>LR990243.1:4407468-5747579 GCA_905147385.1 Limenitis camilla
AGAAAGAAAGAAAGAAAGAAAGAAAGAAAGAAAGAAAGAAAGAAAGAAAGAGAAGTTTATTGGAAGAAAATCACAAATTTTACATTAGTATCTAAAATATGAACTAAACTAATCTATAAAATTTATTCATTTTAAAATATGCATATAAAAGATATTAATAAAAATCTGTAACTTCACCAATGGGAACTCTTCTCAGCTTATGTTGCGACATGACGTCACAACGCTGATTTTCATTAGTCATTTAAATTTTTATTCATTAGTATTTTTATTCCTTACTACCTACTAATATTAAGAAATCATTATAGAACATTATTAAAAATAAATCTGAATGTTTCAGCAGAATTTATATTAATTATGAACTTAAAAAAATCGAATAGTTAACTTACATGGTGATTTTTGGAACGTTTACTATTTATGGTTGAGTCCGTAGAACGTAAATTTAGTAAAGTGTGGGTGTCGTTTACGATACTTTTATTTTTTTTACATTTTATTGCGTTACAAGTGAAGGCTGTAAACTGGTTTTATGTTTCATTAGGGAACTGAACTATTTGTTTTCTCGCAAATAGTCACCAAGGGTTAAAGGTATAAGGTCAAAAAGATAAACTTATAGTCGTTTTATGATCGTGTTTACTTTTAATTTCTTTTTTACCCTGATCTTTTTATAATCTATACATTTAGTATTTTTTTATAACATCAATAAAATCATATTTGCTTGTTTGTAAGTACATCACGTAAAAACTGCTGCACGAAATTGTAAACGGTTTTACTTATTTTATTTTTATTGAATCGTATTTAATTTCTTAAATTTCTTCATCAAGCAAAACAAATATTTATTACTAGCCGACACCGGTAACTTCGTCTGTGTGATATAAGAGAGAAGGTTAGAGAGAGTGGTATGTGGTGTGTGTGTGGTATAAAATTCTATTTAATACACCGTTCCTATAGATTGTAGCGTGATGTTATATACCCTGTAGTCTTCCTCGATAAATCGGCAATCCAACATTTATTAGTGCGTTGCAACATACAAGCTTCTCGAATTCTTAATAATACTTAGATAAGTTTTTATTCGTTCGTATTAAAAATTAAGAGACTTCTATTCACATGTTTGCTGTTGATTTTATACTCTGTAAAACGTTTCTCTTTGTAAACAAACTGTGTCTTTCATAGAGCTAGTTGGATTACGTTGACGGTGCGCTCCAGTGACGCTGACAAGCGACGAATTTACGATGTCATAATTCAGTAAGAGACACACCACTGCAAGGTTCGTTTTGCAATTTACTGCTTATTAGCCATTTACTGTTCTCTTTATGAGCGCTAACTAGCTGAATAAGTTCTTATTTCGAAGATATAGTCGTTTGGATTCGTTACCTTTAAAGGGAAAAGAACCCTTATAGTATCAGTTCGTTGCCCGTCCATCTCAAGAATACATAGAGGTATCGAAATTCAAATCAAGCTTTTAAGTCAAAGCAATCAAAAGATACAACTGTTTATGCATATTTTAATACTCACATAGGAATTGTAATATATTGGGTACTTCTCGTTGACATAGAATCATGAAACTTGGTAAGAAGCAATGTGTTTCAGCATACGTAAAGGAAATGCATAATTCGAAAACCGTAAGTTTACCTAAACTATTTTTTGCAATTGATAAACTGACGGCGACCTAATTTGATGTAGGGGAACAACAGTTTAACGATGGTACAGTTAAGTTTGTCCCTTAGTTCAAATTGTATGCTCTCTATATCAAGCTAAGCAGCAAAAGGAACTTACAACAAGACAAATAAACAATAAGTAAATTTTGTATCAGTACAAAACACATGAACGGTATTGTCATTTCAAAGTTCAGAGGGGAGGTTCAAATATACTCGGTGCGAACAATATTTTTTGTACCATGAAAAACTTATCCACATCATTTAATGTTTTCCCATCAAATTGTAAGGTATTTTACAATAACGTATATCAGAATAAAGTATCCAATATAATTATACCTACTGCGATAATATCTAATGTCTAAACGAACCGACCTTAATAAGAACCTAATCTTGAACGAAATTTCAGATAATACTAGCTGACCCAGCAAATGTTGTTTAGCCATATAAATAAAAAAAAATTCAGGTGGGCTACCCTTATCATTTAGGGGTCTAAAAAATAGATGTTGACCGATTCTCAGACCTACTCGATATGCGAATAAAATTTCATAAAAATCGATCGAGCCGTTTCGGAGGAGTTTGGTAACTAACATTGTGACACGAGAATTTTATATATAAGATTTTGTAATCGAACTAGGACCACTACGTGCGTTTTCAAAACTATCTTCTTACCCGACTAAAAAATGGAATATTTTGTACTCAGTTCGAAATATGCTATTCAATCAGCATATTCCCTTGTGAACTTTATATATCTCGACGTGAATAATTCACCGCTTAACCAATGTTTATTCTCTCAGGTATGAATCTACGAGATGGTGCTAACTGCAATCTGTTACTTTGAACTAGCTATCGTTGACGTAGATCTTATTACTTCGTGTAAGTTATGTTACAGAAGTTAAATTTAAACCTTATATTTAAATAGCATCGAAGAATGATCTATGTTGAGGATTTATTTTTGTTAGGAGATACATAAACTTTAGGCAATATCAAGCTAGCAACACTGTTGATAACTTTGTATTGACTTATTAGTAATATATATATATATGTCCGTCCTGCTATACGCATTAATATGTCAAATGATTTTACACAGTAAATATAAAAGTAGTGTCGTGGTGCACTAGGTCTCTCTCATTAAGGATCACGTGAATTTATATATTTAAAAGGTTAGTCACATGTTTGATAAGAAAATGGAGCGGTGGAGGCGAGAAATATAAGCCTACTCTTGAATCTCAAACTCCAGGTAAAGCTCAGTTTCCGTACTCAGTGCATGTTGTGTCTTAAGTGTCACTGCGAAATAAAGCTCTTATTTACTTAATAGAAGTATACCTTTTTTTGTTTTCGCAGAGGAAAGCATTTACGCATACCCGAGCAACTCTTGAAGGGTCTAGTCGAGTTATCGCTTTCGCAATCTACTGCAAATAATAGCAGTATACCTAATATTGTGTAGATTAACCATTGAAGTAGTGCAATAAATCAATTAAATTTAGTGTAGGATTATATACTGAAATGTGAAACATAAATACGCTAATGGGCAAGGAAAAGGATTTTTCTGTTAACTATTTCAAGGCTGCAGCCAAAACTTATTTTTCAAAAATGTTCCCATGGAGATATATATATTGACACAATTGGATCTTCAATAATATTGTATATGGATATACTTCTCTAAATTTCGTTATGTTCCGGAGACTACAATAATCATAAATGTGGTTTAACTATTATTACAAACCCAACAATAGCTTATTCAAGCTAAGGGAGCAAATACATCATGGCCGTGCACAGATATATATGCACATTTCGAGCCACTGGTCTGAAATAAATTCCTAGCTTACACAGCCAATAACTCGCCTCTCAGGCCTTACTGATTGAACAAATATGTTTGCAAATATCCGGAACTCGGATGCTATAGACGAAGAACATTCTGAAAATCAACAATATTCTACAATGAAATATTTTTGGAGTTTCTTAACGAATCATTTTATTAGAGTCATCATCATCATCATCACAACCCGTTAATAGCCCACTACTCCTCCTCAGAATGAGGAAGGTGTTTGGCCCTAGTCCACCACGCTGAACCAGTGCAGGTTGGCAGACTTCACACACCTTTGAGAACTTTTAGGGAACTCTCAGGAGTGCAGGTTTCCTCACGATGTTTTCCTTCACCGTTAAAGCAAGTGATATTAAGTTTCTTAAACACACATAACTCAGAAAATTCAGAGTATGTGCCTGTGGGGGATCTTAGACCTCCCGAGTAAGACTTTCAAGTCTTAACCACTGAGTTATCACTTATTTATTTTTTTAGATAACTAGGTCGGCAAACAAGCGTACGGCTCACCTGATGGTAAACGATTACCGTAGCTTATAGACGTCTGCAACACCAGAAGCATCGCAAGCGCGTTGCCGACCCTATCCCCAATTCCCCCCAGGAGCTCTGGTCACCTTACTCACCAACAGGAACACAACACTGCTTTAGAGTAGTGTTATTTAGCTGTGATCTTCTGTAAGGTCGAGGTACTACCCCAGTCGGGCTGCTCCATATTTGAGCAGGAAATTTCCTGCTGTGCCCTACCTCAGTTGGGTAGTCACTGTTTTTTTAGAGTAATTGATCTATAATGTAGTGGATTCACAGCACTTAAAGTGGCTGAGGTAAAGAGTTAGAGCACCCTTATAACAGCGCACTAAAAACTGCTGCTTTATAGAAAGCAAATTATTTAGTGTTAAAAAACTTAACATTTATTTATAACATTTATTAATTGAATGCAATAGCACAAAAATGTAAAAACCAAGTCAAAACAATATGTTTATCCGTGTTATTACTGGATAGGTGAACTGTTAAAAAGATTGTTATTGTTAACAAGTTAGCAACACTATTAATTTGTAGCTTACACATAAATAGTAAATATTCGGTGCGATTATTAAGTAAAAATTAGTATATCAGAGAGATGTTCAATACAAGTCTATGGAAATTCTTTTATACAACGCAAAAAAATGGCACAAATTGCATATGCAATTAACGTATCATTCATGTTGCATAAATTTGTAAATTAATCATTTCATAATTCCAATAAATTTGTAAGAAAATCTGAATGTACTTAAATTTTCAATATCAAAACATTATAGGATTTTGACATCATTTTTGATCCGAATGGCTGAGGAGCTATAATTTCGAAGACCTACAGCTTAGGTGCATTTAAAAGTAGAGGGAATACCTAGGCATATTTTAGAGTAGCGCGCAAAATCTTAGTCCTTATCATTACTTTCCATCAGGTGTGATTGAGGCAATAAAAAAAATATCCTGTAACATTTATTTACACATACGCATAGCTATTTTGTTATTTGTGCAGGCGTCGGACACTCGTTAGTAGGTCATAGGTTAAGTACAATATTTATTGTAGATTAACTACGATACAGTTTTAAACATCCCATAAAGTAAAAGATGTATCTACAAAAATATATTTAATCAAACTGAATGTAACGGTTTTTAAAAAGTTATTAGAAAAGCATCTTCTTAAGATGAAGAATTTCAAAACTAATCTATTTTTCATCATTTCTAGACAATGTGATTTGCAAGGCAAACATTTTTAGCAGGACAGCTTGTTTACATTCTTATTTTTTTTGTTCACTCTTTCACTCAACTTTTTTCGTTGTAATTTAATAGAAACGTTCTAGAAAAGTTGTAAGTAAGATTTAAGACGAAAAGTTTTGTTTTCAACAGAGTTTCCGCAGGGGAAATTCTACCCCAATTAATTGGTCAATTAGATCCGTCAGTGCTTTTTGGTGTAGTTACTCTTAGCTTCATTTACATTTATAGGTACTAGACATGCCCTCGCTTCGAAGGGTACAGAATTCCTTTAGCAATATTTAAAAATATCCCATAGATGAACATTACCATAGCTTTTTGCAATTCTAACCTTCTGTCATCAAAGTTATAAGCATTTTCTGAGGTTGCCATTTAATAAAAGGAAATGTAAGTTATAATGAAAATATATCGTGATATCAATATCATACGTATATTATTGAAGAAGTTAGCACCCTTTTTACCTTTTACACGTATCTCCTAAAATCACCATAACTGTATATCCATAGTAGACATTATTAATTCATATGGCAGTGGTCTTCTATATGCTTTTCTCAGATTTTGGATCCTGGCTTTTATGGATTATGAATTTATCAAGGGATTTGCAAACTTAAGCAATCAAATGTTAAATATTCAACCATTTATGATGTCTTTTTATTGGCTAGTACTACCTCTGAAATTTATTTTAAGTGAGAGCGTTTGAATTTATTGTAAAAATGTAAACTAATTAACTGTCCACCCATTTACAAATATAACCCTTGAACTATATATAAGCCAGAATATCTCAGATAAAGCTAGGAACTTCAAGTTCCCAGGTCAAATATTCCTTTATATACCAAGGACTTCTCTGTTGATTACTGAAATTGCTTCTGACTCTGTTATAATAGTTTATATACTAAAAACTAGTTTGAAAGTTTGTCTAGGCTTACGTTATAATATTTTGTATTATTTTTAAATAAAAAAGTATATAAATATTTTGACTATCTGGCACTGTAAGACTTCTACATTGCTTAGATTCTATAATCTGGATATTTTTGGTTAAAAGGGAAAAAGTAGAAGGCATGAAACTCTACTTGTACGAAGTTGTAAAATATTTAAACTAAGCTTAAGTATTGCTACTATCAAATAATCACGTGATTGATAATCACTTTGCCACTCATTATTAGAATTACACCTCTTTACACACATACTGAAATTTAATATACGAAAGTAGTCGTTGCTGCTTCGGACCTATCAGAACAGAGCATTTAAATTATAGAATCTATGGTAATATATTTTAAACGAACAAATCAACGGTCCTTCCTACGTGTAAAATTACAACTTTACAGGAGAACGACTTTCACCTGTGTTGACAGTTGTGTTGACGTCACTGTCTTCTACGGGTACAGCGTAGCTGTGGGTATTTTTAAATAAAAATTTGCAGGATATAATTTTTTTTATTTATTTTAAAGGTATAGATGCAAAAAGCTATTTCTTGGTTGTATCACTATACGTAGGACACGCCGAAATAGAAACGATTATGAATAAATTACGCATAGTAACGAAAGTATATTTCTCACAGATAATATAATTCTTAAGTTTAAATATTTTGGAAAGGTCACAGCACTTTCCCTCACTTACATTAAACAAAAATGTGGGCAACGTTTATGATTGTTTTAATTTTTACTCCCATTTTACTGCTCTTACGGAGGCTTTTGTATGATTGCAGTTTAAACATGCTCTGTTTTATATGTTATATATTAACTAGCTATCCGGCTTCGCATTTTCTTCTATAATATGCATGTTATGTATATATAAACCTTTATCTTGAATCACTTTTGGTAAAAAATATATTAAAATCCGTTACAGACGGCACGGAAGCGAATTTGTTTTATATACTATGTGAAACTGTTGTATAATAATTATTAATTTAGCAGTGCCTGAGGTTTGCAACCCAAAGAGAGACTTAATCAGGTGACAAATAATCTGAATTCATACTCCTAGCAGTATAAAATCATTGTTATTAGTTTCGTCATCTAATTTTGATTAAATATTAAATTTTCTTTTTATTTATCTAAAAATTTGTTTTTTAGTTTCTTTTATACACCAAATGTATTTTCCATTTAATATTTGACACAGCAATATCTAAATATGTCAATTCATAAGATTGTAATATAAAAAATGTAACTTTTATATATTATATAACTTTTAAAAGACAAAGAAAACTGAAACTCTGATAGGACATGAAATATTGACTATTATAGTGTAAACATAAGAGATGTATCTCTTATTGTGGTCAAAATGCTACCGATGTCGGATAAATAGGTCGAAGATGGAGGTGACTTTGTGCAGAGTAAAAGTAACTCTTTAATCTTGTCCTGGGTCTCAAACCCCTGACACTGCACGGTTTGTTATATAAAATGAATGTCAGTTGTAGTATGTTGTTATTCAATATAGCTCGTATATATATATTCAATACTCAGAGTTACTTGGCAATGTTTTTTTCTATAATAAAATTAAACTTTGACGTGTAAATCTGTGAGTTTCCAACAAATATAACGTTAACAATTTCTCTCGTATCGTGTCGTATTTACGGAACTTATCACAGTCCATTATAAGCAATGGGTATATTTGGAGCCCATAAAAGTTGCCAGAGGTCTATTTGTTTGTTTACATTTCTCGTGTCCTCTCTATGTGTTATTTACGACCAGACTTTAAGTATCTTTGAACAAGACAGATTATGGTTGTAAACTTACAGATATGTAAGGAAATGGAGTATCATAATTGAGCCTCAAACAGTATTCAGTTGATTCTCTTTTTCTGTCTTTTTCTGGGGAAAGGTTAAAATACAATTCTCCTCTGCTGCTCGGAGAGCATCTCGTAAGAACTGAGTTAAAAATCACTCCCATTGGTGGTAGGGGGGCCGCATGAGGGCCGGATTTACCCTTCCCCTCTCGTCCCGTTAATGCTGCGGTTCTAGTGAACTCTGGGTTCTCGTTCAGAGTCCACTGAAACCGTAGCATTCTTCTCTTCATTCCCCTTCCTCCCTCTATCTTCGAGGTAGCAACGCATCGGCAAACTCACTCTCTTGTACGGCCTATGTCCATGGGCGAAGGTGGCTACTTACCATCTGGTGGACTGCCTGCTCATTTGCCTCTTAACTGCCATAAAAAATACCCTTATATTAGGAAAAGTAAAAAAAGCCAAGACGTATTCATGGAGCATACATATAAATTTGTTTGAAATGGCTAACTCTTTAGGCCCTCAGCTATTTTTTAAAATACATCAATTATACAGACACCCCAAGTTTACAGAGAGATAACATATTTAGACAATATCAATCTGGTTAAAATAACTGGAATAGAATTCAACATTTGGATGGGGAATATATTCGTTAAATTCGTTTTTGGTATGTTTTAGTGCTACAATTTTAATAGAACGTCCATCTTCCACGATTTAGTATCTTCGTCTTTGAAATTTAATATGTGGGTTTAGAATTTTGTTCTTTTTTTTTAATAATCTTGTCCAAAAATATGTGGCTGTTCCTCATCTATCATGGACATTTGGAAATATATTTATAATAGTATACAGGTGTGGCTGACTTATGTGTACCCTTTAAAAAATAGATAAACTGACGAGAATATGAATATATATTATACAGTCAAATAAGGGGATGTGGCTGTAGCTTTTTATAGCGGAAACATTAAAATGGTAGTTGAAATGTAAGCGTCGTATTTTATGCAAAGTGGAAATTCCATGCAGAGTGAATGTTGCCACTTTGTTACTGCTTTGGTTTATACGAGACAAATAATTTATATCATGAGTCCAAAAGTTAACTGTTTCGTTTATTTTCATTATGTAGTTAGAAATATATAATTATTACAATAACATTTCTTTTCCATTACTATTTTTTTGCCTTTAAGACACACAAAATTTTTTTCTTTAACCAAAAAGCAACATTTACCTCCCTCCATAACATGAAAGGTTACTTTTAAGGTTTTAACGATTAAAAGTGATAATTGGCAACACTTTTAATTAGACCTTAAGGAGTAAAATGTAATGCGAAAGTTTGTTTGGAACAAAGTTGCCTCCTCTTAATTAATTGATCAATTAGGAAGGTGTTAGTAATGTAATAAAGAATAAAAGCTAGAATGGTGTAGAAAATCTCCAAAAAAGCAAATTTTTTTAGAGACATAAATCAAGTAGGATCCTCTAAATTATTTTATTTAAAAAAATGGTCAATATGTGAGCACTTATATCTTTGATAAAACCGAAACCATGGTTCTATTATATAGATATAATATATTGATAGCAATAAAATTAGTGGTACTTAGCTACAATTTTGGAAGTGTTGATTTCGATTGCGAGTTGATTTCAGAAGTTGCACAAATACTTCCCTAAGAAAGACTTATAAAAATAACTTTCCATTTCACGTGTCGGATATTTTATAGGCCTAAAGGATATAATTATGATTAAATCACATAATATTTAAGTGCCGTGGTTCCGTAATATATGATGTGTCTAATAAAATCTTTAATTCTAATAATTAGACTGCGTGATGCGATTTCGGTACCCGAAAAATTGATTGCTATTAAAGTTTTCTATTAATTAATGGGATTTTGAGACATACTCTGATAACTTTTTGAGAGCAAGGATATATTCATATCAAAAAAGGTAATTTTTATAGACGAATGCTGGTTCAATCACATAAATATCTTTATGTTTAAGGTATTATTATATAACATAATTGGAATCTGTGACATTTTTGTACCTGATCTAGTAAAATATAGCCTAATTCATAAAAAAATTGTAAAGACAAGTTACTTGCTAATTAATTTTTACATAGTAATCCACAAATACACCAACGAAAACATTGTTAGTCATCATCAGTCATCAAGAAGGACGTGAAAGAAAAATAAATTAATATGAAGGTATGTATAAATGAAGAAACAGGAAAAGTTGAAGTGGGCAGTACAAATTTTTTTCTTAATTTGTAACGCAGTGATATTAGCTGCATAAAAGAAATAAAGGAAACCAGTTAACTAATATAGAAGAAAAGAATTGTCTTTGAATATTTACACTAACGTTCAAACATATATTAAACAAACATATATAAAGAAAAATAATCATAAAGGTTATAAAACATTAATATATAAGTATACATTGATTGAATATAAAAGAAAAGAGTACAGTAATTTTTTTCAAGCACAGTGCTTATCGAAAGTCCTGTAAACTGCAGCGGGCAGGAAATTCCCGGGAACCGTATTACAGCGGACTTAAACAAACTTTATGGTAGATTGGAAGTCGCCCAACTTGCATTGAAATTATCCTTTTTTTCCCTATTATTTTTACTTCTTCTAGTTATTTTGTAATTAAGTACATACTTTAAATAGAATGAAGTTATATTTATCATTTTAATGAATTGTTGCAGTAACATTGAGACTAATAACTAAGTGTTGTTGATAGGAATGTGATAACTGCAACGGGCACGAGAAGGCAAACTCAGACACAAGATATTTGACAACAAACAAGGAGACTTAATGGTGTAAAAATTATTAACAAATTTGAAAAGTCCAAGCTATGATAAGTGGGTGATGAGTTCTAAAGAACACATCATCTTGAAAAAGTGCCATGAAAAGCAGATGAATTTTATAAATGACGAGGGTCCAAAAGAACATGAGTGAGATATGAAAAGGCCAATGTAAATAGAAATAGAAAAGAAGACAGTTATGATTCCAGAGCTAGTCCATTACATGCACCAGTACGGTTTTTGACAAATTAATAGGAGTTAAAATGTTGAGATTCGAAGTAACGAAATAAAGTTTAATTTACCTTCGTCCTTGTGTTCGTTATACAAAAATGAAGGACAATTTTCATTAAGATGTAGAAAGAAATAAGGTAATAAAAATAATAATTTTAAAATCAATTTTACAAAGCAAAATATAGTAGTTTCCTAAACATAGTCTGAAATAACGAGCTAACGATTTCAGTTCATGTATTAATAGGCTAATAGAATAGCAGTGTACAATGTACATCCAAGCCTTAATTGAAGTTGGTTCGAGACTGACAGGAAGCCACTTATATAATTACGCAGTTAACTATGCTTCATTGAAATTAATCTAAACGTTTTAGACATACAGCGGAAACTCTGCTTAAGGACTATTAGAAAGAAATTCTCCTATGTATTGGAATAATTATCCGCGATAAAAACTAATAATAAGCGAACACTTGCATTTGACACTCATGACGTTATAGTTTTTTTATAAAAAATTATTGCTGCAAGCATGATCTTTACGAGTTCCCCATATTGGATTACGAAAAACATTGTAAGAAAATTTGTTAAAGATAGTAATAATTACATGATTAGGACCAACACGGCACATTTAATAAAAGTTTTTAGTAAACTGACTTTTTTGAACTAAACATTTTTAAATATAAAACAGAAATTCTGTTTGAAAGGGCATGGTCTTAAATTACTCTGTATACAAAAAAAATATTATCAGCAAACCCTTGCGTTTGATACCTATAACGTCATGGGGTTGTATTAAAAATATTGATCCGAGTACGATTCCGATTTACTATTGGATTTAGAAAAGATTCTATCAAAATCTCTGATAGACAACTGGTATAAATAATTGCGTGATTGGAACAGCATTAACATGACGCCTTATATAAATTATTTAAAAAGTTGACTTTTCTCTCTTATAAAAACCTACACATTGAATTTTTAGTAACAAATACATACAATGCAATAAACATCACACATAAATTATAACATACACTAAGATAAAAAGGAAAAACGTGTATCTTCGAATTTGTTTGACTATAAATTATCTTCATCTGGTATTATAATCGTGGTATATTTTGGGATTTCTTTTTCAGATACACAGTTAGCATAAATATTACAATGATATGCATACGTTAATAAATTTTAATATTTAACAATACTCAAGAATAAAGATTTACTTTACATTCAGGTCTTATCTAAATTTTCGATTGTGCGAATTTTAATGCTACTGGACGCATTAGTTGTAGTAACTGGTAATTGGATTACCAAAGTTTAATGGCAAAGGCCTGAAGATGATTCTAAAAATACTGAAATGTTGTGTAATGAAACTGGTAACTAAAAAAATAATTATGCTCTAACTAATGAAGAGGAATTATATGCTACTGACGACTTAGTCATCGCACATAAGATAAGATGGAAAAATCATTGTCTGTCAATATTTGGGAATCTTTGATCTTAAAGACAAAGAAAGCAAAATCTTACATTGTAGGAGATTTACTAAGTAGGTAAACGTAGCTAAATAAACCATCACTCAGCTTTACTAGGTAAACTACAGCAAGCCACTGAACTGCGAGCCAACACTCAGTCTAATAAGCTCGCAAACTTTGCATCCTCATTTATTCACACTTCGAGTTTCTCACGATGGTTTATAAATTGAAGTTAAATTATAAAAGCATTGTCTACTTTTAGTTATTAATGGAGTTTGGAACGGAATCAGTGAAATTTTGTTGATAAATGTCGTCATGTACCCACATCGCAGTATTATTATCATGCTAACAACAATAATGTACAGATATTAAAATGGTATCCGTTGTTTTTAAAATAGTTTATTTAATCCAATCGTAAACAGAGATCAGCAAAAGCAATGAATAAAATTCGATCTAATAAATAAAACGATCCCAATCACATAATATCGGTTTACCAATACAAATTGAGTACACGAAGATATCGGATCTATTGACTTTGAAATCGAAATAAAGTACGTGGATTCCGGAAATACGTTTGATCTTTGCCGACGGAACATTTTTCATGTGCATAGTAGCAAAGAGATATGTTACAATTATTATTTTGTAAAACATTTTCTATAAATATGCACAGGTTTTGTTCCTTTACGTATATTATTGTCTTTTTGTCTGTTGATTCTGAAATTCAAATTTTAAATGAATTGAAATTCAAATTCAAATTTAAATGTTAAGAACTACTTATTCATTTTTTTTGGTTGGTTCCGTCATCGGCAAACCTGTTATCATCACAACAGAAGAAATGAATGAAAATATGTTTAGAAACCATTAACACATATATTTTTATACTAAGAACCAGCTTAACAACAAAGAAAGTGTCTCTAATCTGTTTTTAAGAAGATCAATAATGGATCTGTTCAGAGTTTCTAGTTCCATATTATAATTTCATTGAACTTCATAATTTGAATATTTATGATATCCTACTACAGGTTATAAAATATGTATCTGAAATCAATTTCCATCCTATCCAGTGCATTTTGTCACCTTTCACAACAACAGCATTGTCAGGATATTGCGCTCAAAGCGGTATAAATAAAATTGGATGATAAAGGCTTGGTATCGGTCAGCGCCAAGAATAAAGGAAAATATGACTTCAATTGCAACAAAGAAATGGATTTCAAACCGGATATAGAAAATGTATTGCACATTTATTATTATTTTAGTTTACATATGGAGTGATATCGAAGAAAAAATTCTGTCATAAAATGTAAGAAGAATGATATCCATTATTGTACAGCAATAGTTTGCAAACAAGATGTATGATTAAAGACCTTTTCGAGTAATTACACTGTTCCCTCTCTGTAGCCCGAACACTAAACACAATAGATAATAAAGTTAATTTACGTATATCTCAAGAAGAGTGAACTTGACCACGACATTATAATACTAACTTCCATGTGCACTGCGCGACAACTCCAGAGAGACTGACTGACTATCTATCGCAACTAAGGTTATAACTGTCTACACGAATCCTTGAAATAAATTAATAGGAACTACCCGCGAATACTAATTTGTAAACGATGTTGCTGACTTTTCTATAAGATTTAGTTTTAATGACAAATTTAAAGAAATACACATAGGTTTTTAGATAAGTAGTGCCGTGCACTACAAATCTACCTGCCAGTTGGAGACCAAAAAAACTGATTAGATTCTGGATTGCAATTTCACCGTTTAACAAAAAATAGAAAGAGTATTACGAACGTTCTAAATTTTAAAACATTAATTAATCTATTTAATATTTTAATAACAAAATATAAAAAAACGTTGAACGGTTGTTCATAAACAACTTACAGTGATACTACGCATCGTCAAGTCAGTCTCGTCTTTTAAAAAAAACTTAAAGCAAGTTATTCTTACACAACAAATAAACACTCCACGATAGCTTAAGTTTCCATGTACAAACAGAGTATTTTTTAATTCTTGTTTAAATTTTATTTATTATTTATATTATTACTTTTATTGATTCAACCACTTAAACTTATTTATTAACACCTTCATCTAAATTATCTTTAAATGATATTACCAAACACTCGCACGTCTCACTCGCGGGAGCCGGCAGAATATCAGTGGCTGGTGTTTAAGTCTTTTGACTTGACAGCAGCTAAAATGCTGAGCCGTCTCCTTTTTCTCAGAATTACACACCGGTGTACTAATTAATTAACTTGTAGGTTCTATGTTCTATGTTTCATACAGTGTTTTTTTGGAAATAAATGTCTATCTATATATCTATCTATCTATCATGATATTTTAGAGACTTATACATAGAACTTACAAATATTTTTTTTTGCTAGCTACAACCCCCAAAACCCTTTAGGTTAGAATGGAAGTTTGTATGAGTCTTCCTTAAATTTTGATGCTAAAGGTCCAAAAATATATATATCCATGTTAATAAAGAAATCTGGAGGCACGGTAGTGCCAGAGCCAAGTCGAGTCAAGCGAATCGTAATGGCGCTATTACCTTTTCTCGACACGCCTCGTCGTTTTATTAACGTTTTTTGTTACTACAAGACCTGTTGTATAATAAAAAAGTATTGAACAGTAATAAACTGAATACGTATAAATATATAAGACGGTAGCGAAACGGCCAAGCTACCTATATAGACTAGGTGTAGAGTTTGTACAGTGAGCGCTTGTAAAATTAGGGCGTGTAGAGTTAAAAGCTTAGTATATGAGATCTGATAACTTTTTAACAGTGTGAGGTATATGCTCTCGTGAAAATGTTTTTGGTGGCATAAGCTTTGTTGTGATAAAAAAAGTTTATATGTACATGAAGTCATTTTTAAACCTGCTCTTAGACCTGCTCAATAATTTTAATAAATTTCTATATAGTATTAGTGCTCAGCGTAGCTTCTATACAATTAATTTCTCCTTGATAAATATTTAATTAATATTTCATCTGAAGTTGTACGAAATTAAACAATGAGTAAAACCTCATCAATATCAGTTAAGTACTTTCGGAATTTAACATGATTCCGGTTTCTTTATATCAACAAATCTCGTTTCTTTATATCAAAGATATGCTGATTCTAACGCTGCGTATTTTAAAGTCTTAAATTTTTCGGAAAAAGAAATATCCGTGCATTGCAAAGGGATGACACGGAACTCAATTTTACAGTTTAATACAATACGTATTTCAGGCGCCACCAAGTCTGAATTCAATTCAATAGTCCAGTTCTATCTTACTTCTATTTTCCATTTCTATCGGCTTCTTGCATTCCGCGTTTTATCATATTGGACATTTTCATATCACAAACAAAATAATAAAGCGCTTTAAAATTATACCAAATCCATTAATAAGAGATTTCAGTAAATGTAAACTTATGAAATTTTTTCCTAAATGACATTATATAAAATATCTCTTAAAAAAATTTAATTGATAAAAATAATCCTTGGGACGATCTGTGAGAAGATTTGCTTATAAAATGGTATCAAAACCTTAAATCAAAACCTTTTATCAGTTCAAAAGTACAACAAATGCTTGTATGAAAGTTGTAAACTATTAATCTAATCAAATATCTAGGATCTATATTTATCACAGAAATTTATTACAAACCAATGAAAACTCATTGTTTTTCTCCTGAACTTGATTATGCGACAACGAAAAAGACTCAAGATTGATAAATAATGTTGTGCAATAACTAATATTAGTATGTAAATATATTATTTTGTTATCAAAAATTCATGTAACATTTAAATAAATCACTTTTTTAATAGGCAATAACTTTTTATGGATACAATAGCCGTTGACTCGCTGTCACCATATGCGAAGTTCAACAAAAATTTCCGCTCTCGTATTTCGTACGAGATTTGTTAGATGGTGCTACTATTCTTTTTCTTGTTTACACAGTACAAAGATAACCAATACCTGTTACTTAAACTTCCATGCGAAAATTTCCGATAAACTATTTTTTATACAAATTATATATTTGAATTGTCTTTAGCCTGTAGTAAAAACTTATATACAAAATGTTTTAGTTTTTATTCCCAATAGTGATGGATGCGCAAGTTGCGTTTGAAAAATCCTGGCTGACGAATTTCGTTACCCGTCTGTTGTGTGTTGAAATATTGCCTTTTATATGTTATCAGAACAGCCGCGGAATAACTCATGCTTGATTTAAATCACATTCGTACCAGAGGTAAAAATTGTAGCGATAGCGAAATAGATTGTTTTTTAAATTAACTGTAGAAAATGTTAGAATAAACTGCAAAAAGTTTTCTTATGAATACTCAGGCATTATTTTTATAGACCATAGATGGATCATTGAGCATTGGATTAAAAAAATACCGCACACTATTAGAAAATCCTTAGAAACAAGTAAGAAACTTACTGAAATACTGGTTTTATGACAATATAAATTAAGTTATCTGTCTTTCAACGTCACCATCGTCGAATTAAAGCTTTCATGATCTCATCACATTTTTATATACTCGTTGGCCTTTATAAGAAGTATTTATAAAACCCAGCCAGAATTTATTAAAGCTTTAAAAAAAAAGACACTATTTAACGGATATATGAAAAGTACTTGTGCGAATCCATCAAATCCTTTGTTCACACGATAAAAATATTTATATACATTTTCTTGACTGTTATAAAAACATATAAGTACAAAAAACATATAAAAGGCTTTCTGGTCCTCTTCTACAATCTTTTAATGTCCTAAATCCTGAGACATGCATGTCTTAACTCGATTGTCATATTATAGCTAAAATCGTTCTCTATTTTGGCTTACGGGCGGTCAAAATAATAAAAAAATTTGCCACTATAACAAAATCAAGGTACCAAGTATAGTAAACTAGTTTCTCTTATGAACAATTCGTTATCAGCCACGCCGCGGAATAACTCACCCTTGATTTAGAGGCATTGATCCGCATCCATATATGGTAATACGGGAACGATGGTGAATGTATTTGAATACGTAATTCTGTAGGTTAAACACTTACAAATTATGTTTTCGATTAATATCACTTGATAGCATTGTCGAATAGAATATTTTCCAACGGTCTGCCATCTTGTCATTATAATATTGTATAAGATACTCTGGAGTTTTATTGTACAATGATACTCCAACACCATTCGACGCCACGGTAAAAGATATTCCCTATAACTTTAATATTCACTGCGTGACATCACTCGCAGACTGTCCGAATCTATCGGAAGCAAGACAATATAACATTCTACTTGTGGCTATTCTCACGACAAAATAATGTACCCACGAAGTCAAAAACGACGTTATCAACTTCTCATATTTAAATTACACTAACTATATGTCAGAACAGAGAGACGATTTGAATGAATAAAGTGACCGAATATCACGATTCTGTCTTAGTGCCTTAGACTTGTGACCAAGGTGTAGGCTTAAGGAGCTCCTTTATGTAATTACGACACTCGCCTCCACTGCCCGGTCTCACTGTTTGTCTTAGGTTAGGTTAACATAAGGCTAACCTAAACTAACATAAACCTAATCTAAGGCTAACCTAAACCTATCCTAAGGTTGTGTTAACACTTCTAAATACAATGGTAGGGACTCATAATAAATTAGACGTAAGAACTCACATGATTTTTATTCCGAGAGGTCCAATATCCGTGATATAGCGACACACTATTTGTTACACTTCAACTCCAGGTGATGTTCACTCAAAGAGACGAGAGACTAAAGTATACTGCGTCAGTCGGGGAATATAAAGGAACTAGACAATGGTAGCAATGCCCCTCCACTAGTGGGGATAAGTAAATCAACAAAACGGAAATATGGCGCTGGCGTTCCGATTAATCGATAATCGATTGCTCGTTTGAAGCTATCAAAAATCGTTGAATAAAGTGCCGTAGATATTGCGCGTATTCCGATTATTAGTTAATCGTTTACTCGCTATCTTAAGTCGTCAAATATTTAAAATGACGTGACGAAAGTGACAACAAGTCGTCTTTATTATTATCCTAACCTAACTATAGCCCGATTTTTTTTTTTTTTAATGTGGGAAATGCATTTACGCATACCCCTTGAAGAGGTTATGTGGGACTCCCAGCGATAAGCGCTGGACTACCGCACTAAAACCCACCACCGTCCATGCCGTATGTTAGGCGCCGCAGGATCGCGTTAGCATACTACTGCGGACGCCTCGGCACATCCACCCGTCTGCGGGTACAAGTACCCGCAGTTCAAACCCGCCCATGGGCTCGCTTTACCAAGCACCTAACCGAGGGGGGATGCCAGGACATGTCTACTGAAACACCCAGCCCCCGGAGGAGTCAGAAGCGGCCCATATCCCTCGAGACCAGGTCGCTCACAAGTCATCTCTGCAAACAGAGGAGTACCCGGAGCGACCCGTACCTCCGGCCACCGGACCCCCCTGGGCTTAACCGCCGTCTGCGACGCCCAGGGTACGAACGTTGGAGTTTAAGGCCCGCGCCCGTCACGCCGGCGCTCCGCGATCTCCGCGCCCAACCTTGGCGCAAACCTCTGCACCGGCCGCCCGACCGCTCCCCCCATCCCGGAATACGCTACTACACCGAGACAGGAGTCGACGGCGAAAAATCCAGCGCAAGAGCCACTCGCGTTTACGCGCCCCACCATGACGCTTTCACGCCCACGCATCAGATATGTCCAACTGCCCCCCCGATCATGGAGTACGGTTGCGCCACTGAATGGCTACCCCATGAACGGAGGCGCAGCGGGACACACTGAACTCGACGCTGCAACGCAGCCACCGTCCACTGCGCCTACACGCCCTTCTTCTGCGGATATTGGCCTCCGGATAGTAATAGTGGAAAATTACTATCCGTAGTTGCCCAGGGTGCACCGGCCCACAAAATGGTGGGCTCTCGAGGAGGTTTCCGCAGTTAGCACCCCTTCCTTATTATCCTACCCCAACTATACCCCAACATATATATTTAATATTTTTAGGTATATTTTACCATAACTCGACCGGATCATAACAATTCTCTTCTCCTTCTCTAATAAATATATCAAAATAGAGTTAGGTCTCTTAATTTCCAAAACAAACAGTTACGAGCTCAGCTACAGGTCATTGAGACTAGCACGTTATTTATTGGAGCTTACTTCTTTTGACTTTTCATCTTTTTCACTTTTTCTCTATTTTTTCACTTAAGTTTCATTTCTAGTTTTACGCTGATAAAACAGAGACTCACCAGTTTTCTTGTCCATTGGAATGTAAACCCTTCCCTATGGGAAATACAATTATTACCAAACGTTCTCTGAGTTGCTATTGATTTCTGACTTTCTAGAATGTTACTTCACCATTTTTTTTACTTAAGCAATGCCTTTTCTGTTCTTTTTTTAAGCTTAAAGTTGTCAATGTGTTAGTAATTCAAGCAAGCATTTTTACGAAAGCGCTGATTGATTTAGAAAAAACTATATAATATAAAAACACAATAACCACTTATCCTTATAATATCATTTTTGGTATTAAATTTCCTTGTACCAGAAAATGTCTAGTGTTATCTACATGAGAACGATACCACACAGTAACACGCACAAGACAATAATAATGTGCTAAGTAAACCTTAGTCATGGAGACACACCCCACCACTGCACTGCACAGCCATAATGTCATAGTGAGATTATATACAGTCTTAGAATAAAATAAAAGACTACCCACGAATATAAAGTTGTCAACGATGTTGCTAACTCTGATTCAATCATCTATCCTAAAAGATGGAATTTGGATTAGTTTTATAAGTAAAGTAAGGCGATATTTTTTTTGGAGTTAAAACTTCTTTAGCGGCGTTGTGCAGTTGTGTACTTTTTTTTGGGATAGGTAAAAAATGTTAAACTCGCGTCAGGACACGTGACCTGATCGAAAATTCGTAAGTGTCAGATCTCAATAATACAGTTCGTTTTTTTTTTATTTTTGTTCTTTGAGTTAATTAAGCCGTAGAATTATATCACGTACTGGTCTCGCCGTATGTAAGCCAGATGTCAATAATACAGTTTGGTTTTTTTAATAGCAGATAAGGTGCAAACGAGCAGATGGTCCTCCT
The DNA here is from genome assembly GCA_905147385.1 of Limenitis camilla. Lineage (NCBI taxonomy): Eukaryota > Metazoa > Arthropoda > Insecta > Lepidoptera > Nymphalidae > Limenitis > Limenitis camilla. The sequence goes on from LR990243.1 coordinate 4,427,978, forward strand.
AATGGTAAGTGGCCACCATCGCCCAGGGACGTTGCGTCCTCGAAGAGAGAGTGGGGAGGGGAGTGAAGAAAAATATGCTGCGGTTTCAGCGGACCCTGAACAAGAGCCCAAAGTCCACTAGATCCGCAGCATTAATAGGATGGGAGAGGGAGGGGGTAAGTCTGACCCAAATGCGGCTCGACCGGAACGCGTCTATGACACTTGGCGGTCGGATTCGCATGCTGGTGGTCGCAAGCTAGTCGGGGAATTGATCCGCTACCACTAAGGGGTGCTGGGTTACTCGGCTCTTACGAGATGCTGTCCCAGCTGCAGGGAGGAATAGTATTCTAACCCGTCCCCTCAGGTTTTTTCGAATTTTGTTTTTTGGGTCGCTTAAACCTTAATTTTATTTAATTATATTTTCTTTACAAAGTCCCGTGACACGTTCTGGTCTCGCCGTATGTTAGCCAAATCTCAATAATACAGGTCGGTTTTTTAAATTTTGTTCTTTGGTAATATTCAAAAATGACAACGTTAATGTTCAAGTTTTCACTTCTATCGGCACCCCCGGAATGCAATGCGTTTTTTTTATTTAGTAAATTAAATTCTCTGTGATATAAAATAGAAATGCAACCATCTAGACTTTATATAAGTATGGATAGGCCCAAATTTCACACTGAATGAAAAGGCAATATTATACCTAGCACAAGTTTTAATTAAAGCCAGTCTGATGTTGCATAAACAAGTACTAAGTAGTGTTCCGCTAAGTTTTCTAGTTTACGAAAACAGCCCTTTGTCCGTATTAATATTCTGAGTTCTACGTCGTGGAATACTTTTACAGCTCTGATATATTTTCTTAACATTTTTGATAGTGGTGACGTAAAAACACCAAGCAATAGCTGACGGCTGCTATCATATTTTAAACGAATCATATATGTGTGTACGTCTGTACGAGCGTAAAATCTTTCTATTGTGTTAGTTATTGTCTGGATAAGGTTTGTGTAAAAGCATAAGTGAATGATATGGTGATGTCCAATGCAAATTAGTAATATACAGAAAATAGTTAGCGAATGAGTAAGTTTACGATGTCAGACTTTCTAAATTTTAATAAAACAAATAGTTATTGTATTAAATCTTATGAGCTTCGCCATTAAATTGAATGACAAATAATTAATACATAGGAATTTAATTTTAATTTTTTTTTATAATTCGGTTATACGGCACGCCTGCTATTTGTCAAAATAATAAACGTCGTGAATTGAACTACCGATACAGCGCACCCATAATACTTCAAACGTTAAGATACATTCCGGCCATCAAACCTGAAAGGTAGTCGGTACATAAATATTTATTCTTTATAAATGACTTTCACAGAAATAGTAAATGTAATTGAATTAACTCTGACCTCCCGGGAATATTTTAATATACCTTTCTTTTAAAACGCAAGTATTCTCAAGTTATTCATTCTTATAATAAGAATAGAAAGTAAACGAAGCGAGCCAGCACTCGGGCAAACAAATTAGCAAAGTTTGTTACATCTTCCTCCTGAATAAATTCCTCATTCCGTCCTCGGTTTATAAATACAACTGAAATTCAGATCATTGTTTAATTTCATAATGAGAGGGTAACACTAACTAGGTTATTCTAAATTTTTCCTTATTTAACTTCGGCGAATCATTTGTATGGAAAAATCTGAGGCAGATGTTAATCCAAAGTTATGTAAAGTGAACAAAAGATTGAAGACAATATATGAAGAGTTTGTTTTTGTCTTATTCTTCTTATATTATTATCGTAAATTCTTAATTTACAATAAATAAGGAAAGCTTTATTGATCAAAATCTCTACCGAAAAACTTAGGTACAGCAAATTTCTAATTCATACAGCTAACATTGTCGTGTGTATCGTGTAGTGTAGTTAAAAACCCTTATAAACCTCCACCTGCACTAGCCCCAGGCATCGCTTGATTACCTGTTTATATTGACCATACGTAGGATAGTATAATTTCATAAGTACATGAGAAATAGAGAATGTCAATTGGCAACTTCCTAACTATACCACCATGCTCTTAGTTTTAAGAAAACCTTTGAACCTTTCTATGGTTATGCTACTATCTGCTCATATAATATACAATGATAGTGAATGATTATTGTCATGGATGACACGTCAAAATTGTTCTAAAGGACATTCAATTACCCAAACTGGAAGTCGTAAATTTGAACGCAGAGATTGTACTGGAATAAAGTTCTAAATAACTGTAGTTGAAGGAGTAAAACTTTTGTTCTCAACAAAGGGAAAACGTTTCCAAATTAATTGGTCAATAACAAAACATAATAAGGGATTTTCACGATAAAGGCGATGTAATTACGAGCCATTTAAAGTGAATTTGAAACGATTTTGAGATAACCGTGAATGACTGAAACAAATGATTTCTTTGACATTTTGGGTTAATCGCTTGCAGATACTTATAATGTTGTGTATTTTAACTTTATATTGGTAATTCAGGTTTAAGGCTGCATTTCCATCAGAGATGAGCGAGGTTATATAACGAAGAATGTGTCTGCGAAGAACAAGTAGAATCGCTTCATTTACTTAGCATCTCTCACAGTGTGTTAAATAAAGCGATTCTGTTGATTCTTAACAAACACATCCTCTCTTATCTCTGTTAAAAACTCACCCCTCCTTATATATATTTATAACTCAACAGGGTTTTGACAAATGTCTGCCATGTCATATTCAACAGTATTTCCATCGTAAACAGTGGGGCAAACTTTAATACCAAAAATAAAAACATGTCTGAGACTTGTGACTCAAGTATAGGTTTTTCTTTTCTATATTTATATATATAAAAGGAGAAGCAGACTGACTGACTGACATAGCAACGCAGGGCCTAATCTATAAGGGTCAGAAAATTTAAATTTTGCACAGGGGTTCCTTTTATAACGTAGGGGAGCACTAAGAAAGGATTTTTGAAAATTCACCTCCATAGGAGGTAAAACGGGGGTGCAAAGTTAGTATGAAACTGTGCCGTTTTTGAAGTTATTTAAATGAAATTCAGTATGAAGGTTCTTTATTGGAAGTCATGAAACAGGGCTAAAATATTTTTTTCGAAAGTAATCCCTCTAGGGGGTCAAACGGGAGTGCAAAGTTAGTATGAAACTTTGCCGTTTTTGAAGTTATTTAAATGAAATTCAGTATGAAGGTTCTTCATTGGAAGTCATGAAACAGGGCTAAAATATTTTTTTCGAAAGTAATCCCTCTAGGGGGTCAAACGGGAGTGCAAAGTTAGTATGAAACTTTGCCGTTTTTGAAGTTATTTAAATGAAATTCAGTATGAAGGTTCTTCATTGGAAGTCATGAAACAGGGCTAAAATATTTTTTTCGAAAGTAATCCCTCTAGGGGGTCAAACGGGAGTGCAAAGTTAGTGTGAAACTTTGCCGTTTTTGAAGTTATTTAAATGAAATTCAGAATGAAGGTTCTTCATTGGAAGTCATGAAACAGGGCTAAAATATTTTTTTCGAAAGTAATCCCTCTAGGGGGTCGAACGGGAGTGCAAAGTTAGTATGAAACTTTGCCGTTTTTGAAGTTATTTAAATGAAATTCAGTATGAAGGTTCTTCATTGAAAGTCATGAAACAGGAGTAAAATATTTTTTCGAAAAATATAAAATAATCCCTTAAGGGGCCAAGAGGGGGGTGCAATGTTAGTATGACTACATCATGAAATTATTAAATATGTCTACAAACGATCTCCTGTAGGCTAATATAACTACCCTAATATCGCAAACGAAGTTGCGGGTAAAAGCTATTATATTATATTTAAACATCAACCTCACTTCAATGAGATTTACACTACGGTATACATTTACACCTCACAATGATACTCAATGCTCACAAACTGTCTCTGATCTATCATCCACTGATCATTATATTACCTATAACGACAAAAGCAAAATTTTACTGCTACGCAAACATTTTAAATTGTGAAGATGAAAGTCATTGCGCATTGTAAAGGGATTCTTTTAGTTAGTTTAACCTGCACCTGATTCATAAGCCCCAAGTACTATTATTTTTCAGTCACGTTAAAAATTGATTGTAACTTTTCAAAAAATATAAAGGCACCTAAATTCTGAATTTTATCAATGTTACCTAACATAATAACATTTCTATTGAACAAACTATCAAATAATATTGGACTTAAAATGGCACGCACGTACTTTATGAACGAGTATACTCGTCCAGGTATAAATCAGTTTGTTTCTACAATACTTGGCAGTATCGATTCCGCAGAATGTTCTCTCTTTTGAAATAAAGTTAACCCTTTTCTGTGTAAGGTATTCTATTCAAAGTAATATGAATAAAGTTTACTGCTTTTCATATCAACGCGCACAAACGATACGTATTGTGTGTATTATCAAAGTGCCTTTGCCTTGCTACATTTTTTTATAAGAGATACCAAAACAATAGTATACAAGTGAACAAAGTTATAAAGTATTCTTAATAAGTTTGTTTATGAATTCATAAATAAGCGCCGTAACTCGTATAATCCGTCTGTCAGTGTAAAGAGTATTATTTAGCATTATATTTTCCACTGAATAATAAATGAGCTAATTTTATATTAATTTAACGTGGCAAGTAGATGTAATTAGCGGCTGCTACATTAATTAAATGTTCCGGGAACGCCATGTACGAGTACTATAGTACCGTCGACGTCGCACGTCGCATTCCAGCTCCTGCTCATGCTGAGAAATTGCCAAGTATAATTCAATAAGATGTTTAACACTTTTCAAAGTCAAAGTCAAAATTTTTTATTCAATGTTGGAATTTACATTCTCTTATTGAACGTCGGAATCTACCACCCTTTCGGAAACGACCTAACCCAGACCTGAGAAGAATGGGCGCAAGAAACTCAGCGGGACTTTTTCTTTTGGATATTTTCCTTTTTTATCTTTGATTTTTTAAACGCCAATTTTTATAACAAGTATATTTATACATTGAGAAAGCCTGGAGCGAACGCATCATTCCCAAGGCGTGACATCTTCCAAAAAATCTTTAATGTTATAATAGCCTTTGTCACACAAACGTTTTTTAACTAACTTTTTAAATTTTCCTATAGAACAATTTTGAACGTTTTCTGGGATCCTGTTGTAAAAGCATACACATCGCCCAACAAAAGAATTACTAATTCTACTCAATCGAGTAGTAGGAGTAACAAGTTTGTGTTTGTTCCTAGTATTAATGTCATGCAAGTCACTATTTCTAATAAAATCATTAATGTTTTTACGTACATACATAACATTTTCAAAAATATATTGTGAAGCAACAGTCAATATATTAATTTCTTTGAATTTATCTCTTAAAGATATTTTAGGGCCGAGACCATAGATTGCGCGAATAGCCCTCTTCTGCAGTATGAATTTTATTTACTCGACAACGAATGTAGAACATCACATTAGGCATGATACGTAAAAAAAAAAATAAAAAAATCATAACAGAGCACCAAGGATTGAATCAATTTGCATACAATTTTCACTAACTTAATCTTCCAAAAGATTTGTATGTAATTTAAAACGAAACACAGCTAGGACGATTTTCTAACTCTATGTAATATAAATAAATGTTTATAATTACTGGCTGGTACATTAAATAAATGTTTCGGTAACGCCATGTACGAGTACTATAGTACCCTTGACGTCGCGCGTCGCATTCAAGCTCCGGCTCGTGCTGAGCAATTGCCAAGTATAATTCAATAAGGTATTTCACACTATTATTTACTTAACAACAAATATAGAAGATGATACTAGGCATGTTATGTTAAAAATATTTTATGAAAAATCTTTACTTAGAGCACCAGCACGAAACGCAGCTAGGACGATTTACTAATCTATCTAATATAAAGAAATGTTTTTTTAATTACTGGCGGTACCGGTAACGTCATGTACAAGTACCTAAGTTGCATTCAAGCTCAGGCTTGTGCTGAGAAATTGCCAAGTATAATTCAATAAGGGGTTTTCACACTTTAATTTACACGTACAACGGGTGTAGGAATAAGTATAAGAAATGTAAAGAAAAATATTTTATGACAAATATTTATTTATAGCATCAATATACAATTTACATTGACATACTCTAATTCTTTCAGAACATTAGGGTGTAATAAATTTAAATCGAATCAAAGCATGGACGATTTTTAAAATCTATTTATTAGGAATTAATATTATGTTTCATGTTTTTCTTCCAATACTCTATCAGATTATAGAGTCTATGGTAAATAATGTCCGCTAATTTTATATCAATTTAACGAGGTAAGTAGGCGTGATGTAATTAGCGGCTGGCATTAATTAAATGTTCCGGGAACGCCATGTAGGAATCGTGCTAGTACCCTCGATGTGACGCGTCGCAATCCAGCTCCAGCTCAGGCTGAGAATTTGCCAAGTATAATTCAATAAGGTGTTGAACACTTTTATTTACACGTACAACGGGTGTAGGAAATGATATTAGAAATATAAAGAAAAATATTGTATGAGAAATCTTTATTTATAGCACCAACCATTGAATCACTTGCATTTAATATTCAGGTGATTTGTGTTTATTAATTTAAAATGAAACGAAACGGAGGCGACTAACAAATCAAATTAGAAACATAAATATAATATGTAATATTCTTGTTTGCGGTGTTTGTCCAAAGTCCTCCGAAACGGCTCTACCGATTTTTTTGTATGTTTTTCGACTATAACCGATAACCGATAATTGATTTATCAGACAAAAAAAAAGTTAATTTTTATTGATAAATAAATAATTAAAGTATAGCATGCTAAGTTAACAAGACTCCGTGAGGGGACGGGTTCTTTTCTCCCCCTCTCCACTCAATCTTCGAGGATGCGACGCATCTTAGAGATACTCTCTTGTTTTGTCGTGATGGTAGCCACTTATCCTCAGGTAGACCATCTGCTCGTTTGCACCTTATCTACCATAAAAAATACTATTAAAAGTATCTAAACGGCTAATCAATATTAACGATTAACAAATATTAGGTAAAGTAGTCTAATATATTATAATGTCTTCTAGTATTTCATTATTATGAATGCATAAAATTATTAATTCAATTGTTCAGTAAACGCTGAAAACACAAATTGAGATTCAATTCCTTCGGAGAAAAATTATGAATATTTTAACGATTAATTTTCATGCAAATAATAATAAGAATAACTGTTTTATTAACAAAAATTCTCTAGTACTCAATCCTCCTTTTACCCTTTAATGTGAACAACATGCATATTAGGGCATGAGTAAATGCTATGCTAATCTGATGTCTAAGTGTCTTTGATGGTTTTTGCTTGCCTCAAATATAAACGAGACTTTTCTCCACTCAAACTTATTTGACCCGTAGACCACTTAGCATATTAATCGATTGTAGATAGAACTCCTTCTCATAGTACGAATTCATCTACAAAAGAAAAGGAATTAACAGACTTTTTACATATCACTAATCACCTTTTTTTTCTTTTACACGGACCTACTGTAATTAGTCATTAACCCTTGGGAGTCTCTACGTCTACGTCTACGAATAAATATTTCCAATGGAGAGTAGCATGAAAAGTAAAATATAAAAATAAAATCACAAAATGAATCGAGCTTAAGATCTTAGAAGCTTTGTCAGTGAAATGTAAAATAGCCTACAAATTTTATATATAACAACAAAAGAACATTATGTTTAAAAATATTGATGACGTTTAAAAATTATAGCGGTCTGTATCTACCATTTAATGAATACAATAAAATGTAGAGTGATTTAGTGGGCTGTACGATTCCGTACAGTTTACTGCGATTTACTGAGCTGCTGTAACATAAAATATAATGGTTTTATCTTCTGCGTTTAACATTATTTTTAGGTTAAATCCTTTTAAATACGGTCTTGTGAGCTTATGAGGAGACTGCACAAAAGGCCAGAGTAATAATACACTTTTATATGATTGTTATTGTTATTTGTTTTACTATATCTATGCGTTGATTTGTTCTGTGGCTTGACTTACCTCAAGTCATATGACCCTCTACCTCAGACCTAGATGTGGAACCCTTCGTCTTCGTAATATGAGTAGAGCCAAAATATTTCATTTATTCCGACTGAGACAATATTTGAACCATTTGGACAGTTTTCTGGGATTATGGTTAAGTATATGATTCAAGCTCAGCAAAAGGAATTATAACCTAGATGCACGTTTACATTCACCTCCACTTCTTGGTCTCGCTATTTAACAAAGTAAAATAGTCAACAGCTTACGTGATCCTCAACAAAGAATACTTAGTACCAATTACACTATCGAATCCTCTCTATCTACTCTTATTTTTAATAAATTAAATAACATAAAAATAATAGCAAACAGGAAACATTGAATTTAAACTTTACAATAACTGTTCCCTATTTACATTTAAGTTGTCAGTTGTTACACGGACAATAGTACGGACGCCCCTAATGGTCCATTCAGGGCAGTTGCTTTGACTCAAATTAGTCGCATTTGCATGGTGACTGCCTGACTGTCGTCAAACGTTGGCATTGCTTCCAAAGCTCTACAGTGTATACCAGGGGAATATTGGTTTGATCGGTTATACACATTACGTAAGCGTTTGATTCATTGTCATTTAGACAAAGCTCCTTGTGAACCGACTCTAACCATACCATGTGCAAGTTTATGTTATTATTGTTTAAGTAAACAATAATAGCACCAAAGGCACCTTAGATTGTAAAACTACATCCTTTACTATGCCTAAACTCTCGAATTTACTAATCCAGCAACAATAACAAATATTCACGTGATCCACAATATTGATCAAAACATTTTTACACTACTCGAATTTAACCTCGATACCTATCTTTTGATATCAAGTGTCATTCGATACATTTTATGAATATTTGCGAAATCTTTGACTTTTGATTGACTGCTGTTTTATATTTTGTCTTTTAACAATATGTATTGTAGTATTTATTTATGTAAATAAAAGCAAAAATATTTGTCGTGTGAAACTACCCTTAGTTTGCTTCTTAGTGAACACAAAGATAGTGAAGTGAAATGGAGTGAAATGTAATTCTAAAGCGCGACAATGTGTAGTTTTACTTTGATAGCGTCACTTTGAAATGCCTTCGAGGTCAGATTTCTTGCATGTGACATTATCACTTTAGTAGACATTTTACATTATTATAAACAGTATCAGATTAAAGAAAAAGTTGTGTTATTGACGCTTATAGAGCTATGACTATATTAAATAATTAGATCGAAAAAATCTTCACATATAAAAAACCGTAGAATTGCCGAGACTTTGCACGCCTCACGTTAAAACGGCTGAACCGATTTCAATGAAATCTGGTACACGTATAGTTTAAAACATTGATTAATACATATAGTACTTTTTATCCCGAAAAGAAGACCATGATAGAAGGGTAGGTTGGTGAAAGAATGCTGAAGCTTGAACTTGTACTTGTACATACGCGGGTTGACTATTGAAAATTAAAACTTTAAAATAAAATGGCTTTTTCATCATATTTTTATACGTATTTTAGATATTTCAATTTTTTTTTCCAAGACCAGTCAGAACCAGAAAAATTGTAAATCCATATAGATTGATTATACTGGGATTTCGATGTTCGATTGACAGTTGTATAGAAACAATTTATTTTGCAATATTTCATACAAAAGTGCTTTTATTAATTTTTTTTTTTTTATTTCAGGTAAGAACTATCAGATTTGAACCAATCAACTTATGGTAAGATTATGTTTAGTAAAGATTTTGTAAAGCCTTAACAACGCAGAGTGTATTGAGACAAAAAGCAAATAAAAAATTAGTCAGAACTTCGCTGAGGCCTGTTGGCTGCTGCTACAAGATTTCAGCTCCGGTTCAGGAACTTACCAGGTGAGAAGATCTTGTGAATTACATATGCTTAAATATTTGGAAAAGCGTGAAGATCAGTGACACCATCTGTTATCTAGTTGTATTAACTTCAATTTTTTATTCGTCAAGCCCAATTACAATAAAGTATTTCTGCAGAACGTAACGTTTGTTTGTCTTACAGTTTATTTTTAAATGTTATAGAGGATTTTAGTGTAAAACAAGTGCATTAGTTGTAAAGTGGGTTTGAATTCATGTCCGTTCCGTTAACTGTCAAGCCTAAAAGCTCAACGTAAGCATGAAATATAGCGCAGTTATGAGACCAGCTTTAGCGTTATGACATCTAGCTGCTTGAAAATTGTTCTGTTTGGTAAATGCTATTCTGTTTGTCACATATATTTTGAAATTTTGATTTTATTTTATTCAAGAGCTAAAGTGAGTTAAAAAAGTAATGTAAGGAGAGATATTTTTAACGGACTTCAAATACGAGGAGGTTCTCAATTCTATTGGTATTTTTTTATGTATGTACACCGATTACGCGGAGATTTGCGATCCGATTTACGTGATTCTTATTTTGTTTGATGCGGAATAGTTGCTTTTTGGTTCCATAAAAACTTAACATAGGTTGGCTTAGTAGTATTTATTTAATTAACATTTTTTCCATTCCGGTTTCTTGGGATCTATATAATTTAAGGCGCGCGACACTTTTCTTAGGTCTACCCATAGATAGCGACTTAAAAAATATTATTTTGTATTTGACAATAAAAAGCAACGAAATGTTGTAGTCTACCTGATGTATCTAAAAAAATTCTACTGTAGTAGACACTAAAATAACTTGCACTTTCTTTGCAAGTGACGGATTATAGCAAAGTAACCTTTTCACTACTGAATTTCCGCAAACTAACGCCTCATTGAATTCAATATTTTGTTTACTATTATAACGTATCGTAATAGTAGCTGACCCGACGAACGTTCGTATCGCCTAACAATCAATGAATGTTACAGATTAGCTGAACTTAATTTATGATTGACAATTGACATGTTGAAATAGAAATGTTTGACTGTTACGAAACCCATGAACATTTTGTATGGGAAAATGTTGTATCTTTTATTTTATTTTTACGTCAATCTTTTTTTAATTCGCAATTTTTTTGCTATTCGAAACGAAGACAAATACAACGAATCAAAAAACAAAAAAAAAACAAAATTAACGATAAATAGATTTTTGAGAAAATGTACGAAAAAGTGCTAAAATCCAAAATAATTTTTTTAATGCCTATCGATCCTACTTCGTCGGATCAAAAGACTATAAAAATGTCAGAAATCGCCAAAAACATTTTCCATACATTTTGTTCTGGAAAACGATAAATCAACTCGTAATATTGATTCTATTTCAAACAATCCTATTTCTTACTGTGATTAAAAGATTCTTTAAGGCCAACTGAAATTTATATACAAAAACTACGGCACGACACAACATGTCACACAAACTTATAAATAGGTGATCTCCGAAATAAATTGCTCATGTAAAAAATGCTGGTGGTTGGAAGCCAGTCGGGAAACAGATCTCCTACCACCAAGGGGGTGCTGGGCTCGGCTCTTACGAGATGCTTTCCCAGCGGCAGAGGGGAATTGTATTCTAACCCGTCCCCTACTATATACTACAATCCTGATTATTTGATAGTAATTTCAACTTTGCCTCTTGGTTGACAAACAGGCCGACAAAAAAGTGATCACAAAGGGTTCTTTTTTTAAATTTATGGTAGGGAACCCCAAAAATTAAATAACTTGTAACTAGTAACATAAAAAGTGAAAATAATGAATGTTACTTTCAATAATCTTGTGTAATGTAAATTTTAATAAGAAAATAGAGAATTAGTGGCGATTGTGGAAGCTGATGCTTCTGAATCTATAGCTGAATTAGCAGCAGCTTTCGATGTTAGCATCAAAACAATATTGGTCCATTTGCGTCGAATTACTAAGGTAACAAAAGCTTGACATATGGATACCCCACGAATTAAATGATCGCCACCGCAAAGCACGCGTCGAGTCGAACCTTGCACTGTTCAACAGGCACACAAACGAAGACATATTGAATCGCATTGTTACTTGCGACAAAAAATCGATTTTGCTTGACGATCGCAAGCGTTTGGCATGTTGGTCGGATCCTGGAACACCTAAACAATGCCCCAATAAGAAACTGATAACTAAAAAAGTGACGGTCACTGTTCGGTGGTCTAGCGCCGGAGTCATTCATCACAGCTTCTTACGAAACGGGATGAGCATTACTGCAGATGTGTAGGGCTGAACACAATTTGGTCAATCCGCTTTGGTCAATCGTTCGGCTCTGCTGCTCTTGCACGACAACGCGCGACCTCATACTGCACAGCAGACGGTCTCCAAGTTGCAAGAAATGGGTTTAAAAGTTCTCCGTGAAACACCGTACTTAACAGACTTCCACTTTTTCCAGAATTTGGATAACTTCTTAGCGGGGGAAAAATTCAATAACCGAGAGACAGTTCGAAATGCCTTTGAAGAATTTGAATGAATTGAGATCCACCAGACTTTTTCAAAATGGGCATCAACAAGCTACCTCTAGGTTGGCCAAAATATATTGATTACAAAGGTAATTACTTAGATTAATAAAAATAAAAAATATAGTTCATTGACTTATATACCCTAATATTATGCACTGATTTCTGAATCACTTAGCACCGTAGGCATAAATAACATTTATTTTCCGAAACTGATTTTGAGTAAATGTACTGAAAATTTTCATCAAAAATAGTAAATAATATTGTAAGTTACCACGTGAACGAGCAATACGTATCGTTAAATGAATAATGGCGTTTTTATATCACTTCCGTCCCCTCTTGTTACTGTTGACTTTTTCATCGCCGTCGCCGCTCCGGGTGTCAGCCTGTAACAAATTATTGTCCGAGTATGGCGGAGGAAAATCTTCGATTTCCTCGTTCCTTTATTAAGTTTATTCGGTTGACCTAGATTTTTTAGGAGAGAAAGAAAAAGTCTTCTAATTTACTGTAGATTAATTTAATTTCTCTTAAATCCGTTACAGAGAGCAAAATATAGTCGTTCGCCTTCAGTGTTTGTATAAGTTTTTCAGAAAAATAGCGTCGCTACTCTATAGTATGTTTTTCTTTTTTAAAGTATTTTATACACTTTAAATTAAATATTAAGATTAATCAAATTTAATTCTTATCCTTGAGGAGACGGGTTAGAATACTACTCCCTCTGCCGCTGGGAGAGCATCTCATAAGAGCCGAGTAACCCAGATGGTAGTGACTGGCTTGCGACCACCAACATGCGAAGATGCCACCAGCAGGGACCAGACTTACCCCTCCCTCTCCCATCCCATTAATGCTGCGGATCTGGTGGACGGTGGCCTCTTGCTCAAGGTCCGCTGAAACTGCAGCTTTTTTTCTTCACCTCCTTTTCCCTATTTTCGAGGATGCAACGCATCTACAAAACAAGAGGGGATCTCTTGTTTTGCCGATGTCCATGGGCGATGGTGGCTACTTGCCATCAGGTAGACCATATGCTCGTTTGCACCTTGTCTACCATAAAAAAAGCAAATTTAGGAAAAGTAAAAATTATATAATCCTTTAATGCTGTAAATAAAATCGTATAGTATAGTACCCAAAAAAAATTGCAGTTAGTTTTATCCCATACATCGTATGGATTACATACTTATAAGTGATTATCTCGTTAAAAGCGATACTTTTCGTCCTTTCATTACTTTGTAGTTTTTACCAGTGTTTCCTTGTCACGTGATAAATAGTCTCTAGTGAAGAGGTTGGGTTTGTTTATTAACTTATCTATGGCGAGCCAGCGGGAAACTTAAGTAATACAATATTATTTCTTTTATCTCTACCTTATTTTTTAAAGGATGTTACAAATAGTTTTTAAATAGATTAACAAAATATTTTCATCTATAAGTCACTATTTCTAGCAACACTGTTGATTAATATTGACTATCACATTGAAATTAAGTGTAACCCTTATCGAAGCTCTCAAGAGCCTTTGATATTATTGTTTCTATTTGTTGACTTAACTAAATATTTGACAGCAACTTCGGCTAAAATAGGCGAGAGTTTGGGGTTCAAAGCTTCAGAAGCTGCTCGACTTCCTTTCCAAGATTATTTTTGACGTCAATAAAATGTATTTATTTTTTTCCCACGTTTTACTCGTTCTCATGGAAATAGTCGTCGAGTGGCTGAAACGGAATTGAACGTCCTTTTGTTTAACTTTTAAGCGCTGAGTACCAGTTCCTATAAGTTTATATTATGAATACAACTTTCCCGATATAATAGATATATAAGGTCCATCTAATCGATGTGAGGCAATCCAAGTGACTTCATACAGTGACCATCGTTTAAATTTGTGCAAGTAGTGTTTGAGGATTATGGATCGCGGGTTCGTAACCCTTACTTTAAAGTTATTTTTAGGTATCCTTTCTGACCTACTTTCTAAGTAAAAATATACGTATAAAGGGGAAGAAAATGTAAGCAGACTTTCCTAAGACATTGAAAACGTCTTAGTGTATGAGATTCAAGGAGCCTTGCATTCGCCTGATTTATTCATCCTTATATGGCTTTCGTAGAAATGTTTATTCTTTGGCCCTTTTCGCTCTATAAAATATTACAAGCTACTCCTGGGGGATGAGTTTGTGTAACAACGATTTGCTTCTTATATATAACTACTCTTATTGAAGACTAACTGACTTTTTTGGCCATCTTAATAAATAATCACTGTTTTTATTATTCTGATTTAGTAACAACACAGGATAAATTATCCTTGCAAAGTAGAATATTATAAAAGATAAATACATATTATGTTAGTTGATCTGATTTTTTTTTTCAATTTCTTCCCAGCAAACTCTTTTAATACCGAATGCATAAAGAAATAATGGCACGCCAACATTGGAAATCCGCCATATTGAATTTTGAATTGTGTTAGTTACTTACTAACGCACTGTCATTCAAATCAAATATGTCAACTAAATTTCAACACGTTTATTCGAAGATTTACATACTAATATAAACATACTAACATTCTGTCATAAATGAGAGAGGAATGGTAACCATTACTCTACAGCAATAAGTATTGGCGAGCAGTGCCTGGGGCTTGAGACCCAGGAGCAGGTTTAAAGAGCTTTTTCATAATATATTAACTCTCACCTCCACCACTCGACCTCGCCAACTACAATAGATATTAAAGTAAACTTACGTGGTCCTTAAAGAAGGGTGACCTTAACCACGAGACTATAACACTAACTTCCAGGTACGCTGCGCGAAAACACCAGAGAGACTGAGACTAATCAATTGTGCTAAAGGTTATATATTGTCTACACGTCGGTATACTTACAACTTAAATAAATTGTTAATTATGATGTTGGCAAGACTAATTTGAGTAGCAAGCATAGCTGTTAGCTATGATGTTGGTTGCATTGATTTGTGCATCATTTTAACTTTCTGTGTTGGACAAACCGTATCAGTTTCGCTAATGCAGGGAGAAGAGGTAACTAAATAAACACGCCGACATGACAGAAATCACACTGCGTGACACGATTAAGTATCCAGCTCTATTATGGTTTTCTATTAATTTAAGTATATAAACCCTGGAGGTTATTTGTTTCACGTCTAGTTTTTGAGATATACCCTGATAACTATCTCACTAGGTTCACATCCATATCATCAAACGTTGTTTTTACTTACATGTGTATTAACGTTTATTTCCTACCTTTTTGGGATTCACAGAGACGTACAAATATGAGTTTTTTGTTTAAAAATATTTATAAATATCATCCACGACACCAACTCTCGACGACTTACGACTCGACACCAACGACTTTACTTCATCCACGAGTTAAATTCGATCTCATAAATAGTTTTGAGTAGGGAATAAATTTAAAATTGCGAATAATTTTTATATTTTTAGTAAATTTTATAGCGCTAAGAGTATATATAAAGATGCAGGAAGAGTTAAAGTGGGCACTTAATTTTTTTTTTTATTTGTCACGCAGTGTTATTATAATCGCAAACATTCTAGCTGTAACGCTAAGCGCTGTAACTAAAAGTACAACCCAGGGAGTAATACTAATTATCACGCCGTGACACTGCAGGTCGTGTTAACCCATATTTCACTTAATGTTTTTATAAAAAAATATTTTTCAATAACCTATGAAAGTAGAGATTTAAACTGAGTCGAAAGAGTTCCTTAATTACCACTAGAAGGTACTTTTCTTGTATTATCTGTATAAATTATATTATTATAGGTCATTGTTTTAATTTGCTAATAAAGAATCCAAGTTGAAAGTGAAAGTATATAGATTTTTAACTCGTAAGGCATGTAAATAAATAAATATGGCTATTTATACAGTTGGTATCCACGTTTTAATTTCAGAGAGCAACTTCTTCAGCAAAACTTTGATTCAAAGAAAATTTCAAGCTCAAAGATGAAACTTAATTAATCTTTACAGAAAAATCCAATTAAATTTAATACAAAAAAACTGAAGCGGAAAGTTTGCAATAAAAATACGATATCGCATTGAAATGAAGCCAAGTGTTATTACGCTGTAACTACGAGTACAAGATACTGCGCTCATTACTTTTGTTTTACAATGTAAATTTTTGAAGGAAATTTCATTTTTAGTATAACAAAACTCGAAATAATATATTTAAATTATGCTTTTTTTATTACATTACATATGACATGTCGAAAATAATAACATTATTGACAACTTCTTCATACAAATGTCACAAAAAAGTTTTCGACGCCTTTTCCTACAAACAAATAAATTAGTATTTGCTTAGGTACATACATATTTTTAACCGTATTTCTATTAAATAAATATTTTTACACTATTTCTATTACATCTTTTGTGTTATTTAATCAAATTTTAAATGTCGTCATTGACGTTTTTTTCCGTTGCTAGAACAGTTTTTACAGTAGTGTCATCCCAATTTTTTTGTAGAATCTCTTATTGGATTTTTATACTATATCTATATCCATTAATTGGTATTTTATCATTGGTGATCTAAAGATCTTTTCATCATTATTACAACCTCCATTTGCATAAATATAATATAGTACAATAGCAATCGTGACGGTTTTGATGTCTAGTTCTCATTTGCAAAAGTGCCATAAGTACGTTTCATTTGCTGCAATGCATTTAAATGTTTTATCATATGTATATACTACATTTGGTTCCAGAATAATCCTTATAACAATAAATTGGCTTACCAAAAACTAGAGAAAGCTGTGTCCAGAAAACAACACGCTTTGTTTGTTCCTGTCACACAAACCATTAGATGGGATAAAGTTTTAACCTAGTTTGGGTGACATGCTTTTGTTGTTGTATAGTTGTAGGGGTTTACTGACATGCAGTAATCCCAATTAAACATTCTTACAATACTAAGAACGCTACACTGTAAAGTTGCTGGCATAGTTTTTTTATATACAAAAGACAAGACAAATTAAAAACAAAACAAATCTCCTAAAGATAGAGTTAAATAAAGATGTAATATATTATAAGATGAGACGCACACTTCCCTCCGTCTCTATCATTAAATACTATCTTATCATCTTTTATTATATGTCGGCGCGTAAGTTAGGCTTAGATTAACATAACCCTAGGTTTTAACACAGAGCTTGGGCAGTGGAGGCGAGTGCTTTAGTTGATTCAAAGACGTCCTACACCTTTATCACAACTCCAAGGCACTGCTTAGCTTTCTCTCGTAATTGTAAGAGATTATATTTGATTGTAAAGCAGTGATGGCCCAGTGGTTGAGACTTCAATGTCTTATTCGGGAGGTCTGAGTTCGATCCTGGGCACACAGACTGACTCTGAGTTATGAGTGTTTTAAGAAATTAAATATCACTTACTTTAACGGTGAAGGAAAACATCGTGAGGAAACCTGCACTCCTGAGAGTTCTCCATGTTCTCAAAGGTGTGTGAAGTCTGCCAACCCGCACTGGGCCAGCGCGGTGGACTTTGGCCTAATACCCTCCTCATTGTGAGGAGGAGACCCGACTCAGCAGTGGGCCATTGACGGGTCGTGATATTTACGGCTCGTAATTAAATACAATTAAATATATGTTCAAGTAATTTTAAAAATAACTAATCAACTAATTTTATAATTTGAATTAGTTTTTTATAATATATGAATGGTAAAGATGTTGATGCTGAGGTAAATTCATTGTTCACTCACTTATTTATTCATTCACACTACTCTTATCGCAACTATGAATCACATATGTCTCATCGTTAAGGCAGCGTTCGTAATAAACGTTTTCGTTCGACCGTTTTTTCTCCTACTTACTTTGCAAATCCGATACCACGAAAAAGTCTTTTCATTCTTTAGGTTAATATACAGCCTATGACACTTACAAATATTTTGGTTTTCTATTGGTAAAAGAATTTTCAAGATCGGTTCAATAGATCCAGAGAATAAACTACAACTTCACAAACTCTATTACTAGTATCTCTTTTTAATATTAGTGTAGATGAGTCTGAACTTAAATCAATGGCGGCAATACCCTAAGTCGTAAATAAAATTTCATACTTTAACTTAAACAATAATAGACTTTTTATAAGTATACTTATTAATAAATTATTAACAATAAGTGAATAATTATTATGTATTTTTTATAATAGCAATTTTCATATATATTTTAATTATAGCTTTTGTTGTTGTGTCTATAAGTCTTTATATGATTTGTTTACATTTTGTCTCAAGTCAAACTAATTCTATAAATAGAGATATTGAACGAAAACACTTTCTTGCATCTTTTTCTTATATTTATGATGATATTTTTATTCTAATGGTAGGAAATCTTTTTTCATAACTAGACGCGTAACTTGAGGGACGAGGAAGTTTCTCAAAGTTTTCAGCGTGAACAACATGACAATATCTTCCGTGAGGCATAAATTATTACTTTGATGCAAAATTTTCGACAAATTCTTTTCTTGTCAAAGCTTGACACGTTTATTTTATTAAAAAATCTCTCTATTTCATGGGTCATTATGATGTAAGTATATGATGTATGATGATACATTGCTAGTTTTATTTTATTGTAATATGTACCCACGTGTAGACAATATGTAGCCTTTAGTGCGATCAGAGTGCGATAGATTAGTCAGTCTCTCTAGTGTTGCTGCGCAGTGTACATAGAAGTTAGTATTTACCGATGAAATTGCCGTTTTTCATGAAAAATAAAAAATATAGAAAAAAAGTTTTTACTATATTTTTTATTTTTATTAACCAAAGTTTACTTATTACCTAATATTATAATGTCGTGGTTAAGGTTACCTTTCTTGAAGTCCACGTAAGTTAGTTTTATTATCTACTGTAGTTAGTGTACGGTCAACGAAGGGAAGCGTTATAATTTTATAAAAGGCATTTAACCCTACACCTTGGTCGCAATTGCAAAGCGCCCGGCTTTTTGTCTTAATACCATGTGTATGCAGTACAGTACAGTAATGGGTATCATTTCTCTCTCATTCTATGATATAACCCGCCCTGGCTACGCACAATAATTAAAAGTGTATGTATCGTTAAACATATTTTATTACTAACTCCCAATAATTATGAATCTATCCGGGATGTTTTAATTTCAGGCCCATAAACGATCTCCAGCAAGGAAGACGGACTAAATGAGAAATATTAGCTTTAGTTATATCTGATAAGATTTAGATCTTGACTTCATTAAATCCAAAAATCGTTTTGGGTCTTTAGCAAGCCAAAATCTTGATTTATATTTAGATATGAAATTGTACGTTCCCAGAATCCACTAAGTACTTATTTCAGTTGGCATAACTGTCATTATAGATTAGCCAACGTTACAAATATAAACCAAAAGTGTCGTAGCAAGGGGTCAACTCATGCAACGTTTGAAACTTGTTGTTTTAACATCATTATATGGCTTTCATAACTTTATAATTTGCTGTCCTCATGCTGACATCATTTGCTTTATTATTTTGAGTTTATTATGAAGTGAATTTGCATAAATTGTTTTTGTTTGCCATACTAGTTGATCTGACCTGGCTTTTCACGAGTGCAATTTACCACGTGTATGCAGATTTATTTTTACTATTATATATTATTAATTTCAACATGTTTTTACTATGACGAACTCCCAAAGACGTTTTCAACCACTTCAAGCATTTTTTTGCGATAAAAGCTAGTCTGTGTCTTTTCTCGAGCTCTAATCTATCTTAGTACCAAAATTCATCAAAATCTGTTCAATATTTTGTAACAGAGAGATAGAGTTAATTTTCCATTCATAATATTTGTAGACAATACTAGGAATGTTAATTTTACTCAATCACAATCAAAACGACGGAACGAATTTAACATATGATATGCTACTTTATATCCTAAAAAAATAAAAGGCCCTGTAGGGTAGAAAGAAGTTATTCACATAAAAAAAGATACTTTATAACCCGAAAGAGCACATAAGCTAAAAAGTATTTTTATCCCAAAACAGTAAAAGCCTTGTGGAATAAAGTTTCAATAGATTTTAAATAAATTTTACAAGCAAATATTTAATGCTAATGACTTGAACGACAGAGAATGTTTTTAAAAAAAAGCTTTGTCTGTTCGCAACAACGCACAATTCTTGAACGAAAAGTCATATTTTCTTAAAATTTCACTGTTCTATTTAATTTTTTTTGGATCTAAAGTTTGATATAAACCAACACCAAATGAGGATGGGTAAAATATCATAACATAATATTATTATTTTGTAACACACTCCACTTCACCAACGTTACTTCCTCCCAATATCACTCGAATTTGAAGCATTTAACCAAACTTTCGGAGTTTCAAAGTAACTGACGAAGTTAGAGATCGTAGGGCGTTTGCGGCAAAAGTACAATTTTCCGCTTCCTTTGTGTTGGACTAACCATTTAACAGTCAAATGTTCAAATTAGAATTTTCAGAATTTATTATAACAAGATTAAGAGAAGAGAGAGCTTTGAAATTATTAAAAATTCATCTTAACAAAATTTAACAAGAATTTCATTTAGATTTTTATTTAGTTTCGCTGTATTTACCTTTATTATAGGAATGAGTAACTATTTACTATACAGTAATTTGATTCGACAGGTTTTTAACACTTGCCATCATTAGCTCAATCATTTTCATTTTACTGTTAAAATAATAAATCGATTAATATGATTCTCAGTAAGAAAGACCTAGTAATACCACGCTAAACTACATTACTTAAAATCCTTATTGACTGTATGAAATCACTTGGACTAACTGTCAAGATCCAGTCCTTCTCGGCTATCCTAACCAGGTCGTCGGTCCATAGCTTAGGTGGCCTACCCACGTTTTTGTATCCAGTTCTCAGTCTCCACTTTAGCACCTCTTTGGCCCATCTGGTGTCATTCCTGCGACATATGTGACTCGCCCATTTCCACTTCTTAAAAACTATGACTTTTGCAAAGTCTTGTTCATCTCCGGATCTCTATGTTTTTTGTTCTGTCTTGGAGAGAAATACCCAACATTACCAGTCCATAGCTCTCTGGGTGACTTGCAGCTTGTTGATGACTTGCTGAGTGAGCGTCCAAGTCTCGGCTCCATATATCAGGACGGGGAGGATACATTGCTCAAAGGTTGCGTTTGAGGTTTTATTTGAGTCTTTGAGCACGTCGGACAGTTTACCGAACGCACCCAATCCTAACCGAAAGTTTAATTTCCTGGCCTTGTCCGTTCTTTTGTCATAGGTAGACATACTCTTCACCCTTTGTATAGCTTCCCCGTGAACATTTATGTGGTCGACATCGGTGTTCTTGCACATGAATTTTGTCTTGGATATATTCATCTTTAGACCCATGACCATGACTGATACATCGTAAAGTTCTTCAACCATGTCTTTCAAGTCATTAAGGTTTTCAGCGAAGACTATAATATCATCTGAAAACCGTAGATGAGTAAGGCGTTTCCTATTTGTGTTAATACTAATGCATTGCAAAGTTAGGCTTCCTGTCTAACTAAAAGGCATGGTATTAATGATGAAAATAAATAGGTTTAACACTATTAAAAAGGAATTAAAAAGGTTACCTTGCTATAATCCGCGAAATTCTGTACTACCCGTCTCATCGGTACAATCCAGAAGAGCACACCGCCCACATACAAGTGAGACGCGCGAACCCGATCCAGGACACACAACACAAGAATGTCGCTAGACAATCGAACAACCAGACTCGTACTGCACAACCCAGGAGAGCACAGCGTCCACAGAAAAGTAAGACGCACGAGCCCGAACTACGTTTCGCTCCGAATCGAAGCATTTTCATGAGTAGTTGACTCTACAAGCGTCACTTGCGAAGTGGCAACTTTGTTAAAAAATTGGCGTTTTATACCCTAACTCGATACTCGACATGCGATACTTGATACTCGACATGCCATACTCGATACTCGTGTGTTGTTCTCACAGCTAAAGATATTGAGTAGAGTAGATTTAGACACGTTTATTTGTTCGTTCAGCAGTTCAAATGTTTGATTAGTATTTTTAATTATTTCTAATTGCTTTAACAAATTAAGTTTAAAACCTTTATCACATATATGTAGTATTTTGTGAGAATGTCCCATATTGTAGCCGCTATCTAAAAGATGTTTAGTTAGTTTAACTCGTGAGGGGACGGGTTAGAACCCAGCACCTCCTTGGTGCCCCGACTGGCTTGCGACCACCAGCATGCGAATCGAACCGCCAAGTGTCATAGACGCGTTCCGGTCGAGCCGCATGTGGGACAGACTTACCCCCTCCCTCTCCCAACCCATTAATGCTGCGGACCCAGTGGACTCTGGGCTCTTGCTCAGGATCCACTGAAACTGCAGCATTTATTTCTGCTCTCCTCCTCCCCACTCTATGTTCGAGGATGCAACGCATCGAAGAGATTCTCTCTTGTTTTGTCGATGTCCATGAGCGATTGTGGCCACTTACCATCAGATGGACCGTCTGCTCGTTAGCACCTTATCTAACATTAAAAAAAAATAGTTTAGTTAAAATCATGAATTTCCGCAAAGTAACGCCAGATTCAATTCAATATTTAATACTATTTTCTATTCAAGGAAAGAAAGAAAAAAATCTACATCTTAAAAACCTTAACCTATTATCTTCTAAGAACTTGTTGCTTTGTAGAAAGAGTTCTTTGTAGTTACAATTTACATGATAATGCTGCTATCACGAGCGATGGAATAAGTTTATATTCAAGCAAAAAACATGTAATAGTAGATATATAATATTTTTCTATCAATTTTGGAACTGTTTTTAAATTAAACTCAACTAAAAGGAGAATTTATAGTAAATGTTTATTGTATGATATCGAACTCACTTTTTTAAATGTTTAAACTATAAAAGTAATATAAGTAAAATTTATCAAATATTAAAAAAACTTATATAAATTCGAGATTTTTTTTTAAATTATACATAGTAAATATTTAATACATTAGGTTGATTTTATTAATTTTTTTTACTCGTAGGTATACTTGTAGGTACTTAATATTAATATTAAGGTGGAATAAACCGTCTATGATATAGAGGAAAAAAATATAGTTTTTATAATATCATTTATGACACAATGAAGAGACATAAAATGTAATTCAAAAGTTTTCAAGAAAAGCCGACATAAACCTTATTGCATAGAACATGCCTCGAGGCTGAAGTTTCAAAATGGCCGACACTCTCGGAATACGCAAGCACTGCAATAATTCGCCCACATTTTTGCTCGTGCTAAAATAATAAACAAGTGATTTATCTTGTAATTTTTATATTAAACCTATTTATTTTTTACTAGCCGACCTGCGCGACTTCGTTCGCGTGTTGCTCCGCTCCTATGGGTCGTACCGAGATGTAAAATAGACTGTGTTAAGTTTATTATGGAAACTTACGAGGTAGTTAATCATTTTAAAGCTTTATAAGACGGTGTGACTCACTTATTGCTTTGGTCACAAGGGCTATAGTTTCAACCGCATTTGGCGGTCTTCTTTGCAAGTAGACATGAGCGCGCGTAACGCAATACTGTTAAAACCATGTGACCACAACAACACTTGAGTTTCACCATCTTACAAAGCTTTAAAAAGGTTGCTAATATAATCAGAAAGACAAACCTATCAACTTCATATAAGCTATAACGCAGAGTAAGTCGTAATACCATGTACCTGCGGCTTGTGACTTGGACGCAGGTTTACATGGATTTTTCTATCCTTAATGGGATAAAATTAGAAAGTAAAATAAACGATTCAAAAGATCTTCAATAAAGGTTACAATGTAAAATGTGATTACTTTGATATTTAATCTATCTAGCCAACGCTCTGTCTAAGTTGTCAAGCATTATAATATGTCTAATATAAACAATAGAAACCACAGACCCATCAAAAGTTATAAATTTTTGAACAAAGGTTTACATAAGCAACGAACAAACAAAAAGAGAGAATGAATAGGGGAAAATAAAAAAGGTATATCTTTACTTTAATACTTTTAAAGTAAATATAAAATTATGTAAATCATAGATAACATTCTATGACAGTGGTAAAGTAATTTCTATGCACTCGAGCTTAATGTTTACAACTGTGATGTTAACTTGCATTTAGTTGTATAGTATACTAAATGTATTTAACTTATAATATACGTTTTCAATTTATTACAATCTGTTGTTCTGAGTTATTTCATCTATCCTATATATTTCCTTTGGTCACGGCATCACGCGTGAACGGTTGGACCGATTTCGCTAATTCCTTTTTTGTTGACTTATTGTATGAAGAATATTCTTATGTAAGAAAAAAAATAAGAAAGTTGCGAAGAAAATTAGAAAATAAAACCTAACAACCATACTAACTTTTCTTATATCACTATGGTTACTTTTGTAATGACAACGTTTGTCGGCTAAGCTTATCTTATAAATAAAAATTTAGCATCACAGTGTGTCAATGCAAAATGAAGGTATGAAAAAATTAAATAATGGTTGGGGGAAAAGTCTTTTCGCATTATTGTATGTATGAACTTGTAATAAAATCTCTTTGGCTATACTATTTGTATCTGGCTGGTTTTGGTAACATTCAAAGTTTACATTTTAAAGAAGATAATTCCAAATTCAAATTAGGAAAATGTGTGATTTTTATTTGTTTTTCGTACTGTGAAGATGAGTGAATCTAATGAAGAAATTCGATACATTTTAAAATTTTACTACAAAAAAGGTAAAAATGCAAATGCAAAACGCAAGCCGCGAAAAAAATTTGCGATGTTTATGGACCTAGAGAGTAGCACACATTTGGTTTAAGCGTTTGCAATCTAGAAATTTTGATGTCAAAGATGCACCTCGCTCTGGTCGCCCTATTACAGATAAAATGGATGCCATTTTTGAAAAAGTGGAGCAAAATCGGCATATCAGTAGTTAAGACGTAGCTTAAGAACTGGGAATTGACCACAAAACAGTTTAGGCGCATTTGAAAAAAACTGGGTACACAAAAAAGCTCACTGAAAGAAACCTAATGAACCGTGTACTCATTTGTGATTCCTTATTAAGACGTAATGAAACCGAACCATTTTTGAAGAAGTTGATAACTGATGATGAAAAGTGGATCACGTACGACACGAACGTGCGAAAAAGGTCGTGGTCAAAGGCCGGTCAGACTTCACAGACTGTGGCGAAACCCGGGTTAACTCGCAACAACGTGATGCTGTGGGAGTGTGGTGGGATTAGAAGGGCATTATTCATTATGAGCTGTTACCATCAGGAGGACCATTGATTCTGAACTCTACTGCGAACAACTGATAAGATTAAAGCAAGAAGTTGAGAGAAAGCTGCCGGAATTAATTAACAGAAGGTTTTTCATCATGATAACGCTAGACCTGACCTTGCACCTTCAGATTTCCAATAAAGATCTCTTGTTTCCATTATCAGCAAAATAGGTTAAAATTAACTTCCAAAATATAGCCAAAGGCATCTAGACACTTCCAACCTTGAATTTTACGGCCTTTTTATCGTTTCTATTTGTCAAAATAGTAAATGTTGTGGATTGAAATTATTTTTACAGGCATATATAGGCACATTTTCTAGTGTTTTTCTGAAATTTTGAGATATATGGCCAGTATACGAATACGATGAATGGACGACCGACCTGACTTATTATGATTTTGAAATACTTGTAAAGGTCCTGAGAAAATTTAAATGGTATGAACTTTTGGTTTCGGAATATTTGTGCATTAAGCATCTATAGATGTAGGTGTTACAAAGTTCGCCGGGTCATCTAGTAAGTTTTTATATTTCAAAACTGAAATAACGATATAATGATTTGATCTACAAGTCACGTAATTGCTCATATACTCGGACACGTGGTCAACGTCGGGTGAATACCAAGTGGACTATATTTCACAGGTTAAGACGTTTTGGACCATTACGTGAATTTATTTGAGATCATTTTATATTTCCATAATTTTTCCTCATATAAATGGCAAATCATTTTCCACGAACGGTAAAATAAAAATAAAATTGAACCGGTATTCGGACCAGTCAGTCTTGTAAGGAATTATGTCCATTAGTGTACATCAAAGCGCATAATCAGGATTTTAGACTGGAATTTATTACAAGCTGAGCAGTGCTTTGACAATTATTAACAATTTAATAAATAAATAAACAAACTCAAGTGATCTTTAATAAGGTGAATTGCCACCAACACGGTAATCTAATATACCATTTGTAATAATTAAAACAATTACTAGTGTTAATTAATAAAGAAAGAGAAGTGTTGTAGAAGTCTATACGCAGACTAACATTACGACGGCTTGACTAGAATATCCTCCTGGGGGTTAAATTAGACTCAGAGCTTCAGAGTTACTAGTGTTAATTAATAAAGAAAGAGAAGTGTTGTAGAAGTCTATACGCAGACTAACATTACGACGGCTTGACTAGAATATCCTCCTGGGGGTTAAATTAGACTCAGAGCTTCAGAGTTACTACTAAGAATACTCGCGATGTAATGCATCATAATTCTGGCGTGACGGCGTATTTATTTTGCAATCCCCACTTATTTGATTTGTGTTTATCAGTTGGCCAACATGCAATTAACAAGATGCTACTCATATCAGTTGTACCAACATTAAGATCAAGTAACAGGATGCTACTTAAATTATAAGTGTTGCCAACATCATAATTAACACTAGATATAATATAATATTGTCTATAGAGTTAAGAGCTTATATAACATAATCGAACTTAAAATAGTGTTATTGTACCTTGGATGTAACAGTCTGTACCTTACTTGACTTTTCACAATAAATCTAGGAAATTTTGTTATTTATTTCTATTCTAACATACAATTTAGGTTTAAATACGTTAAATAAATTACAGCATTAGTCCTATTCCTTTTGTACAAAATACCGTATTGTCTAACTGGCAGACTGGTGACAAGGGAAGGCTAGGTCAGTCCGAAAATCAGTATCACAGCTCAACGAGGAATGCAACCAGCATTCTTGTCACCGTTTCAAACGAGATAGCTGTAATAGCTAAGTTTGTATTTGTTTTATGCTGAAAGCTACATTTGTTTTATAAATATCTAGATTTATCTACAGCTTACATTATTAAAAACTGCATATCTTGCAATTGTCGTATGTAATACCTATAACTAGTATAAATACCGCGACAATACAATATTATAATACTAATGGTATAAGTTTATCTGACAATGGAGCTAGGAGTTAGGGACTGGTATCCCCTGATTACCGTTAAATTTATATTGCACATGTTGCCTGTTGTTGTTTGTCTTTGTTAATTATGTATAAGCCTATAGGGAATCCAAAAAATTAAATTAACTATACAAACCTTGGTTTCTCTCATACGGTCTCTCATTCCCTTTCCCTAATTGTGGTTCCTTAGTCTTCTTTTTGAAATGCTGTAGCATTCAATATATCCGCATCCAAAACCTTCTATCTCATCTAGACGGCCAAAGATAGAGAAACAAATATAGCTACTGAACTCTTTTGCACTATCTCCTATAACAATAATTCTAGGTGAAGTATTTGAAACAAATCCAATCTATTACTAAGTAAAGCTAACCAGGAGAGTTCTTGAACTACAAAGTGAATAATTTGGAAACTTGTCCATTGCAATCGAGTCGAACAATCGATTCGGTTTCGCACAATAGTCAATACATCGGAAATTACTTCTGCAGGCACTATCGAAGTGTTGTAGTTATAATTGAGGCCACCAGAGTGCATGAGCAAATATTCATTCTGCTGTTATGTTGAAATGTTTAAATAGTAAAAATAATATAGACTTTCTTTGTTTGGATACTACACATAGTAAGCAAAAAGCTGATCAAAATGTTTATTATTTTAAGGACCATTTTAACCCCCAATGGTAAAATGGTAAGATCAAGCCTGTCAGTGACTATAGAATAATCGTGAAACTGGACTCTTGAATAAATTCTAAAAATAATATTACGAACTTAAAATATTTTTAAAACAAATAATGTACGATTATAATAAAAATCTAAACTATTAGGGATGGCTCTAAAATATGAATAATCTTTACACTTAAATTTTTCATTTAATTAAAAAAAAATCTTCTTTCATGTCACACTATTCTTTCATATCTTAATATTTACATTTTAAAATATCTTATTTCTAATAAAAATTCAAAGTAGATACATTTAGCTACATATATCATCGTGACACAAGTAGCAGGTGAACACAAAAGTTTATCCAGTCCAAGAGATGGAGATGCTGCATGCATTATTCACTTGACGTCCAGTAGGATAACTTAAGACTCCACTGCTCAGATACTATCTAGATTTTTATATTACAATTTTTCTATCTATTTGTAAATTAGACTATTTTACAAAAGTATTTTTACACTTCAAACTGGCAAGTCTCATTACATTAAAGTTGGAAATAAAATATTATTCTTATAAATAGACACCTTATACAGCAACATTGACGTAGTTAAAAATTTATATTATCTATATCAATACAGTAATTCAAGAGTTCAACGGAAAAAGGAAAATAATCATCCTCTCTTGCTCACTTTTTTACACAGGACTATCTACATCTCTCTCTCACTCCTAAGGTAAGCAAGGTTATATAAAATACAATTAAACAAAATATTTTTATTACAATATATAAATTAAAGTACTTATGTATAAAAAGAAATTGGTTTTTATTCCTTCTCAGCAAAATTTTATGTCGGCGTATGATTGAGTTAATGTCGGGCAATTACCTTACTTTCTTGTAGTCAAAATATTTACACCTTTAAAAACATTTAAATTATTTCATTCATAGATTGAAAGACCTTTTTACGGTATACAATTCTAAATATGTTTAAGATTTTTAATTTCCATTAGTATTAATTATAATACCAAAACAGCACCCTGAAAGACGTTCTTATAAGAAAAGTAACTAACTTCCTTGATGAGCTTTTTATTTTTTATGGTAATTATTCGATCCTGTATAAACAGTTTACTTAGTACAATCTTTAGCGTAATTTTTCATTACCCTTTAGGGAGTATATTTAATAAATGGTTTTGTATTAAGATTGGACTTTTTTAGTCACAGTTTGGATATAACATTTTTTTTTTAAAGTTTTAACCCCTCTAATTAAGCTAAACATTTGTGTCACGACGAGTGGGTCATATCAGTAGTCCAATGACTAGGATTTGAACCCATGACTTAAAAAAGCTTTCTCAGAATCTTGACACAAAACAATACCTACAGATTAAAAGTATTTTTTAAAGTTTAATTACAATAGGAGTAGGGTAGGTCTCTGACGTCATTTGACAGTCAACTCTTTATATATCCTCGACAGTCTCTAGTCTTAGTCTAGCGCGGACTCTCAAGGAGTAAAGTAGTCTCTAGATAGTTTTAGTGGAAGTGTTGTGTTAGTTTTGGGAGTGCTGTGTAAGGTCACGTGATTACCTTACAATGTAATTGCCACGTGGTAACTTATTGCCACAACAACGTTACGTTAGTTTAGCTTTGTGTAAGGTTAGGTTTGTGTTAGCCTAACCTTGGGCTTACACAGTGATTCCCTTATTTTGCTCCGACATATATTTACATTTTAATTGTCATCTTTTTCCTTTAAAATATATTAATTTATTTTATACTGAAGTTTTGAACCCGCTATTGTTTCTCCTAGCCCTTTACTACACCAAGTGTACATTTGGTTGCAAGCCAAGAGACAACACGTACTAAACTTACATACAGCACTATTATTGTTTTAACCAAATATTTTCGCATTGTCACTCGATATATTCAGATCATTTCTAAAAAATTTTAGAATATATTATTTAAAAAACAGTTTTTGGTGTGAAAAAATTGAATCTAAATCTTTCTAGTAATATATTAACTATAGTTTTTCCTACGCGGATATTTATAACATATTTGTAGAATCTTTCTAATAAAAGAACAGATTTCCTCTGTTTAAAACCACGTTAACTAGCATTAGTATAGAAAAAAATATATTTTAGACAAGAAATTTGTTCGATCTAGAAAAAGATTTTTTGTTGAACACATTGATATGTTAAACGAGAATAGCTTGAAGCTGTGGAACGAAAAGGCATGAAAACAAAGAAATAAAATCACTTTCAGCTTCGAAAAATACTGCATGAGTTAACATGCATTTTATACAAATTTTATACTGTGTATTCGAACCCTTAAAGGTAGAATTTGGAAAAACTTTATTGCATTTTATTGACTCTATCACAATTAAAGGAACGTGAGGTGTGAAAAGCTAAAAACCAATAAAAGCTTTCAAATCTACTCGTTTTATTGGGAATGTGTTCACGCTAGTTCACAGTCCTTACCATTTGATTTTCCCAAGGTTTTACTAACAAATTAATCATCCAGAAGTCAACTATCGAATAAAGTACATTTAAAAGATATCCAATATGTTATATTTTACTCTGTTAAAAATACTTGTACAAAAACCTTCAAATGTTTTTACTCCGAATTGTTGACTGTATTTTCGTTTGTGTATCTAAAATTAAGAAGAAACAAACTTTTAGCGCCATAATTTCGCCTCCACAAATTATCCGAGTATAATATTAAACTATTAGTTGGTTTGTTTGATACGTCAAAAATTTTAATGAAACTATACTTTCTGGACACTGTAAATGATGTATTATAGGGAAAAAAAGATATATAGTGAAAATACGTTCCTTCTATCGAAGAAAAACTATATTATCAAAGCATAATATGTGTGATAAATTTCATTCAGCATAGTTGTGTAAAGTGATTCATTTTTTTTCTACAAAGTATTTTATGTATTAATCCAGATTACAAACTCTATTTGATGTCTTGTTTTTTATCTATTGTATAATCTAATTATACAAAAGTCCACATTAATAATATTGATAGTATTAGTTAATGACAGGACAGTTGAGTTTTTGATTTTGATCGAATAATCCGCGTGAAACAAACCAGAAACTGTTTTCCATGTCTAAACGCCACGCTTCGGTAGAATGAAGCTTGAAGTTCGACAAATTGATTGAATTTCTCCCCCTAACACCCGTCTGTCAGTTCATATTATGATGTTGAGACACATCCTAATATTTGCTGAAACCCTATTTGTTATTTGTGTTAGAAGCACTGTTGATAACTGGCGAAAAATTCGACAGTCTACCGAAGGTCTGTACATCGATGCGTAATGTAAAACAAACGTATGTACGCTTAGATCTATTATACTACGAATTTAATGTATTTTCACCAATAGACAATGATTCAAGATGAACGTTTATATGTATAATACATGCATATTATAGTAAAACATATTTAAGAAAACTTAATGTGAAAAAACTGTATAACATCGTAGTGTTAGTATATACTTCACGCATCGCATTCGGATGTCAGAAAAAAGTTCTAAAGACTCTGTCAAGTGAATCGGTGAGCTTTGTAATCACTTGACAGAGTCCATAACTACTTGGCTTTCTGTTTAAAATACGTTTATATCCTCATACTTTTATGTTACTATATGGTCACTATGATGATAATATATTCCTAGTATACAGAGTGGATTTTTGAGACGGGTTAGTAAGGGCAGGTACGTTAACCGTTATAGTTACAGAAAAACGTTCCTAGGAGACCATCCATCATTTTTTAAAAAATTCTGATCTGCATTCACAGATTGTTTTAAAAATGTACGGTTAGCGAAAAAAATGCTAAAATCCAAAAAAAAAAGTATTTTTATGCCAATCGATTTTGTGTGGGGATCAAAAGACTATGTGGAACCATTTAAGGTACTAGAAATGACAGAAATCGCCAAAAACTTTGTCTATAGATTTTATACTGAAAAATGATAAATTAACTCGTTTATTTATTAACAAACAATCCTATTTCATACTGTGAGTATAGTACTGGAAAGTAAAATTTATAGAAAAATGATTGAATAGTCCGGTTTGAAAAGTGAGAAAATACAAATTGGATCTTTTCACTAAATGTGTTTTATAAAAGCGTAAACTACTCGGTTTTGTAAAAATAAATGGTATTTTTTATGGATTACTTGTTATCATATTTTGTTACATTCATTTATAAAACATTTATGTTAAAAATTATAATAAAATGATCCCACCAAAAACATTTTCATGTAAAATTTTGCCAAGACCATATACCTCGCACTGTCAAAAAGTTATCAGATCTTATATAGAGCCAAGTTTCTAACTCTACTCACCCTACCGCTACAAGGCTTAACTTCACAGTTCTATACCTAAATCATAATATGTGGCTTGGCATTTTCGTTACTGCTGTATAAGTTGAGTGAAAACTTTTGTATAACAGAAAAGTAATAAACAATAATAAATTGAATAAATTTAAATATATAAGACGGTAGCAATTAGTCAAATACAACTCAGCAAAGCTTCATGTAATCTAATAGCTTTGGTTGTAGACTTTTACAAAATGTTTGTTATTTTTCAATCTTAGATTAGATAATATATGTCGAAACATCCGAATATCCGGTGAGCTCCGATATCAATTAATTCGGTTCACAGGCAACAAGATTACTAGAGTAAGCTGGACCATTCTCAGTGATACGATTTGCTGATCAGGCATATATTGGGACTATCCATGGGGACTACGAGATCTATGTTCGATAAATGGTTCGATATTGATTGAAATTTGGGGAAAAACTACTTATCTCTTAGGATTAGGAGAATATTCTATTACCTACAGTAGGAAAGATATTATGTAAACAATAAATATATATTCTTCTTTGTTAAGCTCAATCGGAAAAGATTTTGAAATCTATTAAACTATATAAGATCAATAATGTATTAAAAAAGAACTTTTTTAAACTAAAAAACTTATAAGGGTGTAGAATGGTTTGATTTATCGATCCTATACTCTCGATTGCATATAGTACAACTAACTGAATAGAAGTCTGAACAACAGTAATTTTACGTTTACTGTTAACCGTTAACTTGAACTAATTTAGTAGTTGAACCAGTAACTACTTCCCTACAACCGCTTCCGATGATAATGGTCTTCATTATGGGACAAAGACAACTTAGATTACTTGAAAATTTTTATTCAGACTCAGATTTCTTTAAAACAAAAAGTAACATTATTTACATTTATAAATTATCGTTTCAAGCTTGTGGGGATATCTATCAAAATAAATCAATAGAAACTACTAAGCAATCAAACGCAATAAATTTTTTAATGTAAATATAAAGAATATCTGTATTAACAATCTTTAGTAAGTCGACGTCTTACAATATTTCATGAATTTTCTATTTGATGCCAAGAGCATGGTACACAATACTGTAACTGCCTACATGAAACTTTTGTAATTTTAGATGTGAGTACCAGGGGGGTAATCACATCCACACACTATAATGAAATTGCTAAAGCACTAGTTGGAAAAATTAATGATTCTGTGCGATATTTTTGTGTGTGCCTCTAAAAACTCCTAAATTTTTCAATATCTATTTTCTGCTTTTTAAAACTTATAAAAAAGTGTGAGTCTAGATAAAAGCTTTTATATCATACTAAACGACCCGACCCGGCTTCTCACGGATGCAATTTACCACGTATAATACTTAGATTTATAGAAAAACATTTAATTTGCAATATATTGTTGTTAAATAAAAATATTCAACTAATTATATTTTAGGCGGGATGGCGTCGTCAGGAGGGGAAGAAAATTAAGTAGTTCTTATGATTATATTTTTCTTACGTTGCTACATTTTTTTATAATTAAAACTTATAAACTAGAGGGGTGAGCCTAGCGCGAGTTTAGGACTAAGACTAACTCGGTGAGGCAATGCTTCTAAGTACTCTGTTTTTGATTTCCACGGAGTCAGCGAATTCCAGGACGCGTAACATGAGTTGGCTAGTGAGGTGTGCATCGTTACCGTTAGGTTTCCGTAACAAACTTATGGCAGTAAACCTATTTTGTTATTATCCCGCAGGAGCTCTAAATTTTTTTGAGATAAAAAGGTTATAAAGTATACCTGTGCCGAATTTCATTGAAATCCATTCAGCCGTTTTTGAGTCATTGAATAACAAACATCCAACCATACAAGCTTTCACATTTATAATATTAGTATAGTTCATCAATTACACGAATTATATATTTTTAAATAACCATGAACACATTTTACTGGCAAAGTTATGGCCATCTTTTTACCCGACTACGGCGAAGCCAAAAGGTAGGGTTATGATTTTGGCAGTCTATATATGTATGTATGTTTGTATATTCTACCCATGCGCCTAAACTATTGAACCAATTTTAATAAATGTAGTGTCAATAGATTGCTAATAATAGCGCGGGTGACATATTCTATAAATTTGTTATGATTTTTGTTATGACGTTATTTATACCTCAGATTCTTACCTCGAAAAAAATTAAACTGAGATAATTATCACGTGTTTAGTTTCAAAAGAAATGGCTTGGCGAGCACATTACAAATATGTATCTATATATAATTTTTTTTAAGTCAACATATGTTTAAAATGGGGTTGTATAATCCGCGCCTTTCAGTCGTTTCAGTTATTCACTCGTTTAAGCAAATAAAAACCTTTATTACGGTACAATATTAGATTATCTCGACCCGGAAACTTGTATATGTACCATGTCTGTTTCATGGTCCTTTTCCTTGAATCATTTAAATAATCATAGTAGGTATACGATGGGTGCGACCACGGTTCTACCTTGACCACTTTTATACGTATGCATTATTGGGTTATTTTCTTGTTTCGTCCTTTATAGACCACTTTTTTACGTAGTCGGGTTTATATATATACATAGTTTTTTAAACTTTATTTTTTTTTTATAATAAAATATACTTATTGGGACAAACTTTTTTCTGATAAGCGGATGGAAGAAAGATAACCTTTCTTCGGATCTTGTACTCTCTCTAAAATAATTAATTAATAAAAAATATAATAAGCATTGTTAATATTTTCCTAAATAATTATGTATTACTTTTGTCTTTGTTAAGTGCTGAATTGTACTAAACTACAGGCTAAGCGCGTACTATATAGGTCGATCTGTCTCATCCGATGACAATGGGTTGCATAATGCACCTCAAATGGGCGACTTGCACCTAATGATCTTAGATGGGCTTTGCCTGCCTTAGCCTGTCACTTCAGAAACTGAATACAAGATCAATTGAAACTGGTATTAGTTAGTATTATTAGTGTAGTATAAATTTAATACAGCTAGAGTTAAAACGTTGTCGTAATAATTTGTAAAAACCTTATTTGGAGCTATTTTGAACAATCAGTTTAAGTTACGTTAAGTCGTCAAGAAAAAACTCGTCAGAAAATCTTGATGAAAGAAATAATTCTAAATTTTAGTTAGTACTTAGGCAACCAAGCTTTGCCTGGTAATTTTCGTAAATTAATGTTAAATATAAATTTATATTAAAGATTTACGAAAGATCTATATATTATGAGAGCAATAAAATAAAATTTCATGTAAAATCTCGTTTTTTTGCTATAGAAAATGAATACAAGATCAATTAAAACATGGATTATTTAAGAGTAGTTTAGTAACTCAAATTTAAAAGTAGAAACTAGATCGGAAACGTTGACAAAATAAATTACAAAGACCTTATTTCGAACTATATAGTATACTAACTACTGTGCTAAACAAAGTTACGTTAAGTCGTTAAGGAGTTAAGAGAATCGTCAGAAAATCTTGTTGTCGCAGAGATCCTTCTGATCTAATCGGTGCTTGAGCGAATAACTAGATAATACTGCTAAACTTGTACAATACGATACTGATCTGGTAATGACTGATATCTTAACATTAGTGATATTATTATTAACTAGTGGCCTCCAATCTCCCCTATATTCCCCTTGGTTAGTACCCGGGTGACCGAGGTTTCCTCATCAATCTTTATTTATTTATATCATATATATATAACGACGTTCATTATATTTAATAAACGTTATTCAAATACAAGTTTCTCAAACATATACGAAATAATGCTATTATGTCTCTCACATTATGGCATTAAAATGTATTACCCTAATCATTAGAGCCATTTTCGAGATTTTTCAATACATATTTAAACAAGAATTCCTCGTTGTATAAAATTAAACTACAGAAGTAATACTAAACAAATTCTAAAAACAAGGATTATTTGAATAAAAAAAAATATATTCCTCTTACTTTTGATCTATTTTAGACAGGCAAACCATTACTTATATATTTTTACATCGTCAGTAAGAATAGAATATCTTAACAATTTAAAATTCTTCCTTACAAACCGGATCCTAATATTCAGCAAGGAAATATAAATTATAGCGTACGCTGTCTTCCTCAGGGGATCCTCCAAAAATACCCAGCTTACCTTTTTGCATGAATCAACTCCGTGATTAATATTTAACAAAAATTCAACCTTTTTTAGACATTCATTTTTCAAAGACTGTTAAAATTGTATGGCCGCTAAATATCTGAAGAATACAAAATAATGTCAGTCACCTCAATGTGAATGCAAATTCCAAAAATTCCAAGTGTGAGTTAAATGACCTTTTGTTAGAGATTTTGTTAACTTATATTACGACTATGAAAGTATTTCAAAACTCTCAATCATAGTTCATATTTATGAAATCGACTATCTGAGGAAGGCAAAAGAGTTTCAGAACACTAAACTGATCCAATTGTTAGCAACACCTTTTATAAAGTAGTATTAGCGGGTAGATTATATAGACATTTTACATTATGTCAAGTATACCGACGTGAAGACAATATATAACCTTTAGTGCGATAGATTAGTCTCAGTCTCTCTGGTGTTTTCGCGCAGTGTACATGGAAGTTAGTGTTACAGTGTCGTGATTAAGGTCACTCTTCTTGAGGTCCACGTAAGTTTACTTTATTATCTATTGTAGTTGGCGAGGTCAAGTGGTGGAGGTGAGAGTTAATATATTATGAAAGAGCTGTTTAAACCTGCCCCTGGATCTCGAGCCTCAGACACTGCTCGCCTCAGTCTAAATTGCATGTGTATACGTATTTCTGTACAGTAATGGGTATCATTTTCTCTCTCATTCTATAGCACAATTCTGTCGCCCTAAATATATGTATAAAGAAAATAATAAAGAACTATGTATTAGAATAAATTCTAAAAATAATTAGAACTATGTATTTTGTCTTAAATTATGCTCAAAGATATAACCTTGTTTTTGTAACTGAATTATAACACCAAAATCTAACGAAACCCGCCAAAAAATTAAGCTATATGACGGTGTGGGTAGTATTTAATATCATTTTCGTTTCGTAGTAACAAAACGATTTTTGATAGCCTGTGATGGTTTTTTTATGGTAGATAAGGTGCAAACGAGCCAATGGTCATGATGGTAACCATCAGGTGGTAAGCGGCCACCAGCACACAAACAAGAGATATTCTTGTTTTGTCGATGCGTTGCATCCTCGAAGATACAGTGGAGAGGAGAAGTGAAGAAAAAAATGCTGCGGTTTCAGAGGACCCTGAGCAAGAGCCCAGAGCCCATTGGATCCACAGCATTAATAGGATGGGAGAGGGAGGGGGTAGTCTTACTATAGTACATATATTCTTTGCCTTGTATATTACTACTTACTAATAATAGAAATATAGATTATTATCAATTTCCTATATCCCATAAACTAACCAGGTCGCGGATTTACGGTATTAAATGGAGCAAATATTGAAACGATTTGAAACTATTTAGCTTTCATGTCGATCGCATAAATTTGCAATCCCGCTGATTGTTTTATTTGGATACAAATAAATATTTAGATTTATGCAACAAAATACACGTTTTAACTATTAGTAATTGAATTATTTGATTTCAATATTTATATATGTAGTGTAAGCTATAAAAATATGTATTTAAAAAGATTGAGTACTTATTACGATGATGATATGATGAGTACTGATTATGATGTTAGTTAAATAGCGAGTAAAAATTATCTAGCAAATAGGAATAGCATTAAAAAAATAAGACTGGTATGGGTAACTTAGGGAGAAGTAACATCAAAAGTTGATTACCGCTCGAGAAGTCTACAAGTTACATTATACAGTTGATATAAGATAGTCGTTACTTTGTGTAATTATTTCTCAAAATGCTGCTTTTGAAACCGATACTATAAAATAAAGACTCTTAGCGTCCTTTACAACACAGTCACAAACGAATTGGCATTGGATATTTAAACGAACTCTATGAAATAGACTGTGATTCCTTCTGAGATACAAAGTATCGAGCTGAGTTTTATGCGACCTTCCTATCTAACAGGATCTTTGCTTTTTCTGGGATAAAATGTAACCTATCTATGGCCTATATCGAAAGCGTCGGTCGCGATACAATCAGTTAACATTACTATCTCTTATAATTTAACCAGGAATAGAAAGCTCTAGTCCATCTATAAAAAGAATATAAAGGGACAAAACTGTGATAGTAATACGAAGGATATGGGTACTGGGGTGAAATAGAAGTAAAATCTACCAATAGAAACCGCTATCCAATGAGATGCGACGGATGTGATATTAAATTTTCTTTATTATTATCCTACCCTAACTTATGCTTCCAACATATATAATATGTTGTTTTCTATTAATGAAAGATTTTTTAAATCGGATCAGTAACAACAAAATGGCCATATTCAATTAATTATAAAATGTATATGACAACACTCAATCTCCTTTGTCACTCACGAATAGTGTTGTTTTCCATCAGTGGAAAATTTTTTAAAATCATTTTACAAGTTCCTAAGAAAACCTTCAATTTAAAAAATCACCACGTTATGGCACTTAAATGGCAATATCTTTTTAATTAGAATATTTATGACAACACCACATAGCCTATGTTACCCGGAAAGGATGTAGCTTTCAATCGGTGAAAGAATTTTCAAAATCAGTTCAGTAGTTTTCGAGCCTATTCGCAATAAACAACACACAAACAATTAAATCTTTCCTCTTTATATTATAGTGTTGATGTAGATGTAGATAAGCAAGATTAGTAGGATTATTAAGAAGTAGGATAACAACACTAATATTAAGAAACTGTCTACAAAGTATCTTACAAAGAATACAGGAGTTTAAAAATACTAAGTTTAGCGTAGGCTTAAAGTTTGTCTAAGTTGTACAAGCGGACTGCAAGTAATGCGGGTCCTGGCGGTCGCTGCACGATTTCCAATTTTCTTTAAATCCTCTCCGGAACACTAAGTTGACGTCTACTTGAGCATTATGCTAGTAGCCACCTGGAGTATTATTTTAGACCTCTGTTATTGAGAGAAAATCAATATTAGATTCAGCGTTTTCTGATAACAATCTAGCTGAAAAAATGCTCTCAGGAACACCTGATTTATTTTAAGGATTCCTTCACTCGATAAATTAATGTTAATCTTTGTTCTGAGGCATCAGCGATAGTATCTCAAGTATTATCATAAAGTGAATTTAGTGACTACTATATTTCAAGTGAACAATTGTAACAAACCCCAGGCTCTACTCAAATTTCTGTCAAGGTATAATTGAGAGGAAAACAATATTAGATTCAGCGTTTTCTGATAACAACCTGACTGAAAAAATGTTCTCAAAAACACCTGATTTATTTTAAGGATTCCTTCACTCGATAACTTAATCTTAATCTTTGTCATAAAGTGAATTTAATGACTACTATATTTCAAGTGAACAATTGTAACAAACCCCAGGCTCTACTCAAATTTCTGTCAAGGTATAATTGAGAGGAAAACAATATTAGATTCAGCGTTTTCTGATAACAACCTGACTGAAAAAATGTTCTCAAAAACACCTGATTTATTTTAAGGATTCCTTCACTCGATAACTTAATTTTAATCTTTGTCATAAAGTGAATTTAATGACTACTATATTTTTAGTGAACAATTATAGTAGAGACAGTCACAAACCCCAGGCACTACTTACATTTCTTGTTATTGTATTGTATTATTATTTTAATTTTTATACTAATTTCAATAGCTTGCTTATTTATTTTTTTTTTAAAAAAACCATTAAAAAAAAATTATTTTATAACCACTTAGTATATCTACTTATAATAGTATATCTATTAGAAACATTATACTAGCCCCAAACAAGCTGTAATTTCTCCTACTAGCTAATAATTAATAAACTTTGTATTCTAACTAATAATAAATAGAAATATGATTCCACTGTTAACTTTACAACAACCGTAAACCGGTTCAAACTAATGTGGTTTTCCTAAAACCCCGTATTTCGCGAAAAGGATAGTCGGTTGTACACCGCAACAGATAAGCATATTTGGTAAAACATAAACGAGGGAAAGAAACGCTGATTTATTGCTATATATCAAATAAATCACAAACAACCCTTTTTTGCGTAGTTATAATAATGAATGTTTGTACATCTGGTAATATTAATATGAAAAAAATAAAAAGCGGTACATTTTTTAATATTTATCAAAGAAAAGGAAAGAAGAAGATTAAATATTCAAGTTCATGTGTAATTTTTCGTTACTTACAATATAATTAATATGCAGTTTAGAGTAATATCCAACCACTGGGAGTTGCAACCAATGTGTAGGCTAGATAAGCGCCTTTATACTAAGCTACACTACTTGCACTACTTAGGCAATATTTGCTGTATTAAATCACTTACTAGTGCTTCAGATTTATCGGGACATAGGTTATATTTTGTCATTACTGTTTGTGTTGTTAAACTCTATAGGGACTAACATCCAATCAAAAGTTTTCGTAACATAAGATAAATTTAGCAAATTCCTTTTCGCATCGTAGAAAAATATAAAGATGGAGAAGGCACAAAGTCAAAAAAGGAAAATAAGAATCGTTAATCGAGTTTCGGTAATTAACATCACATTGGCAACACTACCCCATGTAGCAAATTCATTGACATCTGTCAAATTCAATTTGGGCGGGAAGGGCATAGATTTTCGCATAGAGTTGCGTTCAGTTATAAATAGATATAGGGTTAATTGTAGTGATGCCGATCTGAGAACTATTAATAGAAGAATCGATAACGTAAAATCGATTAAAGTTAATCGTATGCAAATAAGACATTTCAAATTTAATGAGTCTGTTCATAATTTTCAAACCAATAAATTGATTATCATCACATAATAGGGTGTCTAAAATTTGTAGAAAATCATAAAAAAATAATAGTAATTAGATTTTTAATATCAGAATGATTATTTAGGTATTTGTTTATATTTTAAACATAAAGTTATAAATGTTATAACATTAATCTAAAGTTCAGTATAGTTTAGGCATTGTTGACTTTAAGCTAGACCTATATTTGTGTACTCTAACAAAACTTATTAACTTCGTGAAAGTTTTAATCAATCTTTCTCGTTGTTACATATTTAATATACTTGTTCAGAGTTAGGTATTATTTTCATGTTTATTTTTGTTCCATTAACTATTCAAATATACCTAATATTTGCTGAATAGTTTGCTTTAGGTTACTGCTCATGTAAATATGTGCCAATTATAATAAAATGCCATTAAGATGTCTTAGCTAAAAAAATATTATTTTTTCAGAGAACCAAATTTAGAAAATGGGCTAGAAAGACTGACAAGGTAGCTTTTTATTAATTATTATTCAATACATTTCGTGGCAGTACTAGTTTTTTAATAATGTTATTTATTATATGGGATGTTCCATTCAATACGACAATGAGACAATGAAATTTATTAACTGATTTCTCAAAATAACTGTTTAATATTAATATTTAATTCATTCTTCTCGTCGAAGGTCCTTGTGAGACCTCAACAAGAGGTCTATGAATGAGTAACTAAAGTACAGTATATGTGTAACTAGCTGCGTCCCGCGGTTTCACCCGCTATATTATGGATAATTCACACTATATTATTATAAATATATGTTATTCTGATGTGTAAGCTATATTATTGTAAAGTTTCATCAAAATCCATTTAGTAGTTTTTGCATGAAAGTGTAAAAAACATACACCCATACATTTTTACAAACTTTCGCGTTTATAATATTAGTAGGATAATATAACGTTTATTTTACTACTCTATTTTATTTTTATATTTAAAACTCATAAATAACCGTGGCTTATCACGCAGTAAAGGTAGCCTTTAAATGCATTTGCAACTTAGTATTTAAATCTCTGTAGCGGAAAAGCATCTTTAAATATTATAATTTATTCAATCCTGCACCAATCTTTTGTCTTTGCATAACTTCGAGGGTATAAATAAAAACACAATTCTTACTTTGAGTTAGCAAACAAAGAATAAGTTATGCACGAGTTACTTGAAACTTGGAATAATAATCTAACAATTATATTTTAAAATAGAAAACATGGAACCTGACGAACATTTCAAATGTCAAACTACATAGATAACAAAGGATTTTGAAGCGTTGTATCAATAAACTAACTTACTTCCACATCTGTCAGAAACTTATACAACTTACACATACATAATTACATCCCTTCGACCAATAATAAATATTTAAATTATTTTTAAATCACTAATAAAGAAAAAGCAATTCTATCTCTCGAATCAGACCGAATTAAATAGAATATAAAAATTCATAAACATCCATAAATCATTTTTAAGTTCATCACGGACAATCATCGTAAAACCGATTATATATAACATAATATATATAAATTTCTGTCCAGCAGAATGGATTCAATGATAAATATTTTGGAAACTATTAAGGAGAACTATGACCAGTAATCGACTCATCGTTTCGTAAAAAAAAGAAAACAAGTTAGATATGATGCAAATTATTTGTATAATACAAGCATATTTTCTTATATTTAAAGCAAATTATAACATGGCATAGAGCAATAAAAAATATATCTTGTAATAAAAGGGGCTTATATTCGCTTCGACGCCATTTTTGCAGCGTAGAAGAATTCAATTAATTTGTAAGGTTCGATGGTGTCAACCAGTTACCTATTACCGTGTAAGCTGAAAAATCTATTTACGGGTAAAAAATATCTTTAATTTTTAGTTTCAGG
The DNA here is from genome assembly GCA_905147385.1 of Limenitis camilla. Taxonomy (NCBI): domain Eukaryota; kingdom Metazoa; phylum Arthropoda; class Insecta; order Lepidoptera; family Nymphalidae; genus Limenitis; species Limenitis camilla. Next base: position 4,471,282 of record LR990243.1, read on the forward strand.
AATCAGAATGTTGTTCACAGACTTACAAATAAATACATTCAGACACGCGGATTATTCTTTACACTATTCTACCTTGGTTTTACCAGCTTTTAAACCTCTTTGTTTCAAAACACCTTGTTCTTGGTTGCTTCTATAGTTAAACTGTAGTAGATTCACAGTGAGTATATTACAGTATCAATATGCTGAAAATAAATTGTATAAAATCAATAATTCTCCTTTAGTGTTTAAGTCTTTTAAGAAAGCTAAATAGTGATGTTAGGATAGGGTCTTGTAAATAATGTGATAAATAGGGAATTAGGAATCGAACCCTCCAATGCTCTTTATGTTATGTTCACTCAATTAATGTATAACCTTTAAAATATCACAAATTTTCAATTAAATGTCGAGTCGACTTGAAGTGCTCCAGTTTCGGACGAAGTGATTTAAAGTGTAATTAAATGTCTGCTAATTTTATAGATGCTCTGCAGACTGAGTGTTGACAATTTAAATACTGGGAAATGTTTTGAAGACTTTGAGAGATCTTGCCCTTGCTATAAATCTGTAAAACTATATATATGAGTCTAAAGATTATCTATTCTTGTTTTTGTCCACAGTAATCCTAAAAATTTCTGGACACGATGCGGATGTTTATTCTCAAAATTTTATTTCTATAGAAAAGTAAAAAGAACAACCAACCCAAAATAATTTTAATAAGATTCAAGCAGTTCTCGAGATATCTATTTAGTTATTATTAACTTAGATACGAAGCGAAAATGAGTTGCAAGCACTAAAATAAATTTTTATTAGAAGAATTTTACAATACCGATGGTTAAAAAATTTCAAAATTAACAGTTGCAGGAAAAAAAACCATAATTCAATTTTTACTTTTTTTAAACTTTTTGCATACAAATACAGAAACTGTCTAAATTCTAGTTTAAAGTAATACAAAAGTGTACATTGGCGGCCTTATTGCTAGGTCAGCAATCTCTTACAGGCAACCTAGGAGTATGGAATTCATTATAAATGTGAAGGGTAGTGTAACATAAAGTTAATTTTTTACATCTATTTACTTAGTTAATTTAATATAAATACTATTAAAACTATAATACTAAACTAGTATATTATTCAGAAATACTTTATCATTATACAATATATATATATAAATATACGTATATATATTTGTATATAAAAATAATACTATGCGTTTAATGATAAATAATATTATTTTAAGCGACTTTTAAAAATATGTGAGGAGTTAAAATGTCGAATATTTCTAGGTAAAGCATTCCATAGTTTAATTGCCTTGCAAATGAAAGAATTTTGCTAAAACTCGATAGGAATTTGAGTCGATTATCGAGGTGTGAACGTAGCCCACTATTATGACTTTCATCTGAAGCAATGAAAGAGAAACTTTCCTTAAGATAAGTAGGAGCGTCAGTGGCATATAGGACTGAAAATAAAGTAATGAGAGTGTGAAAATCCCTCCGCAATTTGACAGGTAACCATTTGAGTCGTGTGCGATATTCGGATATGTGGTCGTATTTCCGTAGACCGAATATAAAACGGATACAAAGATTTTGCAGTCGCTTTAACTTTGATAGTAGCTTTTCGTTTAGGTCAATGTAACTGACATCTGCGAAATCTAGTATAAGAAGTAAAAGTATTTGGTCAAACATATCTTAGTTTTGTAAGGTAGTAATTTTGACCAACGTTTCATTGATCCAATCACAGCAAAGTGTCTTTTACTTACCTCGGCAACCTGTTATAAATTACATAACTTTTCACCACTATTATAAAATTATTGTGTTGATATGAATGCTCATTATTAAATTATTTAAAGCTAAAACAATGTTAAATAGCTGTCAACAAAAATCTTTGTTTTCTTAAATTAAAATTAATTGTATAATAAACAAGCTCCTAATCTTTCCCTTCAACACAAACCATCAATTCCTTAATCCCGTTTCTATAGTAGCTTAATTATTTAATTTATAAAGCGCTTTCACTACAAACGTTTCAATTGACTAGTCTAGTTTAGACAGATCAAAGGAATTATTTACGTGGAAAGCAATTTATATAATTGTGTATTGTTACGAAGGTAAAATAACTTAATAATTTAAAAAAATTATTACAACTTTACTCCATATTTGGTGTTTAATTAAGCGATTCCGAGCTCTAAGTGGAAAAGAATCACCACAAGAAGTCCAACGTTGTATTTGTCTGTTCGTTCGCAAAACTCAAAAACTACTGAATGGATTTTCATGCAGTTTTACTAATAAATAGAGTGTTTATTGAGGAAGGTTTAAGTGTATACCTTGTTAAGGTTTTGTATAAGTTGGTTGAAATATGATCCTGAAACCTTTTGAGATGCATAAAATAAAACAATGTCTGCTATTTCGTAATAATACATCTCCAAAGAAGTGAATGAGGAAGTGAGTGAGTGAACCATTACAATATAACTTTTTATTTGCTCTTACTAGGTTAATCTCATATTTCATTGAAATAAATCGAATCATACAAAAATCAAAAGGCTCAAAAGTTATACGTCCTTCCTCTTTGAATTTATTAATTGTCTGTGTATATATTGACTGAAAATACTTTATAACTTAACTTTCCTAATACTTTTAATTTGTTTTCTTACTTATATTTTTACGATTTAGATCCTCAAAAATTAAAAAAGAAACCCTTAGTTTTAGTTTGTCCGTGTTTCCATCCCTAACTATGTTAATAAAATACAAATATACTTATTATGTATAAATTTTGGTAAATTAAATCCTATAGGCTACTTCTTTTTAATCTAGAATCAAGAAATTTGGTTAAAAATCTTTGAGCAAAATAAATTAAAAAATCCGAAAATTGGAAATGTGTAATTAAATCGCAAAAATAAAATCTGTTTGTTAATGATGAACAGGATCGGATATTACTATAAAACTGTATTAGTAATTCTTAGTATTTACGACGCAAATTATGTTAAAATGGATAGTAGCTCCTAAGCTTTGAACAAAGATAATGGTATCTCAATTTTCGATTACATGGTATCTTTGCATTTATAGTACCAAAAGAAAGACTAGGTTAAGAACTAGTTAAAATTAACTTGATTTGACTAACCCGTTAAGGCGAATAACATTTGGTTAACATAAAGAAATTATGTGTTTCCGTCATAAAGATGTATTCTGTGAAAATTTCGTCCACCTGAAATAGCAATTCTAATGATACAATTATTTTATGATGTGGCAGATAAAAAATATTCCTAATATTAACCAGTAAATAAGACAATTATAAATATTTATGGTTCCATGTGTGAAACCGTTCATGCGCTGATATAAATAATGAATCTTTGAAGGTTCCTTCACGCAATAAACTTAGACTTTATAAAAACTTTAATTAATAGTAATTTTTGCTTTTGAAAATGCAAATGAATTTCATATTTTTTTTATTATTATTATTTTAACAAACGCTGTAGACGTTAGGTTAGTTCGTAGCTGCATCCGGTAGCTTCGTAGTTCCGTAGCAAGTATTCTACGTTAGAACTACGTCGTAGCGACAAGATTTTGCTACTTCTTTTATAACATATGTACATGTACATTAAATTTACATGCTGTGAGTTATAACTTTATAAAAAAAAACATAAAAATAACTTGATTAATTTCCAAATTTAGTTATTTTTAAAACCTGGCACAAATCTTGCCTTTTATCTCATTTCATATTATTTATGTAAAGACGAATGTGTGTTTGTTGGTTTCTTCTTTCACGCTGTAACGAAGCGACGATTATGTATTTATAGACCTACAAGTAATGAAGATTAATTTAAATTAATTTAAAATTTAAACCTTGACTTGAAATTAATTTAAATCTTGACTATTTTTGTAAACAACAGATAGACTTTAGAGTATTTCAAATAATGTATTAAATATACAAATTTTATCTATTTGAAGATCACAATAACAAAGGATTATCTTTTGTAATGCCGTTAAAAGTTATGAAAAAGGCCGTTCTTAACATTAAGCCTTACAAAGCTACAGCCGTAAGGAAGCTAGGGACTATTGAACCCTTTTAGCAATTGATTCCATAGTACGGTTTTGTCATATTTTTTTAAATTCCAACCAAGTTCAATCAGAAACGACAACTTCATTTCCCTTTTAATTTTGTGGAAAAAACGTCTCACATTTATGTACTACTAGCTTTTACCCGCGGCTTCGTTCGCATTGAAGCCATTAAATAAGTATCAGAGATCATTACAATAGAAATGAATAGTAAAAAGTATTTTTTTTTTTTCATAAAAAGTATCCTATGTTACTTCTAATACCCTCAAGAATATGTGTACAACGTTTCATGATGATCGGTTAAATAGTTTTCGCGTGAAAGCGTAACAAACAAACTTACATTCACATTTATAATATTAGTAGGGATAAGTTAACATATCAATTAATAAAATGCCCTTAGACAGTCAGTCAAGCAGTGCCTGGAGTTTGAGACCTAGAAGCCGGTTCTAATAGCTGTTTAACTAACTGTCGTCTTCATTGTCAGACCTCATTACCTGACAGATATAAATTTGCTCATCTTTATTTGAACTTGCTCCCCCCCCCTCCCCTCCCCTCGAGTGGCGACGATCTTGAGGAGATAGGAGTATTGACATTTGAAATTGGTAGCCAATCAAATGTCATCAACAGTGTTGCTAGTAAACAAAATCTCAAAATTCTGCTTTGATATTTAGAAATGTGTATTTTATTCGATAATAATTATATCTCAAGGTGTCCCCAGTTTCCCTTCCACTAAACTCGATTGTGCGTAAAAGTGGGTCTTGATAAAACAAATAATATATTTTGCCTTTTATTAGCTGAGCCCCTCGCAACTGGGGCCTTTCTTAACAGTCGCCAACGCAATAACAGACGAAATATTTACAAATAGAAAACCTTACAATAAGCGAAGGGAATCCCTTCATTGTGCTGGATGAAGTTAACTATGCCGATTTGGTATACTCACTGCTTATGCCTTTGTGCCTTTGATAAGGGAAAAGCTACTGAATTTGTACACAAAATGTTAGTCAAGATGATATTGGAAACTGTTACCGGTATAAAATACTTTTTTTTATTTTTTCTTTATAAATATGTCGATGTTTAATATTGCCGTATTGTATGTGGTGGAAAAGTTACAAAAAAAATTATAGAAAGAAAAAGAAAAGAGAAGCTGCAGATAATATAAGAGGGAGAGCAAAAATAAAATTGAGTAGATAAAGGAGAGAGACTCGAAAGAAAAAAAAGTGAAAAGAAACTGATCATTCAGAACAGAGATAAAGATAAAAATTAAAGAGAGAAAAAAAAGGATGAGAGAGAATGATCCTATATAAGAGGAAGAGAGATGGAAATACTATAGACTTCTCTCACAGAATTTTATAATGGGATCAGTAGCAATAAAATGGCCATATTTATGATAACACTACATCACCTTTGTCACTAACAAAAAGTGTAGTTTTCTATCAGGGAAAGAATTTTAAAATGGGATTAGTAACAACGAAATGGCCATATTCTATTAATTAAATAATTTATATGGCAACACTAAGTGTGTGTCACTAACAAAAAGTGTAGTTTTCTATCTGTGAAAGAATTTTTAAAATCTGATTAGTAGTTCCTGAGAAACCCTTCAATTTTCAAAATGACCAGGTTATAGCACTTAAATGGCCATATCTTTTTAATTAGAATGTTTATGGCAACATCATAGTCTATGTTACCCGGAAAGGATGTAGCTTTCTATCGGTGAAATAGTTTTCAAAATCAGTTCAGTAGTTTTCGAGCCTATTTGCAACAAACAAACGGACAAACGTACAAACGTACACACGTACAAACAATCAAATCTTTCCTCTTTATATTATAGTGTAGATATGTATTTTTTATATATCGGAAATTTAAAAAAAATCCAGTTACACAAAAACCCGAACATTGTCTAGGTCTTGAGACCCAAGAGCAGGTTTAAAAGGTCATTTTACTACACATAGACTCTCAATTACATTGATTGATCAAAAAGATAATCATAATAGACATCCGTCATCTCTTAAAAGAGTAAAGTACTAATTATTCAAACAGTACTTATAATAAAACATATAATAAAAAAATTATTCACATGCACATGAAATTAAACATATGCACGGTTAAATACAAATTGGGTTTGTCTTTCTCTTTCTCAACTTAGAAATGTACGACAGTATATATGTGTTTAATAACTCGTAACAATGTAATGTTATAACTTTGGAAACGACTTCAAGTTTCATAATTAACTACACTTAGCGTGCAGAAGGTTCGCAACTGTTATGATATTACACACTTCTTTAACAGTATTTCTATCATATACTTTTCTAACGGAACAAGTAAAAAGATATTAAATATTAAAACGAGTGCTAATGAATTTATAATCATATATCGTTGTATTAACTGTACTAGAAGAATAAAAAAGATTATAAAATAATCTATTAGTTAAACAGTGTAATGAGTAATTAGTTCGATAAACAATCGGGGAAATTCCTATCAGTAGCTGACATGGTTAAGTGCATAAAATGCGCCTCACCCGTGCATCGTCAGTGTTGTGTAAAAGTAACGACAGCGTCTGGCTCTGGCTACTTAGATAAATCGATATGTAAAAACTGCAAACATAAGATAAGCCCTAAGGATCCTAGCCCAAACACTATTAATATATTTGAATGGAATCACCCATAATCATACTGTATCATTTCGTATATACTTCGTAAAGGACCTTCTGTATATGGTTTTTTTTTGTATATTCTTTTTATTTTTAAAATATATGTTATCCACAAACTCGGTCTGTCACAGCCTTTCTGTAAATAATAGATGGCCTCTGAAAATCATATAAAAACTGAGAGAACCCACCTTTTTTAGGTGCCATTTATTATATAAATAAGATATAACTAAATGAGATTTATATATATATATTTCTTAAGTTATTATGTATAGATTTGTATGTAATTTTTAATAGATATATTATACAAATACGGTCCAGGCAACAATTTTGTGCGGTTGCAATTTCTATGCCACAGAACGTGTACTTAAATTCATTCTTATGAAAATAAATATATACTTCATTATTAGCCATTTTTATAAAATTGGGGGTGAAACTTTTCACTAATATTAACGGTTTTTAAAGCGAATTTCATGGCTCAAGAAAACTGGAACTTTTGAGCAGCTAGAAATGAATATTTGAACAACATTAATCATACTTTTGTAACTAAATAACAGTTTATTGCTTTAAAGTTATTTCAGAAAGCTTATCACTTCCCATAAATCATACCTTTAATTTCCATTTCCTAGCTGCAGTTTGCACTAAAAACCTGAATATCCACAAAAGCGACAATCCAAAGTAATTATGCCACAAACGAATTACATTCGGCAAAGGAAGCGCGATAATAGCCGAAACCATTCTGACGGGATTGTGCCCCCCTTTGCATATATAGCACCCAAAATGAAAGATCTCAAAAATGAAATGGCAGACTTATACTGATTATGCATGCTTTTTGCTTTTTCGTTTCTCTTTAATGGCAAACCAATTTTTAACGAAAATTGCAATTTTTCGTTATCTGAATTTAATAGGTTTGGGCCCACTATGAGTGAATCGAATGGATGGTCTCAAGTTTCAGGCACTGCTCGGCTTCCAACTAAATTATATGTTAATATGATCGATTGAGGCTACGCAGTATAGCTCCCATATTTTTATCTCAATTATTTTAACGCGCACATTACAATTATTATTCTTAAAAATTCAGAAGTATTTCGGGTATTAGAGAATTAGCAAAATAATTAATTTAGAAAATTTTTGGTTCTCAGCTCTAATTTTTTCTAATCAAACAAAAAAAAAATTTTATAAAACACTATTAATTCTTAAATTATTTTAGATCGAAATTTATTGTTATACATAACACAAAAATTACAACTAACGTTATTAGCAGTTTTTCAAAAACATCAAAGAACTTTCAATTTCCATAGTTAAAAATTACTAGGCTACAAACCATTACAGTTTAAAAACTAGAATTTTCTTTATAATAACATCTCTCTATTAAAAATACAAAACGTACGTTACGAGACTAGTAACATACGTTACGAGTTCATTTTATTTTATTATATCAAATGCAATGTAAAAAAGTTTTATATTAAACGTTATACTCAAACAAGAACATTAGTAAAATTGATTATTTAAATAAAATTCGGTTGCAAAGCTATGTACCTGTATTTACTTAATATCACAAGCCTCATATAATAAAGAAATATATTAAAATTTTAATTTAGAAGGCTAAGCCATAAACGCAATATATTTTTAAGTTGATAAATAATTTAAACGTAAATTAAACAAAATAAAAGGAACAACCCAAATGTTTAGACCCACAAGCCCAACGTTACCGCTAAACTCAATTCTAAAAGTAGATCGTGATAAAACAAATTAAATTTCTCAAAATTCTCCCCAGTTCAATTAATATTTGCTCTCATAGGGTTGTTCTTACAATTACTCATAAATAAAAATGGATCGCCTCTATGTATGTAGACGCGTAACTTCATAACAACTATATCAAATCGGATAATTCTTTTTTCATTGTGTTAGTTGTTATCAGGACAAGGTTTGTGTAAAAGAAAAAAATTAACTGTCTCATTATATTTAGTTAGTGAGATGGTGATGTCCAGAGCAAATCAAGCGACATACTACGCATTATCCCCGCTGATCCGTAAGGGAAAGGGTAAGAATACAATTCCCCGCCGCCGCTGGGAGAGCATCTCGTAAGAGCCGATTAACCCAGCACCCCCTTGGTGGTAGGTTATCTGTAAATCCCGACTGCCTTGCGACCACCAGCATGCGAGTCCCACCGCTAAGTGTCAATGATGCGTTCCGTTCAAGCCGCATGTGGGCCAGACTTATCCCTCCCCCTCCCATCCCGTTAAAGCTGCGGTTCTAGTAAACTCTGAGTTTTAGTTCAGGATACACTGAAACCGAAATGCTACCGGTATCAGTGTAGTTGTCTCTTTATTCCTCTTCCTCGCTCTGTGGCAACGCATCGGCAAAACAAGTCACTCTCTTGTATTATCGATGTTCATAAATATATACATATATATGCCATAAATATATATGTCGGGGATTTTAAATGGTGTGAAGGAAGGAGGTGAGGGGAATATTGGGGAACACTAAAAGGGTTAATGATATTTAACAGACTATTGGGTAAACGCCACGTAGATACTTCTACTGAACCGATAAATAATCAAATATGATTTCTAACAATTACGAGAGAAACCTAAGCAGTGCCTTGGACTTGTGAACAAGGTGTAGGCTTAAGGAGCTCCTTTAAGTGATCACGACACTCTCCTCCACTGCCAGACACATAAACCTTACCTAATACAAGACATGGTAATTACATTGTTAGGTACTCACGTGACCTTGATCGGACAGCACTCCTAGCACTAACACTGCACTGCACAACACTAATACTATTCAGAGACTACTTCACTTCTAAAGGGACCGTGCTCGACTAAGACTTCAGTCAGACTGTCGATGGCATATAAAGGGTGGAGGGTCAAGACTGTCAAGACAACGGAAGTGAGTACCACCCTACTCCAACGCCATAGACACCGATGACGATTCGATTAATCGATAGTCTTTTACTATTCTTCAACATATACATATATATGCCATAAATATATATAGAATTGAAATTCAACTGGTGAGTGAGTGAGTAAACGATTTGAATATCTACTCCTCAACGAAGTAAGGGCGGTTTGGATCGTTTCGGACATATAAATTTGGCGCTTTATGTAGTAAAAGTAAAACAGAAGAAATGAATCATTAAATTCGAAACAATAACATATAACAAATCGTATATAGTCTTTTTATACATAAACCAGAACTTCCTTTGAAGAAAATTTAAAAAATGACTGAACGACAACCTTTATAATTTGCAGGAACTTTCCCCCCATTCTTCGTTCATATTTTAATCTAACTTTTTTCTGTTTTTATTACATGATCAATATGAAATGTCAAAACTATAGCATCGTTTAAACTAAAAAACTTTTTATTTAAGTTTGCTTTGAGAAAACTTAACAAATGTTATAATGGTACGTGAATACCTACCGACGATATTACCACGATCATCGTCAGGACTTGATACAACAAATTTGAACCCGAAATATGTTCTTATAAGTGACCCTAGCATGCCACGCAACATTTGGCCTAGGGACATAATCGAAAAAGTATTTCCTGGTCCTGATGGTAGAATTCGTGTGGTGGAAATAAAGACTGTTACTGGCGTATTGAAGAGACAAGTAAGCAAGTTAATCCCGTTACTTGTAGTCAAGCCTGATGCTTCGAATACATGCTGATCAAAACTAGTATTTTTAACAATTAATAAAAATTATAATTTAGAGGCCATCAAATACATATAGTGTAGGTAAAATACGAAGTTAACAACATAATTTCTAATAATATAGAAGAAGCTATCCATGCTTACCAAGTTTAAGAGAAGTTCACTCAAATGTTAAATATATGTAAAGATAATTTGTCTGCTTAGCATTAACAACACATTATAATTTAATGTAAGCACTCCAAGAACAGCTTCAAGTTACATAATTCCTGTTTACTTATTTGTCAAGATGATAATTTAACTTTGTTCTTGAGCTTTCATTAGGATCACATGAAATATTATACGATTTCATTTAAATTTAATATTGCCACACCGTGTATATGTATTAAACATCCCTCTTTACGCTTAGATCTTTTATATTACGCAACGAATTTTAATGCAGTTTTCATTAGTATGTACTCGCATCTTGAAAATCAATTTCAACTACTAATTGTTATATTGTAAAAAACTTTATATATACGAAGATAGATTGACTACTTATACTATAGTTTGGCATCTTGAAACTGATCTGATATAGGAACCAGGAGGTTGATAGTAAAACTCTTCAGAGGCTACTTGTAAATCCCTCAATTTTGAGACCATAGGATAATTTTTTTTTATGATGCTAAGAGTCAAACCGATGGTTGTGGAAAGTGGTCACCGTCGCCCACGGACATCAAAAATTTAAGAAGGTGTTTTTTTTTGTCGATGCGTAGCCACCTTGAAAGTTTATTTATGAAAGGGAACGAAGAACAGTAAGCTGAGGTTTCAGTAGACTCTGAACGAAATGCCGAAATTCACTGAAACCACAGTAATTATGGGAAGGGCTCATGGGGGTGGGTTAATTCTAGCCCACATACGGCGTGACCGTAACGCGTCAATGACTCTTGCCGGTCGGATTCGTATGCTGATGGTCGCAAGCCAGTCGGGGAACAGATCCTTTTAGATCCACCAAGGGTTACTCGCTCTTACGAGATTCTCTTCCAGCGGCAGAAGGAAAGTATTTTTAACAATTAATAAAAATTATAATTTAGAGGCCATCAAATACATATAGTGTAGGTAAAATACGAAGTTAACAACATAATTTCTAATAATATAGAAGAAGCTATCCATGCTTACCAAGTTTAAGAGAAGTTCACTCAAATGTTAAATATATGTAAAGATAATTTGTCTGCTTAGCATTAACAACACATTATAATTTAATGTAAGCACTCCAGGAACAGCTTCAAGTTACATAATTCCTGTTTACTTATTTGTCAAGATGATAATTTAACTTTGTTCTTGAGCTTTCATTAGGATCACATGAAATATTATACGATTTCATTTAAATTTAATATTGCCACACCGTGTATATGTATTAAACATCCCTCTTTACGCTTAGATCTTTTATATTACGCAACGAATTTTAATGCAGTTTTCACCTATATAGATATAATAGACAGTGTGATTTAAGGGAAAGTAGAGAAACCGTACAAAGCCGAAGCAGGTCGCTACCTAGGTATTTTTAACTGTTATTTATATGAAGTCTTTCTTTAAACTTGTCTATGTTCTCGTATATATTGTAACCTAATTTTCTTCCTACAAAGATGATACAAAAACATTTTAAATGTAATTAGCATTTGATTTTACTCAATCTACATAATTTACATTAAGGCAGATGTTTGTGAAGGTTTTTAACATGAAATTAACATAATAAAGGTAGTACTTACCTTAAGCGCTTGTAAGTTGAGGAAATCCTTAGAAGAGATGTTTCGAAATGGATCAGGTCAATGTATGTATCTTTAAAAATCGAGAAAAATCCTGGAAACTTGGCAAAAATATAAATAATTAGTTAAAATGACAACATTTACTGTGGTTTACGGCTCAATAGGCATAGATTGTAAATTCCTGTCACTTATAAAATCGAATTCAGTCTCATCGAACTTATTACTTTATCCCGCCTTTAATCCAATATTTCTTAATAGATGATGGTTCCTCGTAATAAAATAGATATTTAAATAAACTCCTCCATCTTCCAAAGATTTATAACCACACTCAAATAAAGTAATTAGGCAATTGACAATCTTTTTAAAAAAAAAGGTACTTAGCCCATATATGTTGTAACATCTATCCTCTTCGCATTTGCTCATTTATTTATTTTTTTTGTTTTAGGTCCAAAGTCCAGTGTTAGTAGTGGAGCTGACCCTTAACAGGCTAGAAGGGACGCAACTAAGAGCCCTAGGCCTCTTGTCGGTCTTCGGCTTCAACATGACGTACGTGGTGGCGCCTGCGGGTACTCCTGGACCAACATCCTGCAGTGCGATAGAATGTCGTCTATTGGGGCACTGCTATGCACAAGAAAATTATAAGTAAGTATACACTAAATGTTATATAACAAATCACTTCTGTGTCCAAATTTTCGGTGAAAGAAGGGGATGAATTGAATGGTGGGGAAGGTAAATAAATCTAATTGACTGAATAGTATGAAAGTTAAAAGTGGTTAGACAATAACAAATACTTACGAAATATTTGAACAAAACTGAATGAGGTTTTATTAGTTGTATTGTTAGAGTTCTAAATTAATTTTATTTAGATTGAATGCTGTGAAATAAGTTATCATTTAAAGACATTTAAGGTAAAAATAAAAAATTGTTGTAATTTCAGATTATTTAGGTAAAACTAGATATGCAGGTAGTGGTTCGACTTAAACATGCCGTAATTGGTACGCTTTGGAGATACTTCTCCAAAGTTATAATTAATAGTTCTTAGCTTCCAACTATCATGTCTATTTCAGTACACTCATGATTTAATTTATCTATGTCTGATAATGGAATTAATTTTTCAGAATTTCTTATAGAATATAAAATATTAGGAGCCTGGGGCTTGAGTGCCAGGTGCACAGAATGCTAACACTTCACAAAAAATTACCCAACGTCTACCACACTACTACCGCACTATTCTAAACAATATACGTTGTAAGAAATCACTTGTGTGACTGCCTCAGATTCTTTGAAACAGATATTATATATTGTTGAAGCAGTGGCGTATTCTTAATTTCTTAATGTAAATTAACGACTATCTAAACTTTTGCTTATAATAGTTTTCGATTATAAATGTATCTGTGTTTATACAATCAGAAACAACAAAAGAAATCCATAAAGCAAGGTTTCTCTCAAAAGTAGATTAACCTTAAAATATTCATGATTTCTCTGACCAAAGCGAAATCCAATTTGAGAGTTCGGCTCAAATTACCAAGCAAATGAACGGATACAATTAGTATTATCGAGAATTAACGTTGGAAGATTAAATTATATCACATTTTCAATTTGTATATTTTTGAAATTATAAACAATATAGTCTGCTTTTTATGTGAGAGAAAAAATTAAACTTACCTGTGTTGTCAGTTTATTGTAATTCTTAATTAATAATGTAAGATTTCAAAAATTGACTTCTGATTTTTAATACTAATACTATTATTATTTTATTAAACTACTTCTATAAAGTTAATCGTATTATATAATTACGATGTTCCACTACAACAAAAGCTGAAAATATATACTTTATTGCAAAAATGTAACAAATTAGTATGTACTCGCATCTTGAAAATCAATTTCAACTACTAATTGTTATATTGTAAAAAACTTTATATATACGAAGATAGATTGACTACTTATACTATAGTTTGGCATCTTGAAACTGATCTGATATAGGAACCAGGAGGTTGATAGTAAAACTCTTCAGAGGCTACTTGTAAATCCCTCAATTTTGAGACCATAGGATTATTTTTTTTTATGATGCTAAGAGTCAAACCGATGGTTGTGGAAAGTGGTCACCGTCGCCCACGGACATCAAAAATTTAAGAAGGTGATTTTTTTTTGTCGATGCGTAGCCACCTTGAAAGTTTATTTATGAAAGGGAACGAAGAACAGTAAGCTGAGGTTTCAGTAGACTCTGAACGAAATTCACTGAAACCACAGTAATTATGGGAAGGGCTCATGGGGGTGGGTTAATTCTAGCCCACATACGGCGTGACCGTAACGCGTCAATGACTCTTGCCGGTCGGATTCGCATGCTGATGGTCGCAAGCCAGTCGGGGAACAGATCCTTTTAGATCCACCAAGGGTTACTCGCTCTTACGAGATTCTCTTCCAGCGGCAGAAGGGAAAACTATTCTAACCTGTCTTCTCAGGGGAACTCCTAGACGAGTCCAAGATATTTTACTTTTTTCATGGGTTCTAATAATGGGTTTGGATCATATCGTCATCATTTTAAACCAGTAACGTCCAACCCAGCCCTCTACCACGCTATCAGTATAGATTTGCCGTCTTAATCGCAATATTTTCCTTCAACCTAGGGATTGATCTTTGTATCTCGTTTATAGATCACCGAAGTCGTAACCACTAGGCTAAAGCGGCATATATGATGAAGCTATCCTAAATCAATCTTAGCTATTTATTGCTGAACTTCCCAGAATCTAATAAATACATACCTTTTATCCGCCATGTTTGTTGAATGGCGAAACTATCTGGAATTCGCATCACATCCGTATCCCAATCAATCTCGGTCACTATTCATACCCATTCATTACTTATGTTCGTTCATTAACAACATATACGAGTATAAGGGTATTCATTACGTTCACCCAACTAACTGTACAACTGCTAAGTTTTTATTATCTTAATAAAATTATGGTATATCAATTGTTGTACGATAAAAGTTTTTTTTACGTAAATAATACTAATACTAACATACTGCAAATACAGAGATTACCATAATTGACGAATGAACCTCCTGAATTAAACCAAAGTATAACTTTTACAGATGATATTTTATAGTTCGCATTACTTTCTAATTCTATTATGACTACAAATGTTTCTAACACTGTCTAAAATAAGTGAGGTGGAAATGTAATATAGAATTGTGTGAGGATCACTTGAGTTCAAGTTATTTACTTTATGTAGCGAGATTGAGCAATAGAGATGAGCGTTGTGATCATCTAAAAGAAACCCGTAACCCTACAGTTGAGTCGCCAGCCTCAAGCACTACGCGAGTTTCTGTCATACCTATATGATAGTTATCAATTGGCAATTCCCTATCGATTTGCTTGCTTTACATTACCTATATAATTATACTAGCTGCGCCCCGCGGTTTTACTCGCTGTATTTTGGATAATTCACACTATATCATTATAAGTTATATTATTGTGAAGTTTCCTCAAAATCCATCCAGCAATTTTTGCGTGAAAGAGTAACAAACATACATCCACACATCCATACATTCTTTCAAACATGCGCGTTTATAGTATTAGTAGGATTAATCTTGCTTGCTTGTTAGCAAACTTTTATATTAACGAGTACTTAACTTAAGACTCAATATCAATCATTAAAAAATATATTAGTTTCATAAATGATGTACAAAACCAAAACCATAGTAATAAGGAAGCAAACAATAAATATTCTCAAAGTTGGCGCTCGCTCATTACGTCACATTTTCTCGCCACACTATTATAGTCAAGAAATTAACCCAGACGCTTAAAGATGCTCTAATTTGGGTGACAAATTTAGTTACTTATACATTACTCCGCTACAGTATCTTTAGTGGTTTGAATAAAGTAGTCTCGTACCATTAATTTCATTTAAGAGTACTTTGTATACCGACGGAGTACAATATGAATTAAATACTAAGTTTTATTTATTATAATAGCCACGCTCACTTCGCTAGGGTAGAAAGATCTTTGGATAGTTTTTTTTTTTCATATCCAACTTAAATTAAGAAGCCTAGATTTTAAATAAACCTGCAACAATAAAATTGAAGTAGATTAGACAGTAGATTTCACGTAAAACTTTTCAAAATGTTTATATGGGATTATATCCTAAGGACTGGTTTTATCATCTATTTGCACGATAAAATATAATTTTTTTTATGATAATTATCAGAAACTTATCATAAATAAAAAGATTATTGGAAAATATTAACTTATAAGACATCACTAATTCGAACTACCTAAATTGGAATTAAAATAAATGGTCAGACGGAGTAAATTACATTATTTCTAAATTCTTTTTTCCCGTGAGGGGACGGGATAAAATTGGGAGAGCATCTTGCAAGAGCCGATTAACCCAGCACCCCTTGGTGGTAGGGGATCTGTTCCCCTTGCGATCACCAGCATGTGAAACCGACCGCCACAGTATCATAGACGCATTCCGGCCGAGCCACATGTGGGCCAGACTTTCTCCCTCCCTCTCCGACTCTGGGTTCTTGCTCATGATCCGGTGAAAACGCAGCATTTTTTTCTTCACTCCCCTTGCCTTCCTATCTTCGAGGATGCAATGTATCGGCAAAACAAAAGATTATCTCTTGTTTGGTCGTAGGTGGGGTCACCTTACCAACCATTAAAAAAAATTACTTAATTTTTTACAAATTAAATATACTTTTTTATTAGTAAGCAGTAATAAATAAAATCGTTCAGGAAGTTCCATTTTTTAACGATGTTATTTAAATAAATGTTTAATAATTCTTTATAAATAAGCTTTTCGTTTAGGACTAGGAAACCTGTCAAGACAAATCAAACGAGCCTGAACTTCATGGGTTGCGCCTTTTTATGAAAATTCCCATGACCATTTTCCGGCTCCCATCATTAGATCAGATCCATGTCATAATAATATTGCATTGTCATTCGATTCATATTTCACCAAAATTTCCGCTCAATCGAAAAACGGAAAGTGGGTCAAATTTAACTTGCCAGAACCTATTACATACAGACAGATATCGCAAATGAAACTAAATTAAAATTTGTATACTTTGTTTTTATATTCGAGTCTAAATTGATACATGCAACTGTCAATTTCAGAAATGATCAGCAGGAATTTTGTAACGTGTTGTACTTACGATACCGGTTTGTTAAATTGTAACTATTTTAATGCGATTACCTTAATTGTTTTGTGGAGATAAAATCATATTATTTGAATTGACATAAATACGCGCGTTTTTAGATTTCTTTCATTAAATTCAGTACACGGTAAGAGCGTCGCCAGCCGAGGCGAACAGATTACCTAGAGATATGAAGGAGGCAAGTTGATATAAATAGAAGGTGAAGTGAATTGTATGGAACAGTTGATTTTTTTGTGATTTTAGAATTGGTTATGTAGTAATAGCTCAAAAAGACGAGCGATTTTATTCCAATTCTGACGATGTGGCTATTTTTTTTCCAAGGGTCGGCACCACCGGGTAAAACAGCAAAATACTTAAAAATCCATGTTTCACATTATTTCTATACATATTATATAATATTGATGTTACTATAGTAATATTCTAAATGGTTTTTGGGTGTTTAAATGGTATGAAAAATCGAAAGTCAATTATATTAACATCAATTTCCGATAGTAGTAGGTACATACCTAATTACAATTTGCAAAATCTGATACCGAGAAATAAAATTTGACCAAAATCTCACATTACATAGGCGAGACAAATTAAATTATTTTATACGACAACATTATTTTCCCCAGGGCGTTTTACTGTGCCTGTTTCGAGGGTTACTCCGGCGACGACTGCGGCGTTGGACCTTTGTGCCCCAAGACCCCCAATATGTGCAAAAACGGTGGAACCTGCAGGTAAGCAAGACCCATGTCAAACCTTTTCAGGTGTTTTCATAAATTGGATTTCAATTGCACGTATTGTTTTTTACGTCAGATTTAATATATCTTGTAGATAAAGGTCTAATCAGATCTTGTTATAGAATTTTTGGTAAAACATATTTTAATAAATTTAAATTTAAACCGCGTAAGTCGAATTGGCTTAAATCGTGATATACTTTCAAAGTTAGTTTCTACTTTGATTGAGGTAGTAGTCTCTTAAAATTTTGTAGATATAACAAAGAAAAATAATACAAAATAAATTGTAATAGCTACTTGTTAATTCTGAAGATGTTTTTTGATACCATGTAACTTCTTTTTCTTGGCCATAAAATGATGTATCAACTAAATTTTAAAATCCCGTAATTTCGTATAATTTGTCTTCAAAATTTTATTTACTTATATTTTAAAAAATATATTATACATCTGGGCCAAAAAATTATTTTAATTAATGCAATTTAACGTTAAAACAAGCCATCATTATTAGTATTTTCTAAATTTTACGAGAGTTTCCCATTAACAGAATTACTTTCTCATAAAAAGCAATTCTGTTTGCCTTTTACGTTGTACCGCTAAATAACTAAAACAATTTTGATATTTTTTGTATAAAGAATAGGCTAGGCTACTTTTGTCGTAATGTCGTTGAAAATAATTAATAAATAAATAATTCGTTAGTTTAATCCAAATTCATCTTAGCGTAGTATGAAACTCGTAAACATTTCATCAAGCCTAAATCTTATTTATGTCAGATATAGAACAAAAGCTAGAAAAAACAAACAAATCATATTTTATTCTTCTTTTTCATTCAAATTAAAATAGTTTTCGCATCCAAAAGAGGTCACAACTCGCATCCTAAGTCCTCGCAATTTCCTTGCGATAACGAGTTGTGTCGTCGACGATGGATCTCTCTCGATATTTAGTGCGAGAAACTTTCGCTGGATACAAATACAAGTATTTGTATTTAGGATATTTTATATTTGGCACAAAGAGTTAGAATACAATTCTAGAAATAGGCAACAACGTATTTATATCGGGAAATCTGAATACAGAAGTCGTTTTTACTTGTATCCTTACTGTAAATGTTTTTATTTCAATCAAGGTTAATGTAGATTTAAAAGTTTTAAGTCTAATTACTTAACACCAATGAAGAAGAGACGAATAAAATAAAAGCGCCTCTTACTCTTAGTCCTATATATAAAACAATTTAAAGGTCTCTCTCACTCGTAATTGTTGTTTACTAAAACACAATAAAAGCGAAAGAAATCCTATTATAAATAAATTATAGTAATAGAAGTGATGTGACACAATTTCTCTATGAACAAAGAAAGACATTTTATTTATAAAGTAAAATAACCAAGACATTGGCTAGTGTCAGTCTGATTAAAAGTTGGTTAATTACTTTTCTTTTTGGCTAACATTTTAGATTTAATATAATTTTTCTTAGTCGTATATTATGTAATAAACTCGTGTTAAGTTAATAATAATAGAACGTAATGTAAAAGAAAAGATTTCTCTCGGGGAAATAATATGTTATGCACAAGAAAAATTACTCGCAAAATTTTAACTTAAAATACGAGTATGTATATATATTAATATTTTCTTCATTTTTCGTATGCATTGGTAAATAAGATCCAACGTCTGAAATTTTCAGTTGGTTCACTGATTATATAAATAAGTTTGTGAGTTATTTGTATTTAAAACAAATTCCTTAATGTGTATGTAGATATAAATTATTTCGAAATACAATAGTTTTCACAATTCATCACAAAGAGACCGCATCTAACTCTCGCAATTTCCTCACAATAATGAATACAGTGTCCGCGATGAATTTCTAACTATATTTTGATATAAGGAACTTTATTTACCTTCATATTATTTGTTCTCGTTTATCCAAAACATAGAAAAAAAATGTTATATCGTAGAGACCTCTTAATATCGATATAATTTCCTAAAATTATTTCATACATATAACTCACTAGAGGGCTGCCCTCGCTTCGCTCCGGGTATTTAAAGCAATATTATAATTGATGTCTTTAAATAGTCACTCTGTAATTATGTAGTTATTAATTATTTGAAAAATTAGAGAGAGTAAGAAAAACTTATAAAAAGAAAAATAATAGAAACAAAATTAAAGAAAACCGACAGATGATAAAAGAGGGACAGAGCCGAACTAAAATTGAATGGGTAAAGGAGAGAGAAAGAGAGAGAGGATGAGAGACAATTATAGAATTATAAGAGAAAGAGAGACGGAAATACTATAGACTTTTAGCAGTGAAAGAATTTTTAAAATCGGATTAGTAACAACAAAATGGCCATATTCTATTAATTAAAAAATGTATATGGCAACACTAAATCACCTTTGTCCCTCACGAATGGTGTCGTTTTCTAACAGTGAAAGAGTTTTTAAAATCGGATTAGAAACAACAAAATGGCCATATTCTATTAATTAAAAAATGTATATGGCAACACTAAATCACCTTTGTCCCTCACGAATGGTGTCGTTTTCTAACAGTGAAAGAGTTTTTAAAATCGGATTAGAAACAACAAAATGGCCATATTCTATTAATTAAAAAATGTATATAGCAACACTAAATCACCTTTGTCCCTCACGAATGGTGTCGTTTTCTAACAGTTAAAGATTTTTTTAAAACGGATTTGTTGTTCCTGAGAAGCTCTTCAATTTACAAAATGACCACCTTATGGCACTGAAATGGCCATATCTTTTTAATTAGAGTATTAATGGCAACACCACATAGCCTATGTTACCCGGAAAGGATGTAGCTTCCTATCGGTGAAAGAATTTTCAAAATCGGTTCAGTACTTTTAGAACCTATTCGCAACAAACAAACAAACATACAAATATACAAACATACAAACAATCAAATCTTTCCTCTTTATATAATAGTATAGAAGTATAGATAAGTAAAACTCTGTAATTTAGAGGACACAGAAAGGGTTTATTGTAATTTCCTCAGAATGAGGAGAGGGTTGGGCCATAATCCACCACGATGGCCCAGTGCGGGTTGGCAGACCTTACACACCTTTTAGAACTTTATGGAGAACTCTCAGGAGCGCAGGTTTCCTCACGATGTTTTCCTTCACCCTTAAAGCAAATGATATTTAATTGCTTAAAAACACACAACTCAGAGAAGTCAGAGGTATGTGCCTGTGTGGGGGATCAAACTCGGACCTCCCGAGTACAACATTCAATTCTTAACCACTGGGCTATCACTGCTTAATCTACTAAGCTATACACAAATTATTTTCTATACATATGTACAATTTTAAGTTCCTTAAAAAAAGATCTCAATTATTAAAGAATTATTTATTTTCTCACTCTGTTATTACCTAGAATATAGTAGAGTAATTTTAGATCGGACTTATTTATAGGCCTAATCTATATTTGAGAATAAACTAAGATTAGAATATCTAGCATAAAAATAAAATAAAAACTACTTTTGATCTATTAAAGTCCGAATATTTCGACTGAGTTTGAGCAGAGATAAAAGTATTATGAACACAATGTAGGCTACAATTTTAGTAATTTAGGTAGACTAGGCGTAATAAGCTCAGTACCCACAGGTAGAATTAGCTCAATATTAGGCTATACCCAGCATATAGCCTAGACTTTATTACACTTAAGTTCTATCTGATACAAATATACCAACTTATTAAAAGTGATACCGGCAAATATTACCTTATCTTGCTTATTGTGACAGTCACAAAATATATATAAAGTTTTTTGAGACCCTACCCTATTAAATTTCCCCCATATTATACAAATGTCCTAATTATATAACTAAATATAATAAGCAGTATATATTTATAAAAATATAATAATGTATTTTAAACACATTATTTTTATGTCAAAATTGCCTCGAAATTAAACAAATTTCCGGAATGGAACTATACTGTCAGACTATAGAAAAGTATTATGGCGTCATAACTTTTTTTCTGTTTTTATACCATATTACCAAAAGGTAAAAGTAATATTACACCGTACCTCGTTCATAGAAGGTTAGCAAACGTAGAATTTTGTTGCCATATCCATAGTAATATTATGTGAGTAGAAAATTAATTTTGTCATTTTATTAAAATATATTTTTTTAAATTATTAACTTGATGATCATATACCGTTAGCGATAGGGCAGAGTTTGATAATCACTTTATCTTTATTTCCTTATTCATGTCGCGCAGTCGGATAAAAATAGAGTTAACCAGTTTCATAAATGTTTATTTAACATAGTGGTCATTTTTCCAAGATAAGCATTTAAAGTGTCGTGATGCACGGCGGCGGGAGAGAATATCGCATAATAAACGCTTTCACACTGTTTGCCTGACATAATGCATTTGCTGCGTGAAGTGCTCTCAGCACTGCTATCACTGCGATAATAGCATCAATTTCCATACAATCTCGTGGCCCATGAATTATGCGCTAAATACTCGTACATGTGCCTCATATATGTATTATGTTGGGCGTGCATCAAATGTGATAATGTATACTTTAATACGTGTAGAGTTACACTCTGTAGGTACTTCTGATCTTTTAAAATTAAATATGGAGGAGATTAGCAAAAACATAAAAGGAAATCTACCTCCTTAATTAGGGATTACTCAGTGTTCACGAATCAATAGCTAGTAATGCTCTTAATATAATTATAGTGATTTTAATATTAAAAAAATATCCCTTATAATTAATTCAATTCTCTAAATATTTAAATTAAAAAAAGATTTCCGAATGACGAATAAGTTTTTTTTTAATTATGCATTGCTCTTATTGATCGAAAATTTCATGAAATAAAGTAGTAACCATTTCTTTCTTTCTTTCTATTGTTGTATTTGGATTGTCAAAATAAATGTATGATCTAGATTATTTCAGGTTTAAATCGACTTGTATATTGATTTATAAATTTAACACATTCGATATTCATTTATATTTTAATTTTAACAAAAACCGAGTAGAATTACCTACAATACGTTTATGCTTTAAATTTTTGTTATTGCGTTTATATTCCTTTAAAAAAAGCTTAAATACACTTATATTTAAAAAAAAAATATTTCTTTGTAATAAATAGTAGATTTATTATTATTCTAGCACACAACTTTTGTTTGGTGTATATTATAGCCAGATTCTAGAATAATCGGTTTTATGTAAATCATTAAAAGCAACTGTTTTTGAGAGCTCATAGCAGCCACGAAGGGAGTGTATTTAATAGAGGTCAGGACTCAGACTATCTAAAAGAGAGTCCTTGTTGTGTCCAATGGTATACTCGTATTAGAGGTATATTATATTCGACTCTGAGAACAGCTTTTCCGTACAAAGAATTTCTAATATATTTTTATTTAAATAAATAATTTAATTGAAACAATCATTAATTATTTGCTTACTTTGTATAATAATGTAATTAATATAGAAATATTACGAATGTTTAAAATATTAACATAGCGCCATGTGTTGAATCCTTATCCAACCAAGTTAAAAAAAATGTAGATGTGTTGTGTTAGTAAATTAACTTACACCGCCATCTGTTTGAAACTTAAAGAACTTACAAACAACCCTTTGTCCAATAATAAACATTTTATTTGCAATAAAAAAATATTAAGTGTTATAGTAGTAGTTAGTATTAAACACTATGTAACGTAAGCCTTGGTTACGACATCACGCGTGAACGATTGGACTGATTGTGCTAAATCTTTTTTTGTTAAGTTTGTTATTGTCAGGAGAAGGTTCTTATGTAAGAAAAAAATTAAGAAACTTGAGAGGAAATCAGAAAATTTAACGACTAAATTGACTTTCCTAAAGTAAGCTTTTGACAGGCAATTCGTATTCAATATTCATAGTTAAGACAGGACAATATATTTAGTATAAGATTAAATTAAGGTTTATAGAATTATTCAGGGTACAAGTACTAAAAAAAAAAAAATCTAGAAAAAAACAACTTTTTGTTAAAATACACAAGCAATATAAAAAAAATGATTCCATTATAATAATTTTAATATAAAATAATGAATTTGTTCCAACAGACAAATGGGCCCGGCGGCAGTGAGCTGCATCTGCGCGCCGGGCTACACTGGCGACCTCTGCGAGTCGCAGATTGCGGCGCCGGGTAAGTAAATATGAAAAATTTACATATATACTGTCTATTTTCAGCACAGAATGAGCTTTGGCATTTTATTATGTAAGTTTCTATTACAACGGTTTAGAGAATAGCACTGTTTTTGATGCTCATAACTCAACGTTTCTCATTACATCCACATAAAAAATTTAAGTTTTAAATGTAGTTTTAATTTCAATTATTAGGTTATTTATATGAACTACTTGATAATATAAAACAATAAACTGTAAAGCAGAAATCTCAGAAAATATTGAATTATACTATAGTAAAATTTTCAGTTTAAAAGCAATATTAAAAAGTTATGAATTAGTATCTAAAATTGATATTATATACGAAATATTTATTGACTACAAATCTATATTTTTTGTTCTCTACAAATAACTATCTACAACATAAAGTAACTTAACCTGTGTCTGTTTCTTCGTTTACTTCTTTTACTCTAAGTAACATTGTGATTTTGTTTTCACTTATAGAAAGATAAATAAAAAAAGTTTGTTATTCGATAAATGAATACATATTTTCTCATTAATATGTACGGAACATTTAATTATATTAGTAAATAGGTTTACTTACATTATGTAGATTTTTAAAAAATATATCAAAATTTTTGTTAAATTAATCTCTCCCGTAAGTTTTAACTTTGTAGTCGCAGTAAGTGAACAATACAGACAGATCTATTGTAGCAAAGACTTTAATATGAACGTCTCCAACTGTGCCTTAGAGAACAGATTTCCAATATCTCAAATGAACTACTTCAGCGCCAATAGACGCCCATTAGATGTCATATTTTACAAGTTCCAAGACTAGTGTTACTAAATTCACCATATATTTAGGACTTCTCGAGATAATCTATCTTCGTTGGGCTAAAACGTGTTTGAATAGGAATATCTTTTTCCTGATTTCCGATTAAATAAATAAACTAAAACTAAAAAGTCTATATTTTAAGTTAAATGTGCAGCAGTTTTTGCATCATGCGTATTCAAGCATAGAAACAGACAGTCAGGCAAAGAAATTCAAAGATCAGTCACATTAATTATATTACAAAAAAATCCCACATGTTTCTAAAAGGTTATGTCGGACAATTAAATAAATATATGCGCATTTTTAGTTATATTCAATCAAAACGTTGAACAAATACATTCGAGTGTGGAAAAATAAATAAAGACTAACATTTGATTGTTCATTTTAAAAATACTATTATTTATTACAAAAAATATATTTAGCTTACGTCTAATTGTTACATTTTTTGTATGTATAGATATAAAATATAAATTCAACGTCCCAGTAACAAGAATAATATTTCAGAAATTTACTTTAAATTGAGTAACACTTGATATATTTTCCATCCATCGTCAACAGTTGTTACTCAAGAAGCCTCCATTATGAAAAAATTGGAACTGCATTTATTTTTTTCTGTTTCTAAACTACACGTAAATAATGAAATTATATCCCTTTATTTATTCTGAAAATCAACAATAAGAACAGTGATACTCAAAGTATTTTAATATAGGATCCCACAGGTAATGACTAATTACTTCCACAATAACACGAATATGCCTTATGTACTTACACCAAACATTCTACTGAACGATTTAGACGCCAATCGAGATAAATATAAGAAAGCACGGAATCACTGCAATACAAGATGTAGGGATGCACAACGACGCCACATTCATAATTCTGTCGAAAAAGGCGACATAAGAAAAATTTGGAAATTTTTAGAATCAGTTGGAGTTGGTAAATCTTCTCATAATACTTCTATAAATATTGATATACATAGATCTTCTAAATAAGCATTTCACATCTTCTAATGCAATAGACAGTGTTGAAAAAGATTTCCGTTGAAAAAGATTTCCGTCCGTCCGACCGTTTATCTTTTGTCTTTTCACTGATTGTGATGTTAAAAGGAAAATAATGTCCGTGTCAATCGAATGCCGTTGGTACTGACGCCATTAGCCGAAACATGATAATTCCCATTTTAGATATTATTATTACTATTTTAACTAATTTTTTCAATTTTTCGATTAGTTCCAATAAATTCCTAGATGCATGGAAAAATGCCCAGAAAATGCCAATACCAAAGAAAGCAAGTGCTGTCAAAAATTCTGATTTTCGTCCGATCTCTATTCTCCCTTTTCTATCAAAAATTCTCGAAAAATTAGTACATATTAAATAACTTCCTTAGTAACCATTCACTTCTCGACCCTTTGCAATCCGGTTTTCGCGCAGGTCATAGTACGACATCGGCACTTGTTAAAATTACTGACGACATTCGATGAGCTATGGATAACAAACAACTGACTATTTTAACTCTATTAGATTTTAGCAACGCATTTAATTGGGTTGATCATGACATTCTGCTTAGTCTGTTGTGTTCTTTTAGCATATCTCCAACAGTCATAGACTGGTTTCATAGTTACCTGAAAGGCCGACGTCAGCGTGTTCGTCTTGATGAGAATTTCTCGTCATGAAGTGATGTCATGGCTGGGGTACCTCAAGGTGGTGTGTTGTCGCCTTTATTATTTGCAATCTTCATTCATTCGATATCTCAGTGTATTTCTTCTCCATATCACACGTATGCAGATGATATCCAAATTTACCGCCATTCATGTTGCGATATCTTATTGGAGCAAACAAAACGGTCTTGCCATTAATCCTGAAGAATCGCAGGTCATTGTTATGGGCAGTCCGGGGATAATTACGAGGGTAGATTATTCAATTTTACCGCCCATTATATATAACGGTGATAGATTGTCTTTCTGTACCACAGTCAAAGATGTAGATGTGCATTTATATGTACCAAAGACTCTAGTGGCCGTTGCAAATAAAGCATGTAAGTCAAAAGACATTTGCGGCGTTGAGCTCGGTAAGACGTTTTCGATCTGTTCTGCCTATTCCTACCAAAGTTATGCTAGCAAACTCTCTCCTTTTATCTATTCTCGATTATGCAGATGTAAGCTATTCCGATTTAACCGAGGACAAACTTAATAAGCTTGAGCGTTTTCAAAATCTAGCTATTCGATTCATACTCTGCCTACGCAAATATGACCAAGTACCAGAATTTCGCTCAATGCTCAAGTGGCTGCCCATTCGTTCACGCCGGAATCTACATAATCTTAGTCTGTTGTACTGTGTATTATTTAGCCTAAACGCACCCTCATACTTAAAGGAAAGATTTAAATTTGTAGAAAAACCTTCTGAGTTGAGATCTATACGCAAACTTAAGATTCATGTGCCAGAATTCGCTACAAAATTTTATAAAAAATCCTTCACATTAGCTTATGGAACGATTTATCACTCAATATTAGAGAATCAGAAACACTTAACAAATTCAAGAATTCACTGAAAGATTACTATCTTAATAATTACAAGACATTATTCATTATCAATTAATATTTATTTATTATATTTTTGTATTGTTTATGTAGTTTATTATAACCTAAGAATAATTATTAGTTTATTATAATTGTATGTATTCATATTATATAATATTAATGTGTAGGTGTGTATTCGGTTGTAATATATTAGTATTAGTATATTGAAGCTGCTACACCACCTTCTTTATTTCAACCTCCGCTCCTCCCAAGACTGGGTTGTCTGGAAAAGATTGGCTAACTAGTCACAAGACCGCCCGTTGTACTTTATATTATATTTAGTTTTTATTTTATTGTATTATTTTTATGTGGTGTACAATAAAGTTATAAATAAATAAATAAACTCCACAGGCATATCGAATCCCATAACTTAACTTAATAAAATGAACATGACGTCTAACAAAATCTAAAAACATGTCAAAAATTACGCGAAACAACATATGTTGTTAAGTTATGCGTATAAATGATCAAAATTAAGAGTGTATGTATGACAACATGTGTATTTTCAATAAATCAAATAATTTACTTCAAGTAATTGTAAATAAATCGTGGAATTAATTGGTCTTTACCTTAAACAAATAATTCGATTGAATTCAATGAAAATTGATTTAACAAATTAACACCGTATTAATTCAAACAAGCCACCGTTAACTCTTGCTATTTGTAATCTGTTATATGAATCGCTTTATCAATTCATTTCAATTCATTCATTTGATTAGTCCGATTGAAATTAAATTGAAATTCCGAACTTATCCTGATATTGAGACGTATTAAATAAAGTCAAAATTTTAGCATTGAAGTGTGTAAATAAATTGTGGTACATTTTGTACCACGAGAACAAATGTACCACATTTTATTAAAAATAATTAGTACCATAACAAATCCCCAGGGTGGATAAGAAGTTTCATGGGGACTGTGTGAGTGTGTGCATATCATTCAAAATTTGTCGATTTCAGGTTCAAAATCGTTTTATCTCTAGTGCTTCTTTTACTCTACTCCTCGTTGCACTTCTTAATAATTTGGTAAATTCTATAACAACTGAATATTATATGAGCTAAGCAAGCAAGTGGTAACTAGTAAAAAAATTTGGAGACCACTGATTTATGGTGACACACCAAATACGTTTTGTTGTTCTTTTTGTGGTTTTATACATCAAAACTCAAACTTTTGATTTTTCATTAAATTATCAACCTATTAACTTTTGAATTTTCGTCTTTAAATATTTTTCTATTAGTGTATAAGAATTCCTACTTTTTATTCTTTAATACAACATAATATGCAACTAGTAGTATTAGTAAAAATATTATTTTAAATCCTTAATATGAAAATGTTCCTATCGATTGTAACATCTCTCTATCATAAACAGTATGAAGTTAATGATTTGAACAATATTTACTAAATTATCTTCCGATCCAATTTAAATTTCCAGTTTTATTTTAAACAAAAAGTACAATGGTAAAAACAAACTGGACAGACCCTATTCAATTCAAACATGCTGATTGCAAAAGTTTACTCGTAATCACCCTGAAAGCCATTCACAGCACATTCCAATATAATTAAGCTTATTCTGTTAGCCAAGTAACTGAAAAAACACGACCATTTGCAAATCGTGAAATGCTTTTATTTCGCTTCAAAAGTTTTTGTTTAATAATAGCTTTCTAGTCACGAATTACTATAATATATTCCAGCCGACCCGCCCTCCCTACACTAAGGTGTCTTGTAATCGTACACTCCCTCACTTTCTTACACAAAAGTGAGGGAGTGTACGATTACACACTCTACCCTCCTATTAAACATCATAATTACAAATAATGAAACAATGTTTTTATATATCAGGCAACGGTTCCCAACAATTATCGTCATATTTAAACTAATAACCACATAACCTTAATAAATAAAAACAATCCAACATGAATCACTTTTGGTGAAAAGAAAATCCGTTAAGTAGTTTTTCAGATTATTGTAAATAGACAGACGTGTAATTAAAAGACAATGTGATACTAACTTAATAAGTTGCGTATTTATAAATTCACTAATTCTTTTAAGGGTTTCACCCTTCAAAGATCTTTAATAATTCTGAAATATTTATATATTAACATTAGAAATGTTAAAACAAAGGGTAGGGAAGGGTACTTTATTTACTTTTCCTAACCAGTTAAATTTATAGGAAATTATCCTTAAAGGATGAAAGCCAAACAAAACTAGAATACTTACACCATATTCGAAATAAAATACCTAAATGGGACTTGGTTTTCTATTAAGTTACTGTTAGAATAAAAAAATTAGCACGTCATGGCTAATATAATGATATATGAAAGTAAAATATATTTTATTAAAAATATAGTGTCTAGAAACAAGTTCACCCTTCTAAAAGTCACACTGGTTTTTTTTTCGGGAATAAATAACTTTTTGTAAAAATTTATTGATATATTAAAAAACTATGGACATTCTTAAACATTTCTTTAAAGTTCTAGAATGAAGAATACTGTTTCATTTAAACAATATACAATTTTATGTAAATGAAATTATTGAAATTATAATCATAAATATTATTAGCGTAAGTAAAAAAAAACTTGTGTAATAAAGAATATAAACGTTTTTATTATATTATCATTATTTTGTAAACATAAGTTATCTTAAGATCCCCCAAAGAGGACTTCGTACGAGCGACACTTTTGAAAAATTGATTTTTTCCAAAAATATTGCTGTCGCGCTGAGCCCCAAGCTTACCCCTTACCGTGTGATAGAGAGAAGTACAGCTCGAACTGATTTTACCTACGTAACATTAAGAAAATCGTCCTTTCGTAATCCCCTGTTTCCTCCTCGAAATCTAGACCGATTTTAATATTTATTTCGTTAAAATGCAGTATAGGGTCTAAGCTATGCCCGTACGTTTTGCTTTTTTGGTTTATGTTAGTAATAATTAGTTTTCTGGATGTTTGCAAATGTAAATAAAAACGTAGTTTTTTTTTATCTTAAAAGTTTTTTTTTCTATTTTTCATTAATATAATGAAATAATAAAAATAAACAAAACGTACAGTCATGGCAGAGGTACGTATATCGCATGGTATTTTTGAAGTGAAACTTCTTTAGAATCGTTGTGATTTCAAACCGGATGCAACGGAAAAAACGACAGGTAAGAGACACAAATACAAAAATGTGTAGGAAAGAATGAGACAGAAATATACATACTATTTTATCTATACTAATATTATAAAGAAGTAAGATTTCTATTTTTGTATGTAACGAATAAACATAAAAACTACTGGACCGATTTCAAAAATTCTTTCACCATTAGAAAGCTACATTATCCCTGAGTAACATAGGCTATATTTATTACAAGAAAAAATTAGAGATCCCCAGAAAATCTCACTAAAACCAACCCAAGGTGCAAAAAAAATAGCCATAAAATATCTTTCATCGCATGCGCTGCGAAAAGTATTGATGATAGAACAAAAAAATGTTCTAGAATATTATAGAACGTATCAATATCTACAAAAAACTTCGCGAGACCATATGTCCAACTATTATAGTTATGTCACTATAACTACTTTTTTATATTTTAAAAGTTGAGAAAAATGCCTATCAAAATCAGACCATGTTTTCTATACCTTTGTATTAATCCTAATCCAAATAAATTATTTTATATTCAAGACTGTTTCAATACCTGTAAATTACTTTTTGAATTATTAAAATCGGACCTTCCATTCAAAAGATATTACGAAATTAAAAATATCAATATAAACAAAAAATACACGCCGACGCGACGGGCCAGTGTAGTTCTATCTCGGTGATACTCGAAGTGCAGCGAGTGGTAGCGAGTAACGCCGAGGTAGAGGGGCACCGAAATGCGGGAGAGCCAAAATGTTTTAAACTAAATATTCCACCCGTGCGAAGCCGGGATGGGCCCCTAGTATTATTATATATATTCATCTCATTCTTTTGTCGATTTACTGAAGTTTCACTTCTATCGTGTTTTTTCCTTCTGTAACTTCATTATCCTAGGAGGAAACAGGGTACTATGTTTGTATGAAAAAAGTGTCGACTGATTTCCTCTTAATTTAATTTTTTTTTTAACTCCATTGCCTTAATATAAAATTCACTGTATTAATATTTTAGCAGTTTTAACAAAATGTTCGTAGGATCAATTAGAGGTTTTACCTATTTATTTAATATCCCTGTATCAAAACTAAAATGTGTTTTGTTGGTTGGGGTGTCTATTATTTTAAGACGACAAAAATTGTGTTTTAACTTCAGTATTTGTTGATATTTTTGCGATTTTTATTACTGGTACCTACTAAAGTTGAAAGGCAATGGATAATATATTCAGTATTTAAGGCATAGTCTTAACTCTGTTTTTGATATATAAGTACCTATTAAAAATACATTTTTACTCTCTCTCTACTCTCTTTTGGTCATTTTTATAGCCTTATCATATTTACTCTTATCTATAGTTTCATCAAAATCCTGGTAATTAATATATTTCTATAACTAGACTCGCATTTAATTTATCATGGATATAGAAGACACAGGATTTTATCCTTTTAACACGTTTATATTTCAAACATTCACAGGTAATGGTAAAACTTAAAAAATACAACAAAATGTTTATTATTGGGCTGGTTACACTAAAACCAATTCAAGCCATTTCCAACAATAAAATTAAACTAAAATACTCAAACAATATTTAAAACTAAAAATTCAATATTTGATATAACATTTAAGATGACATTTATTCATGTTTTAGTAGCAGAAATAAAAAGGCGATATTTTGAAATGAAAAACCTTTGTTAAGTTTATTTTCATTCTGCGGACGTTTAACAGAGTAAATTATAACAAAATATTTACTTGCCACCAAAACCTTCTCTTTTATCAATTTTCTTTGAACAATTGTCCTTTGTCTTTTAGACAAACAGTATTCTGCTAAGAATATTCAATGAGTCACAAACACGAGCGCTATTAATTCATTAAATTAACCTGGGTGTCCTTTGGGAAGACACTGTAGCGCTTTTTTATATAAATATGGATATTTTTTGACTGCGAAGTTTAGACATGGTCCTAAACCTTTTAACTATTCAAGTGCTTTCATTTGGGATCTTCACCGTCAATTGTATCTATCAGCTGTAATATTATTTGAAAGTATTCCTGACTTCAATAGAACATATTTTACCAAAAATCGTAATAGAAATTGGACAAAAAGTTTATGATTAATGTGATATATATTATGTACGTATCTAAAGTTAAGTTTTGGTACAAATAGTCCGCAGGTAGGAAAATAACTTTCGCTGTGGTGTATAATATTATTATTAACATCAAGGGATGTGAGGAAGATACTATCTACTAAATAGTTAAGGATCCTTCTTTTTACTATAATATGACTGCGTAATTGCATGAAAACATTTTATCAAAAAGGGCAGCAGTATTCTGATAACACTCCGCCTATAACTCTTCAGTTTAATGATCCCTTTTGATGGCATCATAATTTTCCTAGCCATTTCCTCATTGCAGCCCATCCAGCTGTCAGTTAATTAACTAGGGCAACAATGACTGTCAATATGAGATAATATTCGGGGTTATAATACTAACAAAGAAGGTTTTGGTTAGGAACCTTTTCAGGGTTTCATATCTTAAAAGGAAGAAAAATGCCGTCATATTATCACTCCATTGTCCATCCCTATGTCAGTATGTATATCAAAACCCTTTTTCTCATAAACGCCTGTATGTATCAAGATGAAGTTAACAACAAATAGTTTAGTCAGGGAGCTACAGAAGCTACGAGAAAAATTCTGAATGAATGTAATTGAAAGAAACGGCCATTTATGCATATTTTGGTACTTACATAGGAATTGTAATATATTGAGTACTTTTCGTTCACTTAGAATTATGAAATTTGGTAAGATGTAATATTTTTCAGCACACATAAAGGAAATAATCCGACAACCGTAAAATTACATAAAAATATTTTATAACAGTTGGTAAACTAACTGCGACGTATATTAATATATGGGGACCACAGTTTTGCGAAAGCAAAGTTTGTCCCTTATTTCACAATGTACGAAACGCGCAGTGCGCCAATCCCACTTGCACTTAAGCAGTTTTTTTTATCAAAAATCGCTTATTTCATACCTGTATTACTGATTAGAACATATCCATTTAATGTTTGGGTTGCATTAACATTTTCCTTATTTTAGTCCCTTTCATTTACTGTCAGTTAACGAACAGGCGAGACGATGAGCGTAAACATGAGATTATTTTTTGGGGTTGGTTTTATACAGTTTTCCTTAATTCTAATATAATGACCTGTTTTATAGTAAACGAGTCATTATTTTTTTTATTGTAAAATTACCACGTATTCTTCTAATTTACCTTTAATATTTATTATCCTTATAAGTCGAAGAACATTTATAATTATAAAGTTTTGTTGTTAATTATCTCATTAATACATCCACAATAGAATAAAATATATATAAGTCTAATAAATATAAGTTTATGATTTCAATTTTTTTCAGAGTGCGGCATAGAAGAATGTTCAGAGGGTTGTAAAGAAGAAAGTAAATGTGACTGCAATCCAAAAGACACAGATGTTTGTAAGTTAATTTAACATCTATATACTATTTTCTATTATATCACTTTTTTTTCATTAGTTTGGTTGCGTCACACAAATAGGTAGGACAGTAAAATTGATGGTCCAGAGGTGTACAACGGGATTCTTTTGAATATACAAAGCGTTGAGAATTTACAAACATTTAAAAATAAACTCTAATTATATAAAATTTGATTTTTAATTGTATTAAAAATCAAATTTTAACGCAAACTTACGCAGCAGGTGTTCCACCCTAGCCTATTTTTAAGTAGACCAAGAAGTCAGTCTATTTCAAATATACCAACAACAGACGAACCCAACACTGCTAGTTCTAAGGTAAAATCACCACAAAAGGAATTGGTAGAACCCCTACCACCAAGACCCCCAGAATGGCAAAGGGTTCCAACAGGACAAAATAAGAAGCGTAAGACTTGTCTAACCCCATCTTCGGAAAGACTGCAAACTTCAAATAGATATAGTGGATTACCTATAGACTTGGTTGAAGAGGTGCATATACCCAAGAAAAAATTTAGTAAACCTCCTCCTATCATATTGTACGGGATAGAAAATGTCAACAAGCTAACTGAACTATTAGAAACAGTCACAGAAAGAGAACATTTCACATATAAAATTGTTAATAGAAACCAACTTAGAATCAACTCTAATTCTACTGAAACTTATAAACAGCTTATAGAAGTAATTCGAAAAAAAGGACTCATTGGACATACTTTCAACAGGAAGGATCAAAGGCATTTCAGAATAGTAATTAAAAATCTCCACCCCTCAACTCCACTCGAAAATATTAAAGAGGACATAGAAAAAACTGGAAATACTGTCTTTGGAGAAATAATAAATGCCAAATATGGACCAGATAAAAAACCAACAACCACATTTTTTTGATAACCTGATGCAAAGCGAGCACAATAAGGCAGTCAAAGACCTCAAGTTTATATATCACCAAGCAGTAGTTATAGAAGACCCCAAAAAGAGGAAAACCATAATACAGTGTCAAAGATGCCAACAGTATGGCCACACAAAAAATTATTGTATGAGACCATACCGATGCGTTAAGTGTGCACAACCTCATAAAACAGCTGACTGTCCTAAACATGATCGGAACACACCCGCCGAATGTGCTCTATGTCACGGTGCGCATCCCGCAAATTATAAAGGCTGTGAGGTGTACAAAGAAATTTGGGCTAGAAAGAGAAATAGAAGCCACTTAATGCGAACCAAGGAAAGTCAAGGATCTAACTCCCAACCAAAAGTGGATGAACAACAAAATAAACTCGATGGTATAAATAATCTCCTAGGGGATAAAAAATACTCTGACGCCGTTAAAGGTGGGAAAAATACAAACCCTCAACAAGAAAATGAAACATTGAAAGAAATGCTTATCAAACAGTCAGAAAAGTTTGACCTTCTATTACAACACATGAGTACTTTGATGGGTCTCATAACAACGCTTGTCAGTAAATTAACAAAATAGGCCTAAGGCTAGCCACTTGGAACATTAATGGGCTTGCTCCAAACAAAGAAGAGCTTGAAATTCTGATGACAGAACAAAAACTGGATATTGTATTGATCTCGGAGGCACACTGCACCAGAAAGAGTAATATTAAACTTACAGGATGTTGCACTTACCTGACTTACCACCCAGATGGCACAGCTCATGCAGGAACAGCCATAATAGTAAGAAATGCTATTAAACATCATCTGTTACCTGAGTATAAAACTGATCATATACAAGCAACTAGTATTGCCGTAGAGGACAAAAATGGGTATATTAATTATACAGCTGTCTACTGCCCACCTCGGCATAGCATAGACAACAATATGTTCACTCATTTCTTTTCCTCACTTGGACACAGATTCGTAGCTGGAGGAGACTGGAATGCAAAGAACGTGTTCTGGGGCTCTCGACTAACAACCACAAGAGGGAGACAACTTAAACAGAGTGTAGATCAAAATACTTAAACACTGTATCTAGTACGGAACCCACATATTGGCCATCAGACCGAAACAAGAAGCCTGACTTGCTGGACTTTTTCATCATCAAAAATCTATCCAGGAATTATGTTAAAGCTGAGTCATGCCTGGACAGCTCGTCTGATCTCACACCAGTAATATTAACTCTAAGTAGCACTGTGATAGAATGTGAGAGACCTTTGACACTTTGTAGTCCACGGACAGACTGGAATGGTTTTCGTGAATATATTGAGGGTGAAATACAATTAAATGTAAAATTGAAATGCATTGATGACATAGACTCAGAACTTGAGCGCTTTACTAAACTGGTACAAACGGCTTGTTGGAAAAATACACCAGTAGCACCGACAAGGAAACCTATTATAAATTACCCCTTAGAAATAAAGCAGAAAATTCTTGAGAAACGCAGGTTGCGTCGTGTATGGCATGAAAGTCGGCATCCTAGTGACAAGACTGCACTGAACAGGGCAATAACCGAACTGAAATCAATGATCAGAGATGCTAATGACAATACACTGCAAACCAAACTAGAGTCACTATCGGCAACATGCTCTAAGAACTACTCGCTGTGAAAATTCACAAAAGCATATAATAGGCCACAGGAAGCTAAGCCTCCCATCAAAAATAATGCCAATGAATGGGCAAGATCAAGTAAAGAGAAAGCAGACGTCTTCGCTAAGCATTTATCTGAAGTATTTATCCCAAATGATATACCGGATAACGACTCTGAAGCATTTGTAGAATCCCTACTGAGTGCTAACCTTTGCCCCGAAATACCTCTAAAACTAGTGACACCTCGGGAAGTCCAAAGAATAATAAGAAATCTGTGTAGCAAAAAGGCACCAGGGTTTGATCTTATAACTAAAGAGGTTCTCCAAGAACTACCCAGGAAAGCCATTGTACTTATGACAGTCCTCTACAATGCAATGTTAAGAGTCCAGTACTTCCCAATACTTTGGAAGGTCTCCCAGATTATCATGATCTATAAACATGGAAAACCTCAGTACGAAAAAACTTCCTACAGACCCATTAGTCTGCTACCAGTCATGTCGAAAATTCTCGAAAAAATTATACTAAGAAGAATGACCCCAATTTTGAAAGAACATAAGATAATTCCAGATCACCAGTTTGGGTTTAGGAGACAGCATGCAACGACAGAGCAAGCTCACAGAGTATGTGCTCACATACGAAAAACATTAGAGAACAAAGAATATTGCTCGTCTGCATTCTTAGATATACAGCAGGCCTTCGATAAAGTGTGGCATAAAGGATTGCTGTGTAAAATCAAACAGAGCTTTCCGCATAGCTTCTATTCTATCCTTGAATCGTATATCTCGGACAGGATGTTCTACGTTATGGAAGCTAGAGAAACCTCTAGTTTCCACAGCATCCAGGCAGGAGTTCCACAAGGATCAGTATTGGGACCTATACTGTATACGTTGTACACAGCAGATCTACCAAGTTTACCTGGTGTCACTACGGCGACCTTTGCTGATGATACAGCAGTACTTGCAAGCCACAAAAACCCACAACAGGCTACTGACGCATTACAGATTGCTCTAAGTAATGTGCATACTTGGCTGAAAAAATGGAAAATCAAAGCAAGTGCTTCGAAATCGGTTCAAATTACCTTTACCCTCCGCCAAGGCAATTGTCCACCAGTCACACTTGGAGATAGCACCTTGCCGCAAAGTGATTGTGTTAAATATCTAGGATTGCACATAGACCGCCGCTTGACACGGAAGCAGCACATCAAGGCCAAAAGAGATGAGACCTCAATTCGACACCGAAACCTACTCTGGATGTTAGAACGGAACTCAAGGCTGTCTCTGGACAATAAGCTTCTTATATATAATAGTATATTGAAACCGATCTGGATGTATGGCATTCAATTATGGGGCAGTGCGAAAGACACCAATATTAATATCATACAAAGAGTACAAAACAAGATCCTGAGATCAATAGCAAATGTACCTTGGTATGTTACCAATGCTGAACTACATCAACACCTGAGGGTCAGTACAGTGAAGGAAGAAATTCGAAGCACCTCTGCAAAATATAGGAAACGACTTTTAAAACATCCCAATGAACTAGCTCGTCAGCTGACTATCGACCACCATACCAAACGGCTCAAACGATTTAATATATTAGAGCTAGAAAATCGTCAGTAGCCAGCCTACTAAATATGAGTAGATGCCCTCGCTGGAGGGCACACTCGACATGCCAGTACCATGAAGCATCACATCTGCTTATAGTCCTAGGACTGATTGCCGATCATAGCACTCAAAAAAAAAAAAAAAATTGTATTGATTATTCTTTTTTTTAATATTATGTTCCAAAAAATATGTATCTGATCTGTAAAGATATTTACCAAATAAATTATGATTATGGTTATTTACAGCCTCAGCACGTTTCGATACAAGACTGCAAATAATGGACCAAGGCAATCCCAACATATCTCAAGAAGTTATTAAACAGGTGCCTACAATATTTTTTAAATTTATAATAGACATTTAAATGACTTTTTTTAACTTAAATTAATAAAAGGTATTTTGGTTTTCAGATAACAAATTATTTAAGAGCATCCAATATAACGTTACACGATGAAATCCAAGTTTTAAATATAAGGTATGTATATCAAATGAAATATATGACATTATATTTTATTCACTTTGTAGTGAGACTAAAAATAAATGAAGAAATCAATGGTCATATATATGAATTGCTTGTACAACTCAAATTGGTCGTATAAAACGTCAAACATTAATTATTTGTAGGACGAAAATTGCATTTTGTAGATAGAATAACTGTAACGAATGTGGAAATGACATCTTATTTACTAACAAAAACTCTAATACAAATTTCGTTTAGTTCTAATTTAACTGAAGCGTCAATAGCTCAGTGGTTTCGGGCGTTGGATTCACGATCGATAAGTCGTGGGTTCAAATCCCGGACATTGGACTACTGGCGTGGCCCACTCCTGACACAAGCATTTTAGCTTACTAGAAGGGGTAAAAGAAATGCTAGTAGTATGTGATCCATACTGCTAGTAATCTTTAAAAGAAATAAAAAAACTACAGCTCTATAAGAAATTTCTGTACATACAAGATAGTAGTTCTTTATAGAGTTTATATTTTATTTTATACCATTTATAACAAAAGCTTATTTAGTTCTATATCTCCATGCAAAATCATGTCAATCTAAATCACAAAAAAAAATACTTTTAATAACAGTGGTTTATGTGTTCTTCTCTGACCTCTGTAAGGTTACCGACACTATTTTTGATAAAAAACTCGAAATGAAAAAGCATTTTATATTTAAAAGTTCAGCGACTCGACTAGTCACAGTTACAATATAGATATCGGATTTTCCTGTCGAATTTTCTCAAATACAAAACAATTCCAACGAGAACAATCGACAGTTCGGAACAGGCAGTGTTTGCGTTACACGGCGGTGTAAGCACGCTTTACGTTCATCACATACCCATGTGGGCTATCGTATTTGACGCTACTCTTGATTTATCAGATTTTCGTGGTTTAGGTATAGCAATTTATGCCCCTACTACAGCATCTCAGCTTTGCACCCAACAATTTACGTCACTACTTTAGTTTTGCACATAACTTACCACTAAATATGTTACAAGAGCTAACAAGAACTAAAATATTCTACCTCAAAATGTGAATTGTGCTTTATCATACCTTCTTCAATGGTTTACAGTTAATTTCGTTATAATCTCTATTTTTTTTAATTAGTTAAATAATATTTTAGAACCGAAACATCATCACGGGCGAGAAGACTTAGCTTAACCGATTATCCAGAAGTTGTTACTATTAGGATTGTTTAATTTAGCTACATTCTTGATACATTTTCCTATGATATGATGAGTATAGTATATAAACATTATAAGCAAGCACACTTAACTTCATTCAGAAAATGTCACATATTCAAGCCTAGAAAATTTTTTTACGACTTCCATTTTTTTTATTCTCCAAATACTAACCTTATCTTTGAAATTTATTCTCTCTCATACCAAGCCCATAAACTGTAAGATACTAAGATCTAACACAGATCGTAAAAAATGAGAGAACATACATATTAGGTCACAAATATTATATTTTTCATGTTTGATAAAAAATAATCTTGTTTTTATTAGTCAGCATTTCTATATTTATAGCAATATTTTTACATTTAATTATCGTGTTACATAAGATAAATAAACGTGTACCGGCAGTTAAATATTAACTCCGCTTAAAACGTATTAAAAATACATCCAATTCGTTTTAAAATTGTATTCCAACGCACATTCAGAGGTATGATGATTTAACATAACTAACTAACTAACATATTAAAGTTTGTATTTTTAGTATTGTATAACTGTAGATTGCCGGTATGTAGTGCGTACAAAAACATATACCTTACCACTGCACTGCACGGCATCCCGATAAATTGTATCTTTCACTACTTGCAATATTTCTTTGAAATTTGATAACTATTTATAACTAGTCGTGATGCACCGCTCCTATGGTCGTAGCGTATAGCCTTCCTCGATAAATGGACGCCTAACACTGAAAGAATTTTTCAAATCTGACCACTAGATCCTGAGATTAGCGTGTGCAAACAAACAAACGCACTCTTCAGCTTTATATATTAGTATAAGATTTTAAGTGAACATCTAAAAATAATATATAGCGTCTTTAGTTTAGCGGTTCAGGCGTTGGATTCACGATCGATAAGTCGTGGGTTTAAGTCCAATGACTGGCATTTAAACCCACGACTTATCGATCTAATAGTGTCACTCACTTCTAGCACAAGCATTTAGCTTAGTTTAGCTTTATGTAGGGGTTAAGGAATACTAGTAGTATGTGATCCATACTGCTAGTATTCTTCCTGGGCTCTATCTTAAACCAAACTCATTTCTTTTATTTAATTATAATAATAAGCCATGTTATATATTATTGACAAGTTGTTTTTTTTCTCCTAAGTTCTCCAGAAGCATCAGGATCGCGTACAGTGTGGCTGCGCGTGTGGGGAGCGAGGAGAGAAGCCGGAGCCCTACGCACCGCTCTAGCGCGACTGGCCGCCACGCGCACGCGCTCCGATCGCCTGCGAGTGTTGCCAGCTACTCTACACTTTGATATGCAACCTGCACTCAGTTTACATGTGAGTTAACAGTTTATCTTTTAAAGAATTTAAAATTATTCACATTTAACTAACTAAACGCAATTCCAAAGAGTCGATGTTGAAGCTAGTCTGTACTGTATCAGAATTAATAAGGAAAAGAATTAGAGGTCGATGACACTTAAAAGGATTCTGCAGTCTACCACCGAATTCTCTAGATCAGAGATTCGTAAACTTAGATGCTTGCGTTTTGGTATTTTTTTTAAATGTGTATGTGATTAGCATTTATCTATACTTCTATATCTATACTATTATATAAAGAGGAAAGATTTGATTGTTTGTATGTTTGTTTGTTTGTTGCGAATATGCTCGAAAAGTACTAACCGATTTTGAAAATTTTTTCACCGATAGGAAGCTACATCCTTTCCGGGTAACATAGGCTATATGGTGTTGCCATAAATACTCTAATTAAAAAGATATGGCCATTTAAGTGCCATAAGGTGGTCATTTTGTAAATTGAAGAGTTTCTCAGGAACTACAAATCCGATTTAAAAAATTTTTTCACTGTTAGGAAACTACACTGTTCGCGAATGACATAAGTTATTTAGTGTTGCCATATATATTTTTTAATTAATAGAATATGGCTATTTTGTTGTTTCCAATCTGATTTTAAAAATTCTTTCACTGTTAGAAAACTACACTATTCGTGAGTGACAAAAGTGATTTAGTGTTGCCATATACATTTTTTAATTAATAGAACATGGCCATTTTGTTGCTACTGATCCGATTTTAAAAATTCTTTCACTGAGAGAAGTCTATAGTATTTCCGTCTCTCTTTGTCTTATAATACTATCATTTATTTATTTTTTTCTCACTTTAATTTTTATTTTTATCCGTTCCGAATGATTAGCCTCTTTTCACTTTCTTTCTTTCGATAATTTCTCTTTTTCTCTCTCTCCTTTACCCATTCAATTTTAGTTCTGCACTGTCCTCCCTCTTTTGCTGTCGCTTTATTTAATTTTGTTTCTATTATTTTTCTTTTTATAACTTCTTCTTACTCTCTCTAATTTTTCAAATAATGAAAATCTACACAATTACAGAGTGTCAGTTTAAGGACATCAATTATAATATTGCTTTAAATACCCGGAG
This sequence comes from Limenitis camilla, assembly GCA_905147385.1. Taxonomy (NCBI): domain Eukaryota; kingdom Metazoa; phylum Arthropoda; class Insecta; order Lepidoptera; family Nymphalidae; genus Limenitis; species Limenitis camilla. The sequence continues at coordinate 4,513,581 of LR990243.1, forward strand.
CGAAGCGAGGGCAGCCCTCTAGTGAAATATAAGAAAGTGGCAATGTGAAGCATGAAAAAGGGTTCTATAATAACAAGCCTATACGAGTCAAATAGGTTCTCTATATGGGATGAGATTTATTACGTAACTAACTGGTGCCCGCGAATATAGAAAAAAAAATATCCTCTTTCTCTAGTTTTTATCTTCACTTTTATGCCCTATGCGATAAAGGCGTGAAAACTAAACAAACAAATAACGGAGTAACACATTTATAATACAACAGTAGTAATAAATACAGTCGATCTATCTGTTTGTATAGATAAACACAAGTGAATCATCAGTTACCTTTTCACGCGTCGTTATAAATCGATTACGGATCGACACAATCGTCTAGCACACGATCGGTTTATATAATATCTTTGATACTCAATCTCTTTTCAGTGAATTACAGTAAGTTTTGAAGTACTTTATTAGAAAAAGTGTTAAAACACCTGTAAAAAGATTAAAGAACTATAGAAAAATTATGTTCCTTTATTATACTATTCTCAACAGATCTACCTTTTAAGGTTAGTAACTTCGTAGATACTATATAATTAAATAAAGTAGCTTCTGCCTTAAGTACGATGAAAAGACTTATTGAAATAAACTAATTTGAGTTTTAATTTGAGTATATGTAATGAAATAAGCTAACTTAGTTAACATATTTACTAATAGCACAGTATATTTTATATTACAAACGATGTAAAGCCTTTATCCTTAAGAGTTTATTTAGTTTCAGCTATTTTCTTATGAAACTTTTAATATTAAGTATCCTTTTGGGTTATAAAATTAAGCGTTGCTTTTATAAATTGTCTTCAAAACTCTTTTGCTTCTCTGTCAGTGAATTCTTGTGATATACAAGTGAAAAAACGTCACAGGATCAATCTATAAAGTGAGCAAGCTTTACAAGTGACACAGCTCATCAGTTATTGACAATAAGCTTCAGGAAAAAATCACATGCCATGTCAAAATTATATAGTTGATTGAACTTTATTTTACGAAAGATATAAAAAGACGAAAAAACATAGACTTTTTCTCTGAAAAAAGCTCTATACAAAATATCCTCCTCTCATTTTTATAATGTTACTACTCCGTGATGCTCTGGTCCTATAGGTCGTAGCATGATGTTATATATAGCATATTACTGCCTTCCTCGATAAATAGGCTATCAAACACTAAAATTTTTATTCGAAGCACTAATCTCAGGAGATTAACGCGTTCAACCAAATAAATAGTTCAGCAACTTTATGACATTAGTATAGATTATATTTTAAAAAAATGTGTGTTCAATACAGCTCAAATCACATTTCGGGCGAATTAAAATGTTCCGACAAAATAATGTGCAACAAAAATTTTTAAAATCGAATCGATCTAATCGAAATGTGAAAAATTTAAAATCGATTCATACCTAATATTTTGAAGATAAAAGTTTATATTATTTAGTAATATTTTAGATATAGCTAGCAAAGTATACTGCCTAAACTCCTACTCCTAAATGAACAGCGAGAAATCGTTTTCAAAACTTTTCACCTATTTACTCGTTTATTTTACTCTTCTTTCATATATTACAAGAATTCTTGTTGTATCCTAACAACCACACTTGCGATTCTTATCTGTTATTCTTATTAGTGCTGTATTGTATTTTTATTTAAACCATCTATAAGGTATATGAATAAAATGAGGTGAGTTTCAAATTCAAACATATGTAAATACGAAGATATTTTCAAAAATTCTCCTCTTATTCGAGTACCACAAGCCATTAAGTATGAAAACGAGAGGGATTTAACACAATGCTTGAGAAAAGCTCAAGTGACAAAGATGATCCGTTACAGTGTGATTGTTATGTTAAAATAAATTTCTTCTTACTTTTGTACACAACTGATTTACGGACTTTGAAGATATATATTTAGAATGCTAAAAAAAATTGGAAACAATTTCCATGTTATATTTTGATTATTTACAAAGGACTTGAAAATAAAGCTTTATAAAAACATTTGGCACAAAAACATTTAAATGACAATAACTTTTTTCTGACACCGGATTAAAATTAAACAAAGCTTTATATTTTAATTAAGAAATAAAACTGTGAAAACAGAAACGTCCCAAAATTTTAAAAATGTCTGTCTTGGCTTTTATTGATGTTATAAAGACTCCTCACATTGAGTTTTCTTAAACATCTTATATATACAGATATTCAATAACTTATATTACTTACATTTTGAAACGTCTGTGAAGTTAGCAGCCAGTGAGAGAATAGGGTGAAATAATAGATACTCTAGGAGTCTAGAATACACATTAAGTAGTACAAGTACTTTACTCTACTCCTGCAAATTTTCGTGCTTCTAATCCATCGAACTCCATAGTTCAAATCTTACATAAGAATTTAAATTTTTGCGAAAATTATTCTGCGAGGAACTTTTTTTGAGTAGATTAATCGATGGGAACTCTGGGATACTTATTAAAGTCTACGATTACTCTATTACTGCAAATTTTCCTGCTTCAAACTCAATGATATGATATGTTTTTGAAAAATGTTCAAAAAATTATAAATATTTTTTAAGTTTCTTGCGTTCAAATTTTTTCTTGTAGTTTTATCGATGAGAACTCTCGGAATCTTATTTACCAGAACCAGAACTTTTATCGTGCAAATTTTCTAGAACTCTAAATCCTACTACTTCCATGAGATGATAAATTTGGTAGTTGTGAACTTAGCATCTTATATGTCCCATTTTTTCGAAAAAACGATTTGGGGGGTAAAATCGACGAAACTTTTTTAAAAATCGTCTAATACTCTGAAACTATTTTGAATACTTCGATATATAAGGATTTTTCGTGAGATTATAACAACTGAGATGCTAACTTCACGGACGTCGTTTTAAATATGCCTATAAATATCTATACCAACAGAAGTATTACCTTGCATATAAACATGAAATAAGAAAGAGAAGTAAAAGTTACAAAGTTAAATTCAGTATTTATCACCGCATGTACACCGCCGCCACCTGCTACCGCTGCACTTTAATATACAACACCGACTGAATTTATTCCATGTACAAACATAAAACCAACTTTTATTTAGCCACTGCAAATAACATCTTTTAAATATTTCTTTTTAAAGTTAAAAACAAAAAATATGTATTGATTTCGTATAAAATTAGCGACATTTTGAAACCGTATTAACTAGACTTTAAACAGGAAGCTGAGCAGTGCCTGGAAATTATCACCTAGATCTTTTTACAGTTATCACAACCGCCTACCATGTTTGAACTCGCTACACCGTAAATAAAACTAAACTATGTATTGACTCATGAAACAATTACGGAAACATAGCCTTTAATTTTTACATTTACACTTCACTGCAATTGCCAATATTATTCTCTTTGAAATAAAATGTCAAAGAGCCCAATAATTGCCTCGCAAATGGAAGCTTTCAAAACTATAAATAGGAACTTGCAGCCAATCAAACATTATTTTTACATTGTATCCTAAAACATCACTAACAACCGGAAGGACATCAAAAATTTTTATTAAAACTACATATCTCTCTATTTCTCTTCGATCTATCTTCATCGATCAATTCAGAAAAAAATATTCCCTAAATATAGAAACGCATAGATAAAAAACTTTAAAATTGTCGACGATAACATAACACAGAAATAGTCATTAATCTATTACTATCAGATAACTTTATTACTATTAGATATTCATACAGCTTCTCTTTTGTCAGATATTTTAAATACTAAATCATTTTTAATACAAATAAACAATTTATATTTATTGTTGCATAAAAAATAACTTTATATATAAAAGTGATTGAGGTTTACAGTTTTGTACGACATTGTAACAAATTAAAAATATTTACTATTTGCATGGTAATCGCAATTTTTATTATTTAACCATATATTCTTTTAAAAGAAAAATAATAGAATGTACTGTATAGTGTTTATACTTTTATGTCTATGTGTTTATATATTATTATAAAACTAGTCAAACCGCCCTAACTTCGCTGGGCTAAATCATCTTTAAATGTTAATCACTTTAATAAAGCTTTTGAGTTTTATCCACTGCAATACTATTGTGAAAATTGTTTCCAGTTTTTTGCATAAGTTTTTGCGTGATGCGTATACAAACAGATAAGCAAAAATACAATAATTTTTACTATAATATTCTCAGAAAATAATATGTAGTTTGTAACTTTGATATAAATTTCTAAGTATCTGAAACAGCGTTTCCGAATCATATAATTACAAATTTAATTAAAATTTCATACAAAAAGTTTGTGACACTCAGATATAAAAGTTTCTGTTGCATAAAAGAACTGTAAGTTTAAACTTTGTCTCGACGGGGATATAAAATCTACCTCCGACGACCGATGCGATGTCGCTGCGTCGAAAATTTAATTATATTTAAAATTTATAACTTTTTAAAGAGTATAAGATATTGTACCCTTGCGGTATGAACAATATTGACTTGAAAAATATAGCTAAGAAGTTATATAACCCTTCTTTTAATACACTACTGGCGACTTGCTTCGGCTTCGCACGGTTACTCTACTATAATATACACTACATATAATTATTATTATACATATAAATCTTCCTTTTGAATCACTTTATCTATTGATGAAAACCGCATTAAAATCCGTTTCGTAGTTTAAAAGATCTAAGCATACAGACAGCGGGAAGCGTCCTTGTTTTATACTATGTAACTTTAAAAATGGATTGAATTTTTATTTTATCATAAAACTATTCTATTTTTATTAAATTAGTTGGGAGGTAAACTCTTATTAAAAGCTTTCATTTTGAAACTTAGAGCCATTCTATTCGGAACGATATTTTTTCAGTTCCCAAAAATTCCAATACTTACACCATAATAACTTTTTCCTGTCAAACAAAAAGGGTTCTCAATTACGGGAAAGCGAGATGTTATACTCTATATCATAATAACTTCTTGTCAGAATAATCTTACTACTTATAATTTTTCGCCGAAACCAGAAATTATGTTTTTGAGAATAATTTCATAAATTTATATACTTTTTCAAGTTCGGTTTAAAGACGTTTATTTCTCAAAAAGAACACAAACAGTTCACTTACATTAAAAATGACATACAAACATTAATTTAGTAGTACACAATTAAAGTTGAAAAGTGTCGCAACTTAGTAGGTATACTTAGTAATTGTAATAAAATTTTAAAAAATGCTGGAAATTAAAAAAAGTATACACTAATGACTTACAAACTAGTTACCTAAAAAGGAAATAGGTTACATTAACAAAAACTGTGAGGTTTTTCGTATGTATTCAATAAGTAAGTTTTTAAATATAGATAAATTATTGCTATTCACAATCTTTCCTTACAATTTATATAAAACCACTCCTTCAAACAAAATATTCTTTCTTACATAATTGAAAAATTTATATAAATTTTGGTAATAACGATTTATTACGTTTTCTTAGATAGCTCGAATGTTTTTTTAGGAAAGTGTAATTGAGTGTATGTTATCCATTGTTGTTTTTCTTACGAAGATACAAGTTTCAAGTGCATATAATTGATTTAAATTTAAAAATTAAGTAACTTTATACAGTGTGTTTGTTATGTTTAATAATCATATTTATACAAAGCTTTAATTAATTTGTTCTGAATAATTTGTAATTTTTGAATTACATATTCATTTTTTAAAAGCTGTTCCCCCGGTTAAATAAAAATAAATATTTACATTGCTATTCGATATGTTTTTACGTTTTTAAATAAAATATCGTTTTAGCCCGTTTGCAATCCTAAAATGTACAATATTTGTAAGAAATAAATAATGTATATGACATCATTATCATAACAATGTCTGTCTGTTGAAAAAGCACTGTAAGCTTGGACCATACTCAGTTACGCTAATCAGCGCGTTAACTTAAATTAGCACAGTTATTATAACAGTTACGAAAAATTTCGCTACACCCCGAGAAAATCTAATTATCATACTGTTCATTTAGTTATAAAATGGGTTAATTATACCCCTTTTTTCTCAAAAACTTAAAGCATTATACAGTAGAAGAAGTTCTGTAACCACTTAATTACACGATAGAGTTAATATTTTGATACGTGACGAATAATAAAGCCATTTATTATCTACTCCAAATCTTGTCAATTTAATAATATCTGTCAAAGCATGAAATTAGATTTTCATATTAAATTTAAAACATGACATAAAGTACAATGACATTGTAAAATACAACTTACATTAAACTAATAGAGCACGATCCCGCGATGATCAGACTTTCTTGATTTTATAGAACCTGAAAGTTTATCTGTGTATGTCCTAATAGAGATATAATCGATCACAAACTAAGAAGTTTGGTTCACAATTACTTGAAGGGGTATATAAAATTGAACCTCAAAGAATAAAGCTCACTTTTTATAATATATTTTATTTTTGATAATATTAAAAACCACGTCGTCCATCAGACACCTTTAAATTTATTAACATTAATCAATTATATAATATATTGTCTTATATATATTTTTTAGCAACAGTAAACACTCCCTTAACATCATAGAATAGTATTTATTTTTTTAAATCGGTCGTCATGCTTATTATTTGGGAGTAGCATATTATGTAGGAAAAATATATTTACCTCAGTTATCTTGAGATTAACTATTGCATAAATCTCCATAACCCAATTTCTTTGACTAAACTTTACCAATGAATTCTACAAACAGTAATAAGAAACGCGTAAAAATATCGTACATAGCTTGGATTGGGCTATAAAAATTTCATTACGCAGTAAAAATGTTTCTCTAGGTTGGAACATTTCCTGAGCACTCCGATGTAAATTCTGCCTGTTATTGTAGCCATTGATCGTGAACCAGCGACCGGAAGTGTGGGAGGGATCCGAGTTCATACTTAGCTGTATGGCGTATGGATCTCCGGATATTGAGTTTACCTGGTACAAGGATGGCGTTAAAGTTAACTTCAACGGCACTACAAGGTTAGTTCATATTATTTTATTAAAAATCAATAACTCCTAATAAGAGGCAGCCACTTTTAATCACTTCCCATAATTATTTTTTAATTTATGTAAATAATGTTTTGTACTATAATATACAAAGGCGATCTTAATGCTAACAACAAAAGTGTCTTTTAAAGAAGTACTTATTTTCATTAGAATAGTTATTTTTTTATTCGTATATTGTTTAATATCTATAGTGTTTTTTATATTGATATACATATATTTATTTAGTATTTGTATGTCTGGTAGAGATTGTTAGCAGCAATAAGACCGCCTTGGCATACCTTCTAGATTCATTTAAATATTTTCCTGTCTATTTATTTTTATAATTCGATTTATACCTATCAATTGGCTTCACTATATGGTATCAAAACAAACATTTCCTTTTTAGAGACATATGGACTAGAACTGTAGCTGAAGATGCACTAGGACGGCGTATGTCAGTACTTGGTATATCAGAAGCCAAGAAGCCAGACAGCGGTCGTTGGTCCTGCTCAGCTGATGATTCTGGAAGAAGACGGTGTAGTGCATTGAGACTTACAATACTGCGTCCACCTGATATACGACTTGTTCCTTCCACACTTACTGTTAATAAGGTACATAAAACCATTTTTCATGTTGATATTGAATATGACCATACGCCTAGAAAGATTTCATGGTCGATGTCCTTAGCACACCTGCAAATAATTCCCATAATTTTCTCATTTGACAGAACCTTTCATAGCATCCCTCATTTAGCCAATAAGCGTTGTGGAGCTTTAAGACAATATTTTGGTTCATTTAACAAAAATAGATTCGATAGTTTCAGAGTATAACTCGAGAAGTTAAGCGAAATGACCATAAAGTAATACGTTAACAAGAAATAGGTCTTAAATAAAGCAGAAATCTTAAATTTTGTACTAGTTTTTATTAGAAACTAAATAAATATTAAACAGCTGTGTAAGCCTCGAAAGACACAACAAACAGCACTCTGGAGTGGAATCCTTTTACCGTTGAACTTCCAGTTCACACTTTTAAGTTTCATTTCATTGTGCTCTTATGTGATTCTTCTGTAGATACTAAAGTATTTGTTAAGACAATACTATGTATGTATAGAAATACACACCGCATAAATTTGATCCTTTTTTTAAAAACTTAATTCGGAATATTATGAAATTTATTTCATAAGATATGGAACACAACTCAGTCGTGATAAAAAAGAGATTCCTTATTTAATTGTTGAGGGAAGATCTGATTAAATGATTAAAATACATCTCAATAATTTAGTTACTAAACAAATAAAATAATAGTAGTAATTCAGAATTTACGCTTAACAATAGTAATACGCTTAACGTAAACTAATAATAGTAGAGAGACTAACAATAATTATTATATTTTACAAAATTTCGAAACGAAAGTTTAAAAAATGGATGTAGAATAGTAGAAGAGATGTTTAGCTCTCCTAAGTAAATCAGGATTTCCCTAGATTTATTTTATTTTAGAGTTCGTCCGGGAAAGACTTCCTTTGAAGTTTAGGTTTTTATCAAGATGCAAAACAAAAACTGCTACCAATAACCGTTAAATCTCTTATTGTAATAATATAAGAGAAATTGTAAATAACTTTAAAAAAAACCGTCTATCCAGTCAAGTCCGGGTTTTAAGATCCAAAGTCGATCGCAGTTGAGTTAGCAGATTTTAAAGACTAATTCAAAATATTATGCTTTATAAAATGATATTACTTCTTAGGGAGACAACATAAGCATAACATGCTTAGCGGGTGCTGGTCGAGTCCACGGTGTGTTAGGATTCAGTTGGGCAAGAGAAAGATCCTTACTACCCTTAGCACCAGGAAGAGAAGTTTGGGAGGATCTATATCCTGCTGGAAGTGTGTTGAAGCTTTATAACGTACAGGTTAGTCTTTCACATCAGTGCCGCTGTAGGTACAACATTGTTTTCATCCACACAATTATATTGATATGTTTGTTTGTTGCGAATAGACTCAAAAACTACTAAGCCATTTAGGTGTCATGATGTGGCCATTTTATAAGTAGGTAATATTTCTGAAAGTATTATAGCGATTTTGATAACTCTTTCTCCGATAAAAAGCTACACTATGCCAAATGACATAATTTATTTGGTGTTGCCATAAGTATTAATGAGCTATTCATCTGATTTTGAAAATTATGTCACTGATAGAAAACTTCACTATTCCTGTGTGGCATAGGTGCGTTAGTTAACCATAATTATTTTGATGAAATGATGATGAATCTGTTTGTAAAATTCTTTTTTAAGAAAGATAGAAAATTCTAGACAAAAATAAGAAAAGAAAATAAACTAATAATGTTCTTTTGTTCGACACGTCTAATTAGTGCACATTATATTGTATATGACAAGCATGTATTGTATTAGCGATCTTGCATTACTAAAGGAACGGGAGCGTATCTTTTTGTTTGGCTTGCCTTTGTTTATCTATTGTGATGGTTTACTCTCTAGGTTTACTGTAGGTAAATTATGTGTACATTACAAAATAGGTACTTTCGTTATGTATTAAGGGGTTGGGAATAGTCAGAGACATGAAAAAATTAGAATTTTTAGTAACTTTTTTTGCCATTAAATCATTTTATTTTATGAAATTAATAATATAGCATCATTACACAATGTTTTAACTTGAAGTCACGAAAATTAAAAAAAAATTATAATTTCAAAAGTTGTAACTGTTTGACCCAATTCCAACCTTGCGGTGACCATAATAAGTCCTTGGATATTTATATAAAAAGAATCGGAAAAAAAAAATATTTTATAAATAGATAATCTACAACACAAACAGCTATAACTTTTAAAATTATACATTTTTTTTCAAATTTCGTAACTTCAAGTCAAAACATTGTGTAATGATGTTATTAATTTTGTAAATTAAAATGATTTAATGGCAAAATAAATTACTGAAAATTCTCACTTTTTCATGTCTCCGACTACCCCTAACCCCTTAAATAATTCATATTTCTTAATCGAAAACTGAAAGGTAGAAAATAGATTGTCGCTTGCAATTCCACATGGCGGACATCTTTACCCTGATTTACTGAAAAGACTTATTATCAATATAAAAGTGACTTGGTTAGTTAATCTGTCATCGTCTTTTTAAGTACAAAATTAACAAAAGTTATTACTACATTTTAAAAACAAATAGAATTGAATATTAAAATACAATTTAAAAATACAAATAATCGATACATATTATGTAGACTTAGAGAGTAAATGATGATACATAAATAATCAACATTCTGTATTAAATAGATCTTAAATAATAATATCATTTTAGAAATCCGGTGAATTCCGATGTCAAGTTTCATCAGTAGCTGGCACTAACGCGAAAGGGGTTACAATGTGGGCTCTAGGATTAAAGGATGAAGCCTGTGAAAGTGAGGCTTCACATGGATTAAGATGGCCAAAAACTGCTCCAGGAGCTCATGCTTCAGCCACTTGTCCACCAGGACATACTGGAGAGTCTACCAGGTATAACACAAAACTTGAAGTTAATCTATTGCGGTGTAAGAGATAGAAGTAAAATAATTCTTTCATCAGTGACCTCCTTTATAACTCTTTAAATTGCTTTTAAACTGCTAATAAAGTTTATTAAAAGTTCTAGAACTAAATTATTTCTTTGATAACTCACAAGCCAATTCGATATCTTTAGAATTATTTTTTTAATAGAAAATAGGAAATATCTTTTTATTTTTAATAATATCAAAGCTTTTGATTTTTTATCGTCCTAAAAAAATTATGCTTATCTAGATTTTGTGAACCGAAGACCACTCAGCATGGAGTCAAGTGGATGTTGCCTGATTTTTCCGGTTGTGTTGCCGATTCCTTAAGAGATATTTATGAACAGGTAAAATTATAAAGCATTTAAATTAATGAAAATATAGGTATACCGTCAATTTTGACACTGAATTAGACAGAAGTACTTTTAGGATGTAGGGGTAATTTCCATTCCTAGAGTATGTATGTCCCATGTATAACAAATAATGACATAAAAATAATTCCTAATAGTATATAAATTAAGTAAATTTTAAGATAAGGTAACGAATACAAAATGTTTTCAGTTCACTAAAATATCCTACGGGTATTCCTGGGAAAATGTGTCCCACGTAGCTCACCAATATGGGGCAGTTCTTCGATTTCTCCCTGCTCATCCTGGAGAGGGAACTCTACCTCTGAGGCATTCCAGGGAAATGTTGGAGTATCTCATGTCTGCAGCTGGAAAATTCAAGGACAGACAAGATAGTGTACCTCATTTACTGATCATATACGATACACTGCTGAAACATCCTGATGCATTTTTGGATGAAGAAGTAAGTTTTATTATTTTTATTTTTTAAATTAAGATATCCCTAACAATTTTCATTAGAAACACAGTACAGTTAATAGGACATTATGATACAACTGTGCTTAGTTGGTCATTACAGTTGAGGCGGAGAGGTGTTGCAGCCCGAGCCAGATGCGACGACGTAACTGAGCCGAAAACTGTAATGACGAAAGCGCACGAGTTTCACAAGATGTTTTTTAACACATTTGCGAGGGAGAAAACATCAGTGTGTTACTAAAGTATTCAATTAACAAAAAAAGCAGTAGAGTCGCTTAAAAGCATTTTTTCCAATCTCCGCTTTAGTATATTATTGACAATGTAGTTTTAAATTTTGTCAATAAATAAGATAATGATTTACTGAGTTAACTTGTTGTTATAAGTTACATTAGATAAACGTAAAACTTTTTTCTGTCGATACACTGTATATATAAAGAAACGAAACGAAACCAAACTAGTATGAAACTAGTACCAAAGTACCAAACTAGTACCAAACCAGTACCAAACCAGTACCAAACGATTACCAAACCGGTACCGAATTAGTACTAACACATTCCCAATGCATGAGCGACTCGAAGATAAAATAATAAGATGGACTGTAGAGAAGAATCGGAACTAAAGAAAATTAACGAACTAGAACTAAAGAAAACTATTGTAGAATGGAAAAGTACTGAAGAGTAATAAATTGAATACATGTATAAATATATAAGACGGTACCGAAACAAAAACCTTATCCTTACAACAAGAACTGTTGTATCGCATCAAAGTAATGAACAGTAGTAAATTGAATATAATATCTATAAGACGATAACGAAAAGGCACCACATACATTGACTACAGTGTAGAGTTTTTGAAGTGAGGGCTTGTAGAGTTAGAAGCTTAGCTCTATCTGATAACTTTTTGATAGTGCGAGGTATATGGTCTTATCTTGACTACAATTTACAAGAAAATATTTTGGTGAGATTTAATATTTTCTAAATAATACTCATTACCTCAGAATGAGGAGGATGTTAGCCCATAGTCCACTCCGCTGGCCGTGATTTTATTAGCAGATTTCACACACCCTTGAGAACTTTTAGGGAACTTTTAGACAACATATCAAGTGATATTTAATTTCTTAAAACACACATTACTCAGAAAAGTCAAAGGCGTCGAACTCGGACCTCCCGAGTAAGACACTGATATCTTATCCATTAGGCAATCTCTGCATTAAAAATACTACTAAATCTCCTCAATTCATAAACATTACGTTTTGTCTAACAAGCAGGAAGCACTGTTGCGTTTATTAATTAGCTAACAAATTAGTAAATTACCAACTATTATTGGCTTACCTCAAGCCATATATTATTGACGCTTCCTTACTCCAATTAATTATTGGGATATCAAACACTGTGAATCGGTGACGACTGACTTCTTGTTTTATTTCTATTGTATACAAAATAGGTAAAAAAATATTTTTTCATAAATCTTTCAATTTCACGTATTTATTAAACAACCAGGTTTTTCAACCTTATGAAATTATTTAAGAAAATTTCTCTTTGTATTGTAAGTTTTGACTATTATGATAGAATGTCAATTAGTTTTTAAAAATAAAACATAATTATGTTCACTTTAAACTTACGTAAGAGTTTTTAAAACATATCAGTGAAGAAATTTTAAACGTAATAGAAATTAATTAACCCATTTGTATTTACAAACTTTAGAAATACTCGTAAGAAGCTGTTAGTAGGGCTTACGAAAGCAATAATAATATTGAACTAATTTTAGGAATCTGTTTTCAAAACGATATACTTACTAATGTTATAGTTAACTTTTTAAAATATTTTTTTGTTTGTTATGCTGTTCATCGTGGAAATATAAATGAAATATCCCTTTGTATTGAATGGAATGAATGGAGTATTCGAATATATGTTGCTTATAGCTTTACTAAAACCTAAAGAATAAGAAGTTATCTTATTAATAATAATATATTATCTTATAATATTATTAGCAATAGAATATAAGGACCTGTAATACCATATGTATTCAATATTAATATCGTTTACAGATAACGACGAAGACATTCTTATAATGACGATCATAACATATAAACGCTCATTTTGTTGAAAATATGCCTAACACATATATTATCGTGCTATATTGCTTCTACTAACTTATAAGTAGTACAGAATATATCGGTTAACTGTTAATACACACTTTAAATCGTTTACTAAATAATAGAAATATTAAAAAGTTCGGAGAACAAAGATTAACAGAGGTTTAAATTAAACAAACTAATCAGCTTTATTATGTTAATATATAAAACACCGACGTTTTATTGAAGACTTCTTGATCCTTTGTCATATTAAGGCCATGTATAATCATATGTATGTTTGATGGTGGAATATGATGACAATATTTAGTATATTAAACAATATTTACATTATAGAAATTTGAAAATTCATAAAACGTTTAAAAACTAAAGTTTGAAAAAAATTACTTAAGCTATAACATTTAATTTTAATTAATAGAATTTCCATTTTGAAGCTACTGATCTGATTTTAAAAATTCTTTCACTGAGAGAAGTTCCCGTCTCTTCCTCTTTATATACTTTCATTCTCCCTATATATACTTTCATTATATACCTTCATTCTATACCCTCATCCTCTTTCTCTTATATACTTTCATTCTATACCCTCATCCTCTTTCTCTTTCTACTGTCTTCTTCAATTTTTATCTTTCTCTTTTCATTCTGTCTCTCACTTCCTATTTCTCTCTATCGCCTTGCTGACTCTCTCTCTCCTTTATCTATCTCTCTTTCATTTTTATCTTTGCTCTGTCCTTCTCGCTTTTTTATTATCTGGCGCTTTTCTTTTTTTTCTATATTTTCTCTTTTAGCACCCCTACTCACTCTCTCTCTCTCTCTCTCTCTTATTCCAAATAATAAAAAGCTACACAATTACAGTGACAATCTAAAGACATCAATTATAATATTCCTTTAAATACCCGGAGCGAAGCTAGAGCAGGCCGCTAGTATATAATACTAGCGGTATTTCTACTATAATATGAATGTTTTTCTACTATAATACTTTAGATATTATAGTAGAAAAACATTGCTCAGCAGGGCAGCTCTAGCAAAAGTTAAAATAATAATACGCACTACCGTCATAATTTTACGTAATTTAGGTAATATTTGTGGATTTGTCTTATTTCACTTTAGGCTTCATGTACTCGGGAAATATTTGCTTGATCGATAATAATAATGTTATATTGTACCAGTAAGTATTCATTATACGGTAAATTTACCTTTGAGTATATTCAATACCTATTGAAACATTATTGATATTGAATATAATACTCGAGCTGCCTCAGTTTACTTGTTGATTGATCGTGTGTTTGTATATATGAATGGAACTCCAAATACGATTCGGTATTAATTGTACCATATTCCTGTAACTGTGCGATAATTTGTATAATACCTATTGTTTACTTTAGGATTGAGTTTGGATTATTTTATTGTATAGCTAGCGCTTTTACTCAGAATTCCGACTACGTAGAACATTATATGGACGTACGTGTATGAATATATTATTTACAAACTATAATGGGAATAAAAATGTAAGGTAATTGAACATTTAAACAACATTTCATCCATTATGCAGCAATCAGTATCGAGCCTATATATTTCAATTTATACCTGCACTACTTAAAAGTTTATGGATAAAATCATCTCTTTTATAGACAGATAAGCGGCAAGCGAGCAGACAATTCACCTGATGGTAAGTGGCCACCGTCGTCCATGGACATCGGCAATACTAGAGTGCCGATGCGTTGCCACCTCGAAGATAAAGTGAGGAAGAGGAATGAATATGAAAATGCTACGGTTTCAGCGGACCCTAAGGATGAACCCTGATTCCACTGAAACCGCATCATTAATGGGATGTAAGAGGAAGGGTGTAGGTCTTGTCCACATGCGGCTCGACCGAAACGCGTCAAAGACACTTGGCGGTCCTATCCCCTACCACCAAACAACCAAAAAAATAATCTTTTAAGTTCGTCAACAGTTCTTAAGATAGATGGTACATCCAAATATTAACTATAAAAATAAATTATAGGACAGTTTTTATAAATAAATTCATTTTATCAGCTGCAGAAGGTTATAAAGCGGTCGTTGGCATGACATTATAGGGCGTTGATAGTGACAACTTGCAATTAAAGCTATCCCCTTGGGAAAGTCTTTATTGCACTTTACGAGTATACTTTCAGATCGAGAGTAGATTGCTTTTCATTATCGTTCACGGCATAAAGTAAAGATTAATACCTAAATATATTATATTGACGTAATTCTTATCTTTACAAAATCTTCCCGCTGTCAGAATGTTTAGTTCTTTTTAACTCCGCAACTGATTTTAATTCAGTTTTCACCAATAGACAGAGCAATTCAAGAGGATTATTTATATGTACAACACGTGTCTATTATATTAGAGAAAAAAATAGGTATTATATACATATTTCATAAAAACTTAAATGGAGACAGTTCACGGGCGTTATGGAAAAGTTTACAAGACAGCGGTGAGAAATACGATACTGTGTGGATCAGAATGTTGGGCTACATACATGCCACATCTTAATAAACTACATATACGTATGTTGCGTTGGTCAGCAGGAGTAACTTTACTAGACAAAATTAAGAACACCTATGTCAAAGGTAGTCTTTAAGGTCGCTCCTGTCGTAGATAATTCATTGAAAAAGTTTCAGATGGTATGGACACGTTAAAAGACAATCACCAGACCATATCGTCAATACAGCCTTAAACCTGCCATAACGAAGCGGAAACGCGGAAGGCCCCCAGCCAAACCTGAAAAGAGAGAAAGGCTGAAGAGTGCTTGATAGAAGAAGACCTCGACACAATTCTCACCGCAATTCGTGCAGAGTGGAGACTCAGGACAATGAAGGCCGACCTCAAATAACTGGGAATAAAACACAAAAAGAAGAATATTTTCTTAAAACTAAGTAGCATTATCTTACTTTACATTATCTTATCTTGGTGACATAAACCACTGAATTTAACAAATTGAAATAAATCCCCATACTCAAATTCAAGATTTGTTCAACAAACATTAGTATTTGTCGGTTTGCTTAATTACTCTAACATCTGTGTAATGGCTATGATTATATTATAATATTATCTTTAATCGAAATACAATTACTAAATTTGTAAATTGACTATCTTAAGATTCTATTGTAATGAAGATATCAGCAATCTTTGAAAAGTGTTTTATATTAAATATCTTAACACGTTTTTTTTTTCACTCTTTATAACTAAATAACTAGCTGAGTAATTTCTGTCTTAATTATGAGGACAATACTTGCAAGTCTGATTACAGACACTGAGACAGATGAAAATAGAGATAAACATGCAAATAAAATACTTTAACCTAATATTAATTTGAATAATGCTAAATTTAACACAAGTTAACAAATATTGAACAATTTGGAGGACATTCAACTACATATGTACACTGTATATGGATCGAGACATTCGAGTTAATAAACAAATGTTTGCAGATATCTTAATACCCTACACGGAGACATTAAACCGCAAGTGACAACAGATCAATGATCACACCAGCAGCCACACACAACCGCACAACACGCTTGACGCCATTAAATCCTATCGTATACGTAGAATGAAGTCGCATTAGTATAACGACTTTAGGTGTTGAACAACATTTATTTATAAATCTTCTAGCTATGCCCGCGACTTCGTCTGCGTCTTGAAATAGTGTCTTTCGATAGCTTTTTTAATTATTTAGGCTAATTATTTAAAACTAAGAATGTATCTCTTTTCACTAACTTATAAAACATTCACATAATCCTTTCCATACAAACTTTCATCCCCCTATTCCCTATTTTTATTTTACACCCTTGAGGGTAAAACTTTTACAAACTTTGAATGTCCTATTTATTTATATCGAATCAACAGCCTAAAAAATAAGTTTCTAGCTCTAAAAATGACGATACTTCCATACAACTTTAATCCCCCTTTTCAACCCCTTACAACCTTTTTTCGCATCAAAAAGTAACCTATGTCCTTTCCCAGGCTCTAGACCATATGCATATCAAATTTTATTTAAATCGGTTCAGTCGTTTTGGCGTGAAAGCGCGAATAATATTAATTAGTATACTAATATTATAAGCTGAAGAGATTTTTTGTTTGGTTAAAAGCACTAATCTCGAGATTACTGGTTCCAATTCTATAATTCTTTGTTTCGGATAGCCGCATAGCATTTATCGAGAAAGGCTAGACTATAAAACATCACTTTACAACCAATAGGAGCGGAGCATTACGCGGAAGAAGTCGTACCGGTCGGCTAGTATTATAATCGTATTCTTATAGTGGTAATCGTATTCTTATCGTCAAAAAAGGGGCAAATAAACAAACATTTCATTTAAACCTTTGTATATTTCAACACAGGCATTACAATTTAACGCGTTATTATGTTTATAGGCAAATAGCGACAATTCAACAATGCTTATGAGTTTACAATAAACACCGAATGTATTACTATAGTCTATAACACCACACCCAAACAATAATATGCAATCTGGTTGAATAACTAGTTATTAATTTCCTTTGATCCCATATTGTTCATACTCAATAACAAACATATTAATACGTTTAAGCAAGCTTCATTTGCGGTTAAGTTAGCTATGAAAGGTATTGTTTTGATCTGTTGTTTAGATCTACAGCAATTAGTTCAAATATATTTACTTGCTACCTACCAATTTGAAGGTCTGAAGTTTAATCATGGCTTCGGTTCAAAGGCTTCAGCTACTTACTATTCACAAGTAGTCTTATTGCAATAATTCTCGAGTATAATATGCGCATTCTCCATGGATGCAGAAGATAGTGTACATAATGATACGTGTAGAGATATTTTTTTTGCTCTCTGAAGTCTGTCATTCCATTATCATAGAAAACTACGGCGAAGGAACAACGCCATTTTCCTCTAGATCTAGCCACCTTTTGGAACGTTGCAACCAACAAATATATATCGGCTCTTTAATCATTTTGCTACTTTATCTAGCTACTTTTAATAAATTATAATATATTAAAATTGAGATACCTTTGTGAATGTATGCGATGAACGTATAAAACGTTTCCAAGCGTAACTCATTCGTCTCGGGAATCCGAATATTCCGTTATGAAATTACACTCTCGTTACTCTCCATAGTTACACATTTGGTACAATGTGTACGGTTCTTAATATTAAATGACGGACATAATCTAATATAACATTCATATTCAGCAGAAAGACTTTTAAAATAGCTTGTATTATTATACCCATTAGAAACTACATAGATTTACTGTGATCGAACTCACGAGGCCATGATATTCTGCACGCATACTTTATGATCTACACAACATATAAAAAAGCAATTCTCTTTCAGAAAATATATGATCTCCAAAACGCACTAGTAGACACAGCAGCTATGAAAGACAACCTCGATCACCAATACCAAGAATTCACAGTAAAGACCAAGCAAGTCCGCGAAGACAGTGCAGCTCATTTTACCTTCCTCCTAAACCCAGGGATTGATGAATGGCTTCTAACATCTACTGGCGTGGAGCTGGTGGCCAAGAGCGGTAATGCTTCTGTGGTAGCTGTCCAATATCATAATTTAGCGGCAAGGTTACCATCGTTGAGAAGGTCTACAGAATTCAAGTAAGTCTAAACTTGAATCTGCATAAAATTTTAAGTTTCATTGAAGGCTAAAGTTTTTTTGTTTGTAATTTGCTTTTTATTTTCAATATTTTATTTCGATTTTCCCACTATGACGTGAACAGCGCGTCCAATTCTAGGGGCGGTCGGGAGATGGAGTACCGGCTCGCATCAGCACAAGTCCAAATATCTGCGACCAGAAGCGATGCACATACCGTCACATTACTGTTCGTACATTCACGAAATTATACTGCCATAGGTAAGAAAAATATTATTAGATAGTTTCAGTTCTGTTGACATAAATATCATTTTTATTGTATTCATTTGATGGATTGGAGGAAAACAATATTAGTAAAATTACATCAATGGAAAATTGATATAATTTTGCTAATCGTCTTTTCCGTCTGACTACTCAACCTAGACTTAACCAACGATATCTCTTAACCATACAATTTTTTTTACTAATGGACGAGTAGATTTCGCACGGTTGTTGATTAACTCGTGTAGGTACTTAGATTTAACAAAAAAACATTTAAATTTATTGATGGATAAAATATTCAGAAGTTCAATAAACAGTTTATTTCGGTATAGCCAATGTCTTAATCCAGGTTATAAAGCATCTGTGTGCCAAACTTCATCGCAATCCGATCAGCCGTTTTTGTTTGATTGAGTAATAAACATCCAAACTTTTAAAATTAATAGTAAGAATTAATTATGGATTTTTTACAGCGTCAAAATTAGCTTGCGGTTTGCGAACACCCTCAGAACCTAGGACTTGGATCACAAAGGCGTGTGAAGTGCGGATACCAGAACCAACACATGTTACATGTCGCTGTCGAGGACTTGGGACTTACGCTCTTTTCACTATTGCAAGATCCACCCTTGTGAGTATGATAATCTACCCTACCCTGGTGAAGCTAACCTAACCTTAAAGGAAATTACGTAATTTTCTCTATTAGTTAATGTCAACCGAGCTAAGACAAATGAGCTCATTATACTATTTCCTTATTTAGTAAACAAAATATATAAGAAGCAATTATACAACCGTCAATTCAAAATAATTAGTCGCTTGAGCTATATTTCCATCCTTATGAATTTAAATGAGAAATACGTATTGGTAAGATAATAAACACTTCCCATTTGCATCGAGCGATACAGTTTCCGAATAGCAACTAATTTTTATGTGAACTAATAAACGGATTAGGCCCCCCTGAATTTGGAGCGTGTGTTCAGTTGATAAGATGTTATGTATAAACTGATTGAATTGAATCCAAAAGAAACTTGACAGGTAATCCTTAACTATATATGAATATACCGCGATATCACCAGTTTATAAAAATTACAGTATAACAAGGATTATGCCAATCGCCTAAAATTCCGCTTTAGTTGTTTGGTTGGTTTTCATTTAATCATAGATACTTTCAATAATTTCCAGACAGATGCAGAAAAGGATTTAAGAGGAGTAGTCAAAATTACTGTCGGCTTAGGAGGAGCCATGTGTTTAGCAGCTGCTGCTTTACAACTCCTCAGCTTAGTACCGGGGAGAAAAGCCAGATTGCCAATATTATTGAAAGCAGCTACAGCTGGAACACATTCTGCTGCAGTACTGACGCTACTGGAATGTGATACACGACAAGTATGTCTAGTCTTTCAAACATTTATTTGAATTTAAACGTTATAAATGTTTACGTTATTATTTTTACCTTTTTATATTTCTAGGAGGAAGCCTGTCCAGGTGCACTAGGGTGGGTATGTGCAGCGTGCTGGTGTGCAGGCTGTGCTGCTCTGTGTGCTCAGCCATTACTGCTACAAGCTGAGTTAGCAGGACGAGCACAGCGTGTACCTTCTGTTGCACTACTTGCAGGTATTCTTTTCTGTTGCACAACTTACATATAAACCTTAAAGAGATTGAGTCATCCGAGTCCAACCCTAAGACTTAGGTATATTCTTTAAATAATACTTCGGTTTTCTTAACTGTATTGTTACTTAGGTCTTTATTAAAAATTAGGCTCCGATTCATTTCAATCGTACCTTTGGAAAAAAATATCTTTATTTATTTTTTCTTTGCTGCCGGGAATCAAGAACGGATCATAACTAAATAGGATCAATTATACAATATTGTTTTATATCTTCCAGGTGTATGTACATTGGCATGGCTGACAGCTCGTCTATGGGGCGGAGCTCCGCTACAAATAGGAGCGGCAGCACAAGCTGTTTGTGCTGTGAGCTGTGCCATGCTCGCTCTGCTCTGCTTGGCGCTGGCTGTATGTGTTGCTTTGCGGCTGAGGACAATCACGCACAAGGTGCCTGCTGAGAGACGGACTTATTTGAGGGATAGGTAGTCTTCGGTTCCAGTGTAATATATTTATTAGTTTGGTTCTTCTTAGATATGCATTATTTCTCCTATTTCACCAGGGCACGAGTAGTCCGACACACTCTGGCGGTACTGGTGACATGTAGCTTGGC
The DNA here is from genome assembly GCA_905147385.1 of Limenitis camilla. Lineage (NCBI taxonomy): Eukaryota > Metazoa > Arthropoda > Insecta > Lepidoptera > Nymphalidae > Limenitis > Limenitis camilla. The sequence goes on from LR990243.1 coordinate 4,535,113, forward strand.
GCAAGCGGCGGGAGTGTGGTGGGCGCAGCCGGGACCTCGCACTCTTACGCATGTACTTGTGCTATCTGCTGCTGCACTTACTAACGTAAGCGTTAAGTACAATATAAACAAAACATATATTTAAATCTAAGTAATTAAGGTGTCTTTTTTTTACTGAGTAAATGAAATATTTGGTTACATATTTTGCATTTTGTATAATAATAGTAACCAAACGAGTAAATAGAACGAACATAAATCCTTTCCAGGGTGTAACGATGCTAATTTGTTATGTTATCCGCGATGAAGAATGTCTCCACTCCGCGAAAAGAGTCCTCTCCATTCCTTCCACTAGAGACTGGCAAGAGTCACCCGCCGGAGACACTTCACTAAGTTGTAAGTTTTATACAGTACTGAACGTAGTAATTCACTGGATTATAATAATTATTTATTTTCTGTTTCAAAAGTCTTACAATTACTGACACACACAAAAAATTTATCTATATTTAAGCATAGCAAACTATAGCTATAACGATAGTTTTCATTAACAAAGAACATATTGTATTTTAACTTTTAGTATATATAAAACAAGGAGGAGAAGTGGAAAGCAGGGGCGGAGTTGGCATCATGGAATCTAATTCATCTCCGGTCTCCCCACTCAATTCCTATTGGCGAGCACCAGGTCTAGAAAGTCCAGCGAAGATGCACAGGTAAATGATTTCTTAAAAATAGTCTTTAAAAATATTTGTTCGGCAATCTATATTTTATATATTATAAAATTTATTCATTCGAGCCACATAAAAATATGTCATTATATTTTTTTTTCAGAAGACAATCAACGCCAGACAGTCGCGCCGACATTGTCCGCTGCGTGGAATACAAAGACGGATTATTAAGTCCCCTACGATACGACGGCCATCACGTCACAACCACACACGCCGTCTGTGACCTCATCCCTCGTAACGCCCACACCCCTCACCCACACGTATCCACTCCTCTATCCCCCCATACACAACCTGAGTACATGGCCAGGGTGTGTCTAGAACTTGGTGTACTAAAAACACCACCCGTTGAAGCTCCTCTACTTACATGCTCAGTAGACTTTGAGCCATACGACAAAACTATAGACACATCTAAAGAAGCGTGCACAATATGCGTGCAATCAACACCAGACGTATCAAAAATAACCTCACCACCTATTAAAAGCTGTTTAAAAAAGACCACAAAAGATTTCTCATCAAGCATTTCCCTTCCTTCCATGGAAATGAACGATAAAAAATCTGACATCGAACAAGTTAACAGAGAGTGGAACAGAGCATACGACTCCCCTGAAACGGATAGAATGCTCAATAAAATATCAGATGATTTGGATTTTCTCTTAAACCGGACCCAAGATAAAAATACGATGCATAATCAAATAGAAGAAGCTCCCACTTAGAGTATTAGGAAATATATAGCATAATATAACATAATTTATAAATAATTGGAAACAAGGGTGCGTCATGCGTGTGTAAATAGTTTTATATTGAGTGTAAAAATGCCATGTGTGTAATTTTAATAACTTTTAAGTGATAACCGTGTATTGTATATTTTTACGGAAAGAAAGACAAAGTATTGTATTGTCAATCATCGTAGATAGCAAAATCTGGAATCATCTTTTTTTAGTTAAGAATTAGTCAATCATTTTTGGTTTTTAACAGTTAAACAATCTTTTATTCTTTTCTGGATATACTTTTGATATACCGAAATAACAGTTAAAGCAAAGTGGGAAAGGAAATACATATATAAGATTTTTTTTTAAAAATATAAACCAAATTATCTTAAAATTGCAAATGCAACTAACATTATTGTTAAACAAATATCAGGCATTTCCTTTTATATCCTGCTCTTATCTTCTAAACACATATATAATCAATTACAATCACCCACTGGGCTAAATTTAAACTTAGCCCAGTGGGTGATTGTGGTAAATATTTTATAGATAAAGGTGGTTAATGTGAGTGTGTGTGTTGTAAATTGAATGCAATGTATATAGTTTATTATAAGTGTAAATTACAGATATTTTTGTCCATAATATTATATCGACCTTTTTTATTTGATGTTACAATGACCACCGACCGACTTAATGTTATTTATTTACCGAGAACAACAATTTATTTATAACACACAGAAGTCTGAGTGAGAGGAGTATTAAAACAGTAGAAAAGTGATATTGAAAAGTAGGCATTACAATGTAATGGTCTTACGGGACCTTAATCAGAGAAGCCTAGCCCCAACATAACAATACAACTTATACACTAGCACTACTTAAGTTATTGTTTCCTTAAAGGTTTTACTCGTTGGACTAAACTTTCAAAAAAGGAATATGAAGTAACGAAACTGTGGTGGAAACACCGCTCCACTATTGGGGGGCACATTAAATAATACCCTTAAGTGATTAATAAATATTACCCTAATCTAACTTAGGCGTCGACATAATATATTAATCAAATAGCGGTCAAGGAATTCAAAATATTACAATACAATAAAATATTCCGTTTTTCACTCTGTTTATTGATCAATTTTGTACTATGTTTGAAAAGCAAAGATATCCCTTTTAGATTATTACATAAAATAGTTTCGTCAAATATGTTTTAGCACGTCCATCTTATACTGTAATCATAGTCTGTTCCCACAATAACCCACCAAAGTTATCTAATGGTACTTTTTAAATATTTTATGTATAGCACACATAAATGTATAAATTTATTTGTAACCAAACCTTAAACTTGTCTAGAAATAAGATAGTAATAATTCATTTGTAAAAAATAAACAATATTATAAACATTTCTAATTAAAAAAGAAAAGTAATACTAACAATTTTATCATTTACAGTTTAATAATTTTAATTAATTAAATTTAATAATACTAAAATCTCCTAGTCAAATTATATAATAGTTGTCACGCGACTTTTTAGTTATCGACTTCCACTATACCAATCTATACTTGATATTATCAAGTCTATATTGATATAGTCGAAGGCATCAAAGTATACTCCTAAACTTAAATGCGCAGAACTCACTATAAGGGCCTTTTTAGCGGAGAGTGCGCGACGAGAGGAGCGCATCACACGTTGATTCTTACGGTTTTGCTCCCGTGCACCTACAGGAACGCACCTGTCCCCACGACTTTTACTCAGAACATGTCTAAGCATAAGTAGTGTGAATAGCTACCGGCCAGTATATTAAATTACAGATTTATTTTGTTAGGCCTGTTAAAATATTGTGATATATTTTCTCATTAATATTTATTTATATTATACAATTACAATATACACAGTATTCTAGTACAAAATAATTTATTTAGTTTTATTTGTAAATAAAAATGACAAATTAGTAAATGTTAAAAGGAGTTAAGGTCGTGGTTCACCTGATTGGATCAATAAAAGAGGCTTTTCTCCCCATTTTAATAATTTGTATATTTATTCACCTACTGAATCTTATCAGCTTACAACTTTTCCCTTGACTGATTTTTTTTTTAAATAGGGACAAACGAGCAGACGGTCTACCTGATGGGAAGCGACTACCATCGCCCATGTATGTACATCGGCAAAACTAGAGCTTATCTCTTGTGTAGCCGATGCGTTGCCGCCTTGAAGATAGATTGAGAAGGGGGGGCGAGTCATGGGTATAACTTACTCCCTCCATGTGCTAAATCCCTTAATCCATTTTACTAATTTTCACTTAAGAGGCAATAATTGACCGAATTTGAATCTGGCTCCCGTACCATAAACACGCCTATCAAGTTATTAATATAAAAACTTCTTTAAAAATAACTTTTATTATTAGAAATCTAATCTAAATATTAGGGACATGGTAAATCGAGCTTCTCAACATTGAAATAAATAATTGAACGAAAAGATAAACAATCCAGATAATAAATAAAGCTAGATAGGAGGACCTCACGACAATTTATTAATGGCTATTAAGATCAAATTAAAGTAAAGGCAAGTCGTCTCCGTATTTCTGGGTGAATTATGGCCAACTTCTTAATAGAATAAATAATAAAGACATTGACTTGTTACGAATATATTCAACATAATATATAAATAAATAATGTTGATTTTACAATTTAATTTTGTCCTAAAATAAACACGATATTATTTAGTAATAATGCAGATATTCGTCACAAGTTTTAATAATTAATATAGTGTCGTTACTAATTTTTAGTTTAATTATTTTATAATAAAGTTACCAATGCTCTATTTATAATGTTTTAATTTAAACTGTCGGTATACGATTTAACTAATTTCATCAGATTCGAGCCTTTTAAATAAACTTTTTATGCTAGTGTTAAATTTGTCCAGATGTTCATAATCTACTGTAAATAAATGTGTAAATACGTTAGAAACAATTCTAAACGAATTATGTATACATTTTACGTTAAATCGAGTACAATATATTTTTTATTTACAACAATAAAATTTTTTACTATTTAACTTTGTTTTTTTATTAAATCCTGCTAATTTCTTGACAGTTTTCTGCCTAATGATATACGGAGTATATTTTGCGCATGAACTTCTTAGTGTAGAAAAAAGTTAAAAGTAAAATATATTTATTTGTCGGAGCGAAAGTTAACTAACATTAGGTCTAAACAATGAAACTAAGCAGTAGAGGCGAGTATTGTAATTCTGTTAAAAGGCCTTGCAAACCTACACCTTGGTCAGAAGTCGAAGGCACTGCTTAGGTTGCTGTCGTAATCGTAAGAGATCATGATGTTTAGATTTTTACCAGTTCAGTAGCAGTATCCACGTTGCGTTTACCCGATAGTCTATTTAATATCATCACCCTTTAATGTTTTCAATATACTACCTCTCTCTTTCCTTCTCGCTTTTTTCTCAGAATTATATTATTAGTATAGAATTAACATATTAAAGAGAAAATCCAGACAAAAATAATTTCTTAAAGGCCATTGTGAAATTTGGTTTGAACTAAAAGCTCCTGTTGTTCAAATTTGAGTAGATTGATCTGCTTTGCAAAAAAATAGAAACAAAAAAAATGTTTTAGCCTTTTTTCGTTTTATCTGAAATAATCGCTCCTCATTTTAAATATCTATGACTGCTCGCTCTCACTTGTTGTTTGTAGCTATGGGTGTAGAGCGCGTAATAACTTATAACACTGTTTTACTGGATGATTATTTTATCTCAACAATAACGAATCATAGCCAGTCGAGCAAGGATGAAAAGTCAGATTATAAACTAATTCCTTGCATAAATTGTACGAAAATAATAATTTTATTACTAAAATATATCATGTATAATAAAGTGTAAATCCCTTATCATTCTTAGTATTGCAAAGAACAAGAGTTCTTGAGTCCTTTTTTTATGACTCGACTCGATATTCGAGACTCGGTGAGCTAAAACGCTCGGAGCCTAAAGTTAAGACGACCTTTGATGGTGATGTCTCTAAAAACTCTAGTCCTATGGGTAACAAATATTTGCAACGGCTTTCCGTAAGTTTATAGTTTCGTTACTAACAAAAAAGCGTTAAATTATAATTGGAGGTTCCAGGATATCATAATAATAGATTAATTAGATTTGACAAACAGATAGAATAAAACTTGTCTCTACTAATGATATATAAGTACCTCTTGTAACATTATATTATCCTGGTACCTCATTTTTAATTTTAATTTTATGATATTTTATTTTTAGTAAAAATATCTAAAAACTAACCAAATTATACATTATTAATCCTTATTACATTCAAGGTAAAAAAATTAAAAGTGTGCGCACTTTTCACACATATTTATTTTTTCTCGATAATAATAAAACTCGTAAAGAACTTTTTTCGTGTATTATATATTTTATATTTATACTTTATTACTTTAAACTATAATTTTCATGTTTTCATTGTATAACTAATAAGTAATCGTATATTACTCTAATAAACTAACACTGAATGTTAACAACAGTTTAATAGAAACTCGAGTGTGTGTCGGAAGATGACTCGAACACTGCTCGCTGCATCTATTACGACAAGACTCGAGTCTATATTACGAGGCAAGTTCTAATGAAGCGCTCGAAAGCGATTTTCAACCAACTTCCTTCAAAAAAGGAGGAGGTTCTATGTTCGATTGTATTTTTTTTAACATATAGTCTTATAGTCAGGTCGTGTTGTAATGAGTCGTGTCTTGATTTATCGTGCGATTCATGCGAGTCGAGGATTCGAGCCCTTAGCAACACTAAATTTATCTAATACGAAATAAAATTACTATTATTTTTTCTATCTACTTACTTAAAGATAATAAATGAAAAATTAGTTTATAAATAATAACAATTCCAAATAAAATCTTTATTAAAGATTAACATTGACTCGATTGAAAGTTCCTTATAGTCTAAAAGTGGTTAAAATACTTTTACATATACACTATCAAGCTCAACATTCATTAGATTTATACAGATATAATTAGTGCCAAATCACGATTATTACGAGCATTCAGAAACAAAAATATATAACAAATATCATTTTATTATTATTTTTAAATATCACTCGTATACGAGTATACCATAAGATGTTATTATTACATTAAAGACAAATACAGTGTAACTCGATATAACGATTATGAAGAAACTGCGCTTTTTATGGAGTTAAATATATTTGACGTTAAATGGGAAGAAAACAAAATAATCAGTATTAGTAATAGATGCTTAAGACATTAAACATATTTTATTACTATCCCGTCGGAACACTGAATTTCTTTGGGATAAAAAGTAGTGTATGTTAAACCAGGTCATAAAGTATCAGTGTGTGACATTTCATTTACATCTATAAAATTTACAGATATAGAGATTTATAGATATACAGACTGCAGCAGTATTTATTTTGAATTCTTCTTCTTTCTTCTTAGCTCTCGATACTGAGGTAATCCTAAAGCACGAATTTCTAGAATCTTGAGAATGATGCCGAGACTAGGGTCAACTACGGGATAGATAATAAAGAAAAAAAAAAGTAAATAAAGCTGCTACATAGAATGTAATTATATAGAATACAAGCTTAGCCAACCAAAGTCTAGTGAGTTCGACGCTTTAGGGACTTTGTCGTTATATGGAGTTTACACATAAACCATTTCAAGTCTAAGACAAAGTTACAAAAAAAATAAAAAGTTATTAATTATATGTTAAAAGAATAGTTTCTTATAGTTTTGTTTCTGAACGCTTCACTATGATATATTTTTGTATTCAGATATATCACTCTGTATTATCAACATATAACATAAACGTTATACAAATATATAAATGTATCTTAATAAAAACAATCTTTATTAATAAAATAGAAGTTAAAATTTCATTTTAAAAAGTAATGTTAAAAAAGCGTTGAAATAACATACATAGAGAAGCATTCAAATATTAGAATATTTTAGATACATGGACACTTAGTATGTTACATGTTTTAATATATTTTCATCATACTTACTCCAGTATATTATTTCGTTATACATATCACTGATCTCAATTCTATTTCTCGCTTTTTAGAATTTTCTATATGTATTTGGAAATATTTATGACGTCAGTTGTTGAGGAGAGAATATAAAAAAGGTAATTTAAAGCAAATATATTTATCACCGAACTTTTGGTACAATTTTTTATCTACTTATTTACACTTTTGAGAACAGTCAATTTTTAAGTAATTAGACGTCGGATTAATATAGTACAAAAATACCCTATAAAAACTTAATATAGTTCAAAATCCATACACTTTATATTATATACTATATATATTATATACTATAATTTGTGACTTGATAAGATTTTTGGTATGGTATGAATGTTGGTACGAACTAAGGTTGTTCAAGGGTATGGTACCAATCCGGTTCATAATAATGACAAAAAGAGTTTAATAATAAAAGAGATAACAATGTTGATCAAGTTAGAAGCGAAGTTGAAGGTGTTTCCTTCGAGATGTTTTTAACAAAATAGGTATACTTACGGTACCGTCACAATATATTTTGTACATAAGTTAGAACACAAATTTATACAAAACATAGTGACGGATACAATATAAATAAAAGAAAGAAAAATAAGCTTGTAACGCCTTACTTTCGTCTCCACAAAATGAGTAATTGTTTCATAAGGCTTGGTGCCACTTAAGCGATTTAAAACCCACATTAAAAAGTGTTTAATAAACAAAGCCTACTATTTCGTTAATGATTACTTGAATAATGAGCTTGAAATTCAAGTGACGTTGATACTCAGCTGAATCATAATAAAATTGTAAAACAAATTTATGTAAATAATGGCATTTTGAAAAGAGCAACAGTTGAGTTTATTGCTAGTTCTTCTCATAAGGAAACTGCTTTCCGAACTGGTGGTAGCTTCAGACAAACTGACTGACTGATCAATTTAGACAAATAAACTATTTTGAGTTTGATTTGAAGATCCTCTCCTTTTTTGCTGTTTACAGTAACCAGACATAATAATTATTTATTAGAGTATTAATCCGATGTCTAATTTCCTCTAAATACATATTTTATGACATAAAATACATTTACAAGTTCTCTTAATATGTACACGCGTTTATTATCGTTATCTTTCATATGTGTACTGATATACGACCTTCGTTTGTACGCTACAAACGTGAAGGTTTTAATTAGATGCTATCTAATTATTTTATGTAAACAAATGGACGAGTGGAGCTCCACAGTTAAATACACTTTACATACAAACTGTACATAGATTATATAAAATACAAAACACCTAAATAATAACATTGAAAATAACCTGCTATTATTGTAAAGATGGAGATGTAACTGAAAAGTACTTTTTTAAGCTGGATTAAAGCATTAAATGTTACATCTCTATATAATATTTTGATAAAATATTAAACATTTTGTATTTATAAATTTAACACGCTATCAGTGGTGTGATAGGATGGTAAGTCAAACATAATTTATTTCATTTCCAATACAATATCTAAATTATCTAACTAGTGTTAACACTATTTTTATTATAACGTGAAAACTATTTGGTCTAATTTAGCAAAGCAATTTGGAATGTCGTACCACCCTACCAGCGCCGTGTAATAATTTTTTATCAGGGCTCGAAAGCCTCCAACTTAAATAATAATCCAAGATCCCCTGAACGCAAGACCTTCGTTATTTAAAAGCTGAAAGTTTCTCTCAAAACATGCTCTCAATATAGGCAGGAACGATAGCTAAGTTTGGATAGTGACTTTGACAAGGAACATGTAGCAAAGGTGCAAGAAATACCAAATTAATGTCATTAAATAAAGTGTAATCTATATTTTCTTCGGGATAAGGTTAGAAACGTCGTCTATTGCCAGATGCTATCGTGGTAAATCCTTGCCAGATACCCTTAAATTATTGTAACTATATGTCTGTACTTTGATCCAAACTTCATAGTTGCAACGTTCCGACCTGTTGGATGCGATGAGAAACTTTCAGCTTTTATAAAATAACGAAGGTCTGGCATTCACGGGATCTTGTGCTATAACAAACAGATCATTAATTACAGTTTATTATCTAATATCACTCGCCGTGACACCAAGCATGTACTTTAGTTCATTTATAAACTGGCTAGAATACGTCTGCGCCTGCGGTGCAGGGGCTTAGTATCTCACTCTAATCGCGCATATCTGGAAGGCAATGAATCAAATGTTATCAATAATAAAAATAAGTAGCGTGATTTGTGCATGCTGCTGACCTGATAGGGTTACCGTTTATTAACTCGTTCAGTGCAAATCTTATAAGTCACATAATAAGAATTTAGGATTTAATAGAAACTGCAGTTGTGTATACACCGTGAGATAATAGTCGGTGTTTATTATTTGAGATACACAGAATGTATTAACATGCAAAATTATTATCCAGAATAGGGGTCACCTTTCAAGGAATCATATTTTAAATGTGTGAGTGTATATTATATTTTTAAAGATGACTCGTGAGGTTTTTAAGTAACCGATTCAATTGGTTTTAATTTTGTCAAAATCTTCGCACAATAATAACTAAACCAACATTTCTTCACAATCATTTTCATATTTACAGTTTTAATATATAGAATTTTAAGTGATTGTATAAGAAAACTAATAATTAATTAGTGTAAGAATTAAAAAAACATAATTGCTGGATACAGCAAAAAATATTGGCACTCTAATTATGCATATTAAAGAGATAATTTTGTGAAATAATATTTTGAAAATAAAAATATAAGAATTGCATGAAAAAGGTGAAAACACCTAATAATAGATTGTTATTAATAAACAATAGAATAATAATTAACATATACAACATTTTCTTTTTCAATTAGTTTGGGGACACTCAAGTATGACATAAACAGCAAAAAATGGTGGGATTTATGCTTTCCTTATATTTATTGACATGGCGCTTTATAGTGAAGACGTCATTGATAGTTATTAATTTCATACACCAACTTAAGCTAAAACGGTGGTTAGGGACTTAAAATGATAAAAGTTTTAGGACGTGCGAATGTCATTTAATATTTTGGTGGTTATTCATTTTATGGTTGACTACAGCAGCGTTGGATTTAAATTCCAAGAAACATTAAATTATCCCGACGAAAATTAACACTGCATGATGTAGATCGCCTGATGTACGTCGTAATTACTCTGATTAAATTTATTGCCCAAGTCTCGCATAGGTTTTGATAAAACCGACATTTATACTACCACTGATCTATGAAATTTTATAGCGTATAATGAAACAACTTGTACCGTTGATTACTTTTACATCTCACGAACCCCTAAATCTTTTTATTTTACATGAACACCCTGTCACGAGAAGAAAGGATTGGAAAATGCGGTATATTATACAAATGAGCTAGATGACTCTCTTACTACTATTTGCTTACTTTTTAGCGTTTTGTTTCAATATATTTTTTAATTTAATCGATACTCGATAAAATTGAAAAAGTTGGTAATAATTTGTTAAAAAATTAATCAGACTCTTCTATTCTTGTGTCAAAGTTAAAGTAAACTTCTTGGCTGATAAACTAGATATGTATCAGCATAGATATTTCCGAACACCGTCCGAGTATCTTACAACATACTATTGTATAGTCCAAGCTGGCAACATTGATGTTTACTTAATAGTAGAAGTAAAAATATAAAACTACCTGCGCTGTCTCGGCCGCTACAATTGAAATAAATCGTCGTGTGCTCTCTCAAGACGTTTGAGGGAGCTGTCAACCCTGCGGCTCTGTGTGAGGGCGGAGGGCGGTGGCGGTAAGGGCGGAGGGATAACCTCATTGTATGAACTCGACGCGCCCATCGAAGCTGACTGCCTGAGCCGAGCAGTTGGCCGATGCCTCACGAAACCGTCTTCTAGATCTTTCACGAATCTGGAAACGATTAAATAAAATTTCAATAATAATATTAATAGTGTTAGCGAGCCAGCAGTCTATGATCACAACTGCTCGTGTATCACCCATATCTGACAGGATAAGATTATAGTCTAGCTAGACTCTATTCAATCAGTTGATGGTTAGGTATACGTAATACGTATTTGGTATTTGTATTTCAATTACCTCTTAAAAATGTATTTTGTATTTTAAATACTTATAGCTTTAAAATAAATATTTGCGAAATACATGTAGAGACCTCATAAATGGTTTATCAAATTTTGATAAACAACGATGCAAGTACCTTGAAATAAAATATATTGATAGGACCTTAAAAAATAGAGCGTCGCTGTAATCCCTACGGCCAAAATTAGTTACGGCAACACAGAATGTCAATTTTCATTTTGATTCGCAATATTTTCTTAATTGATTCCGTTATTTTTACCTACAGTTTAATTTGTAGTTTTTACCTAACTCTTACACATTTATTGTAAAATAAATTAAATGTTTGGAAATATTAAATTTGCGTAAATTTTGTTTTTTGGCACCCTAAAAAAAAGTGCCAAAATTACATTAAAAAGACGGCGACAATTTTTCAAATTTTCAGACGATTTCTTATTATCCTTTTTTTTAATTTTATTTATTTCATGTATTTTGTGTTTTAGATTAAAAATACTTAAAATATTGTAATTTGTATTTCATTTATAGCAAATCATGTATTTTGCTCAGCCCTGGGTACACGTTGTTGTATTGTCTTGAGTGTGAAATGTGAAGAGATCAACCCAACGATTACAAAGTTAACGACGGTGATTAACCGTGGTAATCATGAGAAAATACTTTCAAAGCAAAACATTCTAAACTTTCAGACAGACCTGTGTCTAGCAATGGAAATCCATCAACAAAATTTACATTTATTAGCATCGCATGTTGTGGAAATTCAACCAACTACATGACGTAGATAACAATACCTTTTATTTATCTTTCAATTCCCTATTTACATATGAAGATGTGAATTTATACACACCGGGGATATTAAGAAACCATGTACAGTACGAAGTGATTTTCATTGTTAACTTAAATAGTAAAAATGTAACTATCTAAGGCCTCTAATTTTTAAATCTGGTTTAACAGGAAAAAAGTTATCCTCATAGAAAAATTCTTTTTACCTCAACAAACATAAATGCGCATATCGGTGCATAATTACTGATATTCTGTTGTTCTAGAAAAGAAATTTTGCTAAAATGAAATTCGATACACATGAAACTGTCTATGACACACTTTAGTATGAAACTGCAAACATGTTTTCATAACATCGCGTTCAAACTTTTGGCTGTTTTATGACCTCAGTTATAAACACTCGAATATTTTATAAACCTAGTACGTAAAAAGGAACTTTATCGCATTGTATTATGGTTGAAATTACAAGCAATGATATGTGGAAGTCGTGATTGGTCAATTGTCGGTGTGATCCTAATTCCGTTTTGTATGTCTATAAATAATGTCTTTATCCTCCTGCTATTTGCGGATGCTCTCATAAAGTCAACATTTTAAACCTTTTCGCAAAAAGGAAGTATTTGTACACAATGTTATATTTATGCTTTTTAAGGTTCCGCACAAAATTAAAATAAAAAGGAACCGTTATCACTCTCTACTTTGTCCATTAGTTAGTCAGTATATTTTAAATTGAAATAAATATCAAATACTCATGTCTGCAATGCTGTTCTAAATGAAATTGATCAAAAGCCCATAGTTAATGCTGCGGATCTAGTGAACTCTGGGTTCTCGTGCAAAGTCCACTGAAACCGTAGCATTCTTATATTCATTCTCCTTCCTCACTCTATTTTCGAGGAGGCAACGCATCAACAAAACAAGATTCACTCTCTCTTGTATTGTCGATGTCCATTGGCGACGGTGGCCACTTACCCATCTGGTAGGCCGTCTGCTCGTTTGCCCTTAACTACTATAAAAAAGGTAGTTGTACAAGTAAAGCGAAATACCCTATAAACGTGAATTAGTTCATACAAAATAACAGAGAATTCTTTCTTTTCCACAATTGTAAACTAATTATGATGTGTGACAACAGTTCTTCAACGACAAAGTTAATTTGATCCCTCAATTAAGTTTGTACGGAATCCTCAGCGCGCGAGACAAACTCGTACTTGAGCGGTTTTTAGTTTACATAGAAATGTTTATATATAATTTTGGCAATTAAGTGTTGTTAATTATGACACGATAACCCATATTGATAAACGAATCATAGATAAGCTTCTTACAATAAGAGGCCTATTTATTGCGTCTGTACGGAAAATAACGTAACAGAAGTGATAATAATCGGTAAAGTATGATCAGTAGAGCGATGCATCAATTATAAGTAATAATAAATACTTTCCGCGTCTTGTTCCAAATTGCCTGTACATTGTTAAATTTACATAACTTTAATTGTAACAGACTAGCTTCGCTGGGCTAATTTTTTAGGCCTATAAGGATTTTTAGGATAAGTTAGGCCTGCACCAATACAACCGTGAAAACCAAATCCAGTTTCGTGCAGAGTTGTAGTCTATACGCAGACTAACAGTATGACGGTTTGACTAGAATATCCTACTGTAGTTACTGCTAGAATACTCGCGATGTAATCCATAATTATTCTGTCGTGACGCCGTATTTATTTTGCAACCCCCACTTCCTTGATTTGTGTTTATCAGTTGTTATACTACCAACATCAAGTAAAAATGCTACTCATATGAATCCTACCAACATCAAATAACAGGATGCTACTCATATTATAAGTGTTGCCATCGTCATAATTAATATTAATTAATACGCGACAAACAGACACATAATTTTGCCTTTTATTGCTGACTAGGCGACCTGAGCGACTTCGTTCGCGTGTTGCTCCGCTCCTAAGGGTCGTAGCAAGATGTTAAATAGCCTTAAAGTTACTCCTTGTTACACTAGCTATCGACCAGTGAAGGTCCCGTCAAAATCGGTCCAGGCATTTCAGATATTAGCCGGAACAAACAGACAGACAGACAGACAGACAAAAATAGTAAAAAATGTGTTTACATACTGCTACCAGACGAGAGATAGATATGATACCCATTACTGTACAGCAATACGTATACAAATGCAATTTAGACTGAGGCAAGCGGTGCCTGGGGCTTGAGACCCAGAAGCAGGTTTAAAGAGCTCTTTCATAATATACTAACTCTCACCTCCACCACTCGACCTCGCTAACGACAATAGATAATAAAGTTAACTTACATGGACCTCGAGAAGGGTAACCTTAATCACGACACTATAACACTAACTTCCATGTTCTAGACTGAGACTAATCTATCGCATTAAAGGTTATATATTGTCTTCACGCCGGTTATACTTGAAATAATATAAAATGATCTACACGCTACTACTACTTTATAAACAGTGTTGCTAACAATACATAGGCACTTAGTAAAAAGCGGTTATTTTAATATTACAAACAGACACTCCAATTTCATTTATTTATATGGATATAGAATTTAAAAGAAATTAAGTGTTCTTAAAATATCTTCTATATACAGAACTACAGACATTCGATACATTAGTTGTATGCAAGTTTGAGCAAGAAGTTATACAAACAATTATGTTGTTTTATTATTAACGGAAAATTAGTAAAAAACTTTACGGAATAACCCTAATATAACTTGTACACTAATTCTGGTAACCACATCCTTAACAATTTTCCTATACTGAAACAAACTACAACACAAATAAACGATATTATTCATTACGCAATATATTAAGTTATTAGTTATGTTCAACTGGAATATAAAAATAAGTTAATCTGTTAATTAGCTCCATTAAAAAGAAAGCCAAAGACAACAAGTTTATTGTATTATTACCAACCACGTCATATAGATATTTATTTTTATAATAAAACCAGATTTCTAAGATACTCGATAAAGTTTACGTAACAATTACATAACTGTACAATATGAATGCAAGCCATTGTTGTATCGATCTTAAAGGCTTGGCCAAATTCACAATATCATGTGCCAAAATTTAAACTAATTTATTACTTGAAAATACATTAAAACCTTTAATTATCTATACATATATTGATATGTCAGAAGAAAGAGCCGAATTTAATGAATTAAATAATCGAATCTTACGATTCTGTAGTTTTTGAACAGGAACCCAGGCAGTACCTTGGACTTGTGACCAAAGTGTAGGCTTAAGGATATCCTTTAAATGATCATAACACTCACCACCACTGCCTGGTCTCACTGTTTGTCTTAGGTTAGGTTAACATAAGGCTTTTTTTAACGGTAGAAAATGCCTTTACGCATCCCCTCCGTGGGACGATGGGGTATGTGAGACTCACAGCGAGTGCTGTACTACCCACTAAAAACCACCGGATCCACCGACGTCATGAGGCAGGCACCACAGAAACGCTTGCAGCACACAACCATGTTGCCTAGACGGAGACCAACCTGAAGAGCCATGCTCCTCAGTCCCTCTTGGAGAAGCAGCTGTCATCTCCAATTGCTTCCTTTGGAAGCATGGGCTTGCAGACGGCTCGACCGATTTCGCTAAGGACAACGTCTGTCCGGTAAGCTAATCCTAGTAATATTATAAATACGAAAGTTTGTAAGAATGTATAGATTGTTTCATGTTTGTAACTCTTTCACGCAAAAACTACTGAATGGATTTTGATGAAACTTTACAATAATATAGCTAACACATCAGAATAACACACAGGCTATAATCTATAATGATATAGTGTGAATTATCCAAAATATAGCGCAGCTCGTAATACAATAAAAATGTAATTTATCATATTATCACTGTACATCTTTTTTTAAATTTATAAATTGTCACGTCCGCTGTCTGTACGTTTAGATTTGTTTAAACTACGCTACAGATTTTAATGCGATTTTCACCAATAAACGGAAGATTAAAGAGGAAGGTTTAAGTATATGTATATTATAATACAATAAACCTTGACGGGTCTGGTAGAAGATAATTGAGAAAGCTTAATGAAAGGGTGCTTTATAACATCACAACAAGCTGAAACAATAATTATAAAATATTTCTATGAGTATGTTTGTACACATATACTACAAAAAATTGGTCATTTTTAAACAGCTATATGATCTGGACTTTCTTCCTGATCATATAATTTAAATGAAACAAGCTATATTTTAAATAAGACTTGCAACAATACAACTTTTTAGTTTCCATTAGTCTTACAGTTTATTTTTTAAATCTTACGAATAGAAATTCGTTAAATTACTTTTTATTATATGTATAGATTTTGATTGAATCTTATAACGGTTCACGAATGCAATTAAGTTAGCAATTTAGCAAATCACTATGAACTGTAATTTTACAGTTTTTCCTATTGACGTCAAGCAAATGGATTTTTTCATTTTCCTTCTTTTCAAAAAATAATACAAATGACAATTTACTTATTTTCAACATTTTTTATATGTTTACTTTATTGTATGTTGTTGTTATAATAAAAACAGCTAGTTATGCTATTAATCTAGTTATTATATAGTGTTGCCCAAATTCAGTCTTGGTCTTGCAGTCTTGGTCTTGTTCTTGCGTTTTTGCAAGACCAAGACCAAGAACAAGACCGCGTATTTTTAGCAAGACCAAGACCAAGACTAACCGTGCAAGACTTGAGCAAGAACAAGACATAGCCTGCAAGACTCTTGCGTCTTGCAGCTAGGACTTAGAGCTATTTCACTGAGTAGTTAGGTGTAACAGTTCGGTGTATAGGTAGGTACGCTTAGGAATTCTATGAGACGCAAAAAACTGTATCAAAGAATATGAAAAACTGGACCTATGCGCATTACGACTAATACCATAAACATAGCGAATAAAAAAATTATTAAAATCAAACTGAGTGCATGCATAGTTATGTTTTAACCATCGGCACTTTGATGATGCGGCATCAAAGGTTTTGTACTTACTTCTCAAAGAAATTTGCCGCTTTTCGGAAGTACATGGTTATGATACACGCGCCGGCGGCTTCTTTTGAAATCTAAAACAATCGTTGCCGCCACGCCGAAATCATAACATTTGACACTATTTGATTGCCGCCATAGGGCGTAGGTATACTCATGCAAAATAATTTCGAATTTTTTTACTTGGTCAAAAAAATTGATATAAAGTATCATAACCTAATGATAAAGCTGTTGATTTGTGTTGTATTTTATTTTTTATTCAAATAAATGAAAAATCGTAAAACTCTTTTATTAAATTTCTTATAAGTTGAGGGTTCAATCTCTTTTTAGACAGATAAGTATTGTTCTTTAAAATACAGTCAAGTTATTGTAATTAATTTGTTTTTTTACATGTTTTAGCAAATGTAAGCTTATAAATCATAAATGTTTATTAAGAAACAGTTACTTCCATGGAAAACGACATATAGGTCAGTTGATTTTTCGAATTTCTTATCAAATCTTCAGTTATTTATTAATCTGCTTGATCTTTACTATGGCTATATTCATTCAAGCTCACAATGTTCCAATTCTAATACGTTTTTCTAGGATTTAAAGTAAACTTTAATAAATAGTAATAGACTAATAGGTAATTGCAAGACTTGCAAGACTCTTGCTGCAAGACCAAGACCAAGACCAAGACTGGGAGCGCAAGACCAAGACCAAGACCAAGACCAGGTGTATTGGCGCAAGACCAAGACCAAGACTGGCTAAGTCTCGTCTTGTTCTTGCGTTTGGGCAACACTATTATTATATATGCGAAAGTAACTCTGTCTGTTTGTCAGTGTGTTACGCAATCACGGTTAAACCATTGAACCGATTTTAATGATATTTTGTACAGAGATAGATTAGAGCTTGGGAAAGGACATAGGCTATGTTTTATCACAAAAAAAGCGATCTAGGGACACTTAGCGGCATAGCGATTTTTGGTACAGAGATAGACTAGAGCTTGATATAGGAAATAAGTACGTTTTATCGCGAAAAACCTAGCCACCTAGCGATACAGCAACCTACCTAGCCACCTAACTACATAGGAACATAGCGACCTAGAAAACTAGCCACCTAGCGATTTAGCTAGTGACGTAGCTACATACAAACTTTCATCTCCTATTGTCGTATGTCGAAACGCCGCTAGTTCGCTGTCTTAGTGTCGCTAGATCACTAGGGAGCTAGGTTCAAAGCTTGGGAGACGACATGGTCTACGAGCGGGTTGAAAAAGGGTATTAAGTGCATGGCGAACTGTGTCACCCTTTATGTCTTTGGGAGTTAATCATATATAGATGTAAAATATTAACATTAAAATGTAAAACATAGCCATATAAGGATATAGCAATAGGGAATGAAAATTTGTATGGGAGTTCGCCATATATGTATTATAGCAAAATTATTACAAAATGCCTTGAGTATAGATTAGCTTTTAGACTATAAAAGTGTTTTAAATACAATCTGAAAACGCTATTGCACATTCAAAATACTTTCAGTATTAAGATTGTAAATTATAGTTTATTTTTCATATAAAAGTATCAATAATCACTTGATGAAATGAAATTTTATAACCTATATTAGGAGACTGAGTACCTGGTCGAAGTAAATATGCAAGACCTTTATACTTTAGTAAACATAACATTTGAACAAAAATGAATACATAAGCTATTTTCATAACATCCATAACTCTGGAAATGTGTCGTCATGACCTAGTATTTCTTTGCGTGATAGTTGAGAGTACGTTCGTGTTAATTATTTGTTTGCCTGTATTTAGGTTTTATTTTAATTAGCAACTGTAATATAAAAAGTAGTTTACAAGTATTCCAATTATATTAATAATCATCTCTATAGTGTATATTTATGAACTCCCTCAACGATTCACCCTTTTCGCTGTGTTAAAATAAGCATTATTGATTACTAAAATATAATTTAATTATTTAATGATATGATAATAGATATAACTTTTATATTTGTGCACTATATTGAGGGTAGTGACCCCAATAAGTAGATTAGAGTACCGGAATCAAAACTATCCTATCTCATGTTGGAACAAATTACATTACAATCTAAAAACTACGAATATATTGTAAACGTGAAAAAAAAATCCTTTCCCCTTATTTACATTCCCGATGACACTTATATGAAAGAAGGACTGAAGTTTCTCGTTCATAGGTCAGTGAATACTAATCGATCGGTTAAGTGTGTGAGGTCAAAGGTTCTTGTGACACTATGGAGGTCGATGAAGAAGAATCGCTAAAAATAGTTCAAAGGCCTCCTTTCACGGTATAAGGTTTTGTGTAGGTTTAAACCTGTGACTAGCTTTTTTGTCCAAAGTTGTGATGAAGATTTGAATCAAAGGTATCATATCTATATGAATACAAAATAGACTTTCTATAATCCAACAATCACAATATGTTATAAAAAAAAATAATGTTTAGAGTTCCGTACCTTAAAAGGAAAAAAGGAACTTATAGGATCACTCCGTTGTCCGTCTGTCAAGACCCTTTTTCTCAGGATCGCGTGGAGGTATCAAATTGAAATTAATATCAAATACTCAAGCATGCGATCCCTTGCGGCTGTCAAAATATAAAACTTCTAAGTTCAAGCATTAAAAAGATAAGATATGACCGTTAATGTGGTCACTCATATAATTATAAGGTTCCCAATGACCTAGCGTCATGAAGTTTGAAATTTGTACAACATATTTTAATTTTTAAGTCACTTTAATGAATAGATACAGCCGCTTTTATCTCATGTATTGTAATTTTGATTTTCGAGATACATCGAAATTCCCTTAGCTTGTCTTTTGACTTAAGAACATGATTTTTGGCAAACAGCAAGGATTTATAGCCTGTATGTAAGTATGGGGAAAAATCCTAAAAACTAATTTTTGTTACATCACGAAAAAATGATATTTTATAGATTTAGGTCATGACGCATTATTTAAATTATAAATAATTAATATAATAAGTATAATGTTTGTACTTATTAGTAGATATTTAAAAAACAGAGTAATAAAAGAACTATATAGCCAGTGTTTTGGAAAATCACTGAAATCTTTGGACTCGAAGAACAAAAAGCAAACTGAATATTCAATTTGATATGTTTACTTTTACAATGCAAAATAAAGACTTAACATATCTTTGTTAATAAAATATTAAAGACATGTATTATAAATACACATTTCTTAATAATAAGTTAGTAATAATAGAAATATGTATATTAAAATCAACTTCAACATACATGTTTTTTTAGTTACAATACAAGTAAAAACTAAAAATAGATAGGTCATTATAATAATTAGTTGTTTTAGGTCAGTAAAACTTGTATAGACTGTGGGAATATAAACTAATTTGCATATTATGTCTGTATATTATGAAAACTTATCTATACTATTATATAAAGAGGAAAGATTTGATTGTTTGTATGTTTGTTTGTTTGTTGCGAATAGGCTCGATAAGTAATGAACCGATTTCGAAAATTCTTTCACCGATGGGTAGCTACATCCTTTCCGGGTAACATAGGCTATGTGGTGTTGCCATAAATACTCTAATTAAAAAGATATGGTCATTTAAGTGCCATAAGGTGGTCATTTTGTAAATTGAAGAGTTTCTCGGGAACTACAAATCCGATTTAAATATTTTTTTGAAAGATAGAAAACTACACTATTCGTGAGTGACAAAAGTGTATTAGTGTTGCCATGTACATTTTTTAAATAATAGAATATGGCCATTTTGTTGTTACTAAACCGATTTTAAAAATTCTTTCACTGATAGAAAACTACACTATTCGTGAGTGACAAAAGTGAATTAGTGTTGCCATATACATTTTTTAAATAATAGAATATGGCCATTTTGTTGTTACTAATCCGATTTTAAAATTTCTTTCACCAATAGTAAACCACACTTTTCGTGAGTGACAAAGGTGATTTAGTGTTGCCATATACATTTTTTAAATAATAGAATATGGCCATTTTGTTGTTACTAATCCGATTTTAAAATTTCTTTCACCAATAGTAAACCACACTTTTCGTGAGTGACAAAAGTGATTTAGTGTTGCCATATACATTTTTTAAATAATAGAATATGGCCATTTTGTTGTTACTAATCCGATTTTAAAATTTCTTTCACCAATAGTAAACCACACTTTTCGTGAGTGACAAAGGTGATTTAGTGTTGCCATATACATTTTTTAATTAATAGAATATGGTCATATTATTGTTTCTAATCCGATTTTAAAAATTCTTTCACTGATAGAAGTCTATAGTATTTTCGTCTCTCATCCTCTTATAATACTATTTTTTCTATTCTATTTTTTCTCTCTTTAATTTTTATCTTTATCTTTCGATTATCTCTCTCTCTCTCTCCTTCTCTTTTTCGTTCTCTCTCCAATACCTATTCAATTTCATTTTTGCTCTGTCCTCCCAATCTTAGCATCTGTCGCTTTTCTTTTATTTTTGTTTCTATTATTTTTCTTTTTATAACTTTTTCTTACTCAATCTCTTTTTTCAAATAATGAAAAACTACACAATTACATAGTGACAATTTAAGGACATCAATTATAATATTGCTTTAAATACCCGGAGCGAAGCGAGGGCAGGCAGCTAGTATATTATAAATACAGAACAGAGTTTTATCATAAATAAATAGACTTGAATGAGATAACATTATTTATTTGGTTTTATAGCATTAGTCATATTGTAAAAAAATAAATACGTAAAAATCTAATCAAATGACTAGTGCGGAAAATAACTATAGAAAGGCACGCCTTTGCGCCATTCACTGTCATGTGACCGTTGCGGGCGCATAGAAAGCAACGTTACTGTATCATTATAAATATTAAAATATTTTTTGTATTACGACTAAGAGATATTTTAATAATTCGACTACATTATATATTTTTTTGGAATACAAAGAGTTTTAGTTTACCATAGACAACCTAACCTTGACCTTCACGTCATGACAAAAACTTAACAAAGCTGCTGTATTTACCAGTTACGCAGTATTTATTATTATTGCTTAAAGAAATGACCCATATTTAGCTAATAGAATAAACTATTAAATAAAATAGGCGATGGTAAATGTAAATAATATTAATAAAGTTTAAAAAAAAATTGTAATAAGTATAGCCTAAATATAATAACTATAAAACAATATACCTACCATTAGAGCAAAATTATGGGAACAATTTAAATTAGTAGTAAATTTAACATCAAAATATTACGTCCAAAAATATTGGTCCTATCAATGTTAATCTGGTTTAATGAACTTTTAGAATAAATTCTGTTAAGACTGCATCTTAGATGCATCAACAAAATATTAAGCATCACTATATAAAACTAGTCTAAAACAACAGCGACTGAAGATAGAAGATAAACTGCATATACATAACTATTTTAGTAGTGTTTAAAAATAAAAGAGCAGGTTTTCTTTACACGAAGACACATTCAACCTGACATACTAGCACAAACCATCTAATCATGGTACAAAAACAGATTGCAAATAAATATTATCACGATATACAGTAGAACCTTTATAAGACGAACATCAAGAGAGACACCAAAAAATTGACAAAGAGAGAGAAAAATTTCGACTTAGGGGGATTCCACATAAAGAGGTTGAGATTCATTCTTATAAATTTTGAGTTAGAGGTAAATTAAATTAAATTAAAATTCAAGTTGCCGAGGTGACACACATATTTTTCTTTGTATACTCCTAAAATGCTTTCTAAGAAACAATGGTGTACTTACACTGTCAGCAAATTCTATAGTCAGTAACTTATTTTTCTTCAAACTATAGAAAAATAAGTCTCAAATAATTGACTTGCAAAGGTTGTAAAAATAAACATTGCTATGTTCAAGATACAGAGGTAAAATTTAATTTTTGAGTTATGGAGAAAAATATGTAGCAAAATGGCTTGGAAGGTCTCATTGATTATTTTACTAATAGACGGTTGAGCAAAATCTCAACAGTATGGTATAAATGAGTAATAAAAATATAAATATGGAAATTATTATCTGCATTTTTATCAGTAAAGAGTCAGTTTAATAACCCATAGATATCAGTTACACCATAATGTTCACACTCATAATCAGTAAAATATCTTCAACGGAATCCTAGCAGCACAGTAGATGTGCAGAAATAAGCTTAAATAAATCAGTAGCATGTTTATAATAAATTATTTCTTATCAACTTGTAAACATAATTATCGTAAGTTCTAGTCATTCATATTATCTGTTAAATATAATTTTTATTG
Organism: Limenitis camilla; assembly: GCA_905147385.1. NCBI lineage: Eukaryota > Metazoa > Arthropoda > Insecta > Lepidoptera > Nymphalidae > Limenitis > Limenitis camilla. Next base: position 4,558,672 of record LR990243.1, read on the forward strand.
CAATGGAATATTTTATTCCTTAAGTTATGTCCTACAGGTTTTAACTAAAATACAAAACTGTTAATTACTTTCATTGATCTACATAAACATACTACATTGTTTAACTTTAATAAAGCAAAACAGCAATTGTAACCGATTAACATAAAAATTGAAATATCAAGTTAATTCTATAAGAATGTAGTTTTACACCACAAATCAATTCTTGTTAAGGCTATCTTGTCCAACAAAGTTCATAGAATGTTGTGAAAAGATAAGATTATAAGTGCTAATAATATTAACATTAAATTCACTGCCCTTAAAATGGAACATGTTGATAAAAGTTATAAAAAAGTTTTATTTCATATAGAAAGAATAATGAAAAGTTAACATCCTGTTGTGATTCCAATTATGCAACACAAAAAACAATAAATACTGGGTGATATTATTATATAATAACTGTTTTTAGCAGTTTTGTTTCAAAATTATAAGAGATTAATATCACAGTACAGATAGTTGTACTGTTGCATGCAATTACTTGCAATAATTAAAATATATCAAAACTAGCCGACCCGGCCAACATTGTTTTGCCATGTAAATGGAGATGGCCACACTTATCACCTAAGGTATAAAAATAGCCCACAAGCCATCTTCAGATCTACAAAATATACACAAAAATTGCTTAAACTATTTCGGAGAAGTTCAATAACAAACACTGACACAAGATTTGTATATATAAGAGAATAAGTACTTACTCGCTGTTTTCCTTGGTCTTCTCCACATGTTTTTTTATGTTAGCAATGGAAGAGTCTAATCTATTTAAAAAATTATCAAACGACTCTTTTTCATCTGGACTTCCAGGTGAAAAATCTCTTGTAGGCATTCCTGCTATGGAAGCGCGATGGCTTGGTGGTGCAGGCTCCGTCACTCTCTCACCAGTCTCGTAAAACGGAGACTCCTTGGTCACAGGAATCAACAAATATTCTCTCATAAATAAACTATCCGACGCAAACAAACGATTGGCCCTTCTAATCTTCTCCATCTACAATCAAACAATACGTTCACTTAATACCATTATGAACCAAAAACCTACACTTTTACGTTCATCTTCACAAACTTACAGTGACACCATATTTCAAAGCAATTCCTTGTAAAGTATCACCCTTAGTCATTACGTGTTTGATATATTCTTCGTTTCTCTTCATGTGGTTGCATGTGCTCCCGTACTTTTTAAGTGGTCTTGCAGATTCTCTAATCGAAATTCTTTCATCAAAAAGACGATCCTCCTCCATATTTGACGTAAAACAAAATGACATTTTTGATTAAATGATAAAATAAAAACTGTAAATGCAATGAAGTTATTAATGAACTGAAGCTAGCAACAACTTGCATCTTGTTTTAAAACAGATAAAAAATATTGTCAGTATATTGTTAATAACAAATATAAATTTGTTTATATTTTAATTTCTTTTTATATATATATAACTATATTTATTTTAAATTAAATCTAAAAGTTTTCAATATTTCTTTGTTTTAGTTTGAAGTGTTTTACTTACATAATAGATGGCGCTAGTTTTAACACGAACAGAGATTACAATTCGAATCATTCGCTTGCTCCTTGCCTCACTCAATACGCAACAAACGAATTCCATTCGGTCAATCAATCAGTCTTTCTGTAGTGTTGCGTGTGGGTGGTGTGTTGCTGTATATCTTACGAAAATACAGTTGTTATGAACAAATGATTTGTGATAATTTAAATTTTTGTGTATATAAGTCTTTAAAAATAATTTTAATTTTAAAACCTATCTGGTGTTAACGTCTATTAAGAGATTATTTTTATTTGTAGACACGTGATCAATACAAAAATTATTATAGTGGTTGATTTCTTCATTAATGAGGGTAAGTGTGAATGAAATTAGCAATTATTATTAAGAAATTTACAAGTTTGAGTAGTTAAATATATTTTAGTAATAAACAAATGTGATGATTGGGCTTCTGTTCCCCTGTAGTCCGTGCAATACCAGCCGGCCAGCCGCCCTTCCCGGGTCGCTGGCAAAAACATTGCGAGGGTCGAGCCTCGGGGCTCGGGCGCAGTATCGCAAACTAGGCAACTTGTATCACTGAATGTGAACTGTGAAGCCATATTTCGGGGGTTTGCATGTTAACGGGTGTGACCCTAATGAGTTGTATTTGTATATTGTAAACGCAATATCCTATTACAAGCAAGTTATACAAGCAGTACCTATTTAAACAAACTACAATTATTGCGAAAGTTGATACTTGAACATGAAATCAGCTGTGTGATTATGACAACGATCTGATAATAAATTCAATGAAGTAATATAACTCATGAATCAAATTTCAAAAAATATATTTCGTTATCTATAAAAACATGTTTTTTAAAACACAGGAAATATGCTGTTGAAACCTCAATATCAAGTTGATAATTAAATATTCGTAAATAGGTATATTCCTGGTTTACAAAGTGTATATCTACGTTGTATATGAAGAAATGATACTCTGTAAAGGATTTTTCAATTTTAGAGATTACATTGTCGCACCCTCTGTTCAGATAGGCTCTTAAAACAAGCACTTAGATTTTAAATATCGATAGCAATGGAACTTTTTTAGTAAAGTAATAGATACAGGGAACGAACACCAGTATAGAGCATAATTATTGTTGTTTACAACTTTATCCCTATTTAATTGATATACTATTTTCGATAACTGCACAGCTTTCGGAATTGAAGTGGTGACTGCAATCTCTAACAAATAAATATTAAACTTTTCTGTATTTTAAACATAAAATTAAACATATTTTCAGACTGTTATTATATTAGTGATAGTTGAATAAACTTCCACTTCTGAACATAAGGTTTAGTCCCTACTTCCTATAGAAAAAGTAAAGGATATTTATTAGTAAGATTTCTATATTAGTAACGTATTTCGTTTAATCAATAGAACGAGTGACGTCACAAACTGAACTGCATTCGTGCAAAAGATCGACATGTGCTGTTTTCAGAAAAATATTCCTCACATGCAAAACATAAGGCTGCGTCATGTCATAAACAATAAAAAAATCGCATTGAGGTACAAATTCGCACACTTGGCATTGAAACTTAAGTTATTAAAATTATAGCTCTTCGTAAAAATCACTCTTACTCATGTTGAAAGTCTTCCATACTATAAGCAGACATGGTTAACTTATTGATTATAACATTTCATATATTTTAATTTAACACGCTAGTCTTCTAAACGCCCTAATGGCAAAGAGGGTGAATATATAAATTTCGGGTAAAATTTTCTTTCGGTATCATTAATGTCAAGTCATAAATCGTTCAAGTACGTTTTGTAACCAGCTAAATATCAAATTTTTAGAAAGCGGAACTCGAAATGTAATGTATTTTAAAATATTTTTTGTTTCGCTAATGACCATAGATGACAAACGCCATAGTTAATCATAATTCCCTTCACTAGGATGAATAAAAAAAAAGTGGATAATGCGCATGAGTCATTTGGAATGCAAGAACAAGGTTGATGCAAGGTGTTGACTCACTGACACTGACCCGAGGAATCCCTCCCTTATCTCATAAGCTAATCAATTATCCACCGAGATTGTAGCGAGCTTAAGTAATTTCATTTTAAGCCATAGACTATAGAATTTATAGACAAATTTCAGCTATTTACATATCGATGCATACTGATAATCGAATAATGGGATTGGCGTATTTGGTTATTTATCTAAAGTCTTTGATTGTTTTTAGCACAAAACACTTAAATGGAAATTTGGATCACTTTAACAAATGGGCATTCCTCAAGGATCTGTATATCCTTTTCTAATTTTGTGTAATGTGAATTTGTGTTTGGTATATTATAATTTTCGCAGATCATCATTAATATTTAAAGTTGATTTTGCCAAATCTGTTAAAAAGATGTGATTTTAGCTCATCCACTGTTTCTTTGCTTTATTAACCGCTTTAAGAATAACACTGTTGAGGTAATTCATAGGTAGACACGTATGACCTACAATAAATTACATACAACAAGGTAGGTAGTTCCCTGAACTTCTAATACATACTACAGTTGTACGAAATTCGACTTAACTAATTACTAATAATACGTACCTATGTTTTGTACAATTCCAGATAACTATTTGCATGCCAGATTGTCCTGTTAAGGAACTTATTAAATGGAGGAACTTATTAAATGCGTGATTTATATTCAAAACATTTATAAAACTTACATGGCAAAAAAATTATAAACAAAATAAACGACGCAACAAAACTGGTAGAGAATATAAAATCACGTTTTATTGCACATATAAATTATTATCTAATTTTCTCTAAATTGTAATTTTATGCAAATAAAGATATACGGTTTAACTTTTTTACGACAGAAATACTTAATTCGGCATACGGATAAATAATATTTTCTCCACTTTTACACAAAATTTGAATTTCTGTTTCGATAGCAGCAGTAAAAGATACACGTAGTTAAAAGAGGTATATAACGTTCCGTCTTTATAAAAACAATTCCGGAGAGTTTTAATAATAATATAGGATCAGCAGGAGGCAATTTAAGTACTAAGCAATTTTTTATACTTTTTAAACTCGCCATCCCCTTTGTCAGCCAAAGTAAATAGAGCCCTTACACCCCACACCTATGCTTACGTAAACATTAGTATATTTTTTGATGTATTAGACAATGCAAAATGTAATCAAGATAGGTATTCAAACCGTTTCTTTTCTCGTGTCGTCGTAATCAAAATAATAATATGCTTTCTTTCGTGCTTACGTTATATTTAAAAGGCTCCAAAGGATAGTTGATGGTCGTTAGGATCTCATAATCCCTGTTGCATCATCACAAAGCTGAGTTATTGCATATCAATCTCATTCTTATCAAAGAGCATCAAAAGCAGATTAGCTTAGTCATCCTTAAAAAATATTAGGCTCCATTTATTAAAACAATGAATATTTTTACCAAAACGAAGTACATATATGGATTTACTTGTGCGTCAAGTGTCGTTTCGGAGATCCGTACAACTAATTCCGAGAAGGATCTGAGTAATACCGTTGTGTAAGAGCAAACTAATTCCGGACTTGGAAAGTAGGTATCGCTTCAATGGACATAACCCTGACCTCGATGGTTGTTTCTTAGTACAATAATACCGTTGCTTCTCTTTGTTTGTGAGACATTTTGCTTTTTTGTTTGGATGATGTTATCTGTAAAAGTATGAGGACATTAGATCAGCCAATTTCATGCACAGGTGTTCGTGCCTTTAGAATGATTCGAGTCAGTAGTATTTAATACACATAAGGAAAGCAAATTATTTTATATGGTATTATTTAATCAATAAAAAGCTTGAATTAATGGCAATTATGATGAGATCTACAGTTGAGTTTCTCTACAACAATTTGTCAAGCTAGTGGTAGCCACAAAACAAAGACAAACGGACTGACTGATCCACGTAATATTTCCTAAATATTGTGGACTACTTAATTCGACAAATGTAAATGAGGAGTCTTGGGAAAACATGCAATTTTGTAAAGAGCGACTGTTCAGTTTCTTGCCTGTTATTTTCAACAGATAACTGCATTCTTAGCTGATTGTACGAGCAGCTTCAGACCACAGACTAACTAACTTATTTTGATGTATTAAGTAGCATTTTGTAAAAAAAAAGTTTAATGAAATAAACTATTTTGAGTTTGAGATCGACATAATATATGGAAAACATTATTGGTCGATTAAAGCAACTACAAAAAACCTTGTCAATACCTAGTAGAGTTACTGTCATCATTACTTTGCCATACAATGCCTACGCTTTTCCAGCCGCAACTAAGGACTAATGAACATCCGCCGTAAATAGCAACGAAACGGAGAACATTTTCAATACCCGTAAACGGTAAAGAGCATGGAATTGGACGTTGTGGTGCTTCCTTTACTCTGAATTATACAATAATATTGTACTACCAAAACAGCGATTTAACACAGCGTCGTCTATGTCTCCTTAAACGTGGGTTAATAGAATCCCTTAAAGGATATAAATATCCTACGAATCTTTCTTGCTAAATGTCAAGTATGTTTTTGAACGTTATATTTTATTTCTTCTTTACTTTGTTGCCAGACGACCTCACTTCTAATCATTCAAACCAACCAACCAAGTCTGAATGAATAAATCCAATCAAAAACCACAAGTCAAAAAACACAACTGAAATTACGTCCACTTTTCCTAATTACTTCATTGATGATAAAAATGTTTAATTGCTTCTACTAATAAATCATAATTTAAGTGTCAATTAAGGCAAAAATTCAGGGCAAAAATGTTCTATCTATTAAATATATTTTAAGATTCTGTAATTGTTATTTAAAATCTCTACCAAATGCGAAGAACCAACCTAGTAGATGTTATCGTGCCAATTAGTAGTATTGAAAGAATATCATATTCTAGAAAAGATCCACCTACTACATAGCTTCGACATCAGGTTTTATTTTCACAATACTGCGCCTTGTTATCTTGTCCACATTACCAATTTATCTCCATAAAAATCGACAGCCTCCGGAGCTTTATCTAAAACAAATTTAACAACCATTTTTATAGTAAAGCTAAATTTATATTTGAGCTCTTGATAACCTGTTATATTAGCAAGAATGGAGATATTGTTACTATAAATATGATAAAATTAGATGATAACTATTTTTATTAACTTTTTAACACTTATAGGCTTCTTTAAATAAGAAAGGGAATTAAAAATATTACTGTTTCTAAACGTTTTGATTTTTAGTGTTTGCGTCGAAACTATTTATATTAAACACATATTTTTATTAACCAGTATATAAATTAAATTGAAATAATAGTTTAAGATAAAGTTTGACAAGATACAAGCCATCTGAACGTATTTAGGTATGCTTAGAAACAAGAATTCATATTTTATCGAATTACACAAATGATTACCAAAATGCAATGGACAAAAAAATATAACCAGATATTCTTATCGAAAATTAAGAGACAGATGTTCCGAAACTTTTTTATAATGTAGCAGGTGTGCACGCGCCTTTTTTTCTCATGTTTTTTTTATAACACACCTTGTCTACGAGCACTCTTTCCATTTGTAAAGTTAAGACCGTCAACAAATAAAAGTGCCTTATTTTTAACTATAATTGTTTAGGCTACCTTGTAATTGTATAGTATTATTGTTAAGTATGATTATAAATAACATTCAGTTCATTCGATTACATTAACGTTTTGATTTATAGCTTACTTCGCACTTTCCCTTGTAAAATATTGACAGTTATATATTAATCGTATCACTACACGAGTTCAATAACAGAATAATACTGATGGACATATATTTAACGTATATTGTATAATATACTATTCCTTTATCATCCAGAACTTACGTTTATGTATACGTGAGTGTTTGTATGGCACTATGGTATAACAGTATCTAGGTAGCAGTTCCTATGGTTTTTTTCTTGGTCTATGAAGTTGTACACATTATTTGATATTAGTTTAGCGATACAGAGGCAAGGGCAAGGTATAGGTACCTCATTTAAGATAAAACCTCTTGTTCAGTACTACGCTGTAAATCAACTTAGGAAAAAAACGTAGAAGTAGATACATTAAAGATAAGCATTTTAAATTAAATTTTAAAACAGAAAGAATAAGTAGTTAAATATTGTTATCTGTTCAATTAATCGAGTAATTACGTAGTACAGGTACGTTTATCGATGGATTGTATAGGACAGGGCGCACATTTCGATCGGCAGCTGGAACAGATTTTGTATTTTTTGCACGAATACTGCAGACATCGATTTGCAATTTGCAACGAATCAACCTTTTAATGTTGACTACCTGCTGTGGTAAAAATATGCGAATGCAGCTCCGCTTTCATATATTTATTTTTTGACGAAAAACCTCAACGTTAAAGCTTAAATATCTAGGCACTTTCGTTATTGCCATGGAAATGAAGTATTCATAATTGATTAAAATAAACTTCTTTGTGATCAGACTTCAGAGGTTATGTTCAAAGTTCTGAACGGTAAGAATATCAACATCGGCAGATGCTACCAAAGTACCAAATTATCTCCTAAACGGGAGCTGAATTTTGTGCCTCGGCATTTGCGCATGTTTTGGCATATATTTAAGATCAAACAATGAGTTAGCGCCTAGTAGGCTTTTAAGCCGGTTTTTAAGTTGAATAGTAATAATTTTGAAGCTTGTTTTAAGTTTAAGCTTTAAACTTTATTTACGGTATTTCTATTTTGTTTTAATTAAGTTGACCTAGTTACCTGATTGACATTTTGTAGTTATATCTGTAAAAGCAGCTGTTGATATGCTCGTCTGTCAGTTGCACATTACCAATACAAATACAGACATAGGCCTTGTCAGACAGGCAGGTGCTATTTAATGAGGTACATGTCTTTATCTGTAACGAAATTCGATCGTTTCCATTCTAATAAGTATCTCGTGAATAAATTGCCTATATCAATAATGTGTAACAGCGTATCTCAGAATAAGATATGTTCACACCACGTATCAAATTTTCGTATTTATATATTTTAGTATCGAATAAAGATAACCTATACCAAATTACATTATATCGCTAAATTCTTTCGCCTTTTGTAAACATAGTATTTATTGTAAATTGACTTGAAATGATGTCAAAAGCATGCTTTGACTAATTTGTTCTGACAATTCTTCTTCATGTATTCAGACTAGATTCTTTTATTTCTTATTATTGTTGAGTATGGCGATTAACGAAATGATATATGGACTATCTGCTGGATTCTAGGGTGTAAATTTTGTGGGGTGAGTTTTTAGGGTAGACTTGAGATGTAAATACGTGCCTTGATTTCAAAATTGTTTTTTTTTAAATATAAGTATGCAGCGCTTTCTACGTTTTTATTTGGTCTTTGCCTGCTGTAAAGTTTGTATTTGATAAAATATGAAATATAAAGAACTAAGGCCAATCTGTAGCAGACATGGCAAGTGGCTTTAGTTATTTTGGATTAACAATTCCTCATGATCTATTCCTTCAATTTGATCAACGGATCTTTGTACAAACCACCCGTTCACTTTTCACGTATGTCGATAAGCCATAATGGCTTCGGCATCAATCATAGAAACTGGAATTGCGTATCATTATAGTTCTGCTATTTTGCTTTTTGCTGTGAAGGTTACGGTCATTTGTCAAAGACGAGCCATTTGCAAGTAGTCGTTGACACTTAAAGAGGTCGTGTGGTAGGCATTTGAGAGTTTATTTAATGACAGACTAAGAAACTAACAAAAATTCCTCACTATATATGATTTGTTTACGACTGGTATCTGCCCGACTTCGTTTGCGAAAACTTATGAATTGGGTTTAGAGTAAATTAAAAGAACTCAATTACTTCCAAATTAAAAAAAAAAAACATTTTCAAATAGTCTATGACACGTATACCATAAACACTATGCTTGTTTCCGGAATAAAAACAATCCTATGTGTTTTTCAAGCTCATAAAGATCTGTATGAATAATGTATTTATCTTTATATAATAAGTTTGGGAAAGTTTTTTCGCATTTTTTAAGAAAATTCAAAACATTTTTTAATATAGTTTATTTACATTTAACTAAAGTATATAGGTACCATTTTGTTCGATAACTTTCTGCCATCTTGTAGGTAGACACATGATCCCATTGCTATAGAAATTTTGCGGCTTCTGATCAAAAAACCGCGACAAGTAGTTTTAGCAGTCCTCTCGTGATGTTAACCTGACAATGCCTAAAGAATTGTGAAGAGACCGAAACAGGTGGAAATCTGAAGGTGCAAGGTCAGGACTATACGGCGGATGCATAAACACCTCCCAGCCAAACTCTCTTAATTTTTGCTGAGTGGCTAAAGATGTGTGAGGTCTAGCGTTATCATGATGAAAAACCACACCCCTTCTGTTGATTAATTCCGGCCGCTTTCTCTCAACTTCTTGCTTTAATCTCATCAGTTGTTCGCAGTAGAGCTCAGAATCGATGGTCCTGCCTGGTGGTAACAGCTCATAATGAATGATGCCCTTCCAATCCCACCACACACACAGCATCACCTTGTTGCGAGTTAACGTAGGTTTCGCCACAGTCTGTGAAGCCTGACCGGCCTTTGACCACGACCTTTTTCGCACGTTCTAGTCGTACGTGATCCACTTCACATCACCAGTTATCAGCTTCTTCAAAAATGGTTCGGTTTCATTACGTCGTAATAAAGAGTCACAAATGAACACACAGTTCATTAGGTTTCTTTCAGTGAGCTCGTGAGGTACCGAATTATCGAGTTTTTTTGTGTACCCAGTTTTTTTTAAATGCGCCAAAACTGTTTTGTGTTCAATTCCTAGTTCTTTAGCTACGTCGTAAATACTGATATGCCGATCTTGCTCCACTTTTTCAAAAATGGCATCCATTTTATCCGTAATAGGGCGACCAGAGCGAGGTGCATCTTTTACATCAAAATTTCCGGATTGAAAACGCTTAAACAAAATTTGTGCTACTCTCACAGACACTGCACTAGGTCCATAAACATCGCAAATTTTTTTCGCGGCTTGCGTTGCATTTTTACCTTTTTTGTAGTAAAATTTTAAAACGTATCGAATTCCTTCATTACATTCACTCATCTTCACAGTACGAAAAACAAATAAAAATCACACATTTTCCTAATATGAACTTGGAATTATCTTCTTTAAAATGTAAACTTTTAATGATACCAAAACCAGCCACATACAAATAGTATAGCCAAAGAGATTTTATTACAAGTTCATACATACTATAATGCGAAAAGACTTTTTCCCCAACCTATTATTCATTTAGTATAAGTAGACCATAGGTTAATCTAATTTACAAATACCTTCAAAGCTTTTTGTTTGATTGAGTAACCTATATAAAAATAAAGTAGTTTAACCCGTACAGAATCATTTTTCATAAATATTCTAACGGGTTTCATAATAATAACAGCAGGATATTTTGACTAAAAGCAATATGGCATAAGGTTACAGGAAATAACGAAGATAAGTAGTTCAACTACTTGTGAGTTAAATACATATGGGAAATATTTTAAAACATTCAATTAATTTATTGTTTGCATAATGAGATTATAGTTTAAACAGTAAATTTGATAGTCCTGTGTGTACTTTTCTCGCGCCCACGATTTCTTCACACTGCACTGTTACTATGAATGCGATCGTGTTGTTTACAATGGACATCTGGGTGTGATGTATTGACCACGTATAATGGAAATACTTGGAAAGTCCTAGTTATTGACATTTCTTCTCTCCCTTACTTTTCATTAAACTCTCTCTATAAGTAGTAAAAATTTGCTCTTGTGAATGTTGTAAAATGATGCCTTCAGAGTTAATAACATCTTCTGTCTTTGGCAGGAATTTAGAATAATAGAGTCTGGCATTGGAAGACGCTAATTATAATGATATTTTATCTTTTTTGCTTAATAACTTCTAAAGCCATGGGATGTTCATGGCAGCTACTAGTTGAGGTAATTTCCTTCGAAACACTAACACCAGTCAATTGCTGGTTTCATCTTTTAAAAAGTATAGATGTGTTATGCCATAGCTAAACGTTAATTTCATTAGCATAGCTACTGTAATAATCAAAGATACGTGCTTGAATAATTGATTCCATTTCTCCAGCGTGGTCACTCAGAGAATGCAATTGCTCCAACTTAATTACCCTAAAAACGATTAAGTCTTAAATGGTTCGAAATAAATTGTTGAACTGTTGCTTTACTTCCTTAACGCTATTTCTGGATAAGCAGGTGGAACGAAGACGTGTGACAACCCGTCTTTTGGTGCCAAGTTTAACTGATGCAATACTAAATTAACATTATTCAAAACATTCCGTGTTAGATTCTGATGTGTTTATTTTTATTATTAATAAAAAAAGCCTTCGTTTGTGTTGTTTTGATTTGATCTCTTAAACATAAGTTCCTAAAAAATGATTATACAAATAACGACTGATTTCATTAAGCATCGCCATATTATTATGTGACGATGCTTATTGAAACTAGTACACATACTACACATACATATATAACATACAGAATAGACGCATGATGTGCCATTATAAGTATATACATGTACAAAATATACACGCACCAACCTACACTACCTACCTACACATACACTAAAGAACATGTACACATTATTAAATTAGTTTATTTCTTTTTTATAATTAGTTTTATTTCTTTCTTTTTTTCTAGTTTTGTTTCTATATTTTATTTTATTTAAAATATTTATAAATGTTTTATAAAAAATTTAAGAATGAGAGCATTAACTGCCGACAAACTGCTGTGCAGTTTGGCAGAATACAAAAGTGCTAGTATTAAGTCCATTTTTTGTGATACTGTAATAAAATAAATAAATAAAAATAATGATATTTTGTAGGAAACTTAAAATTATTTAGATCTTTTTAAGTCATGTCATTGATATCTTTCGCAGTCATAGTATGGGTTAGATAGTGTCATTACTACACAGAATCGCTTGTGTTAGATTTCCGAACCAGCGTCTTCTTCATTTCATAGGCTTTAACATATTTTACAAATTATATTAAATTCTTCTATATTTTCTCATAAATCTTTAAAAAATATCAACTAGCGACCCGCTTCCCGCTTTGCACGGTTTCTTCCTCTACTCTCTACTATGATATGTATGTATTATACATATGAATATGTATTAAAAAAAACCGCATCAATATCCGTTACGTAGATTTAAAGATCTAAGCATACATAGGGACAGACGGACAACGGGGAAACGACTTTATTTTATACCATGTACCATGATAATACCTTTTTATTTGTTCTAATTTTTTACGAATTGCTTACAAAATTCCTTTATCATTCAATTCCTGGTTACATATTTTCTAAACCGTGCGAAATATTCGCAGCATCATATGTGGCTAGGATGATTATGAGATGGCCGAATTATGATTAGTAAAAATTTTAAACGCGTCGAGGCCAACGACCTCTGGTCCTGGCTTCCGCGCCATGTGTTTGTGTTCTATTTTTTTTGGTTATCATAGCTCGAAACTACTATTGTTTCAAATAAGGAAATATATACAGTTATTAATAATTTTATATTCGCATAAAATACTACAGAAATAGGTCATACTACCCAGCGATCAGATTTAGTCAAAACTGCGGTTTTGAACACGGGAGGATAGGGTGAGGAGTTTGTAATTTTTATTTTTTCAATAAAAATACTTAGCGCAACTGACTAACTTGCACAGCCTCACATAAATTTTAATTTTATTATTGCTGAACTGATACATATGTCACAGAGACTATATTTTTTAAGGAGTAAAAATTTACCTATATTTTTTCCAGCTTTAAATATAGTATCTTTAAACATTGAAATACGTAGACGTTAGTTAGTTAATTTTTTTTTCTCTACAAAACCTTTTTTTTTTTTTTTTTAAATAATAAATCATTTTATGTATTAATCCAGTTTGTAAATAATTCAATATGAGACTAACGGACCATATTCGGTTTTCCAAGCTAACTAACTATGAAGTGCATAGTAGAACATATTTGGCAACACGAAGAAATGGGTTTAGTACCCTATCCTTTTATGCACATTTTATCTTTTGATTGTTATAGTCACAATCTGAACCTCTTGGTCGTAAAGATATATAATACGAGCAATATAACATAACGATTTGTTGTGATGAAATTCCCTTCCCTTCCCTTACAAGTTCACCTGAAAATCATTGAAGTTATGTAATTTCTTCTGAATTAATATATTATGTAAACTTAAATGGAATATTAAAAAAATGAGCTTTTTATAAGAGCCAGGCCTGATCTATGTTCTGTAATATTAATCTCGTTATTTCCCTTGGGAACCAATTGAAAAAGTTGAAGACGTCAGCAAGTCTAACAAGAACTGAATATTTATATTTTCTTTATAAGTATGGTTAGTATTCTACTATATTTCTACTTTAAAACATATTACGCTGTCTGCTTGATAAATAAGTTATATGTGTATATATATGTATGTTAGTTTATGCAAGTATATTTATATTTATGTACTAACTAGCTACACCCTGCGGTTTCACCCGCTATATTTTGGATAATTCACACTATATATATATGTTATTCTGATGTGTAAGCTATATTATTTTTCATGAAAATCAATTCAGTAGTTTTTGCGTGAAAGAGTAACAAACATACATCCTTACATTTATACAAACTTTCGCGTTTATAATATTAGTAGGATATTACAATATGTATGATATTATTTTAGTTTATGTAAGAAATATAGTATTTAGTAGTATGTATGTCTATATTATTGTATAAAACTTTATGCACCATATACTGCCTAATTACCTACATTAGATCCTACAAGAGATGGGTGCCTAGAAGAGATCACTTTTAGTGGCCGCCTTTGCGCATCAAATTTATGTTACTTTTTACAATAAGTTCATATGTAAAATTAATCTTCAAATGTGTGCAATAAAGTGTTTTTTGATATAATTGTAATTTAACAGATGTAGGCCTTTATAGCAGAATGTTAAATAAGAAGAAATAGGTTTAAGACGTAGGATTTTTTTTTAAGTTGATGTAATATACATTTTAGTTCTTTATTATTGTATCTCCTATGGGGGTGACATGATCACTAGGTGACCAAACCCCTTAAAAAAAATAAAGATTAAAAAAAAAGTGTTTTTTGATTTGATTTGATTTAAAGTGTTTACTGTTTTGTAAGGAGTGTGTTGCTCTTACTTTTGAGTTAAAATGGATCTCTTAAAGTGTAATACGTGGCCTATTGAAAGAGGCTGATAAGAAATTTGGAAAACCCATAAAATAAACTGGTTTTTATTGCTCTATCGTAATAACGGCAATAAATACAACATTCAAACTCGTGATTAGATACAGTCAGCATCGTACTTGGCTAGCTTTTTGTTTGAAGAGATTTTTTTGACTTAAATTAAGCGTGTGCTTCTACACGTGTCCCACGGTTTTTATAAAATTTTGTACCGTTTTACTACAACTACGTTAATGAAGCTACATGTCTCTATCCCATCAATGGTGGACATTAGTACGAAAGTCACGATCCATAAGATTTATATGGGCACGTTAGTTCACAGTACGTGGATGTTTATAACCATACTCGGACATACTAGCACTAATATAACTGCACTACATATGATTTTGTAATAGTTTATTATACTAACTATGGGAATCGCAATGTCACGTTATTCTGCTGCTTCGTATTAAAACCGCAATATTGATATAATTAGTATATATGGGTCATTCCATGCCAAATCGACAAATTTTTTATCTGACCCCCTTCGATTTCGCTAAACATTTTCGGGAAAAAAAATTTGAAAAAATTCTAAAAAATATCTTTCGGGGGGTAGAAAAAGACCCATCGAAGACCCATATATAACTGAGAATGTAATATATATATTAGTAGAGCAATTTACCAGAATTAATTCTATACGCACTACTAAGTCCACATACTATTGCAATGAATCATTTCATGTTTGTGACAGAAAAGGTATGCTACTAGGAAATTCATTTTTATCAACTACTTGGGTCTTGAATGCTTCCTGTATATTCCATATTATACATAAGACTTCCGGTTTAAAAGTGCTATTTTATATAATGTTAAGTATAAGGTCTGTCTGTATATTGTTAAGGTTATTCTATGAAGAGGTATTTTTTTGATTCCAGTAATTAAAAGTATTCCAGACTACAATATTTTGTTTAGTATCATTTCATTAAAAATATTCAACTTATGGTATACCATCATTTTTATTCAAAAAATTCGTATATTTCAAACTAGGTTAAAGACACTTCATATATTTGCCTATGGGAAAAATAATACAAAACACAGAGCTTCACGTGCTCTCGAGTGTTCGGTATGTGATGTACAGATACAGAGCTCTATGGGGTTTAAGCTCTAGCTATTGGATGGTACTTGGTAGTAAAAGTGTTATTTAATTTAATATCAACTAAAATTTTAAGGCCGATTTTGTTATGTCTGTATTGTATAACGTTATTATTAAAAGAGGTTTGTTGTTGGTTCACCACTAAAATAAAAATATTCCACACTATATCAACAATATTTTGTCTAGTATCATTTCATTAAAAATATCCAACTTATGGTATACGATCATTTTAATTAAAAGGATTCGTACATTCAAAACTAGGTTAAAGACACTTGAAATATTTGCAAGCTATGGGAAAAATTATACAAAATCCAGAGGTTCACGTGCTGTCGAGTGTTCGGAACTATGGGGCTATGTACAGAACTTCATGGGGTTTTAGCTATAGCTATGAGATGGTGAGAGCTCGTTAGCGTGATGAGGATCCCGTGCCCGTGCTCCTGCAAACTGTGTCGAGTGTCTGCTGTGCTTTTGTTTGCCTCTTTGTTGACAGGTGGATGGCTTGTTTATTTAAATCGACTAATGTTTTAATTGATTTTATTTGAGATATAAGGAGTTACTATCCTTTATATTATAAAGTTTTTGTTTGTCTTTATGTCAATCCGCATTGCACAAAAACTACTTCGAATTTGGACACACTACCTAAAAATATATGCTTTGTTTCATTTAAATGTGATGTCTGGATTGGATATCCAATGCATTAAATCTTAACTTCCGGAAAAGAAATGAGTAGTCAAATATATCTTGATTTTAACGAGAATACCGTGTTCTTGGGAACTAAATAAACGTTCCTCTTGTTGAAAATCCGGTCAATATCAAAGCTCTAAAATTTAAGACAATATTTTGTTTTCATCTATTTAAACGAATCAAAAACTTTTGTGAATGTTTTTTAAAAAAAAATTATATCACAAATAAGTCTAATCTGTATCATGTACAATTAATAGTCCAAACATATCGTGATTTTAACGGGAATACTGTGTTTTTGGGAACTAAATAAACGTTCCTCTTGTGGAAAATCCGGCCTATATCAAAGCTTTAAAATTTAAGACAATATTTTGTTTTATTTATTTAAACGAATCAAAAAGTTTGTAAATGTTTTTCAAAAATTTTTTATAGCATAAATAAGTTTAATCTGTATAATGTACAATTACCTTTACGTTTATATAACAGTGCCCATGAAAAACAAATCCATTAAGTTGTTTTAGCGTGACTCGAAAACATACGTGACTAAATTACGACTGTTTTGTCATACTCAGCTTTATAGATTCATATCTTTTATTTAAAATTATTAACTGTTTAAGGGAATTACATTATTTTTACAAATTTTATTATTAAAAAATAATGATTCCAATACATAAAATAACAGCTCTTATGATTTTCGTCGTTTTTTTTATCGTCGTTGTTTATTCAACACGATTCAAATAAAAAGCGGTAAAAAGATATTTTGTGTTAAATTATAAGAAATAGTCAAAGTTATCCTTTACGATTTAAGATTGGACTTTAACCTCGAAAAACTTCTAAACGAATCAACTTAGCGAAAAATCATCTTAGAACATTTTTTTTAGATCGTTAAATTTCCTATAAAAATATGTTTTGATTTAGACGAGACATTCATTCGTTCAAGTGCATTAAAAATCCATCCAAACAAAAAAAAATCCTATGTTATTTAAACGGGAATTAAAAAGTACGATGAGTCACCTCTTAACATTATTTAGGGCTCAAAATTTACCAGAATTTTTTTTTCGTCATCTCAGACGATATTTTCATGGTAACTAAAAATTAAAAGTTTTTTTGGCTCACTAATGTATATGACAGTATAATAACAACATGTGTGACAACATACACGGGTTTTTCATAGTAGCGTGGCGGTGGTGTGATTTGGCCAATAACATTTTGCTAACAACGGGAAAGATAAATCTTATATATAAAATTTTCGTGTCACGATATTTTTATGAAATTTTATATGCATATTCAGTAGGTCTGAGAATCGGATACTATCTATTTTTCATCCCCCTAAGTGATAAGGAGTGACCCACCCCAAATTTTCATGGCAAAACAACGTTTGCCGGGTCAACTAGTAATAAATATGATTAAATATTAATTTATATAGATAGACATTGTAAAGAACTTAAAACTGTATAATGAACTTTTTATTAAAAAATATTTTTGAAGTACTTTTATAAATTAATTCTCGTTGTTTTATTTTTTTAAACAAGTAGTACTTCTAAGATATAGGGCTGTGTATAGTTCGTTAGTGTGACAGTACAATCTCATTTGAATGTATGTCGAGAAGGCACGCTTTTATATTCTTTTATCCTTTATTTTGCGAGTTATTTTCATAATTAGGATTCCTGAGTTATGTAGTTGTAACACTGAGATGGTAATTTAAAATCATTGTTATTGTAGTGTATAGTAATATAATAATAACACCATGACTTTCACAATAGGATGTAAACATTAATAAATTGGACTCTTAATAACCAAACTGACCTTCACAGCATGTTGCAGGTTCAGACCTAATGAGTTATGTAAAATAGAAAGTTTTAATATACTTACTTCTGATGGCGTTCTTTACTTGTGAAATTTAAGTATTAGGCTGGAAGTAATATACATGTCGGAAGTGTAGGTTAGGTTAGCCTTGTCTTAGGTTAGGTTTATAGAGCCTGGGCGGTGGAGGCGAGTTTTCTAATTAATTAAAGCTACTTAAGTCTACACCTTGGTCACAAGTGCAAGGCACTGCTTGGGTTCCTTTCAGAACAGTACGAGATCGTAAAGTTTAGTTGCCTCCTGACCGTATTGCGCCCGTAGCTTTCAGGATAGGCCATCCATTGTGCACATACAATGATAAAAGATTGTATATTCTAATTTCACCGAAATACATATTACGCTAGAATCTGAGTCATTATAAGTATGTGATAGAGCTACTGATATTATTATCATTCACGAATAAACTACTAAATCCTGTTGTTTAACTTAAAACTTGTTTACATAACCATGGCGTACAAAAGCAAACGAAAAGCCTTTGGTTTAGATCAAGTTGAACATTCACGAAATAGGTCATAAGGTGAATGAACAGAACGAAAAGCTTTGCTGATAAAGTTAATATGTTTTTATTGTATTTAAAAACTTGCATCAGGTGAAGTAAATGTAAATATAACAAATGGGTCACGAGGTGAATGAACACAAGGGGACCCTTTCCAGCTGTTTTCAAAATACTCCTTGTATGCATGTCATAACGTATACGAATGAATGAGCATCGTCACTGCACCAAGCTATTGAATACTTTTTCCTTGACTTCAAACATAAATAATCTAGGAGTTTTATTTTTTGAATCTTGTTTTATAAATAAATGCTCTTTGTAAACCAAACATTTTATCAAAACTATATACATATACTGCAGTGAATTATTACTTTAAATTGCCATATTCTTATTCTATTTATTTTTATTATTTACCAGCTGCGTCCCGCGGTTTCACCCGCTTTATTTTGGATAATTCACACTATATCATTATAAATTATAGCCTATGTGTTATTCTGATGTGTAAGCTATATTATTGTAAAGTTGCATCAATATCCATTCAGTAGTTTTAGCGTGAAAGAGTAACAAACATACATCCAGACATCCATACATTCTTACAAACTTTCGCGTTTATAAAAGGATTAGTAGGATATTAGATTTGGCTCATAATAGTTTATTTCGTACCTACAGAATACAAAAAAAAAACATTTTTTATTATCACAGGGATGAAGCCAGCTACGAAGAGCCATTTTGTGTCAGTACGAACGATATTTTTAATATAATAATAAAAATACAAAGACTACATAAGAATCATATTTAGTAAAGTTCGACATCTTCTTTATATTTTTGCCACAATGTTTGGTTTATTTGTTTGTTTCTTCTTTCTTTCAATATATTAAGTACGTTAATTTGATTATACTTTTGTTGCTTTCTTAAATATTTAAAAAAAATTATGGATGGCCGATAAAAGGAAAATTTTTTACTTATATAACACAAGTCAACAAAAAAAAAAACTTTTTTTTGTGTCTGTTACTTAATGACTATTGTCTGAGTGTTTACATTGAAAAATAACCAAAAACTTAATTTATGAAGAAATAAGTTTGCTATTGTATGTTTTATATTGATAATTAAGTTTTAAAGTTCTTAGTGGAGAGTAAAATAATAATTGGTAATACTTTAAAACAAAATGGCGACAAGTCGCGCATTCTACTGTATTGAGTGTATGTATATCTATTACAAACTGTAGCAACTACTTTTGTATATGACTGAGTCGCAGAATAGCATACAGACTTTACTTGTCGAAATAATATGAAATTTTCTATGAAAACGAAATTTCTATAAAAGCAAACTTTATTCAAAAAACCTATTTTACCCATTATAAGTAAGGTAAAAGAAATCAAAATTTGACATTTTGTTGCCAGACTCAAAATCCGTGTTGACCGGTGTAATCTTTCATGTAATGAGGTCTGGACATTTTATTTTCTTTATTATGTTTAATAAAATATATGTGGCACTGAGTTTTAGTAAAATAATTTAAATCAGTACTTGTCAGTAAAATATTGTAAGCAAAATGAATAGGCTGTATGTTTGCTATGGTTGACATTAAGCATGGTATACCTCTTTCGTCTACCCATTGTTCTACTTGGATGGGAGTCGACAATAGTAATACGTTACTTTCAACAGCTACGATTATGGTAGAACTGAATGGTGCATTGAGTGGTAATGTTGTAGCACAACGATTATAGATTTTTTTTATTTACAGCCTTTTAAATCTTCATTAATTACAATCACCTACAAGGTATTTTTCCTTTTGAAATCTATAATTACCTTTATTAAGAGCAAAGATTAGAGTGTAGAAACTCGAAGCGAGGTATTGTAATGCGCATCCTTTTTAATTACTTAACAGTCTTGTCCTGATATTATATACCGACCTACTATTTGAAGAATACTATATATTGTTTGTGGCTTCTTAAAAACTTATCTAACTTATTTTTTTTCGTCCCGCCGTTGATTATCGAGGATTTAAAAAAAAGGAATTATTCAGCCGTTCCATTGATTACTCACATACCTATGGTTATTGCTAACAACTCTCGATCGATTATTATCAGAATGTCATTACGTAAGTTAGCTCTGTGGAAAGTGACGTTATTATTAACTTTAACGGTTTACTGTGCAATATAGCTCACATGAACTACATAGTTAATAGTATCATAAACATCATCATCACAACCCGTCAATGGCCCACTGCTGAGCCGGGGTCCTCCTCAGAATGAGGAGGGTATTAGGCTACAGTTCACCATGCTGGCCCAGTGGGGGTTGGCAGACTTCACACACCTTTGAGAACATGGAAAACTCTCAGGAGTGCAGGTTTCCTCACGTTGCTTTCTTTTACCGTTTAAGAAAGTGATATTTAATTTCTTAAAACACAAAATACAGAAGAGTCAGAGATGTGTACTCGGACCTTCCGAGTAAGACATTGAAGTCTTAACCTCTGGGCCATCACTCCTTTTTTTAATAGTACCTATGTTGGTATCTTAATAATTACTTCAAATATCTCGTCGCATGTAATCCATACCCTTCACGCAAGAACTCCAACATTAACAAAACCACAACATTAATGTTGATCGATTGCTCCGGTGAGATCTTAATTAGACGCACCGAGCCCTGCCCTGCGGTTTGAACCGGTCAAGTCAGATCAGTTCTTAGTTTTAAGTAGTAAGTTATCCTATTATTTAGTGACTTAAGTCCTGCTGACCCCGATTGAAGGATTTGTCAAGTTGTCAGTTTAGGTTTCCAACGAGGGTGTTAATGATATTAGGGTGATAATAATTATTTTAAATGGAATATGTGATGTAACCAAAGAATAAAAAGTACATCTTTTCTAATGTATGAATTATGTAAGAAAATATTCTGACAAGTACGAATAGGACTCGGCCACCTAAAGTTCCGTATAGTTTGAATTGAAGGACAAACTTAACTTTGCCGTGGGAACTTAACTTAACTTTGTTGCCGACATAGGTTACAATCAGTTTACCAATTCCAAAAAGCTTTTGCTATTACATAACAATCCAATTTAAAGTTTTTGAATTATTTTCTTTACTTGTGCTGTAAGAACCTTATAAAATATTTATAATCTTTTGCGTGTATCATAGCTCTGGCAGTCGTTACTCATGATATCACTTAAAAGTGATGTTTTCACGAATCCAAGGGGCTATAGGCCTCTTCAGAGACAGACAAATGGAGAAGAAAGTGATCCTATAAGAGATTTTTTTTCTTTTGAAGGTTCAACCAATTGAATAAAAGGTTTTAAGCGTTTGTATATACAAAAGTATTCAAAACACAATAATGTCTTTCTAAACGACGTAACAACACAAGGCACGGGCTGCAAAGCTTGAGCGATGCTTTCAGCATCCGCTTCCACGGTTGAGAACATCTGAAACACTTATTTTGTCTGTAAATTTCAACGTAGAACCCACCTAACAGAAACAGGCAGATTGTAAATATAGTCGAAATATTTGTCTTTTTATATTGAACAATATTATCTTTATGGGAGCTATACTGTACTGAACTAGAGGTTGCTTACTACAATTTGTTTTACTATAGAGGTTCAGGTTATCTCTGGAGCAACTGGTCTATGTTAAAAGTTCTTACAAGTCGCGCAGTGTCTGGTTAACATAGATTGTACATAAAGTGAGATTTAAAAATCACAACCATTTACTACGAGCCCATGCTCGTAATTGTTTCATCAACACTGTAGAAAATATTCAAAAAGAGGGTGTTTAATAACACAACCTAAACAAGTTAACGTCTTCGATCTATTTAATACTACGATAAGGAACTAGCGTGCCATTTTACTGAAGGAATGGATGTAATAAAATTTGTCAATGTCTATTACAAATGACAAAAGGAAGGAAGCAACATGCATAATATGATAAAAATAATTTAATGAGCGTCATTCCAAGGCTGTGCATTACGCAGCATATCCTTTCCTCTATTATTATTCACAGTTCAACCGCTATGTCCAACATTTGGAGCTTTCTTTATAAAGTTTTTAGGCCAAACGGATAAAATATCTTCTTTTCATAGTATGTTTGAATTATAGAGTAATTTAAAAAATAGTAATGAAATTAAGGAATTCGGAATGTGGTTCCGTATATAGTACAGTCAATCCTATCGCGTGTCTCTACCGCTAACTTCTACTAACTATGGTTTTAATTCCATGAAGTCAGTGTCGGTATCTTTTAAATAGGTTTATTATAATTAAAATACTCTTGCCAATTATGGTATTAAAAGATATAATCTTACAATAATTAAAATAACTGTATTAAATTAAGAGAGAAAAAAACGTGTTTGATGTTCATAAAGCACGCGGTTTTCTTATTGTAAAATCTATACCAATATTATAAAGCATATAATCAAAGAAGACTATGTAACATCACGCGCCCTAAGGTCCGCCTAGTAAATAATATTGGATTTTTAAATTCTTCTAATAGAACATTTTAAACGCATAGTACAAGGGGAATCGGCGCATGACTACTAAAAACTATTCTACCTCAATTTTTTTATGCGATCCTCTTCAAATTGATGATATAAATGCATGTTTCCATGGAGCAACCCCGTGCCATATTGTTTAAACAATTACAAGGAATTGTTATTTTTAAACCGGACAATTTTTTTGTATTCTTTATTGAAATACAAATCAAAACCTATGACTTTTCACGATAAAGTTAATATTTTTAGTGACATGACTTTTTAAAGGTTCGAAAAATCTCAAATTTTGGTACTATCGATACATGAAAAGTATATTTAATATGAAATATAAAAAATATATTTTTTTATACACTACAATAGTTAATAATATTCTTAATTAAGATTTTTAAAAAAATCATTGTTAATGTAGTGATTATGTGACGAGGTCGAGCAATATTTACTGTTAGTAGAAGTTAATCCTGCTACTGGGCCGCAAGCTCCAGGCGTTGCCCGGCCTCATACCTAAACTGCGTGTTATTAATATATGTATGTACGTGTGTTAGATAAACATTGTTACAGTAGCTTGCACTGGTCTGGGAATCGTTTATCAGCTAACTTTGACGTTTTATTAAGGAGATAGGACTTATTAATTATTTATTTAACCCGCTTTAAAAGGTACTAATACAATTATTATGTTTATCATTGTTATAGACGCGAGTGATAAAGTCAATCATTCGAACAAAATGACAGGGTACATTAGGCTGGTCAGTTAAGTGTGACCAATAAATAGTAATACAATCTAGGAAGACATATACGTTCGCGTGACGCTTCATGCAACCCGCCACGCTAGCTATGCAAATTAAACTGCTACTGAAGTTTGATTCTTATAGATAGACTCACTTTACTAGAAGAATTAAAAACAGTAGTTGGCAATATTTTGCAAATTTATTAGAACCTTACGAATATTAACTAGTAAAATGGATTGTCGACGGTAGATTGTGATGATGAAGTGAAAATTTTACGTAAAAGTTTTCGCAAATTAAGTAACCAAAATTTTTAAAGATGATAGAAAGAAAAAGAGCGAGAAGAAGAGATATTAATTCTATTTATTGGTTAATGAAAAAAAAGTTAAGTAATAACACCGACTGATTGGGATACGGTTCGCAATTTCATGGTTGATAATCTGTCAAGACTTTCTTTGTAGATAGAGACATTCGGCGTAATGCAAGCTATGAAAACTAAACGAGACACTTACAGTTCCAACGATAATATCATTAAAGATGAGATAGACTTTGCAAATCCTAAAAAACAGTATAGTTTATTAAATTTTTGTTTATTTTTGCTGTCTACAGTCTTACGTTTTATTCTTATAACACCTTTAGCGACGCTAACTGTGTAATATGCAGACAGTACTTAAATAACCGCCAGCTGCCTCCGATATTTATAACAAATAAAGAGACACTGTCTACATGTCTGTGTTTATACACTTACCTTCTTCATGTTTTCAAAGTACACAGTTTGAATTTCGATATAAATGTAAAATATTTTATACTGTAACTATAAAAGTAAATATAAATATTTTCTGCGTACAGAATATAAAGAGTATAGCAAATTTATGAGAGTAAAACAATAGTAGGATGAAATGGGATTGGACTAAGATTAGATCCTGGATTACCTTTTATCCTAGAAAAGTATTATAAGCTATCCAGTATCTTCTTTAACCTTAAAATTATTAGCAGGATTTATTAAGTCATATTTTCTGCTTCGTGGTCATAGGTTAAAACAAAGAAGAGGAATTTGTGCAAATTGAGCTCACAATTTAATTATAAATTAGCGCAGCAGACGAGTACGCTGACCGTAAAAATGAACAACCGTCAGCGAAAACGCTCAAAATATAGTTCTACAACCTCGTTCAGTGTAATTATTTTACTAGGAAGTAAAATTTACTATGAATGATGTTTAATATTTTATTAGAGGGAATTTGTGGTCATAATTAGACAAACGGATATTTTAACACGTTTATTACTTAACTTAAATCTAATTTACAACGTTATCAAATATGCATGCGAATCCGACTGCCAAGTGTCATTAACGCGTTCCGGTCGAGCCGCATGTGGGCCAGACAGACCCCTTCCATCTCGTTAATGCTGCGGTTCTAGTGAACTATGGGTTCTCGGTCCACTGGAACCGTGGCATTCTTCTCATCATTCCCCTTCCTCACTCTATCTTCGAGGCAGCAACGCATCGACAAAAAAAGAGTCACTCTCTTGTATTACGGATGTCCATAGACGACGGTGGCCACTTACCATCAGGCGGGCCGCCTGCTCGTTTGCCCCTTAACTGCTATAAAAAAAATGTTATGCGACTTCTTATTGTCATCGAAGTGGAAGTTTCCACGTTACTTTTGATTTTTATATCTTGGAAATGATCTCGATAATTGGATCAGGTCAGGTCAAGGAATACTTCAATGTCTATTATTAAAGCCTCGAGTTTATGACCATATGATTCGATTCCATGAATCCAATATATCGCACTAGACGTAAAGTATTCGATAATGAATCTTTTTTATTCAAGTTTGGATGTTTGGTTAGAGCTTTTTAAGTATAGTTATTTTTGTAATAGTAGAGACCTGTTCTTATAAACAAAATTCATTTTGTTTCTGGTAAGAATTCCGAATTCTAGTAAGCCAATTCTACCCCGAGCATGCTAGGATACCTTTTGTGGAGGTTGGCAAAGTGCCCACTGCTTCAGGGATTCGATCTTTAATAAAGACAAAATACTGGGCTGAGATCAGAAATATGCTTACAATACAAAAGTATTACGACAAATGCGATACATATAAGATATTGTGTACTAAACTAGAAAGTAGCCGAGCCACCCTTCAGCGATTCTTTTATGAGATTCTGCTATATAACCCCTAAAAACCTTATAACCCTATTACATCAAGATAATAAATACAAATAAAAGTCAATAAGATACAAAGGCTTTTCATGATTTTTTTATATATTAAAAAACATTCTACACGCTAATTTTAACGCTATGTAAACAACGTGACAGAATTAATGGTTTATTGAAAACTCGCTAACCGTTTTGTGCTATCATCATTGCACAGCTTGGTTCATCACAAAGGGTATTAAAAGAGTACAGTATCGCATATTTTTAACATATCCATATAAATCCAGTGTGGCACGCAAAAGCTAGGGCCGACGCACTCAACTTACGCACGGCAACCAACGGAAATTGCTCATTGCACACTTTTTAATGACGACTTCCCGATGAGAGCTTAATGAGTCAGTCAGACCGGAATATTTATACTTAATAATTTATATGAGAAAACATACCCGATTGACTGATTTATTGATACAGGTATTGTAAGAGGGCAACTTAAGCAAGTCTGTTACTTCAACTGCCGACATCAGCATTTAACACCCTATGGTATACTCTGCTATGTTACTGCGTATATTTTATAATAGTGGCCCGTCCCGGCTTCGCACGGGTGGATTAAACACACCAACGCGTCGGCGTGTATTTTTTTGTTTATATTGTCATTTTTAATTTCGTAATATCTTTTGAATGGAATGTCCGATTCCAATAATTCAAAAAGTAATCAACAGATATTGAAATAGTCTTGAATACAAAATAATTTATTTGGATATTAATACAAAGGTATGGACAACATGGTCTGATTTTGATATACAATTCTATCAACTTTTAAAAAGTAGTTATAGTGACATAACTACAATAGTTGGACATATGATCTGGTAAAGTGAAAATGTTCTATAATATTGTAGAACATTTTTTTGTTCTATCATCAATGTTTTCCGCAGCGCATGCGATGATAAACATTTTATGGCTAATTTTTTTACATCTTGGGTTGGTTTTAGTAAGAATTTCTCAGGATCTCTATTTCTAACGGCAAAAGAATCGGTGAAACCGATCCAGTAGTTTTTAAGTTCATTCGTTACATACAAAAATACAAATCTATCCTCTTTATAATATTAGGCAAAATAGAAAAATAATCTAGTCTAGTATAATGGTTTTGTATTACATAGAATCTAATCCTGAAGTACTAGTACGCCTTTTGGATCCACGCCATATAATTAACAACGTAGCGCTGAAGCTCGAAAACATTTCTTAGTAGGGTTTTGTTGTGTTGTGGGGTTTGATATTTATAAACTTTTAACTTACTTAATTTTTATCATTTAAATCGAGATAGTTTTTTGCTTTTTAATATCTAAAACCACAGACGTATTAACTACACTCGCGATTGGCACGCCATCCTGAAAGCAATAGTTATAACATATTCAGAGAACCATTAGCCTAAAAATTAAAAATAAGTATGATATCAGTATAATACAGTACTGCTATTTTCCGGTGCGGCAGGCCGCAGCGCCCACCCAAAAGGAACTGTCGCCATCAAAATTATAATATTTTTGCTTAATAACTGTGTAACGCATATCTAACGAGCTGGCTGATACGCTCGCGTGCATTATAATGTTTACGGTTGTTTGATTCGCCGATTGCCAAGGATAGTTTTCTTACTGCTTTCTTGCTTTGTTATTACCATATATTCAAAACAAACTCGTCATATATTTTCATAATAATTAATGCAACAGTTTATCTTATTCAAATGTACAAAATCTAAATACCTTCCTTTCTATGTTGGCTTTGATTGTAATATTCTATTGTAGTAGAATTTAACAAAATTGTGCTTTAATGCTGCTTCTGCTGCTTTCAGTACAGATCAGGCATTCAAAAGGAATTAAAATATATATAGGGGGTATATGGAAGATACCCCCTTGTTACAGATTTGAATATTCAAGTAAACTAAGTTTAAGCAATATGTAGGGATCACCCTGATAGGAAATAACATCGGAGATCAACTCCTCGGTTCGTCGAGCTTCGAAATTGAATATTCCACACGTCGTGTTGCCTAGTAACGTTATATGATGTAGGAATAAGTATATATTTATATGATAAATTGTAATGGAAGTTGTTGAATCTGATTTAATGAAAAATATAACTTTCCAACCATTTAATTCGCGTCTGCATTAAAACAATATCAAAAAATAATTGAATTGATATTTATTATTAAGTTTTGATTAAATTCGATCGATTTCGATTGGGATTGGGAGTACCTACATATAACAAAAGTCACATTTTACTAACAAGAATTATTTGTTATTTCAGATATTACATAAAATGAAGCGACCGTGAACAACATAATCACAAAGAAAGATCAAAAAGGTAAGTTAAATTATTTGCATTCATTAACAATTATTACAAATAGAGTAGTTTTAACAAAAAAAATATTATATTAAAATCACAAAACATGTTGAGCCAATATTTAAAATTTAAATGACAGAATAGGTAAAGTTGAACCTCGGTCTCCGAAGATGTACGACAGTAGACAATAAGCTTATTGTCATTCTGTTAGCCGACGGATATATTTATGTTGTGCTTATACATACAACTATGGTCAGTAGCTGGAACTGCTACCACGGAACCGTATCCGCTATACGATGACGTGTATAGTACATAGTAGTACATTCATGATTGCAGGATTGATAAGCATAGGAGAATTGTTTGTGATTGATTCATTGAAACTGATAATAAATTGTATGAATTCGTACATGGAATACCGAAGCATGTAAGCAAAATGACCTACATTCCTGATATAGACCTACATTAATAAACTAGGGACGTATAAGTATATCTTATAATAAATATATTACATAATCCAACAATACATACTCGTATACAAAATATCAAACAACATTACCTACAAAGGACTGACTCAAAGTGAATAAAAATATTCTTAAGCTGTTAAAAAAAGCTCAGATCAAAGGTAGTACAACTCCAAACGATCAACTGAAAGACTCCGTTTAAATATAAAAGTTTCAGTAGGCAATATTTATGACATTCATGATTACACAAAAGGATGTCCGTTAAATACACTGATTAAGTTTAATTTACTCATACAAAAAGATTAGTTGTTCCTATCAAATATTTTAATTTTAATTAACATAAAAAATTTATATCAGAATGTAAATACTACATAAGAAAAACATAAAGGAAGCAAAAATAATTACTTCCAAAAACCAAAATCTCATACGTTTTGTACTTCAAACAGCTTAACTCTACAATAAAACGGTTAATCGGAAACACTGAACAAGTTAAGTACTGTAATCTTTGAAAGCACTCTTCATAGTCATCTTTGTAACACGAGTTCACTAACCCTGAAATTACAGCGCGGGGTAAAAAAGGACCCGTAACATCGCATCTCGAGTGTGCCCCAGTTTGTTTCAGCAAAGTTGCGAGACGCTTTCCGTAGTTTGAATTTCAAATCCTGGCGCGTGCCTATGGGCTACTGCTTTTTTAATTTTTTTTCTTTAGCTCAAATAAAATCCTACTTTTAACATTATAAATTTGAAAGTTTGGATATTTGTTTTCTTGGATTTTAATGAAATTTAGCAAACAAATACTTCGTAAGTTCCACCACATCATCTGTGGTATAGAATTGAGTCATAGAATGTGCGAAAGAATGAGGGAGTCTTTGAGGAAAGAGTGATTGATTGTATCAGTTGGTGGTCTTTCAAATCACTCTTAAAAATGTTTAGTCGTCATTGGCGTTTTAAATACTACTAACCCTTAAGTGCCATGGCGACCTGTACACAGTGCACTTGACTATTACCGACCTAATTCCAGAGCTGACATGACAAGTGGCGCTATGAGCCGACTGGGTTTATTAATTGAGTAGCTTTTAAGCCCTTAGGGTGGGTACAAATAGGATAATTCTATTACGTCTCTTAATGAGCATGTCCAGCATTGTAATTACGACTTGTACTTATATTCTAACTTGTGATATTAATTATTATGTAGTTCAAAATAATTACAACAATTTAGAATACTTCGAGATATTGTAAGCCGAATTTTAGTATGGTTTTATTTACCCGACTACGGCGAAGCCAAAAGTAGGTGAAATAACTTTGGCAGTCTATGTATGTATGTTCCACTATAGCGCCTAAACTACTGAACCAATTTTAACAAATGAGGGGTCAAATAGATTCGTAATAATGGCGCGGGTTACATAGGCTACATAAATTTTATGAATTTTTTATGACGGATTTTAACCTTCAGATTCTAGCCTCAAAAAGGATTAAACTGAGATAATCATCAGGAGTTTGGTCTCAAAAGAGTGTTCTTGGCGAGCACATTACAAATTTGTTATAAGGTGCCTTTACAACACAACTAAAAGCCAAAACAGATATTTTTTGTTTGTATGTCCAATTTTATGCGCATCACGCAAAAACTATTGCACAGAAGTGGATACTGTTATAGTTGTAATACTGCAGTTACTCTGCACCTTAAAATATAATTTTTTGTTTCTTGAAAAAGGATATTATGAATTTATAAAAAAAGTGTTAGTCCTGTGAAGCTAGGTCGGGTCGACTATTTTCTATTAAACCTTATTATAAATACGAATGTTACAATTGTGTAAAGTTAGTTGTAATAGATAACAAAACATGTAGAAGGATTAAATATAAACAATAGATGCTATATGGTGTCTAGAAACCTTTTTTCCTCATACAGCGTTAATGTACGCGGCGACAAGCACACTCTCAGAGCCTTTGCATATTGCAGGCTCTGTGCTGCTCCTGATTGTGACGTCACGTCACAGCTTCACTATCTACAAAAGAGCTATTACCATTCAAATGGATTTTAACCTCGTGGAATTAGAGTTATGTGTATACAACGTTATTACAAATCTCTACATTTAACTTAATTTTAGTCAATATCATAATGAAAGAAATCGGTACATCGCTGTATCCAAATTCTAGTGGATCTATTTTTTCATATTTTGTACTGAAAGTTTAACGTATCATTTTTCACCTTCCATCACAATACACAAGAAGATCGTAAAAAACTATTTTCAATAATACTGGATTCCCACGGGTTTATTATTAATCATTGTAGGCATTAATGCTTTTGAGCGGACGCCGCAATCATGATATTCGCTGCTGGAATCGGGTATCAAAATACCTACTTCTGTTATATTGAACTTTGATATATCCGAGGAAATACGTATTTAAATGTATATTAAAAATTCTACTGATAGTATTGAATTCGGCAAACGCGGTAAAATGAGAATATCTCGTTTTTTGGTGGAGATTGGTGACTATGACCACTTATTAACGGGTGGGCAGTCTACACATTGCTCCCTTCTCCCTCATAAGAAAAATATTTAATAACTAATTTACCCACCCATATGGCAAGAAACCCTTAATATTTCTGAGATATTTATTAATCTTTTTAACTTTATGAAGAGTCGTCTTTAGTTATGGATGTAAATTCTCTTTAATATCTGTCCAAAGAGGGGTCCAGACATACCAAAAAATATGTGATTTGTCAAGCAATTAAGGTTCACTTTCCAAATTATGAGGTTTTTAATGAAAAAGATTTGTACCTTCGATAACTATTTAATGAGTACTGTACACCTATAGTTTTAATGTGTCTAAAATTTTAACTTGTACCGACTTAAAATAAACTGACTTTCATTATACATTTATAAATTAATTCATCTACTTATATATAGAATATTTTACCATATTGTAGTATGATATTTTCGACAAGTGCTGCTTCAATTAAGGACTAACTTGAAGAACTTCACAATTTCGTCTGGGACCTGAGTGCGGAAGTAGTTTATCCTAAATTAGTTTTATCTCCTGAATGAGTAGGGTACTAAGTTACCGTTATACATTG
Organism: Limenitis camilla; assembly: GCA_905147385.1. Lineage (NCBI taxonomy): Eukaryota > Metazoa > Arthropoda > Insecta > Lepidoptera > Nymphalidae > Limenitis > Limenitis camilla. The sequence continues at coordinate 4,590,816 of LR990243.1, forward strand.
CAGGCTTAATTAAAAATTTAAAACCTAGTTGAATGAGCCAAAAACAATAAACAGATTTTGCCCTAGAATGATTTGCCCTTGTTTGTGGTCTCGAATAAATTTTAAATTACGAGACGCAGCCGACTTAATGTTTATGATAATTGAAAATGTTAACAATGGATCTCTTTTTCGTTTCCTTGTTTCTCATAAATAAAATATCAAGCGTTTATGTTTACTTTTTATAGGAGTAACAGAGCTTATTAGGTAGGGACTTGAGAATTAAAATTCAAAAGGTACTTTACTAGAGTACGCTTTTGTTTTTAGAAGTTGATTGCTAATGCAGACTAACCTTAAAAGTAATTAAAATTTCAAATAAAACTAGTATTTATTATAAAATATAATCGGTAATACTTACTATTAAATATAGACATGATTATTAATGAGGAGTGTGTCACGATTCCGACTCACCCTTGATCAACTCTATTACCTATTTAGTTATACTTTCATAATTATTTTTAAAAGAATAACGGTAGATAGAACGAGTATTTATTTTAGAATTGCTTTTAATATATCGATTTTAATTTTTTAGTATAGACGCTTGTAACATGTATTTTTAAACACTTCGCACGGGTGCAATGCTGATGCGTGCGATCATTCATAGGCAGGCCACCGTTTGCCTTGCATTTTAAATCTGTAATATCTTCATAAATATTCTATTAAATTTCATGCTGTAAAGGGCTATATTGATCTATATTAAATGCTCAATATATTTAAGGTACTTCGTTTTATATGTTAATGCTGTAATTGCTTAAAATAGCTTCGTACATAAGCTATTATTTCTCTTAAAAAGTAAAGGATTTAAATGGTTATTGTGAGTTTTCCCTAAAAGATAGACATATATCATCGCGGACTTTTTTGTAGACCTTTTTAAGGTGTACAATACTGTAAAACATTATTTTGATCTATCTCGTAGGATTCAGCCAGCGTTTGCAATGTAAGCGCAAAAAATGTGTTTATTTACAACATCACTATAGTAACCTCTAAAATTATCAGTGTTTCTCTACTAAATTATGCATGTATTATACATATAAACCTTCCTCTTGAATCACTTTATCTATTAAAAAAACCGCATCAAAATCCGTTGGGTAGTTTTAAAGATCTAAGCATACATAGGGACAGACAGATGGGAAGCGACTTTTTTTATACTATGTAGTGAAGTATACAGACAATGTAACGGGGCAGATAAGGTGGACTTAAGTCCATAGCCTCGTTAATAATAGGGTTCCCTGTCTCTTGGCGCCCTAAAAAACTTTCCCGTTGTTTTAAAACTCATGTTGTAGTCTTCTCGATCGTTCTCTTTTTGCCGTAAAAAGTTGTTATAGTATTCTAATCTTTTAAATATTATTTAATTACTAAATAAAGCTTATAGCTGGATATAGTGAAAATAATATTACTTTCTCAATTTAAGCCATAATTTAGTAAGCCCTACATTAACCCTCCATTGTCTGAGTACAGTCGACAACAAAAGGATTGAGTTACAAAAACTCTACATATTAACAAGTGTACAAAGATATGATACTTGTATATAACCTAAAGATGAGATGTGCCATAATATAAAGACCTATTATCTACACTGTAGATTCTACAATATTAATTTCTTTGTTGGGATTGTGTATAAATTGTTAATTTTAATAAGGAATTAAACATTTTATATTAAACTAGCCCAGCCTTACGATTTTCGCGTGATGCTCTTCCTATGTGTCGTAATGTGATGTTATATAGATATATAATTTTTTTTTATTCGAACCAGAAGTTCCTGGGATTAATCCAACCAAACAAACAAACTCTTTAGCTTTATAATGTTAGTATAGATGAATTCGTTAAATTTTTAACAACTCCGCAGGACCGTAAAGGAGTAATATATATGAGGTAATATATATGAATTTCTCATATTGGAATGATAGGTCAAAGGTCAGATAAGTGGGTCGCCGGCTGCGGCTCAGCTGTGACCCATTTAACTACGGAACCTACATTGAAAACTATTTTAAAAGCTTTTAAAAATTCATGCAGGTTTCATGTGCGTCCTATTCTTTTAACGCGCTTAGGAATGGAGATAACAATTTAACTTTTTCCATTTCAATAGGTGAATCCAGAATATTCGTATTTTTATTGTTTTCGCGACATAATGTTGACTAAAAATATGTCTTGAGGTTTAATTTTAGAAAATTTTGACTTATTTTCGTTCTATTCAAATTCTTTTGTTATTTTAATTCAGACTTTAACATTTTGCAAAAAAAAACATTGATTACACACAATATATAACTAAGTGCGTCAGAATATTCTTTTTTTAAGTTTCTTTGTACAAAAAAAAACCTCATAAAAGATGACCTTGATGTCTTGAAAATTTAGCTGCTGCGTGGGGGGGTCCCCTTTCCCATTTAAAATACATTGAAAAAAAAAACCTTTTTTTCTTTATTTTCATTGTAAATCATCGAAAATATTTTATTTTTAAATTTCTCTTTTCGTTATTATATCTTGTAGGAAGTTAAATTCTCTACAAAAAAGGTCTCTTTAATTTTTTTGCTAAAACGCATAGGAAAAATATTACAGGACTTTAAAAAATGAAACTATAACAAGGAGTAACTTAGGATATTTAACATCTCGCTACGACTCATAGGACCGGAGCAACACGCGAACGAATTTGCGCGGGTCGGCTAGTTAACTAACTAAGTAATGTTATAAATATATATTGCGGTATAATTAAGTAAATACTGCAGCTTTTTATATAATTGGAATGACCTATTTCGAATCAAATAGGTTTACTTATTGGAACGGAGTGTACTTGAATAACTGCATATCATCATCCATTGATCCTAACCATGTTTGCGACAATGCGGACTCAGCATAATGTGATAGGTTTGAGCTTGAACATCCCCTATAAACTGAAGAGTTTCCAAGGCGACCCTCAATCACGTCACAATGTATAGATAGAGTGTCAAATCACTTAGGTGCATCAATGAATATTATATTTTTATAGAGGCTAATTTCTAATTAATTTAAAATTGCTAATTTTGTAATGTTTGTAACTGCAAGGATCATGTTAAATGTTAATAGTAAAGAATATATTTAGAATATCTTGGAAACTTGGAAAGTCACAAAAAGTATAACGTTGGATTTTTGGTATTTTAGTTTAATATATTTGATTGAGTGATGAGTCTGATGACTGATCTGCTATACACAAGCTCAGTAAGCCACGGGATATGGACTCTTCATAAAATAAACATATTTATATTGTCCCCTTTATTTTCGTCTTTCAATTCGAAGTCGCTAGTAAGTTTTAAGAGCAATAAACTAGAGTAAATATACATTTACTCATATAATATCCTAAGGCAGAATTCATGCAAAATCCTTGTGATGTGTTCTTAACAAAATGTTTTCAGACAGCATTGTCTTCATCACCGCAATAAAGCACGAGAACACCCGCCACCCTCTTTTACGCCCTTAAATAAACTTTACTGGCAACAACTTGGAATTTAAACACTAAGTTATATAGTTATGCGCCTTTATCAAGAAGTAAATGGAAATCTCCACACTATTTAATATTTTGTGAGTACAAATACTTATTTGATATAATGATTAATGACTACTACAAGGAATAATATTGAATATTAATCCTGATTCTTTCTGTCATAATGCCAAAACGAAGTTAAATACAATAATTTTAAATGCCAATGGTTTACCTACGAAGCGCAAAACCAAGCTCCTAATTTAATTATTTTAAAAAAATCTCTTATCTCTAATATACATTATAGTCGTCTCACTTAAATTTATTAATATATTATATTATAATAATATTTCCTCGTAAAGCAATAGTAGACAAGCAAGAGCCTCTTTTTAGATAAATTGTCGCAATTCGTGCACGTACATTCCTTTTCGTAGCCAGGACGTGCCCTGTGTCAACATCATTATTCCTCGTTAACACTTAAATGTTATAGTGGGCTTTATAAACCCTACTCTTAACAATAATATCCTCGTGATTAATTCATCTTTAATTTTTGATATAAATTAAAGTAAAATACAGTCTACGAAAATGGAAATTTGATTCAACTGATCGTCAATTTTAAAATTCCTTACTTTGTATCGTTGCATAGTGTCTGGAACTAAACTTTGATCCTAAAATTCTAATTTCCGTTTTCTTTAAGATAGTTTCATGCCATCTTGATTAAACTTCGTCCCATCTTCAGGCCTGCTAAGTAATATCCCGCCGCAGACAGTCCTTTGTACCACAATCGCAGCCCATTCATGCCATGCGGTCCTTTTCTTATGATATGTCCTTCCTCTTGAGTACTATGGCATCAGTAAATGCTATATATAATGAAAACAAGAATATTATAGTAAAAAAATTTTTTAGGGCTTTTTAATAAGTACTACATAAGACTTGCTCGTAGTTACCCGTGAGGGGAAGAGTTAGAATACTATTCCCCTCTGCCGCTGAGAGAGCGTTTCGTAAGAACCGAGTAACCCAGCGAGCCTTGGTGAAACCGCCGTCCGCTGAAACCGCTACATTTTTTCTTCACTCCCCCTCCCTCTACTCTATCTTCGAGGATGCAACGCAAAGAGATACCCTCTTGTTTTGTCGATCTCCATGGGCGATGATGGCCACTTACCATCAGGTGGACCATCTGCTCGTTTGCAAATTATTTACCATAAAAAAGTAGTATAAAACAAGTTGTCATTATGTTCAAAAGATAGAATAGGACTACCAATATAACAATATAATTTATTCAATTTAATGTGACGTCACGTAGCCTCAAAATAGCTATTAAAACGCATCCAAATATACTTTACTAATTAGAAATTATGAACGATGACAATATCAACAGACAAAATCACTACGATTCGAAAGGCGCTTCCTCCTAGTCGGCTAAAAAGTAGTTACATATTTCAAGCGAGCATCTCACTGTCAAAGTCAAGGGTTAAATACTTTATTTAATCTGCAAACGCCAACGTAATTGTTTCTATTCGCTTATTACATTCCTACATACGAATACTTGTATCGTAACGTACATACTTTTTATGGCAGAAAGAAGCAAACATAGAAAGTAACTTAATGGTAAATGGTCACGGTCACCCACGGACTTTCAACAATGCGAGAGGATTAAAACTCTTGTATTGCTGATGTGTTTCGTTCTTAGAAATGGTGGAGGAATTGAATTAAGTTGCTTAGAAGGAAGTGCGGTGAAAATAATGCTGATAATGAGATCCTAGAGACCGCCAGAATCGCAGCATTGCATCGCAGCATTCGGAAGGAAAGAAGAAGAAACGAAATCAGGCCCACACGCGGCAAGAACGGAACGCGTTACATGACACTTGGCAATCGGATTCGCATGCATACTGATAGCAAGCCAGTCAGAGAAAACCAAAGAAGGATCAATCAATCAATCAATTTATTTCCTTTTACTTTATACGAGATACGATCCCTGCGGTGGAGGGGAACTTTATTCTAATCAGTTTTTAATCGTTTAATATAATTTTATTTATATATGTATGTATGTAAAGTTGTAACGACTACTTAAAACAATTACTGACCATTATGTTAAAATTCATCATTGATTGATTTATTCATCCATCATTGATAAAATTTGAAACCACACATCTCTATGGGATCTATTTCCGCCGCAAGCACGTGCCACGCGACGCACCGTTGCACGCTATTAAATATCGGATAATGTGCGCACGCGCATCTGGTAAATCAATTCATATTAGTGCTATAAAATAATACGATAATTCTTACTAATCGCTACTAAAATAATCGTTACGTGTAGTGCGTGTTTAATTGGAGCAAGCAAATAATAATAATTTAAATCTAAATATTAAGCTTCGTAAACGAATATGGATTTTCTAAAATTGTAAATAACACTTATTGTAAAATGAAGGCAGTAAATATCTATCCTTAGTTACGAGTAAGTAGAGCACAGCCTGATGACATGGAAATAACGTTCATTTAACGCCACGTCCGCTGAAGTGCTGGAAAATTGCGATTGCTACTTTTTACTAAAGCGGAATGAATCAACGCTTCGATGGCCCGATATCCACTTACGTGAGTTATTTTGAAAATCATATATAATACTCAATTTAATTTCCTATAGTGACTGTATTTGTAATGTGGTGGATAGGTTTCATTTCCATAACAAAACTCCGTTATGCCCCGACAAAAGCCAGTGGCACTCTGCTAGTATATATATCAAATATCTATTTTAAAGTGGTTAAAAGAGGCATCAAGTCTAGAGAAGGAATTCATAAATCAGAGACATAGACGGAAATAATATTTACGTCGCTGAACAAACCAACTGTCACGAACGTGTTATTTTTTACACTCTCATAAAATGTAGGAAACATTTATGACTCGGTAATAAATAACATTATTACACTAATAATGGATGTTATCTTTTATTTTATAAAAAAATAAAAAGGCTATCATGATATTTTTAAAGTAATCCATATTTTCATTGCCGTAAGACAGTACCTTGACTTTGAATACATGACATTCTTTCTTAATAAAAAAAATCCATAAACACATTAAAATACCAAAGAACAATCAATTACATAAGTTCCTAGTCTTGAATGAAATCGTAAACGGTACTCTAGATTGGATAATGGACCCTAACTAGTTTCGCCTATTGAACCTAGGTGGAGATCAGGATTCAGGCATTTTAGCTCTCGTTAAGTACATATTTAAATTTGATACGGGCCGATGATGTAACCATTCCAAATGACCGGTAACATTATTTAAAGTAACATTGAAATGCTGAAACGTATATCCTTACAATTCAAACCCATATTTATCCAAAGTGGTTAAACCCTCTTAAAAACAGTACCTATTTAATATGTCAAGCAATCAACCCTCTTAATACCTTCAATGTCTGAGCGAAAGTGCTTAAACACAATTTGTTCCATATTACTCCTCCTTTCTCTCAAGGTTTTCTATAAAGACTAACACTAATAGTATTAGCACCAATAAAGTGGGCTTAACTGAAAGTCAATTTACGCCTGTATAACCAGTGATAATCCGTTTTGAAGAGGATAAAGCTAATTTTGTGGTAAGTCTGTGTCAATGTACATTTAGGTTCGGATGATTATTTTGTCGTTAACGTTCTAGGTTAATTCTATTGTGATAAGACAATGTTCCTTGCCCAAGACTTACCACAAAATAAGTATTATATTTAAGGAAAATTTTAAATCAGGCATGTCATGTTTATGCATAAGGCATCCCTACTAATGTTATAAATGTGAATGTAAGTTTGTTTGTTACGCTTTCACGCGAAAACTACTTAACCGATCATCATGAAACTTTGCACACATATTCTTGAGGGTATAGAAGTAACATAGGATACTTTTTATGAAAAAAAAAATTTTTTTTACGAAAGATATACAATTCATTTCTATTATAATGATCTCTGATATTTATTGAATGGCTTCAATGCAAGCGAAGCCGCAGGTAAAAGCTAGTTAAATATATTTTGGACCATGTGACATTACATTAGTAAGAGAGAAATAATTTTACTTGCCATATATATTGTTAATTATGATGTCGGCAACATTAATCTGAGAAATATTTGATTTTAGAAGTTGGCACAAACTGAAAATTTAGCAAACCAAATAAATACGCCGCTAAGAAGGAAATATTTATTCGCGTCGAGAGTATTCAAGCAGTAAAGCACTAGGCCTAACCCCCAGGAGCATATCCTAGTCAAGCCGTGATACTGTTGGTTTGCGTATAGATTACAACTTCTTTTTAATTATTAACATTATGTATATAAACTCACACGAGACCTACTCATTAGTTTTTTGTTTATCCTTGATTATCCTTAATTAAATGTATGATCATCACGTTTAAAATATTTAAAAGGTTAAGAAGTTAAATAGTTTCCAGTTTCCTAATTACTAATTATCTGTAGACGTAACTCAAACCACAGTATTAAGACAAAGAAGAATAATGAAGGCTAAGAAAGATCCAACGATGAATTAAAAAGCAGTAGAGTTACTAAATATATCGTAAGAGACTGATTTCAATTTTCATTTCAATTACAATTAAATCTAAATAATAAAAATATACCATTGACCGCAAAAAGTGAGAGTATGTATGCGGCGAATCAAAAGTGATTATTTCCACGAAAACACCGACGAAATGGACCTCCCGAAATAACTCCCATATTCTTCGACCGGCATTGTTTTCCACATTAGGTAAAGGAATGTCTCCCGGTCTGACGCTCCTCATCTCAAGCTCACATGGCTTATTTTATGTATCGATTTTTATACACACTGTTTCCAGTGGCTTTTGTAAGTATATTTAATGCAACGAAACACTGTCTTTTTTGATTGCATGTCAGAAAAAAACACTTCTAGGGTATACAAGGAATATAAATTAAATTTAAGTAAATCATACCCAATTGACAATTTATTCATTTACTAAATAACTCGTACTTCTAAAGTTTATATATTACTAATTACCCCATGCAGGTTTACTAAGCAGTAATACTAACTCATATGCAAAGTAAATATAATAAAATCTGCTAATGATTCTTTTTACAATCAACATTAACAAGTTATAAAAAAATCATTAACGCGTCTAGACGAACAGTGTTTGATAGAATTTTTATTTACACAACGTTTTTTCATGGAGCTTTTTTGCGTAAAATTGTACCACCTCACTTTGTGAAGCAGCTTTTTCGTAATGTTTTGTTGTTTCTTATCTAATGAAATTCTCTGTAGTTCTTACCAATACTTAATTTTCAAATCTATTAGGTGATAATTCTTAATTTCTAGAAAGAGCCTAGAATTTGGTATAAGTTAATATTTGTATTCAGATTTGAATTTAATTTAAAAATGGTTCGGATGACTGTTGTAGGTCTTTAAATTCAATTAACATGCAATTGTGATAAAATCGATAACTAAATCATAACGAAGGGCGAGCACTTCACTTGTCGACATTGATATAATTATCATTAATTAGTGATTTCACACACAAGTAAGTACTTCAGTATATAACGTAACTATTCTAGATGCAATCACTTGTTAAAACACCGTGACAAAAACATCGTTAAGTACCATCTTAGAAAGAGAAATAATTACATACAGACCTTCAGTACATTTCGTATAAAGAGTAGAACGCAATTGTTTGTTCGTAGGAGGTACTTGTGCCCCTCAGGAGAGCATAACAATGAACTATTACAGTGGAGCTATAGGAGGGTAGAATTTAGTAGCTACTGTGTTCTCACGGTCCGCACTGAGCGTATCCAAGCGTCTAGTAGGGACTTCTTGAGAACTTTAATATATACTAATGTGATGCATAAGTAGAATCAATATATTACTAATTTATCAGCTGAATCAAAATATACATAACTGAAAAACAACATTCAAAAGTTACAGTTTGCACAAAAATATTTAATCAAAACCGACATGTTAATAAATATAAAAATTTTAAATATTTATTTCTTAAACGTACGGCGGAAATCTTAACATTAAAAAGTTGTAAATAATGCCCACGTAGCCTTTATTCAATGTTAACAAGGTAAGTCGGTCGAGGATAGAATCTAGCTAACAAATCATCTAGAAAAAAGAAAAAGCCGTGTTCCACTTTATCTTAACAAGGCACTTACAAAATAAAGCGAGATGACAAAAATAAATTGTTTCACCCCTCTAAAATTAGTCTTGGAAACCCACGCTGGGCTGTTTGAGACAGGTTCAAGAAATTCCTTATGATACTAGACTGTCGCTGTCCGCCCACTGGGCACGATGAGAAACTACTATATATTTTAAGTAAATGGTGATATTGTGTTTGGCTTATCTGATATTAAATTATATTATTATACGATACGATATAAATTGGTAATAAAAAATGTCATCTGACGTTTTGCAAGTAGGTATACCTATAATTTTTTATTTTTTATGGGAACACCAAAGGGACCGCGTAACGTGGGCATTTAATTAAACTGGACTGTTTGGATAGACAGAATAAGGTTAGAATTCTTTCTAAAAAATTCCATATTTTTAATATGGTTTTCTTTAAATTTTCGGTTTGTAAGAATAATCTTGTGTGTGGTGGTAATAACGTGGTTGAAATACAACTCTAAATCTCTTTTAAAATTAATTTAAAACGAATTAAATAAACATAAATCACTATAACAGTAGCGCACCAGTAAAAACATAATTCAATTAGTGTACTCGTACCAGTGAATGAGTTTCATCGAATCCAATGACCAATCTAACGCGGCGCCACGCTTATCGATTAAGGTACAAACCGCTCAATGCGAGATACGCACGCTATCCACCCTTCTGTGTACTTAATAACTTAATGCGTCTAATGCGATTTATTTAAATTTTTATTTAAAGTTAACCTAGAAATAAAAGTAATCTGTTTAACGCTGTTCTCGTTTATGTTTACCAGCTCACCACTGAATACTTACGATAGTATATCTCAATTAGATTATTTACAGAGTACTTTTGAGACGACAAGAAGCTACCATCAGCTCGGAATTCAGTTATCTGTTAAGAAGAGCTGCAAGAAACTCGACAGTCAATGTCAATGTTTTTTTACATTCCAAGCTCCCTATACAGGATTAGAGATAGAAGATCTATTCTATACACTACCAGTCATGATAGTCATGACGATTTTTCTAATCTTGGATAACCCTCCACAGCAAAGTGCAAATACTTTTATTTTTACCTTTTATTATAACACCTACATAGTATGCATTGTTTTCCACAAAATCCTTCTGACACCCTTTCATTTGCGAGCGCCAGGCTTTACGCCTACGTACATCTATTGAGGTATTCCTGGAAGGAGAATTTATGAATATTAATGTGGTTTTAAAATATGGAACGTGAGAAATTCAGCTTCCGACTATAGACGAATGAAATAAAATAATTTTCAAGCAGTTAACAGGGCCCGTGTCCTTTCATAACACCAGTAATTTCAAACAGTGTTTTTCAGTTTTATTTTTTTTCTATTGATGATTTGAGGAAAGCAATAATTGATGAAATTAGAAGTAACTTTATATTATCTTTAACATTTTGTAAATTATTAATATTTAATCACATCCTTATAATATTGTTTCCAGTTTGGTTTTAAACTAATCACAGATAGAAGTTATTAAAATTTTTATCAACGTAATTAATGTTTAAAGGAAGAGGGTGCCTTACCGTCATTTACCCTCTGGGCATAGACAAATAGACGATCTAATAACATCACTAGATGATAGAAGAGCGACTTTTATTACGACATTAAGCTTTACACTCATTTTTGTGCAGATAAGTTAAAGTTTTTAAAAATTATAAACATTATTTAAATTAAAATATCAGTAAATAATAATGACATGTCAATTTAAATTCCTTTATTCCATAAAAGAATTCACTTCGAAATTATATAGCTATTTAAATAATAAGTATTTATATTGCTTTTACAGTCATACAGGATATTGGTTAGTTACCACAATTATCATCGCTTCACATAGTAAATGATTTTGTAATTCATTTCCCGTTTACTATTTATTTGTCTTTACCAAGTAGCTATTTCATAAAATGTATAAAAAGATATAAAATGACAAGCAACTTGAAAACTCATGGGTTCAAAAAGTCTTATCAAAAACGTTTTAAACTGCCCTAGTTCAAAATGTTTTTGAAACGGATAAAACGTTTCTTAATTACAATTTTTTCTGACATCTGATTTAAATAAATTAAATGTTTTAAGTAGGACTTGCAGTTATAGTAGAATAGTTTTTACGTGATGCGCGTACAAACAGAAGACTAAAAATAATTGTTTTATATTACATTTTTATTATATGTATAGATGTCACGTGTATGAATTGTTGAACTCCGAGAAAGTTAGTGTTGTGTGTAATAATATCGATAAGCAGGCGAGAGCGAGGGCGCGAACGAAAGTGACGTATTTATCCGCAACTGACATTTCCGTCCGATAACTCGCTCGTCCTGCCTCAAGGGCTATTACTTCGCGACACCAGCGTTTATGTGTCTCCCACACGCCCAGATGTGACGATGCCGATGCTATTTAAGTTTTAATCGATATTGGGTGGAATGAACTGCACTTGATACTAGTGCAGCTACTTGATTGTTGTTTTCCTTGTTTGTGCGCTGATAGCTCAATTATATATAAATTCCGTAGTATAATCGGAGTAGACATAGAAGTGTTTACCTAAACATATCAAGAAATTCTACTGCGCATTCAATATTAGAAGGAAGGAAACAATTATTAACTATTTAATTTATGTGTACTTAATATTTATTATTACTAAATACTTACTATTCTAGAAACAAAATATTCTTACTGTTTTTGTTGTTCTTCCAAATACGTGTAGCAATATCGTATTACTATCAAAAATGAACATAAAACAAAAATTTCCATAACATAACTCAGCAGACGATCAAAGCGATAAAGTCGTGTTTACAAAATCCCTGGGGCGAGATATCGAGATAAATGTAAATCGACATTCCCGTTTACGAACTATTTTTGAATCACTTGACCATTATTTTCAAATTACATATTTATTTCTACATAAATATTGTATTTCGTATGGAAAGTGTCAAAGTTATGGATATTTAAAGAAAGAGTAAGTCCTAAATCATGAGCATCCAAAGATTTGTTAATTGTATTAGTATTAGTGGTTAGGACTTTAGGTATAGTAGCTTGTCTTGTCTATCTTAATAAATAAATAATAAAAGGTTTAAGTGTGACATTATAACAGTTTAAAGTAGACGTAAATACAGTTCTATACCTAACGCTAAGTTAAAAATCACTCAAAATCATATTCAAATAAAGTTGAAGAACTTGAGAAAACGACATTTTGTCTAGACAAGTCTATTAACTAGTGTACTCGATCAGCGTTATAGTCTTCTGAGAAACTTTGCCAATTTCTGTAGCTTATTGCTTCATAACGTATGATCGAATATAATTTAATACTTAAACTTATTGTTAACAATATTACCTGAACATGTACATTGTAGTCATTATTAATAGAGCATTAATTCTAGGTAGAATAATGATAATTTCTGTACAGAAATTATAGATTAAATTTGAGTCGAATGGTTAAAAATAATCACGAGGTTTAATGAAAACATTTCTTTTACAGACAAAATGGAGGAGCGAGACAAAGATGAAGGGGCCGGCGTGCCCGACATGACCATGATGCCGGAGATCACGGAGCAGGCTATCAACGACAATCTCAGGAGACGATATATTCACGACCTCATATATGTATCCTTTAACAATAATCAAAACCGCAACACAAACTCTGGAAACCATAATATGCCAAACATTTATTTATAGATATTTTACTGGAATAAGTAAGGGGCGTCCATTAGTTACGTAAGATTTTTGAGAATTTTTCGATTGGTTCCCTCCCCTCCTAGAACACCTCACGTAATTAATGGACACCCCCTAACCAACTAAACCAATAAATAGGACTATAGATTCAAAATAACGCATAGCCTTTAACGTGTCTTATAGTCGCTCGAATTTAAGAATTCGTTCTAAAATTATTATTTTTTTTAATGCCATTGTATTTATTCTTGTTTAGCAATGAAATAGACTAATCAAAGCGATAATTTATCATAGAGGCGACGACTATTGACGCGCTGTAATCTTCCAAATTTCAAGTTTTGGTACATCGCGATATTTTTGTTACTTACTTATTTAAAAAATATCTGTGCAGTGTTTAGGTGGTCGTAATCTTATTTTTAATCATTGATACCAAATGTAATTCTTAGCAATACCTCATAAATGCTCTGCTGGTACTCCACTAACGGAAATGATACCTAATTATAATTAGGCAACATTTGCAAAATTAAAGTTTGTTTAAAAATAAATGAAAACTACTAGAAATACTCATGATGGAAAAGCCTAAAGGAATAAATCAAACCTAATTTGATGTTCACTAATAAATCTTTACAAAGTGATTAGTGAAGATGTTTTTACTTAAATAATGTGATGGCAAGTAATTTCATGTAAGCAATAGATCTTATAATAATGAAACAATATTTTTTACTGTAAACTGCATTCAATCAGATAAATTCCTATATTACGTATGCTGTAATTTTCTTTTATTATCATTAATAAGTAATGCTCGATTATATAAAAAAATATTTAATTTTAGTCAGGAAATTATAAGTAATATTCCAAAAGATTAATACACTTACATAGTTATCAATTAAGAAAGACTATGGAATACTATGTATTAAATGAAGACATAGGGGTTAGAAGGTTCAATGTAGGCAAAAACCCCTTTTATAATAGGACTATAACTATCAGAGAGGAGAGAAAAAACCTAGTAATTGTGAATTATTTCATTGCAGCACTGCCGCCACTAACAATTAATCAAGCAATTACTTCACAATCTAATTACGTCTTGTACCTGTCGAGCCTATCAATAAGGAAGCGCTTGATAATCGTTTCCGGCTCTCATTGTTTATTCATTTCTTTAACGTTTTATATGTAGACTTACATAATAGGAATATATATTATTTGAACCCATTAATGACCTTCTGCAGAGCCGGGTCTCCTCAGAATGAGAAGATCCGACCATCACACTGGTATAGTAACGGTTGGCAGACTTTACACCCCTTTAAGGACATTACGCAGAACTCTCAGACGAGCAGGTTTCCTCACGATGTTTTCCTTCACCGTTAAAGCCCGTGCATGCATGGAATCGAAATTGGACCTCCCGAGTTGTCTTCCAAGTTTTAACCATTTATTCGAATTTGATTTAAACGAGACTATACTTTTAATATACCCCCTTCATTTAGCTTTCTTTTGCTCGTAGAAATATTGAACTTCCTTTAATATACATTTATAGTCATTGAGAGTAGGATTTGATTACAATCAAAATCTAGATGTTAATACGTAAATAATTAGAAAATATCTAATTTTAACAACAATTCAATTATTATAGTTGTAAAAGCTGTATAAAAATATTTATAATAATTCAAACATAACAATTTTTCGATTTTCCTTGGTTTAAAAGCGGCTAAAGTTTGCAGAATAAAACTTATACAATGCGGGTTTTTTACGCTGTCTAGAGAAATAAAAAATGCTTTCAATTGCACCGTACATCTTGACTGCGAAATGAATGAAATTAGTTCTTTTACATCATAAAATATTTAATTCTTACGTTCGTACAATGTTTTCCTGAACAAAGCACAGACATACACAGGTTCAATTCTAGTCGCAGTGAATCCATACAAGGAATTAGGATGTTACAATATGGTAAGTAATTTTAAGCTGTTTAAGCTCTTTAACAATGATTGGCATTCATTTATAATATAATCCATAAATGCCAGAGCTAAATTCTTTCATACAAGCTTTGCCTAGGATTTCATATACGTAAACATAATTTATATATATAAAAGCGAAAAGTCACTGACTGACTGACTGACTGATCATCACGAAATCTCAGGAACTATAAAACCTACAAACTTGAAATTTAGAATGTAAATTTCAAGTTTGCGGAATATGAAAATTGCGGGAATATGAAAATTGGCATTTAGATTATTACAGCAGCGGGAAAAATTATCTTTTTATAATCTCATAGAAAATCAGAACTTCTACGCGGACGAAGTCGCGGGCGCCCGCTAGTTATTTAATATTTAAAAACATGATATTTTTTTATTTGTCATCTATTTTAATAGATGATAACAGTAACTGTTAAAGCAGCTTATACAATATGAGGACTTTACTGCAATGATTGTCTGGATTAGTTCAGCTGCTCTTGAGATTTGCGTGCACAAATGCATCTTTTTATAATTTTACAGTAATGTGTTTGTAAACGTTACTCATCCATTATAAAACGTTACGCGGAATGCGATCATCCGCATACTTACAAAAATAAACAATTAGTTTCAAGTAACAGCGCACATAAATATTTAAGCCTTAACAGGAAACTAAGTAGCAGTCTAGATTATACCTTTGGTGTCTGTAACCATTGTGGAATGAGTTACGATCCGTTGCTTTGTAATTATCTGTTGCTTTTAAAACGTGTAACGAATTAATTAATCGCCAATCCAAAAATTATACATAAAACTACCTAGATACCTACCTATTAACCATGAAAAACAGAAGTAGGGTAAATGTATTAACTATTTTCCCTAACTATTCTATTTATATTAATAAATGTGGGGAAATGACGCTAACTATTTAATTACACAAATGTTTTCCTTTGATTGTTTAACGTGAATCATTCTCAATCCCAATAAAAAAAATATAACAAAGTCCCATATATTTAGTTGCTTTATATGATAGACATTTCCCTTAAATTCACTTTCATCTGAAAATTAATAGATTTCTTGTTCTATTGTTGTATGGGAATCCATTTATGTTTTACAAAAACTACACTAGTCTACATGCCATTGTATATTACTAATTATTCATGTAGGAAATAATTAAGATAGGGTTTCATAGCAACTTCCGATATCATTCGCCATCACTGAGAAAACTATCTAAGAAATCGATAAATACAAAATGTAAGTAAAAAAATAACTATATCATTTCAGATTTAATCGACTAGGCTTTAAACATCAAACCAACAACATGCGTTAAAATTAAGTAGAGAGTAAAGCAAACAGTTATTAGCATAAGGCAATTTTATCCTACATTGAGTACTAATTCCACCCTTTTTAATAAAGGGGTCGAACATCGTCCCTCCAGGCAAAGCGACGTAGGTGTAAACGCGGAAAGGGCTCAAAGGGCAAAACCAGGAGAGCGAATAAAATTTATTTACGTCGACGACAATTACTCTCTTAATTAAAACTCTTATGGGGGTTTTGGTTTTAATCTGTATTTGACGAGTGAACGAATTTTATGTGCGCAATATAAAAAGTGAAGTTTATCATGATTTATACAATTATTTTAGTGATTGCTTATTTTAGATTTATATTTACCTTAGATTCAAAACTCCAATGAGACTCTTATTTATCATTTACATTGGGAAAACTCAGCTCACCTGCTTACGCAGTAAGAAAAGCAATGATCGATATTATTGATGCTGCTAAGATTTTTTATTTTAGTTATTTTCACAGTATGTTTACTCTGGTAATTTACTGTGGGATGGGACTATGTTGAATCTATTTTTATGCTTGAGTTAGAGATATATTTTTTAATGGGTTACTTTTTTTAGGAGGACATGCAAAACTACCGCGGAAAGGCCTTTGGGAGTCTGCCGCCTCATGTTTTCGCATTAGCAGAGTCGGCGTACAGCTCCCTGCAGGTGAATAAATCTTAGCGTACCAATTAAAATAAAAATTCTATATTTAGCTTACAGAAATGTTTATAAAATTTATATCCGATTAATTTCATAGAATGGCGAGAAAAATCAATCAGTAGTAATATCGGGCGAAAGTGGAGCAGGGAAAACGGAAACGACGAAATTGATTTTGCAGTACCTTTGTGCTGCCGGAGGTCAAGCCTCTTGGGCAGAACAACAGATCCTTGAAGCCAATACGGTTTTAGAAGCATTCGGTAAGTTAATTCAAATATTCAGCACAATATAATATACTTGACAATGAGAATAAGTTAGATAGATAGTAGTTAGATAATTCTAAAACATTATTTACATTACGTAATCCAACTGTCCTCGCTTCTTCCTAGAGTGCCTTTAAATGTGCTATTTTCCCTGGAGTTCTTGCATTTCTTTTATAGTTTGCAATTGTTCCAGTTTTAATTAAGATGACAAAAGACGGGCTCATGATCTACTTATTGTATCTCGCTATGAATCTCGGTTTTCTTATTTCCTATAAGTTTGATATTTTATACTTCAATATATCTGTAGAATAATATTTACAGCGGTTGATTTTAATATTTTAAATAGGATATTTCTCAACAAGAACTACTTACTACTGATCAAATTATTCTAGGTAATGCAAAAACTGTTAGAAATGACAATTCGTCGCGATTTGGCAAGTTTGTCGAAGTGAGACTTGATCATCGAGGAGGTATTAGAGGAGCAGTGTTGAGGGATTTCCTTCTGGAACGTGCAAGGATAACTGGCCCAGCACCTAGAGAGACGAACTATCACGTTTTTTATCAATTGGTTGAAGGAGCTAAGGTAAATCAGGTTTCAAATTTAAGGGATTATTACTCTATGTTAATTTCACGTCTCTGGCTGAGATCTTTATACGATCTGAGATTTTTTTAATATTTAATTAACATAATTTGGTTTTTAGCACAATGCCGAACTCCGAAGTATCCTACGTCTAAGAGATGATGTTCAGTACAAATACCTTCGACCTGAAGACGATGAAGCAAGGAAAGGTCGTGGGGGAGAACAAGGCAAGTTGGAAGCTTTACAACTTGCATTGACAGTACTGCAAGTACCTCTACACATGTGTGAAGGACTGTTTAAAGTGTTGGCAGCAGTATTATGGTTAGGGAACATACAATTTCAGGTATGAATTGAGGCTGAATTGTGACTTTCATGCAAAAAAAACTTATCAGTCACATTTTCCAATTTACCTACTCTTATTTCAGGATGTGGATGGTGAAAGGACTACCCTAGCTCCAGAAGATAAAGAGGCTGTGGATGCTGTTGCCAATTTGTTAGGTCTGGCACCACCTACTGCACAACGAGTGCTGTTAGAGAGACAGATAAATGTCAGAGGAAATGTAACTGATATACCCTTGAGGTTGCATGAGGTGGGAATAAATACTACTTTAATTTTGATAAAATGATATTATTACAATTCGTCTGTGTCATTGAATGAACGTTACCTTAAATCAGCTTTATTTACAAAATAAATCTTTTTCTAGGCTCGAGAAAACCGACACGCAATGGCAAGAGCTCTGTACGCGCGAACATTCGCATGGCTCGTCCGACATGTCAACAGTTGTTCGGCGCCTGGAAGAGAGGCCAGGCGAGCATTGGGAGTTTTGGATATATTCGGTTTTGAAAACTTTGCTGCGAATTCGCTGGAACAGCTATGTATTAACTACGCAAATGAAAAATTGCATATGTTCTTTAACAATTATGTGTTCGCGCTGGAGCAGGAAATTGTAAGTTTAATTATACGTATATGTAAAATTATATTCTATTTTAAACGGCTCGTTGACTAGTTACTTATATATGGTCAAACTGAAAAATAACGCTTTTACCTCAAGTTAACCTAGAGTGCTTCAGATTTAATCACGACCATGATTTGTTTAATTCGTAATTTTCTATTTGGAACAAGAATGGAGATAAAAAAGGTGTAAATAAATTGCATTTTAAATAACATTATATTTTATCACCCTTGTTATTTTTAGTACCGTCAAGAAGGAATCAAATACAACCAAATTCAGTTCACCGATAATGCAGCTTGCTTGGAGTTACTGGAAAAGCCTCCGAGAAGTCTATTAAAATTGCTCAGTGAACAATGTCATATGCCAAAGGTGAATATTTATTTACCTAATGAAATCAAAAATTCGTTTACTCTTTTAATATTAATTTAATTTTTTTTTAAATATTAGGGCTCCGATGGCGCTTACTTGACCAATATACAAGGTGAATTCGGGGATCACCAAAGTTTTGTTAAAGGTTCTCGACGGAAATGGGAAGAAGAATTCGGAGTGCAACATTACGCTGGAACAGTTACATATAGTGTACAAGGATTTGTGGATAAAAATAGGGACACGCAGCAAGATGCGTTTATTGATCACTTGAGTAGATCTGCTAACCCATTTGTAAGGGAATTGGCGGATTATGTACAAGATCTAGCTCCTCCGGGACACGTAAGTGATTTTCTGTATGTAGTGATATTTAAAAAGAATGTGATGTCATATTCTACCTAAAATATTTACGAGACAAAGATAAACATAAGGTAAAATTGTATTGACTTCTCGATAAAGCCGATTTCGGTTCTGTCTAGTAAACTAAATAAAAATATTTCTTTTCTATTTTGTAGGATATTTCACTTTCAAGTCCTGGTTCTACAAGCACTACTCAAAGAGGTACCTCGAAAGGAAGGCCCACGGTTGTGGATACATTTCGAGCACAGCTGCAGTCACTCGTTGATATGCTTCAAGTTACTGATGTTTGGTATGAGCCTCTTGTAATCTTATAATTACATCTATATCACAGTACGAGAACGTTAAAATTTACTATCCGTTTCTCATAAGGTACGTCCGGTGCATCAAACCCAATGAAAACAAAGTGGCCGGCAAATACAACGACCAGCTCGTGCTAGAACAGTTACGATACCTCGGTATGAACGAGATTGTTCGCATTAGACGAGATGGCTTCCCAGTACACTTGCCTAAACCTATGTTCCAAGCGAGATACAGGTGTCTTTTACGCCATCCTAGACCATTAGATCCGGATATTGGGTGAGATATATTAATATTGTGTCGTATACTATATCATACGAAATTAGTAAAGTTTGATACTTTAAATTATTTAAAATCAGATAGCACAAAATCTTGACATCAATTAATCTTACAATTTTTAACAATCATGGATTATTCTCCTACCATATTCTCACAAAATTAAGATATACATCTCATAATGTGTCGAGTTATTTCTAGAAATTAAGTTTTAACAATGAAATAATAATTTATATGACAGGACCATAATGGATTTAGTTAATGCGCCAAGCAATGATTGGCAAATTGGTTACACAAAGGTATTCATGAGAAGTTCTGTACATGGTCCACTTGAAGCCAAAAGAACAGCATTGTTACAATCTTCAGCATTACTTATACAGAAGGTAAGATTTATAAGTAATATATAAACTTCAAAAGGAAAATATATTTTATTTCGTATTCGATTCCTAACGATTTAACAATGTTATTACAGTGGTACAAAGGGTCAGTCAAACGTCGACAATACCTGCAATGGAGACGTGCCGCCATCATTCTACAAGCTGCGTGGCGTGGTTGGTTCGACAGAGCGTCCTTCCTACGATTACGACGAGCGGCATTAACTCTACAAAGACATTTGAGAGGCGCTTTTGCAAGAGAAGTTGCAGCCGCCTTGCGGGAGATGAAGATGGTCAACCAGGAGATAAAACTAAGAGAAGAACGAAACAGGTAAGCTAGCGTTTACATAATATGTGTAAACTCCTTAAATAAAGAAATTCATACACTAAAGGAATTTATTATTTCAGCCTTGCAGAAAAGGCAGAACAAGAGCGAGCAGAATTAGAAAGCATGGCAGACCAGTTACGTGGTATATCCTGCGCTGGTGCTCGAGCAGAATCCGTTAATCTAGACAACTTATTCGACTTTCTGGCGGATGTACCCGCTCAAAGGGGAGCACCTGATGGTCAATCTGCCCACCAACCTACGATTGCAGAAATTGGCGACTCCATGGAGAGATTGGCAGACGATCTTCATCAAGAGGTAATAAGTCTTTTGATTTGAGATTAAAGAATTTTTTTTTTAATGTGAGGACAGAAAAAAGTCTACATATATGCATACCTTATTCTTATGTGCAAATAAATTTTACAGCTTGAAAACGTCTTGGCAGAAGAAATGAACGAACTCACAAAACACGAAGTCGAACGTAAACCGGATGGGGCTCCATCCGATGCCATTCCTCCTCCTCCTCCGTCATCATTACCATTGCAATCGATCCACCAGCCGTTATCTATGACATCATCGTTTACGAATGGCACAACAAATGGCATGTCACCTACGTCTTTGACCAATGGGGATGTGATGTCATCATCGTTAATCTTACCCCCGCCGCCAATGTTGGAGCCAACTGTTGATGAGTCACCAGTTTTCCCACCGCCACCGGCTTGTTCATTACCAGAACCAGCTGGACCACCTCCTCCACCACCATCCGCTAAAGGTAAGGTTAACTTACAATAAATTTTAAATCATAATTGTTATCTGAGACAGTTGAAATTTTTACAGACTATTTTTTTTACAGATACAACTCCACCAGAACTAACGAATGGTATAATACCGAACGGTAAAATAACTGTAATAAAGGACAAGGAACCGATATACGAAGCAGTCTTACCAAGACCAAATACTGAATCACTTACCACATCTCCACCCCCACCACCAATCAACCCACCGGAAAATAATGGGTATAGCTTTGTTTATGCACTTTTTGTATTTTTATTAATTACTTATTTAGGATATAGGCAAATTATCGTGTAATTTTTAGATTTGCATGTACCAAAGAAGAAATGGAACCAGAAGTGGCGCTACCACCGCTACCGAGTAACGTGACGTCACCAGAAATTAATGATATTTCATCACCGACCTTAGCTTCGGATTCGTGTATGAGTCCACCGCCTACTCTTAATGGGGAAGTTAATGTAAGACATTATATTATAACCATGTCAAGTGTTGTTTAAACATAGTCTTCAAGTAAATTTATTTTAATGATTTTTTAGAACATTGATCGCAATGCGCGTCGTAAGGAACGTGTGGAAAGACGTCTACACCAACTAGAAACTCCTGCTCCCAATCCTGACGCACCGAGCGATGCGCCAAACGATCTTAGCGAATTTGCTAAATTATACTTTAATGATCATCCCAGATCACCTGAAGGTATTTATCAGTCACTGACCAATTACCAAAAATAAATACTTTTTACTTTAGATTGTAAATATGATTCAAGGTACGATAATGGCAACACTAACCCGCAAGAGTAAATCTATGGAGCTGTTAACCAAAGAAGAAATGATAACTTATCACAAAGGCAACAATATTCCTACCTCACATATTCAGTTGCACGATCCTGATAGTGTAACTGCTGCTGTTAACATATTTAGGGTGAGTATCTAAATTATATATTCGCTTTGTATAATATGAGCTGATATTTTTTACCATTCAGTAATTTTTAACCCTATATTTTATAGGATCTATGTCGTTATATGAGAGGTGAATTGACTGCGGAGAAGGAGACACAAGTTATCCAGTCCATTATTGGGAAAGGACTAGAACGGGAAGAACTACGGGATGAGATTTTGGTGCAATGTGTTAGACAAGTAAGTTCTTTTATATATATATACTAGCTGACCCAGCAAACGTTGTTTTGCCACTGCGAGCTGCCGTTATCACTTAGGGGTATAAAAATATAATGTCGGTTGACCGATTCTCAGACCTACCCGACATGTACACAAAATTTCATAAAAATCGGTCGAGCTGTTTCGGAGGAGTATGGTAACTAACATTGTGACACGAGAATTTTATATATAAGATATAAATTTTATTTATTATTTTCAAATTCAACATAACCAGATAATTCTGTAAAAAAGTCGTCCTAGCTATTATTACAGAAAAATATTTTTAACAGATAACAGAATGCCCAGTTGAAGATTGGGCAGAACGTGTATGGCTGATTCTCTGCCTCTGTGCCGTTGCCTGGCAACCAAGCCGTGGCCTAGCTCGATACTACTGCTGCTGGTTAAGAGCCAGAGCTCGCCCCGTGTTGTCACCCGCCTCGACCGGTTCCATGACATCGATGACGTCAGTGACTAGTACTCCCAGGGCTGCACACTGTGCTCAGTGGTGTTTGGATAACTGTAGGGGTGCAGCACCTAGGCAGCTACCTCCTAGTACGGTGGAAATTGCGGTGCGTATTTTTTTCTTTTGTGAAATACGATATTTTTGTCTCATATTAATCGTAATGCAATTACTAATCATTATGTTTCAATTACTGCCTTTATCACCGGGCTAGGGCTACTTCATCCGTAAACGTCATGTATTACTTGAATGTTATTTTTTAAATAGGCAATGCGTCGTCTTGGCACGATCGTATGTCGGTTTTTCTTCCTCGACGGACGCACAAAAGCCATCGACGTACATCCAGCAGACACAGCCGCCGCCGCTGCAGCACGGTTAGCTGACAAATTGGGATTAGCCCCACAAGCTAGAGCAGGCTGGGCTGTCTACCAACAGAGAGCAGGAACTGAAGAACA
Source organism: Limenitis camilla (assembly GCA_905147385.1). Taxonomy (NCBI): domain Eukaryota; kingdom Metazoa; phylum Arthropoda; class Insecta; order Lepidoptera; family Nymphalidae; genus Limenitis; species Limenitis camilla. The sequence continues at coordinate 4,614,711 of LR990243.1, forward strand.
TGTACGAGCCACGCAGTATTTATATGACGTCATTGCTGCTTGGGAAATGTAAGTGTTTTATATTGAATACTTGATCTTTCTTAAGGTAACCTACATATACGAAATAATAGCTTGATTAGCTTTTTGTAATTAAACAAAAAATTTCAATAAATCCAATTATATTAAATTGTTTATCTATCAGGCAGCAAGGTCCAGGAGGAGGATCAGCAGACAACCGTTTTGTGTTTAAGCGTCGACTTTTCCGTGGCGGTAGAGAATTACCACATGATCCTGTGGAGGTTGCTTTACTGTATGCCCAAGCTGTACATAGTGTTGTAAAGGTATGAATTGTTATTGGATTGGATATCCATTAATGATTAATTTTGATGTCACTAGTATTTTTTAATATACAAACTATCAGTGAGTTAATAAAATTAATGATTTTGCTTTTCTTTAATGTAGATGGATGAATTCCCAGTATCCGAAAAAGTAGCTCTCCAGCTAGCAGGACTACAAGCTCAAGTATCTCTTGGAGAACCTCCACCTAGTCCCCCGCCTCCTCATACTCGTGCTTATTATTCTCATCCCGATCAGTTCCTACCACCACGAATTGCAAAACAACGACCTCCACATCAGTGGGTAAGTTTAAACTTTTATTTCAAAATGTAATAGTTAAGGGATTAATAATTTTCAGTGCATGAACTAATTTTATGAAACTAGATTGGTCTAATAAGTTCCTTTTCATCAGGCGACAATATTAGCTCAAGCACATCGTCAATATGGCGCCGGAAGGGCAGAGTTGACGGCCAAGGCATTGTATCTATCTTGCGTAATGCAGTATCCTCTGTATGGAGTCACTCTATTCCCTGTGACTTATAAAGGATATTGGGCTCATGGTAAGTAGAATGTAGTTTTTTATTTTTTTATTTTGCTAACAATATTTTCCTGGAACATGGTAATCTTCCTTTATTTTAATCAAAATTTGTTGGAATTTTATTCTTTGGATATTGTTCTGATATGAAATCTTTATTATATGAAATAGTATGCAGTGAACTTTATACACTACTTCCTCATTTGCAGGCCCGAACGTCCTTCTTGGTGTGGGTGCAGAAGGCGTGGTACTGGTTCGACCAGCTGATAAAGTTGTTTTAGCAGAGTATCCTTACACAAATATCGCTGCAATTCTAATGGATCCGGTAGACAATGGCTTGACACTTAGTTTGACCCATCATGGCCAACATGATGGTTTAAGGTATAGACTTTAAAAAATTAAATTGCTATAAGCAAATAGAATCAATGTTATTAAAGATTATTTTCATCATAGGTGTATTGTCCTCGAATGTGCACAAAAAACTGAAGCTGCATGGCTAATGGCGGCGTATAGCCCAGCCTTAGGTGGAGGACTAGCCGAAGAGGCTCCTCGAAGAGCTGCACCAGCTGCAGAACGAACGCGACTAGCAGCTGCATTACGAGCTGCAAGACGAGCATTGATTGATTCTGCGTTATTGCGACGACCGCAAGATTTGTCTGCTGGAGGTTTCTTGAGGAACACATTGAGGAGGCAAGTGTATACTGCACATAGTAATTGAATAATACAAAAAAATATTATTTTTTTCTTTTAAATATTGAGTCTTGTAAAAATTTTGTTTTCAGATTAAGCAAACACCGCTTAGAACGCGTCCGACTGGATATATCAGCAGAAACGCAGGGCGAATCTTATAAGGGCTTTCCTTCAGCTTACTGGTGCTGGGCGCGTAGCTTACCTCATAGCCTCACCAAACTCAACGAGGCTGAAGAGGTCGCTGCCATGCAGATATTTAAGGTAAACATAATATTATTTACGAACTTTGAGACGAAATGAAAGCAAAATATATAATATTTCTAGGTATTATTAATAATTGGTTCTTCTTAGATACCGGCTAGCAAAAAATGGTATTAATATACATATTAATATGCAGTTTTTTTTTTCACTCTAAACCAAATTTTTTACTCTTATTCCTAGGATATAATGAGCCACGCAGGGCTTACCAGTAACGAGGGCAGCACTAACAACCTTGCTAATAACAATAGTGTGAGCAGTCATGAGAGCGACAGCGACGACCGCGTTGCGCTTGCGCAGTCGTTGCTGCAGCGTTGTCTACAGAAGGATACACTGCTTTGTGAACTCTATGCTCAACTTATTAAACAGGTATTTTTTTGAACTATGAATTCATACTATTTGTGCCAGAGGAACATAGGCATTTTGTAAGTTGAGTGTTGTTATGCCTCCTTAGTAGTTTTACTCAAGATGGAGCATTACAAATTATGAATAGTTTACTAAAGTGACTTGACGAGACGAGTATAAAAAAGTAATAACCAGTCTGTTTTACCCTCAGACAACAGAACACCCAGAACCCAATTCTCGTGTATCAGCTCGCCACTGGGCTCTACTATGCGCTGCTGTGGGGGCTGCGCTACCCCCCGCCAAACCTTTGCGACGATTGCTCCTTGCACATCTACGGTATCGTGCTGCAGCCCTACACGCCTCTGAGGAGGGCAAGTTTGCAAGGCGAGCCGAACAGGTAAATTGAATTTATAGTTGACACTTAATTTGTTATGTTTGAATAAAAATTTTGTTTTAGTTTCTTGTAAATTATAATTTAAACTAATTTATATATAAGTCTTAGGCTTTATATCTCGAGAGCTACAGATCTCGTTATACTGTTATTTATCCTGCATTTATTTTGGTTTACCCAGGTCGCTCTAAGCATAGCGCAAGTACCACGGAGACTAGCTGCTCCATCCAAAGAGGAACTCCTCTGTGCTGCTGCACGTCGCCCAATGCACGTACGAGTACTATTACTTGACGGCAAACAACATGGGCTCGTGTTCGGGCCAGCCGCTACTGCTGACCATCTGGTCGCCATGCTTAGGGACAAGATCGGGCTGACTGATGCTGCTACCGGTATGTATAATAATTGAATCGTCTCTAATTTGTTAGTATTTTTTTTGTTGATAATAAATAGATTTAATCACATCCGTCTCACAGGTTACGCGCTTTACGAGGTGTGCGCAAATTCATCTCCAGCCGGTGCGGGTGAGAGAGCTCTTGGAGGAGCCGAACGTGTGGGCGACGTGCTCGCGCGTTGGGAGAAGGCCGGGGCCACTGCTGCTGCTTGCAGGTTACACTTAGTGTTTTATACGCTTGTGTGATATAGACTAGAGCATTGCTAACAATGCATAAGCACAAAAAAACTACATAGACGTGACACTCACTTCTAACATGCACATTGAGCTTAGTTGGAGCCAAAATTATACGTATACATAGCATAAGCATAATTATATTATAGAAATGAACAAATCCACTCTGACTTGTTATAGATTGGTATTCAAAAAGCGTCTGTTCCTCGGTGAGCGTCCTCTGCACACTGCTTGTGTTGCTGAAATGGAACTATTGTACTACCAAGTCCTTCATGCAGTACGTCATGACAGGCTGCCTATTGAAACTGATGAGGCTGTAAGTAGAAAAATATTAAATTTAAGATACTTTGGATCCATTTTTTTAGAATGAGGAATAATTTACTGCTTTTCTTACTAGGTCATGCTAGCAGCCCTTCACGCACAAGTGGTAAAGGGAGACTGCTTAGGTGGTGGCGAGGAGTGCTCAGCTGCTGCTGTCGCAGTCCTGCCGGCAAGGCTAGCCATGCCAGCGCTGCCCGCCCCTGCAGTACGATTGCACCATCTAGCGTTACGAGGCACAGAACCACACGCTGCAATGCAGAGAGCTCTAACATTAGCTTCATCGTGGCCTTTAACTAGGGCCACCATATTTGATGTAATGGTGAGTTGAAATATTTTATCTTTAAATAGGACGTCCATACTAAGGTTGTGTAAGATATTGGATATACTGTTTGAACCTATTCGTAACATATTTTTACCTTTGCAAGTGATTAATCTATTGTAACTTTTATACCTAATATTATACCCAAAAAATGTACTACTAATAATTTAAATAATTTTTTACAGCAATCCTTTACATCAAACTGGCCTCGCGCACTATGGCTGGCAGTGGATGCGCGCGGTCTTACGCTGCTGCGTCGCGGGGCAAGGGCTGCCCTTGTGTCTCATGACCACGAACAGTTACTGGCGGTATCGCCGGCGCCTAGGGCTCTACTGCTCGTCACTAGAGCTGACAGAAAACATGCTAAGCTTGTACTCTCCACGGATCAGGTTAATATCATAATATCTTTTCAAATCAACTTCAGGGCAGTATGCTTTTTGCTTGTATATTTATTCAAAAATACTTTGAATTTCAGGCGTACCAAATTGCGACATTAATCAAGGACTACATAGAAGCAGTGCGTGGGCCGGTGCTCCCAGCAGTACCTGCCGCGCCTCGCGCTTCCTGACATCCGCCCGCCTAGTGCCAGTGCTTCCACGTCGGCCATTAAATGCACAAGATCGGGACAGACAGACAGACAGACCGACAGGGAGACTACATTTGTAGAATAAATGAATTCATGATACATGTGTGAGTTAGAATAATTTTCAACTGTGTGAGTTAGAATAATTTTCAACCAAAGAATAGAGTACATAAACTTTTTGATCTATGGGCAATAACACTAACTCATACAATTATGTATTGAATACATTTAGTATTCTACAATGGTCTCTTATACTAGAATGAGCAACCTGAGATACCGAGCGATACAAAATGCTGCTTTAATGTATGTGCAAAAATATAAACAAATAAATTATTTGTTATCGCTCTCTTCTCAGATAGGTTTGATCAGATTGCATATAGAAGTAAATGTTGATATGATATTATATAATTATTGTATAATATAAAGCAAAATAATATGCTATCTAAATATCAGTTGAAACATTTGTTAGCTAGCAGAATCTCATGATATAAGCAGATCAGTCTACATTTACTTCATACAATAGATACAGTGATGTTTGGTCAGGAGTGTACGGATGGACGATTTCAGTTGCCAGAAGACGGGGAAGCAAATACAATTAAACTAATACGGATCTAGCTCATCAGTTTTATTCAATAGTTAGCTCTATATTCCAATCTGTAAAACTGGGTCTGTTCGCCTTTTGTGATACAAATGGTCAATTTCATTAATAATGTTCAAAAATTTTAAATTGTTATAAAATTATATTACCAATATAAAGATTCTGAGCTGTGGTAATATCAGAAGGTGTAGCAGGCCCATATAGTGTCAGTATTAATGTAAGCGGTTTAAAATTCTATGGTTTAGTAAGTGTTAAAATTGTTAAGATGTTTCACATAGATAGTGATATTTCAATACTCCCCTTATTAATGGTTAACTATTAAGATGTCCACTCTAACGACATTTTGATCACAAAAAAGATCTTATTCTAAACATGACAGATCCAACCAACTCAATAATGTGTGATAAAAATGTCTTTAAAGTAATAGCGCGTAGCCGATCCACTTCCTAGATCCTAGACACAATGTTAGTTGAATCTCATAGTAAATTAAACTCTATCTCCATAAAATTAAGATATATCATATCAGCCTTAAAATTCCTAATCTGTTATAGAAATTCCTTGGCTTATCTTCCTGTACTGTTAGTACCTCAGAGTATATACTTGTTTAGATGTTTGCAATCGTATGTTTATCCTGAACTCTTGTTTTGTGCCTTGTAAACGCCAGATGATGAGCTATACCCAAATTTTAACATTTATTACAGAAAACTAAACAATTATTAGTAGAATTTAAAGATTATTTCATGAAATTAATAGTAAAAAGATTCGAAGAAAAAAAACTTGAATTGAAAAACTATGAATTTTCAAGAAAAATTTTTGTGATTTGGGTAAGCTATCAAATAATTCTGTGCGTTCAGTGAGCCAATTGTGCAAATTATTCACTAAAGTAACTGTTCCATATATCTTCTATCATGCATATTATGTTGAAGCACAATGTTAAGTCTCAATATTTTATAATGAAATTATATACGATAATTATGATTATGTAGGATATACTGTAGAAAAGCATATTATGCTCCCGTTATGCTAGAGTAATATTAATTCTATGTGAGCATAGATTTTAAAGTTTAGGCATAGATGCAGCTAGGTACGACGTAACCTTTCTTCTTAACTCACTCTGTCTATTGGTGAAAACCGCATTAAAATCCTTTAAGTCGTTTAAAACATCTAAGCGTACAGACCCTAGCTGCACCTATGAGTTTAGGCCTATTCGGTGCTTAGATAAACAATCTGCTTAGTTTATTTCTGATCTCATATTGAGTATTATTTATTTAGATGCCATATTTCGTTAAGCACGAGCAATATTCGATTAGGTTTTTAATTTATTCTTATTATGCTTTTTGTGGCAATTTTGTATATAATTGACAAACCAAAGACACTATGTCCCTTTACTTTGACTAATTTGGCATTGACTTACTTAATATTTGTATATATTTAAGTGTAATTGGCTTATTTTGATATTTTAAAATTGATAAGTCTGAATTAACAAATTAGAACATTATTTAAAAGTATCATTGTTGTTAAACAAAGGGATAAATTTTACAATTATGAAATTACCTTATGGTATAGTTTTAGTGTCAAAATAAAATCTTTTACCTTTGTTTCCTATGATAAAAATCAATACAGTGCAACCTCAATATAACAATTTCCTCGATTTAAAAGGTTCTTCGTAATTCCCTTGAACTGTCCAAAAGGGTCAATGTAAAATATAACTTTACACTGTGAAAATTTTTTGAGAACCTCTGTAACAAATTTTGTCAACCCAAAACCTTTATATAACATTCCTACCAATATATGATGACCATTAATCCCATAATACGACGATTCTTTTTATTTATTTTTTACCTCTACAACACATTTTTGACCAACGTAACCTCAATAAACCTGAGGTTGTGAATTTTTTTTCATAGTCTTATCAGTTACACTTCTAGTAGACGTGGATGTGTATGTGTGTTTCGTATGAAGCTTTATTGCTGAGTTAGGGGCTTTTAAAAATGTAATTAGAATGAAGTCGTGAATTTTTGGATGTTTATTATCTGTATCAATTAATTTGTAATAAAAAACAAAAGTATTGTTTGTTATAGTTAAAAAGTTTAAGTTTTATGTCAATGTATTTTTTTAATTATAGTAAACCGGAAGTGAAAATTTCAAATTTATGTTTGAGTTTTTTAAATATTTTAACCTTGAATTAAATCTTTAAATGTACTAATTCATTACAATAACAAATAAAAACATCATCGCCAATAATTTTAGACTTAGAGCTTGTAGAGTACATACACATAGCTATGAGCACTTTTATGTGCTAACATGCTTCATCCTTCATACGAAAAATAGTATCTGACCAGAGTATAAACAATAATTTATGACTTCATTTTTTTTATTGTCCTCTTGATATATATATAATATTGATGTCCATATAACAAACATCAGTTTAACGAATTACTTGATATAACGAATATTTACTTGCTCTCTTCCGATTTGTTACATTGAGATTGCACTCTAATTCCTTAGGTAATTTTCGGCATTAATAACACCTAACTTACATCAATATTGTTCACTTTTTATTACTACTATACTAAATTTGTGTAATTCTAGACATTTTTTCAGATGTATTTTATTTATAAATTTGATACAGTTATATTGTAAGAATAACAGTAAGTTTGCTTTATTTTAGGCATAAGATTGTATCTTTTAGCCACAGTGTACACAATTCTATCACATATACTGCCCAAATAGACTGAAATGTCCAAATATTTTGTCCTTTTTTTGACAGATTGTTTTTGTTACTTGCATATGAATTTTACACTATTATTTGAATGCCAAATAAATATCAATAATAACATTGTGTTTATTTTATAACTTAATTTTATATAATTCTTATAATAATTGGAATACATTATTGTGTTACTAAGCCTAAGTAGTCGTCCATTAGTGTTCCAATTGCAAACTGTAATGAAAAAAGTAATTTGATTTAAAAAAAGAAAGATCCATAAACTATAAAATAAAAATAGCTATAGAATTTTTTTTTTTGAAATTCAACAGTTATATAAACTGCAACAAACCCAAATTGCAAGCAAGCAGTGATGGCCCAGACTTCAATATCTTACTCGGGAGGTCAGAGTTTGATCCTGGGCACGTCATACCTCTGACTTTTCTTAGTTATGTGTGTTTTAAGCAATTCAATTATGACTTGCTTAACGGTGAAGGAAAACATCGTGAAGAAACCTGCACTCCTGAGAGTTCCATAAAAGTTATCAAAGGTGTGTGAAGTCTGCCAACCCGCACTGGGCCAGCATGGTGGACTATGGCCTAACCCCCTCATTCTGAGGAGGAGACCCGGTTCAGTAGTGGGCCATTATTGGGTTGTTATGATGAAACCCAAATTCTGTCACTGTCAAAATAATTATTAACTGGGAATTGAGAAATAAGTCGGTAATTAGTTTTAGAATATGTACTTTAAGATTGTGTATGGTATCATTAAGAATGATTTATGGAAAGGTTGGTTCTGGTTTTAACTAAAAGAATAAATAAAATACATTAATAAGTACTTACAATGCCAGTAGCATCAACCCTAGTACCCACAATCTTCAGCCGAATCACATCCTCTTCCTGTATGACATTATCTTCCTGTTTACTCTTGTAGCAAGGGGGATTCACATTTGGACAAAACTCCATATCAGCAGGAATTGACTGTTATGATAAAAATACATATTCATAAAATTAATTATCTTCATTTCATAAAACCAATACATTTTTGTAAATTTACTTACATGGTGAGAAATGAAGCAGCTCAGAGGACCGATTTGAGCGAACATTCCAACCTGTTAAATGACAAGAATTTTATGAGCTTTATATTTAAATAAAACAAATATGATTATATCTCACATTATGGTGATGTTTTATTATCATTATTTATACTTTTAAACTAATATGATGTTCAATATACAGTAAAAAAAATCCTTAAATTCTAGCTCTCATTTTCACTTAGAAAATTATTCAAAGAAAGAATCACATTAGGGTTAAAAATTTACCTAACATCATGCTAGACCAAGTATCTATATACTTTATCATACCTTATTTACTTGTGTAACTATTGCATCTAGTACCTCTCCTTTAAAGGGTCGAAACACAATAGCTTTGTATTTAACAGGGTACACCACAAACCCTTGACCGGGTTGAATAAGCCCTGCACCTATACTATCTATTGTAGTTACTGCTATTACAAAACCATATCTGCAAATTAAAATAAATATAAAAAAAAATTAATGCACATTTATACATTGAGTGTATGAAACAATCTCCATATAAGGATTTAAACAAACAAAAGGATTGTTTTTAGTTTCATTCTATAACTTAAAATGAAGCATAACACAAATTAATGAGATTAAGAGTATTTATTAATTACTATATTTATTTAGAGTACAAACAATTTTAAGGTAGTAAAATGTCTACAAACAATACTTACTTGCCAGTACACGTCCCTTCTACTTCAGTATATAGTTTCTGTTTTACCGTATCAAGTAACTGTGGTCCAAAGTAACGGGGATGTAATAAAATTTCATGTTCTAAGGAAATCTGTAAAATACTTTAAGGTTATCAGGACGCCGCAATGAAAGTCTTAATATCTATAATTTGTGACTTACTTACGTGGTAAAACATTGTATATTACAATTCATCAAATTTTCTATGGAATTAATTCATTATATGATATCGTTTCTCTTAAATCAATTGTTTATAATTGGTTTTTAGAGTTCCGCCGCTCTTAGTTTAAATGACACTGACAGTTTTGAGTTTGACAATTATCTTCTAGTGTGTTTTTATTTCATAATGGAAAAGGCATTACACCGTAAAGCCTTGTCTTTAGTAAGTTGATTCATTTTTCATCTTATAGTAAGGCCGAATCCATGTCTTCCGTTATATTTGACAATTATCTTTAACTTTCACAGTGTATAAACGTTGTTTGATTATAAAACTTCATTAATTATGCGTAAAGCGCACTCTTGTTACGTCACGAGAGAGTTTTCATGATGTAGCATATGACTGCACATAAAACTTTTTATGATTTATTTTATGTTTATAAAGTACTATACAAGTTTCAACATCTTATTTTATATAATAATTTCATGTTTGATATATTGCTATAATTTACCGATAAGTTATAAAACGTTGAAGTCAGACTATTAAGTATTAGTTAATTGGACAACACTAGCGATTACTCAAAAATGCCAAATGAGTGGCTGTGTATCCTGTAATCAGATTGATATAAAAAATGGCAAAAACTTACGATTATTTATTTAAATTACTTCTAATAGGTGATTCTGGTGTTGGTAAAACATCTATACTATTCAGATTTTCTGAAGATGCATTCAATATCTCGTTTATATCAACCATCGGTGAGTACTTTCAGTCTTTGTATCAAAGGTTATTGTCAAAAATGTATTTTTTATACGTAATTGTCATCAGACAAGATTTTTTGTTCTGCTGAGATTTTTGTATTGACTTAATTTTTGAAAAGGGTGCGGTTGACGATAAAAAGTGCCCTTATTGAGTTAAATGAACGAACTGTTTATGACATCATACATACTAATTTTAATTAATTGACTCCGGTTTAACAACGAACTGTTTCAGGTATTGACTTTAAAATTCGGACAATAGACCTCGACGGGAAAAAAGTAAAATTACAGATATGGTGAGTTTACAATAATACTACATTAAGTGAAAGTTAACTCAGCTACATTAAGTTTAAAACTGGGGAACAAAAAAATATTTATTCTGCTGAAGATCTTTTTAATATCAATTAAGATGTATGATTGTGAACTACTGCTTTATTATTTTTTTATTTAGTATTTTAAATTGACTGCTCCTCAAGATAAATAGATTTAAAAAATAGATATAGAAGTTTTTGCACTAATCTACCCTTATTAACTAATTTTTTGATTCATTTTTGGATATGTTTTGAAAAATAACAAGATTCATAGTTTGTTAATTTATATAATTTATTAGGAGTAATGGTTCAAAGTATATAAGTTATTAATGTAAGTCTTCTGTTAATAATTTCGATAATTTTTTCTAAATATATGGTAAATTTTTACACTAAAATCAACAAAGGAATATCATGACAGGCTAGGCTATTCCCCCAAAATCTTTATAGAAGATTCCATGTAAAACTTTTTTTTTCAACTTTGTTTGAAATTGAAAAACAGATATCAATCTGTTTTTATGATTTTTTAAAAAAAATTTTCGTATTTACTACGCTAATATTCTAAACTCTAGTGCTTTAATTTTAGGGACACAGCGGGCCAGGAGAGGTTCCGTACAATAACAACGGCTTATTACCGAGGATCAATGGGCATAATGCTTGTTTATGATGTTACAAATGAAAAGAGCTTTGAAAATATTAAAAACTGGATAAGAAATATTGAAGAAAATGCAAGTGCTGATGTGGAAAAAATGATTCTTGGTAATAAGTGTGATTTGGATGCAAAACGACAGGTACTGTGACTTTATATACTAAAACAGGCTACTGTTGTATCTGTAAAGTATAAAAATATATCTAAATTGTGTAAATTTTGTTGAAAATTGAATGAAATGTAAATCCTTCCGTCCTTGGTGGTAGGGGATCTGTTCCCCAACTGGCTTACAACGACCAGCATGCGAATGCGACTGCTAAGTGTCATAGACGTGTTCTGGTCTAGCGGCATGTGGGCCAGACCCTTACCCCCTCCCTCTCCTATTAATGCTACGGATATAGTGGAGGCCTTTGCTCAGGATACGCTGAGGCCGCAGCATTTTTTTCTTCACTCCCCCTCACTCTATCTTTGAGGGTGCAACACATCAACAAAACAAGAGGATATCTCTTGTTTTGCCAATGTCCATGGTGGGCACTTACCATTAGGTGGCCCATCTGCCCGTTTGCACCTTATCTACCATAAAAAAAAATAAAGAAAAGCCACTGCTTTTAGTATTCAACTAAAAAATACCTGAAAACTAGGTACTTGAAGGTTATACTTTTCACCTTTTAAAACTTTTCCAACTGTAATTATTAAATAAGCATATGAATAAATCTGTTAAATTTTGGTTTTCAGGTGTTCTACTCTTGATAATATCTGAGAGGATATCATAATTAAATTACTTTCAAACAATAGACCTTATATTTTATTATTTTGAGAGATTCTTGTGTATAAATATAAAGACCTTTTAATATTTCAATTTTAATAATAATTAAATATCACTGTGATTTTCCTCTTTGTTTAAGATAAAAGACTAATTCCTTTTGTAATAAATAGAATGATTTAAATTACATTTGTATTTTATAAGTTGACATATACATCAATCACAAGCACTTTTTACAGGTATCAAAAGAGAAAGGTGAACAATTAGCAGTAGAATATCAAATAAAATTTGTAGAAACTTCGGCCAAGGACGCTTTAAATGTTGAATATGCATTCTATACATTAGCGAGGGACATCAAGGCAAAAATGGAGAAAAAACAGGTATGTATGAGCAATATTTTTTTATAGTCTAGTATATTTTACAATACACTAAAGTATGAACATTATTGAAACACCAGAGATAAGCGAGGAATGTATTTGTTAACAAAACCAATAGAATCTTTTCATTTGATGCATTCTAAGTGAGGCTGGTCGTTAACAAACACATTTGACACTACACATCCTCGCTCATCTCTGTTGAAAACACAGCCTTAATCTACTCAAGAGGTAGTTTTTAGAACTGAATTTCCAAACTGTTATGCAATATTTCACTTTACACTTATGTGATAATATATCTTTTGTTTCATGGCTATCATGTGAGCACAGAAGGTAAAAAAGTTTTGTGTGTATTAATTGTTTTTTATGTTTTTTTGTATCTGTTGTATCATTGTGCTTATAATGAATACTTATAATGAATGTAGTACACAGGCAGGTGTAAGTAGGGATCAAATATTTTTTTTTATTGACTGGCAGTTTGCATGAAAATACTAAACACAAAGCTTTATGTGTCATGGATTGCCCCCATACCATGATATTGACTCATTATTAGATTAACTAAAACACAAATTTAAATTGATAACTAACTACATTTACATTTGAATAATTGACTTAGTCTTCCATCAAATAAATTATTATAATTTTACTTAAATACTTAGGGAGAATATAACCCATTCTGAAACCCATCCATGCAGGAGTAGAGAAGAAAATTAAAGATAGCTGAAATATCTACAATAATTTTGTACAATTTGTTATTTATCCTTATATTGCTTATCATTGAAAATTAGGTTTTTACCCGCATTATATCCGGAAGCTTGTAATGACAAATCAAATTGTCAATACAATTGATAATTTTATTGTATTTGTTACATTTTCTAGTTAGGCTGAGTTATGGGTAAGAACCTACACATTTAATGGATGAAAGATATAATGTCCTGTTGTCTTGTTACTATCACAATTGATTCCATAATGTTTCTCTTTATTACCAGCAAAGGAGTTAAATATTCAAAAAAATTGTTGCTTGTGTCAAAGAAACCTACATTCCCAATCGCAGGACTTCACGAGAATCCTCCTCTAAAATGTTCAAACTGTGAGAAATGCTAAAACGAATTTGATAAAAAATGTATCGGTGGTGAAGTCTAATATACTCGCGAAACGAATACGGGTCAGCTAGTAATTAAAAAGATATACAAATTAGGAAAATGAAATCTGAATTTGTGAATGTAAATTTTAATGGGTCGAAATAACAAAACAAAAAAAGAATCACATAAATCGGTTCATAAATCTCAGCGTAATCGGAGTACATAAATTTAAAAAAAGTACCAATCGAATTGAAAACCTCCTCCTTTTTGAAGGTTCATAAAATTACAACTACTGGGCCAAACGATGTTAAATTTTTATGGGACCAAATAACAACTTTTTTGCATCAAACTAAAGAAGAATCACGTAAATCGGATCATAAATATTAGCGTAATCGATGTACATACATAAAAAAAATATACCAATCGAATTGAAAACCTCCTCCTTTTTGAAGTCGGTTAAAAAAATTAAAGCTACCATATAATAAGAAATATATAATGAAATAAATGTTGTCCAAATTGAAACTTTTCTATTACTTTATATCAGCTTGACCATTAATCTAATCACGTCTTAATCATTCTTTGTTAATATAAATGGAGTATTGTCAAACAGCACTTGCTGATAACGTTTTTTTACCTTATGAGTAACTGTTTGTAACTAAACACTTGAATGTGAAAGATGTTATGAATATGATTTTGTCATTTTTATTAATTCATCGTCATCAAGTAAATTCAAGCTACACAATCAACCCGTTATCCAATTCAAAATCTTACCATTATCTTTTTGATTTAATTCAAAAGCTTTGCCTTCGCATTAACTCTTTATTTGATATCCAACTAAATTAATTCAACCACTTCACTACACCATATCTTACTATGATCATAATAGAAATTTTAGACTATGCCATCATTTTTATTTGCGATCCCATTGTAAACCTTACAGTCAACTCTAACTGCGATTTAATGCAAAACTAACACCTTACCACAAAACTTTAGGCTTACAGTCACTTCTTATTGTGATACAATTTATTATTTAAAACATCTCATCTTTTCATTGACTCTTAGGCTGATATTACACTATCATATATAAATGATCATAGATGTATGAAGAACACATGACAGTGTAATATGTACTATGTCTATGATCATAGATATGGGATCCTATTTGAAAGCTAGCGTACAAGTAGGATCATATCTGTCATGCGTGTTAGTGCCTTTGATAATTCATAGTTAAACACGACTTCATCTATTCGGAGATATGTTTTGTAAGGCTTTATCTTCCAATATAAGTTCTTCAAGTAAGATGTTATGGACCCCTCTCTCTGTTCGTCTTGCTACCCATGATCTAACCCAAATTCGTCTTTTATTTCTAGTTTTATTCTTCACCATTTTCTTTTTTTTAAATGCAATTAATACAATTGCACTTATAGCAACGGAAAACACGGCTAAATCGTTTATATGGTCATATGTGGATCAATTGTAAGTAAAAATGAAGAACTGCATCATATAAATATGATCATAGAACTTGACAGATATGACCATATAAATATGATGAATATATGATAGTGTAATATCAGTGTTATTACGATTCAAACGTGAAGTTAGCAGAAGAGCATTGTAATAAGAATTTATGGTAAAGTCTATTCTACTGCCAGGCTGGATGTTAACCTTATTAGTATGCGCAGGAGGCGAGCAACCCAGCAGGAGGGCGAAGCGGCGCGCACGTCCTGAAGGCAAACGAGCAGGAGCGCAAGCCCACGTCCTGGCTGTCGCGCTGCACCTTGCTCTGACGACCACTAGTGGTCTAGGGAGCGTGGCCAACTCCACCACTATATTTTTCGACCTACACTTTTAACTGGTGCAACTCCACACGGGGATCAGACTTGCTTTTTGTATTTTTATATCCGATTATTTCGTTCGTGTCGCTTCATACAAACAAGTGATATGCAATATGGTCACCCAACGTGAGGTACTACTATTCGGAATGTTTATATGGACTGCTTTTGGAAAAAACTCAAAATCAGTACTTTTTGTAAAATAAAACTATTTTAGTGACATTTATTTGATTAGGGTGAAATTACTTGGTATTACTTCTGTTGAGAAGCAGAATGGTTTAATGGATATTATTTCAATAGATTATTAGCTGTATTTTTCTTTTGCTATTTTAATTAAGATATATATTTTAATGTAATATATACTACATATTTAATTTGAATAAACAGTGCTTTTTTACAAAGTTATTTTAATTTTAATAAAAGATAAAAATATTTAAAGATTTTTATTGTCCAACAGATAATTTATATATAGTTTTGATAACAAGATTTAAAAACTATGAAATATTTAAGTTTTTAGCGCATTTCATACCTATACTAAAATTAGTAAAATAATAAAATATAGGAATCTGTTAAATATCATGTTCCTTGAACAGGTTTGGAGGTGGATCTAAATGGTCTCAGAATCAAATACTTTCCTCCAACTAAGGCACTTTTAGAAAGAAAAGTTAATAGTTGAAATAATTTCTTTGAAGATATAATAATTAGTCCTGCAGCTAATTTAGTTCCCTTCCGCCAATATGTGACATATAGAGGAATAGGTGGGAGTTTCTCCAGCCAAATTCCATTGCGGTGAGATTTAGCTTGGGACTCGGCTGACAATAATCCAGGAGCCAATTGGGATTCTATAGTTTTCTTTTTGATATTTTGTGGTACAGAAGCTTTAGCAAAACCAAGTTCCACTAAAGTTTTTCCAACATCCAACGTCTCCACAGTTTTAGTCTGGAAATAAAATTATAACGTCATAAATATAAATAAGGCTAAAATGGAAAATATTTCATGACGTTTGTAAACCATTGTATTTATTATCAATACAATTGAACAATAGAAATTCAAATTAGGTATAAATAGAAACTGGCATTGTGTTTGATTCCCAAAGTAGGCTATGTGAAGAGAAAAATAAGAATTTATAATCTATAAGATGCAAACAGTGGTCTATGATATTTTAGGGTTTAGTATATAAGGTAAATGGTCATCAATTAAGTTTGGGAATATCTGGTATGAATGAATAAGAAATATTATATAATATATAAATTGAATAATAGGAATATACTAACACAAAATATCTCTGAGAACTCAACCAACTTTGAGATATAGTTAGTAATTTGTGGTTTACAATACTGGTGTCATAAAACTATGTTAAGATGTACTTTTAAGTAAAATTGTATTATGATTACTTTTTGTTTACCCGAATACACATTAAAAAAAGGTTGAGTAAGTAAACAAACTTATCAAAGTAACTTATTTTTAATACAATCAATGATAGTCTTGTCAACAAAGTGCTTTTTAGGTCGAAATTTTTTCTAATTCTCCAAAAATAATGATTCAGGTGTCATTCAATTCGGAATGGCATCTAGAAACTTATTGAGAAAACTGAATGGCCACTCGCAATTAATTTTCATTTTGTAAATAAAAATGAGAACTTAATACTATAAAAATGTTTTTACCTTTTGTTGCGGTAAATGCAATAGAACTGTGGAGATTAGGTCTTCTTTGTCTCTGGCTATTGGTTTCAGTGTTACATTTTTTCCCTTGGCAACACAGTCCAGCCAATTTACAGCATTTCCACTCACTATATCCACTCCCCATAGCTGAAAAATTAGTAATTTATATAATTTTTAGTGACCCTCTCCAGCTTTGCATGGTTTCTCCATTATAATATGCATTTATTATACATATAATTTCTCCTCAGCTTGAATATCCTTCTATTGCTGAAAACCACACTATGTAAAGCTTATCTTCTATGACAATATCTTTTTTTTTAATGATAAGGGACAAATGAGCAGACAGTCCACTTGATGGAAAGTGCCAACCGTTGCCCATGGACATTGACAAAACGAGAGAGTTATCTCTTGATTTGTCAATGTGTTGCCTACTACAACCTACACAATGCAGGTGTCCACTTATTAAATTGTGTGAAAAAAAGAATGCTGCGGTTTCAGTGGACCCAGAGTTCACTGGAACTGCAGCATTAATGGGATGGGAGAGGGAGGGGATAGATCTGGCCCACATGTGGCTCTACTGGAATGCATCAGACACTTGGTGGTCAGATTCACATGCTGGTGGTCTCAAGTCAGTCAGGGAATTGATCCCCTACCACCAATGGGGGTGCTGGGTTACTAGTCTCTTATGAGATGCTCTCCAAGGGGCAGAGGGAAATTGTATACTAACCCATCCCCTCACAGGTAAAAATCCTCTTTTTGTTTTTAGGCAATCCAGCTAAATCCCATTTTAGTTTTGTTAAGAGTCACTTTGTTATCTTTTGTAGCCTACTCGTGCTTAAAATTGTTATGATGATATTTGTCCTAAAATGATTACTAACAACAATAATTTCTCTTTGAAGTAAATAAATTATTATCATAAGTTTCTCATCAATCAACAATAAGGTCAAGACCTCAAAATTTTATCTTTTTAAGTTAAATATTATAAATCTTGAAGTTTTTTTATTACTGTTTAAAGGAAAAATGTGTTATATATTTAACATATTTGTCTAGATTTTCAAATGTTTAATATTTAGCAGTATGAAAAATAATATGTTTTTACAAATACCTTGACGGGTAGAGGTGGTTTACTGGAATGCCACAGCGGAAGATAAATTGGAGCTTTATGATTAATCAGAAGTCGTACAGGAGAGTGTTGCACACCCACATAAACTCCTTTCAAGGGTTCATGGTCTTTTATAAAATGATCTGGAACTTTACTGGCCTTCGAGAATTTGCTTACCTGTAAATATAATTACACAGTAAAACATCAATTATTCATATGGAAGAAAGCCTTAGAAAGATTTCTGTTCCTATTGTTAAGTAAAAAATTTACTTACGCTGCTCACAAGGCTATAAAAATATTTAAAAGAGTGGCATTGCTAAATGCTATGCCTTAGTCATGAAAGAACTTGACTGACAAAGTTTCTACTCAAAAATAGTCAATTATGTAATCTAAAATAACAAAATAAAAGATATTAACTACCGGACGGATTTTATAAATGGATACTGCCAAACCAGCAGTTGCGAGGGCGTACACTGCAACCTGAAATTCAAAGAATTCTATGTTAAACAGGAACTTTGTTTATACAACATACTTGATCGTGTAACATACATTAACTCCACGATAATCCTGTCTTAAAAAACTTTCTAAATTGTAGAATATTCCTCCTTCCTTTTCACTCATTTTTATTATCTGATACACAAACAAACTTTCATAATTTACAATATTAGCTCATCGGTATTTTTGCTTTACAAATTCCAAATCCAAAGGTGACAAACAAGTGACAAATTCAAAGATATAAGAAGTAGGTAGGTAAGTAAAACCTTCACATTTTGACAGCTAATCTCTTTTTCTCTGTTTTTATTTCATAATGGAAAAGGCAAAGGAATTGAACCGTAGATACTTGTGACAGCTAATTTAGAGTGCGTTCCCCTTAGCGTTCAGAACGCCCAAAATGCTCTTTTAGCCGTTCCACTTGACGCCAAAGGTAGTTGTGGTGTGATCGCGGTGAAAATTTCTCTAATGACATGACCTATGCAATGGGTCGTCACGAGCGTTGCAAAATTTAAAACAATAAATAAAGTATTTTTATAATAATATTAAATTTGGTTTTACTTTTGGTGTCTCTGTACAATGTAAATTGTAAGGCTAATGTCATACTTATTTAATACTAGCTGTGTATTGTGTGTGTTGTGTGTTCAAATAGCATATACATAATGTCAGAAAAAAATTATTTATCTTTCGTACAAAATATTTTTTTTTTAATAAAAAGTATCCTATATTACTTCTAATACCCTCAAGAATAAGTGTACAAAGTTTTATGATGATCGGTTAAGTACTTTTCGCGTGAAAGCGTAACAAACAAACTTGCATTCACATTTATAATATTAGTAGGGATGTGTATTGCAAGTAGTAACTTATTTTTTGTCTTATGTTTCTTTTTTGTTACTTTGCACTTTGTAAGATTTCTACAGCTATGCCAGTGAGTTTGGGTTGGATAAATATTACTTTTGGTTGTTTGTATTCGAGATAATTGTATATTCATGTTTTTGATTTTTTTATATTTATAATTGAAACTAAAATAAATTTTATAAAGATTCACTTCCACTAATAAATCTCTATCTGTATCAAATAAAGTCGCTATTTTTGATGTTTTAAAAATGCCGCCAAATTTTGCAACCACAGATCACTAATTTTAAAACGCTCACAACGAGCTACGATTTGACATGGGTCGTCGTGAGCACAAGTCATGACGTCATTAATGACGTTTTCGCCGCGATCACAATGCCCGCGATCGTCAAGTGAACGGCTAAATGAGCATTTGGGGCGTTGGGATTGCTTAGTGGAACGCGCCTGTGATGGAATATATGGTTTGAATTAATGGACCATATATGTTCGCAGAGTTTATTTTTACGTAGTAGCAAACAGCAAAACATGCAACGACCAACTCTGACACATTCAGAAACTCATTTCTAACAGCCTGTACCCCGCGTTTCACTAAGCGATGTCAACGCCCACGCTCACGAGCGTTTTGAGCATTAACGTTAATAATTCAATTGGTGAGTTATAAAGCAATAGTTTCAAGAGGTTAAGTTTATAATTATTGGTTAAATATAATTTATATTCATATTTCTTATTAATTGATTTTTTTATAGTTATAATTTATTTGAAATTAAATTTAATTTTATTTAATATGCGCTGCAGGAACAATCACGTCCACTAATAAATTAATAAAAAAATAAATTTTCCGTATTAAATAAAGTTATGTACGTCGTCGCCATTTTTGTTGTTTTAAAAATGCCGCCAAATTTTGATCACTAATTTCGTAACGCTCACAACGACCCACGATTTGACATGAGTCGTTGTGAGCTTCGAGTGAGCACAAGACATGACGTCATTAATGACGTTTTCGCCGCGACCACAGGGGGTGTTTTGGTCGCGATCGCTAAGTGGAACGGCTAAATAAGCTTTTGGGGCGTTGAGATCGCTTAATGGAACGCGCCTATAGTCTATGATCATTGCCTCTCCCTGTTTCTCTCTCTACGCCTCTCCCATATCGGAAAAGAGCTGACAAGATTGACACTGACAATTTGTTGACGGTTGACACTGACAGTCTCGTATAGAGAATTATTGGTAAACCTACAATACTGGAAAGTGTAAATAAAATTTATTGTGATTCTTAATTTCTTAATTATTCTTGTGTATCCTGTTACAAAATATAAAGTTTTGTAATAATTGTTTATTTAAATGTCTAACTATCAAGAAATCGTAAACTTAAACGTTGGAGGTACAAGGTGAGTTCTTTAATTATCTATTTTTTGCGTTCTTTTGTTACGTTTAACAATACTTTAATTCTAATGGTTTTAAGTTTAAACTTAAAACCATTCCACAATTCGAAATTAATCATATAGTGCTTGTAATATTTAAGAAACTCCTTTTTACCCTTATTCCCATTTTAAGTTATTTTTTTGAATATATTTTTACTTTTTAGATTTTCAACTTCGTGGCATACGTTAACATGGGTTCCAGATACATTTTTCACTGCTCTTCTCAGTGGTCGTATTCCCACGGTGCGGGATGAAACCGGAGCTATATTCATTGACAGAGATCCTAATTTATTTGGTTTGATTTTGAATTTTTTGAGGACAAGAGATATCGATTTAAATGATGTAAACATTAGGGCCCTTAGACACGAATGCGATTACTTTGGTGTCACACCATTAAGCAGAAGACTTGCATTATGCGATGAGATGAACCACTCATCTTGTGGAGATGTATTATTTTATGGGTATTTGCCTCCACCATGTAAGTGTTTAATAATTTTTTAATTGTAGTATGAGTTTCAAAATTTTATCTTTGTTATTAAAGTAGGGTATTATGGAAGGAAAACCTGTCAGGCCAAACAAGTAGTTAACTCCAATTCTCATGCAAACCATACAAACACACTGTAGATGTGTAAACTACAAACATGTATATATGTGACACACACACACACACACAAAACACATCAGATACATTTATGCCAGCTAGCTAAAATTCAAATTGACTATATTGTGGTTTCTCTATTTGGCCCTAATTTATTATCTAAACAGGATAAAGATTCTGTAAACTATAAAATAAAACAAACATGTAAAACAAAAAAGCTAGTACAATAATTAATCTGAATCCTTACTTAAATTTATATTTTAATTACATAAGTGTGTTTATTGTTGTCCTTTTTTTTACTTTTTTTGTTGAGCAAGAACCAACCCATAGGATGTTATTAGAGATTATTTTCAAGACAAATACATCAAATCTATGAGCATAATATTAATACTAGTGTATAGGCTTACTAACAACAACCTATATTATCTCATTATATTTTCAGTAAATGCTGCCCACTCCAATGGTAATAGTACTAGAAATAGTAACAGTGTATCTAGGAAAAACTCTACAGCATCCACAA
This sequence comes from Limenitis camilla, assembly GCA_905147385.1. Taxonomy (NCBI): domain Eukaryota; kingdom Metazoa; phylum Arthropoda; class Insecta; order Lepidoptera; family Nymphalidae; genus Limenitis; species Limenitis camilla. Next base: position 4,636,735 of record LR990243.1, read on the forward strand.
CTGAGGTTGCAGCTAATAGATCACATTCAAGAAATTCCTCTTTGGATCTCCGAACTGTTGGCAGGATTCCTTCACAAGATCAGTTGAGGTTATTGCTAGTTTTTGACATATCTTTAAGCATTTTCATGATGGAAAAAGTTTTATATAATATTTTGAATAAAAGGTTATGGACCAATCCATTTTTAGCTTTGTTTATCCCTTAAGGTCTGAATTTGGATTTATTTGAACAAGCCCAAAACATACTTACTAATTAACTTTTATAGTATTCTACTACTTTTTCATTAAAAAATGGTTTTTTAAGATAGCTTCTAATTTTTATTATCCTTCCAGCCGCTGCGGTAGGGGTCATTCAAGAGCAGCTTCATTGGGCAATACTGATAGTCACAAAGGACTTCGTCCACCAGAAAGTGTGTTAATTTTGAATATTATCTTTTTTGTTCATAAATGGTCTAATTTTCATAAATACAAATCATATATAAATGTATATAAATTTTATAGTTAATTTAATAATTAGTCAATTGATTTGATCATATTTTTTGATGTAGATTTTTTAACAATCTATTTGACATACTGTGTTTTTTTTTCAGTAAACAATACTTGGCAGGAAAACATGAAAGTGCAAATAATAAAGGCACACCACAATTGGGTAGCGGTTGCATATACACATTTTGTGACTGGATACAGGTGAGTCTTACTGATAATATTAATTTTGACATTTATTATTTTGACATTTGACTACTTGAGATTATTTTATTTTGAAATTATTATTATTATTTATATTTTATGGTATATTAGTATTTAGTTGTTTTATTAGTAAGAAAATGATAGTTATGCATAAGAACCTCAGATTTAATAATTACTATTTGTACGTAAATATGTCTGAATATGTTGAAACTAGGGGCCCGTCCCGGCTTCGCACGGGTGGATAATTTTTTTTTAACATTTTGGCTCCCGCATTCTGTCGCTCCCTCTATCGCCGCGTTACTCGCTGCGCTGCGAGGTACTCCACACCGCGCCGGCGGCCCGTCTGGGATTATTTTTTATTTATCTTGATATTTTTATTTCGTAATATCTTTTGACTGAAATGTCCGATTTCAATAATTCAAAAAGTAATTAACAGGTATTGAAACAGTCTTCATTACGAAATAATTTATTTGGATAAGAATTAATACAAAGTTATGGAAAACATGGTCTGATTTTGATAGGCATTTTTATCAACTTTTAAAATGTAAAAAAGTAGTTATAGTGACTTAACTACAATAGTTGGACATATGGTCTCGCGGAGTTTTTTGTAGATATTGATACGTTCTATAATATTGTAAAACATTTTTTTGTTCTATCATCAATACTTTTCGCAGCGCATGCGATGAAAGATATTTTATGGCTATTTTTTTTGCACCTTGTGTTGGTTTTAGTGAGAATTTCTGGGGATCTCTAATTTTTTCTTGTAATAAATATAGCCTATGTTACTCAGGGATAATGTATGATGTATGATAATGGTGAAAGAATTTTTGAAATCGGTCCAGTAGTTTTTATGTTTATTTGTTACATACAAAAATACAAATCTTTCCTCTTTATAATATTATATGTTGAAATGAGCAGTGATGGCCCAGTGGTTGAGACTTCAACTCTTACTCGGGAGGTCCGAGGTTCGATCCTAGGCACACACCTCTGACTCTGAGTTATGTGTGTTTTAAGCAATTAAATATCACTTGCTTTAACGGTGAAGGAAAACATTGTGAGGAAGCCTGCACTCCTGAGAGTTCCCAAAAAGTTCTCAAAGGTGTGTGAAGTCTGCCAACACGCACTGGGCCAGCGTGGTGGACTATGGCCTAATACCCTCCTCATTCCGAGGAGGAGACCCGGCTCAGCAGTGGGCCATTGAAGGGTCGTGATGATGATGTTGAAACTGAAAATTTTATATTCAAATATTGTATCTATACAAATATTTAAAATTTTATTCATTTCAGATTGACAGATTCTTGTGGCTGGTATGTGGTTTTTCAATCGCCAGTTCAAGATTCAGTTATAGAAAGGATAGCACTCAATGCTAAAACTGGAGGTGGAGCTACTTCAAGTGGGAATAACTCTTCGGGAACTGATGTAATGTTGGGTATAGCAAGTGGACCACTAGTTAGGCTGTGGGCATTCTCTACACATACTGAGCCAGTTAGACGAACTTTAATAGGTATGCAATTAAGGATTGGTAATTGTTAAAAATAAAGAATATGCTTTTGGATAGAAGCAATTCATTATTTTTCTCAATTTCTGTTATCATTTCACAGGCACATTCAACCTTGGTGTCCGAGTAGAACATCTCCTGTTTGTGGGCCCTCAACTCGTAGCCCTAAGTGGGGCGGGAAGTAGAAGCAAAGCAGGTGTATGGCACACCAGTACTCAGCATTGGCAAACACAGGATGTAGCACATCTCACCACTTACGATACAGCTGGATCATTTCTGTTACTGGGAACAGCTACCGGCGCCATTAATTATATAGGTAAATCAAATATATTTATGCTCTTAATTAAATATTACTATATTTATTTTTGCATTACTGTTTGAACATAAGAAATTTATATCCCAGACCATATTCAAGAGGAAGGTTAGTATGTATAATACATGCATAATGGAGAAGTTTCATGCTATATTTAACTTAATAAAATTGAAATATAGATCGAAACTAATATACCCGTGAAAAAATTTTTGAAATCTGCCAATAAATTATTGAGAAACACATTGTTTAAGTTTACGTATTTTAGCGCGGAACGATTGTGGGCCTCTGATGTCATTTCACCGATAGTCGAGATCGTCGCACCAGAGCTTGCGCTGCTTGTAGATGTTTTACATACAGCTATTTGTTGAGTATTTATAAGTAGTGTAGTTTTTATTTTAGTTTAATGGAGGAAGATTTCGTAAAAGGACAAAGTGATCATTGATGGGAATGTTTTCTTCAAATCCGTATTATGTTAATGCTGTGGGCATATTTTTTATATTATAATAAACAAAACACGACACGAGTGGCGCAAATAACAGCACGCCAATGAATGTCTACTTTCTAAGTGTATACGCGCTGCGTCGACTAGGTGAAGTGACGTCACACGCTGGTCTGCCGCATGAAACGAAATTATTGTTACAGGCGTAACTTTAAAGTACAATAATTTTTCCATTTATAGAGATATTTTAATGATTCTATCTAATTTTTGTTTTATTTTACTTTAATTTTTACAATTAATAGATTTAAAAAAAATTGGAAACTTCTTCATTGCATAGTGGAGACCGCACAAAGCTTGGGTGGGACTCCAGATATGAATAAATGTTAGCTAATAACTAATTAATAATAATATTGTTCCAGATATGCAAAAGTTCCCATTGAGAATGAAAGATAATGACCTCTTGGTAACTCAGCTGTATAAAGATCCAAATCAAGAACCTATCACAGCCATATCAGTTTATTTGACACCAAAAACCAGTAAGAGCATCTGATTAGTATCAACAATATTTTTTCTTTTTTGGTAGCATTAATAAGGGTGTCACGGCCAAGTCAAGATTTTTGGGAATATGATCAACAGTTAAATTTTTTTTGTAAGCAGACAAACTAAGCTTTTACAAATTGTTTCAGTTAAAATTAATTTTTACTACGTCATGGATATATACGTATATATATATTAATATTTTACTAAAAAAAATTACATCCAATAGGAATAGTTTTAATCTTAACTAAAAAAAAATTATGAAAATGCTAAAAGTTGGACTATACTTTAAGTGGTAAATTGTTTTTTTTTAGACCTTTGTGGTAATTGGATAGAAATAGCATATGGCACAAGGTATGGATCTGTACGTGTGATTGTACAACATCCAGAAACTGTTGGACATGGACCACAATTGTTCCAGACCTTCACTGTACACCAGAGTCCTGTTACCAAGGTATTACAAGAAAAAAATATTAATTCAGAATAAAGTCATTGTTGACTTTACATATGTTTATATTATATTTCTTTTTAGGTATCTTTGTCAGAAAACTATCTAATATCTGTATGCAGTGAATACAATCATGTTAGATCATGGCGGGTAACGCGTTTCAGAGGAATGATCTCAACTCAGCCAGGCACTACACCCAAAGCAGCCTTTAAGGTGTTAGCTTTGGAGGCCCCTACGGCTCAGGCCCATAATGATTGTGGTAAGAAAGATTTAATTACAATCATAGCTGGTGTATCTTCAATATAGCGATACTTATAATGGAGTATGTACAGAGCCAGCCATAAAAATGCCATGAAATTAAAAGCTATACTACAAAAATTAAAATTATACCGATTTTTCTTCATCTAATTAATTAATCTTGTTCTCATCTAGTTATGCTAAAGATAATTTACTGTATAATTTTATTAATGCTGCGTAAGCTATGTTGCTGCCACTAAAATGATTTGCTTTGAAATTTAATCTTTATAACATTTAGGTCCCTATGGAGAACAGGTCGAGGAACAAATTTTTATACAAAAAGTTGTACCTGATACCGACACACTGTATGTACGACTGGCGTCGAATGGCAAAAGGTAAGGCTTGAATTTCTTGGAATTCATGATTTAAAAAATATTAGCTATACTATAGTTGTAATACCTTTAATGGAGAGATCAACGAGAATAATAGTGTTTTGATTTATTGCATATCCAACTAAAAATTTAGCAGACCATTTTTCTACACTGGACAACGAACTTTGTATCTGGATGATAATGGCTCTAATATTTTAATTTCATGATAAAGCATACAAATGTTTCATTATTGCTAAATCTCTTGTTTTTTTATATTTAAGGATTTTTCATACTTATGCAAACGCTATACTAATGCTAACGGGGGTACGTTGTTTCGTCCAAATATGATCGTTCGGCGGAATTATGAAAAATCATTACGTTTTAGCACAGTAATTAAATGAAAAATTTATATTTTTCAATGATATATTTGGTAATGATAATGAGAAAGTTTTGTACTTTTTACTCGACGATATCATTTAAATATTTTGGAATATCTAAAATAGCAGTCGTGGCCGAGTGGTTAAGGCGTCTGACTCGAAATCAGATTCCCTCTGGGAGCGTAGGTTCGAATCCTACCGGCTGCGTTACTTTTATGAAATTGTCCTTACAACACCCACCATCGTTCCTGTGTGTTATTGACGTTATTCCACATAACTTACTTTAACTTAAATTAGTTTCAATGGCTTTGGAAATTACGATAACTATTCTTTTCACTTACATAGATCCCCAACTTGTTTTCTACCCTTGGGAAAAGATATAAACCATTTGTCCCACATTTCGTCCCTGGATGTATGACCATAGTTAAAATTTTCAATATCGTCTTGTACTAATTACTACAACTTTTTTCAGGGTATGCACAATACGTTCAGTAGACGGTTCTGCAGTCTCATGCTTTGTAGTGGCCGAAGGAGCTCTCCGACCGCGACGGTTGTTGCTATGCGGGCACAGATCAGGGGCAACACAGATGTGGGACCTCACTGCACCCATAGACAAGGCAGCTAAGCCGCTAACCAGTGTCGGTGGCAATGGGAATGGCAGTGGTAAGAATGAGTCTCATCACATATCAAATAATTATTATATATCATCTATATTATAAAAATGTAACTCTTCGATGTCTGTATATAGAAGACATTTAAGAAATCTTAATGAAGGGTCTTTGTAACAAAAATAGAAGTCAAAAAAATTTGTTTTAGATTTTTTGTCTGACCATATTTTCTATTGCTGCAGATCAACTAGTACTAGGTTGAGTTGACTAGTAATAGTATAAATGTAAAAGTGTGTTTTTTAATCTTTGTTAACTTATGTATCCAATAATAACATAATAGCCTTTTTTTATTAATTAAATACTTTTGTTTCTGGCTATAACTCTTCAGTTTCTTGGAAAGACAAAATAAATTAAAATAACAGCATTACAATAAATATTGTTGTCATTTTAATCGCTAAGTGAAAGAATGCTTTGAAAGTGAAAACTCAAGTTGCGGGCGGATTAAATCTCGCTAACCTTCCGTTACATCTTTTAGGTGAAGGTGAAGAATCTCCAGTAGTGGACGGTGGACCAAGTCCAGACGAGCTGGTGCGTCTCCTGGCAGCTTGCGACTTGGACGCCGCGCCCGTGCACGCTCCTCCGCCTCACTCTCCCAGTCGGCCTCTCCACACGTGATCCCTTTGCTACACTATACAACTTATGTATTCCTTACTTTGCGGTTAGACGGCGCAAAACTTCGTATTTGAAGTTTTAGTTGTAAAGGACATCCGCCACATTATTAGGGAGCGTTTTATATAAATGTTGTTAACGGATGAAATTTGGACCATTTGTACTCTATGATCTTAACTTTTAATTGAACTGTAATTAGCTTATATAGCTAGTTGTGTTCAAAAGATTTAGTAGTATAAAAATGGAGGGTCTTTTATAACTTAGAGTATCGAAGTTATTAACAAACATTACTTTTCAGACAGTCTTAATGACAATATTTTTTTAAGTCAAAGTTATTAAAAATAATTGATTTAATAAAAATTATATAATCAATAGGAGCATGAAATTTTGATAAATTGACCCGCGCGAGTACGTCCACGTGATGCTCTGATATCTAACACTGAAACAATTTTTCAAATCGGACCAGGAGTTTCTGAGATTAACGCGTTCAGCAAACAAACTCTTCAGCTTTATATATTAGTATAGATAAATATTCAAATCTTATCTCATATACAATATTATTGGCGGATCTCCTTTAAATGATTCTGTGTAAATATTTTGTTATTAATGTTGTTACAAAATACTCAATATGAAAATTATATGTTCTATTGCCACAGATCACGTATAATGGTTATAATTCTCTAAATTTAGATAAGACTGATTTGGTTTACGAGCTCAATCAGAGTTTAAAAACTTATTTAAAATATAATGTGTTTGAAACTATTTGTACCTAGTTATGACTGAAATACATTTAGATGATATATAGCTAGTAAATTATTTGTTAAGTGAATCGATGTTGCGTAATATATTGATCAATATGTTCAACTGTATCAAAATTTATTTTTTATCGTTAATGTTGATAGCGTTAAAATGAAATATTGAGATATATATTCAACATAGAGTAATGTGTGTTTAGTGTAAAATATACCAGAGTCGCGTTTAGTGTTTTTCTATATTTGAATCTATATCAATTTTATTGTAAAGTAGAAGTGTAAGCTAAGTGTGTCTTAATCTATATGAAAATTATTAAATGTAATGAAATATATATATATTTCTGACAAAACTATTTGCTGTGTATTATTTTTTTCTTAAAAATGTGATTCATGTTATTTAGGCTGACTGAGACTCAAAACTGTTCTCAAATTTTTGTACCATTGCAAAACAAAAAAGCTAAAAGCATTTCTAAACAATTTATACGAGTACAAAAACTGTCTTCAATCAATTGAACTGAAATTTTGTAAACAAGTTCAATTTAGATGACATGCAATCCAACATGGCGGCATATCCAAGATGGCGAACTAGTTATTTTTAATGCACTTCTACAATATGGGTATCAAATGAAAAAGCTTGCTAAGAACAATTTGAAAAATACAGAACGTCAGTTTGAATCCAATTTGGCGAACTAACTATTTTTTAGTTCAGCCACAATAACAGTTTTTGTTATAATTAAAAATTAATTTTTTTCGTTTTAGTGCATTCAAATTTTTTTTTTTAAAAAGGTGTTTTACTTTTAATTAATACAGTGCTGACTCAATTTTAACTGTTTATCTATATCTCTCAGCAGCTGTTGCCATTGGGAGGCCTTGTGTGGAATAATTAAATAAATAAATTAATTTAAAAAATTCATGTCGATAGGCCCGTCGCAAGCGGGTACACTTCAACAGGGGAAAAATTGAAAAAAAAAATTACGTGATGATGCCAAATGTCAGATATTGTTAAGATGGTTCGACTTGTCACTGTTTTGTTAGTAATTCTTTCCGACTTTTTCTGTTTGTGATATTTCATAAGGTCGAAAGCGAAGCCTTGGACTGAACTGGTTACTCTAGATACCAGTAGGCCGCTATTATCTCTCAGCGACACAAAGCGCATACAAAATTTAATGTAACATTAGTTTCATAGAATTTACAGGCCGCCATTTTGTTATTTTTTTAAAGAAAAAAAAAGCTTGGCTCGTTTTATTTTTTTCGAAATTTTTTTGTCCGATTGATTTTAGATGAATCCAAAGACTATTGGAAATGGGTCAACAGTTTTTTTCAAAATTCAGAAGACTTCAAGTAAAGTCACGAAATTTTGAAAAAAAAAACTGTGTGATGTTGCCATATTAGTAAGTTTATTAAATGATTTATTGACAAAAAAAAATACTCAAAATTCTCAAGTTTTCATGTCTCTGACTACTCCTAATACCCCTTAAGTAAATAAATAATAGTTTAAAAAAACTAAAAACACGCTTTTTATTATAGAAAACCAAACTAAAAAATAGAAAATAAATTTTAATAAATTTAAAATAAGAATAGTGTTAAAAATTTCAATAAATATAAATTAATAATAGTGTAAATAAAAAAAATGTATTTTATTTAAAAAACGCGTGGGGTGCATGGTGTCAATAGTTATAAATATTTTATTGACAGATATGAGTAGAGTGATTATCATTTTGATAATATCTTAAAAAGCACCCCACGCTTTTTTTTAAATAAAATACATTTTTTTTATTTACACTATTATTAATTTATATTTATTGAAATTTTTAACACTATTCTTATTTTAAATTTATTAAAATTTATTTTCTATTTTTTAGTTTGGTTTTCTATAATAAAAAGCGTGTTTTTAGTTTTTTTAAACTATTATTTATTTTTTACTTTTTAGTTTGATTTATTTGTAAAAGCGTGATTTTTTATTAGTTTTTTTTTAAACTAAAAAAAATCACGCTTGAGAAACGGCTACCAGAACCAAGGAAGGCCGCAGGCGCGCAAATTACCCACGGAGAGTTACATACTGACAGACTGACATACAAGTGAAGCTAATAAAAAGCGTGTAATAAATGGAGATTTTTTATCAAAGGTATGAAAAAATAACAAAACCGTTGATTTTAAAATCTTTAATGACGAAAAGTATTTTAAATATAACATTACTAAAAAATTAGAACCTGAAGCTTAAATAGTTACTAGAGGTATTATTTGTGAGCGTGATTAATATTAAAATATAAAAATAATTTTAGAGAAATAATTATTTGACATATTATAATTATGATACTTTATGTGAAGTTTTCTAGCTATTAAAAATAGATACATTTAGTATGATTATATCTATATACATTTTTCTCAAAAAGCTTAATTTATGAATTGCAACTAAAACATAACTAGAAGTCGCTATGGTGTTCGATACTTATATATTAGAAACAGTTATTGGTTTCAGAAATTTAATGATATTTAGGTTCATGTATACATGTATGTGAACAGTGTGTGTTGCCAGTAATGACTTATGGCTCCAAATCTTGGTCGCTTACTATGGAGCTCATAAGAAAGCTCAGTCACAGCAGGCGATGGAGAGAGCTATGCTCAGAGTATCTCTACGAGATCAAATCAAAAATGAGGAGATCTGTAGAAGAACCAAGGTAACCAACATAGCTTAGAGAATCGCAAAGCTAAAGTGGCAATGGGCAGGGCACATAGCTCGAAGTGCCGCTTGGGGTTGGTGAAAAAAGGTGTTGGAATGGCGGCCTCGCACCGGAAAGCGCAGCGTTGGAAGGCGTCCCTCTAGGTGGACCGACGATCTGAAGTGGATCGCAGGCAGTCGTTGGATCCAGGAGGCACATTACCGCTCTAGGTGGCAACGCATGGGAGAGGCCTAGTCCAGCAGTAGACGTCCATCGGCTGAGACGACTAGGTTCATGTATGCACAAAATCTTCGAGACGTTCTTATATAGTGTAACTAATAGTTACACTTAGTTATATATCTCGCTAAACTAACATAGAGACTTAATCAACTAACACACAATTTAAGTATAAGAAAATAGTTTATTACATAGTTAAATTCATACACATCAATTGACTAGTGAGGAAAACTAGATAGTGCTGTGAAAAAATGAGCCGGTGTACAGCTGTATAAAGAAGTGGTAAACAAAGTAAGAAAAAGTTATTTTTTCTGGTTTTCGCTCATGATAATGTACCTCGGCGAAGCGAAGGCATATCAGCTAGTTTAAATAAGATTTATTGTTATATAGTTTGTTCTAAGTTTTGAGTCATTTCCTCACAACACATATCAATCAGACATAGTTAGGCAAATATGATACATACATACATCAATACCCGTTAATGGCCCGCTGCTGAGCCAGGTCTCCTCCTCAGACTGGGGAGTCTCTTTGAGAACTTTAGGAAACTCAGGAGTGCAGGTTTCCTCACGATGTTTTCCTTCACCGTTAAAGCAAGTGATATTTAATTGCTTAAAACACACATAACTCAGAGTCAGAGGTGTGTGCCCAGGATCGAGCCTCGGACCTCCCGAGTAAGACATTCTCAAGTCTTAACCATTAGGCCACCACCATTAAAAAAAATGATAAAGGCCGAATAATTATTGTGAATAAACCATAGGCATGAACCTACTTCAAAAATAATGTTCATGCAACTCCAAAACAAGGTGAGATGTCATGGCTAACAAAAATGTAATGCGAAAATGGTAGGGTCATTTTCTGCATAACCATGTCCAACTGTGTTCAAAATTACTTATTACTAAAGTACATAAAATATATTGTCTAGTTTTATATTATATTGACTTACAATAATTATAAATACAGTCACACTCAATATAATATACCCTTTACTTAGTAATTAATCATCGAAATGGTATCAAATAAATTTTAATGAAATGCTACATGCAATATTACCTGAGTCTCATTTTAGAGAGATCCCAAATTATATCGATATTTTTGAAGTGAAAACTTCTTTAGCGGCGTTGTGCATTTTTGGGACGGGTAAAAAATGTTACTCGCGTCAGGGCCACGTGACCTGATCGAAAATTCGTAAGACGGAGGGAGTTAAAGCGGCGCTGGGAGCTTGCGCGTATGTTTGTACTATAGCCTGTTACGCGCTTGGATGATTTGCAAATGTAGTTTAATATCATATTTTATATGTTGTAATATATATTTGATTCATATTGTAATTCTCTTTGTTTTTTTTTCGTGGGAAAAGAAATTGGACAGTAATGAAGACCAAGAGAATGTTGCAGGGCTTCTCAAAATTTAGAAAATCTACAGCTAGAACCAAATCAATTTCTCAACCAAAAACAGCAATTCGTGCGAAACTTTTCCTTAACCATTCCAATATATTCCAAAATGCACAACGTTAATGTTCAAGTTTTCACTTTTACATTTTTATTAAGTTAAAGCTTACGGGTTTTATTGATTAATCCAATATTAATTAATAGTTATTATGGTACAGAAACCAAATCGTCGGTGAAGTTTTAACAGTGCGTAAGTCAAAAATGGCTATTTTACGGGAGAGAGTAAAAACTTTATGAAATGAAAATAACCCTGGTCCAATGCATTTTTTTAAAATTACCATATTGGTCTCGTATTGGTCATATATTTAGTATTGATTGGCCGAGACGATGCGCCCCATTATACTTTAGCCAATGACATTAAAATCTCAAATCTCTCATAAAATGACTTTCAGACTGTTAGAACTGTAATGCATTTTTGTTGATGTAGTGACTAAGTAAGTTTAAATAAGTACTATTGTGCTTTTCCAATTAAGTTTTTAATGTTATAATTACTGTTTTTAAAACTATATTTCGAAACGAAGTTAAAGGTAAGGTTAGTTTGTCACTAGATCGTTTTAAAAACAGTGTATTACAACACAGTATAGTTTAATAATTATTGTTTACATTCTACCTTATGTGATAAATATTTATTATGGCACTAAATAGAAACAATAGATAGAAAAGTATCAAATATTACGTACATTGCGTACTATATTAAAGTTAAGTGGAAAAATATTTTTACACCACAACACAAACCCTGGTTACCTGGTATCAAATAGAAACTAATAGAAATTGCAAAACACCGACCATACTGAAAAATACGTTTAAATTAAAAATAATTTCATTATATTTATTATGCGAATATTCTACTAGGAAATTCAGTAATGCAACATCCAATTTTTCATAAAATATTTCCAAATAATTAATTGTTGTTAGTAAATGTTGCCATGTTAAATAATGTTACCTTATTTTAAGGCAGTCACATGTAAGTCATTTGACTACTGACGTGGTCCCCTCCTAATACAAGCATGTAGCTTAGTTGGAGGGGTTAAGGAATACTAGTAGTATGTCCATACATCCTTAAAAATTTTTTTTAAATTAATGGTTTAGATGGGCAACATTCAACAAATAACAAGTGATCGTAAAAGTTAAATAATCTTATATGTAAATATGATCGAATTGCTCCAAAAAGGTAACTGTGGCATGAAAAACTATGCTAAACACAAAACACAACTTTTCAAGTCAAATAACTGAGTAATAAGTAATTATTTGGTATTAAAATATAATATAGTCAAGGACTTGTTATATCGCAACTTAAAAATTGTTAAAAATAATTTCTTATGTCAACTTGTGCTAACAACTGCATCTTATTATCGTAAATATATGGTTCTGTCAATGGGACCAGTAAGTAACACCATGATACAAGTCCTATCACAAAGTTCGATAGTATAACAATCCGAGGTAAAAGCGGGAAGTCAAATGCTCCAGTTATATTGGGAAATCCTAGATGGTTGCAGAATATATGTGCGACTAGTGGTGCGAAGAAGTGACCTGAAAAAATAACATTTATAAACATTACAGTAATTGTTTAAATGATATTGTTAGGTGTGTCTCTGCATTTTAGGGGTTGGATTCACTATTGATAAGTTTGGCTTCAAATCCCAGTTATTGGACTACTGGCGTGGCCCACTCCTCACCCAAGAATTTGGCTTATTTGGAGAGGTCAAGGAATACTATTAGTATGTGATCCATAAAATGTTATTATAAGTTATTATATAAGATTTGATAATTTTATGTCTCTTTTACCAAAATATAGATGCATTAATAAAAATTCAAAACATCGTTGTTATAGACACTAGGTAATTACTAGACCACCTACGCGACTTCGTTCGCGTGATACTTCGCTCCTATTGGTCTTAGCGTGATGATATAGAGCTTATAGCCTTCCTCGATAAATGGGCCGGTAGTTCCTGAGATTAACGCGTTCTCTTTAGCTTTATATATTAGCATAGATTACATACTTAAAAAAAACTATATTTAAATCATTGTGTCATAATAATCATGTCTGTATTCAAAGTTAATAAGAAAATCCAAAAATGTTACCTGATCGTAAAAATAAGAATGACGAGTAAACTCCAAATACAGTTGTAAATGAGAACTGGAATGCTAAAAATTTACAAACAATTAATAATAATTATTTACAATAATTAACTTATTAACAATGTAAATACAAATATAATACCTGAGATGCTAAAGGCATATTTAAATGATCTTCCTGATGACATCTGTTCATAAACATGATGAAAATGAGCTGAAATAAAAGTTTAAATAGAAGAATCTTTATATCCTGACAATTATATTGTTTGTCTTCCTAAAAGTATCAATAAAGTTGGAGTGATGTTCAAGAAATAGGTGTGTGGTGCTGACCAATCTTTAACATATAACATGTTGTTTTTTACCCGTTTTTAATTAATGTTTTTAATTAATGATTTTGGCAGTCTATGTTACTGTCAAACATCATTATCAAGTAATAAACACTACTTTCTATATAGCCAAAATCATTGAGAACTGCAACCATGTATTTTTACTTATTACCTAACCCATAATTAACTCAACTTCCAGCATCATATGTCCCAAATATTCTAAATAAATTGCTATTTAAAATAATATTAAAGCATTCATGGTTTCTTAGGTTTTCACGATTGTTATACATTTTAGAATACACAATAGACAGACGAACCATGAACACTGCAAATTATTTGTTTTGTTGTTTTGCGGTGTTCATGGTCACAGGACAGACGAACCACGAACACTGCAAAGTATTTGATACGTCAGGAAATCAAATAAAAGAACCACGATAAAAACTGTTTTACTAAGTATTTTAAAACAATTTGAAGCATTGTTTTAATATTAATGTTAATTTAACACCATAAAATTTGAAGTCTCTTCTGTGTTGCTATAATGAATTTACAATGTATATCTAAATTAGTTGCAAAAGCTCCTTTTCAAATTTTATAAAAATTAAAACTATTAAGTGGTTAATTAGGAAAAAATTATTTCTAACAATTAATATTACATAAACAAAAAAGGTTAACAGTGTAGATTCCAAGTGGAAACATGGCAAAACTGTTTATCAAAATATTTAATATTCTCACCAATCCCAAACAGTAAAGGTCCAATAAACATTGCTGTGACAGGTTCAAAACATTGCATTAAGAGTGGCATCATGCATGACCTAAATACCCATTCCTCACTTAATGGAGCCATAATATGATTACGCAACCAAACCATGTTTGTCCAGTTATAAAACCAACGAAAAGGATCTATAAAACAAAGTTAAAGATATTTACAATACAAAAACTGGTGAAAGCATTCACTTCATTTATAAGAAACATAATAGCTTGTAATCAATTTTGCCATTTACAAAGTTATTAAATGGTCTTACTTCTATATGGTCTCCATGTCCCAGCAAAATAATGCATAGTCAATGGCCCCAAGAATAATGTGGCAGTCAAAAGCAAAGGAATAATTGACGCTGTAAGCATTCCTGATATTCTTAAGCCCATATAGTCATGTAAATCTCCATTTTGCAACAGTTCTTCTCTTACAAGCGCAAAAGTAAAAAAAGGGGCTATCAGCATCATACAACTGACACTAAAAAATCTTTTTTTAATAGTATTAGGATGATCTCTGTAACATAAAACAGATGAATAAATCTTTTTGATGAATAAATTCTTGTAAATATAATTCGTTAAAATTATTATTTTATTATTATTATTTTATTATTATAAATATTACCTGTGGAGTTTAGATTTCCAAATGTACAAACTACCAACGTACGAAATTGTCAAAATTACGCATGATATGCCAGATAAAAAGCATTTATTTTCTTCTAATATAAATTGCCACATTTTCAATAATTTCTTTATATTTTTGGTTAATACAAAATTAAATATTTTAAAATCAATATTTATCCTATAATAAAAAAATTGCAGATAAAATGAGTTACAAAATGTCACAATAATGACATATGACTAGTGTTGCTACAAAATGAAATGGACCCTTGTTAATAAATAGAATTAACCGATTTTATCTGACAGCAGATTTTACAAGATAATATTTTCTAAATATAGCCAAACTAATAAAGTTTTGCGAGCATTGAATGTAAAAAGTTTTAAAGAAAAGCCCTTTTTACACTGTCTAATATTAAATTATTCCAATTCGTAATGGCAAATAAAAGATTTATCGAATTTATTTTGACCTAGGATCACATCTCCCGCTTCCATCGTCTTCGTGACAACCAGCTTCAGTAAAAGTTCTAATGAGAGACCTCAGGTGTGGAATGAGATGGGCTTTTTTAATTCTGATTTTTTTTTATGGAAAGGACTTGAAAAAATAAACAAGAAAGTTCATAAAAATTGGTTCACAACACTGTAACGTAAGATTTTTATATATAAGAAACAAAGAAAGAAGATTAATTGTGCATTTATAGCGCACACAATTAAATAACTTTTTCTTAAAAGCGTTGTCGTTTTTATTCGAACGCATTAAAAAGAGAAAAAAAACATATGTTAGGTGGCGTTAGTGTCGCCCCCGCCATGTTAAATCAGAAATCCGCCATATTTTTCTTACGGAGAGTCGCCCTTTGATTTAGGGTAGTGTGAATTTTTATTGTAATTTGTTATATAGTGTTTTTATGAGTTAACCGATAGGATAGTTAGCATCAGTGATCAGTGTATTATATGTGAAATATATAGAAATTCGTGTAGTGTTGACTGATGTGGTATAATCTTGATTTCCTGTTTCGGTTCCCCAATCTATTCTAAACAGAAAATGGCCGACGGAGTTGGTGCGGGTGTCTCCTTTGTTTAGACTGAATTCTAGTGAAAATAAGAAGCAAAAGAAATAATGCCTAGTGCCTCGTTTTCTTCTTCGCGTTCTTACGTGCGTAGGTCGCGAAGAAAAGGTGGACATCGGATACCGCTGCCTTCCAGGACACAGTCGAGTAAGTTATCCGGGTCGTTTGATGTCGCTCCTAATACTACAAATGGCTTATTTTTGACGGTTATAAAGATATGTAACACAATTAAAGTTTTTGTTCGTATTAATTAAATATTTTCCGTGAATATAAAGTGTTAAGTTTATAATAATTATTTATATTTGGTACCTTTTCGTTATAGATTAGTATAGGATAGGAAAACATATATTTGATGTAACACGGTTTTACAGTTTACTTAGTGCTTATTACTATGCAAATACTTAATAAATTTCCAATTTCTGCTTGTCGATAATATTGAATAGCGCATTTGTGTGACATTTTGCGCAATATGAGTATTGATTTGGTAGATGAAGACTAATTTTATACAGTATGACGAAACAGCTGTTCGGAAAAGATGTTTTATTCGAATATGTCTACTTACGAAATGAGTACATTCTGCATTATTTTAAAATATAATATCAGTCTTAAAACTAACAATAGAGTGCTTGATTTATTGTTTATGAACATGACAGTCTTGATGTAAACAAAAGGTTTTGCATATTGTGTGACATGAAAGTTGTATAGTTATTGTGTTGTTATACACAATTTGTATAATGGTTAATTAAATAAACTCATTTTGTGTTAAAGTACAGTTCTTTTTAACCACACTGCTTCTACTAATTACATTTTTTAATGATATGCAGAATGAGATATAAATATAAAAAGAAGCTGGTTGACAGACTTATCAATACATAGCCAAAACTACTGTTGTAAGAAACTTAAAATTTGGACGAGTTTCATTTTGTAAAATAGATTAATAAGTGTTTTTAGTAAATATTACCTCTAGGGTAATAAGGGTAACAAATTGTAAGAGATGTGATGAAAAACTCTTCACACATTTAATTAACATGTGTGAAGAGTAACTATTGAGTTCCTGCCAGTTCTTCTCATCAGAAAACCCCTTTCCGAACTAACTTAAGACAAGCTGACTGACTAATTTTCATGTGTCAAAAGTATTTTTTGGAAAGTCTAATTGAAATGAAACTATTTTGAATTCGAATTTTGAGTTAAAAAAAGGAAAAAGACAGCTAGTATACCAATTATGTTACAACATATTTTATAAACAGAATAATTTTTTTTGGTTGGGTATCTGGAAGTTTTCTATTCAATAATTAAGATCTTCATTTGTTTTGATAAAAAATAATGTCACACAAAAAAAAACTTTTTGTATGTACAATACAATAATTTTAAATATTTCGATATTTTGCTGGTAGGCTTTATATGGTGTTAGACATGCTAATTATTCTTTATTTGTAATAAAAATAACTTAATATTTTTTAATTTATTGATTTGGTTAACATATTTGTCCTTTAATGTAAACAAAATGTGGTTAACCTTCTCAGAAGAACTACACTCGATATCATGATTAAAAGTTAATTGTAATATTAACGATTTCAGTTGTAACAGTATTTGCACAATATAATTATGCAAATAAATTAAATATAATACAAAAACATGCTATTAAATACTTTATTTAAACTGAAATTAGTTTAAAATATAATTTTATCCCCTTTTTTTGACATTTTCGAATTATTTAAAAGTACTTAAAATTTAAATTTTCTTATTTCCAAGGCAATCTCAATAGAGAGATATATAAAAAAAGATTTCTACCAAATTTTAAAGGAATTGGTGGGGTAGAACTTGAGATATCATGAAAAACCATTTTTTCTAATTTCTGTATACTGCCTTAATGTTGTAATTAATGGTTTGTATCACAAGTATTAAGAAAGTAACACTTGTAATACGAACTTAAACATTTACAAGAATGTTGATAAGCATTATGTTTATTTTAAAAGTAAAGACAAGTAACTGTATTGACAATTCTTTTAGAAGGAAACATCACTTAAATAGGTCAAGCATTTTGGCAGCCAATCAAAATTTTCTCTAAGATAAGATTTAGCTTGTCTCAGAAAAAAAACTTTTATAGTCGCAACCAAGGATTTCTAGACTTTAAATGAGAGAGTTATGTTATATAGACAGGAAAATAGGAAAATGAAGTAATAAAAATAACATACGTACATTCTTTGAGTGCATTAATCTAGTTTTATATTAGATACTTTTACTGATTGTCAAATTCATACTTGTGTAAGAAACAGATAAATTGTTAATATATATAAAATTGTTTCAAAATAGCACTATAATATAAATTAATGTAAGTGAATTTGTAAAACACTATTGTTTATATTTATTACAATTGTGGTTGGATCAATCCAAGTTAAATGAAATCTATATACTTAATATGTGAAGCAAAAACTTTGTACCCCTTTTTACAAAAATTGTGCGGACAGAGGAGTATGAAATTTCCCACACTTATAGTTTATATAGAGGAGTGCAGGATACTAATTTTTTTTTTAAATTATGCCGAAAATCTACATTAAATCAATAAAAAAAACATTACATACACTACCATGAATTTGACACACACGCATATATGCTCTTTTGTTTATTTCAATCACTAGGCAACCACTAGTACTTGAATTACTTAAATAAATGTTCCTTCATTAAATTTATATGTAACATATTCCAGGTGAGCCATGTGAATCAGTGCCGTGTCCCAACAACGTGACAGGGAGTGCGATGGCAGCTACCGCTTGTGCTGGACCGAGTGGCAGTGGTGGTGGAGGATCTCCCCCGGTGCCGGCCGCCGCAGCCGCCACCACTGCCGGCCACCACAGTCCGTATGATCTGCGTCGCAAGTCGCCGCCCGCGTATCATGAACCGGGACCCTCGGGTACATGCTCACTGCCAGCTAGGAAGAGACCCAGGACGTATGTATTTAATTTATTATATTATTTCTGTAAGTAATACATATTCTTCTATATTCTATCTAATAATCAAGACTGAGACCAATGGAGTAGGTTGGAGGAGGCCTATGCCAAAAAGCACACTGAATTGAGGGACATACTTTAAAATATAGTTTATTTTAATTTATGTAAAACCCTCATTCAGAAATTAATTGCTAATTTACTTATGATTAATAACAATATGTCACTCGACACAAATTTAAAGATTCAATTTACAAACACTAGCTTTTCCCCCAACTTCCTTTGCGATATTGAGGTAGTTATATTAGCCTACAGTAGATTGTCTGTAGACATATTTAATAACTTTATGAGGTAGTCATACTAACTTTGCACCCCTCTTTTAAGGGATAATTTTCGAAAAAATATTTTACATCTTCATACTAAACTATTTCATTTGAATAACTTAAAAAACAACAACAAGCAAAGTTTCATATTAATTTTGCACCCCCGTTTTACCCCCTTATGGGGTGAATTTTCAAAAATCCTTTCTTAGTGCTCCCCTAAGTTATAAAACTTGAAATTTTCAAAGGGTTACAAAACTTTAAACCCAGGTAGGTTTCAAGTTTTGTAACCCTTATAGTTTAGGCCCTGCGTCAATATGTCAGTTATTAAGTCTTCTCCTTTTATGTATATAAATTTTAATTTAACAAAAAAATCAACATCAATCAGATTCTTTTGAAACCAAGAGTTGCCTGGCCTTGCATAGGAAATGAAAATGGGACAACCCTTATGTTATATTCAAATAGCATAAAAGAAAATCATTCATAAACAAAGATGTTATTCTAACATTGAAAAATAATATACACTATCAAATTGAGTGGTGTCTTTTTTAAAAGCATTATTAACTCTAAAAAAATATATTACAAATTATTACTTCACAGCTATAAGACACTTCATCACATCCTGCTCCAACTAAATATGTTAATATCATGAAGTATATAAACCAGTAGAAAATATCTGAATCAGATATTTTTCAGTGTAATGTTAGTCACATGGCTGGACAATTTTTTATCTAATAAAAATAATCAAACCTCAGTTTTATCCTAAAATAATAAAACTCTGTAACGGATTTTAATGTGGTAATTCACCAAGGATAGTGGTATAAGAGAAAAGGTTATATGTATTATACATGAATAATGTAGTAGAGACACCATGCGAAGCCAGGGTGGGGCACTAGTAAAATAATATATCTGAGGATCTAGCTACGACATAATTGTATGACTCATGCGCTAATAAAGCTATCGGATTAATAATTGTACTACTCTTCCTGATGACATTACAATGATCAATTTAAATATTATATTATGATATTCTGGGGAATACCAAACAGTAAGTGCCTCTACTCAGGGAGGTCTTAGAGGCCCATTACATTATTTAATTTGCAAAGCACTAAGTGAGCTAGCGTGCTAAATTTGCATTGTAACTTCGTTCTGTCATGTGACTTTTTCCGTGGGCCTTAAGGAACATACAAAAAAATATTAGCCGAATTGGTCGAGCCATTCTCGGGTAATGCGCGCTTAGCAACATTCATTTTTATTTATATAGATAAGAATATCATTGAACTTCGAATGATGCGGTTTGGACGACGATTACTACCGAAATGAAAGGAGGTTTAACTAGCTTCACTAGCTAGTCTAGTGTAATGAGTGAGCTATTTTTCGCGCTGCAGATTGGATAATGTAATGGGCCTTTAAAAAAACTTGTTTTTCTCGCTCTGAGTAGGCAAGCCTCCCATCTGATATTCTAGTACCTACAAAGAAAGTAAATAGATGTTATATTAGGCTTAATTAATATTTACAAGTGAAAAATGAATGACGTCACTTGATTCTTCATTTCACCAGTGAGAGTTTCGACATAATTTTTTTATATTAGCTGCTTTTGATTGTCATAAAATAGTTTTTCGAAATCAATCATCTTATGATGAATAAACTACTGACATTGTTAAATATAATTATAGTATGTTAAGAAAATACTTTGAATCTATTAAGTCATTTAGGTAAGATAGAAATATATTTTTATGGTTTATGATTAAATTAGCTAACGGCTAGGTGATGTCACTAGTTTCGAATATAGCTAATCCAGACTGCTTAAAATAAAGTATGTTTTTGTTGAGTTGATGCAGTAGTTTTCTTTGAATCAACACAATTTATAAAAATAAAATATTTCTGAATAGAACATATTTTTAGCTTAATATAACTTATCTAAAAGTAGTTAGTAGTAGTTATACTGATTATTGAAGAACAGGTTTCGCATTTACTAACCACATTTTCATAACTGGATTAACCTTTTGAAATTTAGTTGACTTTGATGATGCAGGATAAAGTTAAAAATATGTTTATAAGATTAATAAATTGAAAGTTTTGTGGTTTTGCTAAACTAAAACAAAAAAAAAAACAAATCATACTAATTATCATCATCATCATAATAACCCATTAATGGCTCACTGCTGAGCCGGGTCTCCTCCTCAGAAAGAGGACGGGCTCAGGCCATGGTCTACCACGCTGGTTCAGAGTCGGTTGGCAGACTTCAGACATCTTTTGAGACCTTTTAGGGAATTTAATTGCTTAAAACACACATAAATTAGACACACAGAAAAGTCAGAGGTGCGTGCCCAGGATCGAACCCGGACATCCTGAGTAAGACACCTCCTAATACTGAAAATATATATGTTATGTTGTGCATTAGAGTCAAGTTCTGCCACAACTAAATCTTTACCTTTATTGATGTAAAATAATATATGTGTAGTTAAGAAGGTTAAGTTAGTAGAAGTTACTTTTAGTGGAATCTGATAAAAAATAATCTTAGTAGCAGAATAAAGGCTTATTTATTTTATTATGTACAAATTGTATATATTATGTATGTGGTTTATGAAAAAAGGGAAATTTATATTTTTTTCAAATTAATATAGATTAACAATGTTTTCAGATCTCTGTCCCAGGGTGTAGACGTGTGCAACGTGTCACAGTACTTGCAGTACGAGCTGCCTGATGAGGTGCTGCTGTGTATACTGTCTCACCTCACCGAGCGCGACCTGTGCCGCGTCGCGCAGGTCTGCAAGCGGTTCAACACAATCGCTAATGATACTGAACTGTGGTAACTTTGAACTATACTTTTCTAACCTTCTATTAAACTGCTATTTAGCATCCTTAGTTTGTATTGCTTCATTTCTGTAGGTTAAGTAATAGAAATAATAAATGTTAAAAGACTGGATAAAAAGAAATAATCAGCAAAAGTGTGTTTAATTTAAGATATTTGGTTATGATGCTTCATAACACTTGAGGTTGCCTATAAGCGATGCGATCAGTGATTACTAAGGGATAAAGCCACTTTTGCAAGACTTTCTATTGTAGTGACTTCATGTATTCTTTTGTGTGGTTTTTTTATTTATTTATACCTGGGATACATTGTTTAGGAACTATTGCTTCTGTTTTCTGACTGAAAAAAAATTACATTTATGTGTCAATGTATTTAGCCAAACTTTATTACTCAAACGCGCCGCATTATGACGTGCGTTATTTGTAAGAAAGTAGGTTTAACTTCCAAAAAAAAAATGATGATTAATATTACTTATAATTTGAACAGGAAAAGTTTATACCAGTCAGTGTTTGAGTACGACACGCCGCTCATGCACCCGTCGCCCTGCCAGTTCGAGTTCGTGGCGGCGGACGAGTGCGACGCTGACAACCCGTGGAAGGAGAGCTTCCGGCAGCTATACTACGGTATACATGTGCGCCCCAACTACCGCCCCAAGAAGGACTCGCGTATTAAACACTTTAACACTATAAGGGTGAGTACATAGACATGTTTGTATGATAATATTCTATTGGTAGGTCAATCATCGACGACCCATCCGCGCTTGCAATTTATCATACAGTAAGCGAACGTCTTCGTGGATTTAAATATCCTTAATATTTATTTAGGTACATTGTCCAAAACTATTGAAGCATTAGAAGCTAAAGCTTTTTTGTGTTTTATAACATTAATTGTGTTGTCTCTAAATTATAATCAGCACTAAATAACAAGATTAATAATTTACAATTTATAAATTTAATCTCATGTGAATAAATCATACTATAACACTGCTTGAAGTTAGCAACAATTCAAAAAAAGGTTGATCATTGCTTTAATTTTAGTAAATGTAACTAAACATATAAGTAAAAAAAAATAATTAAATAAACACTGCTCTATGGAGGTTAAGATATCGATAACTTAATTGAATTAAGGTCAAAGAAATTTATGTTAATAAACATTCTTAAAAAAAGAGCTAACTAAAACAATTATTTATATTAGAATTTAGATTATCATTTTGGATCCTTCCTGACATTGTATTTAATTTATTTTTAAGATTGTATGTGTTGCATGCTAGAAGTGGTTTAATTACTGTTTTATTCAGTGCAATTTAATTTAATAAATAAAAAAAGTGTTGTTTTTTCTATATTTTATATAAAAAATATTATTATCTAATAATCCTTTGCATAAGTTATAACCAAAATGAAAAAAAATCAAATATAATTTTAGCAAGCCCTAAACTACATTTTTTTGCAGCAGATGATTTGTGAGCACTTTAGGCAAATAGGCCTTTTGGAGTTAAAATATAGGTATTGTTGTTGCTGATGTTATTATTTTTTCTGGTGACTCAGTACTACTTCGCTCCGCACCTGAATAATTCGCGAATTATTCCCAACGGCCATATGGCAATAAGAAATAAGGGAAATGGTTTTTAACATGATTATTTATGTTACTTGAACTAAATCGCAGTTGTTGCAAGTGCATGTTATGTTCGTCTTATGAATAAAGGACTGGACGGAAGACGAAATTTAAGCTTCACTTTTGTATTTTCTTCGCCAGCAATTCTCAGTTCAATGCAGAGTCTTTATTCAGCACAAAATTATTACCAATATCTATATCACTGGAGTTACCAATTGTCCATTTAGTAATTCTTATTCACTAAGTTCTTCTTTCAACCAACATTTAATAGATTTAGACTGCGTGTAGAAGGGGAAAGGTAGAGGGACTCTTGAAAACTAAAGACATGCATAGGACTAATTATAACCGGAAATAGTTTCGTCGGAGTCTGAGAGACTTCAGGTAAGTCGTTAAGGGCTTTAAATAAAATGTGTAGTAATTCCAAAAATACAGTCGTTGAAAAAGAATGGACTGTGATTTTTAAACTTTTATTCATGAGATCATGACTACTTCCTGTTAATTTTACGAGCTAAACTAGCCTGTTAGCCCTTGGCATAATTTTAAAATATGAACTAGAAATCCTAAAAAGAGTAAAGCTAATTTTAATCTAACACCCGATGAGATGACATTTAATTTTTATGTCATTATAGTATATTAAATAACACAGATGCATGTAGATACCTAGTTCTGTTAATCAACAATGCGTGAACAACTTTCCTAACAAACTGTCGAAGGAAAGTGAAAGAAATTAATAAATATTCTAGATAATTATCTCGACACGCAAATTACACGTTTATAAAGGAACTAAAATTATAGAATATTGCCAATATTTTGAAGATTTCAAGAAAGATTTGCAGACTAAACTTTTTTGGCAGTTCCAATTTATGTGTTTGGTACAATCTAAATAACTAACTATGTACTGGGTTTCATTTAATTATTATTCATCATAATATAATATTATTGCATTAGGCGGCTCTCGAGTATGTGGAGGAGAGGGGAGGTAGTTCGACATCGAGCAGCTCAACTTCAGCGTGCGCCTGCACGTGCTCCTGCGGCGCCGCGGCGTGCTCCTGCCGGCGTACTCCCGCTGCCCCAGCGCCTGCCCCCGCACCCGCCCCGGCGCTGCTCTTCGTGCACGCCGGCCTTTATCAGGAAGAATGTTTAGCTATTGATACGGATGTACAGCTCATTGGTGAGAAACATTTCATCAAACACTTAAGCAACTACATTCCCTATATTACATCTAATTTATGACAATTTTTAACACTAATAGTGTATCTTAATGATCTATTTGTATTCCCAGGTTGTGCTACGGGAAACGTTGCGGAATCAGTTGTCCTGGAACGTGAAGCAGAGTCAACATTGACTTTTGCAGAGGGAGCGAGCCGAGCGTACGCTGGGCACATGACGCTCAAGTTCTCCCCCGATGCTACAAGCACTATGCAGCACCACAAACACTATTGTCTTGAAGTGTCAGACAATTGTTCTCCCACCGTTGATCATTGTATTATACGCAGTGCTAGTGTTGGTGAGTTTTCAATAATAACTGTATTGATTTCCGTGAATATGCTAGAAGTGCCTTGCTTAATGTTTTCTGATGCGAACAGACAGCCACACATTTTAGGCTCCATGACATGAAAGCGGCCATGACCTTGTCTAATTTAGCAAACATTAAAGAAAAGAGTATAATTTTATGCAAAATAATTGGTATATATAAGTAAATTATTAGAAATGAAATGCCTAATCAATTGTACAAATTGTACATTGTTCTAGAAGAAACTGTTTTTTATTTATTTCCTATCTTGTTTCAACAGTTGGTGCTGCAGTGTGTGTTAGTGGTGCAGGCGCTAATCCAGTAATCAAGCACTGCGACATAAGTGATTGCGAGAATGTCGGGCTCTACGTGACTGACTACGCGCAAGGAGCATACCAAGACAATGAGATCTCACGCAACGCGCTCGCCGGGATATGGGTCAAGAACTTCGCTAATCCCATTATGCGTCGCAACCACATACACCATGGGAGAGACGTCGGGATATTTACCTTTGAAAATGGATTGGTTAGTAGAAGTTACATTCTGTTTGTTTTTTATAGGTATTTCTATATACTCCTTCTTATCCCATTTTATTCTAGAATAGCAAGATTATTGAATATTAACGTACTTTTAAGAGCAAAGCTTGTATAATATTAGTGTTAAATTTCACCACAGTAATTTCAAAACAAATCAACAAAAAAATCCTCTCACCAGGGTTACTTCGAAGCAAACGACATCCACAATAACAGAATCGCCGGTTTCGAAGTAAAGGCTGGCGCTAACCCCACCGTAGTGCACTGCGAGATACACCACGGACAGACCGGTGGCATTTACGTGCACGAGTCAGGCCTGGGCCAGTTTATAGACAATAAGATACATAGTAATAACTTTGCTGGGGTGTGGATCACATCTAACAGCAACCCTACCATACGTCGGAATGAGATTTATAATGGACACCAGGGCGGCGTCTATATATTCGGAGAAGGACGTGGATTGATTGAGCACAATAATATATATGGAAATGCTTTAGCTGGGATACAGGTATAGTATTAAATAAAAATCTACTTTATTACTTTTTTTTGCTTTTATCACTGCGTGCTTATTAGACTTGCGTCAGAATAAATTTTTTTGAGTAAGGTACATCTTAAAAGTTTCTTTGTTAGATAAAAAAAACCTAAAAGATGTGTTTGATATCTTGAAAATTGAGCTGGCGCGTAGGGTATTAAATAGAACAACATTCTTTTTTATTAAGTTTTTTGTAAATTTATTCTATAATTTTCAATTATTTACTGTTTTAACGTATACATAAATTTTTTTTTTGATATATCTACTCTTGACTGAATAGAAAAATTGATACGAACTTTTTTGACTTTTATAATCTTGGTTTTTTAAAGCCCTGTAACTTTTTTCCTATGCGTGACTTGTGACACGGGAGTAGGTTAAAGAGGCCCCTTTCCCATGCATATCAACACTCACCTTCTCCACTCGGTGTTACTATCCCTTCCCAGCCAAATTTGGTACGATTCTGTTAACGCAGCCTTAGTCACTCGCTCCAGTATAGAATTTACTGCCGCTCTGGACAGACCTAAGTCTTTCAACAAGTTATAGAGAGATTTTGCTACTTCTACACAGCATATAAATTTACTACATAACCGTTTCTAATCAATTCATCCGTAAGTTCATATTTATTTAGTTTCATTGCGTGGTCTTTAGGTATGTTTGTTCCCCACGGACGGTAAGTTCTACAAGTACTACGCATTTAGTGGCTTTAGAAAAGAGGAAAATGTCCGGTCTGCATGACGAAACACCAACATCCTCGGCGATTTTATAATGTTTTTCATACATGTCCATTAAAATAGTCCAATCAGGTGCAAGGCCTAGGATTGAATAGGCCTTGTTTTTAGAATTTAGAGTGGAGCCTTCTTTTACAAAGTTCATTTTCAAAAATCAAAGAGAATAAGTCCCTCGCTGTACCTATTGCCTCTCCACAAGTATAGCAACATTTTTCTGAGGCTTTCCCCCATCTAAGTTACTCTGGTCTGGAAGGGTCATTTGGAAGGCATTAAGATAGAATTTCAATAAGGCGGGAGACCAATCATATATCAAGCTGCGCCACTTCAGTGCTAATGGGATGCAGAACTCACCTATAGTCAACCATTCATTTTGCGTTTCTACTTTCATAGCATGGACTTTATAGCTCTCATTTTCATCTTGTTGTAAAAAGGATTTCACTATGTCTCGGTCTTCCCGTTTCCTTCTCGCGCCTAATCCAGCTTTATTTACCTGTGCACCTGCCATAATTTTTTTTATGGAATTGAAGTCTTGATACGATTTCTGAGGCACTTTTGTCTTCTGGGAGGGATGTAATTAATTCATCTTGTGACTTTCCGATGGTTTTTTCAATTTCAACCCAAAACTATTGTGATCCCTAAATAGGGTTGAGGGGTCAGCCGAATGTGCCAATCCAAACCATACGTTCAACATCTTTGTGACGGTTGTATCTAACCTTGCCAAGAGAGTTTTACCAAAGTCGTACACCAAGAAAGGCCAAGTAAGACGAGATGTGAGATAGTTGTCGTAAATCCATGCTTTTTTAATATTACTTATTGGCTGTTTTTCTACCTTACTGAGATCATTCATGCGATTTTCGACAACTACCTCTAAGGATGGTGTACGTCCATTGTAATCTATCTTTCTACCAAGAAATTTAAAAGGAACTGCTTTAGCAGTCGTGGTAACCCTTTGGCCACTTATAGAGATCCCCGGATCATATGAGGTATATTTGGTATTTCGTCTACCCAGACACAGCGGCATTTACTTGGTTTTGTCCTCAGTCCGTCGGTCCATGTACAAAACTCATCCACTTTATTTAGTAATTCCTGACATTGATTGGGATCTCGTGTAAGTATTGCTATGTCATCTGCAAAGGCTAAGATGGACTCAGTGTACCTATTATTAATTTTAAACCGATAACCCCATTTTTTTCATAGCTAATTACTTTATTAATCACTATTTAAATACTATTGTCAATAAGCAACAGCCTTGGAATAGCCCTACAATATAATGTAGGGGTTTTGTATGTTCCTTGTTTAGTGCTATGACGAATTTTAATTGTGAATAATACGAACTGATTATGTCTATAACAATAGCAGAAAAGTTATACCATCGCAAGGCAAAGATCATCAGTTCATGCTGCACAGATCCAAACGCGTTCTCCAGATCTATCTAGCACACCGATATCTGCCTCTCATGTATTCTGGCATCTTTTAAAGTTTCTGCTAGTAAAGTATTGTGTTCCAGGCATCCAGAAATACCGGGCAAAAACCCTTTCTGGTGATTGGGCCTGAAATATCTATTGTTGATCATAAATTTTGACATTTTTGGTTGCAATAAACTGAAAAAGATTTTTGAGATTGTATTGGTTAGTGCTAATCAGTCTTGTATCTTTTGGATGAGTGACTTGTTCCTGTTTTGGGATGAAGACAAAGATTGCTTTACCAAATGCTCCTGGTATTTGCTTTCTTGACCAGATCTTACTGAATATATTTAGGATATGATTAAAACTGAGGAACATTTTTTGTAAATTATGTAGGGGATCGGGGCCTGGAGCTGAGTTAGATGTTTTCTTTTTAATTTGATAGTTTGTTTCCTCTACGTTAGGTGGGGTACTTTGAAAATCGTACAACGGATTGTCAGGCCTTTGGATGTTTGGGTCTACGTATGGGCTCTCACGTTTAGGTACCTCATATGTGCTTTTACAGTGCTCGTAAACTTGTTCAATGGTCAAGAGAAGCTTTCCACTCTGTTCACTAAAAATGTTTTTCGAGTATTGAAAAGGTTTTTATCAAAATCTACTTTTAATTTGTAGCGATATTCCTTGTATAAGTTTGAGGATTGACCGGATTTAGGTTAAAATGGAAATTTGAGAGAAATTTTTTTTTGATGATTTGCAATGAAAATAAAGTTTTTTTTTCAATGTATTTTAAATGGGAAAGGGGACCATAACCCCCATGCGCCAACGCAATTTTCAAGATATCAATCTCATCTTTTAGGAGGTTTTTTTTCTAAAAAAGAAACTTATTAGATGTACTTACTCAAACGAAAAAAAAAATATTCTGACGCAGTGTAATGCTTATATATAGCCACAAGTTACTTTCACTTTTCTATTTTAAACCTCAGACATCTATTAATAATAATGTGGTGTTATAGATTCGCACAAACAGTGACCCAATTGTGAGGCACAACAAAATTCACCATGGTCAGCATGGTGGCATCTACGTCCATGAGAAGGGTCAGGGGTTGATTGAGGAGAATGAAGTATATGCAAATACACTAGCTGGAGTGTGGATCACTACCGGTTCTACGCCAGTGCTGCGGCGTAATCGCATTCATTCTGGGAAACAGGTAAATAAATGCTAAGTAATGAATACACATCAATTAATAAATATAGTTTATGTATCAACATTCTATTTATTTACTGATGGTCCAAAATTTAAATGTTATTTTATTATAAATCACAGGTAGGAGTATATTTCTATGATAATGGCCATGGAAAGTTAGAAGACAATGATATATTCAACCACCTCTACTCGGGTGTCCAAATAAGAACAGGTAGCAATCCAGTCATCAGAGGAAATAAGATTTGGGGAGGACAAAATGGTGGAGTTCTAGTTTATAATGGCGGCTTAGGATTATTAGAACAAAATGAAATTTTTGATAATGCCATGGCCGGAGTGTGGATAAAGACTGACTCAAACCCCACGCTTAAGAGGAATAAGATTTTTGATGGAAGAGATGGTGGCATCTGTATATTTAACGGTGGCAAGGTTAGTATTGTTACGAAATTGAAATACTGCAGGAAAGCCTCGCTTATGGATTAGGTGGAGATATTGCATTTTATTTTTTCCCTGATTGTAGGGCGTCCTGGAGGAAAACGATATATTCCGCAACGCGCAAGCCGGCGTGCTGATCTCAACGCAGAGTCACCCTGTGCTGCGGCGCAACCGGATATTCGACGGGCTGGCGGCCGGCGTCGAGATCACCAACAACGCCACCGCTACGCTCGAGCACAATCAGATATTTAATAATAGATTTGGAGGTAAGATCATACACCACATCACACAACTGAAAACAAATTGTCCTTACTAATATTATAAATGCGAAAATAACTGTCTGTCGCTCTTTCACGCCAAAACTACTAAACCGATTTAAATGAAATTTGGTTTACAGATAGTCTAGAGCCTCAGAAAGGACGTAGGCAAGTTTTTAATGTAAAAAAAAAGGTTGTAAGGGGTTGAAAAGGGGAAATGAAAAGTTGTATGGAAGTATTCGTCATTTTTAGAGCTAGAAACTTATTTTTTAGGCTGTTGATTCAATATAAATGACATTGCAAGTTTGTAAAATTTTTACCCTCAAGGGTGTAAAATAACAATAGGGAAAGACACCATTCCACACGGACGAAGTCGCTGGCATAGTTACTTTAAAATAAATGTAAGTGTGACACTTACATTTATTTTATATATCATATCAGATTTAGATACGACATTATTTCAAATTTCTTAATCTAATATTCTGATTCTGATAGGTTTTATTAAAATATTAATATGTACAATAAAATATTGATATGAAAAATAATTAGAATAATTAGATCAATATCTCAATCATCGAATATTAATTTTGCAACACGGCCTGTGTACAACTCCACCTGTCATTATACTGGGATTCAATGAGGGATATTTTATATTATAAAAATGATAACTTTTACGCAATTAAGTTTAGTTATTCTCGGATCTCATGTAAATTTAGTGTTGTTGTGTATTTAGAGATAGTTTTGAATATATAAATAATTAGTGTAATTGGTGAATAAGTGGTAAATATTAGAGTGTTATATAATAGGTTGAGCGGTGAAAGAGAGTATTTACTGGTAGTAGAAAGGCCTTTTAATCCTGCACCTGGGTAGCAATACCCAGAAGTCCCAGGCACTGATCGGCTTCCATCCACGGATTGTGTATTATAGTAGTCTTTTGGGGGTAATTGTGCTGTTAAGCCACTGTGTAGCTTCTTACCTGGTCTTTTTATTGATCGAGGATGACTTGCGTAATTTGATTATTAATTTGTTTTACAGGATTATGTTTAGCGTCAGGAGTGTCGCCTTTAGTGAGGGGCAACAAAATATTCAGCAATCAAGATGCAGTCGAAAAAGCTGTCGGTGGCGGCCAGTGTCTCTACAAAATTTCTTCTTATACATCTTTTCCAATGCATGATTTCTACAGGTACATTGCTATTTATTACATTTAAAAGTTGGTGAGGTGCAAAAATAAAATACTTAGAATTTAAATTTTATAAACTAAAAGAATAATGAGTTTTTTTTTTGTTAGAACTGCTTTCGTCATAATAATTTTCATATTAAATAATTGTATGGGTACCAGTTAGGATGAGTATAATATAATACTTTTATAATTTCAGATGTCAAACATGTAACACAACGGATCGTAATGCCATTTGTGTCAATTGCATCAAGACATGTCATTCTGGACATGATGTAGAATTTATTCGCCATGACAGGTAAGTTTGCATTTTATTGAAAAAAAATATGAGAAAGTTAATGAAAAAGTTTTTTTTTTAAGTCTTAACTTGTTACTCAATGTATAAAATGTTAAGATTTGGAGGGAAAAAGTTGTTAGATATACATAATTTTAATGTAAAATAAAAATGTTAAATATATTTTAGATTTTTCTGCGATTGCGGTGCGGGAACGTTGTCAAATCAGTGCCAGCTGCAAGGCGAACCCACGCAAGACACAGACACGCTGTACGACTCAGCTGCCCCCATGGAGTCCCACACACTCATGGTCAATTGAGCCTCTCCTCCCCTCGCAGCACCCGCCGACACCAGACCGCCCGCTCGCCCGCCGAAACCTGCCATTGAGGACTCGTGCACGGAATTTATTAATAGTAGTAGTTATTCGACTCCAAAATTGGCCTAGACCAAATAAATGTAATACTATCGCGATTTTGTATCGATACAACACGTTTTGTTATCAACAGTAGGTAATGCAAGTATGGTGAGGCAAGCATAGCTGCCTCACCCCAGGGTTCTGGAGTCTCATCTGTGCAGGCTAAGCCTTAGCCGTGTATTTTTATTAACTTCACATTGTACACTCGCCTGAGTCGCTGTACACCTCCATTATGTATTGTATCAGTGTAACCTTTAGATGAAACGTTATCGGATACGCTATTTGTATATGTAGGGGCGTTTTTTATCATCGGTACTTAATAAATGTATTTCGTCGTGTAGAATCATGCATTCCCAAATTGTAATCATCCCACGTTTCGTGTCACATTATATATTTAGAGTAATTGTTTTGTAAGATGTCGTGTCTGTACGGTTGTATAATCACGAGGAACACGGAACAGAAGTCGACTCGATCCAGCGACTGCTACGGTCAGGTTAGCTAATTGTATTATTGTATTATATCCATATGAGTATTTTAATTATTTGACGATACGATTTGTTTTTGTATTTTTTATAGAGCAACTTATTATTTAGCTCGCCTGATGTTTAGGGTTGTTTGTTCGTGTTTAGTTAATAGAAATATGTACCAGTTGATTTGGTCGGGAGGAGTCGGTGCGACGAGTGTCAACTTTGATGTCTCTTGATTAGGAGTCCGCCTCGCCTAACTATTTGCGGCGTTCCTATCGCGCTTTGTAAATATTTAATGTCTCACAATAATCAAAAATGTAGTAATTAATGTATTTGTATCATTATATTTTTATTATTGATCACAATGTGTATGTTTAATTATTATTATTGAATTGCGTATAGTAGTACCACTTGAATATGTTACAACGTATCTGGGTACCTTTTTTGGTAAATGCATAAATATTTGTAGCTAATCATTGTGCTCAATGTTTATTCGATATATGCGAGATGCATGTGAAGCAACGAGATCGGTTTTATATCGACTGTTGATGTAACTTATTGAAGTGGTAGTAGTATATGTCACTTGGAGGGAGACGCGCCGCCGCTCCGTCGCTCGCAACTGCACCGGTAGTGCCTTGCGACCGGCGAGCAGTGTATTATAAAATGAAATGAAGGAATGTGCGTATTTAACTGGAAAAGATCTTAGGTACAATTGATATTTTATTATATTGTTAATTTAAATTAAATGTGGTATTGATATCGATCGAGAAGCAATGTTAGAAAGGAGTGCCGATAGTGGTAAGTTAGCCGGTAAGCTATAATGAAAATCTAAATTACTCAGTAATCACTATTGCAAGTTTCGAATCGTTCAATCGTCTCCAAAGCACGGTATGTTCTGAATCTGCTTTTTTATATCCTCAATCTGTGATCATCGCTAAATATATAAGAGAAATATTTCAGTTCACCGCGTACAGAAATGAAGACTTATCGTTACATCAAAATTCGTATTATGTGGCGCCGAAGCTTTATATAATTGAATGTGAAATTGTTATTTATTGTCAGTATGTTTTTAATTTATTAAATCTAAAGTCTGGATAATATTTTGTTTATACCTGAGAATACCACTGTAAAAGCCGTGATATACATCATATAATATTATATATCTGAATTTTATTTATTCCTTCAGCTACTTTCTATTTATTTAACAAAAACAATTTTTGTTTTGTACTTTTGGCAGTTCTTCATATAAATATAGCAAAACACGTTGAAAAAGAAACCTAAATATTCGTCGTAAATTGCACCCGGGCGAAGCCAGGGCGGGTTTGACTAATCTTATATATAAAAATGAATTCATATATACGTTATTCTCGCTAAAAGTCTAGATTTTCGTTGTAAAATATTTGTGGGACTCCAAGTGAAGTTTTTTTTATAAACCTTTTATCTGTAGACTAATACACCTTCGCGAAGCGAGGACGGGTCAGCTAATACATTTAGGTATATTTATCTAGCCGATCCTTGCGACTTCGTGCCCGTGATCATCCGCTCCTATTAGTCTCAGCGTGATGATATATAGCCTATAGTCTTCCTCGATAAATAGGCTATCTAACACTGAAAGAATTTTTCAAATCGGTCCAGTACTTCCTGAGATTAGCGCGTTCAAGCAAACAAACATACCCTTGAGCTTTATATACCAGTATAGATTCATTATTATGTAGAACTGGCGGCGTCTATGCACAAGAATAGTTATTTGTTATACAAGAGTGCAGCAAAGTTGCTTTTTAACCGCGTGCTCAATTTTGATGACCGAGCAAGCGAAGGATTTTAAAATTGAATTACGAGCGCAGCGAGTATCTATCAAAAATTAGAATCCTGAGCGAGGGAATCAAAAGAGCGCAAGGTGAAATCGCGTGACTTCATCGCACCTCTGTGAGGAAATAAAAAACTGGTTGCATTGAGGGAGTCCCGGTAGAAGTGAAAAATTGAACATTAACGTTGTGCATTAAAGTAACCCAAAGAACAAAATAACTACTAGTCAAACTGCCGCGAATCTCTCACCTACACTGCTCTACGAAGCAACAAATCATTTAATTAAAAACCACTAAAATACGAGTCGATATTAACTATACGAAGTTACTCGTCAAACTGTTGCGAATCTCACGCCTACACTGCTCCACATAGCAACAAATCATTTAATCAAAGACCACTATGATAGTCAATATGAACTACACGAAATTACTCGTCAAACTGCCAATGATCTTGTGACAGTCAATAAAATATCCAATTGAATATAAATATGAGTGCAACACTTAAATTTTTCACAACGCCGCTAAAGAAGACTTTTCACTTCAAAAAGAAGTGTCCGAGTCTGAGTTTTTAACAAATTAAAGAAGGTTGTATGATAAATTCGGCACCATGGAGGTAGAAGTAAATAAGTTTAATGATGTATTGAATTCACAAACTTAGTGCACACGATGTTCTAAATTCAATTTTACTATATCCTCTAGCACTTTTGCACTCAAAAATACTCTTTCCGAGATGGTGGGATGAAAAATTATTTTGTTATTGAAATTAAAAGATTGTTGCTACTACATTACTCATTCGGGCCAGAATGTGATAACATGATTCATCTTCGATAAAATGACGCATTTGTATTTAATTGAAAACAAAAAAATAGTCTATATTGTCTTTTTTATTAAATTAAAATGGTCATTAGATAACAGAAGATCTATAAAGTTTGATCGAATTGAGCTACTACTCTCACGGTGCGCTGACGCCATATCAATAATCGGGCGATGGGTTCGAGATCGTAACATGACAAGATGATTCGTCACATACCTAACAAATTACTTTGGAGGAATAAAGAATAAAAATTCGGGAATAAGAATTATTTATTTACAAAAATAATCTTTAACAATTAAATTACCTATATAATATTTAAGTACTTAACCATTCAATAAGTAGAACTGTTGATAAATGACAAGTGTTTAGTACAATAATTAATTGTACGTACGATGTTTCTGGCGCGGCGATTTCTTTGGCGATATGTGAACTGCTTTCATCGGCGTATTCATTTTCCTATGATCAGTAATGGACGACGTTTTAATACTGCGAGGCGTACATAAAGTTTTCTTTAAGGTTGGACCTTGTGGTGTCTTTAGCAAAACATCTTTCTGTGGAGACACTACCTTTTTTATAGATGTTGGTTTTCGACCAGGTCTTACATTACCTATTTCTTCTTTACGAGTAAAGGTAGAACGAAACTTCGCGGTGTTCGGGCTGATGTCCGCATATTTAGGGACTTTTAAGCAATTTGTATCCATAACATCGTTAGTATAGGACTGCATTCGTGTTTTAGGATGAACTGTAACTCTCTGGTGCTGGTTGAGTCGTGGCTTCCTAGCGAAACCCGTATTTGCCACTTTCTCGTTTCTTTCCGAAGATTTATCAGAACTGGATTCGAACATTTTGGCTTTAGCTAGGACAGCGCCTGCATTTTGCCGTCGCAACTTATTAACTGAAGGTCGCCCACTTTGACCGCTCCCTTCGACTTCGCCAGTTTTATCCATAAAAAAAGCAGCCGCATTTCGCCACTTTGGTTGTGTATTTTTACTAATAACATTTGAATAGCATTGAAATTGTGCTGAATTTCTCGACTTTTCTTTAGCATTTAGGGTGTTATTCATAGAATTTTCAGATTCTGTACCATCCCAAGTGGTATTAATTGATATATTAAGTGATCGACGTGGCTGGACTTTACCAATAGTTTTATTCAGATTATAATCGGGGGCTAAACTAATTCGTTTCCGTTGACGATATTTTTGATTGGTATCCGAAACGTTAATAGAATTTTGGGAGTCCCAGTCAGACGCAGGATTTGGAGCTTTTACATTACCTGAAACTGGTTTCACTGTAGTTCGTTCTCTGCAAACGAGTCCGACGTACGGATAAAATCTATCCCCAATGTGACTGCCTTGCGAATGCGAGGAAGCATTCCATGATTTGTGTCTGACTATTTTAGTTAAATTTTCTTTGGAACGTCGTCTTATTGAACCTATTTTTCTAGCACTTGGTGACCTTATAATTTTAGCTTGTTCCTTTGGCCTTATGTTTAATTCTTTGCTCAATCTGCGTGCTAGGTGCTCAGAACTTTGACAATTCAACATGGCAACCTCTTCTAATGTTTGTTCATAAACATTCTGAACTTGTTGTAAAGGTTGAACTCTGGGAATGACCTCTGTAAATTCTTTAGATAATCTATTCTCTATGGCAGACACCCTGCTTTTGATCTCTTCATACTCCTGTTTAGATATCCTAACATAGTCTTTATCCACCACTTTCATTTCCGGTGATAAATCTATAGTATCGTGAGTACTAAACAAGTTTTCAGTGGAAGTTAGAAAATCTTCACTACTTACACTGGTTTCTGAGTTTTTATGACGATTATAATCATTATTTATTATTGGCGTGCTTCTAGCATCTATGAAACTTAACCGTAACCTTTTTCGCTCCGTTACACCCCTGAAAAAAGTATGAATAGTAAATTCAAAGAATATAAAATTCGTTATCTTAAAATAAAAACGTCAAACTTACATTTTCATTGGGGTAAACGACAATTCCTTTTGAGGCAAACCTTTTGTTATTTCTTTCCTATAAGCATAAAATTAAAAATTGAACGAAATATAATTTTATTACAGAATATCTGAAGGTCTATTTAGAAAATTTAATTCTAAAAGGTTCCTTACTTTGTTTTAACAGAAAGTCCTTCATAAGAGTCAAACTTCCTCTTGGCAGCAGATTTGCTAATTACTGGAGTTTTATGATTCTCCATGACAGGAGCAGGCGTGGTCACATTACCAGATACCATTTTTCTAAGTCCACTTAACATTCCTATAAAAAAGATATTATAAAATGTTTGCATTACATTTGAATATACTAGAGAAAGGAATACTTACTATTGAGAGATCCACTTCGCCTTTTCTTTCTTCTTGACTGACTGACATCTGAATCATCATCCAGTTTTGTCATGAGATCATCTGATAATTGTCCTATGTACTTAGCGTTTTCAATAAATATCTAAAATTGATTTTTAATAAATTAATACATAAAATAATAATATTGAAAGAAATAAATAAATAATGAGCTAAAAAAATGTTTATTTAAATAAAATTGCTTATAAATATAAGACCTATGGAGACATACTAATTATATTTTTGGTGGGTTGTCCAAATTCGATTCTGAGCACACACCTCTGACTTTTCTGAGTTATGTGTGTTTAAGAAATTAAGTCTCAATTACTTTAACAATCAAGGAAAATATGGTACGGAAACCTGTACTCCAGGGAATTTTCTAAGGTTTTCAAAGATGTGGGAAGTCTGCTAACCTGCACCATGCCAACATGGTGGACTATGGCCTAAGCCTAAAATATTCTCTTTGAGTAATGTTGTAGGTAATATTAAAGATAATATTTTTTGGTTAGTTGAAAAATTAACGGCAAAAGTTTGTTAAAAGTATTTATCAACATCTCTTAGCATAAACAAAATATATCTTGCATCCTCTGAACAAAATATATAATCATAATTATTTGACAACTCGAGGAATTGATTTATCATTTTTTAATGGAACTTTGGAAACATTAATTGTCCAGTTTGTTCTCTTTTTCAATAATTAAAATGTATGCTGCGGAATAATTTGATTACAACAAAATTGGTTAAAGTTGATAGGATGTAGCATGTATGAAAAAACTGGCCAAGTTGGCCTTGCACACAAAAGGTTACATACCAATATTTGGCAAAATAACTTATTCAAATCACTTTTTCTGTATGGGTGACCCTTTAATATGTATTCCATTCTGTTTTTAGTATTTTTTGTTATAGGGGCAACAATCAAAAAACAATCTTTTGTGAAAATTTTAACTGTCTAGCTATCACTATAGCTTTATTCACTTAATGCCATACATTACCAGAGATGTTATTTAGGTTTGCAAATCTGAAAGATTTTGAATAAAACTAGCAACTAGAATACAAACTTCCCCAAATAATGCCATTCTCATTAAATTAATATTTTACTAATTTACCTTGACTAGTGCTACATGGTGTTCTAAACGTTGGGCAGAAGCAGCAGCTGGGAGTGGCATGATACTAGGAGCCAAGACAATAGCCAAGTTTGAAGAATCCATCAAATTCTCTTTGTGTCTTGATGCTATGTAGTTTAACAACTAAAGATAGAATAGAAAAATTATGAGTTTATTATCATGATAACAGACTTATGTATAAAAATGTGTAACCAATAATGTTTAATAATATATAGTTTAGATCATTACATATAAAAAAGTAATAATGTCTGCATCAAATAGTGTCTCCCTATTGACCCTATACTCTTGTATACCCTTGAGGGTAAAACTTTTACAAACTTTAAATGTCATATTTATTTATATCACATCAACAGCGTAAAATATAAGCATCTAGCTCTAAAAATAATGATACTCCATAAAACTTTTCATCCCCCATTTTTAAGCCTTTTTTTGCAGTAAAAAGTAGTCTAAATTATTTGTATACTAAATTTCATTTAAATCAATTCAGTAGTTTTGGCGTGAAAGAGCCACGGAACAACACAAGTTATTTTCACATTTATAATAATAGTAAGGATAGTACAAAATTAAGATTACCTCCATAATATAGTGCAAAAGATGGACATGTAATACTGGTAACAACAAAAGTGTATTTAATATAGCCTTCAAACTGTCCTCTTTTGAGAGTTGGCATCGCAGAAGTAGATCCTGCACTTCAGCACTGATCAATGGTTCAGGCAAACACCTGAGAT
Source organism: Limenitis camilla (assembly GCA_905147385.1). Classification (NCBI taxonomy): domain Eukaryota; kingdom Metazoa; phylum Arthropoda; class Insecta; order Lepidoptera; family Nymphalidae; genus Limenitis; species Limenitis camilla. Next base: position 4,676,292 of record LR990243.1, read on the forward strand.
AGAGCTTAAGAACACTTGCAACATCGATAGGATGATGTCCTTCTGATACACAACCACCCGCATCTAGCAAACGCTAAAACATATATATACAAATTAGTTAAAATTAAAACAATAACATGCAATTCTATCTACCTATAATACCCATTTATAATTTTAAAATACTTTTTTAGATAAGAGGATTTAAGCTATTATCCTCCCTTCGCACAGAACTTCTCTTGTTTTTGGAATTTTCTAAATCATATCTAAAAAGTATGTATCTGCCAAAAAAATATTTAGTATAGTCCAACATTAAGGCTTAATTAAACTTATCTATTTATGAGATTTGGAAGTCATTCTTGACAATATTAATTAATAGAGTGACAAAGTTGGAAAATTAATTAACGTTTCAAACGGTGATTAAGTTATCAATAGTGCTTTCAAAATACATGCAGGGTGGTGCCTATTGTATACTGTTTAAATTGCCAATTATATCAAACCTTTATATCCTTCTGACGAGATTGGGATCCCGCTTTACGAAACAGGCCTTCCACATGAGCGTGAGTCCTCAACACTGAAGACATTTCACTAACAACATTAGGAACGCATAACGTACTCCCACAACAAATAACACTGCATGATGGAACTTTCAATAAAGGCGCTCCGAACACAGTTTTGTGATCCTACGAAATAATAATAAATTCATTAATCATAAAGCCCGACTGGTAATAAAAAAAATTAATACAAAAATTACCTTAATATTTTTTAATATGATTTTCTTGAAACGATGTTTTAATCCCGCCTTTTTTAACTCTCCGACTATAATTGATTGTAATTTGCCGTGATTAATGCCATCAGATATCAACATATTGTTGGCTTTATTGTTGTAGACATTAATTCTCGATTTTTTAAATATAAATTATAATCTTTCTAATCTTTTCAAATAACTCAATGTCGTTAAAATTAACGTTCCGTTACACTGTTCTGTTTTATAATTGCTTGGAGTTTACACTCAGAAAAACATAAAAAAATTATAATTTAAATATTACTTACGATTTTTATGAATACTTAACAATTTGGCACATGAAAATATTTATAAGTATAAATTAGACAGGTAAATTATTTTAATAAAAATTATTATTTCACTAAATTTAAACCACATGAAAAGGAACGTCATTACGCAGCGTTCAAAAAAATAAAATGGTATGTTAATACATTGGTAGTATTGGTTGTTATAGTTGCCATAAGAAAAGATCTAGCCGGTTAAGCATATTAAAACTGCCTATTAAAAGTAGGTTTTGAGACAACTTTTAGAATGTCAAATACAAGTTTGTACTTATATTCAGCTGGGTATCTTAAATTCCGAGTTCCTAATTTTGACTAAGATAACTGGACATAATAAAGATGACAAATGTGTGCTAATTGTGAAAATAAGTATCAGAAAAGCCAGTCAAAAGTTAAAACGTATTTTTACAAATGAATATTTACATATAGATCAGCCTTATTGTAAAAATACTTTACATATTAGATTCGTGTTTCGTTGCAAATGTAGACGGATAATATATAGTTGTAAGTAACATGTAATAACTTTAACATGTACCTAATGTTTTTTGTTAGGTGTCACTTTAAGGGTTGGTATAAAAAACCACCCCAAAAAATATACTTCTTGTTTTCTAGTTTCTAATATTGCAAAAATTCTAAAAATATATATTACAATAAGTTTATTGATAGTCATGTACAGTTTCAATTTCACGAAGATATCTTCAAAAGGTGTTGAGAAAAAAAATTTTATTCAGGGTTGTTATTCCCTAGATTATGTGTATGGCTATTTTAGAAGAAAAACAAGAACTAAGAACCCTTTGTTGGACACGAGTACAGTTTGCTTAACTGGGTAGATCCCTTAGAAGATTATGGAAAAAATATCACTTATGTTACCAACAAGAATTTTGTATAGTATTTTACTAATACATGATTGATCAATCATCATACGCTATCTGTAATTTAAAAAAAAAATATTTTCGTAACTGGCAAGCATAATTTTAAAGAGAGACGTGTCAGTCAGCCAAAAGTCAATCAATTTCAATAGAATTAGAATCGTATTGTTGAACATTGATGTATGAGAAATCTTTTATTTAATATCAAGGATAGTAAAAAATTATATTTGAAAGCAATATGCCGACGTCGGCAGTGCCTAACGCCGGCAATGGCCTTAATAAAGGGTTATTTAACAACACAACCGGCTTCAGTACTCTAATCACGGTTACAGTCCTATTACTGGCTTGGTTGGCCGGTTTTGCGTCCCGGCTTTTCGCTGTAATACGTTTCGAAAGCATTATACATGAATTCGACCCATGGTAAGTGTTTTGTATAGATACATATAGACTTTTCCTATTTTGCTTCACGTGGTTCCCTCTTATTGTTGAATACGTGTTACAGGTTTAACTATAGATCAACAGCCTACATGGTGCAACATGGGTTTTATAATTTTTTGAATTGGTTTGATGAGAGAGCTTGGTACCCCCTAGGGCGCATCGTAGGGGGTACAGTGTATCCTGGTCTTATGATAACATCAGGGACTATACACTGGATATTGCACACTCTTAACATTCCTGTACATATAAGAGATATTTGTGTATTTCTTGCACCAGTGTTCAGGTATAGTTTTTTCTTTAAGTTTGTTATAATATAAATAAATAACAAATAATGGTAAGCATTGTTAGTTATTTTTATTCAAATTTCAGTGGATTAACAGCCATATCAACATATTTGTTAACATCAGAGCTATGGTCTCGAGGTGCTGGTTTGTTTGCTGCATGTTTCATAGCCATTGTGCCTGGCTACAGCAGCAGGTCTGTTGCTGGCAGTTATGATAATGAGGGTATTGCAATATTTGCTTTGCAATTCACATATTATTTGTGGCTGAAAAGTGTAAAGAGTGGATCAGTTTTTTGGTCTATTTGTACAGCCCTATCTTACTTTTACATGGTCAGTATTAAATATTTGTTTAAATAGTTTCATTATATATTTATAATGGAAATGTATAATAAACAAGAAAAAAAAGATATAGTTAAGTTTTTTTTAGGTATCAGCATGGGGTGGTTACGTGTTTATTATCAACTTAATCCCTCTCCATGTGTTTGTTCTGTTGATTATGGGAAGGTTCTCCCAGAGATTGTTTGTCAGCTACACTGTGTTCTACATCATTGGATTGTTGCTGTCTATGCAAATACCATTTGTTGGATTTCAGCCAATACGCACAAGTGAACACATGGCTGCATCAGGTGAGATTAGAATTCTTTATCTTTTATGTTCTTTATTTGACTTTTATTTTTTGTTAAGTTTAATACTATAAAAGTGTTAAGTGTATTTTATATTATATTTATAAAATAAAATTTGGGCGGGCCACTCTTATCACTTAGTTGTATAAAAAATAGATGTTGACTGATTCTCACACCTTTCAGAGGAGTTTGGTAACAAACATTGTGACACAAGAATTTTATATAATTCAAGCTATCTAATATCATATTAGATTAGGCCCAATAAGAAAAAATTAATTTAAAAATACTTATTAATTTTTCATAAATTGAAATCAATTTTTGTGTTTCTCTAAGTCTTCTTTAATTAGCTTTTGAAATAACAAGTGATGAGTTGATAAGGCTTTATTGCTTGGTCTTTTACAATACAATTTACATATTTTATCCAATTTGATGTAATAATTGATATTGTACTTAAAAAAAATAAAAGAAAAATATTACAAGTCATTTGACTTATAGACCATTTAGTATGTTCTTGTAGTTAGAGCTTCTTGTTTATACACACAATACGAAATTTTGAAATCAAATAAAGGACCTAAATATTTAGAGATTTGTTCAATAAATCATATCCATTTTGCATGTCATGGACCCTCAATTATTTTTTTTTTACATTGTCTCCCTACAAAGTCATCATCAACTTCGGCAGTCGACAGAGACCAATTTTAGACATCATTTGTCTTAAACATATAATTTCTTCAACTATTGATAGAAACATTTAATTATTTAATTTATATTATAATATTAAACTATTTATTTTAATGTTTTTAGGTGTGTTTGCTTTGTTAATGGCCGTTGGATCTTTGAAATACTTGCACAGTCTGAACCCTAAAGGACAGTGGAAGCAACTGTTGATTCTAGGGGGTTTGATTGCTGCGGGTACTGTGTTCCTGGCGGTTGTATTGCTCACATACATGGGGGTCATTGCACCATGGAGTGGCAGGTCAGTTAATACTTTCTAGAAAATTATAATCTATCTATATTAGGTTCTAGATATCTCTAAAGTATATGTATATATATATATCTAAACTATCATCATCATGACTCTGTTATTGGCCTACTGCTGAGCCGGGTCTTCTCCTCAGTATGAGGATGGTGTTAGGCCATAATCCAGTGCGAGTTGGCAGACTTCGCACACTGATAGAGAACTTTGAGAATTCTTAAGAGTGCAGGTATCCTCACAATGTTTTCCTCCACCGTTAAGGCAACTGATATTTAATTGCTTAAAACACACATAAGAGAAGTTAGAGGATCCAACTCTGACCTCACGAGGAAGACATTCATTTCTCAACCATTAGGTCATATCTAGAGTATTATACACTTTAATTACAGCGTTAAAATATATATACACAGAAAAAGAATAAAATTCGATTAAAGTAATTACATTAAGAATAACCAACTTTTTTTTTAAATATTAAAGTCAATATTTTTAAATTGTTTACTTAGTTTAGACTACTTTTTTTGGAATTATTGCCTCAGTCTTATTTATCTAAGGTATATCAAGTTAATATAGAAAACAATGTTATACATACATTAATAAATAAAATTTCATCTAAATCAGTACTGTTGTTTAGGATGACTTAATGATTCACAAATGTAGATAACATATTTATTTGGTTCCTTATTTTATTTGCACTTGGTTTGAAAAGGGGTAGTTATGTTTCTCTCTCTGGAATTTTTATTTTTTAATAAATAAAATGTGTTATACAAAATTGTGATAATAATAATTAAATGAAGTCGATGCAGATGTTTCTACAAAGTTATACAGCACATTATGTTTACATTGAATATTAATTCAGCTATGGTAAAACAGTTATTTAGATCTTTTCATATAGTACACTGTAGAACTAGCACGTTTTAGCATAATTACGTAATCATTGTATAAAACTGTTGCAGATTTCAGTTCTACATTTGCTAAATTTAAATAGTTAAACGGTAAATCTGGAATTTTAGTTTGGTAGACTGAAAATTTAAAATATTTTTTTTTTAAATTATGTCTAATAAAAGTATACAGATAATGTGTTTATTTTTAATAACTAATATTAAAAGTTATTAGTACCATAGACTAAAAAGTTTGTAAACAAAAAATGCCTATGCTTCATAATAACAAGCATTGTTGCTTGCCATTGTCTGTACACTTAGGTATTTTAATGTACTGATTGTGATGCTGTTTTCACAAATAGAGTAAGGTTACGTAGGGGACGGTTATGTATAATACATGTGTATTATGGTAGAGAAACTGTGCAAATGGCTACTTAGAATAGATAAAAGACATTTTAATGAATGAATGAAATGATTGACGACACAGTTACAATAAAAGAACTGTAGATAAAATAAAGATAAAACCATATTTGTATGTGGATTAATATAATCTAAACGCTATCTTGTTGAACTACTTTACAATTTAACTACTTTGAGTATTCTCGACTCATGTGGAATTGATAAAAACTTTTTACTTGTAGTCTATTTGCAGATATAGAATTACCTTCTGGGGGTTTTACTTTAAGACTCAATGCAATAATCAATATTTCCGTCATGGCGCCGTATTTATTTTCTTTACGTTGGCACAACCAGCTGATATTCAGTTTGTACAATCTTCTAAAATCAAATGTTACTCAGATTAATGTTGCCGACATCATCAGTAAAAGGCTGCCACACAAATCAGAGTTGCCAGCATCATAACTAACAAAATGCTACGCAAATTATTTAGTTGTAAGAGAGTTTAAGAAACAATGTTTTATGTTTTATACAACTTTTTGGGCTATTATTCATTTGCTATGTCAAACATTTTAATTTAATTCCAAAAATAACTGATCTACAATAATAAATCGATAATTCGATTGATTAAACGATATATATATTTTATGCACGATAACTTTCATTTTCAAATATTTGCTTCAATTTTTTAACAAGTCTTTTTAACGTCATAATATAATTTCGTCATAATTTTATTGAAAATATACATATTTCTTGGAAAAGTAGCAAACGCAATCGCATTTTAAAATAGTTTTTTTCACATTACATCACTTTAAGGCTGCCGGCACGTAAGTATAGGTTTGAACTTTAATGCGTAGAAGTCACTATTAGGGCCTTTATCGCAAGGAGCGCATTGCGAGAGCAGTTTCAGTTCCTACGTGCCTGTTTGTTAAACATAAAACGTCGCGGACAGAATGCCAATGATGTTGCATGTAGTATAATGAACAAATACATAAGGTTTTATAAATAATATATTTATTTACAGATTCTATTCACTCTGGGATACTGGTTATGCCAAAATTCACATACCAATCATAGCATCAGTATCAGAGCATCAGCCGACCACTTGGTCATCATTTTTCTTTGACTTGCATGTACTTGTGTGCACATTCCCCGTTGGCCTTTGGTATTGCATTAAAAATATTAATGATGAAAGAGTTTTTGGTAAGTTCATATTATTTTGATTTACTTTACTCAAATCTAGTTCAGACTTTTCTAGTATTTTAGTATAGTGATTAATTATAAAACTTATTGAGTTACCATTTCCTTTTATTTCCGGGCTAGTAGGCCAGATGGAATAACATGACATCGGTCTTAACGAAATCAGCCTTAGCAACATTGATGATATCTTAGATTTAAATGGGGTCTGGTTTAGAGGAAATTATAATTAATACTTCTTAAAATGTGTGCAAAATCTGTCCGTCAGTTTCTGAAAATTGATTCTTAAGTTTAAAAATATAGTAGTAATTGTCGTTATGATGACATATTTTTCCGCTCAGAGGCCAACTATGTATGGAGGGTGGTCATGTCCTTTGTTATTAAATATGTAGAATGTGAGTGTTTAAGAAATATTAATTCCCCACATTAATTAAACACTATTAGTGAATAGTGAATTTAGTTACTAAAATTTTCTTCATTCGACAAATACTAGTGTAGTCTGAACTAGGCTTCATTTACCTTAAGCTATAATACTAATGACCATTATTAAAAATAGGTGTAATTGAATGATATAATAGATATTTTAAATAAGATAATATTTATTTACAGTGGCTCTGTATGCGATTAGTGCTGTATACTTCGCCGGTGTCATGGTCCGGCTCATGTTAACTCTTACACCAGTCGTTTGCGTTCTGGCCGGCATTGCCTTCTCTATTCTGCTTGACTTAGCTTTGAGAGAAGATGAAATACCCTCCACTCCAGCTGAATCGGATGAATCTAAGAATTTGTACGATAAGGTAAGAAAACCATTTTGCAAAGTAATATGAATCTGAGTAGAATAACGCGAATAAAATTTAAAGTTAACATATAGTAGATTAAAAATATCGATCAAAGGACTCTAAAAGAAAGTTTGGGGAAAAATATTATATATTTTTTGATGAAAAATATAAGTTTATCCATACAAATAAATAAAAATGGAGTGTCTGTTTGTAGTATTAAAATAACCGCTTTTTACTTAGTGCATATGGATGTATACACGGTACATACACCAAAACAATTTTTTTAAAACTATTGTCTGTCTATCTGTTTACCGGCTAATCTCTGAAATAGCTGGAACGATTTTGACGGGACTTTCACTGGCAGATAGCTGATGTAACAAGGAGTAACTTAGGCTATTTAATATCTCGCTACGATCCATAGGAGCGAAGCAACACGCGAACGAAGTCGTGCTTTAGCTATTTAGTGTTAATCTGTATTTAAAATAGCTTTTTCACTGTAACAGGCTGGTAAATCAAAGAAGCGCACTCACGAGCCGGCGCCTACAGCGGACTCTGGGCTCGGCATGAACGTGCGTTCGGGAACGCTTATTGCTTTTATGATATTGCTAATGCTGTTCTCCGTGCATTGCACCTGGGCTACGTCAAACGCCTACTCAAGCCCCAGCATCGTGCTGGCTAGTTATGGGAATGATGGGTACGTATTTATCGGAGTATCTTGTATGCTTTTAACCTTGAATAAGCAGAAGTCTCTATCATGGCCTTGTTAGCGGATGAGTACAGCGCGCCACAGGTGAATAATTCTTACGCAATGTTTCTGCTTTAACGCGCCTTTTATTTGTCAAAATAGTAGACGTCGTAGATTGAACTACCAATAAATATGAGCAGCATCCTCACTTTCTTCAAACGTTAAGTTTAAAAAAAGTGTATTTTTTTCTTTTTGTTCAGTTACAATTATAGGATAGAAGATATGACCTTGAACTAATTTTTATTACCCTCTTAATAGGTCTCGGAAAATTTTGGATGACTTCAGAGAGGCATATGGTTGGTTATCACAGAACACTGCCGAAGATGCTAGAATTATGTCATGGTGGGATTACGGTTACCAGGTAAATTTATATATATAATCACATTAAATATATTTAATCCCAATACCTTCTGTAGTTACCGTGCAGTGATAGCCCAGTGGTTTAGACATTGATGTCTACTCAGGCGGTCTGAATTTGATCCTAGACACACACCTCTTGACTTTTCTGAGTTATGTGTGTTTTAATCGTTTAAATATCACTTGCTTTAACGGTGAAGGAAAACATCGTGAGGAAACCTGCACTCCAGAGAGTTCCCTAAATATCTCTGTCAGTGTGTGAAGTCTGCCAACCCGTAATGAGGAGGCTCATTCTGAGGAGGAGACCCAGCTCAGTGGGCCATTAAAGGGTGACGATGATAACCTTTTAAAGTTACTAGTTTGTCATTGTTTGCTTGATATAAGCTATTTTATTGTATTTGTTTTGTAACAGATAGCAGGCATGGGCAATAGAACTACTTTAGTCGACAATAATACATGGAATAATTCCCACATAGCACTCGTAGGCAAAGCCATGGCCAGTAACGAGAGTGCAGCGTACGAAATAATGACCATGTTAGACGTGGACTATGTATTGGTTATATTTGGAGGAGCCATAGGATATTCGGGAGATGATATTAATAAGTTCATTTGGATGGTGCGCATCGCTGAGGGAGAACATCCGAAGGATATACATGTGAGTTGAATTTTCAAGGTTAAGTTTTATTAGAGTCAATATACAAAAGACTTGTTTGTTCATTTATTTTTGGATCTGTATTTTTGGTTTATCCCAATGGCTTACTTTTCTTTTCCTTACCTTTCATGTGTCTTTATATTTATTATTGTTTATTTGCAGGAAGCAGATTATTTCACAGAAAGAGGAGAATATAGAATAGATTCAGAAGCTTCTAAGACTATGTTGAATTGTCTCATGTACAAATTATCATATTATCGGTAAGTTCAGTTGTATATGCCTCGTGTTTTAAAACTTGTGTTTAATTTATTGTTTATTTTTGTATGTTTTATGTTAAATTCTAGATATGATAGTGGCGGTAGTCCGTCAGGTTATGATCGGACGAGAAACGCCTTACCCGGACATCGCGGATTCAAACTAACGTACCTGGAAGAGGCGTACACTACTGAGCACTGGCTCGTTAGAATATACAGGTTATAAATCTATATGTTAAATATATCCTAAAAACAAAATATATTTAAAAATATATAAAATAGAGTCCAACCGGCAGCGGGCACAGGGTCCAAGCTACCGATGGTTAGAGCTCTGCATCAGGCCTTTGACCTAGCCATCTAACGCGAGCTTTATGGTTTGATCGATGCTCTTGGCCATTATAACAATTGGCACAACAACTACTGAGTCCACATCTTACTTGTCGACAATCCCATGGACTAAGTCAAGATATTTCATCTTGTTTTTCTTTCTCAGCTTTCACGAGATTCTTGTTATATGGGGTGGTGATGTCAACGTACTTATTATATACTCTTTCCGTTTGTTTATTATAAAATTATTTGCAGAGTGAAGAAACCTGATGAATTTAACCGACCGCGTCTGCCGCTGTCAAAGAGGACAATACCTACTAGTAATAGTATGTCTAAAAAGGTATGTAACTTTCTTTTTTAATACAATCCTTAAAAAATAGGATATTATTTTTTTGGTATAAAAATAACCAATATTGAGGGTGGTTAAAATACGAATGAAGAAGTATTGCTAATGGAAAATCAAAACAGCAAATTTTTCATTTCGATAATGGGAAATAAAAAATAGAATATTTGTGATAAATTTGACTATAAATAATTTTTGTTTCGTTTAACGTGTGAATTATAGTCAGTTATAGTATTATATATAATGTTGTATATATTGATGTGTATTTACAAGAAATAATAAACTTAATATGATTGCAGTTTGCTTACGACTTAGGACCGATGGTATAGTACAAAGTACCTATTCGTTTCATTCTGTATTGATGTCGTGTTTTATATTTACATAGTATTAATTATTATAACTCGTCCTGGCATGTTTACTTACCCCATTTTTTTTTTATGTATTATTAACATTACGACGTTGTTTCGTTTGAGAAAGTAAATAAAAGTAACTGAATCAGTAATAGTAAAGTAACTTAATTTAATATTTAAATAAATAGTTAGACGGCATCCATTAATTACGTGTGGTGTTCTATGGGGATCAAGCTTTTCCAAATCTCACTTAAGGAAGAAGGGAAGTCTAAGCAAATGTCACCTAATTTTTTTTCTAATAGAAAACGATGTAAAATTGCGTGAAAAAATATTTCTAGAATAAAATATGGCCAAATCTGACAATAGTGTTTGTCGTAGTATTTATTATTTAATTTTATGATTGTGATTTTAAATGATGGAAATATTTACAAATACTAGTCTTTGCTAGTCTTTAATAAAAAAAGTAATAGAGTTGTGTTTTTGTTTTTTTTTCTCAATAATTCAACACGGTTACAGCCAAAACATACATTTTGAAGAATCTCGTGTGGGTTAGGGGAGGGAGTTGAGGAAAATCTTACGAAGCTCACCAAAACACTGAACCTGAAAAATGCCTCACGTAATTAATGGACGCCCTATTAAAGGAGGGAAAAAAATAGTCTCAAGAATTTTCGGTTTTTCGACTTCATTAGTTGTTTAGTATGAAACTGGAATCAAGGTTTTCTAATAGATACATTGAGTGTGAATTGGTTTAATTTATTTATTAATTATTGTTTTATTTTAACTTATAAATCTTGCATGTTTAAGTTAACTTTTATATTATATTGTTTGATTATTTTTTTTATATAGACTAACGTTATTCTGTAACATTTTTTCAGACATCGAAAAGAAGAAAAGGGTTATTAAAGAACAAACCCACCCTCGTCAAGGGCAAGAAGGTAGGCAAGCTTGAGTGATGCAGTAACAACCTTCATCAGTGGTAACTACCAGTGTTCCTTGACTTAATAATATTGAAGCAATAATATTAAAATAGGATACATTTTATATATTTTTAATATTTATGTTCCCTATACTATTGTCAACTTAGATATTATGACGTCACTATGTTAATCAATAAAATTTTACATAGTGACGTCATTAAGTTTAACCGTTTATTTAATTGTTTAAATATTATATAAAACAATATGGAAGGATTTTACACATAATAAGCATTTACCATAGAATGTATAGTAGGCGGAGTCGAGCTCTTGATTAAGAACTAATAACTAAAAACATACATAAACACAATTTTGAGATTTTTATATCTTTTATAAGCATTCAGTAACGTAAACTAAACCTACTGAATTAATATAAAGCCAGGTTGCGTCACTTGTATGTATACTTTGTCTAATTTAGGATGATCATTTTGACATTTCAAGACTATGAAGTTTCGTATTTTTTTCGGTATACTATCTACTACAGATAATATCGTACTTTATTGACGGGTAACGCCCACGAACTACAAACGCAGATAACCACAGACAATCGACTATCGAATTGTTGATATAGGTATACTAAGTTTAACGGACAGACAGCGTAGGCATAATAATAGTTACGGAACCCAAAAAAGATAGTTTGTTTTGTATTATAATACATTATGCTGTGTAACCTTGCAACTATCGATTCCAAGTTCTATGAGAGTAATGATCGATAATCGAATAGATTCAATAACGATTATCTACCCCATCCCTATTGTGAACTGTCAAAATTATCATCCGAGATTAGACAAAGTAAAATGTAGTCTGTTTTTTTAGTTTCTTAAATGTTTAAGATTTTTAGTTAAGAAAGTATTTTTTCTTAAACAATAAGACTTAATTTAGTTAAAAATAAAAAATGCTATTGATTGTCATAAAATTGGCAACCCTAGATGTGTCTACTATGTTATATTCTATGGTCATAAAATAAGACTGCAAACAGTTTAACGACCCTCTTAAGAGATCTCGAGAACTTAATTTTTTTAAATATACATGGTCGAAGAACACTCGCATTACCACTGAGACAACTTTTTGATCTACTGACACCAATTTAGTTACGTAGTCCTAGAGAAAGTTTTTCTTTTCATTTTTAAATTATTTTCTGCACCCATTACATGGACATGGCATAATAAATTATTTTACAATTAAAAAAAAAAGAAATTAATTTAAATATACATTGTAATTAATAATTATTATAATTTATTGATTTTATGAAACATCACAAATCAAACATACTTGACCAGTAGCCCACATGGCGTGTTGTTCATCAGTAAACTGGACTACTGTTTATTTGATGGGATATCTTTGGGGGTCGCCAATTAACCCCCAACATTTTAATTCCATTAAAAATGTTAGTGTCACTGTCCATGTGAAGGTGTCTTAACGTTCAAAGAGGGTGTTTGTAATTGCTACGTCCATTTGTATAATATTTGAATAGTTTTATAATTTAATTTATCCCCTTAACGTTTATTGATAGATGATGTTGCCAGGTGTGTTAAAATCAAATATTGAAACTTTCAAATTTTATCAACAGTTGATTACTTTTTAATAAAATGTAGAAAAACAGGTTATTTGTAGACGACAGCACACTTAGAGTGCGTTCCACTAAGCATTCACAACGACCACGCTCACGACCGTGGTTATTCCCGTTCCAGTTATACTTAAACTATTTTGAGTTTGAGTGTAAATAACGTAAATAATTCAAATGGCGAATTATGAAGTAATAAAGTAGTTTATAATTATTGATTAAATTAATTTATATTCATATTTTTTATTGATTTATTTTTTAATATTTATAATTTAATTGTAGCTAAAATTAATTTTACACAAATATTAACATTCACTTCCACTAATAAATCTCTGTCCGTATGAAATAAAGCAATTTACATCGTCGAAATTTTTGTTTTAAAAATGACGAGAATTTATTTAAAACGCTCACAACGACCCACAACTTGATATGGGTCGTCGTGAGATTCGTGTGAGCATAAGTCATGACGTCATTAGTGACGTTTTCGACAACATCCACAACGACCGAAATCGTCAAGTGGAACGGCTAAAAGAGCGTTTTGGGCGTTGTGATTGCTTAGTGGAACGCACAACTGTGCGTTCCACTACCTAGAGTAACATTTATTTGCAAACATCTGGCAGCACTGAAATATTTACCTCGCTTTGTTTTCAGTACTTATCACAATAATTTAATCAGGCAACACGCATTTTATACATTTTATTATAAGGGCATAGCATAATGTGGAATGCAATATTTTTTGGGATTGTATTTATGGAGTTATTGTGTAACACCAAAGTTAAGTGCTTGCTGGTCAACATAACCGAATTATGTATGTCTTATCCATAAATACTGTCAATTGTTAACTGAATCGATGAATTTTTTAAACCTTACATGTTACAGTATCACTGCAAGATTTTTCAGGAATCAAGAAACTTAAAAAATTATAATTTCTTGCTGCAATGTATTGTTTTATGAATTTTCAGAAGTATACAAGTATATTCTGAAAAATAAAATTACCTAATCTTAAATATTACATTATAAAAATCATCCTCCTTTCCTCATCACTTTTTGGTCGAGCCATGACATCCGAGTAAAATTCTTTATATTCTTCTGGAATATATCAAAAAAGCGGTTGGAGGTCCTTGATCTTCTTTGAATTAATAATATGCCTTGTCATCAACACATTACATACCTCAAATCAGGAAAAAATGTAACATGTGGGGTTTCAAAAATCATCGATTCAACTATGCATTAGTATAAAAAAGATTGTAATATTTTCTAATATTGTTGATCAGCAATAGGTAGATGTCATCTAGTTCTTAATATATTGTCCTTGTGTGTTACTTAGTGAATTCTGTTCTGACTTCACACTTTGGATAGGAAGTAACAGTTTTTTTAAAACTTGTGAACACAACATTAGCAGTGTTGCCAATTTTTACCTCGAAATTTACCTCTTATATTCAAAAATCTTTTGTAGGAGTCTTGTTACACAGAATTTCTTACCAAAAAATTTTTATTTATTTTCGCTCTAAAATAATTAATCTCAAAGTTGCAGAAAATTCCCTGTTTCGAATTATTTCTCTTATCTATACTCTAAAGTTGACAACACTGGAGCATCAAGACAGACTGGAGATTTAAAATCCTTTACATTTTTTAATTTATTTTTGTGTCTTCACTCATTTAATGTAATGTGTCAAGTGTGTTATATCCTAAATATCCAAAGTGTGTTTGGTCGTTATCTATAATTTCTTGCGTCTTGGTATTGTCCCGTAAAAGTGAAGATGTTATGTGTTTTAATTTTATTGTTGCACAGCACTATTTGTTTTTCGTATATACTTACAGAGTTTTATTGATGTATTAAGGTTCCATTGTAGTTTACAATGTTCTTAATAAACGTCTAAAACATTATGGATCTTTTATTGCAATCTATTTATAATATATAAAGTTGAAGAATTTGTTTGTTTGAACGCGCTATCTCAGGAACTACTGGTCCGATTTGGAAAATTTTTTCAGTGTTAGATAGCCCATTTATCGAGCAAGGCTATAGGCTATATATCATTACGCTAAGACCAATAGAAGCGGATGATCACGGGCACGAAGTCGCAAGGGTCAGCTAGTAATGTATCTTAATCTTTGGGATATAGAAAGAAAAGACAAGTTGACAAAACCTTCACCATATATTTATTAATAAAGACAATCTAAAAGATCACGTAATAGTCATTGTCTTAAAAAATTAGTTACCCTAATAAATTTATCAATATATATAGTTTTATTTTATTACTTATTGTTTCAAGGATATGCGAAGTTGTGAAAAGTCGCCCGTGGCGGGAGGGGACAGGACTCAAGAATAATCGTTGTTCTTTACGAATCATCACATTGAATATAACAATGAATCTAAAACTTAGCTAATACATTTATATCTCCAATGATTAACTATTCCAGTGTTTAATCTAAATGCTTACAACCATTAATGAACTAACGTGACTACGCGAAGAATTGTGCTATTCTAAGTGTCTACAATTTTATAGTAAAGATTTGGTAATTTACAGAACGTTCAAAATCACAACACAGAGTGTAATATCAAATTATCGTGCATTTGGCACGCTTCAGTTATCTACTACGGTTACATTACGAGTTACACACTTACGTATGACGGTCCGTGCAGTACTAGCGTCGACACTAAATAATGTAAACTTATGTGTATATTTATCCAATCATAATATAATGCAACCTCAATATAACGAATCGGAAGGGAGCTTTCGTTATATCAAATAATTAATTCGTTATATTGAGGTTAGGTTGGTCAAAAATTTGTTATAGAGTATTGAATTGAATCAGGCGTTACTTTGCGGAAATTCATGATTAAAAAGGAACCAAAAAGGTTACCTTCGATCGAGTGATCTATTTGTGTAGTGTGTCCTGGTTTGGGTTCGCGCGTCTTACTTTTCTGTGGACGGTGTGCTTTTCTGGGTTGTGCCGTACGAGTGGGGTTGTTCAGAATTCCGCGGATTATAGCAAGGTAACCTTTTTCATTCCTTTTTGTTATAGAGGTAAAAAAATAAAAAGAAAACCAGGTAGGAACGTTATATAAAGGTTTTGGGTTGACAAAATTCTATAATTAGAGGTATTTACACGTTTTTTGTAGTTGAAAATTCGTTATATCTTTATGGTTGTTCGCAATGTAAAGGTATATTTTACATTAACTCTTATGGACGTCTTACGAAGAACTTATTAAATCATGGAAGTCGTTATATTGAGGTTGCACTGTAATTAATTGTGTAAACAGATTTTAATAAGTTATGTACGTCTGCACTAGTACTACACGCCACAGTAAAAGCGCTTTAGAGCGCTCTTACACTATTTGATACAAAATTAGAAGAATATATTATCCACTTAGGCTTATTAAATATTTATACTATAAATAACATTGTGTTGACACAAATACATAAGAATATATATACATTCATATAGTTTACAATTGAAGGTTATAGAAAATTGAAATCAGTAAATAGTAAGCGAACGTAACGCAGAGGAGACAACAAGATATGGGTACAGAAACATATGGCTTATTAGTCCATTGATATGTTACAATTTTAGGCCTTATCTTGCGTATTTTACAGAATGCAAATTTATTGTAGGAATATTAATTTTTGTTAAAATTAGTATATTGAAGACAATTCGATTTGCTACAAATTTTCTGTCCGATTGATAACGTTTGCACCCCTTTATCCAATATCGCGGCCGCGGGACAAGGGTTGCCACCCCACAAACTTGGAGTTAAGCTCCTAGTGATCCCCCATACATATCCCAACAATAAAATTGCGCCCTAAAAAACGCAAGGCAAAATGTAACTTTTCAATGTACTATAAATCTGCTAATCTCCTGAGTAATGTCCTTTTTTTAAACGTCTAGAGTATACATTGTTTTAGTTTCGTAGATTATATTCGTTAAATTGACTTGTAGTTATTGTTTTGTGACTATGCCGTTGTTGTACTCTACATCGTAGTATAAACGATAGTTAAGTCTATATCTATAGGCAAAGATTCGTTATTCGTAAAGAATATTAGTCCGTAGTGTCTTTATAGTTTAAATAAATTAACACGTTAAATAATTTACTAGCAACCACTGAACTAATACTGGCCACTCAGTGTATGGCGACTCTGCTCTCGTAGAGTGCAACTAGTGGACAGTGGACACAAATAAATGCAATTTCCAGTGCTTCGTTTATTCTGCTTTAAATAAAATAATAACAAAAACAATAACAGTATAAAAATAAAATCGTAAGGCACTTCTATATTAATTAAAGTGAAATAAGATTGCCCAATGTTCGATCTTATATTTTAATACTTAGCGTTTCTGAGTCTGAATTATAATAAACTAAACGAATGAAACTTTCATGATTTGAGCTAAATCCCTTGAGTCTACATTCACTAAGCGAATAAAACATTAATTAAATAGGTCTAATCCATGAAACTATTTTGCAGGAATAAAATTAACTCATTAATTCCTAATATCACCTGTATGTGGAAGAAGTTTAATTTTTTTTTTCTACCATATGGAAACATTATTGGTTGACTCTACTACTATTGCATCATAGCTAAATAGTAACACTATTTACTATTTTTTTTCTGGCAATACTAACCAAACCTTGTCTTTCTGAATCTTAACTGTATAATGTCCACTGTTGCCTTTGGAAGACTCCCTCATAAAAATGAGGGTAGTTTTAGTAATTTTTATTTTTTGTGTTATCTAAATGAGCCTAAATTTAATTTATTTAAAGATAATGGTTATCTTTAAAAATTTGGACATGGGAATTAAAGAGTTAATCAATAATGCGCCGATAATTGTAGCTCTTATGTTACTTTATGAAAAAATCAAAATATTCAGTGATTTGCTTTGCTCAGTGAATTGCAGACTAAAAGTTAAAATGTATGATGAATATTCGTTAATAGATGATGACATGTGTATTGTGTAAATACCTACTCTGACTAGTAAGATTTGGCACACGGAATGGATGAAGGTGATTCTTCTACTTCAAAATTGAAAACGGCTTTAAGCAGAATGAACGTCTACGTCACGTTACTTTTCAGTCTTAATAGCTAAGAGTATTGTTAAAAAATATTTCTGGAGGGACTTGTCTTTAATAAATCGTAATTTATGTCGTAGACGTAGATATATTTCCGGTATCGTAATTTGAAAAAATATTCGTAACAATTTCCTATTTTAAGAAAATAACTTTGATCTGAATGTCGACAAATGGAAACTTATTTTAATATATGTACATTACACGGTAAATATAGAAATCTAGTAACATGACTAAATAAACGACTGATAGATAGTTAGGAATAGATTTTTTTAAAATAAATAATATGATAGTAATAATTTAAAGATAGTTCATATTTACCGTGCCGACTCTTGTATTCTATATTTCACTTAATTTGAAATTACGATCTAATTTTTCTACAAAGTAAATGGCACATATTTTCAGCAAATTCAAAGCATTACAATAACTTTACTAAACCTTTATGTATGGGGTTTTAGTTAAAGCCTGGCCTTAATCTAAAACATTCTATTTGTTTAACGTACTTGAATCTATTTTAAATATGTAATTTCTAAATTTTAATAATTTAACTTTTTTGGCAATTATATTTGGCTTCAAGTCTCAAATTAATTATAGAATTAACAGTTTACCGTAAAAAATATGTCTACGTTGTCATATAGAACACAACCAAATAATCACACGAGTTAGTGAAGTACAAAATAGCGTTTAATATTTGTATTAATCTTAGAATTAATCTAGAACGACGCTAATACGCGACACTGAGCTAAAAGTTCGTGTCAAAGATTGGCAGAATTCCGCCCAGGTACAACTGGAAGGATAACGAGTAAGCAGAAAGGTGTACCTCCGGCGTAGTATAACAGTTTGTAATTAGTGTTACCAAACCAATGTCAATCGTTTTTGATTTGCAATGTTTGTTTTAGACTCCTTCCTATCCCGCAAATCTAAACTTCTGGCAACACTATGTATATGGTTTTATTACTCGCCAGAATTACCGCAGTCTTTAACATAAGTGCTATTTTGAGTATTCATGCTAGAACAGGTAGCGTCTAACGCTACATTCTAACTATGTAAAATTTAACCTAGATGGGTTAACTTAGAACAGAACACAAATTTAAATGTAGTTAAATTATTAACATGTCTTTTTTAAGGAATACTCCCCCAAAACAAATATTCAATTAGAAACGGACACAAAGTATGGGAAGATTAAAGTTAAGAGAAATTTCACAACCGCAGAATACGTCAATAACGGGGTTTCGACTTTGGCAGCTGAATTCACAGTTCACATATATAATTGAGCAAAATTATTGCCCGATTTGTACATTCCATTAAATAATATACAGATTATCTAAAACAATAAAGATTACATATCACAACACGTAAGGTACACGAACATACAGTTAGTTATTACTTACAATATAATACATTCATGAAAATGATGTACACTCAATTAACTAACACATCGAGTACAAATAATATTAGAGATACCATCGAACAATCAACAACGAGACCTAGTTAATAAAATTACCAACATAAAATATAATATTTTGAGCATTTCGACAATATTTGTGCATAAAAAAATATTTTTTCATCGACGTTTATTTCTGTGAATGAAGATCAAAGAATATTTACAATGATACTTTTACCTTTACGATAAAAGTAAAATTATTCTAGATATTTCAACACAATATTAACTAAAATAATTGAACTTTTATTAATATATTTAAGAAGATATACATGAACAACAGCGATAATAATTTTGATCTGGCATTCACAGAGACGGTATATAATTTTAGTGACAATATTTTCCTAAGTTGTATCGATATGTGACTAGTGTATGGTTCGGATAACGAATTGAATTCCATTGTCTTAAATAAACTATCTAAAACGTTACGCAACTATACCCCATATATTTTATCTAGTATGACTAGAAAAATAAAATTAAACAAAAATACTACAAAATAACAAGATGAGCAAACAAACTAGTGTAATGAGCTGAGCTCGAAATAAAATCAAACAATTGAATAGAAACGAGGTAGTGTAGTTACTACACGATATACGAGTACGTTAATGTATCACACAGTCGTAATAGAAATATAGTTTAATATCTCGAACAAGCTGAGTCATAGCGTCGAAGAACTATTGATCTATTTACAACATCACACTTGCAAAGTCACATTGAGAAGTTTGTCATATAAAAACTTTACGAAGGCCCTAACTATCTACAGTTATCAATCGTTATACAAAATATTTTGCGCTCTCGTTGTAAGCTTTGAAAATTTCGAAATAGTTTCTGTAATTTCGTTCATTAGCGATTATCCAAGATCTAATCTTCATTAGCTACTAGTCACTAATTGGCTTCTTCTAGATCACTTTTTTTTACTATAAACCTACTTTGTAACTAAATGCTGATTCGTTTAGCATTTATTTTGAGCTACTTTCTTAAATATATACAATATTGTGGTACTAGTGAGCGCGGGCGAATAATATAAGCGGTTTTAAGAAACGCTATATTCAGCTTTGCCACAATTGATTGCGAGTTAAAGTAATTAAACGTGACATTGATTTGAAGTATATATTATACTATATCCAAGGGTATATCGACATGTTAAAAATATCTGCTATCTATTATGAATAGTAAATTATTACAATTTAAAATGGATAGCACAAGTATTTTTGCGAAACAAAAGTTTTATTGTCGCGCGAGTGGAATGAGTGAGGGTCAATTACTGCGCGTGCGTGTGATATTCAGCAGTCGCTTGTGATCTATCGTCAGATCTCTCGACCTTTTCATAAGGCTTTTCGAGTTTTGGCCTTTTTGGCTCGGCGTCGAGTGGCCGGTGCGACTTCATGTGTGCGCTACGACTTTTAACTTTGTTAAATACTCTGAAACATAAGGTATATATTAAGAACAGGCAACAGAAAAGAAAATAAAACAAGCTATACTACTATAAAACACCAGCAGATAAGCTAAGCAAAGCATTCGATTATTCGATTAGTGACATTTAATATATAGACCTATTTTGATATACACACAACATTCATATACGAAATCTATCCCAGTATCTCTAGGTGCCATAAATAATATTTATTTATAACATTTATGAAATTTGCGAAGGTTATAATATTAATGTTTTATACGTAATATATTTCCTATTTACAAAAGAGACGTACTATGGTCCCTGGGACTTCATTGAAGATTTCATGAATACACAAACCTACAATATTATGAATCGTTATTAAAAAGGTGTTTATATACCGAAAAAATAATTATTGAAATGTTTGTGTATTCAAGGTTAACATATCGTTAGATTTGTCACAGGATTTTCCTTTGTTCTATTACATTTTTATTTCATTATCAATTACTTCTGCAGTGCATTACAAAAACATTTTCTTACATGCAATACAATAAATAAGCAACACAATCATTTTCTTTTAAACACCCATCTTAGAGTAAAAACACTCTTAACATTTTTGAATTAATATTACTTATAATTACAATATATAGCGTTAGATTTATTTTGTTGATTGTATAAATATCTTAATCCACATAATTCTGTGCATGCGCATTTTCATTACACAATGACTTTCACACAAACCATATTTAAAAATATATTCGATGAGATGTAAAATATTTTTACTATACTGTATTAGCGTATGTTTGCTATTTAGCCTTAAAATGGAAGCGATACACGTATTCTGGGTGTCGAAACTTACTTCCCGCATATCTTGCAAGGAAACTCTTCTCCTTCAAACGATGTTGGTGGCGACGAGCACGATGGACCAAGTGTCGGAATCTGAACTGAACCCTGAATTTGGACAAGTCAAGTTAACACTATTCTGTGAACCTGAAGAAAAAGTGGAGGCCAGTGTTTGTGGCAGTGCTTACTTGGGGAGCCAGCGCGTTCCAACTTCGTAAGTATAATGTCTTGTAATCCTTTGTCACTTTCTTCCAGAAGTAATAGAACTGCACACATTGTTTGGAGTCCTTTGTTTTCACCTAAAATTACAGTGTTATTACAATTACGGACTATTGTTATTAATAAATCAATGTTCGGTAGCAAATGTTAATATAAATTACCAGTTGAGAAATTTTAAAGAAATCCTTATCGTATTGACTAAGTCCTACTAAGAAGGCTTCTACTTCATCTGGAGTCCAACGTGATTCATGTTGTGAAGGTGCAGCAGGACGGGACATAAGGCGTAAAGTGGCTGCTCGAATATCACCTCCACATTCTCCTAATGTTTGTAACGCAAACTCCCTTGTGTGCCCGCCCACTGGCATAGCAGCACACATCGCGAGTTCCATAAACATGCGAACTGTAAATTAAATAGAAAGGTTATTTTGTAATATAATCAATCATTATTATCAAAATAGTAAAGAATTTGTATACGTGTTTATATGCAGATAAGTCTTAGAAAAAGTATATGTCAACTATCATGTAGAATGAATGATAAAAATGTGATAGATTTGTGAACTCTTGAAGAAGTAAGGTTCGTATTACCTTCATTATCATCTAGAGCATCGTTGATACCAGGATCCCAAAGCAGCTGTTCTGGTACTCGGTGAAGATCTATACGATCGTTACACAATTCCGGTATATCTGCTTGATGATCCACACCAATGTTAATTTGTGCTAATCGTGGTTCTTCTAATTGTGATAACATGTTAACATCTGTATGAAGACCTAAAATTTTAACGATTGGTTTTATTATTTTTATAATAATTTCTCTTAGTTTCATTGAAATAAAAGTACATGAATAAAAACAAACCATTATTTATTTCCGTAAATAATCCGCAACTATCTCTATCAGGTGGTAATATTGGCTGCGGTGTGTAGTGATTCATCATTCGACGCATACGTGAGCGATAGGGGCCCGCTGGTGAAGCGCGTCGCTTACGTCTTTGTGGAGACGCCGGTACACTACTTGGACTTAAAAATACTGCAGGCATCGAATCCCTACCTTCAACACACACCTGAAAATAAATAAAAATGAGTTTCAATTTTTGAAAATAGTATTTATTATTTTATTTATTAAAAATGAATACCTGAAGACTTGTGTTGTCGTGCCATTGATGTATAGGCATAGAAATTGGAGTAACAATTCGATGTTCCCTTCTGAGAGTTCGTTGATTAGAAAAGTCGCGTGGACTACTTGATAATAATGGATCTTCTGAATTTAACATAATTCGACGTGCTGTGGGTGATGGATCTAGCACATATGCGTCTAATGACCTACATTCTTCTGGAAGAACTTCCTCTAAAGCTTCTTCCACCTAAAATTATGAGGTTGGAATTAAAAGTTGTAAACTCAATAACATTATAATTAAGTTAATAAAATTACCTCTTCTTGACTTGACATTGTGGCGGTAAAAAAAGCAGCTGTTAACGGAGATGACGCACGTGGCACAGTATGTGTTGGTGAAGTAGCATTGTGTGATGCGGGAGGTGTTGGGTAAGCTAAGCTAGGTGATGATTCTGGTTGGGTGGAATAGCTTCCACTCGGTGATGTTGCTGTGAAAGCTAATCCAGGGGAATCTCCTGTTGTGTATGAAAGTCCAGGTGAACTTTCGGTGTAACCAATACCAGGCGACGGTACGGGTGATCCACCATGGCAAGCTCCAAAATCAGCTAATGATTCTGGTAATGGAGAGTTTAAAACAGCAGCGAGACGACGATTTGACGGAAACGTTACTGGAGATCGCTCTCTTATTGACGCTGCGACAGTTGCATAATCTTCTAATGAAGCAATATCCTCCAATTGGTCTGTTGTTGTTGTGAATTGAAAGGTATCTTCATTAAGTGCCGGTGAAAAATATCCATCATCTGAGTTAAATGATACGCCAAATAATTCTGGTCGAAAAGTAAATTCTTGTTGGGGTGAAGCTTGACCAGGGTCTGATGCTGAGCGCTTTACTACCTTTAATCAAAAAATTAATAAAATCTAAATTATTTAGGAACCTTAAAAAGGACAATATTTTAACAAAAGAAGAAATCATCTGAGTGCCGTAAATTTGTGAAAATTTTGAAATGAAACTATACTTTTCACGTAAAGAAACTTAAAAATGATTTCATATACTTACTTTTGAACTACCCTTTTTAAGAAGTTCTATTAAAGTAGAGTCTCTTTGACTATCAGGAATATTTGTAGCTACAGTGGTTACTGTAGGTGTAGTTACAGGTGGAGCACGTGGCGATACAAATTGGGAGGTAACAGTTGGTGGTGCTGGCGATGCAGAAGATCTTATAGTCGACAGAGGTGGTGGAGCAGGTGTGATAAATCCTGCGCGAGATGAAATTGTATCAGTAGTACCTGAAAATTCAGATCTTTGTTTAAATTTTTATGTAAAAGAATTCTTATTATTTATTTTATTATTTCAATTACTTCAGACAGAGTAATGTAACAGAAATATATTTATGTTAATTATTTTTAGTATCAACTATATTTATTTTATATATTTTTATTAAAAGTACTATAATCAATGTATGAAAAATTCAATTTATAAAAAAATCAAGATGCTCCTACCGACAGACGGTGACGGTGTAACAGTGGCACCACGCCTACTTATAATCTTCTCTTCGATTAATGCCCTCACAGATACCGAAGCTGTTTGAAGCGGTGGCCCTGTCGATTCCTTTTTATCTAATTTCTTATTATCGGAATCCTGTCAAATAACACACGGTTTAGCTCATAGGAATAAACAATTTATTTTTGTTTCACTATGCATACTAACATCATGCTAACCTTTTTGAAGTAACCACCATGTAGTCGCATATGACCATTAAGTGCAGGGATGTTCTTAAACTTGCGATGACACAAATTGCATTCTACTTGTTTTACTTCAGAAGGGCGAGTTGGGCCGCCCGTCGCGCCGCTGTTACTCGTCCCGCTTCCACTCGGGCCGCTCCCGCATTTTGGACTACTGTGCTGCGTCTGTAAAATTCACGATGACTTTATGGAACTTCAAAAGACTTTCAAACCTATTACGTACTTTGTAATTTCAAGGTATAAACTTTCGATCTTGAGTAGCTCGTTAATATTCCAAGTTAATTAATGGATTTTGATAGACTCCGAGTAATCTCCGTTGGTTTAAAAGGGAACTGGTAATTATATATCAATCTATTGCAGAACAGCTGGCAAAATTTAAGTAATTTTGTTTGGGAGTTTATAGAGCAAAGTTGGATATAAGTTAAAAAGAATTTGCGATATTTATTCATATGATTTGTCACAAAGAGCGAGCAGCGCAGTGCAGTAATTCATTCACGTGGAATTTTAATTCGTTGCGGAAATCCGTAGTACCGCAGCAGTGTCACCGGGCTAATGCTTCCTCTACAGTTTATTATGGCACAAGTGTTATGATAATGCTATACGTTTATTTAGAGAGAGTGTAAAAAAATCATTAATATTAATTAAACTTTACTGAAAGGAAAAACAAAGAATACCATGAATTTAACTTTAAAATTTGAATTTAAAGGGATATTACACGAACGAATATTTTAACTCAAATACACCTGTTTATGGTTTTTGTCTATCGTTTTCACTATCATCAATGGAACAAAGATTAAACATATATCAGTATAATACAAAGGCTAATGTTATTTTGTTATATTTATACTTCGCTATGTTATATACAGTTTAAAAATAAAAGAAAATGAAAAATTGTGATGTTTTGATCTCTTAAAAGTAAGATTTTTGGTCATAGGTATTGGAAGAATTTAAAAAATAATAAAAAGGTCAGTCAATGAGTTTGTCTAAAGCTACCAAAAGTGGCGGCTTTAGGGGTGGGCGAAACGAGCAACTGCCAGGTCGCCGATGTTTGAGGGGTGCAGTGACGGAGCGCCAGTGGCGCATCAAAATCCTTGGATGACCTTTTTTATTTGGTTACAAAAAAAATAATTTGAAAATGAATCGAACTCTGAAAATCCAAAGTAAGAATAACATTTTAAGGTAAATCCATTGTTAACACGTTACTTAAGTAATGAGATAAGGCGCGGTGAATCAATTTCGCGATTGCGAACCTGCATGTTTAGGGATTTGTTCAAAGTACAAACACAGATAACATTGCATGAAATTTAAGGTTAGAAAAACACTGATTATTTTTTATATTTTTTATACCTAATATTAAAATTAGAAATTTTATCCACTCGTTATGAATTGCAGTTGGAGCAATAAAAAACGTACTGACACAAAGATGTCGTAAATTCAATTACATGTGTATATACATTAATATAAAGTTTCATTACAAGTTACGTGTTTTAAACCGATAAGTACAGTTGTTTAAACTCTATCTGCATAAAAATAAAAGTAAAAAGAGAGGAAGGCAAATACGTAAGCTTTATATAAGTAGGTGGTAATTTATTTTAGCGTAGCAACCCTAATAGACGCCATTAAGGATGCTCGTTAGGTTTGTAACAGTTAACCCGTTACTTATAGCCGCTGTAGAGCTGCAGCTGCAGAAAGTTACTAAAATACAGTCAGACTGAACCACGTTAATTAACAGAATTTAGAAATAGATATTTTAATGCCAAATTAAGTATATTTCAACACTAAACTTCTATAGTTATACTAGCTGACCTGGGAAACGTTGTTTTCCCATATAAATTTAAATTTTTTTGGGTACTACTTTCAATGATATTTTGATATTTAAAACTACTACTACTTACTTAGCATAAAGAGATTATCTACAAAAGCAAAAAAGTAACCTACACATACAGTTTCAGATTTGTAAACAGCTATGTGTAAGAACATATTGATTTTTCATTCTATACTGTGTGATACAAGGATTAAACCAGTTATCTGTTTTGACCAAGTATACCAGTCATACAAAATTGGATTTTTTGGAAAATTATCATTTTGCTGTTTAATAATTTCTCATGGACTGCGTATCTTACGACAAATGTCTCAAAAGGGCTTTGAAATAGCACAGTAATTTATTAGAGTTTTTTCACGTGGCAACCCTAAGGCGCCATTAGGGCAGCTCGTTAGGTTAATGCGCGGGAGGTGCGAGCAGTGGAGCAGCTGTTTGTTGCTGCTGGCGTTTTTGTCATATATCATCCCTGTACATCCTGGGGTATAGATTAACTCGATTTTACTATTGCACTTGTTTTATTCATAGCTTAATTAAATTAAACTCTGTAGTCATATTTAGAAACAAACGTATTCTTGTAAATGTAGTACACAATAGTATATATGTAAGTATATTTTTTTAATTATGCATATCTATGGCAAGAAGCTTTTTAAGTTTTTACTAAATACATAATATTTTATTCACCTTTGGCTTAGGAAATGTTGGTGCCTGAAACAGTTGCGTAATCCAATTGTCCATTGCACTTTTAACACAAAAAAAATAAATTTAAATCACAAAAAAGGCGCCAAATCGAGAGGCTGCTTCGTGGTGTTTATCTCACGGTCTACGAAAACAGAATGATAGCACAATGTGATGACCCCTCTGCACTCGCGAAATTTAAGATAAAGTGACCAACTGACCAGTCGCAACAAAGAGGTCCAGTTTGTATTAAACTAATTTGCATATACCCGCAACCCAAGGATGAAAATATAAAACTGCATTTATCACATTGTATAGTGTCTAAAATTAAGAGCTTATTTGGAATTTGTTAGCTCGCCCATAAAAATAAAATAGGTTGTACATTAATCGATCGTTGTCAAAAGATTTAAGAATTAAAAAAAATATAACCTAACTGAGTCAATTTAAATAAGACGGTTTTAGATTCGGGAGAATACATGCATTTATTTTGCCATACTTCATTTTTCAATGATATTTTATTCATTATTAAAATTCAGTATACTGTGAATTAGTTTTTTTTAAATTTGCAATATGCAAACAATGTTATGTATTTAAAGATCACTTGCTTGTGTTTATTAAAACAAGATGTCTAAATTAAAAAAAAATCTACAACAAGAAACAAAATTGTTCAATTTACTTATTATTTAATAGAAATTGTTTAGTTTTCTTTGTAATACAATAAAAACTTCAAGGGTGATTTTAATACACCATGACTCTAGAATCATGTAAATAAAATAATAATAGATGGGGTCACATGGTGTCTATCGAAGGGGACGTCCACGTGGCAGAGGTCACAGGTCAAGCGTTCAGGAGGTTAACGAGCAGGGGCTTTCAATATTTATAGATTAGTGAGACAGGTAGGAGTCTCCTCTGACGACAGTTATTAAATAAAATATAAGAATTTTATCCTTAAAAAGGATTTAAAACGATTATATTAATTCCTTCATCCAATTTCTACCCTCCTAGGAAATCGCTTCCACCATCTTTCGATTCTTACATCTCTTTATCTATCTGTCTACCTTTATAGGATTATCTTTTGTCTTTTAAGATGTTTCACTGCATAAAATTCGTTTAGAATGTGGGTTCTCATGATTGATGTAACAAATATATATTTATTTAACTGAGACACAGCAGGAAATTTCCTGCTCAAATATGGAGCAGCCCGACAGGGGTAGTACCTCAACCTTACAGAATATCACAGCTAAATAACACTACTCTGAAGCAGTGTTGTGTTCCTGTGAGTAAGGTGACCACAGCTCCTAGGGGAATTGGGGATAGGGTCGGCAATGCGCTTGCGATGCTTCTGGTGTTGCAGACGTCTATAAGCTACGGTAATCGCTTACCATCAAGTGAACCGAACGCTTGCTTGCCGACCTAGTTACATAAAAAAAAAATATAACATTTGTAAAATATTGTAAAAAACTAATATATAACTGAACTATTTTAAATACTAAGTTTCAGTCAAGCATAATCACTGACCCATTTTGATCTTTTAATAAAAGTACATTTAATAAGAAAAAGTAATTGAAATTAACAATTTCAAGTTTAAGTTATTAAAAACGTCTCTTTACTCCAAAATATTATCCAACAAAATTAACTCTACAAACGTGATATCCCATCTTATATTATGTTAATTTCTTATAAACATGACATAATTTTTATACGACGAAAATTATTCCCCTTTCAATAAGAGAGTTCGAAGAACTGCCTGTTACTACATTACACATTTATTGTTATATTTTAGCAACAACTGAGTTTTATTGTTACTTTTGCTGTAATTTTAAGCTTGCAATTTTAAGGCAACACAGAATACTTTTGTCTATGAGTTAGTGTTACATTATTATAATCAACTGAGATAATTTGCTTATTCAAATTGTAATTAATGAACAGTATAAATTTAGTTTTTGATATATTAGCATATATATATATATAACTCATTATTTTTAAGCCACGTGAATACACACTGATGTTGTTCAGTACAGTTTTATAGGGGATATTTTTGTTAGTGTCTGGAATCCTATCATCGACACATCATCAGCAAACATGATACATTTATTGTTTGTTATGTTAGGTAAATCATTTATATATAATACAAATAAAAGAGATCAACGGACACTTCCTTTGGGACACCAAAATTATTAATTAAGTCAGAAGATTTATAAATTTTATAAACTATATTTGTTTATAAAATTCATGAGTCGTTCGTACATAATTTTTTCAAAAATTGGAATTAGCGATAGCGATAGATAGTCTATAATTATTCATATCAATACGGTCACCTTTTTTATGTAGCGGTTTGATATTTAATTCATTATTATTTTATATATAAAAAGCGTGTTATATGTTTTTCATACAATGTAGCTTATAAATTATCTCCTCGTCATCCATCACACTTGGCGCTTGCCTATGCTCAAAAGAGTCACGTAAGCAACACGTCTTCAATTATGCATCGGGACGTTTACAGCGAGCGGCTCAGCGCCACCTGCGTCTTTGTCACCCTACATTATTAATGACAGGATCAATCACATGCCAAACTAACTCTTATTGCAAGGACAATAAGGATTAGTCTGTGCAAGATTTTCAGCTGGCTAAGGACTTGGCGCTTGACGTCATTTATTAGTTTATCAGTCCCAAGATGAACGTTTTGCATTCAAGTACAAGGTTAATTCTAAAGTAATAGTAAGTCGTTATCATGTATTATTTACTTAAAATGCCAGATTAAGTAGGAGTGAATACCAAATACTGTAATGCACTAGTATGACCAAACAAATACGTACTTTTGTACGTATGTTTTAGTATTTTCTATATTATACATTTTTTAAGTCGACGATTTTTCTCTATCTCATGCTATGATCGGCAAAAGTTTACCATATTTTCTCGTGGCCTGAAAGTATGTACGCCGATGAAATATTCAGGTGCTGGCTGACACTTAGAAAGAATCGAATTGGGACGTCGAATAAGTTTTCGTCGAAGGTTTCACGATAGAAAAGTTGCCAAAGAAAATGTTCTTATATTACTTTTTATACAGTTTATTACTGTATGTTATTGGATAAAATATCATGGAGGCTTTAATTTGTTTTCTTTGTTGTTATTGTGTCAATATAGCTGAATTTATAAATAAAATAGTACTCCGAAACAGATACAAAAAATACGTAACATTAATAAGTTTAAACGCTTCTTTTAACGTTAAATCGAACAAGTAGTTAAATTGTACAAAGAAATGAGTATAATATAAAGTCCTCCGATTTTACCATTTGAAATGAGGTCAACAGGGAAGTTACAAAGATTCATTAAATGAAATGTTTCTTTGATTCGTATTCTGTCCTCAGACGCCGCTGGCGAGAGGACCACAAAGAGATAAAATTCACTACAAATGAAATCAGGGATAAGTAGCACGACACGAGTTAGCTTTTACTTTATCAGGATTGGGTTATTAGTCAGTTAATTTATATTAACATTTTGTAATAGTGTATTTATAATTGTATTATTGTTGTTGTTATTCGTATTTTTTATTTTTCATAAGAGCGCAGAAATATATCTACCAATTAATCCGTAAATGTTTTTTTACGATTAATTTATAAAAACTGTAGATACTACAATCATGGCATGTTGATTGTTACAATATATAGAAATATAAAAAACTGCGAATATAATAATGCTGTAAATCCATTTCTTTCGTTCGAGTACGTAATATTTTTATAACATACGAGTAGGTATGTTATTACTATCAAATTATTCCACTAAAATATATAGATATTGGAAAAACCATGTATATGTCACAATCAAAATACAATTTATTATTCTGACCCTACATTTTAATGTAAAGATATTTTCTCAGAAAATCCTCTGAGCTAGGAAACTACGTTAGAGGTTTTCTGAATATGCCACAAATTGGACTTCTTTCCACCTTTACACGCCAGGAAACTTTACGATTTTAATACTGTCCATGAAATTTATGTTCTTATAGTTTACAACTACACATAAATCCTAATATTTTCAATTTATCGTAAAAGAAGCAAATGCAATTTCAGAATAAGGACGAGTTGCATCACCTGAAGTCTCAGCTCAAGGTACTTAATTTATTTTGTGTTTTTTTCTTACGATTGTAATATTTTTTTGATACACCTACACTCTAGGGTTTTCACCTATATATAATACCACGATAAGTGCGCTAGTTTATATTATGTAAATGCCTTGTTGTGGTTAGTTTAGCTAGTTTATATTATATATACTAGCACACTTATCGTGATATTAATCTTGTCATATGCGTAGTTTCGTATTAATGATAAACGATTAAAACATTAAAATTAAATCATAACCGATTCGAAAATTATGGTTTTTAAAACAATCCCCTTTTCACCACCTTTTTAAGTAAAATTTCCTAAAATAGTCAAATTAACACATAACTTCACGTCCTAGCAATAGAGTTTAGGTTGTGCGTTGACCGACATGACAGTCAGTAAATTCTTTTTATACGTAGATTTCGCGTTTAAAATACTATTTGAATATTTTAACTTAAAAAATGAACTGTATTGCGCTAGTAATTAATAGATGTATTAATATACATATTGTAAAATGATATCAGTTTATTCATAACTAGGATACGTGAAATCGACTGTAAAACTAAGTTTAGGACTCTTATACTGAAACCTTCAATACATTAAAGCTGGTCTATTGATCTGATTAAAAGTCAAAATCCTAATGGCTATCGAACACGATACAGGACAATAGGCATTGTACCTGATAATGTATCGAACTCGTACGATTAGATCATACCATATAACTGGATATAGATCGTTGTCTTAATGTATTGCTTATATAATTAAGACAACGATCGGCTTTATGCTGTAACGTAAATAATTGTAGTTCATGTTAGGATCTGAGCGAAGTTAAATAAGAAATATTCTATATATATTTTAATTTAAAAAAATGTTATCGAAACATGCATCTGATCAGGTCATCAGATCATCTGATTAGAATTAAATTTGGGATGTAGATACTTTATAACCTGGAATTAATGTTATTTACGCAAAAGCAGCTAAATGGATTTTGATTTAATTTTGTCATTTAAAAATGTTTTGGTCCAGCGAAGCTAAGTCATAATATATACCTCATAGACTGCAACAACAATAGCAATTTATTATTACATTTCTTTGTACAATGCAAGTTTTGATAAATAATAATTAGACCTCCGTCTATTAATTAATTCCCATTATGTTCTAATACAAGCGTATCTCGATATCCACTAAATATTATCGTCAAAGCATAACGGCTTTATACAATTATACAGAAATTCAGCAACCCGCGTTATAATGAAGTGAGTCAAAGTGGATTTATTCAGAACAAAGCATTCCGCTGTCAATATGTTGAACAAAACCTGCCCGGTTGTAATTATGAGACTGCATTGTGTTGCCTTTATTGCTTCCTGCAGGTGACGTCAAATCAGACCCGATCAAAGTGAGTGCTTTTAATAAAGCGCCCATCCACCGCCTCACCTATACAATAAGGTATAACAATCGCCGCCGATCTCTATAGTCACGGTTATTTCGATCGCTGATGTCCTATATGTGAGATAATTCATAACAAGGAATAATAAAAATTGTAAGAGACTTATGTAAATCCATCTTTTTGAGTACAAAATAGAGAGAATAGTAAGTTTTAGTATTTTAAAAGTTAATGGTGCCTATTTACCTATATTTTTTCTTGAGTTTCAGTATTTAAAATTGTCATCTAAATATTTAAATAGCATATCAAGATAAAAGTCGGAAGTTTGTTAAAATTTATTAATCCAAAATGCCTTTTTTTATCTACTCTTGATTGGCGTTTATACTATCATGAGGCATTTCTATATTTATTTTATCCAAATAATAATTATTTTCACTTATATTCACAAATAATTTAATGGATTTTTATTTGTTTTAAAATATCGATTATTAATATTAATTTAATTGAATCTTCAACTTCAAGACGACTTCTCAAAGTCAAATTAAGGTTAACTGGCAGAAAATGCTTTTAGAATTAAGTCCACCTTTTATATAAATATTGTTTTTATAAATTTGGAGGAATTAGGTTTTTTATCAATTTGGTGCAATAAAGTCTTAAAAATAAATAAAATTACTGTATGTTGTTATACTTGAGATACAACTAGTTTAATAATAATCTAGTTAACGTCGTTTTCCGTTATGAAGTCTCTAGTTTGCTTCTGAAGTCAATAGTAGACTTCCAATACCTACCACTATATAATGTAGGAGTATGTCGATCGGGTATGTCGCACCCATTAGTCATGCCTGTGAATAATTCGATACGCGTACGTAAATACGCTCGTCTGTTTAGTTACGTAAATTATAAACAGACACTAATTTATCATCGTTTAGATTTAGTTATGAATATGACAAATTATGTGTTGAGTTTAAACTTATCTCAACTGTAAGCTTGTGTTACAAATGCTTTTAACTATTTATTTAGACTAACGAGATGAAACATCTCAAATAGAGTAGAAATAATGTTTATACAGTCAAAGGATTTAAAGAAAATTTATTAAAGATTATTTAATGGAAAATTTAAGAATAATCCAAAAAACACAAGATTAACATAATGGAATATTTCAAAATAACCCAAAAAAACTCTACAATGGATTGCTTATTTTCAGTTAGAACATAAATCATTAGAAAATATTCCCCAAATTGCGTAGGTATTGTTCACCACCAGCAGGTGTGTAATGATAAATTCTCACGCGAAATAGATCAGCAAAAATCTCACCCTACACACGCACCATGTATTAATCTCATTAGGCCAGGTTTTAATATTTCTAGTTTAATGAAAGCAAAATAGGACCCCTCGATACTAAGGGTTGAAACAGGTGACAGCTCGCGGTACAGTTTTGCGATTCGCGACCCCTCATTTTAGTCGAAATTACATTTGAATACATTCATGACAATTGATAGTAATAGGTAAAATTTGATGGGATTTAGATATGTTAACAGGTATTGACTATTTATTATATAAGTTTACATTTCCATGAAGATACCAGTACAATTAAAAGTAGCAAGTATACAATGTAAAGTAAAAATGAGTTTATTTATATTCGTCCTGGCTCCACTTGAGAGCTATTTTCACTCAATGTAAGGTTAACAATTTTTTTTGGGATAAAAAGTAGTTTATATTAGCTATCTCTATGCTATCTCTATGCAAAAAATCGTATTAATCCATTGCTCTGTTAATGCGTCAAAGGACAAACTAATAAACTGATAAATCAAAGAACACAATTTGTAATATTAACATGGATTTTATAGGTAAACAAATGATGTAACGTAATTCAAAAGTTTTAAAATTTGTTTATTCCCAACCCCTGTACTCATCTCGCGGTACAGGGGTAGAGCTGAATTATTAAACGATGAATGACCGTTTTAATTCACTGGACATTCGCACACCGATCCGCGATATCGAAATTAGCATAAGAATCAGTTTCCCACGACGAGTTCGTATCGTAGTATTTTTTTGGCAATTTAAAAATTTGTCTAGTGTGGGAATGTGAATTTATTTCGTTTTTAATTGATTTGAATAGATTTTTGCATAATAA
The DNA here is from genome assembly GCA_905147385.1 of Limenitis camilla. Lineage (NCBI taxonomy): Eukaryota > Metazoa > Arthropoda > Insecta > Lepidoptera > Nymphalidae > Limenitis > Limenitis camilla. The sequence goes on from LR990243.1 coordinate 4,711,262, forward strand.
TACAAATGTATTACACACATAACTTTAGTAGGACGACTTTTTCAATAGAATATTACTCGCGATTCAATAACAATAATTACCATATTTGGTCCAGTATGTCCCTCTAAAAGCCACTACGGTTTAAAGACAAAGTAACATATTTTAACAAATTCAAACATTTTTTTCTACGAAAATCCAAAACGTAGTCTAAATCAATACTTCCAATTTATTAATAACAGTATACATACAGGTTAAAATTATATACGACACCATAGTATTATCTCCTTTCTAATAGCCTCATTTGTGAAATTACATACAATTGTTTCAGTTCATTCCAGTAAGTTTGTGTAATACGTGCTTCAGACTAGAGCCCATACTGAGTAATAAAATTTTATTATTTCTTTCACAATGCGAACTATTTTCAATCGAAACGGTCCCATCGAAACTTGTATTGTTTCCGCGCCAGGGATAAGCAAATTAGAAGGGAATGTTTTGTAAATTTAACTCCCTTTGATAGATTGATTGTGTATTGTTCAAGTAATAGGTTGGGGAAAAAGTCTTTTCGCATTATAGTATGTATGAACTTGTAATAAAATCTCTTTGGCTATACTATTTGTTGGCCGGTTTTGGTATCATTAAAAGTTTACATTTTAAAGAAGATAATTCCAAATTCAAATTAGGAAAATGTGTGATTTTTATTTGTTTTTAGTACTGTGAAGATGACTGAATCTAATGAAGAAATTCGATACATTTTAAAATTTTACTACAAAAAAGGTAAAAATGCTACGCAAGCCGCGAAAATATTGCGATATTTATGGACGTAGTGCAGTGTCTGTGAGGGTAGCACAAATTTGGTTTAAGCGTTTTCAATCAGGAAATTTTGATGTCAAAGATGCACCTCGCTCTGGTCGCCCTATTACGGATAAAATGGATGCCATTTTTGAAAAAGTGGAGTAAAATCGGCATATCAGTAGTTACGACGTAGCTGAAGAACTGGGAATTGACCACAAAACAGTTTTGGCGCATTTGAAAAAAATTGGGTACACAAAAAAGCTATATTTGGGTACCTCACGAGCTCACTGAAAGAAACCTAATGAACCGTGTACTCAAACCGAAACCGAAACCCGGGTTAACTCGCAACATGGTGATGCTGTGTGTGTGGTGGGATTATTCATTATGAGCTGTTACCACCAGGCAGGACCATCGATTCTAAACTCTACTGCGAACAACTGATGAGATTAAAGCAAGAAGTTGAGAGAAAGCGGCCGGAATTAATCAACAGAAGGGGTGTGGTTTTTCATCATGATAACGCTAGACCTCACACATATTTAGCCACTCAGCAAAAATTAAGAGAGTTTGGCTAGGAGGTGTTAATGCATCCGCCTTATAGTCCTGACCTTGCACCTTCAGATTTCCATCTGTTTCGTCTCTTAAGAATTCTTTAGACAATGTCAGGTTAACATCACGAGAGGACTGCCAAAACTACTTGTCGCGGTTTTTTGATCAGAAGCCCCAAAATATCTATAGCAATGGGATCATATCCCTAACTACAAGATGGCAAAAAGTTATCGAACAAAATGATATCTACATACTTTAGGTAAATAAACTATATTAAAAAATGTTTTGAATTTTCTTAAAAAATGCGAAGGAACTTTTTCCCCAACCTATTATTTAGTTTATTATTTTTATGATAAGATGTCATAAGTTAATCTTACCGTTTGTATGTGTATAAGTATAGTGGTTAATGTAGTCAATGTAAGTAAAAGTAACTTAGCAGTTTCTCTCAAATATCTATTCTCAAGTTAGGCAAATAAGATCTATCTATCCCTTATTTGGATCATTGGCTACGTCAGCTACGAAGTTCGTAGCAGTTTACGTAGCGCTTACGTAAGCGATACATTAGCGCTTCGCTGGGTCTGTTATTCTACGGAGTTACTGTTCAGGTATGTTCAACTCTATGCAAAGATGGTATTGCTTATATCCAGTGTTGCTAACTCATCGTCTTTGTAGCTAAATCTAACTATTTTATTCACCCATCATCTACAAATAAAGCAAATAAGTATCGAGATTCACCCGCTTTTTCTAAATAGTTTTACTAAGTACGTAGTTTTGTTACTTAGTTATTTTTTACTCATAATAATTTATTTATGTACCAAAAAAAAAAACAGTAAACAGAGTTTATTATAATAATATTCCCATATTATTTTTAATTATTTGGTTTCTAGATATATTTGGTGTAAAAAATCAAACATAATTGATATTTATTGACGTAATAATACACATGATGTCATTGCAATAAAATAACAATAGAAACAACGTTAAATATGAATGGTTAAATTGGCGCAGTTTGAATAATCATTAAATAACCGCGAAAATTGAGGATGTGGTTTTACACATAATATATTACATCACCATAATGTCAAAATATTAAATCTCATTGTTTGTTTTTAAATAAGTATCGTATATATCTTCGTGTTATTAAACTTTTCTATAAATGAAATTTAAAAAACTGCAAAACAGTACAATAAATAAAATTTATAAGTAAATGTAGTTTCACAAGGGACTCAAAGGGGAATCACAGGGGTGAGATAAATCCGTGGTTACTAGCAAATAAGGGGTACTTAAGACACTACAAACACAGGATTAACATCTAAGCACTTAATGCCAACGTTTTAGTACATTGAGACCACTTAACACAATCACAATGAACATATCGATATATTTAGGTTTTGTGGGATTGAAGGTATATTTAACGTTTGTTCTTTGTCCTAGAGCTATCTTCTTTTGCGTTTAGATTTTCAAAACGTTAGACTTCTATATATAACTTACCGTGGAATTCGATTTGGGTTTGCTACTGGATTTGCTGGCTTTGGACCGAGCTGGTGGGGTTGAAGGCGCTGGAGGTGTACGGGGTGGTGTGCTTTCGCCTTTGTCCGAAGCATTGCTAGACTGTAAAAATATAGCTTTTGATAAAAAGAGAGAAGAGATCATTTTAAGTAATTAATGAGTGCATTATAAATAATGTATTATTTACAATTAAACTAATATTATACGATGAGTGTTTTTTTGTCCCTGAGATTAAGATCAATAAAGAAACAGTAAATCTAAACCACACGCCCTATTTTTCTTATACTTATAACTAAATGTTAACGAGCGAATTATATCCAAGTATCTAAACTAAGAGCAACTAGAAAAAATCATGATAAAATAGAAATTAAAGTTAATATAATTTATATTGTTATTTATTATTTACAATAACAAGAACAGCAAAACGAACAAAGAAAATCAGTAATCGGTTTATTAAATGTGAAGTAACTTAGCCATCGCTACCGAGACCTCTTAGATGTTCTTGAATCACTAAAGGTACTTCCCTTAACAAAGAAACGTTTTCACTCAAAGCAATATAAAACTTAAATCGCTTTTCCTTATTAAAACTCCGAGCGAAAACATTCCCCACTGATTTGCCTGAGAAATGTTTGTACTATAATGTAGTTTAAGAGACAATTTCTCAGAACATATCGATAAGATAACGAAAGAACTAATAGATGCAATAAGTTTAATAATTTATGTTACGCTGTATGTTTCTAGTATTTACCGAGGGAAAACTATTTATTTTAAAAGTTACAAACTAGTTACTTCTCATTTGCGTAGTACAGAAAGAATACTTTTTTTAAAGTATCAGCACCACATTTGGGTTACTGTAAATATTTTTAACCCCCGTTAATAAGTCAAATGTGTGTGATAAGAGTATGTGTGATTTACGTTACTGCATTGATCGGGATTTGAACCCACGACTTCACGATGATAATCTCCGAGTCTTCACTGCTAAACTCGCTACAATATATGAATAAATAAATATAGTGTGTAATTTTGATTTACTGATTCATATATCAATAAAAATAGTATACATTTATCTCTTAGCCTACACTTTCATCAAAATGTATTGTCGAGAAATACAAGCGTTTTTTCTAATATTTTTCCCGCTCAAACCAGTAACGGTACAGTGAAATTGAAAGGGAACAACGCGCATTCGGGCTAATTGGTTAATTATTAATAGGGACGTCCGGTGGCGAATTTTACACGCGGTCGGTTGGACCGTCGCCAGCACGTAATAAAATGTGAAATTTCACACATAACGTCACTCGGATTTATATAAGGAAATTTATTGTTGCGTCATTACTTATTTTATAAAATTATGTTCTTTTCGTAATGTCATCACTTGGCAATATAGGGTTTAATGAACACGGTATCTTTATTGTACACTATAAACAGCTCAAATATATAAATACACAAACATAGATTTATGGTGATATACAATGAGCTGTCTTATAGCTAAGTAGCCATCTCTTCCAGAGAACCCAGACAGGAAACAGAAGGAGGTTGAACTAGAGTGGGTGGTGTAGCTATAGGATATACTAATACTAATTAATTACAACCAAATACATAAACAACTTAATTGCCTGTACCATAAAAGATTTTTCAAAAATTTAGTTGAGAATTTACATAAAATTCTAAGAACATAATAATAAATAATAAAATACAGGTCAGATTTTATGTTATACAGGTTAATCCTTGGCCTTAATGAAGCAATTACTTAGTCTAAGATCGCTATGATTATAAGGTTTGGGTAAAAAAAATCTTACTTGTTTCTAAATTTCTAGACCCTGACTATGTATCCATGCGAAACAAACATAAATACATGTTTAATACTTACATCAGAATTAGTGGAGTTTGTGCGGGACGGTGACGTAGGTGACGTGACGCGGGACGTATGTGAGTCTCGCTCATTGCTTGCATTCGCGTCGCTGCTTGTTGTCTCTACAAATATACATGGAATACATAATTATTGTAACTCAACAGGAACATGCAAACGAATTTATGTAGCACAAGGTAGGAGACGTTGTTTGGAATCCAGATTAATTAACATTTTAATTAGCTTTTCCTATAAAAGCGTTTCAAATACGTACTTAGTGCTCATTTTCACAAGCTTTTATTTAGTTCGCGTTGTCTGTTTGTCTGTAATAAAATCATGTGTAATGCAAATGTAAATTGAATGACGCAATATTATCAAATCGTGGTCATGGGAACTTTGTAAAATAACGACGCAACCGCATCAATTATGGGCAAACAGAGTATTTGATAAGTCCTATTAACAAAAGCTTACTTTGCACAAACTTACTTAAAAACATACTTAAGCAACGATTTTAATGCAAAATATAATTGCTTAGAAGCCTCACTTGGTTCAGCAGGAGGTTGATGATGGTTTTCCGTGTGCCTGCGCAATGATCGCGCGTCACAGTATGATTTGCCGCATCCGTCCGCCTTACATTCGTACGGCTTCTTATTGCGGTGAGTAAGCATGTGTCCGTTCCTATAAAAATATAAAAGTTATAATATTATATTTCGAAAATTTTTAACCCTTATAATGATTGCTAAAATGTGTTCGTTGGATGACTGTTAGGACTTTTTAACCGACTTCATATAGCATAATATTACAATCCGCATTTATAAAATATGTTAGTAAAATTTAAACTTTATACTAAAAATTTTCCAGACTGCAGACAACAGAGAAAATCTATAAAAATGCACATCTTAACCACTTCCGTTATTGACGTTAAATTTTTTTCATAAACTTTTTTTTGATTTTTCTATTTATTTATGTCACATAAGCGACAAATAAAAGCACCGATCTACCTAATGGTCACCGTCTTTCATGCGTTCCATCATGCAGATGCGTTGTCATTTTGAAAATTGAGGAGGGAAGTGAAGAGAACAATGTTGTGGTTTCAGTGGCTCCAAAGTTAGAACCCGGAACCCCTGCAACTGCAGCATAGTTGGGATAGGGGAGTGAAGTCCTACCTACGTGATCGGAACGCGCCAAGGACACTATGTGGTCGAATTCGCATGTAGGTGGTCGAATGCCAGTCATGAAAAAGATCACTAAGGCGATGGGTTACTGGATGATCCCCAGCGAGAGACGTGAATTGTATTTTAATCCGTCACCTCACGATTAACAAGTTGAAAGTGAATTTTGGGAATTCAACTTAATTTTCTAATTTAATCATGGTTAACAAACAAATATTTGATTGTGAATAATAAGGTTTATTAAAAAAGAAAACACTTCTAATTACGATTTATTTCGCATAACAATGTCAACTAGGTTTTTAATCAGCATCGTGCCGCTAATATAACCGGGTTACAATTCACAAATAGGTCACCAGATAACAAGGCCACTTTGCGTCGAGTCGATACGCGCATTTTGAGCATTCATTAATATTCATGTGGCGTTCGGTGCTGCGATTAAAGGGACGAGCGTCGACGAACAATGACTTGGCGGGGATGTGGACACTCCTTTATGTTTAATACCCATTGCCCATAGTTACAGTTAGCCGATAAACCCTTATAATATGCATATTTAGGGAATTATTTCATTTACTCCGCTCTGTGCAGAAATACAATAGACTCAGTGTAGTTAACGTGACTTAATTTCTGACTGTTACTAGTTTTAATTCTTTGACTAACAAGTATATCATATTGAGAATGAACTTGATAAATAATTGAGTCATAAATGATAGAGAAAAGTTGTCATTTACCGTTGGAGAATCGATGTTACAACTTAGTACTTGACAGTGACTTTGCCCGCATGAGATAAGTTACTTTTATACAACTTTTTCTTGTATGGACACAACTTTATAGACCGGTGGGAAAGTTTATGAACGTGAGGTAGAAACTAGTCCAATTCATTAAGTGAGAACTGAAACGTGAACCATACAAACGTATATTTTGGCATAGTTGTAAAGATCCATTTAGTTACCTACTTTTGTATGAACATTTTAAAATAGTTGGAATATTTAAACAAAAAATCTCATTTGCATGAGGGTAAATTGTTTTTTATTTAAAAAAAAAAAAACAAAAAGAATGAGTGGGATATAGAACGTGTTTAGTTAGATAAATATTAAAAATATCTTATTTAGACGTGTGTACTAAAATAAAAGTTTAAATAACCCCCGACTGGAACACGAATTTAATATAGTTACCAAGTATCGATACTCACACGACATCGATTTAGAAGAATCAATATTAACTTGTATAAGTAGATTTTTTGTATTGTTATAAACAAAATATAAAATAAGCAGTCACAACAGTACTGAACTCTAAAGTTAGAAATGAGCAAATACTCTTCAAACGGTTAAATAGATCTTCATAAATTATAGCTAAGGACCATCTTGATTAAATTACCCTTTAAACAAATAAAACTTCATGAGAATCGGTCTATTATCTTGGGCGCTAAAATGCCACAGACAGACATACAGAAACACACGTTAAACTTATAATACCCCATCATTTTAGTGTCGGGGCTTCATAAAGGAGGATACTACGAGCACCAACGAATTATTTATAGTACTATTTACGTCCGAAATTAAATAATATTTTGATGTAACTTGAATCGGTTCTATATCAATGCTTATAGATGAATCAAACTAGGTTGTAACTAGATAGCTTGATAGGTATTAGATACTTACAGATGGTCTTGCCTTTTGAACGCCTTGGTGCACGTAATGCACACATATTTGCGCTCGTCGCTGTGCGTCAGCTTGTGCTTCGCCAGCGCTGATGCGTTCCCAAACACCTTGGTGCATACCTGAATACAAAATTAATTATGGTAAATCAATCACAAAATAGATATTTAAACATCAAAACTCTACACAATTTTACCTTTAAGGTTGAGTCATCATTGAGTTTTTTATTTGTGGGAACATCAAAAGTAGAAGATTTTTTGTAAAATCAATAAGACAGAAAGCAGAAGGGAACGTGTTTTAACCTAGATACAAAAAATGTAAAAAAGACTCAGATGATGAAGCGTAACACGAATCGTTCATTTAATTTTTTCAATTAGTAAAGTGTTATGAGTATTACAATATAAAGATGTATCTTAATTCTGACCTCGGGTGGTATAAGCCTCAGGCACTTGTCGGTTTTCATTTTAAATTATATTTTCTTTTAATATTACTGTACGATACAGCTCGAGTATAGCAAATAATAGTTTTTCCGAAGTGTCCAAAAGTCGTAAAAGATGCCTTCGTAAACAGTAAACATCTTTTAAATGGGTTAATGCGCAGTAATTTATTAACACTCTTGAGGTACATTCTTGCTAAGCATCAAGCATAGATGTAAATTGAAATAGGTTTTAGCGAAAACTGTGTTCCAAATATTTTAATAATTCTATTCGTAAATTATATTTGTTCCTCCAGTAGTGAGTTGATATTTCTTGTGACCTTTGACTAATTTGAAATATTTATTAGCATCGGACGTAAAAGTTCTAGCTACTCTTATTTATAATTTATAATACTCTAACTGAGATTTTTCATCTGTTAAATCTACTGAAATTGCTTTTTTTTTCAAACTGTAATTATAAGTAGGCGATAAAACTTTTAAAGTAAATGTCGCAGAACTGAGGCTGATAGCGGAGGTAATTAGTGATATAATAATTAGCCAATTAAAAAAATTACCTTCAAGGCTTAAAGTTACTATTGCTTCTTTGTCTTATCTATATACATTACGACTATAAGTTTATATGTTTCTTAGATTAGCGATCATGTTTAATATCAATCGACACTAGTTGGCTAGAATATTGTTAACAAATGCAGCAGAAGATACGTGAATTTTAGTTATTTGTACATACTATTTGTTTTACGTTCATATAGGTTAATCTCCTAAGACTACAAATATTCTTATAAAACAAACATAATATACACAGTTGACAATAAACCCTTTCAGCAAATACAGTCATAAATATACTAAAAGGGTATAAAAAAGAAAGCGTTGCCAAGAAATATATATTTGTTAAAGTAAATAGTTCGAGCGACATGGACGGAGCGTTACCAAAACTCTGGGTTGCAGTAAAATATTCAAATGCTAGATAATAATATTGAAGACAACGGCGTTGGGTCGGAATTTGTATCTTGTGTCATATCAACTTTTGTATTGTTTGTTATCATTCGTTTTCTTCTACTTTATTTGTTGGAAGAAATGCATAGAAAAATTACATATAATTCGATCGATATGGTTAATGTTGTATCAACAAAAGAATGTCTTTCTACATACAAAAAATGAAAATCCAAATCCCTCTCTCTATACAGCACAAAATTCCCTCTGCCACAATAGATTTTTCCTATGGGACACGAGTTAGGCCAAAAATTGCTCGCATCTCCAATGAATGGCTATCGAATATAATAGACACATAAAAATATGTAATGGCTTCCCGTCGCAGGGTCCGTTAAGTTATCTCACGGACGGATCGTATATAGGGTTTGTTTACACAAAAATTATTATAGACGGTATATATTTTCTTGGGTAAATAAATTGGATTGGGTAAATATATTATTTATTTACGTACTGGTACTTAATAATTAATATAAACATTTCGAGCTTGGGTTAAGCGATCGTTATAAAAGATATTCACTTATCACAAATTGATTTATTACACTTATCTACTAAATACAAACTTCCACTTTCTGTTCTAGACTAGCATTGACGTCTGTTGATAAGTTATTATTTCTCATTTATTAAAATACAACGCAGGCGTGCTTGTTAGCAAAAATATATATTATATATACAGCAATTACATAGGTACTAGTTATTTCAAACGTTCCTTTGTAAAAGTAAAATCTTTTAAATGTTGACACTACATAAATTAGCAAATTGTAGCATTATTATCGGGATTTCTAAGATCTTTTGTTAAAATAGTTATCTCAATATATATAATTTTTTTTGCAAGATTGAATATTTTGTAGATGCATAAAATATCTATGATATTTTTAAATATTCTAATTTGCAAAAAAATGCTATAGACATAGAGAGAGATACGATACCCATTTCTGTACAGTAAAACGTATACATATGCAATTTAAACTGAGGTGAGCAGTGCCTGGGGCTTGAGACCTATGATAATATAAAATGATCTACCTGCTACTACTACTTTATAAACAGTATTGCTAACATAAATACAAGTGTAAAAATCTAAAATATTAATCATAGTACAAAAACTTAAAACATATAAGTAAGTGTGAACGAGCCATAGCTTTATGTCATACGCTTTTATTGGTAAGTAAAATGATATGGCGACTTGTATCTCGATTGATGCCAATGTGATTGATGTGATATCAGTGATATTGACAGATTGAAGTGTGTTTTTGTTTACTATGATGGATAAATTCCCAGACGAGGAGAATCTTGAGGCAGTACCGTAAATTGATTTATAATCGTTTAGTTATTACGTAGACAAACAATATAATACATTTAAAAAGCTTTTAAAGGTAAAGCTTCGTAAATTTTACTTTAAATATAATATCCATAAGATATTCAGCATTATTAAAGAGCTTACGTCGTTGGTTTGTCTTTTTGAGTTCCAACTTTCTAAACGATAAAGTGCGGTAGATAAACATACAAATACTAAAATTATTTTTCTATAACAACTATTAGCAACACCGTTTATAAAGTAGTATTAGCGGGTAGATCATTTTATATTATGTGAAGTATACCGACGTGAAGACAATATATAACATTTAGTGCGATAGATTAGTCTCAGTATCACTGGTGCTTTCGCGCAGTGTACATGGAAGTTAATGTTATAGTGTCGTATTAAGGTCCTCTTCTTGAGGGCCACGTAAGTTTACTTTATTGGCGAGGTCGAGTGGTGGAGGTGAGAGTTAATATATTATGAAAGACCTCTTTAAACCTGCTCCTGGGTCTCAAACCCCAGGTACTGCTCTTCTCAGTGTAAATTGCACATATATACGCATTGCTGTACAGTAATGGGTATCATTCCTCTCTCATTTTATAGCACAACATAATATTTTCTTAAGTAATTTAGTTGGAATCTAATTAAAAACAGCAGAACGACTGTAAATCAAATTGTGACATTTTTGAAGGGAACCGTCAAAAAGGTATTTTAGAGGGGAATGGGAATTCTAAATAGGAAAGGGGAAAGAAAGTTATCTTTAAAAGAGTAAAATTATTAATAATTTAGGTGAAGTAAGTACTTAGTTGATGTTAATTCTATCTAAACTACTTAAAAGCAGTATTACTTCCTATTTTAGTAGCTTTAAATATGAAGTAGCAGTAAAGTGTATTTTAACAAAAAGTACAACACACTTTACTTCACTATGCAGTATATTTAAATTACATTTGAATTATGTCACTTCCCAGTACAGTCGTTATGTGCCTTTTGGGCAGCACAAACCATGTAAATCATACTGCTATATAAAATATTCTTTTTCCCTCTGTTTGTTAGTTTCTTTTCACCAAAAGATATAAAGTATCACGTAGAACTGTAATGGTTTTGATTTTTTCCATTTTACGAAATAGTAGGTGTTGCATATTTTTTAAAAGGTACTTTATTCAGCAAAATTTGTTTCTATCCATTTTACTGTCATTTTATTTTATAAAGCTCGACCTAATTCACGGGTCGTGACCCACATCAAAAATGCATGTAAAACCGGGTCGTGCGTCTTCTACCAACAATTTTTCACTTGACATTGTTTTATAAGAACGTTCTTCGTTTATATAGATGTTGAAAAATATCTTAGATTTTAAATTTCTTTGAAGCTGGAACTTAAAATGAGAAAGAATTTAAATAGAAATTAGGATACTTTCTAAATAAACTAGGTTATCGTTATTGGTAGCAAAAACATGATTACAAGGATTGATTACGCGAACATCCCGCCTGTCACTTACAACGGTGCTAATTTACCTTACTGTTCTACCGCTAAGGATCTTGGCATAATCTTGGATCAAACTTTTTCATGGTCAGAGCAAGTGAAGGAAATTAGCAGAAGAAACTTTGCAGCACTTAGTTGTCTACGTCGGCTTCAAAATGTCCTACCAATTCCTACTAAAACTATGTTAGCAAATTCCCTTCTCTTATCAATTCTCGATTACGCAGATGCAAGTTATCATAGTCTGTCCGAGGAACACCTTAATAAACTTGAGCGAATTCAAAATCTCGCAATCCGGTTCATATTCGGACTCCGAAAATATGACCACGTATCACAATTTCGTTCAAAGCTCAAGTGGCTCCCTATACGCCGTCGCCGGGATCTACATGTTCTCTCTCTTCTGTACTGTGTGTTATTCCACCCGAATACTTCTTCTTATTTGAAGGAGAAGTTCGAGTGTATTGGATCTCGAACAACACGAAGTTTATTGCTCAAAACGCCAATCCATAACACTAAAATGTATTCAGATTCGTTCACAGTGCAGGCAATAACACTTTGGAATGATCTACCCTTAAGCATAAGACTATCAAAGTCTCTTAGCATTTTTAAGAAATCCGTTAAAGACCATTATCTTTTAGCTGAACGAGGATGTTTCTGATTATATTGATGTTTGACATTTATAATCTAATTTGTGTATATATGTATATGACTTAATTATACTTAGTTTATTGTTATCCGGATATTTATTAGTTTATTATTAACATATATATGATATGTATAGTATATAAGTAAATGTTTATGTATTAGGTTGTAATAATTTGAATGTAGTTTATGGTTGCACCACCTTTTACCCATCTCGTAATAATTTTCCTAACCTGAAGGTAGTTTGGAAGAAATGGCTAATAAGCCATAAGGCCGCCTTTTGTTTGCCATTGTTTTTTTATGTTAAATTACTGCTATTGTGATCCTGTATGTGGTGTACAATAAAGTGTTAAATAAAATAAATAAATAAATATAAGTATTTATTTATTTATGAAATAAGTCAAGAAGAAATCATAAAAAAGCTATACATATAAGCTAGGTAATGTTTGTGAAATATAGACTTTGTTCTTAATCAATGATAAATCTTAACTTGCTAATAATAAAAAACAGTAAAACGTGTCAGAACAAAAGGCGGCCTTATGGCTTATTAGCCATTTCTTCCAGACAACCTTTAGGTTATTCTTATATTTTATTGAGTGGCGAATAAGGTGGTGTAACCATAAACTACATATAAATAATTACAACCTAATTCATAAACAAGATGAACATATAAAAGTAAATATAAAGACATAAACAATTAATAATAAATTTCATGTCATCAGTGTCTGTCCGAGAGTAGATAAAAGTCTTTTACAGAATTTCTGAAAATCGGGAGAGATTTTGAAAGTCTTATTCTTTGTGGTAAAGAGTTCCATAATCATTTACTGTACAGGCCGTAAGCCTGTACAGTAAATGATTGTGTATAAATTTAAGAGTTTTAATTTTAATATAAAATTACTAATAACATAAAGATAATATTGAAGAAGCAAATAATATACTTTGTTGATTTGTTAATTGCTATTTTATTAGTGATTTAAGAAGAAAACTCTGTAAACTAAATACTATCAAAATAATAAGAATTTCTTAAAATGTTCTCATTACGAAGTATCAGTATGAGAAGATCAAATTATCATTATTCTGTGGAATATCGAAAGTAACTTCAGTATTCCAAAAGCAATACACAAAAGGTGTCTAAGGTAAGTGCGATTATATTCATCATAAGAAATAAAGTGTCGGGATTTTAGGATGATAAGATTCAGTTTGTCGCTACGCAATTTCCGTAGAAACGTGAGCCGGGGGGATCATTGACGTAGTCTAAGCCTTAACACTGAACAACGCTCACGCATCGAATATCCGTCAGTTTATATAATGTTGCCAACTAATTTACTGTGAAAGACGAATTTAATTTGTTTAATTAATTTCATCCAATTGCGATAAAGCTTTGTCAACCTATTACAATATATAATAAAATAAAAAAAATGATGTAGATTAATAACAATATCATTTTCTCGTTGATTTGATTGTTTTATTATTAACTAATTATAATAATCAAGGATTTGAAATTTTAATGTTTCTCTTATTATCTCATATATTTAAGCTTTATTAAAATACGTCATATAGATATCAATATAAGCAATTAATTGAATTTCTTTCATACAATTCAGTATCTAGCATGCAAAGTCATAAACTGGGACTAGTAAATAGAAAGCCTCTGAAATTTCCAATATATTTACTTAAATAAATAATCAATATAAACAATGTTGTGATTGAAATGAAAACCCGCCGGAAGGTATCAGCCGGAAGTAAGCGTAAAAAGGTTGATAAAATTGGAAAATTGAATTATAAATATAATTAATTTTCCAAACCAGCAGTTGTTTTCTTAATATTATTTTTTTCTATAATGGTAGCACTATTTTTTTGGCAACTGTTCCGATAAATCAGCGACAGTTTGATGAATTATTTCAAAGAGAATATTGACTCATCATAAAGAAGTTTAATTGTAATGAATTGTAACTCTTATTGAGGATATTCTATTCTTATATGGGTCGTTGATGCTATTAATTATTTTAGTTAAATAATAGGTGGCGGGATCAAGCAGTAGAGGCAAATGTTTGAGTATAAAAAGCCCAGGGCACTGCTTGGCTTCGTGTTAAAATCTTTTTAGTTAGTTTTATACTACTACAGAAACGAGTGACATAAGAGATCAAAACCAAAGTATTTAAAACTACTACCTTGGGTTTTATAATAATTTGAGATGGGATTTTGTCATAGTTTACATAAAGCGTGGCATAGATTCAATACCATGCAATATGAGAGCTATATGACATCTAAATCAGCTTCGAAGCTCGACGAGCTGGCGAACGTGTTGCCAATGCAAATGAGGTGAGACGATTAACTCCATTGTCAAAGAAGTGTCAAGAGTTTGTACTTTATGTTAAGGATAGGATATGCTTCCTGAATGGAAATACATTAGCTTATTATTTACTGAAAAGGTTTTAATAGATTTAAAAACGCAGTTTAATATTTCCAAGTCCTCTTAAATATATCGATTTGTGAATATTAGTCCTTATATGTATTTTACTAATAATAGATTTATGAGACCATTTTTTAGTAGAGGTCCACATTAAGAATTCAAATAATAGTATAACTTAATCCTATCTTACCATAATATTTGTCATACACAAAATAATATCGAAGTATATAAATCGAATAACTCGTCCTTAACGTAATCTCTCAATGTTTTCTCTTTTCGTTTTTCCGATCGCGGCGGCTTTGCTTTTCGTGAATTGAATTGAAAATGGGATGAGTGCCTTTTGTTTATGGATTCTGTTTTGACGAAAAAAATATTTCATTACCCACGCATCTGCTTTGTACATAAACTTTGAATGTGTCAATTGATAAAATATCGTGCTTCACTAAATATAACGTATTTCTTGGTATACGAATACATAACGCATATTTTTGTCATGTAAAACAGTAACATTGAACCATTAAAGATATAATCAATTTTGCATATAATATAATTTAATAGATTTAGAAAATCAGTGTAAACATACCTAGTTATAATTTTAATACACTTGTGTAGGTAAAAAATGTATGTTGCCACAGTCAATATTAATTTATTGCAAACTAAAGATATTATGCAATCATTTTATAGAAATCAGATTATTTTCCAAGTTTTGTTCGCTCAGAATGATACGCTAAAAATTGCTTTTATTCTACTACTAGTATACTGTGCGGTATTGAACTCCTATACTATTTGAACGAGTTGTAAAATTTAGAATTATTAAATAACAATATTTGATACATTAATGTTGGAGCTTCTCGTGCCTAACAGACCGTAGAATATCGATCGTAGTTGTCTCATTGCATCTCGCATTTCCCGTGGCTATGGGCAGAGCGCGGTACCCAGTGCCCAGTGCCAGCTTTGCCTAATTGGATGATGTCCGATCCGTCTGTCGGCGTTAAATTAAAACCCATTGATATTTCTGCGCTAAGGGTTTTTATTGACTGTTGCTTTTGTAGCAAATATGGGAATAATATTGTTAACTTTTAGATGGATTCAATAAACTTACTATAAATAAAGATTTAGAGTAAGCAAGCTCTAAATCTTTATTTGTAGTAAGTTTTATTTATTATTAATTGCAAAAATGAACATTAGTTTGTTTGAATTTGATGGGCTTCGATAAAGTTAAATCAAATACCGTAATAATATGATATTTATTTATGTGTGTATAATGAACGTTACCATGTTCCACCTTGTTGTCGCGCAGAGAGAGAGAGAGAGAGAGAGATCAGAGAATGTAAGATAATTTTTAATAAACTTATAAATCAATTAATTCATTAAAGTCGCAAAAATGACCATGTATCAGAATTTTCTCTCAAAGCTCAAGTGGCTGCCCATTCGTTCTCGCCGAAATCGACATATTCTTAGTCTGTTGTACTGTGTATTATTTAGCCTAAACGCACCCTCATACTTAAGGGAAAGATTTAAATTTGTTGAAAATCCTTCTGGGTTGAGATCTACACTAAAACTTAAGCTTCATGTGCCTGAATTCTCAAGCAAATTTTACAAAAAACCCTTTACAGTGCAAGCCATTTGCTTTTGGAATGATTTACCACTCAATATTAGAGAATCAGAAATACTTAATAAATTTAAGAACTCAGTGATCTTATTTTAGAATTCAGTGAAAGATCACTATCTTAATAATTAGATGACATTATTTATTATCAATTAATATTTATTCATTATATTTATGTATTGTTTATGTACTTTGTTATAAATACCTTAGAATATTTATTAGTTTATTATAATTGTATGTATTAATATTATATAATATTATTGTTAGCTGTGTCTGTATTCGGTTGTAATATATTAGTATTAGTATATTGAAGCTACACCACTTTCTTTATTTCGACCGCCGCTCCTTCCAAGACAGGGTTGTCTGGAAGAGATGGCTAACTAGTCATAAGACCGCCCGTTGTACTTCACATTATATTTAGGTTTTATTTTATTGTATTATTTTTATGTGGTGTACAATAAAGTTACAAATAAATAAAATAAATAAAGTTATTAAGAAAATATTAAAGTTATTTTTTCATGCAATAATTTGATATTTTTCTCTCTTTTGAAGTCTTTGATGTCTATTCGAAAATAAAAATACGATGCTTTTCATACTGTAAGATGATTAGTTTTTAGGGTTTCAACCAAAATACTTTCAAGTGTTATTTTTCAATATTCAGATCTTATTAAAGATGATAAAAGTCAATTTAATAAAAAATGTGAACCGAATTTTATAAAGCCTACTAGAGTTTATGAAAATGTTTCTATAAATTTAAGTCAATAAATTGAATGTTTTAATAGAATTTAATTTCGCATACTCAAAGAAAAATCTTCGAAACGTTTAAAATATAAAGACGAAATACATTATTTTAAATATTTATATAGTTAAAAAGTTGTGACAATTTCTAGAAAAATAATATAACTTCAGAAAGCATAAATCAAACCGACAGCTATCTTCATCAACTCAATTTTGCCGGTAATATTTTTAATAGAATTTTTCTTTCCTTCCTCGTTGCACATCAGCAATTTTACAACATAAAATGCACAGTAGTTTTAATCCAGACGTTAAAAATTTTGAAATAAGTCGACCGAGAATATTAATTCATAGAAATGTGGAATTCTTTTGAAAGCACAGTGTACAACAATGCAATTATTTGTATGGCGCATTTTTTCTCAGAGCCCGGCTGCGATTTCACCTCCTGTTTTTGTCCCTCTGAATACCAGCCATTTGTCAACCGTGTCACGCCCTTTGTCTCTACTTGCTCTATGAATTTTGCCTTTTTGCTAAATATGAATTATTCTTGTTTAGTGTTCTGTGTTTATTAAATAATTACATAATTTCTACTAATATTATAAATTTGATTTCATTAAGTCACAAACGCCTGAAAGTTTTTACACGAGCTAGAAAATCAATGGAATTTGAAAGGAAATACGTTTTTATGTTTTTTTTTACCTAGACAGAAATACTTTCTATCTCTACAATCGAAACTGAAGGGAGAATTCACCTAAACAAACCAAATTAAGGTCATCATAATGCTGAGTCAACAGATTTTAATGCGGTTTTCAGCAATAGTTAGTGATTCAAGAGAAAAGTTTCTATAATTTATAATACATGCAAAATATTGTATAGACAAACAGTGTGGGTCACAAATCCTTAAAATTGTGAAATTATATCAAATTGTAATTATATTACTTGATTACAACAATGTAATATCTTGTATCGTACATTTACGAAAGTTCAGTAACAATTGTACCTTTTGTTTTTGCCCGCCCTGAATGCCAACCGTTTGTCAACTATGTCGTGGCCTTTGTCTCTTTCTCTGTAGATTACGTCGTTTAACGTAAAAGGCAATTATTTTCAGTTACTTAATGTTAATGAAATAAAAAATGTAACTGGGAAATAGAAAAAAGGAGCTATTTACTGGAGAAGTTCAAGTTTTAAACTATTTACCGTTTAGCTAAAGGAAAACCATTTAGCTGAAGTATTTTAAATTAAAATACGTAAATTAAATTTGTATTGTTATCTAAACTTGGGCAAAACAAAACTATATTTTTCAAGCCTGATTTTATTTAAGACTACAGCCATTTATCAGACCTTTGTCTTACTTTCTCTAGATTCTGTCTTAGTAATGAATAGCCTAATTAGACGATATTTTATTAAATTCTCTTTACTAAATATTTTTGAAGGTAAGAAATTATAAAAGATGATTGTAATTACAAAGAAAACTTACAATCTTTTGGCAGTCTTCGCAATAATTAAGCTGCCGTGTTTAGTTAGATCAAAACGAAATCTTACAATTTCTTTAGATGGTCTTTTCGTATATCACAGTTACTTTGCGAGTAATTTTTTTAGTTAATACTATCTAAAATATATTGTTATTGTTCTCTCATTCACTTTAATACACAATCTTTACCCCTCTCATTGAACTTCCATTGTTACAAATTAGAAAACATTTTAACTTAAATGTCTGTTTTAACCATTTATATCATTGATTATAACTTAAATGATTGGGCGAACAGACACAGCGTTATAATAGATAGTAAATTCCGAAAACAATAAAAGAAATAAATAATATCTTAACAGCAACGTATAGAAATAGCACATAAAAAAATAAGGTTTACGTAATTTAATCTACCATTTGGGCGTCCTATAAAGAAATACACATCCCCGTCAAATTCACTTTAGCGAAGTGCTATCAAATGTATCATTATTTTTATAACAAACGTCCATTC
The DNA here is from genome assembly GCA_905147385.1 of Limenitis camilla. Taxonomy (NCBI): domain Eukaryota; kingdom Metazoa; phylum Arthropoda; class Insecta; order Lepidoptera; family Nymphalidae; genus Limenitis; species Limenitis camilla. The sequence continues at coordinate 4,730,336 of LR990243.1, forward strand.
TGCTTGTTTAACTAACCGTACGGTATTTCTCTCCCCCTGTTATAAAAAACTGACCTTTTTCTTACACGGTTACATGGACAATTGAGATTAAAATTTATCTTACCTACGACTGGAATCAAATATATGTTTTGAAGAATAGTTAATGGTAAAAATAAACAAAATAATTTCTGAAATGTAATTTATTATTTACTATATTTCATTTATATGTAACACAAGTTTTTTTATCTGCATCTCCTCAGACCAATATTAAGGCATGTTTTTCGATGTGAAACGAAGGTATTTTATTGTTTGGCTCATTTAATTTATTGTTTGATTTTCTATTCATTAATTATCTATGCACTTGCAACTCGCCCTTGTTTTGCTAAGGGCAATAATTTAAGCTTTTCTATATTCCTAATTACCAACTTTTAAGGCCTTGTGGGCTAGTTGTATTAATTTTTTATTATTGTATATATATTAGAAAGACTCTGCCTTCGAATATATAAACAATAATAAAAAATTAAACATTATAAAACATCATTTAGGTTTTATGTATTATGAAATTATAAAAGAATTTACAAATCAAATCAAAATTATTTATTTCAATTAGACTTTTTTTTAAAGTACTTTTGAAACGTCAAAAATTTGTCGGTCAGTTAGTTTGTCTGAAGCTACCATCAGCTCGGAAAGCAGTTTTCTGTTGAGAAGAGCCGGCCAGAAACTCAACAGTCACTCTTTTCAAAAAGCCATGTTTACATAGTCTGTTATACAAATCATTTAACTTGAGAGTCAACGTCACTTAGATTCCAAGGATTCTCATCATTTAAGTAATCCTGTACATTATAGTATGCTTTATATATTAATGACTTCTTGATCCGAGTTTTAAATTGTTGAAGTGGCAAGTCTAATATTACATAAATGAAATCTCCCAAACTTAACCCCAACGTTGATCTTGGGGGCTTTTTTCATGGACAATTGAGAATATAATTCGAGTTTGTGAAGATAATCGCCACACCTTGTAGATCAGAAGTTTATTTTTTTAAGAAAACAGCAGCGTCTCAAGGTTGGGGATTAAGAGGCTTGTGTACTCTTTTAAGTTACGAGGATAAAATTATCTGTGAAAATCTTATTCATATAATAGAAAAAATGTTTTGATTACTTTGAGATAGGATTTGAAATATTGTTTTCACGAAAAAGGCGTTTGTATTTATGTCTTTGAAACCTAAAATAACGCGGTCTTAACTGCCCGTGGTGAAATGTGATGTGGCTTTGGCCTAATAAACATTTTGGGGTTCTCTTATGTATAGTAAAAAAATTTCAATATGAAACCAGTGTAACACAACGCGTTAAGTTTAACAATAAAGTATCTCTCAAAGGTTTCTTATACGTCCTTTACTATTGAAATTTATTCGAGAACCTTCATCAATCAAGCGTACTAAACCAGCGAGTGACGTGTTAACAGGTGATTTCATCGCTTCACGCTTAACGAATAGAGCGTGATGGAGCATATTTTTACATAATTTTAAACTAACTTTCAGTTTTTAGTAGGTTTGTTTCTACATCTTGAAGTAGGATGACTCGAGTACTGTATGCGGTAGAGGTTGCTTCATATATTTATATCCATTGATAATAATAAATTAGCGGTAACATATTATGTAAATTTCGTGCCGAGAACAAAACTCGAAGTTAGCTTCTGAAACCACTTTGCGCTGTAATGATATTTTCTATTCCGATAAAATACAAAATCCATCTTCAAAAAAAATGTGAAAAAAGAAGTGGCCTGTCCTGTGAATCACTGCTTCAATAATTTCGAGTGTCTATTCAACAAGGTATAAAAAGGAACCTTTTCGTATGCAATTTTTCACATTGACCTGTGTATGATTTCGAAGCGGGGGCAGAATTCTTTACATACTTGAAATTATTTTGAATATCGACAAGTATGTAATGGATTTTTTTATTCAAGGCAGAAGAAAAAAACAATATTTAAATTTCATAAGCAATTTGTGAATTTATCTGTAGTTCTTTAAAGTTTTATGTAAATATCACATAAATCTGATTTTTGAGTACCCAATTTCTGGTCCTGGTAGCGTAGTAAATTTTAAAAGCTAAAGTTTACACGCGCGTTCATTTGGAATTACCTGGAGTGGTTTGGCCGGCTGCCGAGCCCGTTTATTGGGTCGCTTTAATATACTGAAGCTTTGGACAAGGTTTTGTTATTGCTATCAAGCTTACTTAATGCCACTTACACCACAGCCATAGATATATTATACATTTCCTTCATAATTTTAATAGCGTTTGAAATTTTATTGTTTTAAAGTATATATCTTGGAAATCACAGTTGATTATTTTTTGCTGAGAAATAAATTTCTTACTACTAACCTCAATATTAATGTACTATCCATACTACATTGTAATATATGCGAAAATGTTTGTAGGTTTATCCTATTTTGTCAAATCATGTAAATGGAGCTCAAATCCCTCAATCCGAACACTCAAATGGAGCGATTTTTGCATAGAGACAGCTTAAAAACTTGAAAGTTCCTGCAGGATTACAGAAAAATATTACCTTCTCTTTGTAAATATGTTTGAATATAAATTCTAGCATGACATGGCAAGCATTTCTAGAAATAACAAAACTTGCAATACGTTGATACAGTAACACTTAGCAAATAATATTGCTGTGAATAAACTGTGATACTGTAGTTTACAAAAGGCTAAATTAAGGTTTTTTATTGTAAATCTGCACATTTATTATTTGTCCAGCAAATATTTTGGAATTGAAAATATTGCTCTATTTATACTGACATTTTTCGTAGTAAAAGTTCTACAGAGTAATTTTTTTATTTTACAAATATCAATGTTGCGTTGAATATTTATCAAATATTTTCCTTTAAAAACGTTGTATATAGATATGTCTCTGCTCTAATAGATATGTGTCTATGTATTTTATTCTGTGAATATTGTGTAAGATAGTCCTGCAGTTTAATGTGGTCACCCTTATTGAAAATCATGTGAATTTGATTATCTAATTTAGATAGATAGATAGTTGCGAGAGCGAATACTGGGAGCGTTAAGGCTTTTCATCTTCCTGTTTATAGTATTTATCTGTAACAATGGTTTAAATTAGTCTGTCTTAATGTTATGACTGAAGACTGATTGGCTGAGTGTTCTTCAAAGTTTGTAAGATACGTAATTTACAGTAGTATGTTGCTGGCTTATCGTAGGCTGGCAAGCGCCCAGCGGCTCTCTGCTGGCTTTGTGTCAGACCACGGCTCAAGTCCGTTTAAGTTAATACCGCAATGTATGAATATACATTTTGTAAGTTCAACTATTACCAATGTAGGTCAAAGACAAGATTAAGATGTGTGCAATTGACTTACTAAACTAACGCAACATAGTTCTACATTATTGTTAGGCGTTAGTGTGAAACAGTGTTATGTACTATGCGTTTAACTTATACAAATAATGTAACTATTATAAATTTCACTCGCTACACATTTTAAAAATGAAAAATTAAACACTAAAACATTAACAAATCTCTTGTGTACTATAGTTATATAAGAATACTTTCACAATGAACAGTTGTGTTTCCTTTCAATTGATAACAAGTTTAAAAAGGTTTCATCACGACCAGTTAATGGACCACTGCTGAGCCGGGGCTCCTCCTCAGAATGAGAAGGGTATTAGGTCATAGTCCAACACGCTGGCCCAGTGCGGGTTGGCAGACTTCACACACCTTTGAGAACTTTTAGGGAACTCTCAGGAGTGCAGGTTTCCTCACGATGTTTTCCTTCACCGCTAAAGCAAGTGACATTTAATTGCTTAAAACACACATCAGAGTCAGAGGTGTGTGCCCAGGATCGAACTCGGACCTCCCGAGTAAGACTTGAAGTCTCAACCACTGGGCTAAAAAAAAAAGGTTTAAAAAAAAGGTTTATACTTTTTAAAACTTACACGAAAATTTATAATCTATATGAAGTAAAGCTAATATTAATATAAAACCTTAAAATTTTAGACAGCGAAATTGAAAAATAAATAACAAGGACTACGACAAATTATGAGAGTTTAGTGTATATAGTGTTAATAAAGCATATTCTGATAATAACAGCATATAAAAATGTATCCAAAATATTAAACATTTAGGTATGCGACAAAATCAAATTACAGTAAAACAAATCTTGAGAAGTTCAATAACATTAGAGATTCTGAATGCGTTCTGGGTTTTCAACACCCCACTCACGGACACGGACTGTTAAATGAAATAAGATTCCCTCATAATTTTACCGAATAAAATAAACTTACGGTTACAGCTAATAATATTGTTGTTATACAATATACTTTGTGGATATTATATTTATTAACCCCTGACGCTCCAACGCTGGGGTGTTATTAGTTTAACGTGTGTATCTGTATAATGTATACGCCCAAGAAAGTGGACCGATTATAAAGAAGTTTTATTTGTTTAAAAGGTAATTTCATCAAGATGGTTCTTACTTTTAATTTTTGAAGATCTGGCCAGGCTTTTGGAGACTCTCATTTCTAACTTAAGAGCTTCGTGACAATACTAATATGTTGACAATTATTGCATTAAACTTAAGTAGAGATGAAACGATAGAATTGAGTATAGAGCTTTTGTAAGTATCTAACAGTATATATTTTATCTACCGTTTGTCTTAGGTGGGTATCGATACTTGGTAACTGTATTAAATTAGAATTTCAGTCGGGAGTAAGTTAAATTTTTAATTTAATAGTTATATTATTATTTATATGTACTTCGGACGGAATACAGTCAGCTTTTTTAGACAGGTTTAAAAAAGTCTACTCGTTAGTCCTCGTTTACAATAAAACCAACCAAACATTTATTTAACATAACAAATATATCAAAGACCGTGAATCCTCGATTTGCGAGTTTACGACATTGAATTACACTATTTTAGTATTCTTTATACTTTAACATTCACTGCGTGAAATCACTTAATAGTGCTGAGATAGTTGGCATAGGCAAATTATCAACAGTGTTCCTTACATTCAATTCAATTCTGTAGCATGAAATAATCAATACTAATTAAAGGTATCTTTGTACCAGATTACTATAAATATTTTCTCGCTATTTTTAGATATTCGTACCGTTCAGTTCGTAATTGCTTGATTAATTATTAGGAAAACGAGATGGGGTTAAAACGAGACGAGGGTCGGAGATCCAGGCGACATCAATAAGCTTTAATTGGCAAGGACCATCAAGGCTATTAGCCTGGCCAATTAGTAGTATCAGTTCAAATCTCATTTCGACATTAAAACAACTCGGTATCTGATTATATTAGGCCTTTGTAAGTTATTCTGAGGAGTTTGCTGACTGATGGAATTATGGAATATTTCAGACAAAAGGATATTGAATGTCTCGTATTTATATAATATTGTGAATTTTGTATTGACGTTTTTGGGATGGTATAAATTTTCATTTCAAAAGTTATCTTCTATTTTACAATAATAGTAATACAATATTTAGAAAGAGTACATGGAATTTGTAATTTTCAGGTGTTAATTTTTAACTATATAAGGGTATTGTTTGGATTGTTTGAGATGTATAAATAGTAAATATATATCATAGATATTTATTATCTTATTAATAGAGTGTACACGGTAAATATGACAACGACAATTATAACTTTAATAAAAACCTATTTTATATGTTCAATGGAATTATATTACTTGTATGAAGGCACAAAATAAATCTGTAAACTCCATTACTCAATGCTGAACATAACCATGTATTATCGGAACGACATCCAAAGAAAGATGTGATCTATGACGGAAAAACGGAAATGTATCAGCAGTTTCGAACATTCAAAGGGATAAGAATATGAGAAACTGTGTTTATAGGTCAGTCGATCAATCGAAGGGCTAGAAGGGTAAATAGTATGAACGCTACGATTGTTATACTAAATATTTTTTAAGGCCCATTTTTAAAATAGTTTTCATTAGGCTAACTATTTTAAAAATCTACTTTTTGTTAAGTACTGTTTATGGATATTAGTTATTTAGTAGTTCCTATTTGTTTGCATTTCAAATACTTACTGACTCAATAATTTACAAGCTCTGTCCTTATACATCGGCGGTAATTTGGTTAGTGAATATTAACTATCACAGTTAATGTACATGTTCTATTGAAGATTACATGAATTACTAATTAACTACTTGGTTTAGTTCTATTTAGTTAATAGACACCGTTTCACCTCAATAGTCCTTGCTCGCCAAAGAAATATCAGTATAGTTTAAAAGGCGTAGGTGTAAAAGAGTTTCTTGATCTTCTACTTAATATTACATAACATATACATATCGTATATGTCCCATATGTCTCATATGTGTGGGTTTCATAACGCCAGAAGACAAATAGCAATCGCCACGGTCCATCGGCTGTTACGGAGTGGAAACTAACCGGAACACTGATACTATCCCATGTCTTACTTTGATACTTTACTTCTTATTGTAACCAAATATGGCCTTTATTTGATTTGTGGAGGGTTGTAAAAATAAATGTTTAATGCTGACCGTGTATCTTGCTTGATATAATATTATCTTTTCTTTTCAGTATCGTCTTTTCCTTGTTTATGACAAACTCTATTGAAGAAATATAAAACCAAATCTATATGTAATATACACCGATTGACTGACATAATCGTATCAAGGCATATTTTAATATCTATATGTTAAATTAGTGGGAGGATAACTCCTAAAGTGGATGAATTATTGTATAAAAAACCATAATTTTAGAATCTATTATAGTTTGACTGTTGTCTTGGAGACCAGTGTCATGATAACCGAAGATCGCATGAATTTCTATTTATTTATTAATTTGATTATTCACGATATAAATTTATTTGATATAACAATATTGTGGCTTGATATCAAAAAGTATTTTTTGCAATGTTCATTACCAAAAAAACTGCAAAGTAATTATTTTGTTTGAACACTTATGCCGCACTTGACAACAAAACGCAAGCGATTTATTAAAGTATCCTTTGAAGTAAAAGTTGAAACTAAACTGTCAAGTATGAGAGTGAGAAAAACCTACCGAGAATTCATATAGTCTAAAATATGAGGAAACTATGACAACAGTTTCAATGGTATATGTACTTTTGACATGTCAAGTGAACATTCTGAGGAACTCTCCAACGACGTCTTTGAGGAAAAAGATTAAAGCTCTTTGTAGTACGTTTGGCACGTGTCACTTATATTACTGGTGCCCCGTACTCACTTCCTTCTTGTAACAAAAGCGACCCATCTTCGCTTCGCTGGGTATTGGAGTTTTCAATTTAACATACGTCACAGTTTTAGTATTGTCATGTTTTTGTTTAGTTGTATAGCAAGAGCGATGGTTTAATATTATCTGGAGTTAAAAGACCGTGGACATGATAGTTTTGAGATATAAAAGTATTATTGGAATTTTGAAGCTATTTGGAGCATTTTTGGCAAAAAATGGGTCTAAAATAATAATAATTTATATATTATATATAAAATGATTAAAAATTTATATAAGGTTCTAATTGTAGATAATAATAATAGAATAAAAAAGTAACATTTGATTCGGAGACTGTTTAGCCTACGGTGTATCAACATTGAATGGTAAAAGTCAAAACTGACTGATCTAAATGTCATTTTGTATGTCTACTCTAAAAAATATTTGCAATAAATAGTATAAAAACGTTTTAACCTAACTGTTACTTCCATAATAAACATCAAAATTTTTGATATTTATTCTTTAAGTCCAAAATCAAACCAAGCAAGTAATGTAGGTGATCCTTAAATTTATATGTATAAACTACAAAATTATATTTATTTTTAATATTACTACTTAATTACTAATACTAATAGATCTTACACAAAGAGGTTTTATATTTTTAATAAAAGTATATTGTTTCGTAAAACTTATAAGTTTTAAAATACCTTATAGGAATATAGGTATGTAGTTAATATCTTTGGCACGTGTCACTTGTTATGTGTTATATCAGATGGAACCTACTTGGCACTGTCCCGGAACTTGTTTGAGCATGAGCCAGGCAGGACTATAAGAATATAAGAGATAAAGAAATATATAACTGATACAAGTGAAAACCTTTATGGTTTTTAGTTAAATCGAAACGGTGTCACCATATTAAAATTAACGCTAGACTAAGATATATTTAGTATTCCAATATCTACGATGTATGTTTTTATCACTCTTTAACTCGTGAAAGATCAATATAACTGAGTAGAAATGAAAGTATATGTCCAGTTTGGATGGAATCTGAATTTGGTATCTTAGAGCTGGTGGTTAGTGGAACTCTTCAGAGGGTACTAGGTTTATTTGACAGATTTAATGGTTTTATTTACGGTTCTTACTTGACATTGCTGTGGTCCTTGTCGATTTGGCGAGGCAGGCTTAGGACGTACTTTCTTGGTTAAAGGTCGCGTATCCAATCCCGTTACTGCTACCGAGACTGTGGTGATACCTCTTATTCTTGATGATGAAGATATATGGCAATCTGTGGACAAACGTTATATTTACTTAATAATAAAATAAAAAATTTGGACCGTTATCTACAACGCGCTCAAGATATTGTAAATAAAACAATAATCCATGTACTATCAAAAATATTAATGTTTGAAAACCTATTCTGAATTCATGACATTAAAAGTCAATGTCTACTCTAATTCATACTGAAATGGAATGCGTAATTTATATTACATACCATTTGAAGTCTCTACAAATGCCGTTAGATATCACTCCAGGTATAATAGAGATAAATGTAAACACGCATGATATCTTCAAAGTTCAACAGCCCATTTGCGTGTGATATATCGCTAGGAATTACCTATTTGCAGCGGAATATTTCGCGTTGATAGATGCCGGCCATTTATTTGAGTGCCCACTTTGTAGAATACTCGGTACAACCTGCGTGAGATGCAGGGGCGATGCTCTCATATCACGATTTGTAAAATAAATGTTTTTAAAAACAGCAATATGATTATTCACACAAAGGTAATTTAAATGACATCAAAAATAATTTTAATTATTTCCAAAATAATATTTATTGTTTTTTTTTCTGAATAAGTGCTTGACAGATTTATATGAAATATTCTCTAAGACTAATAATATTTACACACATCATATTAGTTTCTATAGTATTGTTTAAAAGTAAGTTATCTTCATGACACATATCGTAAATTAATTATATTATTATATTCATAGATATCGATACAACTGAATTAAAATTCATACTGTGTTATTATAGACTAACCCAGAACAACAAAAGCAAGAATCAACTCCTAAAGTAACAATTAGAGAAAATTTTAAATTACTATTTTCTTCTTTATAGGTACTAAGAAGCTGTTTATAATATAACTAAACTTTGTGCAAAAGGCTGGTGCAAATCAAACACAACAGCAATCGTAATTTTGAAATACATGATCCAATTGTTTTATATAGGCATATTGATCGACATAGAAATAATTTATAATAGTTTGGAATAAACACAATGGTTCGAAACTGTAATAATAGTTGTTATACGATATGATTCACTGACTCTTTGTCCAAATAAACAAAATCCGGACGATTTAATTAGTGTTTTAAATTAAACGGAAAATAATTAATGCAGTATTTACCTATGCCGTTCATTATTTGTGGGGTAAATATGCGATTCACCAGTGGAATGTTCGTAATAAATTTCATCATAATAAAACAGAATATTAAAGCAAAATTCTCGGAATTCGTTATTAATTTTATTTTAAAATTCTGCAGTTGATTCGTTTAAAAAGTACTGCTGCAGGTATTTGTGAATAAAATATAATATTTATAGGAAGTATTTATGAACTGATACTGCTTTGAGTAGTTTTATAGTTAAGCTGGCAATGGACAGCTTTGGTTTTAATTTTCTTTGTGTTTTGGGTTACAAACCTTTTTTTATCGTATTTTTTAAATTTCATTAGGGCGACATCTCTGAAAAGTGTGAGTTATCCTGGGGTCAAAGAGTTATATTAATTATAATCTTTGTTATTTTTAATGTATTCCTATGTTGTTAAAAAGTATCAATACCAAATGTTACTTGTAGTATAAGGTCTATCAAAAATAATAGATGTATCTTTAAGAATAAAAATAAAAAACTAGCAAAGACGTAAAGTGAAAGAAGTTTTCTCATACAAATTTGGTCATAATCGGAATACGTAATCATTGAATATATAAAAATTATAATCATTCATTCAATTTACTATACTAATTTAAATTAGGTTTGTATAATAATATGACTAAGCAACACGACCTACTTCTAAATTCTGAAGGGCAGACGGCATCTTGGAAAAATAATATCAAAGTTAAGATACTAAACTTTAAATAAACACCTTTTTATATCAGGGTTGAGTTATACTCAATAAATAAGAAAAATATTGCGTTAAGTTGTTTATTTTTCTATTGAATTTATAGTTTTTCGTTAGTTCGTTAAATTACTACAATTTTTTTCTGACATACGATTATAATAAAATACAGTCTGTACTCTAGATTTTGTTTGATAAACTGATGAACATAGAGAAAACAATAATTTTTGATCAGTTAAAGAATTTATAATTTACTCGTAATTAACTCGTAACTCGTAATTGATAAACTCGTTAAGTAAATTTTTAATATATTTCATTGATAATGTTCAAGATATATGTATAATGCTTGTGATATTGTATACTATATCAAAGATACTTTCATTAACTATCCGAGTATATCATACTTTCATCTTATTTCTTGTAGGACAATAAAGATTCTAAAAATATTTGTTTAGCTGTTATCAACTTTTAAATACATAGATCTCTTCCTACAGTTAGTTATAATTTTATTTCATGTATATAAATTAAATTTAGCGAAATAACTGAATACACTAAATTTTGTTTGATAAAATATTAGTCATATCTTTTTTACACTAACAAGTAAAAGCTGGGTTACAGTGGTAACTCAAAAGGTACATTCCACATACATTAACTATAAACCCACATAAACTACCGTATCCATCACTAAGGTAGTGAAAAGCAGGCACTTTGTTACGCTTGCCCGCCTCCTACTTCTTCCTCCTTCCTCCTGATGGGTCGTCATTTTTCGTCCATTCCATTAGTGGTCATCGGTTGAGACAAATGTACGAGAAACATTAATAATGAGTTAATGGTATTTGTAAATAGGAATTTTAGAAGACTACTTACAGTTATCTTTTTTTATGGTATCATTTGTATATTAGTGAAGTATTACTATATATATATATATATATAATATAATATAATAATACTATATAATACGATGGAGTATTACCCACCACGCAATTTTTTGAAAGTGTAACATAATCATTGCTTTATATTATTGCCTTATTAAATAAAACTCCAATCAGTTAGCTTGTTGTCATATTATTCGCGGCGAGTTCCTTTTATCTTATTTCGAGTATACCCACGTGCAAATATATTGTAATGTCTGTAGCTGGCCAGTGACTTTAAAAAGCTGTCGATCTTATAAAACGTTTTCTAAAAAGATTTTGACATTGTCATCGGGGCTTTTTCCGAGTCACAGTTTTTCGTCAGAATGTTAGTTTTTTAAGTGTTGTTGTCTGAATATATCATACAGCTCATATATCATCTTTGTTTCGATCAAATTGCGCCAGTCTGTTAAGTGCTGTCGCGCAGTACATATGAAAGTAGTGAGACTAGTAGTGTAGTATTGTTTGGTGTAGTGGATATTGTGGCAAAAACTAATTCATAATATTTAATAATTAATAAGAAATTATGTGTTAAATTGAAATAATAATAGATTTACATAATTATGTCAAAATATCGGTTAACCTTAACGTAAGAAGATTTCTAATCAAAACATGTTTTTATTCTACCTCATTTATCGCTAATGGTGTTCAAAAGTAAATTCTCATGACTCTTACACTTACCTCAAATTCTTAAATAAAACATTCATAATGAAAACATAACAAAAACAGGTAGGAAGTTTAAAGACCTCAAATATAGCAGGTTTTCTAAAAACGTTCATTACAACTGTTTTTAAACATAAACAAAGTCTATAGCTCGAATGGGTTAAGTATTTCTTTCTTTTTTATTTTGTTCGCTCCTAACAAGTCTAGTTTAGGGTAAAAATTGAAACCTAAAGCGAGAGTCGGAAAACTGAAACAATCGAAATAGCTCACCGAAGCGATGGAAGCCATGAAATATTAGGTAATCTGCAAGAAATATGAACTTTTCAGTGCAATGCCTCTACTACTCTATAATAAAAAAGAATTATAAATGCATTTTAAATGTATTGTTTGTATTGTAGAGAGAACTCGCTTTTTTTACTTCAACTAAGATAATGCTTGTATTTTAAGGTATAGAACGATAAAATTGGTTACAATTAGCTTATTCAAATAAAAGTACAATTTTATCATTTGTGTCCAATTTATACAATTTCGCAACCCAGCTGGGTGCCGAACCCTAAAATCGTTAAACACCGTTTACAATTACGCACCTCGTAAACGAAGAGGCAATATACAAATTGAATTTAAATTCAAAATACATGAAAGCTTTAATTATTATATTCTGCCGTTACTGTTACGTAGGTAATACCTACGCCTCGTCCAGACGCTATTTTATCTGTGCATCGAACTGTGTGATACATCGGTGTAACATAATTATTTCGAGTTAATTGCATAGTACGATATATACATCTACTGAATTCATATCTATTGAAAGATCCTTTATTGTGAATTGATAGATTTAATTCTAACTGCTATCTCCTATTGCATCGCTGAGAGACTTTCTCAACCGACTTCTTTTTTAGCAGGTCAATTTAAGAGGATTAACAACCTTTTTTTGTATTTATAATTTAAAAAAATGTGACTTTTAATACACTGGGATGTAGCTTGTAGTATGTTTCCGCTGACTAAAATATGCGCATTGTCATTTCGGATTGACCGTTTATGAAATCAATCTCAACGACCAACAATAGGGCAAAATTCTTCCATTATATCTTATTAGAAATGATTTCAGGTTATATATCATATAGGCATAGAGTAAATAAAAATGTGATTAGCTTGCCATAGGTATAACTTAATTAAATGCTTATGCTTTTACTTATAAACAGTGATTAACGTAATCAATTTTTAATTCTATTCTATTCCTTTCTATATCAACTTTATTTGCATTTAAAAGAAAGAGACAAAACATAGTTTAAATAATTAATTGATTAAATACTTTTATAAATAAAACCTCTTAGTTTTTAAAGGATAGGTACTCATACAGGAAAAAGTTATGTGTGCCATGAAAACTATATTCTTTAACTTGTTGTTTCAGTAATTTTTTTATTACTTATTTTTAACTAGTTATTTATTTAAATTTGTTATAAAATAGAGAAAACGCGTGATTGCGTAAACAAAGCGTAGTTTTATATAGATATATTCCAAATACATTTCAAAATAGGTTTCCATTGAACCAGCTTATACCTTTGTATGTCAGCTCTAAATTAATAACGTTGAAAATTATTAAAGCTTTTATGTTCACAGAGCGTTTATCAAAATTTGAAGTCCATATCGAAAATATAGTTATCAAATCGCTTTATTATTTAAATGAATAGCACCCCCGTGGGTGCTTATTATAATACTGTGCAATTTCCATTTAATTATTATAGAATTGTCTCCACTGGACTGTTATATTCTATTTAAAGAGGATATAACAATGGACAACACTAATAAATGATAGAATCCCTTCTTTGCCTTATCCTTTTTATAATGTAGGTATACCTATTATTTCGTAAACAAATGTTACTAGCGCACTGAATTGAACCGCAAATTATTGAATTCTTTCTTTGTACTTCGATTTGTCTCACGTCGCTGTTTGTGACGTCACATCTAAGTAAATGTTTCATTCTCTTTAAGCTTTATAAAGGTAAACATTTTACTAATTTCTCTTGGTATTTTTTCTCGTTCTCATTGGTATTTTACTTAACAAGGCAAAATTCTGTATGTTATATTAATATCTTATTAATTTCGAATTATTACAATACAGTTACAGACAGTTTCAAACAAAAATAATTAAAAAAAATATTGGGTACTGAGAATTAATAATTACAAAGGATTTTTTTTTAGATGTGTCGATGTTTTCTTCTTTGACTGGGAATTTATGTCTAAAAAGCTGTAATAAGTAGGTCAAAAATATTTATTTAAATATTTGTAAGGAACGTTAATTTCAACCGTAACACAACCGTTTCGAACGTTCCTAACCGTTTTAAGGAGAGCTCTTTATAAATGGGACAACTTTAAGTTGTTGTTGAGGACCCAGCAAAAGATTCAAATTTTTACACATATACAAGCAAAATATAAAAATGTAATACGCAACAATATAATATAGTAAAGTACTAGAAAAAAGCCTGCACTTGCATTGTGCATCGATGAAAAGAAATTGTAACAACTTAAATAACAAAATAATGTAGATCATTTTCAGGATCAGTTGAGAAAGATATTTTTTTTATATATTTGAGATTAAACAAACTTATCTTATTTACAAGTAAGCTCGTTTAATCTCTTAGTATAAATTTTAAAAATGTTTACAATATTGTATATATTATTATTAGGAGTGCTTCAAATGTAAATGATATTTACATACGGAAACCGGCAGTGGGATAGGACGCAAACTTGCATGAGTTAATAAGAACGCTCTCGATGGACCAGGCTCGGATACCTAACAACTGATGCGAAAACGAGAACTCTCTGCGAGTACTTCACTGACGACGTTTAATATATTTTTATGTTATTTCTTGTCCAAAAGAATTTGTAGGTATAATATTTTCTATTTTTTTTGTATTTTTGCACATTTGTAGGGGTTTATTAGATTAAAGCCGACAACTAATTGTATGTGAAAACTTTAAACATTAAATACAATTATAATATAACCTGGAAAAGGTAGTTAGAGATAAAAAATAACCATTTACGATTCATTTTTAATAATAAATAAATCATTATTATTTACGTGAGTCATTAAAGAGGTTATTCGGCTAGAAAGTCTTTAATATAGAGAATTATCGACAAACATAAATTCGAGTTCTTTTCTTTTGCGTCTACGTATTTAGAATTTGAATTCGTACGAATTCATATTATAATAAAATTTGTGTGATATTTGTAGTTTACAAATTGTACAAAAAATGATATCAATATGAATATAGATGACGGTTTTATCAAGACAAACGTAAACAAAAGTGATAAACCCTCTATATCTAAAGGAAAATTACCATACAAACTCGATTTCACACGTCAAAAGTTCAAATTCAAACGTTATCGGTTTTTGCCTAAAACGTTGAATAAAAACAACATTTATTGCTAGTCATAAAACCAATTCTAGATGAGAGAAAAAATAGAATTGTAACATACATATTTTGGTCTTTTATTATATTTATGTGAAATAATCTCAATATACAGAAAACAAAAAAGTTTTGAAATACAAACACAGATATTATCGTAATGTTAAAACAATATAGAATATTCCTTATTATTTTAGTATCTCTATTAGTTATGTTATCTTTATCGAGATTCTTTCTTTGTTTCATAAGAAACGAATCTTCAATTTCGAGTTTTATAGGAAAGTAAACTTATTTAAACACTTGTGTAATTCAAACGAAAAATTACGTAATTCAGCAAAATAAATCTCACTGTTTTAAAGACTGATCTGTGATGTTTTTTAAATGTAATATTCGTTTTTTGTAAAGGTCGGACGATGAACTTGTTAGTTTAAGTGGCTATCGAGCAAAGTTATATAAAAATTATTCATATTTGGGACGAGTATGTCATGCGGGTCTCGTCCCGCCCTTGGGCAATGAAACTTATATCTATTTGGTAAGCAATGGATTTTGCCAGTGTTTAAAATTACAATTCTCTATTGTAGTGTTCGGTATAATGTTTTGTAAAATATCACTAAGGAATTGAATTCGTTAACTTTATTTATTAGTTAAGCTTAAAGTATTGTTCACTATCCGAGCTCAACTGGAAGAGGCGAATGTTTACATCTAGATCGCAAGCCCCAGGCTCCTTTTATGTAGATTACTTAATATAACCCATAACGATTGCTGATTGAATTATCTGAAGTTCTCTAAATTATTAAATAATTTGTTTTTTTTCACTTTTTAATTTAATCATAGAATCATTCTAAAACTCTCTTCATCTTTTTATTAATTACAAATTTTATTGAATATGTAGGTCAAATGAGTAATGCTTCGATTAAAATAGGAGGCTATAATAATTATATCCTTAATAACTACTTGCAAGCGACCTGTTTAATCTTCTAATAATATAATTACTCATCGCCTCCGCTCTTGAGAAAATCCACTGAGGAAACTGCCTATTAAACTGGCTGCTTGAGTTTTGAATTACAGATTAAAAACTTTCGAATTAAATGTTTTTTTAAGAATTTTAAATATTTCAAATCAAAGAATATCAATTAAAAATTATGTCACACACAAATAAAATGTTGTTAAAATTGATAAATGTAATAAATGACTTTATACTTCGTAGATATTTTAATTTAAAATATTAATTAATAGACGTCATTCAATGCAAATTGCTGTAATGATTGATGATGAAAATTTAAACTTTGTAACTCGAAAAACATGACTCTTTATTTATTAGTCGATAAAATGAAATAATTACTTACTTTAACCGAAAGTTATCGAACATTATATTGTATGTAAAATAAAATGCTAAAAATGAAAAAGTTTTATTATCATAAAATAATCTTTACTTTTACAACGTCGGAGTATTTTATCATGATTAAAAATTAAAAAATATATATATATCCAACATGAAGTAAAATCAATAGCGTAGTAAGGAAAAGTTGTTTGAAAAATTGAGTTTGTTATGTAAATTGGCTGTGTATGTTTGATGTGTATCAATTTTCATCTTAATCATCTATTTTCGGATAACTTTTCATTAAAAAACTTTCAGATTACTCTTAAATAATAAGACTTGCATTAGGCATTGAATTCGCACTCCCGTCGTTAATTATTTAAAGTTGACTTATGAAAGTTCGTATTACCGGTGCACGAATACACACAATCTTAGTTAATTAATGTTATTCAATCCAAGTCTTAGTTTAATTAATATAATCTTCAGGTAAAACTACTATTCACTATATCAACGTAGGAATAATGTAATTTCCTCCATAGGTATGTGACAATCTGTTTCAGTGTGGATTTAGTGTAGGAGTGATACGTCTTCAGATGCTTTTGACAAGCAAATTGTATGTCTGAGAGAATTGCTTGTCTCTGTGATGGGTAATTTGAACACTGGAATGTTTCTTTGTGCAGATGTGAATACGCAGTATGTATTTAGCTTTAGGAAGATTGTATTTACATTAAAAATATCCTTAGAATAACCTTAGTTAAAACATAAAATCTTCTGCGTCTATTTTCTAATGTAAAACCAATAGAACTCCTACTTCTCATAAATAATTATTTTACTAAATACACGAGGCCTTTATTTTTTTAAATTAATCTAGCGTTGCCACAATAGCCATGTTAGGTTTCCACAAAATTTTACAAAATGTATTTACTGAAATATCTTTAAACAAATTTGTCGTGGTATGTCCTAACTTCCGAATTATAAAACTATGTTTTGGTGTAAAAAAAGTTTGTGATATCTTTGTATAATGTATTTGTTTGTGTGTTGGGTCTGGGCACAATGCAAATTGCACATCTATAGGATATTTATGCATGTATTCTATAATTATACTTTAAAATTATAGTACATTTTATTTATCTATATTCTGTTAAAAAAAGGTAAGTTTTGTAATTTATTTATTATAATAGTTATTTTTTAGATTTTTTACAATAAATAGAATAATTTTAAAATATTTTTTGTTACATGAAAAACATTCTTTATCCAAGACTCAACGAAGATGATATAAAACGTCACTCATTTAACCTCGCTCTGTACTTTATAATCTACATTTCACGTTTCGGGTGAATTTCGAGTAAAGCGATACATTTATACACGCGACACGCTTGATAAATATCCCAGCCGAGCCAGTACACTGACATGAACATTGCAGCGTTCTGATTTGTTTACTTAAATATATAGAAGTATATATTTATTTAGGACTTTTTATGTATGTGTATGTCATCATAAAATTGTAAATACTTTACGTTATAATCTATCTCGTGAGATTACAATCTGCCGAAAGATTGTAAACGTACTAATAGTTAAAAAATTTTAATATTATAGGCGCGGAGAGGAGCGTATGTTTTCACACTATGTTACGCAAGGTCGAAGGGGCTATTCTTCCCATAGCGCCGGAGACGTCACATTAGTCCTTAAGACAATATTTTTGTCCTCTTTAATTATTTTTTTTTGGCGCTGACGAGCCAAATTCTCAAGAACCTATTTAATTTAATCTTGATTTTTATGAAGGCCAAAAAAATGGACATTGAGTTTTTAATGGAGATGAAAAAAAAATGCAAATGCTGTCTTAGCCCGCCTATAATAATCTGATTGCGCCCCTACAGTAGTTTTTGGCGCCCCCGTCTACAATTACTGTAAGTCACAAATATATACCTAATAGAGAGAGCCTAAAAAAAACAGGAGTTTAAAGTATATTCCAATCAAATTACATTTTCATTTTGGCGCCCCCTGATAACTTCACGGCGCCTTTTACGCTCTAGCGTAAAGGCGTAAAAATTCGTCAATTCTTCAGTGATTCGATTATTCAATTATTAGATAGTCTCGATTGTCCCAAATGTCTAATTGTTTATTGGTAGGGATCTTATCGATGCGGTTTTGTTAAATTCATTTTGATTATCTATTTTATCATATAACTTAGGTACATTCAGTTTAAAATAATACCAAAAGCAACTTGGTGCTTAAACTAAAGTAAACAATACCAAAGAGCTGTAGCAGCAGGCAGTTAAAAATGTGTTGCGAACCAAAATACAGTGTCGGTATGATGAATAATGAAGCAAGTTGTAGACTCTTGCCCTTCCTGCGGCCTGCGGTCAGCAAACAATGGAAGCTGCGATTTATCAAAGCGTTCACGTTCACACTAAATACCAACTACAGTACATGCTAACTACAATATTCAGCTTTGGACGTTTTATATTGTAGCTAGAAATAAAACACTAATATTACCGTAAGGGGGCATTCGTAAATTACTTTACATGTATTTTATGATTTTTCGACTACGCCTTGTCACAGTCACATTTGCGAGTCTCTCCTCCTCCCTAGTATTAAGTCCGTAGTTTTACTGAGTTCTAGCTTACATGCGGTGAGACCAGAACGTTTCACGGGACTTTGGAAAAAATATAATTCTACGGTTTAAGTAACCCAAAGAACAAAATTCAAAAAACTTCTCGTCAAACTGCCGCGAAATTCACGCCTACACTGCTCAACGTAGCATCAAATCATTTAATTAAAGACCACTAAACTATGATAGTCGATATTAAGTTCACCAAATTACTCTTCAAACTGCCAATGAACTTGTGACTGCCTATAAAATATCCAATTGAAATTTAAACAAACACGATTAATTAATTATGATTCATGATTTTTTTCGATAATTCTTCAAATTTATTGCTTTACTCTTTGTTTTAATTGTGACGTCACGAATTTACGACCCCTCCCTTCAATCTTTGTCCTACCTTGTCACACTTTTTCAACCTTTCACTTATCATGTCACGTAATTTATAGATGTTTCCCAGCAATAACTGTCATTTAAAGTGTTTTGGCCCAGCGTAACTAAGGCGTGACAAGTTTAACTATAAATATAACATTATTATCTAAAATCCGAAAAAAGTTCGAGTCAGACCCGAGCACCAAGAGTTCGGTACAATTTGGATTGAGGGGAAATCTGTTGTACAAGGTTTGTAGTTGAAAAACTTAGGTCCTCAAACATCTTCATTTTTTGTGATGTAATCCTTACATTTCTACGGTTTTCGTACTACTCATTATTATTTTCGTTTTACTTCTACATCTTCTTATTTATACCAAAGAGTAAGTAAAAGTAGTCTACGAACTTTAAGTAATTAGTCAACAACGGTCATAACATTTCAAATGATTTTGATTTAGATTGTTGACCAATAAACAATATTAATAAAGAAGCAAGTTGTTAGATTATTATTAGTTTGAAATTCGTAGTAGAATTTCTAAACTTTTGAGGTTTGCTAAGTTACATATAGTTTGTAAATACATACAGAGAACAGATAAAGTTCTATCGGTTGGTAAATACCTACTAAATGTTCAAATTTGTTGATCGAGATATACTTCTTTGGAATTATTTATTGAAATGATGTGTATGTTTAACTTTTACACCTTAGTTTTAGTATTTTTTTATGGCAGATATGGTGCGAACGAGGAGATGGCCCACCTGATGGTAAGTGGTCACCATCGCCCATGGACATCGGCAAAACAAGAGATACTTTCTTGTTTTGTCGATGCGTTGCAGTATCTCGAAGATAGAGTGGGGAGGGGAAGTGAAGAAAAAAATGCTGCGGTTTTAGCGGATCCTGAGCAAGAGCCCAGATTCTATTAGATCCGCATTAATGGGTTGGGAGAGGGAGGCGGTAAGTCTGGCCCACATGCCGTTCGACCGGAACGCGCCTATGACGCTTGGCGGTCGGATTCGCATGCTGGTCGCAAGCCAGTCGGGAAACAGATCCCTTACCACCTAGGGGGTGCTGGGTTACTCTACTCTACTGGGAATAGTATTCTAACCTGTCTCCTCACAGGGAAATCCTTCTTTGGGCGAAAAATGACCCAGCTCCCCTGTCACTAGAGGATGCGATGAGACGTGGTGAAATTTGAGGTGACTTTGTAGAATTTTGTGGTGACTTTGTAGCATTTCTACTGCAATATTGATAAATATATTTGAAGAGATAACATTAATTTGGAAGATTTTAGCGAAGCGTGGTACCTAGCCAAGATATGTATTGCTAATTCTCTCTAAAGCACAATTCAACTATTACTTATCCAAAAATACCATCCAGCATTTAACAATCACGAATCTACACTAACTAGTTAAACAGTCCTTAAGAACGTTAAATCGTGCACGAAATGCGAGTCAAGGACCCCACCGCAGGATTAGAGGAAGGAATCGGCTTTATGCAATGGAAATGTTTAGCAAAACCCATTCAAAACCTTAATTGCTTGTAGAAATGTAATTTGTGCTCCTCAAAGGCACTTCTGGGACTTTACATTTCACTTTTTACAGACTGATTTCTAACCTAAATGTGTTGTCACAAATCTTCGAGTATTACATGCATGGAGTTTAAATTTTAGTGAAAAATTTCGCATTATATTTTATTTCATATATAACTTTCCCATTAGTTACCTTTGGTCGATATTTTCAAGGTACATAATTCGACATTGAGTATGATTTTCTTACAGTTTGTGAATAAAAAGCTGTACATATCGATGACATGGTCTATCGAAATAGAATTTATATATAAATACCAAATATATATAAAACCAATTTAGGACACGATTTTCTCAATCTATGACAACATGTACATTTTTAATTTAAAGACTATTAAATTATTTTTAAATCGCTAATAAAAAATTACAAATGCTTTTAAGTCTTGTATAATGATCATAAATAAATAATAATTTTTACCTTGGATACTCCATAATATGGAGAGTAGAAACAAACAAGCTTCCGCAATAATATTTGCTTTGAAAATGTAAAGCAAATTTCCAGAAACCTAATTGCACCGAGAAACGTAGGTACTTTATATTCCTCAATAGAACTTCACAGAATTGGTCTTATTTTGACCAGAGTGACTGTATTATGAAAATGTCTGGTATACGAGATCCATTTTTAATTCAACGAATGCAGGAACTAAAATTGTGTACGTTCTTTTCTATTTTGCACAATTCTCGCCAACAGAATGTCGTGCATAAATAATTGGCCATTTTAAGGACGATTGCAGGCTTTTCCTGATTTTTGTATTACATAATTTTGTGAAATGAACGTAAATTACTTTTTACGTAGCAATTTTTGCAGTCTACTTGAAGGCGTGTAACTCACTATTTATAAGGGATCTCATTTAACTTTTCAATTAAGATAAAATTATTTGTTTTTGAACTGAATGTTACACATTAACATTGACTTTACTCATTGACATAGCAAACGGAAGTATTGAAGAAGGTCCGATACCCCTAGAATTATCGTCCTCCTATAATCTTATAAAAATATCAATATTTTAAAATTCAGGCTTACCTGTCTTTCTAAAGAATATTACTAAAAATATATATACCTATTTGTATATTTCGTATTGTAAAATTTTATAGATTTATTTGTTAAGTTCTGTAGGTTAGGATGGTTAAGTGAGATTTTTTTCGTCGTCACTACCGCAAACAATCACAAATTTTGTCCCTGTAGGAAAGAAATATTGCTCCGCATGATTTTACTTGCTCTCTATGATGTAATAATAAACAAAAACAGCGCAATAATATAAGACATACTTATCTAAACACTATACTATTAAATTATGTAGAAACGACGTATGGAGATACCATATGAACAAATAATTAACTTCATTTGCTAATGCAACCTCTTAAGGAAGTTGGTCATATTTGCACTGAATGCGACTTTCTGTGTGAAATAATTTATATTGATTAGTTCTCCTTTGATGTACCAATGTTTGTGCCAGGCTAATGGCGTAGTAGTAATTATTCGCTCCACATTAGTTAATAAGTTTAGAAATTTACCTTGGAAGTAATTTTAGTAATTAAATCTATATTTATGTTAAGGAATACATGTAATACTTTGAATACTTTTCGGAGGTTTTACAATTATATAACCATAATGCTCACATCATATATTATATTTTTTTGTATTAGAAAAATCATAAAAAATACATTATTTGTATGTAGGAATAGGAATAATATAAAAAATAAATTAGAAACTATTTCTTTGAGCTTTTCTGTTTCAATTTTAAATACATTTTTATTTTTATTACTGTTAATTAGGATGTTGGTAATACTAATTTAAGTATTATTATTATAAATATAGTTATGATGTCGGCAACATTAATTTGAGAAACATTTGATTTTAGAAGTTGGAGCAAACTGAATGTCATTCAATTATGCTAACATAAAGATAAAATCTAATAAAATAAATACGCCGCCCTGACATAAATCTTTATAATTACATCGCGAGTATTCTAGCAGTAAAGTTGAAGCACTATGTCTAAAGTATAACCATTTGAAGTAATATTCTAGTCAAGCCGTGATACCGTCGGTCTGCATATAGGCTATACCTTCATTTAAATGACATTACTTACTTTTGTTAGTAGGTATGAAACAGTAAGACTTATCTAATTTAGGAAACCACTAACGAGTCTCTACGGAATGGTCTTAAAAAAAGTCGAAACACAGCAAAAAATATAAGTACAGTAAAAATGTTTATTGTTTTTAATAATCCTTCATTTAGTTCGCGTAAGCACGCCAAGCTAGTGTAAATTTATTAATACTAAGTACATATTAAGTACGATGCACTTGGTAATGTTGAATTAAATTCAGCACCGAAATTACCGTGGAATATTCCTTATTGTATGCCATGCATATTGCGAAGCTTTCACTAATTACTGTACAAAACAGTTACAAACGACAAAGAACACAGTGACAAAGAATGGCATAAATTATATATAAATGAGAAATAAATCTTCATTTATATACCTAGTATAGTAAATAATTAAAAGTAATATTCTATTTTATTTCTAATGGTAACTTCTCTATTGGGAATAGCATTGGCTTTTATCAAAAGAACTAGGTTCACTGAACTATAAAGGCTTCTCTCATTATAGAAATAGTTTCTTTGAGGTTACACTTAGTTAATTTACGGATACATTAAGTACCTTTAGTTTCATGCAGAGAAAGGAAACTTTATACACACACTTTATATGGTATATTGACAAAGAAATTGAGCTGATCCAAACAAACAAAAATTACACTTCTTTTATGTTCAGAAGTATTATAGATAATACAATCAAAATTTAATTAATATGAACTTTTTATGAATATGATTTTGGAGGTTTATTTCTGATAAATAATATTTAGTTGTGAGTGATATTGAGGTTATTATGATATTCGTTATCTATTATATTTTTAATAATGAAGAGCAGTGATAAATCTATGTACCTCAGGAGCAACTGGGAAGGTTACATTTCATTAAAAAGATCCATTACGCTAATGGGTTGTCAAGTCGCCTTTTGTTGCACAGTAAATCATCATAGACTGTAGCAATATTTCGTGACAAACATTAATCATCTATATTATTATAATATATACTAAATGGAACATTATTTATGGAAGGATAGAGACATTCATTTAAAAGTAACTACAGAACAGGAATTTTAAAAATATTTTTTAAATAATTTATTTTTATAACAACAGTTAACAAGATGTGCATCTATGTTCTGAGTTTCCATTAGCACCTACATACAAAATAACAAACAGGGATATTAAACTATATAAGCTATTTTTTATGTGTTTATTTCGAATCTTGCGGATATGCTATGATAAACAAAATTCTTGTTATTATAAAGAAAAAACTTCATCATAGAAGTTAGTAACAATAGCGCAGTATTTCTCGCAGAACATAAAAGTAAATTGTCGGCTAACTCAAATTTGTTTAGCATAAAACTCAATTACATGTAAAAAGTACACGCGATTCGAATTCAATTTTACATTTATACGTAAAAGTTTGAGTTGGGAAGTTGTTTTGAATCTCATGCATGTTTCATTTTTAGGTTATAAATTTTATGCGGGACGTTGAGATACAGATGACAAATATGGCCGTATGCGTGTGAGCGGTGGTCACATATTTTATTCTTTAAAAGAAAATGTTATGACTTCAAAATGTTATAAAAACAAAATATTTTATTTGGTAGACCTATTTATCTACATTATTCTCATACATATCTAGACACTATCATTATACATTAGTTTGTTGTTAGACAACAGTAAAGACGAATTTCTATAAATATGTATTTACATAAAGAAATGGGATTTAATTTATATTCATAATACTACCGCAATGAATGATATTTTCGATGAATTGAATTAATTACTACAAAAGATTTGACTTCTCAAGGAAAAAATAATTTAACAACAATAGATACTCTCGATCACTATACCTCCAATAGTTTTTTACAAGAAAGGAAATGTGTTCTTAGTAATAGGCTCTTTATTATAAAGTCAAGAAAAGATGATTAAATACCAAGAAAAGAATAAAACTAGACTAAATCGTCCGAGAAAACAGTCCGTTTACATTAAGTATGCTCGCGGGTGGGCATGCAATTTTAATGCTAACTTTTCATTTTTGGTAACTTACAGCATTCTCTTTGTACGGACAAGTTTAAAATATGAAAGCCTTTTAAGCCTTTTATATTTTTGCTCTATCATGTTAAAGTTTAAGACAGATAAACTTTTGTACAAGTGCACAGTTTGTCATGCATGTTTGAATTAAATACAAAAATTGGACACACCGGTGTTGTTAATGCTTCTAACCATCTTTATTAATAGCTTTAACAGTACATTTCAGATGAAACTTTAAATAACGTAAGTAACGTTATATTACTTATATTAGACAATATTTACAGCTCTATAAAATATGCAATTACTTGTTAGACTGCTTGTAAACTAACGGAACAAAGGTTATAAATCATCGAGTCATAAAGTTCAGCGTAATTATGTAGTTTGTTTGATAAATAATTAACAAAATTACTTCTCAATCATAGATTACATATTTCGTCGAGTATTCAAACTCTATAGTTTATTGCAATTAGAAACTTTATAAAGTACTTCTTACAACCATGTCAGTTAGTCAGTTTGTCTGAAGATACCACCGGAAGATACTAACGTTATGCCTTAAGAAACATTAATCGGAAACCGTTGCCATGGTGTAAAGAAGTAATATTAACTCTCACAGACACGTTATAAAATCCATCTTACAAAGTTAGCACTCGACAATCTAGATTTTACTATCATGACGTAAGTGAAGACGTAAAATAAAACAAAACACAGTTATTATCCATAAAACGTTTAGTATGTTTCGGTAATTCTATTTCATATAAACAACAACTTCCGTTGTCAAATATTTATGCTACTAAGATTATAAAGAGGTGTATTTAGATGTTCGTTACTTGATTACTCAAAAACTACTATATGGATTTAATTCAAATTTTACTAACAAATATTTTATTAAATTAATTAAGATATAAGTTACTTTTTATCCTGGAAAAGGAACGACAGAAAATATCAGAATAATATTTTACATAGGATACTTTGTGATCCTGTTTTATCTGAAAAATTTATCATTTTGGGATATAAGGGAATAGCAACACTGGAATGTCACAGATTAATAGAAAGTACAGTGTTAGATACAGTGTCAGTGTCAGATGGTTGATTGTGGATGGTACGACTTTGACAGTTTGTGTCAGTCTGTTGCAAGTCAGTTCAGTTAATCACTTTTATTTCGGCTGGCGGAGGACTTCTAATATTTTTAACATAGCAACACTAGTGTACGAGTGTCTATGAATGTGAATTGTATTAACTGTGCAAATCTGTGATATATTTGTAGACTGTGCAATTAGAATGACTATTTATTTTCATATTTATTGCATTTTTATACTTATTACATTCTATACGGGATTAAGTAGGCTGCAAATTTTACCTGTAATAAATATACCATTCACCATTCGAAAGATAGTGTTATTTTTACACAAATACTTTTAATCTCGGAACGAAGATCAGTTAAGGAAATATATAATGTAAAGAAAATATGATTTTCTTAACATTTCAATTCAAAACTTTTCGCAGACCAAGTAGCGGGAAGAAACTAGTGTTTCGTAAAATATTCTCATTATGAGTTGGAATTTAAATACTTGCGTATAATTTAATTTTAAACAGAAAGTACGTAATACGCCTGGTAGCAATTGTAGAGGTTTTGAATTATGAATGAATGCAGCAATGCCATCGTCTCTGAGCACTTGCGGCTTTTTGTTAATCATTTCGGATATTCTGGTTTTATAACTAAAACTAGAACGAAAATTAACCAATAAGCTACTACTTACACTTGCATTTGTGTTAATTTATTTTTATTGATGTTTACAAAGATAAAGCTTAGAAGAAGCAGTATTCATTTTATGAATATCGGATGCCGATTTAAAACTTACTTTATTATATATTTGCCTAGCGAAGTTACGATGGGGCGACTTGTTATATAATAAAAGACAAAGACGAGAAATAAAAAGACAAAATAGGCTCTCACGTGAAGTGTAGTGTTTTTGCGTTAGGGTTGTCTAATCGTCATTTCTCATACGTCCCCGTGGGCGAGTGTAAGTGGAGGGTGACGCGTCACGACTTCGCACAATTTCCACAGTGCGGTACTCACTTGACAGGCCATTTAATGCGTCACTTCGATATCCCCTCGTCGCACATCACTTTATACAGCATTATCTGTATTAAACGTTTTAGTTTCTCTAACTGTATGAAAATTAAGATGGTTTAAGCTTTTAAAACATCAAAGCTTTTGTCATTTTGTAAATTGACGCGATAACTTAACTTTCCTAGAAACCGTGAGTATAAAACTATAGTACTCTATATAAATAGCATGGATTAATTATAAACTTCGGAGGAAAAGGTAGAAACCTATCAACATCCAAAGTTATTGGAAGGGGATGAAAATAATATGCAATCTCCGACGACGATTTACAATCTTACGCCCTCGCTTAGTCCTATATACCAAGCATAGGACTTGACTAAAAAAGGAAACTTTTTTTGTTATAATTATCTTAATTAATAAACTTTAAGAATTAATGCTAAATTAAATTAAAGTAATTAAGAAAAACCTATAGTCTCAGAGTACCAGTTATAGAAAATATTTCCTGGTAAATGCTAATAATTAAATTTATTCCCAATAAAAAATCCACATCATTGGCATTTTAATTAAGAAATTTACTTTTCTGAAATATCTCATACGACGGACTCACGATTTATGACAAACAAGATGCACGATAACCGACATACGAGTATAATGTTTTATGGTGTTTTCTTAGAGAGAACTGAAATGAATTATTATTATCTTTATGATGCTATGATAACCAATATGTTTTTGTAAAAGAATTTTATTTACACTAATAAATAAAATGGATGTGCCTGTTTGTAATCTTATGAAACGAAGAGTAAATATACTGTGCAAGTTAAAGTTTTATTTTTAACTTTTAAACTTAATGAACTAATATCTCATCAGTTTATCTTGCTTTTCCAACATAGACAAGATAAACGGAAACCCAAACCGCTAAATATACATTTCTCATGAAATATAAATAGAATATGAATCACGATGTTATAACATCTATCTCAAAGTTTATTTCCACATTTTCCGTAGTCAAACGTAGAATCGCTTATGTAATATAATTTGAATCATTTAAACACAAATCTCTATTTCGAGCTGAATAAACATCCAGTTCTATAGCTATACGTACTCGTAGACACACATCAGTATATGCAAATTGCGTCAAAGGCCCGAGAGATGTACTACCAACATTATTAAGTGCTCTGAACGTTCAGTACGTTTGTAAGAGAGACCAATGCTAAAGTGTACTTGTACGGGCTTATTTATTTAGATATTAATAGCATAAAGGAATTCTTGGAAAACTGGTATATAAGGGACTATTTCTTTATTTAGAAAACAGAATGTTACATTAAATTAATTTCTAGATCTTTAGAACTCGAATCACAATTTGTAGCGGTATGCAGAGGACTTATGTCTTTGATGGCGAAGAAACTATTTATTTCTATTTATGTTTAGGTATGTATGTAAACAAAATTTGTACAATATATGTAACAATGTGTAGTAAACATCTTAAAATATATAGCACTTAAAAAAATCTACTATCATTATTTCATTGCCCAAATGTACTTGTTACTATTACTTATTCGGTTTGGTTTTTAGAGTTCTATTATTTTTCAATCTTAAATTAAATTAACAAGTAAATGTTATTGAACTGAATAACAGTTATTGAACTGAATAATAACTGCTCTTTTATTTAGTTCTCATGATCTTATATTCACGAGTAAGAGGAGTATTTCCAATATCTGCAATAATTTTAAGGTTGAAATACTCGCCCTTTAGTTTACATTTTGTAGTTTTTACAGGTATTCTTGTATTAGTCCACATATAGTAAAATTTACAAAAATATTGAACACAAAAAATATTAAAATATACTAAAAATATTATAATATCATCATATGTAAAACTCTATCTTAAATTGTTTAATTTATACATGCTATAGTTGTTTTAGTATTACTTAGAAATGGTGTTTAAATACATTTAAAATTTCTTCACACATTTACATAACACGACAAATCGTATCTGATACGAATCGTGTAATACACGGACGTTTTAATAGATTGTTTACAGTTATAGTTCCTTTGACAAATAGAACGATTTGTCGGGTCCTCTCCCTCAGTTGGATTTAGTTCCCCAAACCCTATTCAACTTTGAGATTGATGTGTTTCGCGAAATGCTCGAGTTTTGCTTTCGGCAATAAGAAACTTTCAAGTTTACGACTCAACTTGCGTAGAACTAGATATGATTATATCTTACATTAAAATTATCTTGGAAGTTGACATTCGTGTTTCATGTTATAGCTCTATAAAATGGTATATTTTATGTTTTATGCGAAACGTGTTTGCGTAATTAAAGAAATGTTGTATTTATTTTATTTCACATATGAAGAACCTAAGAGGAATATGAAAAGGATAAAAAGTCTTTGCTAGTATCTCTTTTATAAAGTATGAAATCATAAAATGCGCTGCGACTGACTAAAAATTAAAGAGTTTCCTGTAAGTAAACTCTTTGATATTGGATTAAAGAAAAACAGCAAAAAGTGGAGTATTTCAATACACCGTTATAATATAGTAGAATCTTTTATATATTTCATGTTTTGAGTTCTTTGGTCTCGATGATAAGATTTATATAATTTTTGTTTTTATAATCTACAAAAATGTAAAATTTAATTAATATCATAGCAACTGCGATACTTAGGTAAATTTTAAAATTAAATGATTTTTCATTACCAAAGAAATTTGTAAGAAACTGCTTTGGGGACTGATTGCCTTTTGAGACGTGAGCCAACTCCAATCTAGCACAAAGAGACGCTACACATTTGTCATTTGCAAAATGTCACAAAGCAGTTTAGAGCTCTCGTGTTCCGGATAATTTCGTCTTATTTTATTACAAAATGAACGTACTGTTTAAGAATTTAACAAAGGTTTTCTGTCTGTGAGAAGTTATACTTATATATCACGTTACAGTTGGTGTTAAGTTTAGAAATAAAATACGTTCACAAGAAGAGAGAGTTCGTTATTGTGTTCTACAATGATAATCGTATAAAACGTGAATGAAGGCTCAATGTATATTCAGTTTACATATACGTGGTATAGGATGGCCTACGATCGGGTATAAAAGGAGACAGGCTAAAAATCTGCATCTCAAAAAAACTTAATGCATCGCTGTCCAAGGAGGATTAAAAAAACGAAGAACGACTCTGATGTAAATCCGTCGTGACTTGAATTTAATTTTAGCCACACTTATGTTTTCCTTTGTGTGTTGGTAAAAAATAGATAAAAATAGGACTTACCGTTATCATGATCTGGCAAGGGTAGGCTGTCTGAAGCGTCGGAAGCTAGTGCCAGATCTGGGGACGACGCCCCAAGCAAAGCCGTCAGTCCATCATGCTCGCCATCTGAGGGATGGGCAATATATTAGACTCAATTTGACAGTACGATTTACATTTGAACTTTTAGAATTATTTAGAGTGAATTTTATTACACAAATCAACAATTTATTTGTGATATTGTAGAGCATATATGTCAATTACTCTCTAACTGTAGAGTCTTTCTTTGCGTGTTAATGTGTCGTAAAATGGCGTCGAGACATTATGGTTAAGAATTTTCTAGAATTGCAAACTTTAACATATAATGTTTAACCCTATGTTATGTAAAATATATCTAAATTGTGCAGAGATACTGCTGTACATAACCAAAAAGAATTAATCCTTTTTATTTAATCGATGTTGTTATTTACTGAAATAAACTGATAAAAAAGCCTTTTAGAGACTGTAATATGTAAAGTTCATTTATAAGAAAAGTGTAAAAACAAAAATTAGTCGTGGTCTACACAAGTAGCATCGGCGCGGAAAATTATCACCCGGGGTGTACTAGCTTCGGTAATACATTGCATTTTAATGAGGGCGGAAATATGAAGGATTTTACGATGCTACCATGGCTCTAGCTGAAAGGAAACCATGCTACTTGCGGATTTTCTCCATCAAGGATTATAATTTATTATTATTAGGAACTTTTATTGAAGTCGCATTTTTTCTTTATTTTTTTTTTACATATGTTAAAATTTCAATAATTCGTACTTTATGATTCGTACTATATGATGACAAACGGAAGGATGTATAAACTTGGGCTAGTACCTACATGACACTTCATAAGTATCAATTATCAATATCAATCAATTAAATGTATTACAATTTCTGAATTTCTGAATTATTTATAATGTAAAGTCAAATTTTCAATTTAATTTCGGTGCTGTATAATATGTATTTTAACATATTTTACAGTTTTTTAGTTACCGTAGACCGTGTCCTACATCACAATAGGTTCGCTCCGTCCGTCTAACATAGATTTGAAACTTCTCCAGCAGGATAGAAAACATCCCATTTACGTAAAACTTTAGTTAAAAATATTTGAAAAATTCAATGGTATTCTGATACGAAAAATTATTTAAATGTTGTACAGACATTGAACGAATTTTCGCATACCAGAAGGCTTTCAAGTTGAGCTGCTCTGAATTCCTATAAATTATTTATAGCGTTTGAACAAATTTCTTAGCTTGCCGGCGGCCATTCCATAATTATGTAGGGTTTGAGTAACCTTGTCTGTACGTTTTAGTCAGTCAACTTCAAAAAGGAGGAAGCCAGAAACAATAACCTTCTAGTCTGACTTAAATACATAGTTTTGTTTAATCTCATTATTATGCGCCTTCGCAACATTTTCACAATGAGATGACAGCATGTTTATTTTTAAATAGTAAAGCCATATTCATTACATTGAAGTTAGATAGATTTTTCTAGTTTATTTTATAACATTCTTCCTTCTTACCATTACCTTAAAAAATTTTGTACAAGTTTTTTTTATTATTAGACTCAATTTTATAGTCTATGTGTGTGTATTGCTTCCTTAATTTTGATGAAATTATGGTACAAAACGATTTTGAACGACATTAAATAAATAAAAAAGTCTATTAATTTCTAGTTTTAACTTAATAAGTATGAGGTTCCTTACTTAATAAGTATAAGATTCCTTAAAATTTTAAAATTGAATTAAATGAAAAAGTGAGCATACATCGCTCAGATGGTTTGACCCAAATGTTTTCAGTCTGTCTGAAAAATAAGCGAGAAAATTTGTTGAGTTTAGATTGAGATTAGATTGAACATACTTCTTTTTGATGAATTTTTTCACGATGCCTACGATTTAAATAGATAATGTAGTGTCATTCTGTATTTTATTTCATGTTTACGTAATAGGTATTTTATAAAATAAAACCTTAAAATTTTTTTTCTTATATTTTCACATTGTGAACTGTAGTAACGATTATAATAAATCAAAATTCTTTTAATGGACTACTTTACACGATTTCTTATATTTAAACTCATAACAAAAGATCGAGACAGCTTTCCGAGATAATAATTTTATGAAAACTGCCTTATAGAGGTTACACTCTCGCTGAATACAAAGTTTTGCTTTCTTTTATGCTTTTTTCGTCCCCACTCGCTATTAATTAACGATGTCTGCCTTTTCCTCTTATAAAAAGAATATTGAGAGCGTTTTTGCTTATGAATAATCTTTAAAAACCCCTTCATTTTCGAATGAAATGAATGATTTATTATGAACTTTTCATTGAACTTACTTTTCAATACTATTTGTAATAATAGTTTCGTACAAAGATATTTTTATAACATAGCTTTGTTTAAAAAAGTAGATATAAAACAGATAAAAAGTGAGAAGATAGTATGTCTGGAACTTAATTATAAGCTAGAATGTTAAAAGTAGCTTTAACTTTACGGACGAACTAGAAAATTATACAGCCGCAAGAATGTAGTTCAAGAGTTTTTCATAACCGTTGAGAAGACGCAGAGCAGGAGGTAAATGTACCATAAAGTTGCAAATGAAGTAATACCGCACTCGACTTACATCGCTGTGTAAGTTACTGTTTTAACTCCCAAATATAGAGAAGGGTATTCACAAAATACTACTTTTCAGATATATTTAAACTGGTGATTGTGCCCCAATATTTAATAAATAGACGCGTTATACACTGAAACGTGGCGAATGTAAAACTATATTTACGTGTCAATGTACTTATTTGGCTTGTCGAAGAGAAAAGAAAAAATTTATCAGCGACCAGTTAATAGAAAAGGGGTGAATATATTGTTCAAGTTCGGACGCCCTCGACTCCCTTCCATAAGCGTCTGCTCTCACTTACTACTAAGTACATATAAAACAATCTACACGTCTCTTTTGACGAAAGAAAAGTAAGAATCACAAGCAAACAATATTTCTGTTATAATAAATAATTTATAGTACTTACGTATGAGATGAAAGTTTTATGTTTTATGTGTCTGTAGAGTATCATTGTAATAATAACATTGATCATGCCATTTAACGAAAAATAGGCGCATATGATAGTCTAACTTAAGCATCTTGGCTTTATAATATATAGAAAAAGAAAGAGTCCTATAACAATTTTCTTACTGATAGTGTTATTAATTAACTGAATAAACCGACACTGCCTTCGTCGTATCAAAGTAATTAATGTTGACCAATTCTCTCCTCTATACTCCCTTGAGTAATTTGTCATTTTTTTAATGTATATTTATTTTTCTGTAGTAGTTTTTACGTACTCTTCTAAATCGTTATAACTATATCGAAGAAATGTTTTTTTATATAAAATAATAATTGTTCATGTATTTTAAGTGATGTTTGCGTTCATAAATCATTTGATTTTATAGCCTATTCCGTTCTATTCTGATGTTTAATCTATATTACTGTGTAGTTTTATCAAATTTCTGTAGATTTTGCTTACAAGAGTTATAAAGATAGTACTGATAGAATTATGATAATTATTTTATAGATAGTTTAAAATCCGTATCTTTGATTAAGATAATAATATAAGACTTGTGATTAAAAATTAAATTAATTAGCAATAATTGCTTAATAATAATTCGTACTCTGTTTTTATTTTTACGCGTGGAAATTCACGCGTAAAAATATCAAAAGATCAGTTTTCCTCAATTAGGAGTTCAAATAAGTCCAGTGACCCTTATTACGAATAAACCTACTTTTCTTAGTGACAAATATACCAGATATAAAATTTAATGATCCCATGTTAAGTAATCTTTGATCTAAATATAACAAATATCTCTCATAAATTATTTTTTTCCCTTGAGCCAGAAGAGTTTTTTGATAGCAATATATTTGTTTACATTTATCGTTATATTTTATCAATGTACAAGCTTTTTAAAAATGTAATTTTCGTGTTTGTATTTTGAATATTGTATAATCTTATAAAAATCAATTTTATTCACACAAAGGTTTTTGCACGTACTCACACCATATTTACTTTTCACTAGTTAGGTTCAATGTTTAAACTAAAATTTATATTTGACCTAGCAATTTTTTTATCTACTACAATTAATTTTCGCGTTTATAATATTGCATTATACACTTTTTATCCGCGAGTACTTTTGTTTGTCTACCATATGTAAACAACATATAACCTTTGTCCCGTTAGGACTGATTGAGTTTATCAAGTAATTTTGTTCACACAACAAATACTGACTAAAGTAAGTAAGTAGAGTACTTTATTTATTTTATTAATTGGGATACGAGACTTCTTTAAACCTCTAGGCACTGCTTGAATTCCTGTCTAAAATGCATGATGCTGTGCTCTTACAGTAATAAAAGTTTTTGGTACCATCTCATTAATGTAGATCACATATAGAATATAGATGATCAACAATGTAATCATCTAAATTTTGATTTCCTTTTCCAATTATTTTAGCGTCTGTGAAACGAAGTTGCTGGAGTAAATTTGTATGTTATATAGGTATTCGTACAATACGACATTTCCAATTACGTACTGTCATAAGCTGATGGCGTGGCGGGGTTTCGAATCGATGGGATTTCCCTTTGGTAAGACGCAGCTGTCACTTGTCAAGACGGTCCAGGATGTGGGTTTGGCATGTGGGTGTATGGGACTCGATTGATTAAATACATCAAAGCCTCATTTTAACTTCGGTTTCTTGTTTTACTATTTGGAGTGGAAATAAGTTTGTATAAAGGACGCTTATGAGCTCATTTTATATGTTAAAATATCTCTTATCTCACTTCGTCGGTATATTCGAAACGTTTACCCACTCTTTAGTCCACACACTTTTTTGTACATTCTCATTGCTTTACTTGGTCATTAATTCTCTAACTGTCACGTTAACGTATATATATATGAACTCATCCGCATCAATATATTTTTTCATTAAATTGAACCAATTAGTGAAACAAAAACTGAATTTTACGTAGTGTGCACAAACAAATGACAAATAGAGAAATTTTGCTAAAACGCTTAAAAAGGTTTTATTATTTTTTTAAGCTCTCCGCAATTTTTTTAAAAACAATTCGTCTTTTATGTGGCAGATTTTCATTATCAGATTTAGTTTGATACCTCACCATAATATTTTGTATGTATTGTGTTTTATTTAATTTAATTTTATATATACGAGTAAACGAGAGCATTATTCTTAATCGTATTAGTACATTTTTAGTGCAATCCTTTTAGTATATAATGCGTAGATTTATAATATCATTGACGATGATTGATTTTTTTCTCATTGCTGAATGAAAAAAATTGTCTGCGTAGAGTAGTAGTATCTACTTGTTTATGTTTGTAATTAACAGGCCTTATACAGTATCATCCTTAACTGTGACTCCATAGTTGGCATCTGGTTGCAATATATTGTAACCGTCATAACAAAGTTATACGAGGGTCGCTGTTTGTCGTAAAATTTAATAGAAGAGACCTCTCGCGAATTTATGTGCCTTCAATTATGACGCTTCTACGCTAATCTTATTGGCTATTTGGTATATTTCAAGCGAAATACGCAAACGTGTTTTTAAAGGCAGAATTCACTAATCTTAGTTTTTTATAAATTATATACGTACAAAACGCTTCTTTGTTGTAAACGTGATTTGTTTGTAAAGGTTATTATTATAGAAAAATAACTGTTTTAAATTCTTTTTCATTACTTACTAATCATCAAGTTTTTGTTCACAATGTAATAGTAGGAATCTGTGTGAATATGCCACCTTGTCTTAATGTCCAGAATTTTCACTAGATAATCCTATCTAAACAAATTATATGAATGACAACATTGGCATCAGCAAAGCTGTCGATAATATCCATGATCATTCCATAGACTGATTTTGGACTTGACATTGATAAATTATATTATTGTACATACTTGGCACAGATAGACTAAGAAACTTCGAGTGTTTCATTGAATAATGAGAATTGGATTATCAATGGCGTTAAAATATCTTGGCAGCTTCAGGTGTTTACGAATGCATCGTAAGAGCATGGTTAGATAATTTTGCAGCTTAACGTCTGTAGTCTTGTGTAAGAAATTATTAACAGTATTATACAGTAATACGTAGGTATGTACATGCATTTTAAAGAGGAAATCCAACACAAGATCATGGTTACGAGCCCCTTCAGAAAATAGATAATAACGCAAGCGAACTTCAAGGAGGGGAACCTAACAGCAAAACATTAAGCCACACAATTTATGCTACTTTAGAATGGCTGCCTCAGATAGATTGGGATATTAATTATATATTATTATTGATCTAATGAGTATAGGTCTATAGGAACCACCAACAATAAAAAAATCATCGAAAGGGTTGCTTACACTGGTTTTATCAATATAAAAGTGACTTTATAATAGGAAAGTAATAAGTCTACATACATAGTTCGAATTTAAAAATAACGAAATTGAAAATCCTTTGTTCTTTTCGATAGAAAATAATGCCACTTTAAAATTGCATTAAACCCAAGTTTGCACAATAGTTTGCAAAACCGTTTAAGCTGAAGCCGTCTCTATAAAAATGGTGCCATAAAATAAGATATTTCTTTAAGAAACTCGCCGTCCATTATTGGCATAGCTTAGGGAACGCGGCTCATGATAACGGGCGAATAGGAAAATAGGAATATTTCTATGAAAATATATATATTTGAAGTTGAATCAACTTAAAATATATATATTTTAAATTTAATATATTAAAATTAAATAAGTATTTTCAGCAATATTAAAATTAAATAAGTATTTTCTAACAATTGGATCAGTGTAGTTTTTTGTATCAATTTTTTGCAATGTTAACATTAAGATTTAAGACATATCTCTGTACTTTTTATTATGATTATTAGTCTAAAACCACTAGCATCTTATTCGTTTGTAAAGATTGGAGCATCGGAAAAAGGTCGTATCCTATTTTTTAATACGTCTCACCGACACTGAATATTTGTTCTTTATCATGGACCCCTGCAACTCGTCGTCATAAGTATCGTCTGAGGATGACTAAAATATGTAATAAATAATAAAAAGCGCTGTATAGTTTGTCTGGGTTGTATATCAAACGTTCGTCTCTTATACTACGCAAGCTTCAGTCGCGTTCTCGAAAACAATTCGCGAAGTGACAATTCATTTCAGAAAAGCCTTACTGCCGCCCACTGAATAAATATGCAACTACTTACTCATATTTCATTTTCTTTATTCATTTTTATTATGCTACGCTAAAAGGGTAGTTTGGAAGTTAAAAGTTATTGTTTTATATAGTGACTTTGTTGTTGAATTTATTGTAATAATAATATTTCCAATTATTGCCATAGTCCTACACAAGCCGGCGACTATCCTTAAGTGCATTTTCATAGTGCATACAAGGATAATCTCCGGTTTGTGTCACATCTCATACTAAATTAAATTATCTAAAAGGCCTCTACGCGGTAACTATGGCTCCGCCCACGCCTTCCAGAGGTCCGGGTCACTGTTGATCCGTGCTTTGAAAAGACATACAAAATAAAAACAAATTAATTAAATTATATTTTGCGGTTTTTAGCACTTAGATCCATGTTATTGGCTCAAAAATGGTATTAGATATATTAAAATTGATAAAGTTGACATGACTTATTATTTGATTCATACTATTTCATTCATTATTTCAAAATAGATGGCTAAATCGACTAGCTGACCCGACAGACGTTGTCCTGTCTTAACTATGAATATTGAATTGGCTGTTAAAAGCTTACATTAAAAAAGATAACATGGTCGTTAGTTTTCTTAAATTTTATAAATTTCCGCACAATTTTTTAAATTTTTTCTTCCATAATAACCTGCTTCTGACAATAATAAATACAACAAAAAAAGAATTAGCGAAATCGTTATACAGCCGTTTACGCGTGATGCCGTGACCAAGGGAAATAGGGATTCATTTTTATATATAAGATAACATAAAATATGGGAGAAGAAAAGAAACACTAAATAATGATTTCAAATGGATTATCTGTTTGATTGGGCACATGTCTCACACTAAACCAATTTTAATTCAGTCTTGCTCTGCAAGTGAATCAAGGCTTGGAGTAGAATAAACGCTTCATTTTATTTCCAATAAATAATTAATATTATAGCAGAATTAAAAATAAAATATAAAGAGTTTGAATTGCACTAAAGAAGGAAGTCGTACAACTTGGTTAATGTAATTACAGCGGGATTATGAAATTGTTTGCAATGTGTTAATTAAACACTCACCAAGGGATCAGTTAATGGAATTCCGAGAGTTTGTGTACTTACTACCAGACACACACGAGTACAAGAGTGCATGGACATTAAATATTATGTATAGATTTAAATATGACAGAAGATACTTAATACGTAATGTTTATTCATGTGATAAAGCGTTTTGCTCCTCGGTGACGTTTGGCGTAGTTCGGATAATTGTCATACTTAAATGCTGGCCGCCATATTTGTTGATGGTCAGATTATACTTCTGTTAAATAAAACTGTTTTTCCATTAACTATGAAATATTTTATGAAATCTTTTTGATAATATATCCAGTGAAAGGGCTTGAAGAATAAATAAACTTTGCCCTTTGACCTATATCCCCCGTTCGTACGCTTTGTTACTTCACAAAATATATTAGTAACAAAATTGGCAACCCCGTGATGCGCAAGAAGCTGATACTTTTGACAATTCAGAGACTTATTTTAAATCTAATAATAACTTCGCAATTGAAATGCAACAGTTGGATTTTTTCAATTTGGGTCTGATAACGGATTGTTCACACAAGGAATCTAAGCCACCCGTACTCGCTTTGTTGGTTTATGGAAAAATGATTTTACATTGCAGATGGTAAGAAGCTGTTTTTCCTAGATTTATCTTTTATTCATTCATGCATTCGGTCGCTAAACTACTAACTCTCACACCTACTCTTCATTAACTCATTCCCTTCATTATCTCATTTACTCACTAACTGACCAACCCACTCATTTGCCCTCCACCATTCTATCACTGTGAGAGTGATCTGTGTGTGCTTTTCTCTTAAATTCATAGTTCAATTAAAATTCGGGACTTTGTGATTGCTAAAAACTTTTTCCAACTTTTCTCTTAAGAACAGTTGAATAAAGAATCATTCAAATTAGTTCAACCGCTCCATAGTTTTACGCTTACAAATACATGTAACGATTCATTTTAATTTTTAAATACATGTAAATAAACTCTTGCTTTTGGACATTGTTTATGGTGAGATAATTAAACAAAAGTCAGTAACTTTTGTATTAAAAGGTGATTTTGTACGACCTGATTACAAAAGTCAGTATTGTCTACAAATCCGTCTTCCTGCTAAGAAATCCTTGTAGGGCGAAATATTTCATCGTTTGCTTGATAAATCTAATTCAATTAGAGGCCTCGGAAGCTCGTTTGCATGACTTAGCATTTTTAAGAGGTAGCTTGTCGAGATTTTTTGACAACGATCCTGCCTTTGGCGTTTTCACTCTAATGAAGGAGTCAGGAAGTTTGAGATGGGAGTCGTTGGCAGCGATAGAAACTAAATGGTAAATAATATATTATATTAATAAACGTTATAAATATAAAGGAAAGGTTTCTTCAATTAATTTCTTTCTTTCTTCAATTAAATATCTATGTTAGCAATAATGTTTGATTTACCAATGAACCACGGACTGAAGAAATTATAATCTCTGTCCCGATATAAGCAAGGACTTCCGTTAACCAGCACTTAGGTTGAAAATTAATAAGGGGCAAACGAGCAGAAGGTCCACCTGATGGTAAGTGGTCACCGTCGCCCATGGACATCTGCAACACGCGAAGAGCTGCCGATGCGTTGCTGACCTCTTAGGAACCTGTACACACGCCATTTGAAGACCCTCATATTGTAGTCCTCTGGGAATACTTCTGGGGGAAGGTCATTGCACGTACGTGGGAGAAAGGATCTTGACGCACGTACATTACTAGGACGCCAAGCATCCAAATGGTGAGGGTGGAATTTGTCCCAGCGGCGGAGAGTGCGATGGCGGAATAGAGTTGGAGGCACTAAATCGAATAGTTCTTCAGAACATAGCTGTTATAAGAAATAAGTATGTTATGTGTACTTATTATAGTAATATAATATTTGAGTTATGAGTTTATTAGATGTGGTGTAAAACAAAAATGTCATCGAGATTTAAAGAAGGAAGAACTTTAAATTAAGAAGAATTTTAACCATTTACAATAATTATTTCAGTACAAAATGTGTTCTTTGTTTAGAAATATGTAATATTGTTTAAATATTTTCTCCATAGCCATATTTTCGACTCCGGTCGAAAATTATCTCTTACGATATGAGGCGTATTTTATATTACTCTTGGTAATCGAATATTCTTACCGAGTTAATATTTTATTAGATACTTAAGTTCTCAATTAAGCACTGCTAATGTTATATTAATACACAGTTAAGGAAATAGAGGGGATTTCCATAATATATTGGGATTCGAGCGAATCCTGCTCTATGGGAATAAACTAATTGTTAGGGGATTAAACGTTACTATTAACTGTAAGATGCTTTAAATATATCCTCTGAGTGTGCTTCGTATGTAAAGCGCTAAGTGTAATAGATAATAAAATATTTCCTATAAAACAGTTATAATTAGCTCTGTATTCATTATTATTCATATATTATCATTATCAATTAATATTTATTTATTACATTTATGTATTGTTTATGTAGTTTATTATAACTTTACAATATTTATTAGTTTATTATAATTGTATGTATTAATATTATATAATATTATTGTTAGCTGTGTCTGTATTCGGTTGTAATATATTAGTATTAGTATATTGAAGCTACACCACCTTCTTTATTTCAACCGCCGCTCCTTACAAGACAGGGTTGTCTGGAAGAGATGACAAACTCATAAGACAGCGCGTTGTACTTCACATTATATATATAGTTTTTATTTTATTGTATTATTTTTATGTGGTGTACAATAAAGTTATAAATAAAATAAAATAAATAAAATAACAATTAATAATTATCAGTATTAGCTATACTTTCTGTAATTACATAGAATATTAGGTAAAAGTAATGAGCTTGTTTACTCTGGGCACCTTTTCTCTGAACTTTGGATTTTCTACCAACAGAAAAACCTATTGCTTGAATAAGTAAAAGGATAGTATTTTGCGTAAATTTTGACTTCTAAATTTAATTTCGGAATACAGAAGTTGGTTATTTTTGTGTATATGATTTCTTAAATGATTACAGGAACAAATATTATAAAATAAATCAATTGTTCAGTATTTGGCTGAGTAGTATTTACATATTCCGTTTAAACGATTAAAGAAGCTTAAGTTATAAGTCCATTAAAAACTGATATTGTTATTTCATATCAGCGAAATGCAAAATATTTTTCATACTGCATCTGTCGGGAAATAACTAGCCATAGCAAAGCTAGTTAACAATAAAAATGATCGCGCGTCCCGAATGGCCATAGCGAATGGTAATGTCGTCCGACAACGCGATGTTCGAATCCAGTTTCAAATGCAAAATTTCATATTTGAATTTCAAAACGGCATACCCTCTAGCAAGAATCCTCATTCTTGCGTCGAATAAAACAAGTTGGCTTTGCCTCGACTGAATGCCAATTTTGTTGACAGCACTTTTCCCTGACGGCGCGGGCGGCGCACCACGCTCCGTGTTCTGTACTCTTGTCGTGTTATGTTAAATACTGCTTTTTTAATCTTTTTCCTTGTGCGAATTTTAAATTACATTTTGAGTACAACTATACCTACTTACAATTTAATTATTTTTTGTAATAATATTCATGACGTAACGTATGTTTCTGCTGTACAGAAAATTGTAACTACAATCATATTAAAGAATTTAACAAAACAAATACTTCAACTCAACAAATACGACAACCCTATTTGCGTAATTTATATAACCTACCAGGAAAAAACAGCCACAACTTGTAGTAGTAGTAGATACATCAAACATAATAAGTTTTAAGATTTTGTAAATTCTTAATATTCTTTAGACAATTTATTTCAAAGAAAATTGTAACGGAATTTCTAAAACCGGCACCTGTCTTTCTTCCACACGCGTGCAAGCTGTGGAATTATCTGTCTCCAGTGGTTTTCCCAGAGGGCTACAATGTGAGGTTCTTTAAATGGTGGGTGTACAACTGTACAGGTTCCTACTATCGGTCGGCAACGCATCGTCAGCTCTTCGTGTGTTGCAGATGTCCATGGGCGACGGTGACTGCTTTCCATCAGGTGGACTGTATGCTCGTCACCTTCTTATCAATAAAAAACCTGAATCACGAGCACCGAGGACTATTTAGGGTTCTAACCAGCGCCTAAATCTTTTTTTAACTACACATCTGTGTATCTCGCTATTCGCCTTTTATTGTAGCTCCGGGCTGAATTGGAACGATACAGCTGCGAATTTTAACGTCAAAAAAATATCATTGTGTACTTACCGATGTCAGCCGCAGCGTGCAATAGATCAGCCAGCAGCTCCGGTTCGTGGCAGGCGATAGCCAGCCGCTCGTCTATCTCCGCCGGAGTGGCCTCCCGCAGCTGCAGCGCGACACCCTCGCCACCGACCGCCGCGCTGTACATCAGCACGGCGCGCGGCGAGAACGTCGGCAGCGGCAGGCGCGTACTAGCCACCTGGTCACAATACATTATTAATTAGCTTTCTATAGCTCTATCTACCTCTAGGGTAAAATAAAATAAAAGTATTTATTAATAGATGATGATTATCAAAGGATTGCGAAAGTTGGTTCACTTATAATTTATATGAATACGGTAACGGCGATCAATCTCGTATTTTGAGATTAGCCATATACGCTGGAGATATTATAATGCAGACCTTGTTCGCGCTAGTTAACCGACTCATGAATCATCTTTCTTATCAAACAATAAAATCCTAGTATAATTTGAACCCAAAACCTCAGGTGCAAGACTGCATTGAAACTAAACCACGGGAACCATTTTTGTAGGAGAAGTATTAATACTCTTAAACTGGAGTAGTGATGTTAGGTCTCCCTTACTCGGGTCACACGTGAGTCATTCATTAACTTTGTTATTTAGTAAACGGTATCGTTTCTTATACTCGTATATACGTTATCGTCGGTGCGTGACTACAACCCCGCGCTTAGTCGGCATTTTTTGTAGTTGAGGGTTCAGATTCCAATATTACAGTAAACAGTCCAGTAATGAGAAAGGTTCTTGTATATATTTGTTGTACTTCTGAGAAGGTAAGCTATATCAAATCCCCAATACTTAAAAACTTGAAAAACAGTTTATAAGAAGCAGCTTATCAGAAGAAGAACTCCACATAATCAC
Organism: Limenitis camilla; assembly: GCA_905147385.1. Lineage (NCBI taxonomy): Eukaryota > Metazoa > Arthropoda > Insecta > Lepidoptera > Nymphalidae > Limenitis > Limenitis camilla. Next base: position 4,774,357 of record LR990243.1, read on the forward strand.
TTCGATAAGGTATAATTGTCATTATAAATTCTAAAATACATTTGGGACGCCATTTATAGGACCTAGCTATGGATCTGAATAATCCCGGTATTTACACAGATATACACAATTCACAAGAATCTCTTCAACCGGTAACATAAAAACCAAAAAGCGATAAGATAGTGGTCCAGAAGTAAAGTTGCAATAGTAAAAAATGTTCTGGCATCATGTACTTTGGTTGGTATTTTACTTATTTTGCTTAAAATGTCAACCTTTCTAAATATTTAGATGAGAAACAAGTGAACGAAATAAATCTTTTGATGTAAATTGGCTTTTTTAAAACGATTGGTAACTCTTTGGCCATTGATAAAATACTAGGAAAATAAGTTAATTTTCCTTATCCGTAAGTAAATACAATTTAATTTTATCGGCAGAGGTATTAAAGAATATAATATTTATTTTTAATAATCCCAATACTTCATATTATTTATATATTTATACTAGTACGGCGCGTGGGTGCGCGGCCCGCTAAAGAGGACCGAGAGAAGTGCATAACAAATTGTCGGATTCCGCATGATGGTTTTGTAGAAAATGGTAGACAAGTGTAGAAAGTAGTAGAAAAAGGTAGTGAGTTGTAGACGGTGGTTTAAAATGGTAGTCAGTGATTGGCAGTGGTAGACAGTTGTCTACTATTTTACGTTCATTAACTTCTACTGTGCACTGTCTGTAACTTACTTTTCTACTCTCTACAGCTCTGTCAACTTCCACTAGTAGCGCCCACCTATCTTTAATAACCTGGCCGTGATGGGTATGGAACCCATCTCTGAAACCCTCGATCATTTGTCAAAATGAAAGTTCTTTTACGAACTGTATCAAAGTCTTGCATAGTTCTCAACTTATAGGCTCTTCAATATTTCCCATATATTTAGTATGGAAAAATAAATTCTACCATCTTCCAATTTCTGTTCATCCAGTAGATCTTAATATACCGCCCATCTTTTTCTAAAAAATAACTTTTTCATCTTGTATAGTTTCTGAGATAGACACCGACGAAATTTGTTTGGCCGCCATGTTGAATCTGCCATATTGGGTTTTTTTCAGTACCCTGTCAATTGGATGAGGTTTCGAATGATATTTGTTCGAACACTTTCCACCTATCCTCACTACTCTGGCTGTGCTTCTTCCCTGTCTCTTTTATCGTCACCTATCAGAATAAAAGTTATTTTATGAACCGCATCAAAGTCTTGCATAGTTTCCACAACTTGTAGTCTCTTAAAAAAGAAAAATAAATTCTGCCCTCTTGAATTTTTTTTCTAGTCATCAAATAGACCTTGAGGCCCTGATCATCTTTTTCCAAAAAAACCACTCTTTCATCTTGAATACTTTCTGAGATCGACGCCGACGAAAATGACAGCCATCTTAAATCCGCCATTTTGTTTTTTTTCAGCTCATTGCCAATTGCTTCCAATTTCAAAGGTTTCGAATGATGTTTGTTTGAGCACCTTCCACCTATCTTAAATATCCTGGCTGTGCTCTTCCCCTGTCTTCAAAACCCTCAATCATTAACTCTTACCATATTTTTATACTCTGAGTGAATTTGTCCTCTATACGAAACCATGTATAATGTATATATATGTCGGGGATTTTAAAACGATGTGAAAGGAGATGGAAGGAGGGAGATGGGGAATATTGGGGAACACTAAAAGGGGGTGATGGTATTTAATGGAATATTGGGTAAACGCAACGTAGATACCGATAAATGATCAAATATGATCTCTAACAATTACGAGAGAAACCTAAGCAGTGCCTTGGACTTGTGACCAAGGTGTAGGCTTAAGGATATCCTTTAAGTAATTACAACACTCGCCTCCACTGCTAGGCTCTCTATTTAAACCCAAGATTAAACACACATAAACCGAATCTAACACAAGGCTAACCTAACCTAAGGCTAACCTAACCTAACACTATCACTAGCACTACTTAGATGATGTTCACTTCTTGAGAGACCGCGCACGACTAAGACTTCAGTTAGACTGTCGATCGCATATAAAGGGTCGAGGGTAGATACTGTCAAAACAACGGAAGTGACTACTACCCCACTCCAACGCCATAGACAACGATAACGATTCGATTAATCGATAATCTTTTACTATGCTCCGACATATATTAATTAATTAATATAATATCAAATGTTAATCGAACGATTTCATTACAACTCTACAAAGGTCGGTAATGAAAGTAATACTATTAATGAATAACAGTAACAACATTGTGATACGACACCATTACATGTTATATTAATTATATGGTACTTAGGCATACTCACATTTACTCACAAAGTAACAGAATCAGCGTGTTTTCTATAAAATTCGGTTATTTAAAATAGGTTATATCTGCATTTTTGGATTGTATAATTATATCTTTATTACATTCTTAAATTTTATTTAATACAAAAATTAAATATATATTGCTTATCTTTAACAGATGAATTTGTATTGTATCTAACACCAACTAATTCTCACTGAAGACTTTTATAAGAAGTTTTAACATATAATATTTGTTTAAAAACAGTCATGTATGCTATATATGCTAAATACACTACTCTAGAGCAGTGTTGTGTTCCTGTTGGTGAGTAAGGTGACCAGAGCTCCTGGGGGGAATTGGGGATAGGGTCGGCAACGCGTTTGCAATGCTTCTGGTGTTGCAGACGTCTATAAGGTACGGTAATCGCTTACCATCAGGTGAGCCGTACGCTTGTTTGCCGACCTAGTTACATAAAAAACAAAAAAAAATGTATACAACATCTAAACATTTGTTAGTATAAAAACAGAGATGAGGAAATAACCCTGCCGACCATGAGTCGGGTCAGCAGCCTTTTCAACGCAAGATAAGGAACTTGGAAACCATGAAATTCATATTTAAGGACCGGAAAATTTCATAATCATAAATTTAATCTAAGGAGATTAAATGCATATTATATCACTACATATTATAAGACATAGTCCCATGTCGCATCTGTCTGTTCGCGTTAAACTCAAAAACAACTAAACAGATTTTCATGTGAATGAAGATTCTTGAGGAATGTTTGATAGTTGAAAATGTCGAAAATATCATACCACCTTTTAGGAGCTTTTATCCTGAAAATTGAGATATAAAAAACAAAGTGTTAATAAATGAAAACAAAAGATGTATTATAATATGTATGCTTTACTACCCGTGAAAAGCCACGGCGACTCGCTAGTTTTCTCCCAAAACACGATATTAACATCGCGTGCGTGATTAAACCCTAGCATTGTTCGCAAATGATTCCCTGCCGTATTCGGGGTAACTAAATAACAAAGAGTGTACATAAACAACACCTACATTATGTACCTTATTAACTGATAAGCTTTTCTTCTCTTTTAGATATCAGAGACTTATCTTATTTAAAATCTATACTTAATAATATAGAAAATTATTAGAGCCTTTTTTAGAAGGAAACTAATTACAAATTAGGTTGTATTATAACACCTAGGTACTCTGAGATGTCGTATCGATAAATAAAAGAATATTTTTGAAAGTTTTATTAAATTCAACTCACTTTAATTGATTGTACATGCAGACATCTAAACTATATTTAAGAATAGGTATGTAGTATACAGTAGATTTGACATTTAGAAGTCAGAGTAAAATTCGTGCTTTTCGTGCATAATCTGTAATACATTTTGTACCTGAAACTCAAGGCAAACTTTTTCGCACAATCAAGTGAATTTCGTGTGGGCGATTATTGACACGCACACGTGTATAGCATTAATTACTCACCATTATGCTCTAGCTTATTCGTGAATGTAATTTACCGAGACCCTCGTCGTTTTGAATAATGAACTTTGATTGTATTGAAAGGTATTGCTATGGAAGTCTTTATATGCGGTAAAGAAATACTTTTTACATGAAATATGTAGGTTTAATAAAGATTTAATTGTGTATATGTTTGTAAACGCTGTAACAATGTGTTGTTTTAAAACGAATGTTAAAATTGAGGCTGTTAATATAATCGATGAAGCATTAAAGGTGTTCCTTTTGTTATACAAAGAGTTCTTTCTACCATATTTATGGATAAGCTACTCAAGCTCTTGATTACTCTAACATTCATTACTGGATGGTACTGATCGCTATCCATCGTAGTTTCAGTATCACAATCCATTACATCGGTGATCTATGTAGCATTATTCTTGAACTTATCGTTTCTTACTTTATAGAAATTAGATGGATAAAAAGATTTTTCTTTCCATCTTCCACACTGAGGTGCCAAAATATAATTGTCCCATAATAATAAATTATTTTTAGAAGGTTGAATAATTAAAATACTGTATAATGAATTAATCATCATCATCACCCTTTAATGGCCCACTGCTGAACCAGGTCTCCTACTAAGAATGAGAAGGGAATTAATAAGTATGTCTAAAGGACCCCTAATTCATTTTTTTTGTTTACTTGAATCCACAAAACTCTTCATCAACCACTTTTGAGACTTGAACTTCCTTGAATATTGCCTAATAATTTAATGATATGTTAGTACAAAGAAAAGATTTTTGAAAATATTTTATAATTCAAATTTTCATTCCAATTGGTTTACTCATTTAAGTATTTTTATTTTGAAGTATTTTTGGTTGAATAACTTGACAGTGTAATAAAGGATTATGTTAAATGACGTCATTACCGAAATGTCCAGTCCGTTTATCTGACAAAACCAAATCACTGAGGCGGGAAAAATAAAATCGCCAAAATTCCCGTGGCGCTATAAAATATAGGCAGATATTTTTTATGGGCAGTAAAATGTGAATGTGAAATTGTTAGTATTATATTGGACGTCACAGAGATTCATCTCAATGGATGGACATTGGATGGGTGGGTTATAGCTGTGGCTCAATGTTTTATGCTGACGCACTCATTCAAATGTTTGGATATTTTTAAGGCAATATATGCAATGTGCATACTATGCAGCTCGAATATAAATCAGAGTTAATAGAACAAAGATACTTACTTGGAAGGTTCAAATTTCTCCGACTTTTCAGAGATATGTGTGTTTTAAGCTGTTACATATCACTAGTTTAATGGTAATAGAGAAATTTTTTGAGGAAACCTGCACCCCTGAAAGTTCTATATAACGTGTTCTAAAGTTATGTGAAATCTAGCAACCCGCACTTGGCTTGGTTAATAAATAAAGAAAGGCAAACAATCCAAATTCTTTCGATGAGCAATCAACAAATACATTTGATACAAAAAGAAGCATTTTAAATTAGAAAAATGAAAGAAATGATATTATACGGTACTTAAAATTTGATGCCTAAAATAACGTTCCGACAATGTTTGTTTTCGTGGGTTATACGAGAACTAGTTAAATAGCTTTTAGAGTTGGTTCTCCTAGTGAAATGGATATTTTAACTACCTACTACTTACAGCTGGTATGTGTGGAGTTTCAAAAATCAAACCTTGAACGTTTGTTTGATCTTCACTCATAAAACGAATTTCGAAAAATGTGAACAAACGTTTCATTAATTTTAGAAAACGTTACAATGCAACGTTAACGAGTTCCCTTGGGTAGAAGTCCTCGCTACATTATAAGGTCTTTTATTTATGCAATAAATAAATTGCAAAAAGGAAATGAAAAACTCAAGCATTTCAATGGAGTGAAACTTGTTAAAAGAAAATCAATCACCCACAAATACAGAAGAGCACTTCTGATTCAATCAACAATGTTAAAATTTCTTTTTAATTTTATTATTCGTATAATATTAAACAAAACAGTCAATAGTTAATTTTTGATCACACTTTTACAGTGTTCTTTTTTTTTATTTCAGCAGTTTCACTAAGGATTAAATTATTCTCTCGTGGACCATTTACTTCTTCAATGAGTTTGAAAAGTTTCTGTAATATCTACAGTTTCCATTAAAATTACAATTTAGACCATGATGTGGCTTGGTACGATTTATATCTTTTTAAATGTGGCGTTTTGTTAATGTAATTTATAAAATAATCTTTATTTAGGAGTTTTTTATTTTGACCGACATAAAACTGTTTTAAATTTATAAAACTTATATCATGTTTAAAAACTGAAATTATAAAAAAATAATCTTAATTTTATCTTGGAACTTTATTTAGCCTCCAAAATATTTATAAGGTAAATAAACATAAAAATCCTAAGATATATTTTTTTGTTTTACAATATTTTTCAAAATTTTATTACTCAGGTAATTTTAGTATCTAATTTTATGGTTAAAATGTCTTTTTTCCTAAGGCCAGTTCGCCATGTTTATTTCCTTATAGCCGTTGACTATAACACTTAACGATAATTGTATGTAGTGTTAAACTCCTCACACAAAAGCTAGTGAACTTTCTTCAATTTACATTATTTTTCTTTAAAATTTTCAAGCACATTGAAGTATCCGTGATTAAATGAAGAATTACAAATTCGCTGCGCAAGGGTTTCCGTTTTAAAGACTGCAGAAAACTTTTGCCAGCTCATTCCAACTGAGGATTTATCTTTAAAATAACTGCATCGCTATTATAGAACTTTGACTTATTCTGTACTCTTCGTCTTGTAACATTTCTTACAAATGGGATGATTAAGGTTTAATAAAATACCTTGAAGATTTCCTGCAATTTATATTATTATTTTATTCTCTATCATTCTGCACATCTGTGTCTATCTAATACTTTTAAATTATCTCTAAAAAGATATTATCATTTATCCAAATTGATAACAAGAATAAAAATTAATGTTTGACCAACCCAATAATGTGCAACTGAAATTTTAATTGCGAATTCCAATTATACCGCAAAAATATATCGACTTTCTATCAAAGTAGATACCTACAATTATTTACTTCACATTAATTGGTATACATTTTCCGCAATTACCTCAACAATGTATTGGTAAATTTTCGGTGGAAACTGAACACGCTTCTAAACCATATTCCATCTATGCTCCTGTTTAAATAGTTTCGTAACGTTTAAAAATTTGTTTGGTTTCTATTACAAAATTCTCGTATTTTAAAATTCCTTTTTAAAGTGCAGGATGAATTTGCAAATATTTACTCTTGCTTATTCTCTACTGAAAAACTTAAATTAACCAGATGCTTTATAATGCGATGCTGAGAATTTAGCAAGGGAAAGAAACATAATAATTTTAATTACAATGTTCCTATAATAAAATCATTTTTAAGACTTTCTTTTCAATTCTTAATCCCCGACGCTACAACGACGGGGTGTGAAGTTTCATTTGTTTGAAAGGTAATTTAATCGAGATAGTTCTTAGCTATGTCTTGTGAAGATCTGGTCAGCCGTTTGAAGACTATCAGCTCATTTCTTACTTAAGAGCTGCGTGATAATATTAATATATTCACAGTTATAACAATCTTGTAATGGTAACACAGTAATACTGCTTAAACTGAGTAGAGATGAAACGGTATTTCTCGATACCTTTCTTTCGATATCAAGTATCGTATAGAATCGATATTTTAACTGAGGTAGGGCACAGCAGGAAATTTCCTGCTCAAATATGGAGCAGCCCGACTGGGGTAGTACCTCGACCTTACAGAAGATCACAGCTAAATAACACTACTCTAAAGCAGTGTTGTGTTCCTGTTGGTGAGTAAGGTGACCAGAGCTCCTGGGGGGAATTGGGGATAGGGTCGGCGACGCGCTTGCGATGCTTCTGGTGTTGCAGACGTCTATAAGCTACGGTAATCGCTTACCATCAGGTGAGCCGTACGCTTGTTTGCCGACCTAGTTACATAAAAAAAAAAATAAAAAAAAAAAATTTTTTTTTAATGTACCTAACAGTATATATTTTATCTATGTTTTTTTTTCATTAAGTATATTTATTAAGTCTGTATAGACTTCTGTTTTTATAAATTATTTTTACCAATACGAAAATCAACTTATACAATATTCTTCTAAATCGATGTCATGTGGGTATCGGATACTTGGTGATTGTATTAAATTAAAGTTTCAGGCGGGGGTAATTTAAATTTAAATTAACAGTTAGAATTAGAATATTCTATCTGATATATGAAATAAATATTTAAGGTGGAAAGCATTCCATTCAATATGTTGTTCCATTCAATACAACGTCTGTATGATAATAATTTAACAACATAAGTTTATTAAACGTAAGTATAGTCTATCGATATATATATATAAATATTAGCTTATCACAAAGCACTTGTATTACTTTATTAATTTCATGAAAGTCGAACTCACGTTCTATTGCTCGAGGGATATATAGAACCACTAGACTACAAAGAGCACGAGGAATACAAATAAAGTTTTTACGAAGCCAAACAACCGCTCGTATTCGCTGTAAAATAATAAAAAAGTATGAAGCCCGAATCAACAATACAAAGTATTACGTTCCCACTAAAAAGCTTGCATCGGAAAATCTCCCATCTATGATTAATTGGGGCTTACTGTATCGATTTTGTATTATCTACAGGCATAAATTCGTGTTTTATTTGTGCTTCATTTGCTGGTGGTTATTAACTTTTTTGTTGGTTTTATTTCAGGTTTTGATTTTCAATTAGTCCAGAAGACTGAATTTTTTGAATTATACTTTCATAGGACATAGTATATATAAGCTATATTCTGTAGTAACATTGACCAGTATAAAGTAACATGTATTCTAGACAATTAGCCAGAGCCGTTTGAAGCTTATGATCAGGGGAGAGGTTTAAGGAAGTCCTTGATATTTAACTATAGTAACAAAATCAATTTCTTAAAATTACAAAAACCTCCAATTCGCCTAAAACTCTTCGAAATTACTAGTTAACCAGTCTCTAAGGAATTATCTAACTTGGTAGGTTTTTTTTAAATATACAATTAAATAGTACTATTCTAATGTTATCAACAGTGTAGCTAGCAATCAGTCAAGGACATACTTTTAAAAAGGTCATAGTTTTTGTCAGCGTAGTCTGAACTTGAACCACAAATAGGATACAAAACGATTGGAGATTACTAATCGAGAAAAAATTGGTAAAACATATAAAATGGAGTAACAATAATATCCTCATTTTATTTATAGTTTAATATTTACGTAAAATATATTCGAATAAATCATAATTGATATTCGAGAATCCTTAATAGGGTTGTTAAAACTACTTGTTCGAGCGCGGTAAACAACATTTATATCGATACTCGTACGATCTGTATAAAAGTAATCGATAGGCTGTCGAGAGATTAATTTACAAACATATTTTCCACTAATTAATGTTCGTTCACTTCCAGTTCGACGCACATTTGCGAAACTGTTTTTAATTTGGCAACATTTCGGTGATTGGCACTTGTTATTTATTCAGTCTCTTCAAAATAAAATATTAAAATTTTATAATTAAAAACATTAGACAAATAACATAATATGATTAAGGTTTACATACGAGTAGGTAAGTCAATAATTGTGGTTAAATGTATTTTACAATTTTTAAGCATTGCAACATTGAAACAATAGTCACTTTTTACTTTTAATATATATATTTTTATATACCTACTAATATATAAAGCTAAAGAATTTGTTTGTTTGAACGCCCTAATCTCAGGAACTACTAGTCCGATTTGAAAAATTCTTCCAGTGTTAGATAGCCCATTTATCGAGGAAGGCTGTAGGTTATATATCATCACTCTACGACCCATAGGAACGGAGCTACAAGCGGACGAAGTTGCGTGGGTCGACTAGTAAAGGTTGCTTACAAAGTTGAATCGAGTAAATGATGTCACGAACTTTAACTAATTCTGGTTATCTTAATATATTATTATCTTTTTGAACTTGTAAAATGTACAATTTATATGTTGGTGCGCAAGTTAGGTTTAGGTTAACCTAACCTTAGGGTTAAACAGTGAAACTAAGCAGTGGAGGCGAATGTTGAATTCTGTTAAAAGGCCTTGCTAATCTACACCTTGGTCTAAGTCCAAGACACTGCTTAGGTTGCTGTCGCAATTGTAAGAAAATCATAATGTTTAGTTGTCAGATCAGTAGCAGTATCTAACATTGCGTTTACCTCATAGTCCATTCAATATTAAACCCTCTAAATGTTTTTAATATGGGGTCTTCTTACTCTCCCTCTTCTCCTCCTCCTCGCTATTTCACCGAGTTATATATTTATACACACAAAATAACAAAGATTCCATTCAAAGATTCAAAAGTAATCATCGTGCCTATTTTAATTTGCCAAATACCTATAAGATATCATTTTAATAACGGAAGAACTATCTAAATAGGTAATAGCGCAGTGTACAAAGCACTATACAGAACAGACAAGCTCCAACGTTGCCATGGCTTTGGCGATTAATTGAAGCTTACTGTATTGATTTTGTATTATCGTAAGCCGAGAACTTACCATTATTAGACAGTCGCAGTCGTAGATGCTATTTATTTATTCAAATTGCCTTGTACACGCGTCGGCTTACCATCTCTCTATGCATAGTTGATGCGCTCGTTAAATTTCGCTCAACGATAATCCATTTTTCCATTATACATACGGTTTTCGATGCCAAAATGTTTTCCGAATCCAGAATATTGTTATATACTCCGTGATTATAGTTTTTGTTCTTTTGTTTCAGTTTATTAATTCTGATCAGCCCATCACTTTATTTAAGGATTCAACACTTCTTTGAATGAATGAAGGAAAAGTAAGAATATTTTTTAGTGATAAATTGTGACGTAAAGTTATGTTATTTTAACCCGTAAATAAAAGTTACTGTTACCGCTACAGAAAACCGACAGCACTTGTGACTCAGTTGGAGGTTGACAGGTCAGTTTTTCAATACTTTACGTCTCTACCTAAATAAATTATGAAAAAATATATAAAGAGTTAAGTAATCCTTAAAAAGAGACTAAGCAACAGTTGCAATGGACTAAACTTTTTACATAACGAAAGACAATATTTACTTTATGAAATTACAAGCCAAAATACCTTTGATGTACTGAGAGAGGGAGCTTTATCTTTAAAATAAACCAATAGGAACTACTCGCTAATCAAAGAGAATGAAAAGTATTGCTAAAAGATAAAATATCCTATATTTTAATATTTATCTTTCTGTATCTCCATATTTTCAAATTGTCCGAAACAAGCTAAAAAGCATATTCAACACTACTCTTTTGACTAACTGTTACCAGGATTATAATTTACATTTCTACTTGTATATTCTCTGTGTTCCCAGAAGATATCAGTTTGCTTTACTGATTTTGAACTGTCTTTGAAACTGGAAATATTAGGTTACTCAAATATATTTAGAGTTAGATGTTATTAGGTTCTTCCTTTACATACTAACAAAATAACTAACTTGGTTTTAAAGTCAAGACTTTATTGCGTGCTGACTCATTTTATAGTTTGTTTTTATTTAAATTGTTTCAACTAATTCCTAAATGCAGCACTGGCTATGTAGCTTTACATTTATATACAAACAACAAGCAAATAGAATAGTAAATCGTATTTATCGCTATAAAAAATGTATCATCGTTTGATGTAACATTGTTTATTTGTACAGATAAAAAATAAAAAATGCATAACATGATGAATACATTTAGTATATTTTGCTTATTGCCGTTCGTTACGTTTGTTTGCCAATCGCTTTGACTTTCATGGCCAATATTTTCATTTCATACACGGTTTCAGACAAATATTATTAATATTTACATAGATTTGCTTGCTCGAATATGAAAAAAACTCACAGCTTTATTGAACTCCATCAACTAATTACCAAACTAAAGGGTTCATGAAAACATACGTTTTATATCAGCTTATTTGATTATGACCATCGGTTACAAACACACAAAGCATTTGTAATAGGCGGTATTTGGAGAAAAGAAAGGAAAGGAAAATTCGTGAAACGTGACAACAATGACATCAATCTCGTTAAATTTAAAGTCGTTTAAAGTGTAAAATTAATGTAACTGTTAATTTGGAAAAGTCGATAAAAAGCGAACATTTCTTATTTACTGATGCGACTCCTCCCGAACGCGTATAACGGGAAACGTAACGAAATAATTGTTAGTAATATTAATATCATCATCATACGTCATAGATTCTTACTCTTAAGAGCGAGAAAGACGTATTAATTTTTTTTTATAGGAGTGAGTCTGGAAGGATAATTATGAAGCTTCGTTGAGTTTTCATATTCATCCCATTCCTATAACTTTGCCTGAGGATAGGCGTTTTTCTTTCCAAAGAGGCCAATTACTATATTGGTACGTACATAAAATTGTATTTTCACCATTTTTAGTGTAGTTATGTTGATGTATAAGGCTTCTGTATACCTAAGTGGTTGTTTGATCTTATATCTTATGAAATTGTAACGTATCCGTAAATCGCATAGGCAGTTGTATGTAATTCGGTTAATGACTCGTTACGCAGTGAACAAAGCACCGCCCAACCGTTTTGTAATGGCCCAATTATACAAAATTAATTTCATTGCTGTCTTCGCCAAAAAAGTGTAACGAGATTTCAAAGCGACATGCCGGTCTAAAACGCTTTATGGCGGCGCTTGGACACGGGTAATGGTCCAAATTTATTGGGTTAAATGGTCCATACGAACCGAATTCTACCTAAATTGCTCGCGTGTATAATTTTTACATTGTGGAGTTTAGATTTTAATTGCTAAATGACAGATACACTTTTACTGATTATTCTAAAACTAACTCCAATCCAAATACAATTGTGGCGGATAAACGAGAAAATGATAGACACTATTCCATAGATGATATCTGAAATACTTGCCATGCACACAAAATAGATAACTTTTTATGTTGCCATTATTCAGCAATAAAATTGAATTAAGGGTAACTAATAAAAGAGTACTATTTTTCCACTTAATCGCAATCCCGTTTTGAGCTAAAAAATAGCTCTTCCTCACCTGTCATTTGTTCAATAATATAAATAAAAAAAGAATTTGATTAGAAGCTTGGTTTTATTAAAATCGAGTGAGTTGTCGATATTATATTGTCAAAAAACACTTTATGTTATAGTCGAGGAATTTGTTTGTACATAAAATGTGAATTTTCATTTTAAAGACAAAATTCAATATGTTAATGAAAATGACTAGACAAGTTGTAACGTCTTTAAGTATTTTCGTCCACAAACCCTAAAGTTAATAATTATTTTATGGCTTGATGTTCGCATCTATGATATGTATAAACTTGTCCCAAGCAAAAAAAATTGAAATTGCTTTGACAAGTCGAAAGTACTTTAATTGAAATAAAATTATTCGTATTTATTATGTAAATCAAATTTTCATACCAAAACATTAGCAAGGACAGAATGCTTTTACAAGTATAGCATACAAATACAATATATCAGCGTAACAGCTCATTGCACGTGCTCTATTTGTTTTGCCGTGGATTCTGATGTTAATAGACTGTTTTTGTTCTGACGACGACAATAGCTTGGAACTGGCCCAAATCTCTTACTGTTACTGCTACTTGTCCTTACAGACTAAACATTTTATATGTTAGGTAACGTATCATTACAACTGAGATGAGACATCTTGTTATTGTTATATTATTAAACATTTTATATAATCGATATTGAAAATACGAAAATCTGTTCAAATAACCGTTAATAACTTTGTATTGAGCCCGACAATGAAATATTGTCTAAAGTAGCGCAAATTGTATAGTTTAGTTTCGTGAAGCTAGCTCTCCCTTATTGAAGATCAAGTGGGTTATATACTTTATTTATTATAATGCTCTAACTAACTCTAAGGCAACTGCTAGTCTAAAATGTCTGTTTATTCATATTGCTGTACAGTAATCTCAACCACTCCCACTATTGTTAATAAATGAAAGATAATACTATGATTTTTCTTACATTTCAACTCATGTGATTATTATTTACTGTTATGCTACCAATTATATAAAATTGAGTACTGAAAATAATTTTACTTTTCATGTGTTAAAACGGTCAGGCATGCAATGCTTGTGAAAAAGTAATTAAAAGTAGATAAACATAACGTCAATCAAATGAACAAATTGTGGTGAAAGCTGCACTGAGAATACATCTAAGAAGTTTTAGGGAGTTCGTAGCTTATTCTAATGTTTTCCACAAGAAATTGCTCGTTTTGGACCCTTATTTTTATTTTATAGTCAGAAAATGGATGGACTTTAGCAGAATTCCTTAACACAGTTCGCAATAAATCTGATACTACAATTGAATCAAATGGCTTTCCTGACGGCTGCCGTGATAATGCCCGATTTATGCCTCGCATTGTCTACTGGGTTACCGAAACTTGATGTTGGGGTACGAATGCTTCTTGGGCAATTTAAGATTGCTAGGCACTGAATACACACTTAGATGAATATACTTTAGAACTCCAACGCAATACTGATGAGGCTAATTAAAACTTGATATCTGTTCCATGACGATGACGTTACCACTGTCCATACACTTAGCAAAATAAAAGAAGCCTTTAAATATTCTGTTGAGTGATCGCTATAGAATGTCTAAGAAAGTTATTCTTAGCATTAAAGATAAAGTAGACGACAGGTGAGTTTGAATTGCATATGTCTATTTAAGACCATTTATCCAATTTATTATAAATCCAAATTACTATACGTATATAGATTTAAATTCACATTTTAATCGCTATTATCATTATCACTATATTTTACATTTTAATTTATATATATGACTAATTCTCAAAGACATAACGGCCACACAGCTCGACGTGCACTTCATAAACCCGACTTTTTTAAAACATAGCTTGTGTCCTTTCTCAAGCTCTATTTTATCTCTGTATTACATTTCATCAAAATCCGTTCTGTAATTTAAGCCTGATTATGTAACAAACAGACAGACGCCATTTATTTGTTAATAGTTGGCATAAGTCTACTACTTATGCCAACTATTATTTAATCACACTTTTGTTTATTTAGTTTGGTTTCTCAAGTATTTCCAACGTTTCTTAAGTGTTACTTTCGGAATTTATAATATTAGTTAGGATGATGTAGCTTGGTAAGAAAAGAATTGTTGAAAGACTGCTAAAGGGATACATGTGTGTGAAAAAAACACAAACAAACAAGTGAACAAAGTGAAAAAGATTATATAGTGGACGATAAAATTCTAATCGATTGAACATTTCTTCTTCATCTAAATAAAACATGAATATGTCGAGTCGTATAAACACGTATCACGAACCCTTTATGAAATTAGTAGTAATTTCGGTAAATCCAATACACGTATAAAATTTGTGAAACTAGTTAACACGTTTCCCCCAAAATTTGTTGCAGCAATTGAAACAAAAGATGCTTCTGATAAACTGGTAATGGCTTTTATGTCTCACATTATCAGCCATTTGGCTTGCGGAACCTACATATCGGAATATATAAGTCGTTTGAATGAGTTTGTTTGTTATGTAAAGTATTTAGACTGTTAAGGTCTTTGTTTAATGGTATTTTTTCTTTTGATATAGTATTTGCGTAAGATTGTTAGAATACTACAAGTACAAGTACTAGTACAAGCTGCAAAATGTTCATCAAAATATATTTGATGTCTAAAAAAATGTAGGACTCAATAAACGAAATGAGTTCAAACTTGAGAAATTTAATAACCAAGGGAATAGAACCAATATTACCTTGTAGTCTCAACTCAAGAGAATAAAATATAATACTGAATTTTGTTGAAAACTAGCTGCTGAATTCAAATAACCTTGGTTTGAAACAATGACAGTTTGAAACGGTGTAAAACAATGACAGTTAACATCAAGGTTTATTAAATAGATGTGATAGTAGGATATTAAATAGATTTCCAGTTGTTAAGATGTAAAAATAAGCTCTAAATGTTTTGTATAATCCGTGTGTGTAATAATCTTGTTTTCTTGTAATAAACACAGAAATAATATATCAATTGAGATCATGTCATGACAAAAATTTAAAGCCATTTCTTACTTTGATTGTAAGTAATCGCTAAAACTTCGAAATCTCATCTTATCCATATATCACAAAGTTTTCCCAAGATATAAAAGGTAAATGTGAGATTTAAACCGCCGCATTACACTTTGAAATGAATTTAAAGAATTTTATTCGAGGTTTTTCATGCAGTTTCATCCTACTCGTCCCAGATGTAAGTAAATCCGATTACGGTAGTTTATATGGTTTTGTTGGTAGCTGTTCGGTACATTTTGTTTTGTACAGCATTTGTACTGAAATAAAATTTTATGTTTTCATTTTGTTATGTGTGAAAATTATGTATTTATATAATACTTTTTTGTATTTTAGATAAAAACATTTTGTTAAATGGTTATTTTTGTCTTAACATTATTGAATGCTACTGATTGTTTCAGTGCACTAGTAGAATCTATTAGTTTTTTTTTAAAGCGCCTACCGGCTCAACAATTTGTAAGCTTTGCTACAATAGTTCTGCGTTACTTAAAATGTAGACAATTTTTATGGTTAAGAGTACCCTTAAAAAGGACCAAGTAATTTTTTTTATATTAAAATTATAATGGGTTACCTTTTCACCTACCATTTTATATATTTATATTTTATTAGTGTTTATTTGATGATTAACATTGATGATGATACCTAAAATTACAGATAGATGATTAAACCTAAAGTTGTATTAAATTTAAAGCAAAATAAATATTACGAATTGTTCACGTATTAGTAAAACCAAAGCGCAGCACGCGTTGGGAATACTTGTTCATAATTAATGCGAAAAAGTTCGCAACTACGAATTAGTTCGACTCACCTCTATAATTCCTGCCACTAACTTTTTGTATCTTGTTTCTATCTATTATATTATTACTATAGCTGCCGTGCTTCTAGTACATAATATTTTTATACTTAAACAATCTAAACACTGCAATCTTTAACAAGATACAAACCTTATAAAGGAAAGTATACAAGATTTAATAATAACTATATAACTTTTGTTACCACGCTAGAGACAATAATAACGTCATATACTCTAAGACAAATATTTTACACTGATAATTTTGTAATTAACGATTAGTTGCGACCCGACGAAGTCTGTCGTCCACAAAAATCACTTTAGCTGGCAGTGGAGTGTTGTCAGTACCTATACTCTCTCATGATCAATGTCAAAGTCTTTTTTTCAAGTATGTATTAACAAAAAAACAAATTTCTTTTTTTATTTCATGACCTATTTATTAAAAAAATATATTTATCATGTCTGAATAAAGTAAAAATGTTTATAATTAGGCCTAAAGGTAGCTACTTATAAATTTTAACAACTTAATCTAGCATCAAAGAGATTATTAATTTATTTTTACACTGTAACAATTTTCTTCAGCATCAAGAAGGAAAGTCAAGGCGTTGTGTTAATGAAGGAACGTTTAATGTATTTCGGGCCCTTTCAGACCCCCGTCTTAATTAGGGCCCAGAACCCGTAAATAAAAATGTCACGGACTTTATTTACAAGCTCAACAAATATATTTTATCTACTAATTAGCGTTAAATAACTTGTTTTACGCTTGTTTCTGTCATGCGAACTTTATAATTATAAATAAAACATTTATTTTCATCTTTTGTTTCAATAATAAGGTTTAAAACACAAAACCTTATTATTTAACCTGTTTATAATACGGATAAAAGTGACCCTTTAATATTTTTGGGAAAGTATTTTGTTAAACAGTAATATACCAAATATACCACTAGTAACATCCATTCAAAATAAGAAGTTCAATTATATTGACTGTCAAATTGTATTTAATATATCATCTTTGAAATTGTGGCAAATAAACCATAAGTCAGATCAAATACGAAATAATAAATTATATGAAATACGAGTAGTTAAATTGACTTGACCTACATAATAACAAATAAAATTAAATGTATTATAAAATATATTTTAAATAATTTTGTACATTAACGTTTAATAAATTTTCATTATTTCTTAGTACAATTATTTCAAAAGTTGAATCAAAAAATATACTAATTAGTATTAAAAAAATCAATTTATTTTAATTACAGCATTCAAACTTTTACAAAATTTTGTCTAAATCGATTTTTTGTCAAAATTTTGTGAAATCACAAACAACATTTTTTGAATTTTATATCTTTATAAAAATAATAAAAAGTCTATAAAAAGCTAGAAGGCAATATAAAAGTTTAGTATAAAATTCTAAGCTTTTTTCAATGTTACTTTGTTACTAGGGGATTCATATATCCCCGTAGTCGTGAAGGTGTTAATCTACACTATTATATAAAGAGGAAAGATTTGATTGTTTGTATGTTGGTTTGTTGCGAATAGGCTCGAAAATTACTGAACCGATTTTGAAAATTCTTTCACCGATAGAAAGCTACATCCTTTCCGGGTAACATAAGTTCTATAGTATTTCCGTCTCTTCCTCTTATATACTATCATTATCTCTCATCCTCTCTATTTTTTCTCTATTAAATTTTTATCTTCATCTCTCTCTCTTTTCAGATTTATCAGTGTCATTTCACTTTCTTTCTTTCGATTCTCTCTCTCTCACTCCTTTATCTACTCAATTTTATTTTTGCTCTCCCCCCTCTTATATTATCTGTCCTTTTCTTTTCTTTTTCTTTCTATCATTTTTCTATTTATAACTTCCTCACTCTCTAATTACAATTACACAATGACAAATTGAGGACATCAATTATAATATTTAGAGCTAGTTTTTCAGCTTTAAATACCCGGATCGCAGCGAGGGCAGGCCGCTCGTATAGTATAAGTATGATATCATACATGATAATCTACGTATAAACACAATCAAAAAGCTTCCAAGTTTGATAAAAGTTAAGATTTGAAGAAAGTTATAATAATTTGCGTTATTTCTTCAGGAGTAAAATATCTTATGTAAATGTATTTTATTTTATACGAAAAACTATTTTAGTTGTATTACATTACATGAACCTTTAAAAAAGGTTCTTAAGACTTGCATGATAAGATGGCCTGAAAAATATGTCTAAATTTGCACTATCTGACATTATTAAGTTTTACATATTTAGCATTTTTATCGAATTTTAATATAATTATAGAAGAACAGACTTAGCTTAGCAAGCATATAGAAATTACAGCTCGTTCACACGACTATAGGAATTTAACACATGTTATATCAGTTTACATTTATTCTAGATTATTCTATATTAATATGACAGTTGTTATTTATTATGCTATCAAGTTAACAGTAATCATGATTTTTCTTCTAACTATTTAAATGTATTAAAAAATATTGTTATCGATGAAATTTTACAGCATTTCATTAAAAAAAATATATTGTATACTAGTTACTTTTGTTCATCTATTCCACTATCTTTTGGCAAAGAAAATTTATTTTTATCATGACGTAACATAGTAGTTAATTGTCAAGCTGGGTGGAGATTCTTACTAAGGACAAATGCTACTAAATTAAAGACTTAATACGAACAAATATTGGCAATTTAAGCTGCCTTTGTCATTGATTTATTATAAAAATATAGAAGAAAATGACTCTCCTTTTAAACAAGCAGCAAGTGAAGTGCATATAACATAAAATATGAAATTTTGCAGCAAGCGGAAGTATTTAATGCATGCATACAGACTTCTTTTTTCCGGAAAATTGCAGAGTAATTTTCTTCCCCGTTCGACGCGTGTTTTTTATCCTCATTAGAATGCATGAGCTTGATTGATTTAGCTGGCGGCAGCGCTAATATTATTTTACACAGAAAGCGTTTTTAAAGGTATACCAAGTTTTGCAGGTTCTTTATTTATTACCAGTTAATGCATTGGTTTTCTCTTTAAGGAAATGTGCAAGTGTCGATTGTTATTTTTCACTTTTTAACAATGTAATCAAATCTCGAAAGTTAATTTTTACTTTCTAAGTATTGTCGCATTAAAAAGAAGCTACTTTGGATCACAATTCAAGATGATGATGGAAATAGGAAGTGGATAGTGGAATTCTTCAGTTTCTGTTCTTAAAGTAAACATCTTGAATGAGGAATCATTGAAAGCATTTTAATGATTCCAAATTCCAATAATTTATATAAAATACTAAACTATATCATAACTTCAACTTTTTTTGTTTCGTAATAACTATGTTAATCGTACATAAGCGTAGGAACTGTAACTTTTATGAAAAGTTTTTTGGGTGTGTGTAAAAATATGATTGATTTTTTGAACTTTCTATACCAATGTATTTTTCTTATTAGCATTATTTCATTTCTTTTTTACCATTGATTTAAGTATTAGTTTTATATTGCAAATAAAGTATTTTTAATTACAGATATTAAATACTTAACTAAATTTTGAATGTTATAAGGAATCACAAAACTCAACAGTAGGTAAGTTCTATAAAGGTAAAATAAAAGAAAAGCTCAATATAAATCAAAGAGTTGTTCAAAAATATCACTATGTTTAAGTCACAAGTGAAATAAATGTGGCTATCAGTGTCGACAGAATAAATTTTGGAAATCCTATAGGGAAAAGAATAGTACGGCAAATTTACGAGCCTGGGGAGGGCAGTAAAGCCTCGTTATGGTGAGCTATGACTCGATCGAGAGGATATTACTACAAAATACTATTTTGCGCTCAGTGTGTGATAAAAATACTGCTGAATATATAATAACCTATAACAACTACACTATTTAAAATACCAAATTTTTTTATATTATAATAATATTAACTAGTAGATGAATTAAGGTCAGTATCCCAGGATATGGCTGCTGTATAAACAGATTACTCCCGAAAAAAATTGTATTTAAGAAATTGCTTTAAATTTGTTTCCCTCTGTTAATAAATAAGATTTTTACATTTATCCATGTCGGAGAATAGTAAACGATTATCGAATAATCGAATCGTAATCGACATCTATGGTGCTGGAGTAGGGTATTAGTCACTTCCATCGGTTTGACAGTCACGACCCTTTATATGCCTTCGATATTCTGACTGTAGTCTTACTCTTGCGTAGTCTCTCAAGGAGTGAAGAAGTCTCTAGATAGTGCTAGTGAAGTGTTAAGTGCAGTGTTGTGTCAGTGCTGGGAGAGCTGTCCGATTAAGGTCACGTGAGTACATTACAGTGTAGTTGACATGTCTTTTATTAGGTTAGGTTTATGTGAGTTTAGCCTTGCGTTTAAATAGAGAGCCTGAGCAGTGGAGGCGAGTATCGCAATTGCTTAAAGGATGTTCATAAGCCTACACCTTGGTCACATGTCCAAGGCACTTCTTAGGTTTCTCTCGTAATTGGTAGAGATCATATTTGATTATTTATCGGTTTAGTAGAAGTATCTATATTGCGTTTACCCAATATTCCATTTGATATTATCACCCCTTTTAGTATTCTTCAATATTTTCCCTCCTCTTCTTCCTTTTCATTATTAAAATCCCCTACATCCATATAGTTACTTGCCTTCAAAAAAAATTTAATGATAAACCCTTCGTTAAAATTGTTTATTGTATAATGTATATATGAAAATCTCTGGTGTTTCTGTCTTAGATTACGTTTTGTCTATAGCAGTATAAAATATATTTTATCTTTATTTTACTTCAGGACCATAGCTTGATTTCTTAGAACAACGTTTACAGAGAGTTTCCTCTACAGAGCCCACAAAGAGTTAATTTAAAATACTGCTTATTTCTAATGGTACAGAATTATCCGAGATTTGTAATTGAAAAATTTAAAATTATAATTTGAAGTAATAGCATCGTTATTTCTTGGAGCTACTTTCATTTCAGATTGTGTAGCAATTTATCACACAGCGGTTGCTATCGCATTCATCACGCTAAACGTAGGATAGAATTAAAACGATTTACAAATACAAAGAATAAAATTAACAAAAAACAATAAGAAATGTAGAAGAAGATGAAAAAACTTGTTCAGTTATTAAGATGTTTATAATAGTATAGATTAGCTTTGCGCTCCGCTGATGCATATTACACTCGTTAACTCATTCAATTCCTCTCACACTCTTTGCCCTCTCATTGGACATCAAATATAAGAAATAACACTGATATTATTTTATTATATCTCAAAAGCAACAAGGCAGCGTTTACGAAGTTTATATTCAACTTGATTTTTCCGACATTTTCAACAATTATCGTCAAATTTCACACTTGCGCTGCTTCAGATATATTAGGACAAAGGTAATATATTTTTGGGACAAATTATAACTTTTACAAGATTACTATATCTTAGAAATAATTTAAATCAAACTGTTTACTGAGAAATACTATGTTATCACTAATGCTTACTAGTATTATCTTACTATTATTTGTTCTAATGTTGGCATTATGGGATGTTGGTTTTCAATGTGAAGAAAAGTAGTAAAAATATGGTTTTAAGTGGTGCATCGAATAGCAAATTCTAAAATAAATCTTGTAACTGAAAGGAGATAAGAAACTCCCATATATAAGTTTTTAGAAGTCATAAATTTTGACCATGATAATGGATATCAGCTGTATGTTTGAGATTTAAGCATTTTTTATAAAATTGTAAAATATATACGGGTAGTTAATTTCGAAAAAAAAATTATAATAAATTTAGGTAGGTTAAGTAAGTTGTGCGAATATTTCAATATTTTAAATAATTTGAATTTAGGATATGATCTGTGGACAGTAACGAAAAAGAATTTTTTTTTAAATTTTCGATATTATAATAATACTTTGAAATTTTATAGTCCGTCTAATCTTATAAATAAACCTAGTTTAATTATTATATACTGTGACATATTTAATTATTAGTTCAGAATATTTAAATATATATATTTATTGCTGAATATAATATTTACGAAAATGTTCTGAAATTGCTATATTTCTCTTAGTTTAATACAACTTCATTACGCTCTTCAGCTTGTAGCGCTCCATCATAATGTCACGGAACTGATGCATGTTACGTTATGAAATATTCTGTGAAAAATATCTGTATAACGTATTTTGTTACGGTACAGCCCGTAATAAGCTTTATGTATATGACATTTATACTACACATAATGCCATGTATATGAAGTCTGTTTAAATATCATTTTTAGAATAGCTTTGTTACATGCAATGACCTATAAGTGATGCTTTAGTTATCATCTTGGTAGTATTTTATAATTTTAAAAAGTGGATAGTAATAGCTGAATTGCAATATAAAATTAGTAAATATTTTGAACTAGCAAGCAAGCTATATTCACTTTAATACATAAATGAAAATAAACTAAGTAAAATATAAACTTATAAGAACGATTAGAATTTAATACTCTTAGTAATAATGTGATGGTTGTATGTTTTAATGTATGTTTGAGTGCAGGTATGTATATATATTTATGTCTCTTTGTCTACGTGTGTGTGAACATAATGAATGCATATTCTTAACCTGCAGTTTCCTATTGTTCTAGTAGTTAATTACTCAAGTAAATTAACACAACTTCATAGTTCACGGCATTTTTTTCCGCTAAAATAGTTTAAGTGGCGGCTTAAAGATGGCCGTTCTCTTGGGTGACCGCATTTATTATGCTAAATTGCTCCATTAAGCTATAAGCTGCACGTTTTAAGCCCAGATACTAAGATTGGGGTCAGGAAATTAGCGCATAAAAAGAAGATATTACTTTTAATATATTGCTCGGTGTTATAAGCGCGCCACTCTCCTTTTTATTTGACAGCCTCAGAATATTTTTTAAATATTAAATTTCGCCTCCAATAACGGTTTAAAATTATGATATTATTTAAAAATGAATTTCTATTAAAATCATTTTTATAACAAGTTTTTAAGTATTCTTCTAAGTTAACTCTGACATTTGTTATCCATATTGTATGTGATCCAGAAACCAGTTTCCCATCTTGGATATTATTAAACCGTATATTTGTAATAATCGATTATTATTAAATCGTGAAGTATTTAACGTGATAGTTGTTTTGTTTTTTAGTATTTGAGATAATTGTTTATTTTATAAATAAATTACTAACTTTCGAATTATGGATTTAATGGATGGATTTAAAGACGGTTTATTCATTTTTAAAATGTCGGCTTTATAGTGATCGATTCTTATGACTTCAATGTCACATACTTAGTTTTAACCGTTCGCGTATTTGATAAAAAGAAATATAAAATAAGATAAAAATAAATATATACTTTAATATTTCAATAAAGAGTACAAATACCACTATAAGATATTAAAGAGAATGTTTTATTACATTTTTATTTGATTCGAGTTTCGGAAACTTCGTAATTGATATCACAAGCATCCACTACAAAGATAAATTATTTACATTACGTCGGGATATCACAATATTGAATATTTATTTTAATAGTACGACATCAATATTACGTACGATCAACAACAGGAAAAATGTCAATAACAGGCTTCTGAAAGCAAGTATTATACTCCTATATTATTGTAGCTTAAGAGGCGACCGCCAGATTTTCTATACAATACAGAAATTAATGTGTATCTAGATTTATTTAGGTACATTGTAATATAATAACAACAACAACAACAACAAATACACTTTATTGTACACCAAAAAACATACATACAACAAGACAAATAAAAAAAGTAATGACGCACAACAGGCGGCCTTATCGCTAAAAGCGATATAATAGTTTACATACACATAAATATACAATATTAATAAGTCTAATTATACAGATACATAGATACATATATACATACATACACACATATAGTATAACAACAAAACCATTTATCCTGCAAAGGATTTTAGTTTAGAGTTCAGTTATTTATATTAAACTAGCCAACACGCCCGCTTCGCTTAGGAATATTCAGACGTACATACATACCTATAGGTGATTTATTTTTATTTATATAGATTTAATTTTATATTTAACGGTTACGAACTAAACAATAGTTATAACTGGAACTAGTATTTCTGATTTAATTTAATAGTTTAATGATTTGATAGTTTAGTAGTTTCAAAGTTATCAATAATGATTATATATACAAACACTTCAGTTCTTAACGTTGTTCTTTAGATAAGTATTGTCTATACGTTTTTATAGACAAAAAAATCTGGAAATCACGACCATGAACAATCATTTGTTATACAGACATTCATGCAAATGTGATTACTTATTTATATAAGCTGTAGGTAATCAAAAAGCACACTTGTCTCCTAAGCTACAAGCATTATATCGTATATTATTATACTGTTACGCTCCCTCGCTGTTTACTCATAGCAACCATGCAATAAAAGAAAAAGTCGACTTTGTTCAAAATGTTTCATTATGTTTCCATAAAACATCCACCGAACAAAAAATCTTTCTAAATTTTAGTAATTTTCTGATACTGAATAAAATATTTGAGTTTTCAAGTTTTTTGTACAATACGTTCATTACTAAAGCATTTAATGCAATTACTGGTAGCAACATTTTTGGTATCTTTTGATTGTTGGTAGTTCCATTAAATTTATGTTAGGAGTGCTCTACCACTTGCTTGATAACATACCTTTCTTCTAATGGATTTGATGCAAAATTCCAAGTGATTTCATATAGTTAACATCGACTAAAGTAGTGCCATATGGTTTATTTATTTATAAAGTAGATAATAAAACTTAATAAAGTAGATATATAACATATTTTAAAGAGTTAACTGTAAACAACGGGCGGTCTTATGGCTAATTAGCCATCTCTTCCAGACAACCCTCTTTGCGAAAAGTTTAGTTTAGGTAGATCCCTCTTCTTCAGGATTACGTGAGTTTTCTTTTTATCTATAAATTGTAGATAGTAAATAGGCAACGTAGTGGCAAGTGTAAGTCGATACTTGGCTTCCGTGTTTATACGTATAATAAGCATTATTCCTAATATATGTGGTAAGTTTTCTCACAGACCGAAAATGTAATAAAACTTATAATTATGACGAAAAGTTATATTTATTACTTGTTACTTACTTGATACTATACAAAAAATATTGTTACAGGATCTTTTAGCTGATATGACGGATCACTGCTACCCACGTACAGTCTTGCGTAGGACTAGCAACTAACCAAATTAGATAATATACGAATGATACGTAAAGTTTGAACGTTACTATATTTACACTTAAGGATAGGCTAACTTCATGATGTAAAATCAACTCCTCTGGGGCTTTCTGTGTTAGTAGAAATAACTTCAATGGTGCATCCACACCACAGTTACGTTTTGTGCAACGTTGGGTTATATTTTTTAAGTTGTGCTATTTGTTGAATTTCGCTCATCGCATTTAAATCTAACAACATAATAAAGCAAAGAGTAACTTTCAGCAACAAGCGATTTGTATTATACATATGGCATAACGGCTACAGTCGTTTTTACGACACGTTGAATGTTTCTTTATGTTAGGTAAAGTTAAATATCTAAGCAACTTATTATACTATGCCAACCGCCATAAAAACGGCGAGAGGGATGATTCTTTCTCACATCTATAATACAAAACAAACTACACATTTCACTTATGTGTGTATGACTTAAGAATAACAAGATTTGAATAAAACAATAAAACGGAATATTTTTTTTATAATAAATAATGAAAATTTTAAATTTTTCTGCGTTCTCTCAGTAGTATCATCTCTAAATAAAGGAAGGCATTTTATCCACATTTTTTTAAGAATGAATACTAAAACTGGTTATTGTGACTAATTGAATGTGTGGCAATTGCCTTTTTATTCCATTGCCACTTTTGTTCACAGATAATGTATTTTTGCAAGTATTTTCGAAATTTTTATCTTAGAGAGTTTGGATTGATTCCAAGAAAGTTGGCGAATAAAACACGGGGTAGTCGTGAGTCGCCTGTAGCTCGTCGCCCACAGTGAAATGGTAAACTGCGGGATAACAAAGGATCCAGGCTGATACGGCAGTTTTGACATGAAAAACGTTAAAGTTCCTCCGCAGGGAACGCTTGAAGGTTATACTCGTTTGCATTGTCGGCCTGTTTACGTAAGTCGGAACTCGGTCAACTACATTGTTCTTTTTGAATAGTTCGTTATGAGCTAGAAAAGGTATTAAGGATGAAAGGATGTTTTCTGCAGTTATAGAGTTGTGAGAAACAAACAGATAACTTGATACATTTATTTATTTTCTATAGCCTATCAACCCTTTTCGTAACTAATCAGACTATTATCACTACAATGTTTTATGAGATACAAACTTTAAAATGACAATTAAAGGGATACACATTAATAATAAATACATTTTTCTACACCAATGTCTCCTTTATTTAGGTGTATCCGATAAAAACATTTTTCTTTTTGAAACACAAGTACTTCAAGTCTACTCAGACTAACAGAATTATAAATAAATATAACTGAATATTTCCTAACACTACCTTTATTTAAAACAATCAGTTGCATTTATAAAATTGGCACAAATTCTGTTCTGAAATATGAACGAAATGTTTTGCATTTTAGTTAAAGTGTTGTTGTTCATTTCAAATTAGTCAAATGTAAAAAAGATCCATCAAGTTGCATATATAATTTTAAATTTTGAATTAATAATAATAAGGACGACATAAACTAACTCTGACGTGCGAACTATTAAGGTCTATCCGACCGACAAATTACGGTTTCCTGATGGTAGTAACGTTGGAACGTTGCAGATTTGAAAAGATAACCTGACCAACGGCGACGAGCGTAGTGATTGTGGTAATTTGTATAAATCTTGTTTAAAATGTTTAATTAAAAACCCTAGATAGTTAATTTTCATCAAAATGACGAATACCCTACAATTTTTAATTATTTTGCCTACTCTTCATCACCGACTACCAGTAAAAGTAAGTCTTGGTTTATATTTATATTTCGGTCAACACACTGTTTACTACTGCATCGATTTGTTCATATATCAAAAAATCTTTTAATGGATATTGTAAGTTTGGAGACTTTTGATAAGTATAATACTTACGAAACCATTCAATATATTAATTGTTAATATAGTTCCATGTTGATTTGATTATAATATTCGAAATTTTATTAATATTATTTTATTATATCCATATTTCCGAATAGTAAAAGCTAGATAAAAATATAATTTAATTTCAAAGTTCAGTAAAAAACGTCGAATGGTTAGCTTTTGTGGCATTTTTGAGACGTTAGTTAGGGCTTAAATTACACATAAAATATAAGTCTAAATTCAACATGGTATGGAAGATGAGTGGGACTTATATCTGTAGCTTCGTATTTTTCCGTCCCACAGACCGGTAGTTGGAATGGGAACGGACATCTAGTTTGGACTCGGGCTGTGTTACAATGTCGAACGCCTCGGGTTATCTGCAAAATTGTTTTTGTTTGACTGAGCTCGATTTAATTAGGTTTATGATCAAAGTTGGACATTTTCATTATGAATCAAGTTTTTTGTAGCAACGTACTCGTTTCTGAATTTTCACATAGATTTTTAGGGAAAATGTGTAAAATCATAATTTCAAATAATATCCTGTCTTATAAACGAGGAGATTAAACAATATATATTATTCAAAATAAAATAATAAGTACGTTACGTTATTAAAAAACTAAATTTAATATGATATGGTTATTGATCCGGTACAGCGCCCAAGAAATTTCCGCCGGAAATTAGTTGGAATAAACATGTATACTTAAATTTCAAGGAAAATAGTCTCTATTGCGAATGTCGTAGGATCCAATATATTAGACAATTTGTATACGTGAACGGATATTAAGCGAAGAACTCGTAGAACATTTTACTGACAGGCTGAAGATCTTTTATGTAGTTTTGTCTCACCTAGATGGTAGAGTAGAAGAAAGTAATTTTAGGTTAATACTTGGGTCTTTTTAATACCAACATATTGTATTTTTAAAAATACATGTTTTATTTTTATCTGCATAGAAGCTAAACTACGCATTAACATTCAATGACAATAATAAACATGTGCTTTAGAAAGGAACCCTAGCAGTATCTGAGACGTGTGGGTCAGAAATAAGCTTAAAGAGCTCTTTTAAAACATTGAACCCGTTACCTACACCGCTCGACCATGTTAAGACAATAGTTTATATATATTTTATTTTCTGAAATATCACCTAACGCAAATCTATTGAAACAAAATCTATATGTCATATAACAAAAGGAATTGAAATACATCATAAAGTAGAAAATACAATATGAACTACTGATACTAGGTGGGAGAAAATTAATCACTTAGCTCCCCTTGGGTTGCCACCCAATAACGTGTATATAAATTTTAGCTCAATTGGTTGATAATAACTGTTTTCAAATTCGGTTGCTTGCATACTTCCTTACATACATACAAACATTGAAGCTAATAAAAATGTACATCTATATATATAAAAGGAGAAGTTGACTGACTGACTGACATATCAACGCAGGACCTAATCTATAAGGGTTAGAAACTCGAAATTTTGCACAGGGGTTCCTTTTATAACTAAGAAAGGATTTTTGAAAATTAACCCCCTAAGGGATAAAACGGGAATGCAAAGATAGTATGAAACTTTGTCGTTTTCGAAGTTATTTGAATGAAATTCATTATGAAGGTTCTTCATTGAAAGTCATGAAACATGTATAATATATTTTTTCTAAAGTCATCCCTTAAGCCGGTTAAAGGGGAGTGCAAAGGTAGTATGACTACTTCATGAAATTATTAAATATGTTTACAGACGATCTACTGTAGGCAAGTATAACTCTCAATCAATATCGTATCAATATCAACTCGAATCAATATCGCAAACGAAGTTGCGTAAAAACTACTTTTCAATATTTTAGACTATATATATTATATACGTTATATTTGTATTGTGTTTATTTGAAAAGATTGTATAAAGTTATTATCTCTTTTGTGAGAGCGAGCACACACAATACACACGAACAAATAAAGCTTGTCACAGATACCTGGGCCAATACCGCGATAAGCTCGCCCTCGCAGCGATGTCACACCAAATCCCTTCTCGACAAAGCCTTTTATTTTTGCGAACTGTTTTTTTATTTACAACAATGTTTTTGCTTCTTTTAAAGCTCCGCATTGTGATTTTTCTTGGATTTACGGGTTTAAACAATTATATAACATGGTATAGGAGCCATACAGAGTAGTAACACCGATAACAGGTCTAAAACATCTTCTACTCGTCAGCTCTCATCTTCATTGATTGACTTTGTTATCTTATGTGTTATGATGTTGACAGTACTTATATTAGTAGCAATTTGTTTAGGCAACACTAATTCGTGTGGCAGCCTGTTAGTTATGACGTCGACAACATTAATCTGATTAACATTTGATTTTAGGAGTTGGCTAACTGAATATCATTCGGTTGGGTCAACATAAAGATAAAAGCAAACGCACAACAATAAATACGTCGCTATGACTCTGCGCCAAGCTCTGAGGATATTCTAATATAAATATGTATAAAACATAATTAATATGTAAAAAAATTAGTGATCATCAATAAAGGAGGTCTAGGGCGAGTTTGTAGTGATTGGAACCTATTTCTCCCCAAATCGCCCCCTGGCTGACTTTGAGGTATACCTTGATTCTGTCAGGGCTGCGATCCTCAGGCGATCACCAAGGCCAATAATAGTTCTGGGCGATCTGAACGCTAAGGCAAGGGCCTGGGGCAATCCCGCCACAAATCCGAGGGGAAGGGCTGTAGAGGAGTGGGCCCTACTCTCCGGACTTTCCCTACTAAATAGAGGTTCTGTTCAGACCTGCGTGCGACATCAGGGGGGTTCCGTGGTAGACGTCTCGTTCGCCAACCCCTGTGTTGCGCGACAGGTCTCGAACTGGAGAGTAGAGGAGTGGGTGGAGACGCTCTCGGATCATTTGTATATTAGGTTCGAGATCTCTAACCACCCCGGTCCGGTGGAAACGAGGAGGAGACCCTACAACTTCCCCCGATGGGCACTTGGTCAGTTGGATAAGGAACTGGCCAAGGAGGCCTCTATAGTTCAAAGGTGGGTGTCCGAAGGATTGATAGAGGGCGCCAGCGCAGATGAGCCGGCTAGTCATATTCACACTTCTTTTAAACAGGTGTGTGATGCGGCCATGCCGAGGGCGCGTCGAAAGCCGCGCCGACGCCAAGTGTACTGGTGGTCGTCAGAGATCGCTAGCCTTCGAACGTCATGCATAAGGGCGCGGCGCGCGTACGTCCGATGCAGGCGGCGTACTGGCCTATACCTGGAGGCGGAGGAGGAGCTGCAGGGCGCATACCGGGAATCTCAAAAAGCTCTGCAGAAGGCCATCAGCCAGGCGAAGGCCAGTGCTAGAGAGGATTTTTATCTTAGAGAGTTTGGATTGATTCCAAGAAAGTTGGCGAATAAAACACGGGGTAGTCGTGAGTCGCCTGTAGCTCGTCGCCCACAGTGAAATGGTAAACTGCGGGATAACAAAGGATCCAGGCTGATACGGCAGTTTTGACATGAAAAACGTTAAAGTTCCTCCGCAGGGAACGCTTGAAGGTTATACTCGTTTGCATTGTCGGCCTGTTTACGTAAGTCGGAACTCGGTCAACTACATTGTTCTTTTTGAATAGTTCGTTATGAGCTAGAAAAGGTATTAAGGATGAAAGGATGTTTTCTGCAGTTATAGAGTTGTGAGAAACAAACAGATAACTTGATACATTTATTTATTTTCTATAGCCTATCAACCCTTTTCGTAACTAATCAGACTATTATCACTACAATGTTTTATGAGATACAAACTTTAAAATGACAATTAAAGGGATACACATTAATAATAAATACATTTTTCTACACCAATGTCTCCTTTATTTAGGTGTATCCGATAAAAACATTTTTCTTTTTGAAACACAAGTACTTCAAGTCTACTCAGACTAACAGAATTATAAATAAATATAACTGAATATTTCCTAACACTACCTTTATTTAAAACAATCAGTTGCATTTATAAAATTGGCACAAATTCTGTTCTGAAATATGAACGAAATGTTTTGCATTTTAGTTAAAGTGTTGTTGTTCATTTCAAATTAGTCAAATGTAAAAAAGATCCATCAAGTTGCATATATAATTTTAAATTTTGAATTAATAATAATAAGGACGACATAAACTAACTCTGACGTGCGAACTATTAAGGTCTATCCGACCGACAAATTACGGTTTCCTAATGGTAGTAACGTTGGAACGTTGCAGATTTGAAAAGATAACCTGACCAACGGCGACGAGCGTAGTGATTGTGGTAATTTGTATAAATCTTGTTTAAAATGTTTAATTAAAAACCCTAGATAGTTAATTTTCATCAAAATGACGAATACCCTACAATTTTTAATTATTTTGCCTACTCTTCATCACCGACTACCAGTAAAAGTAAGTCTTGGTTTATATTTATATTTCGGTCAACACACTGTTTACTACTGCATCGATTTGTTCATATATCAAAAAATCTTTTAATGGATATTGTAAGTTTGGAGACTTTTGATAAGTATAATACTTACGAAACCATTCAATATATTAATTGTTAATATAGTTCCATGTTGATTTGATTATAATATTCGAAATTTTATTAATATTATTTTATTATATCCATATTTCCGAATAGTAAAAGCTAGATAAAAATATAATTTAATTTCAAAGTTCAGTAAAAAACGTCGAATGGTTAGCTTTTGTGGCATTTTTGAGACGTTAGTTAGGGCTTAAATTACACATAAAATATAAGTCTAAATTCAACATGGTATGGAAGATGAGTGGGACTTATATCTGTAGCTTCGTATTTTTCCGTCCCACAGACCGGTAGTTGGAATGGGAACGGACATCTAGTTTGGACTCGGGCTGTGTTACAATGTCGAACGCCTCGGGTTATCTGCAAAATTGTTTTTGTTTGACTGAGCTCGATTTAATTAGGTTTATGATCAAAGTTGGACATTTTCATTATGAATCAAGTTTTTTGTAGCAACGTACTCGTTTCTGAATTTTCACATAGATTTTTAGGGAAAATGTGTAAAATCATAATTTCAAATAATATCCTGTCTTATAAACGAGGAGATTAAACAATATATATTATTCAAAATAAAATAATAAGTACGTTACGTTATTAAAAAACTAAATTTAATATGATATGGTTATTGATCCGGTACAGCGCCCAAGAAATTTCCGCCGGAAATTAGTTGGAATAAACATGTATACTTAAATTTCAAGGAAAATAGTCTCTATTGCGAATGTCGTAGGATCCAATATATTAGACAATTTGTATACGTGAACGGATATTAAGCGAAGAACTCGTAGAACATTTTACTGACAGGCTGAAGATCTTTTATGTAGTTTTGTCTCACCTAGATGGTAGAGTAGAAGAAAGTAATTTTAGGTTAATACTTGGGTCTTTTTAATACCAACATATTGTATTTTTAAAAATACATGTTTTATTTTTATCTGCATAGAAGCTAAACTACGCATTAACATTCAATGACAATAATAAACATGTGCTTTAGAAAGGAACCCTAGCAGTATCTGAGACGTGTGGGTCAGAAATAAGCTTAAAGAGCTCTTTTAAAACATTGAACCCGTTACCTACACCGCTCGACCATGTTAAGACAATAGTTTATATATATTTTATTTTCTGAAATATCACCTAACGCAAATCTATTGAAACAAAATCTATATGTCATATAACAAAAGGAATTGAAATACATCATAAAGTAGAAAATACAATATGAACTACTGATACTAGGTGGGAGAAAATTAATCACTTAGCTCCCCTTGGGTTGCCACCCAATAACGTGTATATAAATTTTAGCTCAATTGGTTGATAATAACTGTTTTCAAATTCGGTTGCTTGCATACTTCCTTACATACATACAAACATTGAAGCTAATAAAAATGTACATCTATATATATAAAAGGAGAAGTTGACTGACTGACTGACATATCAACGCAGGACCTAATCTATAAGGGTTAGAAACTCGAAATTTTGCACAGGGGTTCCTTTTATAACTAAGAAAGGATTTTTGAAAATTAACCCCCTAAGGGATAAAACGGGAATGCAAAGATAGTATGAAACTTTGTCGTTTTCGAAGTTATTTGAATGAAATTCATTATGAAGGTTCTTCATTGAAAGTCATGAAACATGTATAATATATTTTTTCTAAAGTCATCCCTTAAGCCGGTTAAAGGGGAGTGCAAAGGTAGTATGACTACTTCATGAAATTATTAAATATGTTTACAGACGATCTACTGTAGGCAAGTATAACTCTCAATCAATATCGTATCAATATCAACTCGAATCAATATCGCAAACGAAGTTGCGTAAAAACTACTTTTCAATATTTTAGACTATATATATTATATACGTTATATTTGTATTGTGTTTATTTGAAAAGATTGTATAAAGTTATTATCTCTTTTGTGAGAGCGAGCACACACAATACACACGAACAAATAAAGCTTGTCACAGATACCTGGGCCAATACCGCGATAAGCTCGCCCTCGCAGCGATGTCACACCAAATCCCTTCTCGACAAAGCCTTTTATTTTTGCGAACTGTTTTTTTATTTACAACAATGTTTTTGCTTCTTTTAAAGCTCCGCATTGTGATTTTTCTTGGATTTACGGGTTTAAACAATTATATAACATGGTATAGGAGCCATACAGAGTAGTAACACCGATAACAGGTCTAAAACATCTTCTACTCGTCAGCTCTCATCTTCATTGATTGACTTTGTTATCTTATGTGTTATGATGTTGACAGTACTTATATTAGTAGCAATTTGTTTAGGCAACACTAATTCGTGTGGCAGCCTGTTAGTTATGACGTCGACAACATTAATCTGATTAACATTTGATTTTAGGAGTTGGCTAACTGAATATCATTCGGTTGGGTCAACATAAAGATAAAAGCAAACGCACAACAATAAATACGTCGCTATGACTCTGCGCCAAGCTCTGAGGATATTCTAATATAAATATGTATAAAACATAATTAATATGTAAAAAAATTAGTGATCATCAATAAAGGAGGTCTAGGGCGAGTTTGTAGTGATTGGAACCTATTTCTCCCCAAATCGCCCCCTGGCTGACTTTGAGGTATACCTTGATTCTGTCAGGGCTGCGATCCTCAGGCGATCACCAAGGCCAATAATAGTTCTGGGCGATCTGAACGCTAAGGCAAGGGCCTGGGGCAATCCCGCCACAAATCCGAGGGGAAGGGCTGTAGAGGAGTGGGCCCTACTCTCCGGACTTTCCCTACTAAATAGAGGTTCTGTTCAGACCTGCGTGCGACATCAGGGGGGTTCCGTGGTAGACGTCTCGTTCGCCAACCCCTGTGTTGCGCGACAGGTCTCGAACTGGAGAGTAGAGGAGTGGGTGGAGACGCTCTCGGATCATTTGTATATTAGGTTCGAGATCTCTAACCACCCCGGTCCGGTGGAAACGAGGAGGAGACCCTACAACTTCCCCCGATGGGCACTTGGTCAGTTGGATAAGGAACTGGCCAAGGAGGCCTCTATAGTTCAAAGGTGGGTGTCCGAAGGATTGATAGAGGGCGCCAGCGCAGATGAGCCGGCTAGTCATATTCACACTTCTTTTAAACAGGTGTGTGATGCGGCCATGCCGAGGGCGCGTCGAAAGCCGCGCCGACGCCAAGTGTACTGGTGGTCGTCAGAGATCGCTAGCCTTCGAACGTCATGCATAAGGGCGCGGCGCGCGTACGTCCGATGCAGGCGGCGTACTGGCCTATACCTGGAGGCGGAGGAGGAGCTGCAGGGCGCATACCGGGAATCTCAAAAAGCTCTGCAGAAGGCCATCAGCCAGGCGAAGGCCAGTGCTAGAGAGGAGCTCCTCAAGGAGCTAGACATGGATCCATGGGGGAGACCGTATCGTGGGGCGCGGAAGAAAGTAAGCGCCTACGGCCCCTCAGTCATGGAGTCTATGCCACCGGAGCTCATCACGCGGCTCGTGGGAGAGCTATTCCCTCACCCTACTGTGCATATTCCACCCAGGATAACGCCGCATACCGTAGAGGCGGTGGAAGTTGCTGCTCCCCCAGTCACAGAGGGGGAAATGGAGCTGGCTCTCAGTCGTTTGAGGGCCAAAAATACGGCCCCAGGGCCAGACGGTGTACCAGGCAGGGTTCTTTATATTGCCTCGGAATATCTAAAGGACCAGCTTCGGAGGCTATTTGACAAGTGTCTTTCCACCGAGCAGTTTCCGAAGTGCTGGAAAGACGGAAGGTTGGTCCTCTTGCCGAAGGCTGGTCGACCCTTAAACTCTTCTTCGGCGTACAGGCCGATCGTGCTACTCAACGAGACGGGTAAACTCTTCGAGAAGATCCTTGCTGCCCGTCTCGTTGATCATCTGGAACAAGTGGGGCCGGACCTCTCTGAAAGGCAGTACGGGTTTCGGGCGGGTCGGTCTACTATCGACGCCTTGACTCGGTTGAGGAGGCAGACCACCGAGGCGGTTGAGAAGGGCGACGTTGTATTGGCCGTCTCCTTAGACGTGGCGAACGCCTTTAATAGCCTACCCTTTGAGACGTTGTTTGAGGCACTCCGCTATCATGGAGTGCCACTTTATCTCGAGAGGCTTTTGAAGGCGTACCTCCAGGACAGAGAAGTCCTATGGGAGGGGGCTGAGGGACGGCTCTGCCGCCACCAGGTGGGATGCGGTGTCCCACAGGGTTCGGTCCTTGGACCGATCTTGTGGAACATTGGATTCGACTGGCTCCTGCGGACGCCTCTCCTTTCCGGCATGGGGGTCACCTGCTATGCAGACGATACCCTCGTTACTGCGAGGGGGGGAGCCTACCAGGAGGCGGCACGCTTGGCAGAGGTGGGGACCTCGCTCGTCGTGGACCGTATTATTATGCTTGGCCTGAGGGTCTCCATCGCTAAAACGGAGGCCCTTCTATTTCATGGCCCACGCAGGTGCCCCCCACGAAGGGCGCGGATTACCGTCCAGGGTGTGGAGGTGGAGGTCAAGGCCCAGATGAAGTACCTGGACCTTACCCTGGACGGGAGATGGCGTATGGAGGCGCACTTTGCCCAACTCGCTCCCCGGCTCGTTAGCACTGCCGCCGCGTTGGGAAGACTGCTGCCGAATGTCGGTGGCCCGGGCTCACCATGCAGGCGGTTATATTCCGGCATAGTGCGGAGTATGGCGCTGTACGGAGCGCCCGTGTGGGTGGACACTCTCACCGCGCGCAGCAAAGCTCTGCTGCGTAGAACACAGAGAGTCCTGGCGGCGAGAGCTATACGGGGCTACCGTACGGTGTCTTGGACGGCGGCAACATTACTCGCGGGAGATCCCCCCTGGGAACTCCAGGCGGAGGTACTCGCGGAGGTATATCGCTTCCGGTTGAGCCGACAAGCGAGTGGAGACATCCTCCCTAGGGAGGCGGTGGCTCGTATCAGGGCTCAAGCTCAGCGAGCCTTGGTGCGACGATGGGAGGAAGACCTTGGGTCACCCTCAGCTGGCCTAGCGACCGTGGAGGCAGTTCGTCCGCACCTTGCTCGCTGGGTTGGCAGGCTGCACGGCGTCCTCACGTTTCGGCTGACGCAAATGCTCATCGGACACGGTTGTTTCGGGGAGGGAGCCGACGCCGGCTTGTCATGAGTGTGAGGCGGCTATAGACACATCGCACCATACCTTGGCCGAGTGCGCTGCCTGGGGGCCCCAACGCCAAGCCCTGGTGTCATCTATAGGTGACGACCTGTCTTTACCGAGTGTGGTCGGGGCCATGCTCAAAAACAAGGCAGGTTGGTTGGCAGTCGCCTCCTTCTGTGAGTCTGTGATCTCACTGAAGGAGGCCGCGGAGCGGGTCCGGGGGGCAGATGCCTCCTTGGAACCGATCCGTAGAAGTCGACCAGGCAGAAGGCGGCGTCGTTACGCCCACCTTCTTCTCTCGCACGATGCAGGGGTACCCCGTTACTCGGGACAAACCCGAATAGGCTAGCAGGCCCGCTATAGTGCGGGTCGACCATCGAGATGTCTGCAGTAGAATGCGTAAGCGATCCTGTAGCGTCTCAATATGATGGAGAGGGTAACCGCGGAGGTTTAGTGGGTAGGACGGCCTCTCTGCTGGCGAGTCCCACATAACCTGACTAGCCCCCACAGGGCTGGTCGGGTATGCGTAAATGCATTCCTCCGCGAAATTAAAAAAAAAAAAAAAAAGGTCTAGCTCGACTCGTAGTTTCTCTACTTTAATACTATGTTAAATCTCACTGGAAATTAGATATTCCCGATATTTGAGGATAGTATTTTAAGTATTATGCAGTCCTAAGCGATACATTAAAAGAACAGAGCAAAGCAGAGACGACGTTTACAAGTCGTGACGTCACTCATTTGATCGTTGATAGGTCTTTAGTGATATTTTTAAAATATAAAACGTAAT
Source organism: Limenitis camilla (assembly GCA_905147385.1). Lineage (NCBI taxonomy): Eukaryota > Metazoa > Arthropoda > Insecta > Lepidoptera > Nymphalidae > Limenitis > Limenitis camilla. Next base: position 4,812,527 of record LR990243.1, read on the forward strand.
CCAAATTAATATTTTTAAAATAAATATAACAGTTTTTAATTTTTCAATTTTTCAAGTTTAAATACGATTTCGTAATTGTATTCAAATTATTTTAACATGCCACTCCAGCAAGCTTTGTCGACGACAGCGTATTTATCTTGACGTCCAAAAACGAACGGAGATCCATCAATTCCCTGGAAAACGTTTAGAAATACAACTTGAGTGAGGTGAGATAAAAGTGGATATTTTTATAAAAAAATGCTTCAATCTTGCTTGTAATTTGTCACTCAAGGCCATGACAGGCCGGAGAAACTTCTGAGCGAGGGATTAGAGGGCAACCTTATGAATAATTAAGTTATAGGAACTTTTTTTATTCCGCGCTTCTCTAAAGTGTGCGTCTTTTTAATGTGAAAGTCAAAGAAAACAAGGATTTTCACTTATTGACCTTTCAATTTTAATATAGATGATAATAATAGAATGCGTGTTATTAATTGTTGTTATACCTATTCAGTAATGAGTCTCATCTTCTTACAATCAAAGTAATAAAAATAAATTTGAAACTTAGGACTAAGACTTCTTTTGACTGTATAGATTCTTCTCCTTAACCTCTTTCACCATTTGAATTAGTGAATGTATAGTAGATGACGAGTAAAAACGATACCTTTACACGGACTACATAATATACGATGTAAGCAAAAAGCTATTACGATCTCAAGAAGCGATGTATCCTATCTGTATTTATGTAACAAAAACTAATATTTTGCAAAACCCACTGTAATCTGTAAATTCATATAATATGATTTATATTGTGTGTAAGAGTAAGAATACAGAACTTACTTTTTTAATTGTAAATGTATTCATAAAAAAGTAAAATATTAAGGATAAATTCTTGATTTTAATGTGACTTCAAAAATAAATAAATCATTTATTTGTCAAAATGTTGTACATGTCGCAACATTCAATTAAATCTTAAATAGTGTGCAAATTTAAAATTCAAATACATAGACATAACAAAAAAACTAATTTAAAATGAATGGAAAAAAAATAATAAAAATACACCAATCACAAATAAAAATAAAAATGTCAAATTAAATTAATAACAATATACCAATGTCATATTAAAATAATAAAAATATACCAATCCACAAATTAAAATATCCCAATGTCATAAAAAGGAAACTTTTGTGATTTTAATGTTACTTGAATTCAAGATTTTCAATCTAAAACGAATGATAAAACTATTCAAATATTAGGGCGCTCGGTAGCTTCAAAGTTCAAATAACATTTAACAGGTTTTTCGTTTACAGAATTTTATTTCGGTAATATTAACAGATTTTTACTCAAAAACCATTACCTATTTTCCACGAAAATACTTACTAAAAGTGTTTTAACTAAAATAAACGCCTGACCAAATCTCAACGCTTTCCTTTCATGAATCAGTAGACTAATATAATATTCTGTTTAACTCGAAATGTAAGAAAGAAAATAGTTTTCATATTTCAAACTAAATTTTTGTAAGTGGCTTTATTTTATCCTAGCTGTGCTTCACTTGTGTGGGTTCTACGGTTTTTAGAGGGTTTGTCTACGTACAACGCTGATAGGATCACTTGACCTCCTTTTAGACTTGAAAATCTTCTAGTGGACCGATTTTTAAAGCTCTCGTTACTTTATAGAATTGACTAGAATGCTAATATCAAATGTGTTTTTCCTTTATTTGTTTATCTATAGTTTATGCGTTGGAAAGGTACATAGTGTATGGTCCTTCTGTGATAATAAGATATTACGTTATTGAGTGGAAGACGATTGAATATTTGAATATAGCAATCGTAGGAAAACAAAGAAATATTAATACATCTTTTACAGGGAAATTCCACACGAAATGGTGAAAACGATCTAGTTTAAAGTCTCACAGAAATCCTGATTTCAAATAAATTGTGAATAAGAATCTAGATTCTGTTAAAAATCATTGGCTACAATACAATCAAATACAATCTGAAGTTAGAAAAATATGATTATTAGATATTTTGTTTCGACCTTTCGAAGTCTTATGAGTTATAATAGATTTTGTTCTTCTTTCCTTAAATTCCATTAAAATATTGTTGTAACAATAAACAACAGATTGTGGTTTTATTTAGAGGAAAGCCAATAAAATAGATGTATAAAAATATTGTGAATAATTATTGGGAGCTTGGCGAGGTGAGCCATTTTGAATATTAATGCCGTCGGAAATTGAATGAAATATTCACCGGCTGTCTTTACTTTGACAGCTGTATAAGTTACTAACCATTTCCCGTGGCTCCGCTCAGTTATTCATGCTACTGTGCTATATTAAATCCATAAGTCAGTTTAACTCCATCGTATTTGGAAGCGGGCATTTTATATAATCCTGCATTTGCTGCAAAGTGAACCATTTTTGATGATACATGCCCTAGTTTCCCGATTTTCGGATTCGATTTAAAATGCTTCATGCATTAGTTCAAACGAAAAATAAGTTTAATTTATTGCTCTGATAACTTTTATTTCACAGTATGATGATGAATGAATTATGTAAATGAATGAAGTGATTAATGGTCAGATTTTCAAGTAAAAATTACATCTCAAATTTATTCGAAGAAAATATATAAAAGAATAGTGGGAAAATAAATGCACATTAAAATTGGACTTATGAAAATATATAATAATTTTTGAAAATAATTATTTGCATTGTAAAAAGTCATACTTAAATCACATGTATGATGAAAACTGATTGGAATTTCTTAATAATACATATTAAACATTTAATCGATAGAAATTAGGCCATAAGCGATCTTTATTCAATAAAAAAGTCAAAATGAAAAATATTAATCTTTTAAGGTAATAAGTTATTATGATTCTATCAAAAATGGAAATACACAATTTATTTTGAGACTGTACATCTTATTTCCGCTTCAAAGCTCATAAAAGTGACATCTTAATACATCCTTTATCGGATAAATAAAGAAATAACATTAAAGCTTTTTCATAATCAATATTTTTTTATATGTATACAAATGTAAGTATTGTTTAATATATCTATATCTATACTAATATTATAAAGAAGTAAGATTTGTATTTTTGTATGTAACGAATAAACATAAAAACTACTGGACCGATTTCAAAAATTCTTTCACCATTATAAAGCTACATTATCCCTGAGTAACATAGGCTATATTTATTAAAAGAAAAAATTAGAGATCCTCAGGAAATCTCACTAAAACCAACCCAAGGTGCAAAAAAATTAGCCATAAAATATCTTTCATCGCATGCGCTGCAAAAAGTATTGATGATAGAACAAAGAAATGTTCTACAATATTATAGAACGTATCAATATCTACAAAAAACTCCGCGAGATATGGTCCAACTATTATAGTTATGTCACTATAACTACTTTTTTACATTTTAAAAGTTGATAAAAATGCCTATCAAAATCAGACCATGTTTTCTATAACTTTGTATTAATCCTTATCCAAATAAATTATTTCGTATTCAAGACTGTTTCAATACCTGTAAAATACTTTTTGAATTATTAAAATCGGACATTCCAGTCAAAAGATATTACGAAATAAAAATATCAAGATAAATAAAAAATAATCCCTGACGGGTCGCGGACGCGGTGTGGAGTGCCTCGCAGCGCAGCGAGTAACGCGGCGATAGAGGAGCGACAGAATGCGGGAGCCAAAATGTTAAAAAAAAATTATCCACCCGTGCGAAGCCGGGACGGGCCCCTAGTGTTAATATAATTAAACTCCTCTGAAATGGCTGGACCGATTTTGATATTTTGAGTCGGACCTTGTTTGTTGTTAGCGCTGCGCTCTAGGAAAATACCCATTTATTTTAAAGCTAAATTTCCAGCCTCTTAAAACAACAAAGTTGTCCTTTAATACAGTTGAAACATTTTTTTACAGTTTAAAATAACTGTTTCTTTAATTAAATGATATTTATTATTGATATAGATTTCCAAAATGGCGTCTTAGCGACTTACACTTGTTCATATTGTGAATTGTCAGCTGTCACTTTTGACGTCGAATCAAATATTTTATATTCGACTTTTTCTCGAAATTTTGCTGCGTAGATAGTAATTAGTTTAAGATCATTTTCAACCGACTTCAAAAAAAAGAAGGTTATCAATTCGCTTGTATTTTTTTAATATTTTTTTTAATGTTTTTTACCTCAGAACTATGTCATTTTAATTCTTCTGAGATATTGACATCGTTGACCGTCGCAAGTGTAATTTGTTATCTTTGATAGCCAAGCAATACAATTTTAATTACCTTAAAATTGTATTGCTTGGATAGTTCAAGTCTAAATGTTTTACAGGTTGTGTAGTAGTAGCAGTACTGTACAAGCGGCACAGGTATCAGACTGATACATTTTAAAACATTTCCTCAAAAAAATATCCTTGCTTAATAAATTAAGAATTATAAACAAAATATTAACATTTAGTAACCTTTTTTCAAATAGTTAAAATAGGTCATTAGTGGTTTTTAGTATACAAAAATTAATTAATTATAGAACAATATCATAATTAAAGTGTTAATTATTAATCAGCAACTATGTGGCTTTAGCGGTGATACATTGTTAAAAGTGTATTCATAAAACTTCAATAATGTACTGAAAAACGATAATTATCTATAGAATTAAAACATATATTTTACTTTCAATAATAATAAAGAATAAAGTAAACGACGCAAATCTATTTAAATTTTTACATATATGCTATTTGATTTTGCAGTTTTCTTGTTTATTATTATTAAATTAAAATTGTCTATTTTGAGATATCCCCATTCCAACACAAATAATTTTCTTAATCGGTCCTTAAATTTTAAAAAATCCAAATTTTCATATCATATCCATATTAATTTAAAAAAATACGATTTTGGAGCTTATTTGTGTAGCAATATTACTCACTGCTTATTGCTAACATTTTACTATTTAGCAGTGAAATAAGAACTATTTTTTATTTTTTAGTACGATAAGTCAGTCAATATTTATTATATAAAATCACTCAATAACTGGATTAGACCTTATAAATACTAGTAATCGCACTGTTAGCGCATTTTTAAAATAAATTAATAAAAAACTGCTAGTCAATCAAAGTCATCCACAGTTTTGCTAACAATATGAAATCAAAGCATTCAAAAATTATACCAACTCCATCAAAAAATGAAGTTTTATACGTATTTTCTTTATTGGCAACAGAAATTAACTCTCATCTAATTAAGTCCGCTCACAAAGTAGAATCTGTTTTTACAAGCCCGTGTCTTGCCCATCGTATTTTTTATTCAAAATTACATTTTAATTTAACAAGTAGGTACTACAAAGAGAATATAATATACGTAGCGAAGTGTAAACTGTATTTTTGTTTCAGTAAATTGACATGATTTTTTTAAATTACATTTTTTATTAAATAATTTTTTCTTGGCAGTTAAAAAGTTAGTTTGAATAAGATGTTTGATATAAGGAAATGTTGCTGCGGAAATTCAATGTTAAAAGATGAATTTAAAGTAATATTTTGCTATTATACACTAACACTTCATAGATCTGTTAGATGCAGCAGCATGTAGAGTTTTATTCTAAGTAAGTTTCAATTCGTCATACTCCTCGTGAGATGTTGATTCTACCTTACATGAATATAACAGCAAGCTCTACTATAAAAATGTTTTTAATAAATATCACATACATATTATGTTAGTTCATAAGTACAGTTTAAGATATATTTTTTTTTACTTTTTCCATATAAATAACTTTGTATGGAAAAAGTAATTAAAGTCAATTTTTTTTACGATTTAATCAGTTAGTTACATTACAAAATTAAATAAGACTGTCTGTAATGTATTCAAAAATCTTGTGGCGCATGAAATAAAAAATATTCCTACTTCTTGCGTAACTAATCATGATAAGCAAATTTTTAAATCTTTACAAAAGACGATTAAAGACAATGATCTCATAGTATCTAAAGCTGACAAGGGTAACGCAGTCGTCATTCTTAAACGTAACGATTATTTAGATAAAGTTAATGATGTTATATCAGGAAACGAATTTCTCCATTTGCCTTCTGACCCAACTTGTAAATTTTCTAAAGAAATTAGACAATCTGTAGAAAAGTCCGAATTTATATTTCCTAAAAATTCAAATAAACAAAAAGTCTTAGTAATGAATCCTCATGCGCCAAAGTTATACGGTTTACCAAAAATACATAAGGACCACATCCCCATACGTCCCGTTGTCTCATACATAGGTGCTCCAGCATATTTGTTAGCAAAGTTTTTAAATAACGAAATTGTGTCAAAAATCTCGTTTAAGCCACAATACTCTCTTAAAAATAGTATTCATTTAGTTGATTGCATAAAAAATATTAACTTGCCAAATCGTTGTAAGTTATTATCGCTCGATGTTGATAGTTTATTCACAAATGTCCCAGTCGATGAAACATTAGATATTATGACAGGGCTTCTTGAAAAGAGGAGATTGCATCCTCTTGAAATTTCCGAAATAGTAGAATTAACACAAATTTGTATGAAACAAAACTACTTTAAATTCAACGATAAAATTTATCTTCAAAGAGAAGGTCTTGCAATGGGTTCTCCTCTCAGTCCCTTAATGGCAGAATTATTTATGAATGATTTTGAAAACAAAAACATTGTCAATAATAATAATATTCTTTACTATTATCGATATGTTGATGATATAATTATTTGCTGGACTGGAACAGATAGGCAACTAGGACATTTCATATCAAACTTAAACACAATTCACCCCAAAATAAAATTTAAAGCTGAGTTTGAAGAACAAAATTCACTAAAATTTCTTGATCTTTCGATTACTCGCGTCAACAACAAACACCAGTTTGAAATCTATCGTAAGCCTACTTACACAGACATAACAATACCTTCTATATCATGTCATCCCTGGCAACATAAGCTTGCAGCATTTCATAGTTACATCCAAAGATTAATGACTATTCCGCTTAATAAAGCAAACTATCAAAAGGAACTGAAAATAATATATCGAATTGCTTCTGCTAACGGTTACACTTTGGACACCATTAACAATATTATTAAAAAGAAACAGTCAGCACAAATTAATAAACAATTATATGCAGTCCCTCCCGAAAATCAAAATAAATACAAATCTAGTATAACTTATTTTGGACCGCCTTCTGAACGAATAGCGAAAATTCTTAAATCGCATAATGTAAATGTTGGTTTCAAGACCAATAATTCACTTAGACGTATTTGTAACGGTAAAGATAAACTGAGTAACAACCTAAAATCAGGAGTATATGAGCTTCAATGTTCTGACTGCAATGCCAAATATGTAGGTCAAACGGGTCGTAGTTTTGATATTCGGTATAAAGAACACTTAGCTGCTTTTAGGAACAATAAACCTGAGAAATCCCATTTTGCTAAACATCTCTTAGATAGCGGCCACAATATGGGCCATTCTCACAAAATACTACATATTTGCGATAAAGGTTTTAAACTTAATTTGTTAGAGCAATTAGAAATAATTAAAAATACCAATCAAACATTTGAGCTGCTGAACGAACAAATAAACGTGTCTAAATCCACTCTACTCGATATCTTTAGTTGTAAGAACAAAACACGAGTACCGAGTTAAGTATCGAGTATCGAGTATTGCGTCTCGAATATCGAGTATTGAGTTAAGGTATAAAAGGCTGTTTTTTGAACAAAATTGTCACTTAGCAAGTGACGCTTGTAGAGTCAACACGTCCTGAAGATGCTTCGGTTACGGAGCGAAACGTACGTCGATTGTCGATCGCGATCTACTTGTGTGGTGTGTACTGGTTCGGGTTCGCGCGTTACACTTTTCTGTCAACGGTGTGCTCTTCCGGATTGTGCCGTACGAGTGTGGTTGTTAGATCGTCAAGCTACCTACTTGTGTGGTGTGTCTTAGTTCGGGTTCGCGCGTCTCACTTTTGTGTGGACAGGGTGCTCTTCTAGGTTGTACCATACGAGTTTGGTAGTTCAGATTGCCGCGGTTTATAGCAAGGTAACATTTTTATTCCTTTTAAAGTATGAATTTCCGCAAAGTAACGCCTGATTCAATTCAATATTTAAAGTCGGTGAGCTTGACCGTTCAGGCAAAACTCTACATAAAATTAACAAAGTTACATCGCGTAGCAGTTCAAAATGTTTGGTTTAATCAACAATGTAAACATCTTAACGTAATCCCAAACTATATCAACATAAAATCAAACACACGTAGTCGTTCTTCTGAGATCGCTATTAAAAAAGCGCAAAAAATTTGGCTAAATGAGGAATCGAGACACTGGTTTACTGTTAGGGACAATCTTAAACACCATCTTAAAATACTTTATTCTGAACTCTCTTTCAAGTTACATAACGTTGAATTCGATTTGCTAGATCACAAAGCTAGAGAAATAGCTTCGCTTGAGGTCTATAAAAAATTCCTTACTCAACAAAAGAAATTACGTGCATTAGTTAGTAATTCCCCCAAATCTTCTAAACTTAACAGTAAAAACGATGAATTAACAGTTCTCTCCGATCAAACATTCTATCCACGGGTTAAAAATCTCACCAACACGGTATTTTCAAATGATGAAATGCAATTGTTAGAAAAAGGGTTAAAATACAATATCTCCGAAAATGTTACAAATAAAGCTTTAGAAACACTAGCGGTTGACGCAGAATTAGCAGTTATCATAAACAAAAAAGATAATGTATTCAAAAATCTTGTGGCGCATGAAATAAAAAATATTCCTACTTCTTGCGTAACTAATCATGATAAGCAAATTTTTAAATCTTTACAAAAGACGATTAAAGACAATGATCTCATAGTATCTAAAGCTGACAAGGGTAACGCAGTCGTCATTCTTAAACGTAACGATTATTTAGATAAAGTTAATGATGTTATATCAGGAAACGAATTTCTCCATTTGCCTTCTGACCCAACTTGTAAATTTTCTAAAGAAATTAGACAATCTGTAGAAAAGTCCGAATTTATATTTCCTAAAAATTCAAATAAACAAAAAGTCTTAGTAATGAATCCTCATGCGCCAAAGTTATACGGTTTACCAAAAATACATAAGGACCACATCCCCATACGTCCCGTTGTCTCATACATAGGTGCTCCAGCATATTTGTTAGCAAAGTTTTTAAATAACGAAATTGTGTCAAAAATCTCGTTTAAGCCACAATACTCTCTTAAAAATAGTATATATTTAGTTGATTGCATAAAAAATATTAACTTGCCAAATCGTTGTAAGTTATTATCGCTCGATGTTGATAGTTTATTCACAAATGTCCCAGTCGATGAAACATTAGATATTATGACAGGGCTTCTTGAAAAGAGGAGATTGCATCCTCTTGAAATTTCCGAAATAGTAGAATTAACACAAATTTGTATGAAACAAAACTACTTTAAATTCAACGATAAAATTTATCTTCAAAGAGAAGGTCTTGCAATGGGTTCTCCTCTCAGTCCCTTAATGGCAGAATTATTTATGAATGATTTTGAAAACAAAAACATTGTCAATAATAATAATATTCTTTACTATTATCGATATGTTGATGATATAATTATTTGCTGGACTGGAACAGATAGGCAACTAGGACATTTCATATCAAACTTAAACACAATTCACCCCAAAATAAAATTTAAAGCTGAGTTTGAAGAACAAAATTCACTAAAATTTCTTGATCTTTCGATTACTCGCGTCAACAACAAACACCAGTTTGAAATCTATCGTAAGCCTACTTACACAGACATAACAATACCTTCTATATCATGTCATCCCTGGCAACATAAGCTTGCAGCATTTCATAGTTACATCCAAAGATTAATGACTATTCCGCTTAATAAAGCAAACTATCAAAAGGAACTGAAAATAATATATCGAATTGCTTCTGCTAACGGTTACACTTTGGACACCATTAACAATATTATTAAAAAGAAACAGTCAGCACAAATTAATAAACAATTATATGCAGTCCCTCCCGAAAATCAAAATAAATACAAATCTAGTATAACTTATTTTGGACCGCCTTCTGAACGAATAGCGAAAATTCTTAAATCGCATAATGTAAATGTTGGTTTCAAGACCAATAATTCACTTAGACGTATTTGTAACGGTAAAGATAAACTGAGTAACAACCTAAAATCAGGAGTATATGAGCTTCAATGTTCTGACTGCAATGCCAAATATGTAGGTCAAACGGGTCGTAGTTTTGATATTCGGTATAAAGAACACTTAGCTGCTTTTAGGAACAATAAACCTGAGAAATCCCATTTTGCTAAACATCTCTTAGATAGCGGCCACAATATGGGCCATTCTCACAAAATACTACATATTTGCGATAAAGGTTTTAAACTTAATTTGTTAGAGCAATTAGAAATAATTAAAAATACCAATCAAACATTTGAGCTGCTGAACGAACAAATAAACGTGTCTAAATCCACTCTACTCGATATCTTTAGTTGTAAGAACAAAACACGAGTACCGAGTTAAGTATCGAGTATCGAGTATTGCGTCTCGAATATCGAGTATTGAGTTAAGGTATAAAAGGCTGTTTTTTGAACAAAATTGTCACTTAGCAAGTGACGCTTGTAGAGTCAACACGTCCTGAAGATGCTTCGGTTACGGAGCGAAACGTACGTCGATTGTCGATCGCGATCTACTTGTGTGGTGTGTACTGGTTCGGGTTCGCGCGTTACACTTTTCTGTCAACGGTGTGCTCTTCCGGATTGTGCCGTACGAGTGTGGTTGTTAGATCGTCAAGCTACCTACTTGTGTGGTGTGTCTTAGTTCGGGTTCGCGCGTCTCACTTTTGTGTGGACAGGGTGCTCTTCTAGGTTGTACCATACGAGTTTGGTAGTTCAGATTGCCGCGGTTTATAGCAAGGTAACATTTTTATTCCTTTTAAAGTATGAATTTCCGCAAAGTAACGCCTGATTCAATTCAATATTTAAAGTCGGTGAGCTTGACCGTTCAGGCAAAACTCTACATAAAATTAACAAAGTTACATCGCGTAGCAGTTCAAAATGTTTGGTTTAATCAACAATGTAAACATCTTAACGTAATCCCAAACTATATCAACATAAAATCAAACACACGTAGTCGTTCTTCTGAGATCGCTATTAAAAAAGCGCAAAAAATTTGGCTAAATGAGGAATCGAGACACTGGTTTACTGTTAGGGACAATCTTAAACACCATCTTAAAATACTTTATTCTGAACTCTCTTTCAAGTTACATAACGTTGAATTCGATTTGCTAGATCACAAAGCTAGAGAAATAGCTTCGCTTGAGGTCTATAAAAAATTCCTTACTCAACAAAAGAAATTACGTGCATTAGTTAGTAATTCCCCCAAATCTTCTAAACTTAACAGTAAAAACGATGAATTAACAGTTCTCTCCGATCAAACATTCTATCCACGGGTTAAAAATCTCACCAACACGGTATTTTCAAATGATGAAATGCAATTGTTAGAAAAAGGGTTAAAATACAATATCTCCGAAAATGTTACAAATAAAGCTTTAGAAACACTAGCGGTTGACGCAGAATTAGCAGTTATCATAAACAAAAAAGATAATGTATTCAAAAATCTTGTGGCGCATGAAATAAAAAATATTCCTACTTCTTGCGTAACTAATCATGATAAGCAAATTTTTAAATCTTTACAAAAGACGATTAAAGACAATGATCTCATAGTATCTAAAGCTGACAAGGGTAACGCAGTCGTCATTCTTAAACGTAACGATTATTTAGATAAAGTTAATGATGTTATATCAGGAAACGAATTTCTCCATTTGCCTTCTGACCCAACTTGTAAATTTTCTAAAGAAATTAGACAATCTGTAGAAAAGTCCGAATTTATATTTCCTAAAAATTCAAATAAACAAAAAGTCTTAGTAATGAATCCTCATGCGCCAAAGTTATACGGTTTACCAAAAATACATAAGGACCACATCCCCATACGTCCCGTTGTCTCATACATAGGTGCTCCAGCATATTTGTTAGCAAAGTTTTTAAATAACGAAATTGTGTCAAAAATCTCGTTTAAGCCACAATACTCTCTTAAAAATAGTATATATTTAGTTGATTGCATAAAAAATATTAACTTGCCAAATCGTTGTAAGTTATTATCGCTCGATGTTGATAGTTTATTCACAAATGTCCCAGTCGATGAAACATTAGATATTATGACAGGGCTTCTTGAAAAGAGGAGATTGCATCCTCTTGAAATTTCCGAAATAGTAGAATTAACACAAATTTGTATGAAACAAAACTACTTTAAATTCAACGATAAAATTTATCTTCAAAGAGAAGGTCTTGCAATGGGTTCTCCTCTCAGTCCCTTAATGGCAGAATTATTTATGAATGATTTTGAAAACAAAAACATTGTCAATAATAATAATATTCTTTACTATTATCGATATGTTGATGATATAATTATTTGCTGGACTGGAACAGATAGGCAACTAGGACATTTCATATCAAACTTAAACACAATTCACCCCAAAATAAAATTTAAAGCTGAGTTTGAAGAACAAAATTCACTAAAATTTCTTGATCTTTCGATTACTCGCGTCAACAACAAACACCAGTTTGAAATCTATCGTAAGCCTACTTACACAGACATAACAATACCTTCTATATCATGTCATCCCTGGCAACATAAGCTTGCAGCATTTCATAGTTACATCCAAAGATTAATGACTATTCCGCTTAATAAAGCAAACTATCAAAAGGAACTGAAAATAATATATCGAATTGCTTCTGCTAACGGTTACACTTTGGACACCATTAACAATATTATTAAAAAGAAACAGTCAGCACAAATTAATAAACAATTATATGCAGTCCCTCCCGAAAATCAAAATAAATACAAATCTAGTATAACTTATTTTGGACCGCCTTCTGAACGAATAGCGAAAATTCTTAAATCGCATAATGTAAATGTTGGTTTCAAGACCAATAATTCACTTAGACGTATTTGTAACGGTAAAGATAAACTGAGTAACAACCTAAAATCAGGAGTATATGAGCTTCAATGTTCTGACTGCAATGCCAAATATGTAGGTCAAACGGGTCGTAGTTTTGATATTCGGTATAAAGAACACTTAGCTGCTTTTAGGAACAATAAACCTGAGAAATCCCATTTTGCTAAACATCTCTTAGATAGCGGCCACAATATGGGCCATTCTCACAAAATACTACATATTTGCGATAAAGGTTTTAAACTTAATTTGTTAGAGCAATTAGAAATAATTAAAAATACCAATCAAACATTTGAGCTGCTGAACGAACAAATAAACGTGTCTAAATCCACTCTACTCGATATCTTTAGTTGTAAGAACAAAACACGAGTACCGAGTTAAGTATCGAGTATCGAGTATTGCGTCTCGAATATCGAGTATTGAGTTAAGGTATAAAAGGCTGTTTTTTGAACAAAATTGTCACTTAGCAAGTGACGCTTGTAGAGTCAACACGTCCTGAAGATGCTTCGGTTACGGAGCGAAACGTACGTCGATTGTCGATCGCGATCTACTTGTGTGGTGTGTACTGGTTCGGGTTCGCGCGTTACACTTTTCTGTCAACGGTGTGCTCTTCCGGATTGTGCCGTACGAGTGTGGTTGTTAGATCGTCAAGCTACCTACTTGTGTGGTGTGTCTTAGTTCGGGTTCGCGCGTCTCACTTTTGTGTGGACAGGGTGCTCTTCTAGGTTGTACCATACGAGTTTGGTAGTTCAGATTGCCGCGGTTTATAGCAAGGTAACATTTTTATTCCTTTTAAAGTATGAATTTCCGCAAAGTAACGCCTGATTCAATTCAATATGTCTGTAAATTAAACAAAAGGATTTAGACTGATATAATAAAATTAAAGAATATTTATTGCTCTATTCCATAAACCAACATTTACCAACCATCACTGTTAAAATCTAGCTTTTACTACACTCTAATTTTATATGCAAATTTTAAGCCATAATTAATTGAAATATCGTGATGTGGTTACAATTAGGAACTATTTTATATTGTAGGTTAGGTTTACTTATTAATAGCATTATAATATAAGTTTTCCTTTCATTATCATATCAATTAGCTTTATTAAAGTTCGATGCAGCCGAAGTTTAAGCATCCTAAGTGGTGTGGTTTGACAGCAAGTGGGAGTTGGAAAGTGGGCCAGTTGGCACTGTAGGCGTTAAATTACTCTGAGAACAGTTGGATAGTAATAATATATATAATTGGGATAATTATAACGTTTGCTTCTGATAGTTGACGAGTACAGAGGGATAATAACGAGTATTTGGATCCATTATTATATTGTTAGAGACCAAAGAGAATGTATAGAAGTAGATCTTTATAAATTATTAGCCGACCCGCGCTACTTCACCTGCGTTACATAAGAGAGAGAAACTAAAATACAGTTCTAAAGGAGATGAAATTTTTTTTGTTTTATTGCCAGAAGAACAGAAGCTCTCAAAAAGAATAAATTTTCCCCGTTTTTGCAACATTTTTCATTGACGCTTCATTCATAAGCGTCGTAGTGAGTCGTTATATCGCCTATAGAATTCCTCGATAAACGAGCTATACTACACTAAAAGAATTTCAATCCGAACCACTAGTAATCTCAGGGATTTGCGCGTTCAGCCAAATAAAGGCTTAACCTTTATAATATTAGTAAATATGTAGAAATATCTGTTCAGTAAATAAACCTTAAAAAACATAGCTTTTGTTTAGCTCATCTTGGTTTATACATATTGGGCTTAGCTTGGTACATATTCTGTTGAAATGTACACTTGATATTTAAAAATTTGAAATCGTCATTACTATGGTATGCAACTAAGTCAATCTTTTTTTAATACTATTGGTCAAAGCTAAGTTTGTCGAAGCCGATTTGAATGCACTCTTAGGATGCGTAAGAAAATAAAATCAAATTTTAAATAAAAATGACCCCAAACAACACTGCAAGTACCGTTGTAAACATAAATTTAATTTTCCTTCAACGTAGTATAAATATCTTGTTAATAATAATTGTAATTATTTGTATAATCGGATTGCCTCCCACTTTAATATTTCCGAGTCCAGTGGCGGAGTTATTAACTCAAAGCGAGTAAATTTACATTCACGAGTGCTTGTATATTGTAAAATTATATTTACAAGTTCGATACGATGTTACTATATGTCTGACAATTATTACATTTTCAGCAACAGCTCTAGACAGAGAATAAACATTCCCCTTGATTTACCTATTTCCATTTACCTATTTCGGTATATACGCTAGAAAATAAAAATTTAAAAGTGTAGAATATAAGAAAACTGTTATATTATTTACAAACCCTATTAAAACTAGTAACAGATAGAAGCTTTATTATTTGCGATTAGGTCTAACATAAATTTTCTTCTGTTTACAGCACGAAAAATATATATTAGAAAATATTCTAATGTATGGACGTCTAAGGTCTAAATTTACTGATGGTTGCAAGAAGTATACAACGAAGTATTGATTTTGTTAAAGTATAAGTATAAGACCCCATTAGTACACTATATCATATTAATAAGTAAACAAATTTCACATTTATTAAATTTTACAACAATGGCTAAATATTTAGTATCCTACTAATATCATGAACGCGAAAGTTTGTAAGAATGTATGTATGTTTGTTTCTCTTTCAAGCAAAAACTACTGAATGGAATTTGATGAAACTTTACAATAATATAGCTTACATATCAGAATAACACGTAGGCTATAATTTATAATGGTATAGTGAGAATTATCCAAAATATAGCGGGTGAAACCGCGGGGCGCGGTTAGTTATTAATAAATGATACTTATCACTTGACATCAATACGTATGATATAATAATAATAATGCACTCTTTACAGGAATTAGAACAACCCCATGGGGTTTTTGACCAAGGAACAGGTTTATAAGACTTTTTAACTTGAAACACTAAACAAATTAGGATATATAATAAATTCACGTGATTTTAATATGGTAAACCTAGCATTAACTCTATTATCAAATGCTTTCGAAAGTGTTTTTTTACATTATATAAAACATTAAAAATACAGTAAATATTTTAAGTATAAAAACGATAAAAATAAAATGTTTGTACAAATATGAAGTTACCAAGAAAAGTATTAAGTTGTTATTAATAAGTTGTTCTGTGAACATTATTAAAGTAGGGCCACAACTGACACACAATAAAATCTTCAAGTTTTAAGCCTCTTGCGAAAGAACTTTTTGCGGGTTCGGAGCTTTTTATATTTTTCTTTACCGTTGAGTACGTTATAAATTTTTTACGAGTTATTCAAGCTTAAGAAGCTCAGTATTGAGTTTATATTCGGAGAAAGTTTTTTATTGTTTGCAGTTATTTGAGAATTAACGTCCATCACGTAATATTTAACGCAAATTACTTAAATATTTTTTATATTCGATTCCAATAATCGTTTTCCAGTATTTTTTGTACATTTGTAGATTCTTTAATAGCTTAGCTATCAGATATACCTATGAATGACATATTTATTTCATTAAATGTTTACATGGTATAAAATGAAGTCGCTTCCTCTGTCTGTTCGCTTAGATCTTTTAAACTATTTAATGGATTTTAATGCAATTTTCAGCAATTATTGATAAAGTGATTCAATAGGAAGATTTATATGTATAATACATGCATATTATAGTAGAGAAACCGTATGAAGCCAGGCGGGTCGCTAGTAAAGAATAAGATAAAGTGCCAATGAAATCTTTAACAAAATATAAATGAAATATTTTTATATTAATATTGCTTTTATTATAATGTTATCAAGAAACAATTTTATTAATATAAATTATCGTTGTAATGAGAGTAGCGTAAGAAAGAAATCAGTGACAGACAGACAGTCTACAAATAGTATAGTCTAGACGTGGTTCTAGGTTATTCTAGTTTATTGAGGATCGAGCGAGTATATTTTCATATTTGTCAACGCTTTAAGGCCTTGTAAACTTGTACCTAGGCCTGACCTCACAAGTCCTAAACGCTGTTTTCCGTGTAAAGTGCCTATTTTTATTATATTAAAGGAATAGCAATAACTATAAGTCTATATAAGTACTCTAGAGAAGTTTCTTTAATAGCATACTTACTTTTCCAACAAATTAAACGTCTCTTGAACTAATAACTTATATGTAAGTATAATGAGCATTTAGGTAACTGAATTGAATGCATCTGTACCCACAATTTGTGAGGCTATACTCTAGACGCTGAGGTAATTTGCGAATACCTACGCAAAATGACTGCCCTGAATGAGTAAAGAGCTCCTATCAAGCAAATGTCGAGGAAAATGTTAAGGGAAATTATGTGTATAAACTTAAGGTAATAAGGTATGAAATGTAAAGGTCATGCGCATTAAAAATTACTTAGTATTTTGTTGTCATTTCAAATGTTTAATGTTATTTTTAGTTTTAATCATTTGTTTTATTATATTTTTAGTTTTAACAATTTATTTATATTTTTAGTTTTATTAATATTTTTAGTTTTAACAAGTAGTAGGGACTACCGAATGTTCGAAACAATTTTTTTAGTTTTGGATAATCGGACTTGGATTAAGTCGGAGACTATTTTGTAAGCAAAATGTTCACTTATTATATTTTAATAAAGTGTAAATACATTCTTTATTATGTTTGTAAGCTTGCACGTGAATTTGCGTATTTAATAAGTTGACTATGGTATTTCTGATTGAGATAGACATTTCTTTATTTGTATGTTACATCTATAATTAAGGAGTATACACAATTCAGTTATAACAACTAAATATTATTAACAACAAAATTAATCCACATGTTAACTGTTTTATTTGTGTTGCCTAACATTATTTAACTAAGTAACATACACACATTTACCTTGAATAAAAATTATTCGTTATTGAATATTGCCTACTAAAACTTGGATACGTAGCTCGACAAAAAGTGTCTACATTTCCAATACTTTTTGTTTGTAATCATCATATTTTATTACAATAATTACCGACCCCCATGTTGTTGTAGATGTATTGTAACCAAACTGTAGGGACAAAACCGCGCACTTGCTGGGCTCGATTTAAGCTTCATATTAATTATTGCAGTTTGTGATAAAAAAAATCAGTTTACTAACAGATTTGCTGCATTTTACATATTATGGGGACCCCCGTTTACCAAGCGCTATCACAATAGTTCACCTACAGTCGCGTTATATCACTACAGTCAGTACGTATAAAGAAAGGGTCAAATTGTAGGAAAAGCCCACACAAAATAAGGAATTTCTATTATTTTGAGGTTAATTAAACGGGATCGCACATCCCGTCAACGCCGTTCGCTCGCCGTCTCATTGCGACTTTTTTTAAATAAAAGCGGGGATTAATTTTAAATACTAAACACTGTATTGCTTTTTGACATGTTAAATAGATTTTACGTGTAAATCAAATAAGGTATCAGGTAAAAAACATAATAAACACGCAATCGAGATCACTGTTCAGCTTCCTAAAATCCACCAAATCCTCCAATGAAAGGGAGATTATGTATGGTCCGCCATAAATATTGAATACAAGACTGTTGTTCCACAAAGGCCAGTAGATTGATGGCCACCGCGACGGAGTTGAGCGCTTGGTAATTGACATTCAGTAAATATTGGCGGATAGAATAAACCGTAAATTGAGTTTTCAAACCAGCCTAAATTAATTTGCAAGTTCATAACAGTGTCGACGTAAAATTTTTATTAAAACCAAATCCCGAGGCTTGCGAAGACTGAAACACTTTCGTTGGATAAACAATATCCCGTTTCGGCCGGAATTAGGTAACGTTCTATATTAACTCGTAAATCATCTACTTTGAGAATCAGTTCATACAATTTTTAATAATATTTTTTAAATATTGATTTATGTTAACTAGTCATAATTTAAAATCATTAACTGTATTTGTAATAAAACATAGTAATTATTTTACGAAAAACGAAAATATTAATGAATTCAATTTTAATGGGAAGGCATGAAGCATTTTAAAAATTAAAAAAATACCCGCAAACTAAGTTGTAATTAATCTTTGTCATATAGGTATAATAAATGTTTCAACTGTTAACAATTTTTTTTAAACATTAAATAGCTTGTTAAAACCAAAAAAAAAATTAAAAATTATTACCGAAAATATGTTAGATTTAATGTGTATATTGCAAATAATCCTTTTTTTAAATAATGAGGATATCCATATATTACTGCCAAATTTTATAAGCAATTCTAAACTTTAAATTCAATAGAGATAAGACGATTGTTAATCTAATTTAAAATCTATGGAACGTTCTAGAAATAATGACAGGTATATGAGGGTTAGTACAAAAGCAAAACAGCTAGACAATAGCAATATAGCCAGACTAATATTTACCGAGGCATCTGTGTAACAGTGTGTATGTATCTAGGTGTATCAAATGAATTTGGCAACGCCTCGCAAAGCGCACAATACTAGCTATTGTCCTCAGTTTCATAACTTAGCAATAATGCAGCTGACTCCTGGCCTATAATTCACTGCACCGCAATCAGGGCACTACCTATTGAGTTTCAAAGTGCACTTTCGATATTATGTGGCTCTTTGTACTTCCTACGAAAAGCGGAGATTTATATTTCGCGTTTTAAAGGAGGTCTAGTGGTGATTTTTCTTTGCGACCACTTGAACGAATTGTTTGTTGAGCTTTGTTATTCTGTTTACAATCAGTGCCTTTATACTTTGTAAAAACTATTTGTACTTTAACTGTTTGAATATTAGATTTTAAACACAACAATTATATTCCTAGAAATAGTAAAAATCCAAAAGGGAATCGTAACTGAGTTTGAAATAAGTTCATTACTAAATGTAAGTGTATGTTGTAAATTGAAGTTGATGATAATCAACATATTATAGGATAATTCTATATTATAGATTAGTTAGATAAACACTCTGCACAAGTAATTTCAACCACTTCTGTTAGGTTCCTCCATTAAAAGTTACTTCGATTTATACTATTAAGCTCACGTTTGGACTGGAAATGCTCACGAATAACGTTAGAAGAAGTACTTATACATCTGCAATTGTTTCTTCTAAATGTTTTAATTCTAATCTCGATAAATTTTTTGAAATGTAGACAAAATTAAATCTCATTGAAAGCACTTTAAAGTTAACGTAAATTATATTCTGGACTAGATTCACATAATTTTGTAATTGATTTCTCAGAAAAAATAATGGGATATAGATGAAAAATATTTCCTTAATTTTACATATTAAATAGAACATTTTTTTAATCCCTACTTTGTTTTGCGCTTTCGGGAATTAATTGTCACGTTGTTTTTCCATTAAGACAAACACACTTATTTGGCGTAATATACCATAAAAAAGATTTAATTCAATTAAATCGTACCGTGTAAGTCCTTCGCTTTAACAGCAAAATTGCTGTTCATTATAAATTTATCAAAATTCACAGCCCAATAAATTTAGTATGATTGCGGAAACAGTTATTATAAACCGGCACCCTGGCTGTAAAATATCGATAAAAATCCGGCAAGATTTATGGAGCTAGACAAACAGACTCGCATTTGTCTCAATTATCTCGACAGGCCATCTGTCAATCAGCGTCCCGGTGGAGTGATTCGTTACCGATTTGTTTGTAAGATGAGGTCCTTGCAAGATTGCATAGGATTATGTGAGCAGACGTATTAAGTAGTCTATCTCTTCGTCTTTATGCCTTCTTAATTAATGATTAACACAACAAAATTTTGTTGTTCTTATTTTGTGTTGTGAGATAAGATTTTGATTTTTATGATTAACTATATAACTCTACTATCTGAAATAATTCTTCATTAAAATTTTAATGCTGTTATTTGATGAAAGCATACTGATTCCGCTATATTATGTATTTTACTAGCTGACCCGGCGAATTTCTAAACCGCCTAACAGTCAATGAATGTCGTGTTAAAGATTAGCTGAAATGTAGACAACTAATGTCAATTCTTTTTGATTACTGACATTATTCGACATCCGAATAAATATTGTGGATGTATCTAGTCGATTCTAACCTTTAATTAAATACGTTCTTTAATTCGAGGAGAGAGTTTACCGTATCGACGGGATGAACATTTAATGTTTGTCAATTTTCCAATATTTTTAATAGTTATTTTGCTATTCGGGATGGTGATAAATACAGCAATTCAAAAACCATGAAATAATAATAATGAAAATGTTTTTGAACTTACCCGACTTTGTTTTGTGAGATATTGATGAGATGGAGCTATATCTGAATAAAAATACCTACGATTTACTTTCAAATTTATAATATGTAAAATTTAGAATAAAACGATTTTAGAAACAGTCGAATAGAACTCGGGCGCACCAGTTCTTCTGTTAAATTTAGAAACTACATATTGGTGGACTGATTTTGTAGATGGAAGTATAAAAGTTTTCTAAGGAAACCCCAAATAATCGTTTTGTCGGTTCCTAAAATTTACGAGCATCTATTGATTATTTTTTATGAAAATGTCATCAATGTATTTACAGTACCAAATATTCGCAATTTATGTAGGTCTAATAAATAATGTAAGACGGGACGAGGGACCGCAAAAAGCTTTGAACTTTGGTGACCATAATTCAGGATATTTAATCATTGGACGCTACTTGGTGAAACTTGGTCGACTTAGTTCCTGGTCTTGTGCTTCTTTTTTGTGTTTTCAAAACCTTGTGGAGCTTGTACTGCTGTCGTTAATATACTGACAATCCTTCACTTTATTGACATACTAATCTATTATTAGTAGAATTCAGGACCTATATTCTACTAATACGAATTTGAAAGTGTATATCTTTCGAAGTTTTGTAAAACATAGAATCAGCTAACTATATTTGGATAAAACTTAGCGCAAATATACTTATCATCCTGGAATAAAGTGATAATACTTGTAAGATTGAAGGGTGTGGAATTCACGCTAAAATGGCTAAACAAATTTGAATGAAAAATAATATTGCAGCTATATAATTTCAAAAACAGTGTTCAATTTTTGCTCTTTACTAATCATTGTTATAAATACCTCTCGCATTATACAAATATTCTTTGATGTATATGTAATGTACAAACAGACGTTTAATAAGCTATATTTTATTATGTGCGTAGATAATAAAAGAGGCATGATAATGAGAGTCGCACCTAAAAGTATTTTATTCATATTAAAAATTACAAAACGTAACATTTTGAGTGTTCTCTTAAAACGTAGCTCGTAAATAAGACTTCCTTTACGACTTAGTCAATATCTCACAAAGTTTTGCCAATCGCAGCGCTTCAGTTTTACGATTACCTCGCCAAATCTCCGAGTTACATATCAATTTTGACATGTGACGCTATTGCTGAATATTCCTATTAAATTTATGGTGACAGGCTTGGTACTTAAAACTTTTTATGGGTCTCAGTTTATGTGCTTCCAAGCAGCTCGAGGGAGCAATTTTTTCTGGATGAAGATACAACATTTGTGGAGGAAGAAAATAAAAAGTGTGTATGTGTGTATCCGGACACAAAGGTTCACTTAATGGTAGCTCTTAAGTGAACCTGTAGATCTGCTCACAACTTTATATACCTACACTACCTGCTTTGATTAACATATCTTAAACCAATTACTATCCTAATAGATAATCCTATTGTATTGTATCCTAATTTACCCTTCGATAACAGTTTGGACAATTTGACTTTATTACTATATTAAATTAATAAAGTAAATATTTAATAATAGGTTATTTGAAATTTTGCAATTGATTATGATTGCGTTTTGGTTTTAAACAGTACAATTCTTGCACTTCTGATGGAAATACACACTGACTCTTTCGTACGAAATGAGTTCCAATATAACTTTCGTGGTGACGTTTTTCTAAATAGCTCTTAATGCAATCTGTAGTAGCAAGAAGGGGGTAGGCGGAAGCCAATAGTAAACAAGCAATTAAACTTTATTGCTGTCTTTAAAGTAAAACCTGACTAATCAATTCTAGAATTTTTGGTACTATAACTTATACATATGTATTACATTGGTGCAAAAAATATTGATATTATATAGAGGTATTGTTTTGATGGACTTTTCATGGTCGCTGTGGCGAGACGCCTATACATATACTATTTAACTTTATCAACCCAAATCTTTAGTGAAAGATGACTAGCACTATGGCTAATCGATTATTATTACCAAATTTCGCCTTCGATATAACTTTGGACGAAGATTAGCAAAACCATATTATCAAGGTATTAACCGAAGTAAAGTAGAGCGGTGCATAACGAGGCGGAAGTTACAGTGGCGTATGTTTCTTGCCAACTACAGCCATTACGAGCTCGTGCCCCATCGTGCCCCAACCTCCTAACTTTAGAGACGTGGAAACAATCGCTAACTGCTCACATTAAAACTCTGACGATTTTAAAATTACATAATATGATAACGATCCATAGGGAAAGTTAAATGTTGTCTATGATATTGTTTGGTAGACTCATTATAGCACTTATTTATATACACACAAAATACTGGAGTTAACAAGATTATATTATATGTCGGGATTTTAAAGATGAGAAGGAAGAGGAAGAGGGGGTATATTGAGAAACACTACGAGCGGTGATGATATTATATATATATTGGCTAAATGCAACGTAGATACTTCTATTGAACCGATAAATGATCAAATATGATCTCTAACAATTACGAGAGAAACCTAAGCAGTGCCTTAGACTTGTAACCAAGGTGTAAGCTTAAGCAATTCCTTTATGTGATCACAACACTCGCATGCACTGCTCAGATTCTCTGTTTAAATCTAAGGTTAAACCCTATAAACCTAACCTAACACAAGACGTGGCAACTAAATTGTAAGGTAAATAAAATAACCTTAATCGGACAGCACTCTCAACTTTAACACTGCACTGCACAACACTAACACTATCCAGGGACTACTGCACTGCTTGAGATACCGAGCAAGAGTAAGACCACAGTCAGACTGTTGAAGGCATATAGATGGTCGAGGCTGTCTAACCGACGGAAGTGACTACTACCCTACTCTAACGCCATAGATATGAAGATTCGATTATTCGATAATCTTTTACTATTCTCCGACATATATATGTCGGGGATTTTAAAACGATGTGAAAGGAAATGGAAGGAGGAAGATGGGGAATATTGGGGAACACTAAAAGGGGGTGATGGTATTGAATGGAATATTGGGTAAACGCAACGTAGATACTCCTAATGAACCGATTAATGATCAAATATGATCTCTAACAATTACGAGAGAAACCTAAGCAGTGCCTTGGACTTGTGACCAAGGTGTAGGCTTAAGGAATTCCTTTAAGTGATCACGACACTCGCCTCCACTGCTAGGCTCTCTGTTTAAACCCAAGGTTAAACGCACATAAACCGAATCTAACACAAGACTAACCTAACCTAAGGCTAACCTAACCTAACATTGTGTTTACTTAACCACGTGGCAATTACATTGTAAGGACTTACGTGACCTTAGTTGGACAGCACTTCCACACTACACTGCACTTGACACTATCACTATCACTAGCACTACTTAGATGATGTTCACTTCTTGAGAGACCGCGCACGACTAAGACTTCAGTTAGACTGTCGATCGCATATAAAGGGTCGAGGGTAGAGACTGTCAAAACAACGGAAGTGACTACTACCCCACTCCAACGCCATAGACAACGATAACGATTCGATTAATCGATAATCTTTAACTATGCTCCGACATATATAATGTTTGTTTATTGTGCTTCTTTCAAATTATAACTAACCAAATCAGATAGTGCAGAGTTAATTCTTACTTAGCTTGGTTAAGTTCAAGCACAGGATAGGACTAATAATGAATTGAAATGGCCCTAGTAAACCTTCACCTGGGTTACAAGCCCCAGGAACTGCTCACTTTTCTAATTAAAGTCTTATCTTATGCGTGTTATTCTTTAATACAGGTTACATCTATGACTGTAGATAATGTCTGTTAAACTAATTATAAGTCAGACATTATTAATAGATTGTTAGTGTAACAATAAAATTTAAAATCTTTTAAATATATAAAGAAAATGTTTACCTTTTTACAATAAGCAACCTTAATTTTATATTATAACGAAATTTCTCTATTTTTCAGAAAAATTACGTACCTAATTTCGTTTTAAAAACCCCATTCTCCTAACGGGAGGTAGTTTAAGCTCAGCGCTTACAATAAATGGTCTGTCTAATAAACGGTTATATCACGACCTGACCTTGCTCTCCGTTACAGATTATTAATGTCACTGCAATATTACCGTTGGCTTTTATAGCCTATTGTAATAACAATTATATTTTATTTTATTTGTTTCATATACTGTATGTTTTATTTTGTAGTTCAGCAAACAATTTGCTCGTAATGTACTACAATAAGAACCTTATTGTAAGGTTTCTTTTACTTAATACCTAGCTAATTAAGTTATACACTTTTAAAGGGAATTTAATCATTTTTTTTAGGTACCGTAATTATATGTTAATTAAAAAAAACCAATGAGCATAACTACTATTTGCATACTAGTAGTGGATTCATAGATTCATGGATATTACTAACAAAATATTTGCAAATGATGTTTTTCATTTGAGAAGTAGAAATAAAAGGAATAAAAAATAGTTCATAGAAATACACGTGACCTGTTGCTAGGCTACTGATATAAATCTTATAATAAAAGTTTTCTCTGGTTTTCTTCAATTCTACTTTAAACGAGATTTCATAACTACAATTAGCTATTTTCCAGTACTTCTCTTAGCATGTAATTTTCATTATATTAGTGAAGGATATATATAACGTTATATCTCGTAATAACTAGTAACGTAACAGAAATGATAGTAACAAGTATTTGTGTGATTGGTTAACGTCGACCGCAATAAGCCGAACACGCTCGGTGCTCACAACAAATGGGCCATGTAGCTCTACTGCGCTACTGCTGACCTTCCTGTAAAGCGTATATTAGTACATGCTAGTCGCTGTGGGGTGCTTTACTTATACGTTTTATTGATAGTGTTTAAAACCCCTGTCCGTAACATAATCTGAAATAGTCTAACAAGAGAACTCATAGTGCAATTTGTATGTGTAGAGTCTACAATGTGTAGTATTATGTTTAATCATATGAATCGTACCGTTATCTACTTTAAATGCTAGATAGTGAATAGTATTAACATACAGTTTCGTAAGCATAAGCTAATAAGCATAAGATGTACAAAATATAAGTTAGCTTATCATGATCTAAGTCTATAAGTTAGCTATGTGAAACAAATTGGTCTGCGTCAGCCGTAACTGAAACTCACTTGACCTTGTCATAAAATTAAACGCGTTTAGCTAATTAATATAAGTGCTTAAGTACTGCGCGCTTCTACCATAATGAGAGTGCTGGAGCCTACAGCTAAGGTACGGCGTACACTACGTAGCTTATCGTAGCGTTTCGTAGCACCTCAAAGGACGTCGCAACGTAGCGTAGCATATATAAATAAAACAGAAAATAAACATATTATGCTGATACTTCTTTACGTTTTCACGATTTTTATACATTGAACAATACTTTTTAAACTTTGCAGTATTTGTGGTCGCAGTACAGACTGGCTTTAATGTGCTAAATTTGTTTTTTCTGTAGAGCAGCTACTGCTCACAGTGTCTGTATGTATTATAGTTTTTGTTTGAGATTTTATTACCTATATTTGATGACAGGATCCCAAAACAGATGGTATTAGCCAACCATCCTCTCTGTTGAAAGTGATATTATAATAATGGGCATAGTGTTTTTTTTATTGATCAAATAGCCGACCCGCGCGAATTCGTTCGCTTATTGCTCTGCTCCCATGGGTCGTAGCGAGATGTTAAATAATCTAAGTTACTCCTTGTTACATCAGCTATCTGCCAGTGAAAGTCCTGTCAAAATCGGTCCAGCTGTTTTAGAGATTTGGTGGAACAAACAGACAGACATTCCGACCCACAGACAGACAGGCAGACAAAAATTGTATAAATGGTGTTTTGGTATATGTACCGTGTATACATCTACACATATGCACTTAGTAATAACCGGTTATTTTAATATTACAAACAGACACTCCAATTTTATTTATTGGTATGGATTTTTTTTATGATGGGGTAACAAATAAATGGTTTTGCTGACAAAAAAAATCTTAATTTAAATTAAGTATTTTTAATTTATAATTTTATTACAATACAAGAGAACTAGCGTAAAAATATCATATTGGTTAGTATATCTTACAGTCTAGCGCTTTTTAGTTGCTGAAGCCGTAGCCTTATTGTAAGAGCACCCGAGCCTAGAGAGCATTAGAGATAACATAACGTATAAAAGGTAACGACGACACGTCACACGATATAATCCTTATAGTTTTACATTATGTGTATATTGTATTACTAAATGCATCTAATATAATGTCCAAAATTAATTTGTAGGAAATTCTTTAAGCCTAGAAGGATTATAGGCGAATAAAGCTAAGACCTCCAGAGCTTATTTAGAAGTGAAAACTTCTTTAGCGGCGTTGTGTACTTTTGGGATGGGTTGGAAAAAATGTTAAACTCGCGTCAAGACACGTGACCTGATCGAAAATTCGTAAACGCAGCCTGATAAAAAATTTGTAAGACGCATAATATAGTTCGGTTTTTTTGAGTTTTGTTCTTTGGGAGTAATCAAAAATTCACAACGTTAATGTTCTAGTTTTCACTTCTACCAGCACTCCCCCAGTAAAGTTTCAGATAATTACTAATATTAACTATAATAAAAAATATAGTTCTAACAAGAATTTAAATTCTAAAATAAATATAGTTTATGATATATTAGTCGATATTATTAATTCTATGAAATTATCTTCAAACTGATCTATCGAAACGGATTGCTCATACGTTATCTAGCTTCTAATTTTAGCTACTGAAATGTAATCATCAATGAAAATTAAAATTTACAGAATTTTGAAACTACCTATAAGTGCTTTGGATTGTTTATAAATGCTGCAGCTTTTGTTAAAAAGAGATTATTTTTAAGACAGTCTAAAGTGCAACGCTAAAATCCGTGAAATTGAATACACGCTCTCATATATACGTACTCGTATGCTCGAGCATAAGATACATGAGTAAAGACAGAAAGGAATGTCTAAAAGGATTTTTACAAAACGTTAGATCTAGCTCTTAGCAGATTTAAACTGGAATTCACTCATAATTTTTCCACTTACCCGCCTCTCGACGACGGCTATTTATTGCAAGAGATCGAGAGCTTAAGAAAATATTTCAAAGTAAATAAAATGTTTAGAGGCTTTAAATCGTAAATGGTATAAACATAAATTTCTCCTGTGACACCATTTACGACGTTTCTTTTTAAAAATATTTATCAACAGCTCTAAAGTTTATCCTAATAGTTCAGAGGCAGTTTGATTTGTAATTCCGTGGATTGAATATTGAATTATCATAGTAAAGTGTGAGGCACAGACCATAAATGTTATAATTAAAGGGACAAAGCCAGGTTCTAAGTTGCGTAAGGAAACTTTAAAAACGTCGTTTCTGTTATCGTTATTCTTAACGTACAAATAAATTTATTTTCCAACTAACTTCCTCACTAGAAAAACTCAATTTTACCACAGTGAAGCGATTTATTTGTAAATAATATTCGCTAACATAGTAGTCTGTTTAAAATCTTATAGAAGTAAATGTAAGGTAGTTCAGTAACTACATTTAGTTCAATGATATTAAACAGAAATACCTTGTATTTATTTTCTATGTTGCTCTTTAAGTAATTCTGTAAGTGATTTCTGTTCCAAGGATTCTATTTGTAGAAAGATAGTATTTATTTGTAGAAATGCACGATGCATTTAAAAGCGCGAACTCACTACTAATTAATTAGATTTTTAATCAATATTATTATATTAAGTTGTGTATGAATATGATACAATTATGATTCTGAAAGTAACATAGGTTATTATTCAACCGACTTCTGATATTATATAATCATAGTAAAAACAACAAGCGATAATAAACAACAATAAAGCGACAATCACGTTGTATAAAACAAGAAAATTTCAATATATTTATAACAGCTTATTTTTTTAGACTAATTATTTAATTAGTTTGTTTTAGACTAATTATTTATTAATACACATCTATCAAGTGCAATTGTTGTCTGTACAGATATTGTCAAAGAAGTTTTAATAACGGTGTAAAAGTTGGGAGAGGATAATTTTCAATTCAAATTTTTCTAACTTAATTATTTTATAATAAGACAAAAGTGAATAATTCTAATTTAGTTTCAAAACAACTGTTAACAGTTAGACCCGAAGGAATATCACTTAAGTTATAATTGTGTTGGTTGCACTTTTTGCGGTGCTCAGTGGTATCCAGTTCTAGGAATAAGAAAATGGAAATAATAGCAATTTGCTTCTAGATCCTTTAGATTGTAGGAACTGCAACATTTTAATATTTATTCTATGATCTTTGAACTGCTATTAAATTGTAACTATTCTATATTTGATAATTAAAATGATCAGTGTTTACTTGTTGATGAAGTAAGATGTATATATAAATTATAGGATTGTTATTTAACAATTTTTATTTCAGAATTTAATCATGGTAAATGAAACTAAACTTAGAAAATTTTTTAATATATAAGTGAACTCTAATTAAAAACTACTATTTACTTAGTTAATTTAACTCCCTATATCCCAAAATGAATAAGCGACCCTTATGAGATGTCTTTCTTGTTCGTCTGTCTGTCATTGTCAAAATCCTTTTTCTTAGGAGTGCATAAAATTCAGACCCTATAATAATCTACAGACCCTTAGAGTTGTAAAAAAATCTCACAACCGTTTATGTTGTTCCTTGAAATTGAGTTGACCTAGAATCACATAATTTGGTAAGAAGCAAGGACATAAAGCACACATTAATTTAAAAATAATGACGATAAACGATAACAATAAGAAAATACATTTTTGCTGTTTGTAAGCTGATTGTAGCCTACGACGATGTAATAGGACGAGAGCTTAACAATGACAAAGTTAAGTTTGTATCTCAATCCAGATTGTACCCCTTTGTAACCCTCCATAAGCTAGTCTGATTTACACTTTTGGTTTATTACTATCCTTGCACAATATTAATCTTAAACCCACTTGTATCAATTTTCATGTATAATGTATAAATCTATACATTAATCACATGTGATCTTTGTTCTGAAATATCAACAATATAAGTTCAGTCATTCAATCGGCTGACAAAACATTGATTCGAGCTTGATTAGGCATTCAAGGCGAAGGGTGAACCCGATTCAATCATTCAATCAAGCCAATTCGAATACATATAATATGTATTTATAATGTATACATGTTTTGATCAACGTATATTGTGTTTCAAAGCATATAACGTGGATATTGTTTCATATATTGCTTTGTTGTATAACATCAATATTACCCATTTAATAAATCCCCTTTTTATTTTATAATCAAATAATCTTTCATAATATTAGTTACGCGGCTTTCATGAACCTCAAATATATTATATTGTATGAAAATATGCGAAAATAATGTTTAATAAAATCTCTTATGCAACCTACAGCAGCTGTACTGCATTATATAATTATTGTAAAACAAGCGCAATTTTATGCCAAAAAAAAAACAAAACCGTATCCAATATTATGCATTTGGTTAATAATAATATACACTGTTTTATTTAAAAACAAAATTATCCTTAGCCAGGCGCTTAAGAGGTTTCTGAGACTCAGAAAAAAGGGCAGAAAACAGATCATTTAAATTATGTGATATTTTTATTTAAAAAAATATATTGTCTAGTTTATCAAAACAGTAAAACAAAACTGAGCAAACTTTGGAATACATTTTAATCTTTTATATAATATTTAGGTAAAGTAGTATGTAATCAAATTTATTATCTAATCTATATTTTAATACTACGAGGACTCACTCAACCAGGTATAATTTATTATCTTTAAAACATTAACTGTCAACCTATAATTACGACCTAATTGAGCCGTAGCAAATCTCTGAAAATCAAAAAGATATTTTTCGTTTTTCATTTCGGTGTTATCTAAACGACTTTAATAATTCAAAATCATGCAATAATCAATGTTCTCAGTAACCCCGCAGGTTCTAAGACACATCAAAGAAATGGGATAGTAACCACTGACTTTTGATTGTAGTTTAAAAACATACCAACAGAGAGTTAAACAACCAAAGAGTTAATATCATAATTATTATCACAGAATTCATAATATTAATATATAACTTGGTTCATATAGATACAGTTTATTTAAAATAAGTTGTGGATAAGGCTTATTTTCCAACCTTTCCGAGCAACTTTAATAACCTTTTGTTATTGTTTTGTTATCGGCTCCACCGCGGGCGAGGGCGACGGGGCGACTGACCCAGATCAAATAAGGATTATGCGAAAACTCATTTCACATGCCATTATCTTGAAATAACGTATTTTCTTACTATTAAATATTGAAAAGTATTCCCTCAACTAATGTCATAAAGTATGAGGTTATCAATTGTCCTTATAAATATAACTTATCAAATTTGAGGGGTTTGTATATATATATATAATACTTAGCGAACCTTCTTTGACGTTGGACGGTTTCTCTACTAAAATATGCATGTATTAAAAACCTTTTTGAGTCTATTAATGACAACCACATTAAAGTCCGTTGGGTAGATTGAAGGATCTAAGCATATAGAGAACAGGAAGCGATTTTAAAAGTGAAAATTTATCAATTTTCAATACCAAGAGCCAAAGTAATAATTTCTTATATTTTTCTTTGCATGTCTGTCTGTTTATATCGCGTATCGCGTGTGTATCGTGCAATGCAGTTTTATGTATAAATTAAATTTAAGTAATTATTAAATAGATATTTGTAGTTTCTGTATAATGTGTAGTATGTTTAATGTTTTATATACTACATTCGTTTTTCGTATGTTATATAGAAATTGCACGAAGTCGGTAAGTATTGCTACAGGCTACTTGAAAGGCTTTGTTTAATTTAAATCGGATGTAAAGGTTAAATTATTATTATTTAAAAATGTTAAAAAAAAATGACAAATGTTGACTGCAAAATAATCCTTTCAAATAAAGTCACATTAATTCTAGTTTGTAACAAACTCAGTGAAACGTTTCACTGTAAACAAGAAATCGCTTTGACGTGTATCTGTATCTGTTTGTGCAAACAAAGTTTTGTATATCAGTAGATATGTGAAACGATGAAAAATGAAACTCCCATTGCAATTTAAAAGTTTTTACAAAAGGTCAAAGTATTCGCGTTTGCTTTTTTCAAAGTTGAATAGTTTTTCGCTTTTATGTGTACTTGGTATCTTTTTTTGTAATATAATGTAGGAGACTATAGTAAATAATGCGTTTGTTTGAATTTTAATAATTCAGAAATTTAAAAAGTAATTTTTTTAATGACGGATAAGGGACAGACCATCGTAACCATCGTTGCCCATGGACATCGACAAAACTAGAGAGTATCTCTTGTTTTGAAGATGCGTTGCCGCTTCGTAAATGCACGGGTACCGCAGCATCATTGGGATGGGAGAGGGAGGAGGTAGATCAGGCCCACATGCAGCTCGACCGGAACGCGTCAGTGACATTTGGTGGTCGGATACGCATACTGGTGGTCGCAAGCCAGTCGGGGAACAGATCCCCCTACCACCAAGGGAGTGCCGGTTACTCGGTTCTTACGAGATGCTCTCCCAGCGGCAGTGGGGAATTGTATTCTAACCCGTCCCCTCACGGGTATAAAGACAGACTTATTAGTAGTGATAATAAAATAAATGAGACCAAATTTGGCTATCCCACGATAATATAGATGTCGTTATTATCGAATCTTCGGTCAATATTCCAAAATAGTGTCCTAAGCACGCACACGTAAATATTTTCTAATGTTGTAATGTAAATTAAGATCAGTCCTTTTCTAATATTTTTCTAATATTTATTTTGAGAGTTGTGTGGATAAATTAAACATTTTATCATTATAAATAAAATGTCATTTTGTCAAGCATAAAAAAAACTACAAAATTAGAGGCTAAGACTGAATTGGATCTCTTTTTGAGTTTTGCTATTTTTAATTGGTAGAGTTTTGCCTCGGGCGCTTTTAACTTTTAAAATGTTTCCATCAATTGTGTTTTATATAAATAGCGCTACAAGCGACCTCTACAATTAGAACTTAACCACAAGATGTTTTCCTTTTATTGTGTTGCAATTATCAAGTCTGCAGAAGTGTCTTTTATTTTGTTTGTTCATTAAAAATTGAAAAACATTTGTTCATTTCTGTTGAATTTAAGAAGTATAATTTTATTAAAACCACGTTATTTAATTTTCTTTTGCTTTTAAGCACTTCTACTTAATATTGGCAACACTAATGACATTATTTCATTTGCTTTACAACTTATAGACTCTATTCCAATAGATTATGGGAAATCTTCATTGTGAAGTAAAAATGTAGTTAAGTAAAATCGATCCCCATACTTACTATTAACGTTAAATGATGGGTAGTTAGGTCACCCAGTAAAAGCTGATGGTTTTGCAATCAATAAAGGCCTTGTAAACCTACACTTCTTTCACAAACCCCCAAAATTACTTAATTTTGGTTTAGAGTTAAATATATATACCAACTCAGTGTACAGAGAGTTTGACGACTGATATTCAATAGTGAATATTGATTGTCATAGTGAAGTTAAATGTAACCTTTATTAGAGATTAATGTATGTCCAGGAATGTATAATTTAACTAACTTAAATTTTAACCGTGTTAGTTACTGTTCTGCTATCTCAAAAGGCCTTATAATATACCAGTACGTGTGACACAAGCCCTTTAGCAGTGCTTGTTAAAGTACAATATACCTTATATACAATTAATATTAAGTAATTTCATTAAGAAACATCATTCAATTAACCTTACACAGAAACGTCTTTGTACAATGTGGAGACAAAGTTTGCGTTCTAAAGGAGCTAAGCAAACAGTGTTGCGAACTGGGAATTTGCATGTTTACCCTCTAGCTTCTATACTTATACCTACTCTTCACACAACATAAGATATTTTATCAAGTTACAATTCCTACAGGTGATATAAATTCTTATAGTAAATCCATAATACTTAACAATCAATTCTATACAGAAGTGTCATACATTTTATATAATTTCATTTCATTACTGATTCATCATTATAATAACTTTTGGCCTATAAAGCAGAATGTCCAAAAATATCATTTTTTTATGGTAGATAAGGTGCAAACGGGCAAATGGTCTACCTGATAGTAAGTGGCTACCATCGCCCATGGACATTGGCAAAACAAGAGATACTCTCTTGTTTTGTCTATGCGTTTTGTCCTCGAAGATAGAGTGAAGAAAAAAATACTGCGGTCTTAGCGGACCCTGAGCAAGAGACCAAAGTCCACTAGATCCGTAGCAATAATGGGTTGGGAGAGGGAGGGGGGTAAGTCTGGCCCACATGCGGCTCGACCGGAACGGATCTATGACACTTGGCGGTTGGATTCGCATGCTCGTAGTCGCAAGCCAGTCGGAGAACAGATCCACCAAAGGGGTGCTGGGTTCGGCTCTTACGAGATGCTCTTCCAGCGGTAAAGGAATAGTATTCTAACCCGTCCCCTCACGGGTATAAAGACAGACTTATTAGTAGTGATAAAAAAATAAATGAGACCAAATTTGGCTATCCCACGATAATATAGATGTCGTTATTATCGAATCTTCTGTCAATATTCCAAAATAGTGTCCAAAGCACGCACACGTAAATATTTTCTACTGTTGTAATGTAAATTAAGATCAGTCCTTTTCTAATATTTTTCTAATATTTATTTTGAGAGTTGTGTGGATAAATTAAACATTTTATCATTATAAATAAAATGTCATTTTGTCAAGCATAAAAAATATTTATAAATAATGTAACTAGAAAAAGATATAAGTAAAAATGTTTTGCATATAATTTTATTACAAGCATTAAATAGGTAGACAAAATGTTTTTAAATTATAACTGGACTATTTAATATTATATTTTAAGTTAATACAAAAATGCAAAAATCTTTAAAATAATCTGCAATCTTTCTTTGTAGAGGCAACATCTTCTGAGAATGCTTGTAATAGAAAAATACTCTTCAAATACTTTTTTAACGTCTGCTTTATTGAATACTTTAAAAATAAAGTGTAGCGGATGCGATTTAAAACTACTGTCAAGCCATTTTCAACTTTATATCGATGAGGAAATGATATGTAAAGGAAGTAGTAAAGCAAGAACGAATACATACTTGTACAAGTTTAACTAACGTATGTTATAGCACGATATTTATTGTTTTTGTAGATAACTATCCTAACTTGCCCAACACTCCTGTGGTTTACCATAAAATAACGTAGACGAATGTCTTTGCTTGATTGTTAAATCAGACATTGACGGGATTTAAAATTACCTTTTGGAAATAATAACCAAAATGGCAAAGAATGTTGAACTTAAATTGAACTTAAAATTTTTAACTATTCATCCTACGTATCTGTTTTGAGGAAAACTCACCAGGAAGCAACTTGGTCAGAAATCTAACTCAAACTCTAATAAAAACTCCTAATTATGTTATTTGAGGAATTTATTTTGTAGAATAATCAAATAAAGACATTTAATATTAGGTCAATAGTTCTTGAATTACATTATCTATTTACATACTTTAGTCACTCTAAATATCTGCCAGTTTATAATTTTAGCAGTCATTTAGGATCATCCTAAGTCAGCCTAAATGGATGGACTTAAAAACTGACTACAATAACATACCTACTAGGTTCCTTGGCAGCGCATGCTTTATATATATAAACTAGCTGACCCAGCAAACGTTGTTTTTCTACCGTGGGATACCGTTATCACTTAGGAGTATAAAAAATAGATGTTGCCCTATTCTCAGACCTACCCGATATGGACACAAAATTTCTTTTAGGGGGATGAAAAATAGATAGTAGCTGATTCTCAGACCTACTCAATATGCATATAAAATTTTATCAAAATCGTTCGGGGCGTTTCGGAGGAGTATGGTAACTAACATTGTGACACGAGAATTTTATATATAAGATCTTCTGTTTTGATTGTGACTGTTTATCGACGAAAACTGTATTAAAGTCCGTTACGTAATTTAAAAGACCTCTGCGTACAGACAGCGAGTAGCGAGTGTTTAATAAAAATTTAATACATAGTATTATTAAAGATTAAGATTTTATGTTAAGGTTTAAACTTAACTACTAGACATATAAGACCGAAAAAAATACAGAGTATATAACTCAATACATTTGGTACGTCTAAATTCTCAAGAGTATGAGTAGTACAGGTTTAGTGGAACGTTCCGCTACATTTAACAGATGAAAGGATGTCCTTCGAATATGTGCTCTCGAGAACAAACGGGACGTGAAGAATTTGTCCAAACCAAGTCTAATGTTAGCGTTGTTTCGTATAAAACATTATTTCATTCTTATAGAACACTAAATACTATTGGTTCGATTCACTTCCCACTTTACTTGCACTTTATATATTTCAAATTAAATGATATTCATATACTTATAACTGCAATATAAGATATCTATTACTTTTTTATTTGTTGACCAATACATTTTTTTGTTTCATTTTTTAAAATTATGCCTATACTATTAAACCCTGTAAGGTTTTTACGTGAATAGTGTTACATATTAAATTTTATACTTTTTACTATAACTTACATACGTTCAGAAATAAAGATCTCGATAGCGAGACATGTATATAATAATAACTAGTCTAGGGCTTGCGATTTAGGATCCTGTAACTCTTGAACTGTTCACTATATCAAAACAATTTTTACTGTAGAGAAGTTTAATGTTATCGAGTGAGTATGGTATCCTTAAAATAAATCTATAGCAACTATAAACCAATAAAGTCTAACATTAATCACGATTAATTAATGTGACAAATTAAAAAAACATTGTATAAGTAATTATTTCGACACAAAATCCTCTTAAGTGTCCTCTATCTATATAGGTATAGTAACTACATAAGATCCCAAGAGCATTAAAAAAATTGGGTACGCAAACTGAATACGTCACAATACATTTCTGCTATCAGTTCCACTCGAACAAGTCGTCTGAATGTCCCTTTCAATTACCACAGCCTCAAAGATATGTAGGTAAATGAATAGCTCTGGTTTCAGCTCCCAAGGGTTGAAAAGGGCCTTAAGCCCGTAGGCAGCATTCAGACGGTAGAATAAAGACGCGGGTTGTAGTCGTCTATCGAAAATTCCCACGTTGAAATACGTCGAAATGGAGCACTATTAGTGTCGTGGTAACGAAGTTTTGTTCTAAGGTTTTAAGGGATGAATTTGTTGTAGCAAACAAATCCAAAGCAGTACGTCTAATGTGGGTTACTGTTCCAATACTGTTTGAGAATTCATTTTTTAGTTTCGCACCTTAAAATGGAAAAAATAAACGATTGAACCATCACTTTGGTGTTCGTCTGTTTCTAATGAAAATAATATTTTTACTTAG
Organism: Limenitis camilla; assembly: GCA_905147385.1. Lineage (NCBI taxonomy): Eukaryota > Metazoa > Arthropoda > Insecta > Lepidoptera > Nymphalidae > Limenitis > Limenitis camilla. The sequence goes on from LR990243.1 coordinate 4,850,050, forward strand.
GTCTACAAACTCTTCGACCTGTAAAAAATCAAACGTTTATTTTAATTTTTTGAAACTTGCCAGAGAATTAAAACGCATATATAAATAAGAAATTATGCAAGAAATAAAATCATATGGAAATGAAAAATAATATTGAAAAGATGAAAAATAATAAAGCTTTTTTGCAGATGTTAAACTTACCGCGATCTATTCAGTTTCAGTCTATTCTTATAGAACCCTCGGCCGCTTTTTTATCATAATTAATTAAAGTAACAAGATAGGCTAGTATATTAGAACACATGTGAAAATTTAGAAATAAATTTTGATACGGGGCTTAAAAATCCTGTTTAAAATAAACTGCAAGAGGACAAATTCTCCAACCATTCACACGGAAGCCTGACACTTGTATCGAACGGTGCGCTATTGAAAATTATTTCACGAAAACGAATTTCTGCACAAGACATAAATAGGTCGCAATATTTTATAGCTACATTTCACATAGCAGAGGTTTATTTGCCGTTTTTTGGGAAAGTACACACTAAAGATGGTATGTATTATCATCTTAAATAGTAAACATGTGTGGCAAAATTAGGAGCTGCCAAATAAATCTTTGCCTAGTATTTTGAAAACAAGCCCAAAATCTTTATATTGAAAATAAAATATAAAGTGCTTTTGGACAACTTTCTTCTCTGAGTGTGTAAAAAATTGAAGAAAACCTACTTCCTTTTAGCGAAGCGACATAAAAAGTAATTCATTTTTTAAAGTTTCGGTGATGATTGTTTTTGACTAGGACATTACTCGCGGTTTCATGCGGATGGTAATGTAAAGAACCGGAATAACAGATTTTCATATTAATATTTTATTGCTCACATACAGTGTCAAAGAAAAGCATATGCAAATTTTCACGGTCCTTAGCTCCAGAAGTTTGGGATATGTGTTTATATGTCTGTCTCTTCTTTAATATACTTATACAGACAGAATAACATAAAATATTTGAAGCTCGCGCACCACAAACTTGTTCGGCTCCATGATTCTGACATCTGCTCTCTTTTATTTGTTCGTTTATTTCCTTTCGGAATTTTACCTTTTGTTTAGTGTCGAAGTTTCGCTCGGTCGATGCTAGCAGCCACCTAGTTCTGCTATTACGCTGTTAGATTAATTTATTTCTTTTGCTTTGTCATATTTTTATCGGAAATTCGATAGAATTTCTTATATATTTGCTTTATTAACAAAGCTTCTGAAACTTAATAAATTATAAAATAAAAGAAAACAACCACAACAAAATAAGAACAACTATACTTTTAAAGAAATAAACAATTATTATTATTATAAAATAGAATCAAACCTTTAATGTTGGTTTACCATACCTGAAACAAAAACACATATTCTTAATGTTCTGTTACAGTTTTTTTTTACACTAATGAAAAGATTGATTTTATAAGTAAATCATCAACTATATAAGACACATCATGGCTAAAGCTTAATTGTTTGCTTCCTCCTCTTCTACTGCGAGAACTAAGATGAAAAACATAATACTAATAATAAATGTAGAAAATACAAAAAATATAACACAATACTACTAAAATTGACCATCCTCACATAAATATATATTAAATGAAAATTATTTTATTCCCAATGATCCTAAGATTCTAGCATTGACTACTTTATATCGAAATAGTAAAATTTGAAATCTAGGCCATAATGTTTTAATTTAAATAGACAAATCTGGTAATCTGGTCTGAGGCTTCTTGTGCCGGCAACTCTTTATTCGGGGGAAATATTTAGCTCGAAAAAGTCTATCGTTGCTTTAGCCCCAACGGGACTTTAAATATCTATTCTATCTAATCTATTACGTAATTTGGTATTGTATAAGAATTAGTCCATTAGTCCATAGTATATAAAGTTGGTAAGGTGGTGTGTTTTTCTATGTACAGCAAAGTAGTAGCAATATATCCACGCTTGCAGTACAAGTGCAAGTTTCCTAGAGCAGTTAAAGTTGTACTATTAATCCATCATTGTCAGCGAGTTGTGCTGGCCTCGGAGTGCCTTTTTGCCTTTACCTGCTACACCCATTCATTACTTGTCAACTACTTGTAACTTCTTCTATAGTATTAAATTATTTTCTTTTGCAACAAAATATCGGCGAAGTGTGAGCCGGATTCGCAAAACGAGAACTTTGTACAAACTGAATTATAGGAATGACATATAAAAGACATCTAAATTTCCCTACATAATATTTTAAAACTTTAAAAAGTACTTTTTTAAAATAATTATAAGTGTACAATTTTATGTAGTATGTAGAAATCACTATTCACGTTATTGGTTTTAGATTCATATGTATAGTTTAAAAAACAAGAATCAAAGAATTGACTTGCAAATTTACTTTTGCGAATTTTCAAAATTTGTGCTATAATGGATTACTTCTTTTCTCATAATTTTAGTTCCAATGGAAGTAATCACAAGATTTTAAGTAAGTAGCTTACTTTACTATGTAGAGAGACAATATAATAGGCCATCAAGTTTCCATCTTTTTAAAAGATTACATAAAAAAAGATGCAGACATTTTTTTTATTTTTAGATTCACTTTGTAGAAACGGTACTAAGAATGATTAACGGATAATCTTTGCCAATAAAAAAAAATATAAATGCAAAGGTTATGTGAGCTGATAAATTCTGATTTTTTAAATCTGGATTTTGTTTATTAACATTATTACATACACCTAACTTTCGTTAAGTAAACTTTATTCACTGATTGATCTCATAAATTAATAAAATTATGAAACCTAAATATTTAGAGTGCAAATTACGTTAACCCTAATAACATTAGCTCGTAAAGGATACCCATTCAAATAGATATAAGCCAAATTGACCCTTTCCTACTCAAACATAAAGACAATAATCCAATCAAAGTAAATATTTGATCTGGAACCTAATGTAAGGATGGTTTCGTGCCTTTTTTATTAGAGCATTAAATTTAAGTTTACGCGTTTTAGTATACTTAAAGTTAAGATCTGCAGTGCTTATCGCTATAGTAATAAAGCTTAAAATGGGTTTATTTATTGTGTTTCTCATAATCGCGATAATATTAGACATTTAAACTTGTACCAAGAAAATTAACTTCAAATGGATTGACATAAATCTGCCCTATATTAACTTTACATTTCCTATTTGATTCCATTTCTATTTGTCTAATAGTAATTTAAAAAAGGCCTACCCTTATGGTATACTGTTTACAACGAACACATATATACAACTGAATTGAGGGTCTCTATTTTCTGAAATAGGTATAAAAAAATTGAATATCTTAGATGAATAGATAATAAATTAGAGTCAATACATTGTTTAGAAGATTTTTGTTTTGGGTTTTAACTTTTAGGCTGGCAAAATTTTAGTACCTATCATAATCATTCGCATTAAGGCAGTTTCAGTCCTTAAATCCTTCATTATCGGATAAGCTCAATGGTACTATAGTATTGTACTTTGTAACGTGACTTACATAAGTATGCCAAATCACAGATGACTGCAAGTTATAGAAGAGCTTTATAATAAGCAGATAATATTCAAAAGGAGTACAAAAAAATAAATGTTACCAAACTGGCCCAAGCTATAAAACGAAAGACAAAAATAACAGAAGTTTCTCGCCCTAATTATCTTAATTTAACTTCAGATGATATCTATTTTCCTCACCGCCGACGAAAACTTTTCGAACTAGCAGGTCAATGATTCAATACTTCGTGCAATCCTCGAAAGTTTTTCTATAAAGGCGGGATATGTTGTGACTTGAGATATTTTGCGATAACAAGCAAAGTTTCCTCCTCGAAATAAATATGGGTGTTTGCGGATTTTTGGATCAAGGCCAAAAAAATTACTGATGATTGACATTTTTATATCGACAACTTTATTGGAAACTAGCGACATCATATTCATGTATTTTACAAATAAACACACGTCTTAAATCACTGTCTAGTGATAAATATTTTGAAGCGTCAGTAGCTCAGTGGTTCGGGCGTTGGATTCACGATCAATCAGTCGTGGGATCAAATCTCGGACATTGGACTACTGGCGTGGCCCACTCCTAGCACAAGCATTTTAGCTTAGTTGGAGGGGTAAAGGGAATGCTAGTAGTATGTGATCCATACTGCTAGTAATCTTTTTAATAAAAAAAAATAAAAAAAATTATAGGTAGTTAGATGGCGAGTGTCTTGATAAGGATCTCCAGAATCCTACTTCTGAGTCACGACAGCCACTGCTCGGCTTCCTGTATACTGTTTGGCTTGATTTCTTCATCCGCACATATTTTTCTTGTAATGCAAATAATCTTTATATATAATTTCTTCTGGACGGCTGGAGAGCTAAAGCTCTATTGGCAGTTGGTTAAAACATCCTTGTCATGATAATGTTTGAAGATAATACAAAGTTTGTTATAGATACTTTATTGAAGAGTCTTGCAAACTTGTAATAGTTAATAATTATTAATTAATAAACGTCTAGGTTTATTTTGGCTCCACTTTCAGAAGAATTATTCATATACACCCTCAGTATCATTAAAACTTATCGCAAACTCAACGACAGGATCCCAATAAGTTGCGTAAAATTAATTTTGATTCATTTTCCGTGCCTCCACCTGTTCTCAATTAAATTACAAAGTTAGTTGATAAGTACGAGTATCTCATTTCATACGATTTCGTGACTGGAACGCTGTAATTAAATTCTTTATAAGACTAATAATGATCTTCATTGATCAGGTTCAATTAATTGGAAGGTCTAAAGGAAGTCTTCTAACGCGAAATTATGTCTACGTATCTATAAACGTATATTTTTGTTAATGTATTCGTTATACTATAGTGGACATGCTGTGTAAAGTCTGTACTCGTGTTTTTATTCTATTTCTATTTACATTAATTATAGAAAGTTTGTATTATTGGATTTTAGATCATTATTATCATCGATATGATAATATCAATGGATCATTGGACCAAAAATCCAATAGACCATTGGATTTTTGTGAGAAGGAGACAAATAATTAATAAAAAATGGCTTTATTTATTTCGAAGAAAAATGAGACTCAAATACTTTTGGGGCCGAATAAATGAGGTTGATACTCACAGACTTTTTAAATCACCAGGATCCAATACTTTTTGCGGGCAGATACTAGCACAAAAAATACTTTGGCTTAAAAATAAAACTTAACCTTTAGATAGAAATCCTGCTTTTAAATTGATTATGTAGATTAGAAATTCCGTAATTAAAATGTATATTAAATTAGACAATAAGTTGTTAAAGTTTTATGGCCTGTATCTTTATATAGATATAACTCATAAAAGTTTCTAAAAGTAAAATTAGCAAAGAGATATCTAAAACATCAATTTGTTTCGTAAACATCTAGATAATGGTGCACATAAAAACAAATAAAAAATAGATTTGGCAGCCGAATACGTAGGACGTCGTCGCAATACACTTTATCTAAGACGGTGTGGTGGTAAATTTAGTCCACAATGGCCCATATAATATAAACTGGAATATTGTGTTCAAACGCAGCGGGGGCCATTTGCAATATTGCGGATGAAGCCGAGCGTGACTGATCGCGAATAATCTTCTGTGTATATCACGTACTTATGCAGCTGTGAGCTGCTCCTAATGCAGACCAATCATACTCTTGAAATTTAGCCTATGATATATAGCAATCTATAAAATTCTTACCGGCTTCGAACGAGCGCTATTTTCGTCAAAAAACATAAAAAGTATATTGTTCTGATTTTTTAAATTTTGTATGTATTAAGAAATTAAATATCAATTACTTTAACGGTGAAGGAAAACATCGTGAGGAAACCTGCTCTTCTGAGAGTTCTCCATGTTCACAAAGGTGTGTGAAGTATGCCAACCCGCACTTGGTCAGCGTGGTGGACTATGGCCTAATCCCCCTTTCTCTAAATTTTATTACATGTTCACTTCATACTTCACATTTACAACTAATAATACCCGTCCTACTTATTTTTGATATCCGATATAAATAAAGCAACCTATATTTTAAGTTAAACCTGCAACAATACAACTGTAAAAACTATAACCAATTTCGCAGAGCAGATACACACATACAGGCACACAAACATACAGACATACAAACAAAGCGTCAGCAGCTCAGAGGTTGAAGCATTGGGATTCACGATCGATAGGTCGTGGGTTCAAATCCTTATGATTGGACTCCCGTCATGGCCCACTCCTAACACAAGCATTTAGCTTAGTTGGAGGGGTTAGGGAATAGTAATATATGATCCAGACTGTTTGTAATCTTTCAAAAAAAAATTAACGATTATTTGGATTCTATTGGTGATATTTTCTTGAATACAATTGGTTATGCACAACTGGTTGTCTATGTCGAAATAACTATATGTTACGATCTTTTACTATTTTGATAGGAACCCAAGCAGTGTCTTGGACTTATGGCCAAGCGTGTAGGTTTAAGGGCTGTCTTACCACATGTGTGAACACTCACCTTTACTGCCTTATATAAGACTGATCAAACACAAATCTAACCCAAGCCTACTTATTCTTCCGACATACACATATTTTATTATAATCCCCCATAGGAAATATAACTTGTGATAAAAAGGCCTAAAAATATCTTGACAATAACGTGGATTCTCTTACAGTGTGAAAGAAGGAAAAACCAATAAAAACTTCATTATTTATTTCAAAACACGATTCCCAATCACAGTATGTAAATAGATTTTTCACTTTTTCTCTTGTTGTTGTAATGTTTTATTTGTTTATTTAAAAATATCTACGTACTACTCGACAAATTATAAGCTTTGCTTTAATAGTTCAACGGTAGTTTTACGAATAATTTCATATAGCGAATATTGACATACTATAGTAAAGACAAACCCATATTAAGGATCACATAAGTAGTTGTTTTTATTGCTTGGTTTAGTGAAATGTTAAATAACTTGGTAGAGCAGTAAACGGTCAGTATTGTAATTGCTGAAAGGGTAATTAAACAAGCACTTAGGTCACAAGCGCCAAAAGGCTTTCTGTTAAAGAGTATGACATTATTTTCTTTTATATGTAGATCATATATCTTTACATAGTATAAAATAAAGTCGTTTCCCGCCGTCAGTATGCTTTTATACTTTATAAATTACGCAACGGATTGATGCGGTATTTATCAATATACAGAATGATCCGAGAGGAAAGTTTAATGTATTATATATAAAAATTATAGTAGAGAAACCATGGAAAGTCTACTAAGTTTGTATAAATTGATCACGAAACGTATATTCATCACACAATGTTTGTACCTGTAAAATCAAACTATACGTGAATATAATTATTCATGAAAAAGGGCCAAGCTTTAATCTTTACCATTTTAAAAGGGATGAGTGAGGCTGTATTATTAATGGTGACCTAATGATAGTTTAGACGTGAAAAGTCACTGGACCCACATCACATTCTTTGACGCAATTTCTGGATGACGCACCTTGATCCCAAAAGCTTATGTTACGTTTGTTTATACTACATACACTATATTTAGTTATATTAAATATGCTATGTTGTTCTTGGGTTGCCTTTCTGATATATTACAAAAGCTATTGCCTCTTTACTGTGCTTTCATTTGCATTTACTAGAATAACTTATTCTGATTTATATCAAAACATAGTTCTTACATATAATATTTTAACAGTGAAAACTTTGCACATTAATCACATGAGAGAAAGAATTAAACTTTAAACGACTAATTCTTGTAAATACTATCTTAAATAAAAGGTTTATAGGTTTGGATGAAGTTTTGAATATAGGTAAATTTACCTTTTTTTAGTTTATCTAAATAACGATGTCCTGAAAATTCGCGACTTGACAGAATAGACCTCGTAAATCTTTGAAGTACATGCTTGCGTTTAGACCAAACCTAAAAGTTACCTGAAAATTTTACAAGATGGCGTTATTTTACACGAAGCGTAGTTTCTTCAATGTTAATCCAATTACACTTTCCAGGACACTGTTATATAATATTTTAATAAAATCAGAACTTTCCAATGACATCCAAAAACAATTAAGTAGGTATATGGGGTACTCTATTGTTAGTTGGATGTACTTGTGATAAAAGATTTCATTCTATGTTTAACATAGACATTTCAATAATGCCTGTGATACAGGTCATGTATGTAAATTAAAAAGAAAAAACTTATTAAAAGCACGTAATATGGTCGAATGTTATGTAAAAATAAAATGAATATATTGGAGTTCTATTTTATTAATGTAAGGCTGTGTATAACGTCAATTTTAGATAGCTCTATTGAAATTTCTCGCGGTTTCCCTGTTTGTTTATCAGTCTTTGTTTGACTTCATCAAAGGGCGTTGCTGTGGTGACATGTTCACTTAGTAGTTTCACTAGGTTTGTAAAGAGATATTCGGTGAATCTCTTCATTGTTATAAAACAACTTCTATAGCTATCTCTTCACAATTAACACGCTAATTTGGCTTTCCGATGTTTTAACAATACAATATATATAAGACTATATTTTGTAAAATAGCTATCTTATATTGTTTGAGATCTAGCAACAGTGTATTGGCCTCATCAAGATTTTAATGATCTAATCTCAATGAATTTACTGGTAGCCACTAAAAAATTTATTCTATGTATGCTACTGGCTCTATCATCAGACCAGCTTCAATATACCAAATGACAGTATTGTCATCTAAACTACAAATACATACATCGTTTTATTTTGATGTTAACTGAGATTTTATTACATCTTAAGTTTTACTATACCTAAGCGGAGCGTGTTAAAAATATAAAACACGCTTGTTATGTTTTGATTATTAGTAATTCTTATATATTTACATTCAAAGTATCTCATGTGCTCGATAATATATAATATATAAACACTATCCCAATCTATCTGAGGCATTCAGCCAAGTGATTTCACACAGTTATCAACATGGAAAATATTGCTAGTGGTGTGATTTAGTGTTGTATAAGGTTAAAACGTATCATTCCTTACGATATCCTGTATAAAAAATGACTTCATTCACTAATAATAAACAATTTATTACAGCAGTAAGTATAACTGGAATACTCATAATATTATACGCTTTTGTAAAGGGAAAGGCACGTCGTGGTCGCAATGTTTATTTATTGCTACGTGACGTGTTTTCGGCTTTAAGGGTTCCCGTTGCCATGGAAATTTCCATTCAACTTACAGGATATGAGATTCAAAACTTTGGGATTGAATGAAGACTAATTTAGTTGAAAATTGGGAAAGTTAAATCTAAATGAATTTGTTTATGTACTAAATCAGAAATGTGGTGTTGTTTTATTTGCTTTATTATATAGATTTCATGAGAGGCACCAAAATAGTATCTGGGGAATCATTCGAGATATATACAACACTCAGTTTCATTACTGGAGTTACCTATCTCAGTCTAAATTTCGAAATATAGCTTCTTAGTGACCATTTCATCACAAAAAACTTCAGATTAAATTTCTTAAAAACTTCAGTACCATCAGAGCGTTGGTTGAATAGTAGAGTTAAAATCTATATAAGACACAAGCAATCTTTAGATAAACTTCTGCTATAAAATGTTAGATATAGAACAAATGTACCGCCAAAAACTGAAGTAGAACTAACATAATAAAAGAGTAGTCTCTGCAAAGTTTCTAGCAATACCGCGACTTGAACGTGCCAAGACAACTGGTTATCTAAGAGCTGCGAAATATCTAGATCCTATTGGATATCTTTATTAAGTTTAAGTATATATTTTCAAAATATAGAATTTTATTCATTCAAATAATACTTTACAATATAATTATGATTCCATATCTACTAGGTAATAAATATTTAGTAGGTATTAGTAAGATTTATAAGCTGTATCGTATATTTTTTCATACATTATAATTTTATTATTATTATATCATTAATTTTCCATAAGATTTCTCTTCAATTTAGTACATAGTCTTTAAAAGGTGATTTTTGTAGTATAGAGGTTTTATAATTAAGATTTGGAGGGAGAGGTGAACGAAAGAAAGAAAATTGAAACTTTGTTACTTCATATGACTGAACGATAAATATTGAGCAGACCCAATAGGAACTAGTCAAATTCAGAGCTTTATATAATTTGGTTCCCTTAAAGCCTAAGGTTACAGTAACAGATGAGGGATGAGCACCTTGGGCATAAGAGCGGGCTGACGCGGGAAGGTAACACGTGTCGACGACGACATCCGACGCTACCCATTAATCATCGCGGCCTTGGAAAATGTGGCGTAACTTACGAGTACGACTGTATTATGACGCTGTTCTAAAATTGTACCATAATATATACTAGCCTCATCCGCAATTTCGTCCGCGAAGACAGTCCGTTTTTTTTCTACAATTTCAAATTTTCGTTCAATTAATTTTAACTTTCTCTAAGTAACAAACATACAAACCTTTCATATTTAAATAGGTATATTTATAAATAGGTATGATAAAAAGATAAGAAGTCTAGTCTATACAAATAATAACATTGGAGTGTCTGTTTGTAATATTAAAATAACCGATGTACCGTGTATACGTACATATACCAAAACAACATTTTTTATAATTTTTCTACTCTCTGAAAGACTAATCTGTGAAATGGGTGGACCGATTTTGACGGGACTTTCACTGGCAGATAACTGATGTAACAAGGAGTTACTTAGGCTATTTAACATTTCGCTATGACACATAGGGGCGGGCCGAGACGCGAAAGAAGTCGGGTGGGTCGGATAGTAAAGAGTTAAAACTGGTATTAAACTTTCTGCGTAAGAACTAAGTTTATAATAGAATCACAATTATAGGATAAGGCTACTATATCAGTATATACTTGTGACAAATACAATAAGAAAAGTATGTATAATTTACTAACTAATCAGTATTATATAATAAAGGTTATTTACAAACATAAACCTCGCTAACAAATTGTTTGTTTAAATAAGCTTATAATTCTTTAGAATGAAGCTATTATTACGCAGCAGAACTACGGCTGATCACTTTGTATACGTTATTCTTTAACTTTATATAATAAACAACAATCGGTCCATTGAAGATAAAATCGATGGCTTCTAAATGCTTCCGAAGCCGGTACAGATGCTGCATCTCACGGTGCTATTGAATCGCTCTTTGTTCCGTTTCTTTCAATGGCTGTTGCGATAACAGTCAACTTTACTTTCTGTTCAAGTGTACTTGATATTATTTTATGCAAAATGAGTATTTTAAATAACAAGCAAATTCATTTATTTCATTCTATAGCTTAATATTTCAATATTAGCTTTACTTATTTTACTAATATAATAAAATGGCTGACCAAATCTGGATGAAATTAAGGTTACATTTATTATAACTTAAGCTTTACCCGGTTGTATAAAAGTGTCTGTTTCATAGAGTACGTAATATAGTAAAACTGTTAGTAGAAAAGTAATAGTGTGTAGCAGTTGTAGAACTTTTGCTATCACACTCTCACGAAGCCAATGATACCATTTAAAAAATATGGTAGCTACAGTTGTGATAACAGTTCGTTAATTATTTAAGATCTATTTATTTGTAGCAGCGAGATCTTTACTTATCCATCTTGAGTTGTTTAAAGCAAATTATATTGAGACATTTTGTAGTGTCGATTTAATAAACTAGAACAAGGTTTTACTGGAAAGCAATTTATATTGCTGACTACTCTACGCTTTTCGTTCATTGTTCATTATGTAGGATCTGAATAATCATACTTCAAGTATTGCTTGTTTAACAAAAAATGCTGAAAGATACAAAAATTAATTTTCCGACATTTCATTCATAAAAAAGGAATGGTATAATTAGCAACACTGTTGATAACTTTTAATTGGGCAGTGTTTCATATTGGCTTATTTAAAAAAACCTTATTGGCTCTACAAACTGTGAAGTCTGTATAAATTAGCAACAGATTTCAAAGTAATTTTATAAAGTCAACATTGATTATGACTAACGTACTTAAATATAAATTTAATAAAATATTGTGCTCTATCAAGTAAGTCGTTTAATTTATAACTTAGTCAATGTGGAAATAATTTGTAACTTATCCCGTACATAAATCGTAGTTTAAAAATTTTAAGAGTTTTTTTTATTACTGGCAATTTTTAAATACGGGAATTTTCAAGGCATAAAGATGACAAATAAAAAAGTCAAGACACTTTCAAATATAATATCTGAAATACGTTGTTCCTACGAAATGAATTCTTCTCAAAGGACTGTTTCCTGTTTCACTTAAGTTAATTGAAATACCCAGCAATTTCGTTTTTACGCTTATTTAAGCAGCAGTATTGTAACTGAAGCTTTTCTAGCTCTGAAATTTAGTCCTATTTAAGAGGTTTCTAGTTATTTTAAATTAAACTTTAGACCCTTTACTTTAGTGGGAATAAGTTCAATTGAAGAGGGCTGAGAAGTTTATAAACACTTAATATAATTATATTACGCATAATTTCATTGTAAATTAAGTATTTTAATAAATAAAATATTTAGGTAATGTTACAATATTAAATATGGACAAATCGACATACCAAATTTATACATTTTTTATTGCAAATTTTGTTAACATTAAAACCTCTCATAATTCTATCATAATTTTCTCTATAATTATCCAGATTATCAGGAAATCTGTCCATAAACAAAGAAAGAAAGTGTAACTTATATACGCTAAAATATACATAATAGGTATATTTCCAAATACTAGCTACTTGGAAATATAATAATCTGTAAATACCTAGCAACTTTTGGTTCCTTATGTATATTTTTTAAATTCTTTTATATAATAAAATTATATCAGCGATTAAGTTAGTCCATGAAAAGGCAGGACAGATTGGCTCAGCTCCAACCCGTTACTGCTCGTCCCGTTCTGGGTCACGAGTAGCCGTCACATGGGACAATGTTACGTCTCGATGTCAACTCGATCAGAATCCAATTACTTAACCATAGAACTACTCTGAGGTATAACAGTATACAAAGGAATAGTTCTTGATGTTGCCAATCTATTCAAAGCAAACTAGATAGACAATGGCGACTTTTCTATTTAAAAAGAGCAAACAATTTAGTTAAACCTAAAATTCGATAGGATAAAAATAACAATTATTTTAAATATATTAAACGCATAGGTATACATAAAACATAAATTTATATTTAAATAAATATATAATTGATAAATTATGTTTATGGTAGCTGTTGTCTAAACTTATGACTTTTCGTCATCGTATCCCATGATTTAATGTTTATTATCATGATATAACATAAATCCATGCTAGCAACACTGACGATAAGCTACACACGGATGATAATCCCTAGACATAGTTTAACGCAGTTTCTTGTTTAAAGTTGATGATATCATTGTCTTTGTACTTTTATGCTGTGCATATAGTTAAGTAATTAGAAAACATGAGTAAAAATATATTAACTTAACAAGATACGAATACATTGAAGTCCTGACAGAATTTTACACATAAATATCCTCAATAAGAAACATTGGTCTTGTTCAAATAATCTATAAAATCTAACAATAAAGTGAAAGGGGTCTTAATTCAAAACATTCCGAATGTAACATCAAAAAGTATTCGAAACCGGGTAATATAAATTAAAGTTAAACTAATTCAGAATTCAAGCCTGGCTTCGATGCGTAAACTCATCTATTGTGTTCCCTTTATTCACTAAAAGGGTGAAAAGGACCACCGGCCTCACGAGATGGTTAAGGGTTTCTATTATAGATTTACATTACGCTTTGTTTGGAAAACATTTTAATAACTACGTAACTAATATCTGATAAATCAGAATATATATCTTTCCAAGCCTCTACAAGTTCAATAAAGTTATATGATTTAAGTAGGATATCAATAAAATCAATCAAAACATATACGGCTAATCGGATTTCTACATAACGGATTAACACATATGCAACTATTTATTTTAAAATAGCAAAGATCCTATGGGATAAAGGGAGTGAATAAATGCGCAAGTAAGTGTCTTCTAACCAGCCTAAATCAGTAGGTTTCGCAGAGGAAATAGCAGGTAGATACTAGTTAAAAATATAATTAAGCTTATCCTTATTAATATTCCGCTACATTTTTACATTACTAACATTCTATCACTTCTACTAACATTTAAAAATAACTGTAAAAAAACTTTGGCCTCACATTCACATATTATTATCTAAGTCAACAAACATTATTTTGGTATAGGATTCAGTATTTTTTATCTTTTTTAGTAGACCAATTTTCCTCGTAACGTACAGTGTATCGCGCCGTTTAATATCTGGGTTTGCTTGGCGTTATGCTCTATATTTCAGTATTTTACGCAAGGGATCGAAACAAGAGGGTCATTATCAACATTGGTGCGGGTAAACGTTATAAGGATCCGATAAACCTTTACATTTTATCTTAACACGACTCAGATTTATTTAAGAATTAAACCTTTTTTGTATTGGAAAATTTACTATATTTATAATACATTTTAAGATTTAATTCTCGTTCACAGTAGAATAATTTATTTCTATCTTTGCCTTTAATAACTATTTAATTACTTGAAAGGGATGTATTTCGGAAAATTGATTCTTGAATCGAATATCTACGTCATAAATAAATTACTGTCCATATTAAATGTTTATAGCTTCATATATCCATTGATGAATAAAGCTAAAAGCTTTTTTCAGCTGGCAATTTCAGTTTATGAAGAAGTAATTGATTAAAAACTAAAGTAATTAATAAAGTCTGAATATATACTTTTGTTTGAAAACGCAAAAATCTTCTAAATAAATTAAAAATGAAAAAGAATTTGATATTTAACATGAACCGTCACGTTTCAATCAACCACAAGCGTTGAATGAAGCAATGAGCAATGTTTTTAATTAAATTGAAATATTCATCCTTATACGGGCATTTATCTAAGGACAAAATTCTCGTAACAAAGGGCCCTCAGTCAGATTAAATTTCCGTCGGGTCCACTCGAGAGCTAGAATGTTCTTTATTACCCCGTTACAAAGCCTCTTCAGAATTAGAATCTCATTCGTCCCCTCTCAGTTTACTTTTGCCCACTTGCAGGTACTTGTACTCGGGTCTTACTTTTTAATTGTTTCTTCACTATCCACTTTGTGTTCACTCGAATTTATTGTTTTCCTTAAGTTTACGTCGTTACTTCACAACAGCACTCAGACATTTGTATCTAGATTTTAACATACAATGAAAGAGAATTTGTTTCGTGTTTCTATTCAGAGTTGAACAAAGTAATTATTTTACAGTATAATTAAGTAGGTATTTAAATCTTTATAAACTGAATTTGTTATAGTAAATTCAGTTATTTTAGTTAGAAACACCGTTGAAAGTATTATATTCGCGGGTAGTGCCTTTAATTGTATTCCAAGATAGTATATTATGACCACTGTACCGATAGACTTGACCTAGTTGTCAAACGGATATCGGCCTGTGACCATTATGGCTGTACTACATGGTGTGGTGTCGTGGTATTGTGATTCTGGGACAGTTTAAAGTGTATTGTCTTTTATGGGTAACTGTGCAATATTTCAAGAGGCAAGAGATTTTAAAACTTTATAAATAACCGTAAAAAAATATTTTAACTGATGACAACAAAATGAGGAGTTTCATATCCAGCATTTTTTTTATGTTTATTATTTCAGAATCCCTTCACTTATAAAACGATTTTGAAATTTCTCTTGAATGTCTTATTATGAGTAATGCATTACAATTTGTAGTTTATAGTAGTTTAGATTTAAAATGCCTTCACATTAAATTAGAGAGTAAGAAGCATCCAAATTACGCAGACCCTAGTGTATTCCCTATACTGTTTTGTCCTTTTATTGCGGACTAGTATCCTTTCTATGAAGACACTACGACGTCGTTCAGAGAGTTGGGATCCACTAGCCCTGCACAAACTGCCACTTAACACTTTATTAGGTAGCAATAAAAACACATATTTCGTTCTTCGTATATTCTGTTTGGGCTGACATTTCTAGTTACAAATAAATTGATTATTATATATTGTTTTGTTTTATTCTATAGTAAACGTAACTATAATAGCTGACTCGGCAAACTGTTTTGCCATATAGGGATGAAAAATAGTAGCTGATTCTCAGACGTACTGAATATGCATATAAAATTTTATAAAAATCGGTCGAGCCGTTTCGGAGGAGTTTGGTAACAAACACCGCGACACGAGAATTTTATATATAAGATAATAAAGGAAATTCCAAATGTGTTATTTCCATTTGAAGTATCTCAAATTAAACAAAAATACATCATTCGGTAAAATGATTACATTCATTGTAACAAATACAATAACATATTTTCAAGTAATTCAAAATGGCGTCGGTGAGATGCCATAATCCCGTGAACTAATTAATTTTATAGCTGTCACTTATGACTTTGAATTTGCTTCCAAATAGATACTAATTAGAATTTCAACAATAACTAGTAAAAATATTGAAGTTTTCCGTCTTCATTACTAAATAGATATAATAACCACCTTCATCCACCACACATATAAATCTGTCAATTATTGTCATATGTCATCAATCCATTAAAATAGCATCCATGACCGCCATGATGGAATTTTGTATATTGTCCGCGAGTGGATTGTTTAAAAAAGAAAGTATTCTATACTGATAACTGGCTAAACATTTTGAAAAATGTTATATGTGAAGTAAGCTATATGAAATCTAAATCACAAAATAACTAACACCTCGTAAAATATATCCGTTAGTTATTCCCTATATCCCAAGAAACAAACCAGTGACTGGTCTGCATCCAAATGAGACAGTAGATAAACAAATGATATCATCGAAGACAATCTACTGCATTGAGCGTAAAATTAAACTGATCATAAAACGTTGAACATATCATCGATTTCTAGAATGTGTCCGTAATTCCGTTACAGACGTAATAAAGAGCATGAGGAACGTAGATTTCGGGAAAACGTGCGATGAGATTCCTTTCAGTTAGGTTTCGTAATATCAGAACAGATATTACGTTTTTGTCATAATCCAAATTATTATTGAATTTAAATACAAATTGTGGAATTATTTGAATTGTATTTTGGTTTTATTATTAGATCGCGAGTATAATATGTTGAACAAGCATTGATATTGTAGTTCTGCGTGTAAAATTATATTTGTCGTAACTATAGTAGGTAAATACAGATAATGATATTGAATTTGTTTAGTTTTGCTTTAGCAATCGACATAATAACAACAGATCCATCAATATTCATTGAAAAACTTCGAAATCATTTTGATGCGGCTAACAGCAAGATATCGGGCCGATAATGAGTGTTAGAATTGCATAAAAGGGCTTTAGTCTTACACAGTGTACACAAAGGTTTACACGATATGAGATTGTGTCTCTGACTGACATTTATCGTCATTGCTCAAACGAAAACAAAGGCTTCCATATAAAAACGGTGATTTATGGGAAACTAAATACAGGTCAGCCGTTGGGCAAGATTCCCTTGTTTTTGTGCTCTTTGACAGCTATGAATTCAGATATCTAATTATATTTTTGCCAACGAATCGTAAAGATTTTTATATCTGTTACTCATGCGCTATCGTAGTAAGTAATAAAAAAAGATAATAGATTTTTTCGTTAATCGTACATTTAAATATTAATTCATCAGAGTTGTAGATTTAAAGATATCTAACAACTCATAATTAAGTGTATTTATGTATGTAAGCATAAATATGAAAATAACGGACAATCGTCTTCCAGGCTCTTGATTATGAAACCATAGTTTTTGAACATTTTTACGAAATTCTGAGGAAGAGTAATGCCATTATTTAAGTTAAACTTTTATATTTGAATGAGGAGAGTACTTAGAGACTAAAGAATAAACATTAAAGGCTTAAGCAATTTATTTTCTTTTTAAGTTTACTAGCAGTATGGATCCCATACTACTAGTATTCCCTTTACCCCTCCTAGTAAGCTAAATTAAACACTCCACTTTTATTTGACACCTTTCATCTCTTTTGACGTGAAAAATTGAAGTAAATGAAAGAATATGTGCATAGAAAGGGTTCTTGTTTGTTAGGTCACGGTGGTACGATAGGTCCGCTCTTATTACAAGTTTTTATTTAACTTGCAATGTTTATATGGATGTGTTCGGGTCAAATCTCGGAAACGAAAATTCCTATAATATTGATTCATGATCGATTGAGTTACAATTTTATATAGACGTTTAGATTGGATGAGAAAGCTTGATTATCTAAGTGACGTCTAAATACAATATGGCGGATCGTTCATGATGGCGGACGCTTTTTTTATGTTTATATATCAAATGAAAAGTATACGAAAAATAAAATGACTTCACTCTAAATCAAATATGGCGGGAGGCTCAAGATGGCGGACTAGTTATTTTAGTCAGTGCCTGGTATCAGATTAAGTTGAAACTTACCTCACGGATGTTGGGACTGGAACTGCCTGATGGTAAATTCTAGAAAATTCGAATTTCAGATAATGTATTTTGTAATTAAAAGTAATAAAAGTTTGTATTTCAATTATTAAAAAATTCTAATTATTTTTTTTACACAATAGAAACGTTTAGTATTTTAAAATGAAAAAAGAAGTGAAAAAAAAATGTACTTCTAAAATGACAAAAATTGAGAATTGAGAGAAGAGAGAAAGAGAGAGAGAGAAAATTAAATTCTGTAATCATTTTAAACTTTTCATTTGTGCACTCATCGTAAAAAGCAGTATGAAAATTCATTTTCACAGCAATAATGCTTACAGAGTGCTTTGTAACAAGCGGCTTAACAGAGATTCTGCCAATTAGGAGCATATAGAAGCCCGATTTCATTTTAATCACCCTTATTCGTAATATTGCATATTTGATACTACAATTGAGAGCAACAATATTTCCAGTAACTACGATAATACCAAAAGGACAATGACTAAATTAGTATTCCAAAATAATATCTTCAAATTAAAAAACATCTTCTAGCATGATCTCGAACTCCTAACGAATATTATTAACCTCTTACTTGTGACCTAGACTTTGTAACATTACTCGTTTCTACATTTCAACCTCATTGCCTAATATGTAACGAAACTAAGTAATGTTAGCGACACTTTTGATAGCTAGTTTTACTTTAAGAATACGCGGATAAGTGATTTTATAAAATAAACTTCTAAAGAGCATTGTAAAATACACTGGGTCACAAGGCTCTGTATAGATCCTTGTCTAAAGTGTAAGTACTGCTGTATAGTAATAATGATATTGACTTAAGTTATCAATAAGTAAGATTTAGAATTGTATACTCTAAGCTTCACTACTTTAGACAATATTTACTAGATGATATCAATTTTCTGATTACCTCAAATCTATCGAGGTATATTGTCGTGGTAGTAAGGTAGTCAAAGGTTATCAATAGTTGGTAATTTTTAAATATTTGACTTGAATCGATTAATGAAAGCTGTTATTACAAAAGCAACAATGGGAATTCAGTGTGGTTTTGTAATTGTTATAAGCCGTAAGGTGATTTAAATGTGTTTACTTTTAAAAGCTAATTAGTATTCAGAAGGCTTACCGAATTAACAGCTGTCATCACAACATGGGCGCCGCTGCGCCACTCTGGCTACCAGCTCATTCTGTAACAAATTACATTATTACTATAACGACTCATATTTACTTTATTACGAGTACAACTATATTTATTTGTACTATACGTTACATGAATGACATAATTTGACATAAATGTAACACGAGCGTTTCCATTACAAGGGTGGGCACTTACCATGAAGAGAGCTAAACCAAATCCTCTTTTCAACACCTTTGTAGTTAAATTTTAGAAAATTTTTCCCTATTGCTCATCCTCAATGCTAATGACTTACAAACATATTACTGGCGTTAGTATTTTGAAGACAAGCGCAGAAAGTGTAAATGGACCCTAAAAACCAATTTAGGGCCAACTCCTCTCATTAGTCACTGAGATTCTACAGATGCCATAAACAGCGAATTTAAAAATGCCTAAATAAGTTATATAAGGGTACAAAAATTACATTACGGAGATCCAAAAGAAAAATGAGATTATATTATATTTATTCACTGCTAACCAATTAAATTAAGTATTTTATTACGTGTTAATTTTTCATACAAATGCGGTCATTGACGTGTGGTCTTTATACACGAATTTCTAACTTTACAACGCTTTGTTCACGCAGTTTGTACGAGTTTGGACAAATAGCGCTATTGTTTTGTACTTAATAAATACAAATGAGAAATGTTTAGAAGAAATTTTATACGGTATCATGACATTAAAGAGTATATACATAATAGATGTCATAACGTATTTGAGTATGTAATACCCATTGAGGCAGATCATTAGCGTCAATAGTAAATCGAATTAGTCCAAAAGCAATATCGTAAATGCTTTGAAAGCGGGTCGGCCTTGTTGACATCGGATGTGCGCTGACTCAATGCAGTCTCCGGTAGTGCTCGTCTTACAGAACACGATGGAAATTAACCGAGGTTACAGCCGAAAACCGCCTTTGATGCCTCGAAATAAGAACCATAGACATAAAAAGATAGGTAGAGACAGAATAGCGTTCACAGTCAGTAGGGCAAACGTCCAAATCCATTAATAAAATTGAATCAGACGAACATTCCGAGGCACAATGTGCACGTGTGGGGATAAATAAAGACGGCGGAATGTCAGTACCGTGCAGGAGCAGTGGACGTCACGACCTACTGTCGTAATAAAGTTATAGTAACCGCAACACTCACACTTTACTACTAATAAAACTATTCTATTGAAAAAAATTTCTACAAGAACTTATTGCATTCGCCGTTTTTCACCTGCATTAAAGGACGTTTTCTATTTCAAAAACGCTCAGAACTATGAGATGGTATTTTGGGTGAAGTTACGTCGTGTGGCAGTGGTTACATTATCATTATTATATATTCATTGCTTGTTTCAAACCATGTGACGTCACGCTGTGTTCACGTCATAAGACAGATTGCTGTCATTTAAAACGAGTTTATTTTGTAAAAATATTAATAAATCTTAATAAAGTTTTAATAAATACTAATGTTTTGTATAATTTAGTTATGATTAATTCTTATTCATTGCCATCCATTCAATTTATTCTTAGTGAACTTATGTCTTTGTATTTTGTTGCCATTTAAATTGCTTTAGTACGTTTACGGATAACTCTTTGAACATTTAATTTAAACATTAAGGGTCGATTTTATGTCACTGTCAATGTTGTCGTAAATCGCTACTTGTTTTCTAATCAAAATCTATATTATGAGTAAATACAATTGTTATCGCTTACATTAAAAGCATTCATATTAATAAATATGTATCGTCTAAGGTGTCACATAGTTTTCACAATTGAAATTAGATCTTATCCTATATATACGATAGTTTATCAAATTTAACAAGAATTGTTAAATAGTCTACTGACTCAAATGTCCCATCCCGACTTGAAACATATATCGCATGTAGTTTTTTTTTAGTCCTGTGTAAGTAAATTAAAGTTGTACTGTTAATGTATAAATAGTAAAACATTATTTTGAGTAATACATAATTTCAACTAAAATGATTACGTACAGTCGCCTACACACTTGCAGTGCTTGCAACGATCTGTCAAAATTATTTACACATCTGTCAACAGTTATGTTTCACGAATTCAAATATAAATAGCGTAAACGAAAAATGTATGTTCACGTGTAAACACTGTGACTTCATTGACAGTGCCAAAGTTACTTAAAATACAAATGAAAACTGAGTTCTAGGAAACTAAAATGTCTGTTAATATTTAAACTTAAAACTTGATAGTTTAGTAAGTTAATGTAAATGACCAACTTTTCACAAATTTGAGAAAAGCTTTCAGAAAACTTTTATTAATACTGTCATAGTATGAGAGAGGAATGATACTACTGTACAGCAATACGTATACACATGCAATTTATACGGAGTCAGCCAGTGCCTGGGGCTTGAGACCCAGGAGCAGGTTTAAAGTGCTCTTTTACAATATAATAGGTTGGGAAAAAGTTTCTTCGCATTTTTTAAGAAAATTCAAAACATTTTTTAATATAGTTTATTTACATTTAACTAAAGTATGTAGGTACCATTTTGTTCGATAACTTTTTGCCATCTTGTAGGTAGGGACATTGCTATAGAAATTTTGGGACTTCTGATCAAAAAACCACGACAAGTAGTTTTAGCAGTCCTCTCGTGATGGTAACCTGACACTGCCTAAAGAATTCTGAAGAGACCAAAACAGGTGGAAATCTGAAGGTGCAAGGTCAGGACTATACGGCGGATGAATTAACACTTCCTAGCCAAACTCTCTTAATTTTTGGTGAGTGGCTAAAGATGTGTGAGGTCTAGCGTTATCATGATGAAAAACCACACCCCTTCTGTTGATTAATTCCGGCCGCTTTCTCTCAACTTTTTGCTTTAATCTCATCAATTGTTCGCAGTAGAGTTCAGAATTGTTCATAATGAATAATGCCCTTCCAATCCCACCACAAACACAGCATCACCTTGTTGCGAGTTAACCCGGGTTTCGCCAGTCTATGAAGCCTGACCGGCCTTTGACCACGAACTTTTCGCACGTTCTCGTCGTACGTGATCCACTTTTCATCACCAGTTATCAGCTTCTTCAAAAATGGTTCGGTTTCATTACATCGTAATAACGAATCACAAATGAGTACACGGTTCATTAGGTTTCTTTCAGTGAGGTACCCAAATATCGAGCTTTTTCGTGTACCCAGTTTTTTTCAAATGCGCCAAAACTGTTTTGTGGTCAATTCCCAGATCTTCGGCTACGTCGTAACTACTGATATGCCGATCTTGCTCCACTTTTTTAAAAATGGCATCCATTTTATCCGTAATAGGGTGACCAGAGCGAGGTGCATCTTTGACATCAAATTTTCAGGATTGAAAACGCTTAAACCACATGTGTGCTACTCTCACAGACACTGCACTAGGTCCATAAACATCGCAAATGTTTTTCGTGGCTTGCGTTGCATTTTTACCTTTTTAGTAGTAAAATTTTAAAATGTATCGAATTTCTTCATTAGATTCACTCAACTTCACAGTACGAAAAATAAATATAATCACATATTTTCCTAATTTGAATTTGGAATTATCTTTTTTAAAATTTAAACTATGGATGATACCAAAACCAGGCAGATACAAATAGTATAGCCAAAGAGATTTTATTACAAGTTCATACATACTATATGCGAATGAAAAGACTTTTTCCCCAACCTAATATTAACACTCACCTCCACCACTCGACCTCGCTAACGACGATAGATAATAAATTAAACGTACAAGGACCTCACGAAGGGTGACCTTAACCACGACACTATAATAATAACTTCAACGCACACTCCCCGAAAACTCCAAAGCGACTGACTCTAATCTATTGCAATAAATATTATATATTGTCTACACGTCGGTATACTTGACATAATATAAAATGACCTACCCGCTAATACTATTTTATCAACGGTGTTGCCACCAGTACTATATGAGCTATACTGCACATTAATTCCTTAAAAACAATAATGACATGCACTTTGGGCGAGCAGTCTTTGGGATTGTGAACCAGAAGTAGTTTAAGGAGCTAGTTTACATTGCAATAATAAGTAGCCGATATCTACTGTCCAACCTCGTAACCGTACACCTAACTAAAATAGGTAGTAAATTAATGACCCCGTGATCTTCAAAAAAAGCACTGCATTATAGATTTGTACTCTACTATGATAGTCAATATTCACTCTACAAATAAAAACTAAACCACCATCTAGTAAAACGATATCAACAGTGTTAAAAGTAGTAAATAACATAAAGCAAATGCACAAAACAGCAAATAATAAACTTGAGCAACAGTACAAAGGTACAGGTTACAACTTTTACCTATAAATTCTAAAGTGCACTATTTAATGCGTGTAAGCGCGATGTGCCAAATTAAGTGGAAATTTCTAATGAACTGAAAGAAACTTTTAGTGAATTTTGATTTTATTTCTAAAATATACTGTCAGAATAGAACATATCATATTTAATAGACGGGAAATATTAGCCTGCTTTGTTGTCTTCTTCTAGAGTTTCTTTGTTGATAACGCTTGATTAGCCAGTATGAAACTTAACCGGTTTTATTACTAGTTATTGTTATTTAAAATATAAATTTCATTAGTTACGTTACCTAACATAAAAATGCTCAATTACCACCTATTATTTTTTTAAAGGTAAGATATATATGGACACTACGTGTACACTATATATAAGATCAAAGTAATAAATCTTTAAAAAGAATCAAGTTGTGTATAACAATGGCTAAATATTAAGTTTGATTTTTCGAGCTCATCACAAGCGTGTTCGATCAGGTTCAGGTCAAGACTATTTGGTGACTAAGCCATCAAGTTGATACCAACCTCCTGAATGTAATCTTTTACAATGGTGCAGAGCGGTGTGGGGCCGGGCGTTATATTGCATTAGAATTGATCCATCACCCATATTTACCAGATATGGCCCTACATACTTATTGAGGATCTCGTAAGCATATCTCACCCCGGTCAGAGTGCTATTTTCAATGGCCACTAACTCTATTAGACCTTCCGAAGAGATGCCAGCCGATACGTGTACAGAGCCTCCGCCGTGTTGGACTCTTTCTGCAAAGCGTGCGTATCGCTCACCATGCCGCTTGTAGACTTTTAGCCTTCTGTCATGAGAATAATGAGAAACGTGACTCATCCGTGAACAATACTTTTGTCTATTCTTCTGTACGTGGTCATGTCATGAGCATGCCTCAAGTTTGATACCATTCGCTGGCCTTTAGGGCTTACCTCAGCACGTCTTCTTCCGACCGTATCTTCGCTAATGTAATCATCCCTCATCAGGAGAAGCTGCTCTTTGACCTAAACTGCATTTAGGTGACGATTTCTCAAAATAGTGCTGGTAATGTGTCGGTGTTCTCTAGCTGTAGTGCATCTGAGACGGCCATTAATTACATGGTCTTCTTAGATGATTTTCGGTTTCTTCGTGCCTTTGTTTCACCTTGAAGACCGTTCTTAATATCACATCCGCCATTCTTGCAGCACGCATACTGATGCTTAGTTCCAGATGTGCCATAATTCTTGCACATTCTTCAGGTGAAAGAGGCACGATAATTGCGGAAGACACCTTGGCTTTTGAATGAAATGTAAATGATCAAATAAAAAATGCGAAAACGCGAGTTTTTATATATAACTAAATTTTCTACATAATGCTTTTTATTTCAAGTTTCTAACTTAAATAGTACAGAAGTTATCGTCACGTATATGAGTGGTGACATGATCATGTCATTATTTTTGGGAATCGTTCCGGCTTTAGTAGGTTCTTCTCATATTATATACGCCTACGAATATGTTAGATTACATTTTTCCAACTTTGATTCTCTTATATTTAATGAAAGGAATTTTCTAATTTCGACTTTAAAGTATCCTCTCACTCATATAGAACTCTTCAGTATTTTAATTTCATTGGACTCTAATAAAATGTCTATCATCTGAACATGGGCTCTGGAACTTAAAAATTCATTTGTAATGCTTAAAGCTGAAGGCTGAACGCTTGACAGGAGGTGATTAATGTTCTGACACATTTCCTAATTCATAATAATATATTGTGTAGAGAAAGGTTTATTTTCTGTATTCTTAATTATAAAATTGTAAGTTACTGTATTTTAAATGAAATACGTGCTCTACATCATTTCATTAAATTATTATAATACTAATCAATCGGGCCTTTTTTGCTGGCTATTTCAAAATGACAATAACTTTTTCTGGTATCCAATTTAAATGAAGCAAAACCTAGATTTTAAATTAGTCTAAATTAAAAATTAAATTAGTAATATAACTTTGAAGACGTAAAAGGGCAGACAAACATTTTAAAAATTATTGTTTTGACATTGAGTCACAAGAAATTTTCTTAAATATCTTCAATACACATCTCATAAATTCCTTTTTTTATTAGACATTGAATAGATAATGATAAAAGATGTATTACAACTGACTCATTCTGCCTGCAATGAGTCAGTTGTAATACATCTTTTAAGCTTTATAGTAATCAGTAAACTTGACTCTAATTTACTTCATACAAACGAGAACAAGCTAATTGTTATGGGAATAACAATGGAGTAAGGTTGTGGTAATATAGAACTTAATTATTGAAATAGTTGTTACTTCAGTTTTGTCTAATATAGTTCTAAGACTAAAATACTGATGATATAGGTATATTATTAGCTTGTTTCTCCTTCTTTTGACCTGTAAATGTGAAGAACTGACGTAAATGTATTGGCTACTTTTATTTTTTAAATTAAAATATTTGTTTAAATTAATCAAAGTGATAAAAATATTATTTAGTTGAGCATTTTTGCTTTTGTGTATATCATGTTAAATTGCGAATCTGTGATCAATATAAAATTATATTCATATTGAAATTGAGGGAAACAAAAGTATTATATAGGTATATGATATAAATCTCTTGTATCTATTAAAGTAACTAGATGTTATTAAAATTTAAAATATGACCTTACACAAATAAGAGTCACCCGATGTTGTATGAAAGATAAAATAAAAATAAGACAAAGCGTCAGACTTTATGAAGCGCGCTCATCATTTTTATCACTTTGCTTGAAAAACTTTAATAAAATGGAGACACGGCCCGACGCAGGTGAGATATTACATTTTATGTACAACGTATTTTTGATATTTTACCTTAACATCCTATACATAAGGTGGTAAATATTATAAATGAATACGAAATAGTGAAGGACAACCTTCAGAATTTTGTTAAATGAATTTACGTGAAATTAATCAGTATACCTGATTAATTAAGAATTAAGCATTAACTAATATATTATAAAACATTCAGGCACACAGCATTTTTTCCTAAAGAAAGGAAGTTTTTGATGAAAAAATTACTTGATTTTAAACACCTATGTGAATAAAAATTTCTATCCAATATTATCTGCTCCAAAATTCGAATGTACATTTCGATTGTACGTTTTTAATACAAAAAAAGATAGAAAAAGCTTTCAAACAAACCGCTATGGGGCAAATAGCCAAACCATTAATAAAATTGAATTAACGTCGTATTGGCCAACAATAGCTTGTGGACTGTGGCATCGCTTAATAGATCTTAAAAACACAGAATGGGTGTAATCATTGAATCATCATATATAATATTGTGTATTGCAACATTTAGTAACTTTTTAAATACGTTATACAGATCTTTCCAAGCATTACACTGACTTTTTTACAAAGTATTGTAAAAAAGTCTACTTGAAATAAAAATTTTTGAGTTTGAGTTTGATCTAGTCGACCCGCCCCGGCTTCGCATGGATACAATTTACCACGTGTACGTAAGTGTAACAAAATCATTAATTTTGCGTATATATACTGCTATATAAAATATTCAACAGTCAATTACCATATTTTATTACAATACCGAGGGAACGTAATTTTTTCTGGAATAAAAATTGAAATCCGTTTTTGCATTTAATAAAACATATATATTGTAGGTTGTAAATAATATACTCTTAAACAAAATATTTAAGTGAAGTGAATTGATGCCCTTTCTAAAATCCTGTTCTAGGACCAGAATGAATCAAATCAAAAACACGGCCTACGCTACAAACCTACAATAGAACAAAGGCAATTCACTAACGAGTCTTTTGACTGGCTTTTGACGTTGAAAGATCGATTTTGGCGATGTAATTGAAAGATATTGCTTGTATACGATAATTAAATGAAAATAATTAACAAATGTTTCCTGAAAAATGTAGTTAAAATATTTATAATATCTGTCTTTTAGTATTATTTTACTATTCTAAAAGTTAGAAACAAACAAAAAACAAGAAAAACGCTAGAAACAATTACACAATAATTTAAGGGGCATTTATTTCTTATAATTGCGAAACCGTAATAGAATGGAAGGAATAAAGGGGGAGTATACCTGAAAGCTTACAATAGAAACCGGAATCGTATTGCAATGGTTGGAAGTATATCCGTAGATAATGCAACTATCTAACTGCCGAGCGCCTACTCTTTAAATGGCTGTAACTCAAAAACTATTTGAGATATCCATTTAAAATTTTAGTATGTTATTTATAAAGGTAAAACCTATCGAAACATGGAAAAAGGAAAAAAACGATTTTGTAAAATTTTCACTTTTTTTCACTATCTATCATAACAAATATCTCTTGCTTCTGAAAATGAAAACGCTAAAATACTATTTGTAACACTAAAATACTATTTGACAATTTGTTTAAAACCTTATAGGTTACATTACGAATTGATGAGAAAGACATCTTACTTGTATCTTTTATAATATCTGACATGTGATGAAAATGCCATCCCCATCTAATAAGAAAATTATTAATAGTAAATCGCCTTTTGAGTTTTTCTATTCTTCTTTTTTCCTAAAACACTTTCTTGTATTCAAATCAGTCGATCGAGAGACACACTCACTGACAGATTAGAAATAAAAATTACTCGACAACTTATAAGCTCTATCCTGATGAATTTATCGGCTTACTGAGTGATTTCATTGATTGAATATTGCCTGTCATAGTGAAGTGATGCTCAAATGTGCACCAGGACCACAAACCCCACGTATTAATACTCCTTATTGTAATGTGTTGATTTCAGTAAAACTCCAACGCTTACTATTACTACTACGCGTACATCATTTGTACCTAAATTATTTTCCTTTTACCGCGTGTAGACCTACATAAAAGTGCTCATTACGAAAGGCCGGGTACCGTCAATGGAACACTGTCGGGCTATTTATTGTACAATAAAACATTGTTTTATTACTTACATTGTATTTTATGATGCGTAAACAATTTTTCACAGTTTCCTCAATTTCCAGATGTTTTTATTGTAATTGCCTACACATATTGTGCATTGGCGACTAATCCTAGTTTTGCTATGATGTAATAAATTTCTTGTTTCGTGAAACTTTTCATAAATTTCCTTGAAATTTGTTCTAAATTGAGCCTTAGTCTCTAAGAAGATTTTAATGAAAAACAATAAAATATAACCTCTGTCCGAATAGACCTTAGGCAACCTTTCAAATGATTATACACATTAATGTGTATAAGTGCCTAATAAATAGTCGTTTAGTGTACTGGAGCTAGGTTATCATTATCGAGCGGCACATGAGTATATTGAGTAAGGAGCGCGCAAGGTTGAGGAGGTTTTTAAACCTGTTCTTCTCAGTTTTGCTCAATTTCCTATATGGACTATATATCTCATATGTGTTTCACAGCACCGAAGTAGTTTTTAAAAGGTAAATTAATCAGTAAGACTAAATCGACGAACGACCTGAACTCTTGGACTCTGTCCTAAAACTTGATTTTTGGTGAAGAGAGAAATAAAATTATAGGATCTAAAATATTTTCAGATAGTTAAAGACTTTATCCAGGCATTGTTCTCAACAGAAATGTAAATAAAGACTAGTAAAACAAATTATTTGCGTCCTCAGACCTCGTCAGCAATTATCAAGATTAAATTGTGGTCGACGCTATTTGGCATCATCATCAGGATGTCTTGATCGTTAATCAATTGCGAATGGCTTCCAATCAAATTAAATAGCTTTGTTTATTGTTGTAATTATTAGCAGTGTACTCTGCCTAATTGCAAAACAGATATAAATATAATGAAATCAATATATTGACAATTTTGTTGCTTGCTGCGGACGAATATTTTCACTATCTTGATGAATAGTCCCATTACCTACTTCAAATTAGTTTCGAAAATTAAACATTCTTGTTCTACTTGTCTTACAAATCTTGCTATACATATTCGGTTAGATTTTTTAGGGTCAAATTGTCGAAATACCAAAAACCTTAAAAATAATGGGAAGATTTAGAACATACCGAATATATCCGATGGTAATTCTGATATAATAATGAATTATTAGGTGGTATAAAAATGATGACCTACACCTACTAAATACAAAATGGCTTTTCTTATGCACGGAATTAAAGCTTTAGAGATCACACTTTTTCCCATGCTTGTGCTACTTTCTAGATAATATCGGTGGATATGATTATTGAGGGATCGCGAGTAATATTCTAATGAACAATCCATGTTAATGTAGTAATGTGTGCAAAGCATAACTAAATTAACAATTAACTATTTCAAATATGATCATGATATTAATTATTGGAATAGTATAGTCCAAGAATTAAACTATTTAACAGAAAAAATTAAACCGTAACGTCTAAAAGTTAGACTCCAATCTTAACTAATAGTCACACAAGTTGCACACACAGAATCACAATTAAACCGTCTCCGTATAGAACCTCCACCCAATTTGTAACATCGCGTGTTAGACACAAATAAAGACAAAGCTACATTAAGGAACACTGTGCTTTACTATACGTATATCCTAGAGAAATACTGGCATATGGGAATATTTTGTATTTTGTGATGAACGTTATAAAGTTGTTTAGTCTATGATAAAACTAAAATATTATATTAAGAATTTGTAAGAAGCAATCAATAAGCCAAATGTGATGAAACAAAACAGTTAACTATAATATAAAGGTTGGGAATGTTTTTCTAGTCTGTTGTATTGTCGTTGTCTCTATAATATCATTTAACCATATACTTACTGATTATATGTGAACATTATTTAAAGTAGTATGATCATGTGAGTTATTAACATTATTACTTTGTTGGGTAAAATGTTTAGCAGCGAGGTCGAGTAGTGAAGGATAGAATTAATGTGCATGTGGGTCGCAATCCTTTCACACAGATCACAAAATACAATATTATGTTTATTCATATTTTTTTGGAGTAATAATTATCACGCCTTGTTATATTTTATAGTTTAGTCGATAAAATTATTCGGGGAAATTTAATATATTAATAGCGACGGTTCCTATGACGGGTATAAGGAAAAGTAATAGACAGCCTTCATTTTAGAACATATCCAAAAGAAAATCTATTTACAAATTTAATTAGAAGTAAGGAAAGATGTCTGTAGCCACTTCGAAAACAAATCTCAGATTTCTTGCAGATAATTAACAATGTTGAGAGGCTTCTAAGTACCGCTTTAAGCCCCTGGACGTGATTGCAGGTGGTTCAGTTTTTGTGCGGCGGAGATTTCTCTAACGTCGTTTTCAGGTTTGAAATGTATTGGTTCAGATCTTTGTGGTTGGGTCTTAAGATTTATATCTGGCTTTAGTTTTTGTAGCAATTTTCAAGAAGTTTGTATTAGTAAGATTGTACGCCTCAATCCCCCATGCCATCAAAAATTAGCAAATCAAAGACCTCTCACTTGAATGGCCCCTAGAAAGAGTAATCCCACTAAAAACATTTTCATGTAAAATGCCAAGATGACCATATGCCTAGCACTGTCAAAAAGTTATTAGATCTCATATAGAGCCAAGCTGATAACTCTACACACCCTACCTCTACAAGCTTTACAAACGTTACACCTTAATCATAATATGTAGATTGACCTTTTCGTTACTACAAGAAATGTTGGATAACAGAAAAGTAATGAATAGTAAGAAATTGAATATATTTCTAAATATATAAGACGGTATCGAGACGGTAATGAGTCAGTAACGAAATCGGGGTTTTAGATACCAATGAAGACTTAAATATAACAGATATGGAATTAAAATGTCATAATATGTTTAATAAGACCATGTAGATGTGGTATAATCCAAACCCGAGCTGTGAGCTTCCAGAAAAGGTGGTAGTACCCTTGTGCTTCGCTTGGTTCGTCTTGGCGGGGGCACTACCGTGGCCCCAGATATGTCTCTTTTATTAATAAATACTGGTTGACTGACTCAACATCGCACCACCGAAATTATATCAAATTTAGAATGTTAATAAATATAAAAATATACAGTATTTTCATATATTACGTTAGCAGAATAAGAGATAATGGTTGTCGACACCAATCGTTCTTGTAATTATTTAGTCGACGTCACAAGACTGACGCGCTCCGAATTCCGGACGGAGTTTACTTAGCAACGTATTTTTGCCTCGTGTTTTTGCCTATCTATTTAAAAATCCGCTTATTTCAACGTCGCGTCGGCGTCACTGCGTCACGAAGGCGAAAAAATTCCTTTAAAGCCCGAGCACATTAAAGCTTGCTCTTGTGTCTCCTACCTTCTGCCTGCCTTTTGTTCTTGCCTCTCACTTTTTGTATTTCCCAACCTAGACGTGCAAAAGGATTTTTAAATTACTGCTTCATTTAACAATGTGGACGCTTGTGGTCTTTATAAATAAAATTGAAATGTTTGTAACTTTCTTATCTATGTACGGACATCATTTCATTTTATCGAAACATATTATAAACATATAACTTATAGAATGTCGTAATGTAAGGAGTCTTTATATAGTTATACGTTATTCGATCAAAAACTACTGCATGAAATTAAATATGGTTTTGACAACTGTATTGCTGTAGGTGTCAATTAAAATGTAGGTTTCTTTAAATTTAGTTTCTTTTCAATAGGATGTATGGAAAGACAATTTATGGTCATTTATGTAGGCTGTAGCTTAGAGAAACTAGAGCGCGCCGATTAGTCGGTAATACTGATTGAAATTTCATTTATTACATAGTATCATCTGATAATGATTTGTTGTAGTAAAATCGCTAATAAAATTGGCAAAAAACATTTTCCGTACCGAGTATGAAAAATGAATTTCCTTACCATTGAAATAAATTCGTTCTTCCTCTTTTATCTTCTTCTAGCAAATAAGAAAAAGCTTTAATTGTACTTGGCACGAAATATAGAATTCAAGTTTTATACCTTTTCAGTTAGGTAAGATAAGGGATATCTTAGTTAAGACGCTGATGTCTGTAGGTAAATGAATAGTTGAAAGCAACATACAAGTACCTAGCTAAAGCTGGAAATATACAAGAATATGTTTTATCCTTCTTTTCGGTCGTTCTATACATTTCTATAAATAAATTACAATAAAACCGCTTATAGGGATAAGGGTAGAGAAGCTTTTGTGTGAATATACGAATAAGCAGAGTGATATACCTTACTAATATTATAAGAAATAAACTTTTAGTAATAAGAATATTATTACTTTGGTTGGAGATAAAAAAAATTCTACCAAAGTAAGAATATATAGATAGCATCCCTTATCCCGCTGAGTTTTCAGGATAAGCACAACATGTAATAATGGTGTAGAGCAAGTAAATCACGCCTTAAGAGGAAGTATGAAATGAGTTATTGTGTTTATTCGTTTGTCTCTATGTCCACTTTCCTCAACAAATCATTCTGAAATTGGGATATATTATTACAATGACAAATAAAAGTTACACTAAGGATAGGCTTGTCTGAACATTTCACATATATTTTTAGTACAAAAAACTAGTAGCGCCATCTATTAGAATTTGTACGAACTACGTAACCAAAGCATTGACAGCTCGTTAACGGCCATCGTCTCTATAAAAATTATTCGTATTAATAAAAATTTTGTTGCTAAACATGCATACCGACGATATATGTTTCTATCGAACCTTTGTATCGTAATTTTTGCAGCCTTTTAGACGAACTTTAACATATTTAACTTATGACTGCTGTTTCTGGCATCTGATGAGATGAAATTGTGATGAGATGCATTGACTATAAATTGTCACTACAGTCTCCATTTACTGGAGACACTAATTTTGAACGTTAGTAATTGATTAGAAGAGTTTGCAGCTAAGATAAAATTATATACGCAACTAACTACGAATAGTTCATTATGTAAGCAATTAAGATTGTTTACACAAGGTAATGACATGTTCAGCTAGCAAAACATAACTTAATTCATCACTAAATGCTGCACTATAGAGCAGTTCTATCAGCAGTATATGTAAACCAATTTGATATTTCCAATTTCATTCTAAGGGTAGAAGATCTTTTTAAGTTATTTTTTTTAGAAATTCAGTTTAAAATATAGCACACATCCTTTTGGTATTTTTACCAAATGAATTTGTTTTTATTTTTTGCCGTAATAAGGAAACTATTGATATCATTTCTATGCTATCTATTACGATAAATCCAAAGTAATTTGAGGAATAACTCCGTGAAGTGAATATTGATAGTATAGTTTAACCTTTCAAGATCCTTTGAATAGGATTCGAGACCTATGATAACTCATTAGATAATTTTGGCAGAACGTATATCGCAATTATTCTTGTAGTAACGTTGTTTTTGTGTCGTATTGTTGAGGCGAGCCAAGAATGTAATCCGTTTAATGGCTTCGTAAGCGATGTATCACCGTATATTACGTGTAAAGATAAATTTAGACATGTTTTTATATGTTTTGGATTAGCTAGTATCTTTTTTAAAACGAGCGCTTCCCATTTAAAGACTCAAGTTATAAGACTAATATAAGAAAATTATCATCCTCACTCCCTTAATTCTAAGTATTATTATTTGGTATTATTATTTGGCTAGTCCTCGTTTGGATTAAACCTTAAGGGTTATTCCTATGAGGATATCAAAATTAATTGTTTTTAGGCAGCGCTAACAATTCGAGCACAAAAATCCCATCCCATAACTTAAATGAAACTTTTAATTTTTCATTATATAAAAAACTAAATCAGATTAGATAGATTCTAATGAAAAAAACTTAAAAAAAAAATATTTTTCTTTTAAATATTATATAATTATGTATTTCTTTTAATGAATGAAAACTTTGTTTGCCAAAGAAAACAATAAAAAAATATTCTACCAGAATATAATGGTAATATATGATGGCTAAAAAATACTAGATTAGATTAAATTTTAATTATTAAAATCATGCTGAAATTCCCAAACTTTTATTTGTACTGCTTTTTACAAACTGTTATAAAATAATATATCTAGTAGAATGTCAGAAAAATGTGTTAAAATAATATATAGTACAAACGCTCGGTAATGTGTTCCAAAAGTAGGTCGTCCAGGAAATAGCCTGTGAATTTGTGATCTCTCACTTTTCTTTTATATTTTAGTATTTTTCTCGTAACAATAAACATATTAATGACTAATCACAGTGATAGCAGTTTCTGTTTTTAGCAACACTGTTGATAATATAACAAAGCTTATCATACATAAGCTCAGTCTGAAATCATTTATGTTATACCAGCTTTTACCCGCGGCTTCGCTCGCATTGAAGCCATGAAATAAGTATCAGAGATCATTACAATAGTAATTAATCAATATGATAACTCTAAAATATTTTTTTTTCATAAAAAGTATCCTATGTTACTTCTAATACTCTCAAGAATATGTGTACAAAGTTTCATGATGATCGGTTTAGTAGTTTTCGCGTGAAAGCGAAACAAACAAACTTACATTCACATTTATAATGTTAGTAGGGATAAGAAAACTCCTTCTTGAGGCGCACATAAGTAATTAATTTAATTCACTTTATTTACATGTTAGGCGGGATAGTGAAACTTGTGATACCGCACCTGGGTCACAAGCCACAGACACTGCTCGACTTGCTGTCTAAAATTTATTATATTATTGTTTACACGTGTATATACAGGGTGGATTTTTGAGACAGGTCAGTAAGGGCAGCTACCTTAACCGTCATAGTAACAGGAAAACAGTCCTAGGAGACCATCCGTAACTTTTTAAGATATTCTGATCTGCATTCACAGATTTTTGAAAAAATTTACGGTTAGCGAAAAAATTGCTAAATTCCAAAAAAAATTATTTTTATGTCTATCGATCCTACTCCGTATGGGGATCAAAATGAGTACTAGAAATTTCAGAAATTTCCAAAAACATTTTCCATACATTTTGTACTGAAAAACGATAAATCAACTCATAATATTGTTATTGCTAAACAATCCTATTTCTTACTGTTATTAAAAGATTCTTTAAGGCCAACTGAAATTTAAATACATTAAACAAAATTAGTAAAAGTTATATTAAAAAAGGAAAAAAATAAATTTTTATTAATTAAGGTTATATGACATCTAAAAAATTTTTTTTAAACTTTTGTATGACCGAATACCATTCAATTCACTCGGGAAGTTTCCGCAGACAAAGTACCCGCCAGATACTAGTTTGAAATATTCTTCTGAAAGTATTTTCGTAACAATACAAATTGTGAAGTGGTAGTAATGGGTAATATTAAATTCGACGACTTAATTATTCGTTGAAGCGATATAATTGCCTATCGAGCATAAAATTAACTCTTAATTTTTATTCGAGTATTTATTGAACACGGTTACGGCTTCGTAAGTTTAACGACGAAATAAAATAATTCCACAGAAAATTCGTCTGATTTACCTAACTTATAAATTATAATTAACGATTGAAATATATCAAGAAAATGTTAATATATTCGTTTATAATCTACTAGTCGAACAGCTCAAGCTTTACTGATTTGTGTGTAACAACCATACAAATTACACAATTTAAGGACTAGAATGGATATACTGCACTGGATTCTAGACATTACGCCCACCAATACCTGGGGCTTGTGACCCAGAAGCAGGTTCATATGGTATTTTACAATCTATTAAGTCTCATCTCGAAGTATTTATTCGACTATATGAAGATTATTTAGATTATCAACTTATGTGGTCAGAAATATAGGCTTACACTACACTAGTACAGTCTCTATTTACTCTATGAGATTTAATTCTCTATCTGAGATTTAATAATCTCCTCTCAAAATTAACCAATAGGAAGTACTCGCCAATCAAATGTTATCAATATCAACTTTTCAGTGTCTTTAGCTGTTTGTTTAAGACATGTTTTTGGAAAGACGGAATTTGTAAAATAACGTCAGAAAATGTGTCTTTCATATATAAACAGTTTCAGATTCAGTTTCAGTATATTATCACACATTTCATATAACGTTATGTCATAACCATTTGCGCGGAACTCGTGCCAGAAAATCAGTAATTGCATTTACAAAGTAAATATCGATATCGCCCACTTTATTCCGAGCTATTGCGGTTAAATCAATAATTACTATGCAACCGATTCATTATTTTGCAATATTTTTCTACTTATATCAATTAGTTTATTTCAATTAAAATTTAATACAAAGAATAAGTATAAATACATAACATTACCATATTACATTCAATCCACCATAGTAACCAAAGTACGACTATGACGCGAACTAATGAACTAGTATATTATTTACTGCAATGACATCAGGAGAGAAAAATGTGCTAAAATATTTAAAAAAACATGAGTCCTAATCCATGAAATACACAAAAATATCACCGCCATGTCTTCTCGCCTTTTCTATGTCATCGCATGTTGTTAGTCATTTCATGGGAAATTACTACTTTCCGTTCTTGTCTAGAATTGACATCTAATGACAATTTATTTATTTTATCATTTTTAACCATTATCGTGGCACTGCACTTTTAGGCATTAACAAAGAAAATTCTGAAAAATAATGTCAACAAAACCAAAATATCTACACCGAAATGAATATAAAACATAAGAATATACGTGAAAAGCGCTCTCCCGACACGGCTTAATTGAATAAGAAAGCACGTTTTCCAAAGTTTTGTTCGACGCATACGAAGGGAAGCTTCTTTCAAACTCCTATTCATTGTCTCAGGGTGTGAGATATAAAGTTTCAAAAGCCTTCACAGCGTAAATGTATCTCTTGATAACGAACACGTTAGAGATAAGCCCTCTTTAAACTCTTGTTACATGTGTCTATCTGTATATATATCATGGATTTCAGAATTAATACAACTGACAATGTACAATAGTTACACATTTACATGGTCATAAATATCTCTTTAATTGTAAAATTATCAATTTAGGGTCAATAGTTTAAGAAATTTCCACCTATATATAAAATGGTCACGTTACTTACACTACAATGCCAATATTCGCTTCTTGAAATTATTTTACAAACTGCATTTATCGGCACGGAAGTTATAAGTTGTAAAACCAGTTGATACTCATAAGATAAATCTATAGAAACCCCATGCCAATCTAACCCATAATCTATTAAAAGTAACATCAACAGAGTTGTTTGACTCATTTAAAAAATACAAACAATATATATAAGATTCTTATTAAAAACAACAAATATATTTAGAGAAGGCCTCAAAAGCAATTACAGAGCCCCAACAAAAGTTCCAAATGAAACGTACGTATTTGGGCACATGCAATGTAGTATAAAATACGGCGAGCGCCCGAGGCGCCTGCCCTGTTAGGCTTTTGGGATTGTTTGCGGTTAACAACTACAGAACATGGGGAATCTCTACTGAATAATCATTCCTGATACATAAACACGTTACACGTTATAGCTGCGCCGAACTAATGAACGGCGAACTTATTAAATTGATGGATTGTAGTTTAAAATGGTTTCTTCTCTGCTCTTCTCTCTAAATTAGGTCTAATAAAATAAGAATAACACTATAAAACCTTATCCTTTCAAAATTGACAAGAAGATACTCTTTTCATCTTAAATAAATTGTCATATGAATTACTCTTCTGTAAAGTACTGTAAACTTTTTGTATCAGAAAAATGCACCATGTTTTTTTGTCAAGTTATTGGTCTTTAATAAAGACCCAGCTCAATGCATAATGCCCAAAATCATTCTGACTAAGATAATATTGAATGTTGAATTTAACATTTTATTCGGAATAACTAATTATTTTAGATACCTTATATACTCAAAATTAATTTTGAAAATCGGGCTTTTTAAAAAGTCCGGTTAAAAAGAGTCAGGATTCAGGTCAGTACGAGATATTGTAAAAAATTTCATTTCTTTCTGAGGTTGAAATTCTATCGCGGCCTCGCAGTTGGCAAAATGATACAGACCATTTCGCTCCGCACCTCGTAAATCCAAAAGGCGTCACCATAAAATGAATAAAATTTAAATGTAATAAACTGAAGAAATAAGTTACTTAGACAATTACAAGGGACACAGGCGTAGTAAAACTTAACGCTGCTTAGACCAACGGGTATATCTAGGTTAAGTTTGTAAAGTAATGAATACCACAAATCCATTTATATCAAAAGTAGGATCGAGAACGAGCGGAGGAGCGGCGGTCTGGCGCTTGCATCTAGTTCCGCTAAGTTTTGCGAAGTTGCAAGCTGACTGAGCCATCTTCCTTCATTGTCTCGACTCTCTAGTGTAAGGTTGCCAACCATACTTTGTAATTATTTTGCATTAAAAAAATGCGAATTAGTTAATGTCGTACACAGTATAAAAAGTCACTTTTTCTTACCCCATGGAGAAAATTCTATTCAAAACGAGCTGAAAGTGAACGTCAAAAGTCATTACAATAGGAAGCCATTTTGTACTCAGAATACGAGATATTATTTCTACTACTTGAATTTTGATACTTCATAATCACGTTTAGAAAAAAATCGCCGCGTTCATTACTTTGTTAGAAGAATATTGATTGTATTGTTTAAGCGTCAGTAGCTCAGTGGTTGAGGCGTTGGATCCAGCATCGATAGGTCGTGGGTTCAAATCCCAGTCCTTGGACTACTAACGTGGCCCACTCCTAGCACAAGCATTTTAGTTTAATTGGAGGGGTTCAGGAATACTAGTACTATGTGATCTATTCTCCTAGTATTCTTTTTAAAAAAAAATTAATTAAAAAAAGAAAAAGAAATGTTTGTAAATATGTCTAAATAATAAATACGTTAATTATATATTACCTATTGTAGTTTAATTTAAAATAAATTGATTGAGAAGGTAACATTTTGCACTGACCTGATACTCATATCCTATCAGAGTTAGAAACTGGTAGAAAGTTTAAGTTTATTTGAATAATTAGTTTTGGCACTATCAGACAGTAAAGAATTGTTAGCTAGTGCTAAATGCTACTCATTCTTTTATTTTTTCCTATACGATAAAAATGTGATACGTTTTCTTTTAAAATGTTAGCAACCCTACTCAAGAGGCTACATTAAACGTTTGAGACGTTAGTGGTCCTGTATGTATTAAGAACGCAATTTGAGCAAGTTTTATAATGCTTTCCTTTGCATCTGATAACAAAACTTACTTCAAGAAAACTTTTATTTCATCGTATTCTATGAGTTTCAAAAAGTCTTAATAGACAAACACAATTTTTAATTTTATTGGCTTAATTATTAACAAATTAACAAATAATGCTCTCTCCCGTTAATATTTACTGTCGTACTGAAATAGGCCTTTGAGCCATAATTTAAATTAAAATAAAAACTTTGCTTATATATTTTGGATGTTAAAACTATAATGTGGTAGATATATTGGAGATGATCTGAAGATTGGACCAGAAGTTAGACCCTTTTTAAATGTTTATTACCTTCTAATAATTTTTGCACTTAGTTCTGGGAATTTTGATTGCGTTTAGATTCTAAAATTTGCACTTCTACTGGAAATGCATTAAAATATAATTTCCATTGTAACATATCGGATATTTGTCAGAAAAGTTATACATATGACTTAGGACATCGATATGGCAGTTACTACGAGTAATAATCTAATGAACAAGCCGTGATATAATAGTTCTTTGTGCATATTCTGTGAATATTGGCTAAAACATAAACAGATCTATCAAATACCATATTATAAAGTTAATATAATCTTCTTTGTACTCTATGACGGCTCGAAACAATGTAAGATTACAGTCCGCCTGCAACTTAGCAAGACTTACCCAAACTAGCTTCGTTTACGAGAACTAAAGTGCTGAGTTGTTTCATAATGTTGTTCTAAATCAATTTCAAGTACTCATAAAGTGCTTGCGTTAAAATGTTAATTTTAATTAGTAAAATTAAAACACAGCAGACAGAACATATTCTTAATCATCATAATAAAACATATTAGCCAAATGTCCTACTATTTGTCATCTAGTTTCTATATTCTATCTCCATCATCTGATAAGCTCACGATGATCCTAACATAAGTATTCCAAACTTCAGTTCAATCGGATACCAAAAAGTGGATGAATAATGGATTGCCGGATTGATTGACGGATTACTTACATAGAAACTTGAAAATAAAAGAAGATTTACATATTTATTACTACCAATTCTAACGACTACTATGATACCTGTTGGATAGTTGTAGTTCGTATGATCGCACCTAAATTACCTCCAACTGAAATTCTAATTTAATACGGTCTCAAACCTCACGAGACCGATTTGGAAGAATCGATATTAAATAGAAAACAAAATATTTAAACAGCAGTCGAAACAGACTTAACAAATATAACATAAAGACTTAAAAAAACATAAAATGCAAAAATGATAGATAAAATATATACTGTTACGTACTTTAAAAAAACTTGATACTCGATACTTGACATCGAAAGAAAGGTATCGAGAAATACTGTTCTATCTCTACTCAGTCTAAGAAATTTCAGCGTGTTACCATGGTTACAAGATTGTTATAATAGTCAATATATTAATATTGTCACGAAACTCTCAATTTAGAAATGAACTGATAGTTTTCAAACGGCTAAACGGATGTTCACAATGATTTCTTAGGTTTTCACGATTGTTATACATTCCTAACGTTTCGAATACTTTTCAGTGGTTTTAGGAGTTAGGTCAGACAGGAGTTAGGTAACTCCTAAAACCTAAAACACGATAAGAACCGTTTATAAAGTTTTACTCAAAAGATCTTCACAAATTATAGCTAAGAACCATATCGATTAATTTACTTGTAAAACAAATATAATTTCATCACAATCGGTGCATTATCTCACATACATACGTTACACATATCACAACAACACCCCATCCGTATAGCGGGGGGGTTAATAAGAAGTTTATGTATAGTTTAATACGGCTGTAATATAATATATAAACGGTTATACATAATGTAAAAACTCTGACAAACGTTAGTACTACTAGCCATGATAGAAAAATTAAATAGCATATTTCGTATCGAATACGTTATTTTTACCAGAACTTTTATTTCACGTCAAAGCTGGTATTGACGTAAAGTCACAGCAAAAATATAGTTTCCATTCCAAATTTTACATCTTTCATTCCAAAAAGTCATTTTGCTTCTTTATATTTTCCTACTGTCTAAAATATCAATTCTGAATGCAACATTTCATGCAGCAACTAATGATTAATTTTGATAGTTAAATAATTTATTAATAACCAGTTAAACGCAAAATCAAATCCCAAACCAACCTGAATCTGATGTAAACAATACGAATAATTAGAACGCGTTGAAAGTAGTTCGTAAAGAGAAATTCACAATGAAAAGTTGGCTTCCAACTCCTAACTGACCGGGATTACCTGAACCCAATGAAAACAGACTCTGTGGAATCGCTATATTAGTTTATAAAGTTTTCAAATGTGTATTGAATTCGGTATAACTCATTAACTTTATCCTTATTTGTTTCATTATTTCCGTGAGATGCAATTTAATAGAATAAAGACAAAAACTACTACTTGACCAACATTTTATTATGATGTTATAAGAAGAAAAAGACAAGAATGTAGGTCCCTTATTATTTACTATTTATTTAATCAACGAAGTGTTACTAACCTACCATATTGTTGTCGTATCTGTAATAATAATAAGCTAGAAATTACTTAACTTACATTGAGCTATCAAAACGACATCTTTGGCAAATTTATGAACGAAATCTAAAATTTTACTACTAATTTAACAATAACTTGCCTGAACTTAAGATTTTCCTTGTCGATCGTAGGGAGATCAAATCTATACTATTTTAGCTATGTATTCAGAAAATTTGGTACTTCCAAAATATAGTATGAGTACTAGCATAAACCGCTCAATACTAACACAACAATATCCAATCATAATATTACAATAATATGACTAAAACTTTATGACGGCGAATTTTATTATATCTAATTTATTATGTACATCAACTCAAACTATATTAAAAATCGAGGATATCTCTGTACAAAAGCAATTCCACTCTTTTCTGTATTACGTGAACCGAACTAGCCACCAACTAATCCATTGAAAAGTTCCGTTTTCATTACGGATTTCTCAAATTAGTAGTAAAATTCTGTTTCATTCGCCCCTAAATACAAATTAGGTACAATGTAACTTTAAACGTTTCAAGAAGTTTTACGTTCGTTTTGTTCTAAATATATTTGAAACTACTTTGTAGAAATAGATGCAATAAGATAGATTTGACATGTAACAAACACATTTTATTATCGTCGTAATATTTTTTTATTTAGATCTATCTTATATAATATATCTTATATAATAGGGGATAAAGTATGAAATTGCCGTTTTATTGTAATAGGTACTTCGAATTGACATAGAACCTTCATGGTTTGACATTTTTGAGTGAAACTTTTTTCACATGGTACCTATGTAGTTCTTATTTTAAAAGATGTGCAACATTCGATTATCGTCTTTTAGTTGTTTTTTGATTCAGCTTAGACAAGAAAGATGGATACTTTGAAAATTCGAGTGATTTTTGAATACGAGTTACGACGTGGAACTAACGCGGCAGAAACATTTTGCAATATCAATGTTGCGTTTGGAGAGGGGACTGCTAATGAACGCACGGTGCGATTTTAAGTTTAAACGCTTTCGTGATGGAAACTATGATTTGAAGAACGAACGTCGTGGAAGACTGCCCACACAGGTGAATAACAATGAATTGAAAGAGATGGTGGACGCCAGGAATTAGCGGCATGGTTTAACGTTATCTTACCAACAATATTCTCTCTTATTTGCGTCAAATCAATAAAATAAAAAAATATAAAAATGGGTGCCTCATGATTTGACTGATCTGGAAAAAGAAACGCGTGTTGAAACTTGTGTTGCCTTGTTGAATCAATTCAGAAATGAAGGAATGTTGAATTGAATTGTGACATGTGATGAAAAGTAGTTTCTTTACAATAACCGTAAGTGAAAAATGCAATGACTGACCCCAGGTCAAACGCCGCAGCAGTGTCCTAAAGCAAAGCCTACCAATAAAAATGTAATAGTAACTGTTTGGTGGTCTCAGCATGGTGTAATTTATTCACTATAGCTTTCTCAACAACAGCAATGATAGCAAAACTAGCAGTGAAACAGCCCCGACTCATGAATCGATCTTCACCATTATTGCTCCATGATAACGCGAGACCTCATACAGCACGAGAAACCGTTTTAACTCTACAGGAACTGCAATTGGAAACCATTCGTCACCCTCCGTATTCGCCAGACCTTGCTCCAACGGACAACCTTTTTTTTCGTGATTTCGACAATTTTCTACTGATAAAAAGTTTTCTTCTCAGGAAGCTTTCACACAGTTTGTCGAATCTAGATCAACAGAGTTCTATCG
Source organism: Limenitis camilla (assembly GCA_905147385.1). Taxonomy (NCBI): domain Eukaryota; kingdom Metazoa; phylum Arthropoda; class Insecta; order Lepidoptera; family Nymphalidae; genus Limenitis; species Limenitis camilla. The sequence continues at coordinate 4,894,274 of LR990243.1, forward strand.
GACAGGCATTAATGACCTTTCTATTAGAAGGCAGCAATATATAGATAATAATGGTAAGTATTTTGATTAAATAAATATCTTAAATTTAAAAAAAACTAATTTAAATTTTTCAGTGCAAATCCGCAATTTCATACTTTAACACCTAATATAATAAAACATTTTTAACAAAAAATTTAACCGACTTCAAACTAAAAAATGCACTAAAAAGCAAGAAATAGAAATTAGGACAATATTATACAATAATTGTTATTTTTGAAGTGTAACAAACATTTAAAAAAAAAACAGTATTTGTTATCAAACTCTTCCGAAATGGCACGACCAGTTTTATGAAAATTTTTGTGCATTGTCGGAAGTGTAAGTTAGATTTAGGTTAGCCTTGTGTTAGCTTAACTTTAGGTTTAAACAGAGAATCTGGGCAGTGGAGCCGAGTGTTGTCTTTACTTAAAAGGATCCCTTAAGCCTACACCTTGGACACAAGTCCAAGGAACTGCTTGGGTTCCTGTCAGAATATTAAGAGATCGTAACGTTTAACTCCTGAGCGTATAGGTTTAGAGATAGACCATCCATTCCCATTACTCTTTTCCTTTTAGTTTTCGACATGCATATATTTTGTAATAGTATGTCTTTGAAAAGGTATAGCTTATAGGCTATTGTTTATACTCCTAAGTTATAAAGATTGCTCTATCCAGAAATTAACTTATTCAAAACAACGTTTACGGGGTCAGCTAGTGTGTATAAAAAGAATAATTCATAAATAGATCATACTTGAATGGAATAAAATAAAACTTTTTATAAGACAAAACTTTTCGTGCATTGGACATTGGTGTTTCAAATTTTTATATACTTACACTTATTTTCATTCAACACATAAAACAGTTATATAAATTTAACCTTGAAAATGAAAAGAAATAGACTCTTCTTTTAATATACATATTTTAGGTGTAAACGAAGATAAAAAGACTCATCTATTTTCAAAGATATGTAGGAAAACTTCAGAAAAAAGTTATGAAACCGTGAAGACGAAAATATATATGGAACTATGAAAAGCTGATAATATTTCATGTGTAAAATTTAGTATTTATTTGAATTTTTGTTTATTGTTTATTGTTAGATATTTAGGTTTTTTTAACCTTGAAAATGAAAAGAAATAGACTCTTCTTTTAATATACATATTTTAGGTGTAAACGAAGATAAAAAGACTCATCTATTTTCAAGATATGTAGGAAAACTTCAGAAAAAAGTTATGAAACCGTGAAGACTAAAATATATATGGAACTATGAAAAGCTGATAATATTTCATGTGTAAAATTCAGTATTTATTTGAATTTTTATTTATTGTTTATTGTTAGATATTTAGGTTTTACCACTAAGTCACACAAAACGGCTGAAGTGGTTTTAATGTATGGTATTTAGATAGTACATAACCTGGATTAACAGATAAACTACTATGTATCGCGTAAAATGTATATATGTTTATTGAAAGCTTGAATATATTTTACAATATATGAAGACTAAAATATTTTAATTGCACCTGTGCAAAGCTGAGGCAACTGGCCTAGTTTGGTGAAAAACCTAAATATTGAAACACGTATTCAAAATTACTCATTATGGTATAATGAAATTCATAGAAATATTTGTTGGAAACCCATTAATATTAAAACAATTGTTTTACCAAATATTTAATTATAACTCCGATATATTCAATCATAACAGAATTATTTTATGTCATTAATTAGGCAGTGATTGGTTTTGCGATAACAATGCAAATTAAAATAACTTGTCAAGTAATGTATATACGCTTCGTTCGTTTTTTTTTTTGGTGAAATCGTAGAGAATATTTGTCTAATATCTATATTATTCCACAGTCTCGCGTGAGCGGTGATAGCGAGCACAAGTGCGCTTAATACTTGGTGTTTATTTCGATCTACCCACAAATTCTGATTATGTTATTTTATGATGGATAACATATTAGAATCAGTAGTTTTATGTGAAAATAGTAGTGAAAGGTTAGAAGAAGCAGTAATTCAGGAGGGAGAGCAACAAGTAGGCCCAATTATTGACCAAAATTGGAACCAAAGTTACGACAGTGAGCAATTAGGAGGTGAAAAGAGAGTTCGCGAGCAAGATTCTCTTGAAGATGAGGAAGGATTTACAACAGTACGGGGCTCTAAACGATTAGCTAAAAGTTCAAAATCTGATGATACTTTAGAATTTAGAGTTTGTATCACTTCAAAAGATGTATTACCAAAACAATTTGGTATGGCCAAACTTTTAAGGTCAGAAAATATTAAGGACATATGTAGAATAATATATAAAAATCCTTTTAGGGTTATTATTTGTTTTTTGAAAAAGCAATCTGCCAATCAGTTGTTGGAATGTGGAAAATTAATCAATATGGGCTACAGAATAGTGCCAGCTGACGAGATTAATTTATCTTACGGAATAGTTAGACAAGTTGATTTAGAAGAAGAAGAGGAAGAAATACTAAAAAATATAAAATGTGAGTACGAAATAATTTCTGTAAAGAGACTTCGGCGATTAAATGAAGAAGGAGTATGGGTGAATTCAGAAACGATTAGGCTAACCTTTAAAAGTCCCACTTTACCTTGGAATGTATATGGGTTTGGGTGTAGATTTAAAGTAGAACCGTATACTTTCCCCGTTTCTCAATGTTCTGGGTGTTGGAAATTTGGGCATCTTTCACGTACTTGTCCTACCAAAAAAATTATATGCCCGAAGTGTGGAAGCAATCATGTTAATTGTGATACTGTAAATTATAAATGCATCAACTGTAAAGGACCACACATGGCCTTAAATAAGAAGTGCCCAATATTCCTTAAGGAAAAGAAGCTTCGGGACATTATGACGGAAAATAATTGTACCTACCGGAAGGCCTTGGAAATCTATACCACAGCTAATCAGTTCAGTAATGACATAATAAGTAATAGTATAAGAAGTGAAGATACGGATGATTTTCAACCTACAATTTTGCCAGGAGTATCAGTCAGAAATAGGACGTATAGAGACGTTTTAGTAGAAGTCGACGTACATGAAGAAATGATAACTGAACATAAACAGGAAACAGAAAAACAGAACAGTGAACACCGAACAGCCACACAGGTTCCTAAGCTGAAGAAAAAAAGAATGGAAGATAAGGAAGATTGGTATTGTAATAATGGTGAAATTAATGAAAGCAATGAGGAAGATGTAATAGAACAGATCACAGCAAAGGAAGGTAAAAAGACTAAACACCCAAAAGGTAATATAAACTCAAGCTTTTGGATGTTTCTTAAAAAGGTAAAGGAAATTTTTCAATCTAATAATAGTTTTAACAATAAGTTACAGTTAGTATGGAAATTGTTTGTTCAAGAAATTTGGCAATTTATTTCAAGTTTTGTTCGAGATAGTATGATATTTAAGAATATATTATCAAAACTATTTAATGGGTAGTAGTAGTCACAACAAAATATTTGTAATTAATTTTTTGCAGTGGAATTCTCAAAGCCTCAAACCTAAATTTGTAGAATTTAAACGCTTATTATTACAAGAAAAAGTTCATGTCGGTTTAATTTGTGAAACATGGTTGGATACAGAGACTCACTTAAACATCAGTGATTATAATATATTTAGAAAGGATAGGGCAGATTCGTATGGTGGGTTGGCCTTTATTGTACACAAATCAATTAAAACTCAAGAATATCCTATTAGTTTTCGAAATCTAGGTATTGAGATTAAATGTATTAAGCTGTTAAATTGCGGTGACATTAAAAATATTGTATTAGTATATTGTCCTTCCTCAGTTAATACATCCTCTACCGACTGGGAAAATATTTTTTCCTTGTTTTCTAGTAATTGTTTAATAGTCGGAGATTTTAACGCCCATCATACAAACTGGTCGTATAAAACGGACACGAGAGGTACCCATGTTTACAATGCTGCTCTAGAAGCGGGTTACATGTCTCTTAATAATGGCGAATATACTAGAATTAAACTTGTTAATAACATTATACAAAGAACTTCCCCTGACATTACATTTGTTTCTCGTGATATTGCGGTAAAATTTGATTGGAATGTAATAAACGAAAATTTGGGTAGTGATCATCTTTTTATAAAAATTAGATATAATTGTAAAAATGCTACTTGTACAACAGTGATAAAACGTAATTTTAAACTGGCAAACTGGAATGCTTACACAAAATTCTTAGAACAAAATATATATTCTTTTGATAATAGTTTAGATATACAGATATTATATAATAATTTTCTTAGTTTAATAGGCAGAGCAGCTGATTTATATATACCGAAAAAAAAAATATACGATTGCGTAAAACAAGGATTTTGTCCTCGATCATACTGGAACCCAAGCTTGTCTAATATAGTAGCTATGCGCAGATTGGCCTTAAGTCAATTTCGAAAAAACCCTACTCCTCACAACTTAAGTATTCTTCAACAAAAAACGGTTAATGCTAGAAATGCTATTAAGCAAGCAAATACGCTAGATTGGCAAAATTTTTGCAGTAATATTAACGAGTCTACTTCTATTTCTGACATGTGGAATCGTATGCGATGGATGAAGGGAGTAAAAACCTTTAAGTCTTCTGTAACTCAGGAACAAAAAGAGCAACTTCTCTGTAGTCTTGCGCCTGACTACGTTGAAATTAATTCCCCTATATTCAGTTCTTCAAATATTTCCCTCGAGAGTGACTTTAGTTTACAAGAATTGTACTCCTGTATTAAAAAAAAAGACACCACCCCAGGGAATGATGGGATTTCATATTCCATGATATTCTACTTACCTAAGATCTGCAAACAATATTTATTGTCAATGTATAATCAAATAGTTAATACAGGCAATATACCTAAACAATGGCGAGAGATATTAGTGGTGCCTATACCTAAACCAAATTCCGATAATACTGTGGACGGTAGCAAAAATCTTAGGCCTATATCCTTAATTTCGTGTGTATGTAAAATTTTACATTGTATGTTAACAAAACGGTTTGAATGGTATGTTGAAAAAAATAGTTTATTGTCCCTCAATACTTTAGGATTTAGAAGAGGTTATTCTTGCCAAGATTGTTTGGTACGAGTGGTTAGCCAAATTTATATAGGATTTACAAAGAACCATCAGACTGTAGCGTGCTTCTTGGATATCGAAGGAGCCTATAATAACGTACTTATTGATAAACTAATTAAAACGTTGGATGTATTTGGTTTTGGTAAAAAACTGTGCCAGTATCTATGGAATTATCTAAATGAAAGGCATCTGAAAATTCAAGATGATGTTGATAAGACAAAGCATATTACAAGATTCACTAATAAAGGCCTAGCCCAGGGAGATCCTATGTCCCCTATTCTTTTTAATATAGTTACCCAAAATATTTTCCATAAAATAACAAACATTTCAATTTGCCAGTATGCAGATGATTTTATTTTATTTGCTACAAATAAGAATCTTCATGACAGTGTAGTTAATATACAAATTGCTTTAGACATATTTACCGAATTTTTAAATGAATTAGGCTTGGAACTCTCAGCTAAAAAGTCGAAATGTTGCATATTTAGTAGGGGTCATCGTAGGCAACAAGCACAGTTGAAAGTTAATGATATCAATTTGGATATAGTCGATAATTATAAATATTTGGGTGTATGGCTAGACAAATCATTACGTTGGGGAAAACACATTAATGAAACTGTCATAAAAGTCCAAAAACTTTCTAACTTACTTAATGTTTTGGCCGGTTCATCGTGGGGTGTGCATCAGAAACATTTGCGTAAAATTTATTTAGCTCTTATTCGAAGTCGCATTGATTATTGCTCATATATTTATGATAATAGTGCAAACTCTCATCTAAGAAAAGTGAACAAGGTACAAAATCAAGCGTTACGTATTATAGGTGGCTTTATTAAGACAACTCCTATTCACGTGATGGAGAGTGAGCTCTGTATTCCTCCACTACAATTAAGAAGAATGTACTTAGCTTTAAAATCTTGTCTTAAGTTTATGTCTTGGAAAGATAATATAACTATTAATTTGATTTACGACTTGAACATAGCCTGTTTAGAAAATTATTGGGTAAACAAGAAAATTCCTTTACTCGTTTCAGTCTACAATGAGGTGAAGGAAGAACCTATGTTTTCCTCATCGATTCTTGATATGTTTACAATGGAAACTTGGATTAACAATATTAATATCAGAGATGTAGTAGTATTAAATTTAGATTATGTTAAAAACCCTAAAAGAATATGTGAAGCTAATCATTTAAAAAGTAGCGTTATTATGGAGATACATGAAAAATATACTGGGTGGTTTACAATTTATACGGATGGGTCAAAATGTGTTGAGGGACGTGGCGCAGCTTATTATATTGTTAACAAGGGCGATAGTAATATGTGCATTAACGACTGTTTGAAGATAGATGGAAATGTTTGTGTTATGACATTGGAACTCATTGCAATCTCAGAAGCACTTTCGTACGTTAACACGACAAATTATAAGGAGGTACTAATTTGTACGGATAGCAAAAGTGCACTATATCATATAGCTCGATGCGCCTCTGGTATTAGCAGAGGTGTAAGGACAGCTTATGATGTGCTAGCTAAGGTACATAAGCTCAATAGTAAAGGTGTAAATCTGAGGTTGCAGTGGGTTCCATCACATACTGGGTTACAGGGTAATGAGGAGGCTGATAGATTGGCAAAGCAAGGATGTAGAGACGGTAAAGAAGTTAAATTCAAGGTTCATTATTCGGAATTGTTGCCTAAATATAAGTTGAGATGCTACGATAAATGGAAGGAATATTTTAATAAAATATCGTTGGAAAAAGGCATTTGGTACAAGACCATACAATCTGAGCCCCCTCATATACCTTGGTGTACAAACACACAATTGTCGAGAAAATTAATTGTAATTGCTCATAGAGTAAGGTCGGGACATATATTGGGTAACAATTTTAAATTTTTGATGGGTAAAGTGCAATCTCCGATGTGTGATGTTTGCCACAGAGTAGATAACGTTCACCATTTGTTAGTAGAATGCTCTAGGATTGAGGCTTTGAGAAATGCATTTATTGAAAAACATCGTTTGAATAGATTACACGTTGGTATATTTCATAGTATATTAATTACTCCGAATTCGGGAGAAGCGTGTGAGCTGTTCAAACTTTTAGCTTAGAACTTTATTTAGATTTTTATGTATTTGCTAGATAGTATAGGGCACAATAGGGCTGACAAACATACAATATGTAAAAGTCCTGACTCAAAATTAGAATAAAAAAAAAAAAAAAAAAAAAATCTATATTATTAGGGCTGTCCATAAAGTATGCATCTGTTGTCCATAGTCCATACATTAATAAACAGATCTTACCTTTGTGGTACTTATCTTTGTGGTATTTATAGACACATTAGCAGCAAAACAATTACCTTAAAGAATTACAAGATGGCGTTATTTTTAGGGTAAACAAAAATGTTCTTGATACAACTATATAGGAAACTAATCAATAAAAACTCCCCTATAGTAAAGTACTTTACATTGATTTGTTTAAGAAGACTCACATATTTAACGATTTATAAATCGTGTACCGATAATTATTTCATAGAGTAAACATTGTCTAAAGTTTTACTAGCGGATTGTGTCACGTGAGTGGTTTTCTTTATTACTTAGTTAAGTAAAATAGTGAGTACCACGTAAATCTTCTCTTGTGTCGTAAGTCCCGTGGAGTGCTCGGCTTACTTTCGAAAGTGAATGTGTGAAACTTACATAAAAATATAAAAGAATCCACTCAGCTACAAAAACTAAAAAGATATATTCAAATAATATCAGTGTCCCAATTCTTAAACGATTTGTTTCGCGATAGTTATCCGGAATGCACATCTGTCGCACGATAACTCATGTTACAAACAAATTCACAAAATACCATTCACTCGACATTTAAACGTTTGTATTAGTTGAAATCTATAAATCAAAATGTATTCAGGATGAACAATCACGATTACAATACAAATTTAATAATGTTAAACTCAATTTATATTCAAATCAGATGCAATATTAGGTTTATGTTTCATTGTTTTTATTAAAGCACAGTTTTTCTATTTATCTCTACGATTAATTAACTCTATATAACATATATTTCGTTCAGAGTACAGAAAGAAGTTTTTTCGTCAGAACGAAAGATCACTATCTTAATAATTAGATAATATTATTCATTATCAATTAATATTTATTTATTAAATTTATGTATTGTATATGTAGTTTATTATAACCTTAGAATATTTATTAGTTTATTATAATTGTATGTATTCATATCATATAATATTATTGTTGTGTAGGTGTATATGTATTCGGTTGTAATATATTAAGTATTAGTATATTGAAGCTACACCACCTTCTTTATTTCAACTTCCGCTCCTTCCAAGACTGGGTTGTCTGGAAGAGATGGCTAACTAGTCATAAGACCGCCCGTTGTACTTCACATTATATTTAGTTTTTATTTTACTGTATTATTTTTTTATGTGGTGTACAATAAAGTTATAATTAAATAAAATAAAATAAATATTTTCCTATCAATTATAAGGACTAAAAAGGAGGAAAAATTTTGGTTCATGTTAAATGGCAACAAAACATTTTAGTTCACAAATAACATATCTTAGGGGAAACTCTTATTCTTTTTATGTATATTGTTTTAATATTGTAATCATGACTTTTACTATCATTACTGTACCTATATTATAAAGCACAGTTTCACATCGCGTCTGTCTGTCTGTTCGCTATAAATTAAAATCTACTAAAGGAATTTTCATGCGGTTTTTACCGAGTGAATCATGAGAGGTTTAGGTGTATAATTGCGTGCGAAGCCAGGGCGGTCACTAGTATTATATAAATTGTATATACATTATACAAGAATTAATTGTGCTCGTTTCAAATTACAGACAGTAACTCAGTAACGTTGGTACGTCACGGCCCGTCGGCGACGTCACACGCGTCACGCCTAATTGAAAGACAGCGCTACACTTTTACGATATACGTGATCGCAACCGGTGATGTGATGCTGACGAATATCCTTATTTTAAATATCATGTCACCTTGGTATCATCTAAAAATATCATCTTCGTTTAAAATTATTACAAGTGTTAAAACATGAACTATAAACATTTTCTTATTGCCAACTTTCGTCTTATATTTAACTTTAACAAAATATTATAGTATTAGTGGCTGGTGGACGAAAGATATATGATATCCATTACTGTACAGCAATACGTATTCACATGCAATTTAGATTGAGGCGAGCGGTGCCTGGGGCTTGAGACCCAGGAGCAGGTTTAAATAGCTCTTTCATAATATATTAACTCTCACCTCCACCATTCGACCTCGCCAACTACAATAGATAATAAAGCAATCTTACGTGGACCTCGAGAAGGGTAACCTTAATCACGACACTATAACACTAACTTCCATGTTCACTGCACGAAAACACCAGAAAGACTGAGACTAATCTATCGCACTAAAGGTTTTATATTTTCTTCACGTCGGTATACTTGAAATAATATAAAATGATCTACCCGCTACTACTACTTTATAAAAAGTATTGCTAATATAGTCATTATTTATATTTTTACTTTATTCCTACTATATTCATCTAAATTTATATAAATAAAATTGACTTATAACAAGGCTCGTAAGATTTGAAAGATTGTTTATTTTATTAACCAATTATACTCAATCATAACTGGGTCGGATCAACTACAAAATAAATCTCGTATAATATAAATAAATTCGTATCTTGCAGCGCCATCTGGTGATGAGTTAAGGTAATACAGTGAACTCGAAGTACATACATTTTTTGGAACAATTATTTTTATATACAAGAATGTTTTTTTTTACCATAACAGCAGTTTAACAAATTTGATTTACCACCCGTCATTGTTACTCAAAGATACTAGTAGGGATTAGGGTTACCCAATCCATTATAATGAAGCGGATGTGGTTCGAGCGCACGCCGCGCCCTCTATCGAATGAATGATACGTGCTTAGCATGCTAGCTGTGCTGGACCCGGAGCCGGACCTTCTGAATAGACCCATAATTTTGCAATAAAGATACGAAGCGGTATAATCCAGTGTTCGAGCCAAATATTTCGAGCCTTTTTTACCATGTATATACACTTCTCACACAAATATTTTGAACCTTTTCTACTTTCGATATATACATACAGACGCAAAACGACATTATTTCACTTCCAACCCTCGTCTCACTTCATTGAAATCAACACATTTTAGTTATACTATTTAGTAAAGATCTCTCCAAAAAGATCTAAAAATTTTATAGTTCCTGACTTTTTTTAATTAATCATTTATAATCGACATTATATATTTTTAATATATCTGTATTTTTATTATGAAACTAAAAGAAAAGTAAATGGACACGTATTTTTTATTTTTCCAAAATATGAGCCCAGTAATGGTTAAATTCAAATTTGAAATTTAATGTATTTTAAAACGATGTAAAAGCCAAATGACGTTATTTATATGCTTGAATAGCGATATGTATTTGCTTTAACAAATAAGGCAAAAGCAATATTTTTTTCTCGGAAACGAATGAACAAAGAATCAAAGTCATTAAAATATTTTTGAATTCAAGGGCGAGTCGGACTCGCACACGAAGGGTTGCGTACCAATATTTGGCAAAAAAATTACATTTGTTGTGTGAGAGCCCCCTTAAATATTTATTTTATCCTCTATTTTTTGTTATAGCAACAACAGAAATACATCATTTTTAAAAATTTCAACTGTCTAAATATCACAGCGAGTCTTAGTAATAGAGACCCGTTTTTAGCCTTTGGGTACGGAACCCTAAGGATAGGATAATAAAAATGTAATATCAGAAACATGGAATAGTCAACACAGTTTAAATTTATCTTGAAGCGTTTTCACTTTAAATATCAGTCAAAGTATTGATATGTAGATCTCCAATCGACCCATACGCAGAGATCGCATCTGCATGATTTTTACCCGAACCCTCTAAATGACGCCATAATTTTACAGATTATATACATACGATACAAAACATATGGTAATGCAAATATTTTAACCTTTTTTAACGCTTTTGAATGTTTAATATATTTTTTTACTTCATTCTCAACCGTTTGTTATCGGCAAAGGTTTTTGCTCTTTCAGAATTCACTAAGATTCAATATTTTATTTTTAATCTGTCCCTATGTATGCTTAGATCTTTAAAACTACGCAACGGATTTTGATGCGGTTTTTTTTAAGAGATAGAGTGATTCAAGAGGAAGGTTTATATGTACAATACATGCATATTATAGTAGAGAAAGTAACCGTGCAACGCCTAAGCAAGTCACTAGTAATATTAATTCATATTTTGTTGATTTCAGATATATATTCTTTACCACAAACTCTTCTTCGTCTTCAATATCAGAATACGTGCTGAGCATTCCAGCCCGATGCAGTGATAGCCGGATGAAACGCTCTGAATAGAACCATAATTTTACAGATAGAATAGAATTACGATATACTAGGTTTAATGCTAGGCTTAGATCAAATAAATTGTTACCTTATCTTGTAAACTAGAAATTTATTCCTAGTATATTCAAATAATTGCATACTTATATATTATGGACATAAGGACCCGGATAACGGATAAATAGAAAATTTATACACGTAGTTTGTACGACTTCTAACAGATGTCGCTACTTATTGTTTGTACATAAAAATATGTAAAATGTACCTTATTTAAATGATGGGCCTAATCCTTATTTTGAAATAATTGGATAATTTTATTATAGAAGCTTTTAAGTGTATGATAATTTTATCTTAGAGGTCCACAGCTTTATTTAATATTATTTTTTTATAAAATTCTGCTTTTTTTCTTTTAGTAGTTTGTATTGGAATTTTATAATTAGGTCTGCCATACTTTTTTCTTTCCCGAATTAATCCTAATTTAGAGTGTATCCCGTGAGCGTCCAGGCAGAGTTTCATTTGCAGTCTATGTCTCTTTGTACTGCTAAGCAGTTTGCAATAAATAAGAAATACTAATGGTAATAATTTATATACAATATAAGATTTGGTTTGTTAATAGTGTATGTATAAAATGGAAAGGACCGACTGCTGCCATTTTATTAATACTTGAAAAAAAATTCTGATTCGCAGATGTAAGAGTTGGCACCTATAATTTTGATATATTTTAATTGTAATCTTAATTGTTCTATCTATATTTATATAACAATGTATCGGTCTAGCTAATTGCATTAACTATGTAAATATAAATTTATTACGTCTAGATATTATTTAAATCAATGACTAATACAGACGTGGCTAGCTCCTTAATTACTCTAGTTGGCTACTTAACAACTATGTCTGTATTCGTAACATAAAATCAGATTAGAACTCTATGAATAAATGAAAGTAAAACGAACAAGATACAAATATAAGCGAACTATTTCTGTTAATTTGATGCTATCTAGATTGTTTTGATTGTTCTAGGTTTAATTTGGAACATTTAGTTAAAAGCTAGAGCAATTTTAGTAGCAAAATACATTTGAGTGAAGGTGCAATTATTATTGTACTGCAATATTTGTAACTAGCCAACTATATCCAACAAATATAACGAACAAAGCTGATGTTCTGTTTGGTGGAGAGTTACAGCTTAGAGTTTAAAACATTCTTAAGTATATTAGCAACGCTTTTGATAGCCTTGGATTGGCAGGTAATTCCTATGGATTTATTTTAAAAAAACCCACAACGTTGACAAAACATAATCTCTATTCCGACATATCAGTAACGTCAATGGTTCAGGCGTTGAATTCGTGATCAATAAGTCATGGGCTCCAATCCCGGGTATTGGACTACTGACTGACTGGCCGACTCCTAACACTAGCATTATAGCTTACTTGTAGGGATTAAGAATACTAGTAGCATGCTATCCATACTGCTAGTAATCAATTAAAAAAGAAAAAGATCCGAATTAGTCTGAGTCTGATTTTTATACAGTCAAAATTGTTTATGGTAGGGCAAATAATGTTGTTTTCCTTATGGAGGAACACGTGAGTTTTCTTTATTTCCTAGTTAATTTAAAGGCTGGGTAGTTCTGTCAACCACCGTTGATAACTTTAAAAGTCTAGTAAACCTGCCCCAAGATCACAATCAGCAGGAACTGTTTGCTTCGCAAGATTTTTTACAAGTAAAAAATATACTGCACTAAGCTTCTCTATGTTAGGTCAAACTGTGTGGAGGTCTTCATTTTTTTGACATAATTTTTTATATTAAAAATTCCAAAACTTACCTACAAAAATCAAATTTCTTAAGTAAACGCTCATCAATATTAAGACAACGCTGCTTTATAAATCCAGTCACGTAGAAGGCGACTTCCTTACAATTTTTGTCTTTCGCTTCATGATTTCTTTTGATTTATACGGTAAAAATATATTGAGCTTGAAATGTTTGGGCAATGAGAATATTACTACTGTAATAATTATTATCAACATAAGTGCTTTAATTAAATCATTTTCATCACAGATATCTTTAATGTATATTTATCTGCTCGATGTTTATATTATACCACCATTGCACAAAATGTTAATTGTAGGCTTAGGTAGATCCAATGTAACTGAATCGCGTGGTGTTTTAAAAAAAAGAATACACCTTGAAGATTCACAACAAGTCTCCATACAAAGATAAAAAAAATCCTCATTTAAACCTATTACTTGAACTTATCTTTCTAAATGCATGAAACTAGCGAAGCATCATTTCTTCAATTTTGATTGATTAATTTTTATGTCTAGTTGTTATATTAGAACCGTTAAGCGCTATAGACATTTGCATAATAATTAATTAACATTGTTTATCCAACCATAATTTCAATTCGTACACGGATTTGTACGAATATTCGCATTAATTGGATATGTGATGTGACAAATCATATTTGAGCTCATCAACACCTGATTTGTTTGTACATATTATGTCAAGTCGTCATATCATTTCTAAATGAAATTCGTAATGTACATTATGTTAGTTATCTGTGCGCGGGATGTTTACTTCGATCTCAGTATTTAAAAGATTCAAATAATTTAAAGTCTATTGATCCACAATTTATATATGTTGGTAGAGATTTTAGTATATCACCTTTTCCTTCCATCTTTCTAAAGGTTTTGATTCCCATGAAACACTTTCATCCAAATTATCTTTTGATTGCATTAAGTCAGATGATTGATTTTCTACAATAAATTATTAGTACTAACTAGTGACTACATTTTATATGTAAAACAGAGACAAAGAGAGGTAAACAATCGCCTCGTACTATAAAGTTAAACTGGAAAGAATGCCAGTATTAATTAAAAGAAAACAAAGTTACAAAATAAGTCTCAAAACAAAACGTAAGAGTATTTTTGTGCTAAAATTGTATTGTTCGAACTTAGGGTTAAAAAGGAAAGTACGTTTAGGTAACGTTCCTCCCGAGGCGATACGAGCTCGAAACATTTTTTACCTACAAACATTTTAATTATAGTTTTTTTTGATGTTACAGAAAGAATATTTTTGTGTTATCCATTTTGCTTGTTAAGGACTCAGTATTTGTAAACTGATTCATTTTAAATTTAATGATAAATAATAGTTAAAATTATATATGCTTTTTTATGTTCTCATTTACAATTCTCTTCAACTCGTATTTTTAAGAATCCTAAGTACTAATTACCGAATAGTTCCTGTTGGTCTATTTTAATAATAGCCCGCCCACAGATTAATTTCTTATAGACTGTCCGGATAGATTACCGGCAGATTTACGAGTCATTTCACAGTCAATAATGACTATCATGAAGTGAAAAGTAGAGTAATTTAACCCTTATTGAAGATTAAGACAAAATGTCAGTTAACGGGGTCTAGTATGTAGTGAAAGTGAGTGTTTATGCATAGTTAAGAGGCTTTGTATACATCTACCTAAGTCACAAGCCCCAGCATCTATTTGGCATATTGTTTAAGGCGCATAGAATTATAGTATTTTGTTTTATTGTTCATTATAGCTGATATAGTTATTTTACCATAAAAAAATAAAGACAACAGTCTGACAGATTGACAAAGTTGATTTAAACGATAGCTGAATTAATCAATAATCCTGGAACTTTAAACAAATAAAAAGCCACAAACAAAATCGGTGAAATTAGTAATTTTTCACCATTTGTCATTTTATCATAGGGGTGCTTGATGAAAATTCTTAATTTACGTCCAGTAACAAATTACCCTCTTTCCTGAAAATAACTTTAAACAAAGTGCCTTGGGGAAGATTGATGTCCATTAGAAGGTAATTTCCTAAACAATTTCGGGGAGACAGGCAACGGTAATCAAATCGTCCGCGATATTCCACAATTCTTAGAAGTTGTTTTAGAACTGTCTCTTGTATTTAAGGTTGAACAATTAGTTTACAAAATTTTTGAATTTATTGATTATTTATTTATAGGTACATATTACAAAGATAAAGCGTAAGTATTTAAAGACTTACCTGGTCCTCAACAAGAGTTAAACTTCATTAAACGTGACATAGCCTTTCATACACGTTATCATATTAACAAATTTAATTAATATAAGTAAATATCTGAAAGGAGTCTTAAATTTAAAAGTTATTATTAAGAAAGTTTTCGTTTTTCGTTTTTGAAACGTATATATTTCGAAAACTTTACTAGGTGTATCATCATCATCACAACCCATTAATGACCAACTGCTGAGCCTCAGAGTGAGGAGGGGGACAGGTTATAGTCCACCACGCCGGTCCAGTGCGGATTTGCAAACATCACACACCTTTGGGAACTTCAGGTAACTCTCAGTAGTGCGGGTTTCCTCACTTCTCCGTTAAAGCAAGTGATATTTAATTGCTTAAAACACACATAACTCAGAAACGTCAGAGGTGTATGCGCAGGATTGAACTCAGACTTACCGAGTAAATATCAATGTCTTAACCACTGGGCTATCACTATTACGCTACTAGGTATAGCTAACACTTAAAAGATACACCTTATACAAGAAGCCGAGTAATTCCACAGAACTTGCTCAGACTTTGACCCATGTAAAGGTTTACAAAGTTATAGCAAGGACTTACGTCCTAAGGAGCCTCTGTAAAGTTATTCTTCAGTCTAACATATCATGATAGAGATTACCAACTATAGATTCTATAAAATCAATATAAGGACGCTAACTCAAACAATTTCTCTATTTGCATCATGTAAATTAACCTTTAAGAAATACTGAATTTACGCACCGATTATTTCTACAATTGGATACATAATAATATTTAGAGTTATATATACAATTGTCAAACCCCTCGATACTGATTAGTGACGCAACGAGTAGGTTGAAATTAATTTAAGTACATTCCTGTCTTTCCGCTTAGCCGAGCGTAAGTCGATTCGAAATCCCAACACCCCAGTTTCGTTCACTGACTTAAAATTACAATCTCTAGCTGAGAACTTCCCAATTCCTGAACGACTCTTTTTATTTGTTTCGCATCCGTTCATTCGCGAAGCTTAATGGTTCATTTAGACTGGAAGATTTCCTCGTCTCTTCCTCTATTATCAAATATTATGAACTATAAACAATATGTACCACAAGTCGTAAAACAAGAGTCATCAGCATTTTCGATGATTTTCATCGTGAACAATATTGAATTATATGTTTAATAAATAAAATTAGTGTCAATTAACAGTAAGTATAAAAAGAACGTCAATGTCAAGCGATTATTTTTAAAACCATAGACTATTAAAAGTCTTAAGCTGTCACTGTCCACAGATTAAAAAATTACAACGATTCAATATCAATCGATTGTAATAATAGATAAGTTATTTTATTTTTGTAACCATATCTCATGTAATTACATATTAGACTATTGATCCCTTTTACGAGAGAATTTTGGAAGTCGTATGTTATATGTAAATTAATATTTATAAGTATCATAATATTATATCTATATATACGGATATATCTAGGTAAAGTTTATTAATTGAATGAATATTGGCGAGTACGATTGTCGTATTCATCTCCCGCCTAAAGTCGTACAAAAATCTTGCCCTCTAAATGGACCTTAATGCGATCATATATTTTTTAACTCTAAACGTCGTGCTTACCGGCGAGGAAAATCTGATCTTTTTTTAATGAGCAAAAAATCCTTTTTACCTTCCAAAGGCTTAACGTTTAATTAAATGTCCGAGAGTCTTCAACGTAATAGGTAACTTAAATCTAATTATAGCCGAAATTTATTTTTCGGATAAAATAATTTGTTCGAGGCTTTTTATTGAAAATTTTCCGTGTAATTAATATTGGGGTTTGTTGTACCACATTTTTATATTACCTAGTTACTTGAGTTATATTTTACTTATATAAACAGAGGGATTTCGCTGTGTCTGTAAAATCAGTTTCTCTAAGTCCATCAGTAAATTATCTTTTTAAATTACTGCCAGCCATATAATCTATACTTAACAATAAAAGACAAAAATTATAATAAAGTTTCTTGACTATACATAAGGATTATTAATTATTTAAACAAACTACAATCAATGGATATTATAAATTTTGGCGAGGATACGTATTTTTATTTACATGACATCTGTCAAGCTATTACCATTACAATTTCCACCGAATGTAGTGTTGCCATACCTATTTCATCAAAAATCTTAGTTTATAATAATTTATCATGTTTTTAACAGAATATTATGACCAGAAAACAGTGAAAACCGCAAGATCCATTAATGCAAAATATTCTATAGATCAACGAAGTTCTAAGCGATCGTAAAATTTTATTGATAACAAGAGACGGTGTTATGAAGCTAACATTGTGGGTAGTTACTACTATACATTAAATTATGTTTATTTATGAAATGAACACTATTATCTATAATTCTATTTTACAAAATATCCGGTTGAGTAATTTTCAAAATTAATATAAACAATATTATTTTTTAAGCAAAAATATTAAAAGATATTAACATTCAATACATAATAAAACTTTTAGTATTGGATACTGTTTTTAAAACATACTAAAAATAATTAATTAAATAACATTTTTATAATTATAGTCTAAAATAGACAGTCGCCTTTTTTGAAGTCGGTTAATAAAACAAAGTAGCCGACAAATCTAAACATAATTTTCAAGGAAACGTCGACAGTAACGGCACGTCATTTTCACATATAGAACAAATAGCATCATGTCGCAGATTGTTCGAAATATCCGGCGCGGAGTCACTCGGACCGCATTCGTTTCCACAAATAAATATGAATACGCACTGAAAATAAAATAGTGATCCCAATGGGAACGTTACTAACAATTAATAGTTTGTCATACTTCGTGTTTTACTGAACTCGGCTCTCTAGAGAAACGCTATCACTTTTGATTCTTGTTTAAAAGTGTCAAAACTAATTTAATATATTCATGACTTCACAGGAAAAAACTTTCGTTAATGCTCACATATAGTGTCTAAGTTTAACAAAAGTATAAAAAGTTTAGTCAATCAGTTATCACACTAAACTTATTTTCCTCTGTTTTTATTCCATAATAGAAAAGGCAAAGGCATTACACCGTACAGCCTTCGTCATATTTTAATCGTTTTCACGGAAAACCTTCTGATCAGCCAAAAGAAAAGCGCATAGCCGCGGTAATTTCTGATTAACCAATCAGATACGAACTAATGTT
The DNA here is from genome assembly GCA_905147385.1 of Limenitis camilla. Lineage (NCBI taxonomy): Eukaryota > Metazoa > Arthropoda > Insecta > Lepidoptera > Nymphalidae > Limenitis > Limenitis camilla. The sequence continues at coordinate 4,912,954 of LR990243.1, forward strand.
GCCACAAGAAAAAGTAATAAATTATCGCGTTTACCATACAAAATCATATAGAACGAGCGGCCTGCCCTCGCTTCGCTCCGGGTATTAAAAGCAATATTATAATTGATGTCCTTAATTTATCACTCTGTAATTGTGTTGCTAGTCATTATATGAAAAGAGAGATAGAGTGAGAATAAAAAGAATGATTGAAAGAAAAAAAACAAAAACAACAGATAATAAAAGAGGGAGGATAGAACAAAAATAAAATTAAATAGATAAAGGTGAGAGAGAGGAAGAGAGATAATCGAAAGAAAGTGAAAAGAGACTGATCATTCTAAACAGAGATAAAAATAAAAATTAAAGAGAGAAAAAAGAGGGGGGATAAGAGATTATGATAGTATAAAAGAGGAAGAGAGACGGAAATACTATAGAAAGTGAAAGAACTTTCGAAATCGGTTCAGTAGTTCCTGAGAAACCCATCAATTTACAAAATGACCACGTTATGGTACTTAAAAGGCCATATCTTTTTAATTCTAATATTTATGGCAACACCACATAGCCTATGTTACCCGGAAAGGAGCCGTAGCTTTCTATGGGTAAAAGAATTTTCAAAAACAAACAAACAATCAAATCTTTCCTCTTTATATAGTAGTGTAGATAAAGAACATATACAAATGAAACCAACGAAAAATTATTTTCATGTTGAGCTCTATTTTGAACGTGGAAAAATGTACAAAAAGTTCGTTTTTTACCAAACAAATAAGGATTTAAGACCTAAATCAAAAAAAGCCAGTCACAAATAATTCAAGCCAAATATGTTGTAAATAGAAAAACAAAATAAAATAAACAAGAAAGCGTAACTAATTTAGGTTTTCATATTGTAAAGCCTTGTCAGTTTTATTTGGGCTCCGTACCGTGACATTTGCAAAATCAGTGTGACGTTAATCCTTCATTCTACATCATAACTTTTTACAGAAAAATAAGCTTTTTATTTTATTACACTTTTTACCAGCTTTAAAAAGGTGGAGAGCCTTAATTTGATTGTATATGTCGGCAACAAAGACAGGTTAAATTAAAACTATTATGAGTCAGAATTTCTTAAGCGGGCCACTAAAAATTACTAATCTGAATATTTATTAATATTTAGAATTTATTTCTTTACTAATTTTGTAACCTTCATGACAGAACTTTTGGAATAATTTGAAATAATTTTACACTCAAGGGAATCATCTTTACACGGCTTGAACGAATGAAATGAACGGGTTCCAGTAATGGTTTTAGCTGTAGAAAACCTCTCCTTTAAATACTCTTCGTGTCTTTTATATTCATCCAAAGAACAGAAATTAAATTCAATTTTTTTGAAAAATGATTTTGCCCATTCAAAAAGTCCTTCTGTCGTTACAATAGTTTTATCAGATTAGTCATTTATTTTTTAAGTTTTATTTAGCCTGGAAAACTGCAAAAGGTAGAAGTATGTTCTCGGGAGCCCGATGTAGGCGTAGCGCTTGGCGTCGCGCATCTACCTCGATCGCTGTCTCGCACATTCAATTGTTCATATCTTTTTTCTGGTAAGAGAGCACTAAAATTTTCTTGTGTCATCTTTTAGTTAATACTCCAACGAATATTTAAAAAAAAAAATTTGTTTTCTACAACACCGAGAAGTTAGTTAAATTTGCATTTGTTTATTAGAAAACTAATTAATAATAAACAATTTTTTTTTTTTTTACGTAAATTATTTTTTTTCCTATTCATCTACTATTACTTAGTATACAAACCGAGTTTCATTAGAATCCAGTAATTATTCAGTGATATATTATTATTTAAAAAAAAAGAACTCGAAATTTTTACTCGCTCATAAAATTTTGAAAAATTGAAATTTTCAAAAATCGTTTTAGGGTTTTACTTTCAACTTATAAAGCTACCATAATATGCTCATAAATATATTAAAATCGAATAGTCAATTTTTAGTGGCCCGCTTAAGAAATTCTGACTCTATATTACTCCTTTAAATATTACTCCCATTTTAATGACACGATCTGGCTATAATCAACGAATATAGGTTGTCCTTAATTGGTTAGTACTATCTATTGGTTTAATTATGTACCATTTTAAATCGTACTTAAGTCACTATACCCTGAAACTGCTCGGCTTTCTATCATGACATTTAGATAGTGAATTATTAAAATGATAAACGGAACCCGTTATAGCTTAAACTAATAGTATAGCTTTATAAATAAGAATTAGTAATTTATAAATTAATAGTTACGTACGTCGACGGCAAGATGGCGGACTAGGTTTTTAAGTAATTTCCTGATATATGGACTGGAACTGACTTTTGGTAAATGGCACAACAGTCGATCTAGGTTAATATATTTTGCACATACATACATATTTTTAAAATTTCCGAATTGTTATAGCAAACTGTACATTTAGTGTAAGTTAATTTACACAAATGATCCAAACGAACATGGACGACCAAAATACATAACAAACGGCCTATTACGACTAATAATAATTAATCATTATCAATATTGTCCCATTCCTGATTGTTCCGCAAATAAACATAACTCACAACTACCGTGACCAATGGGTAATAAGCTGGAAATCCGTATATGTAGGCTGTCTCTGAAATTGCGCTTTTATTTTATTACTTGAAATAAGTACTATTCATTTTAATAACATGACGTATAGAGCAATTTTCCCTAAATTTAATCTGCAAGGATGCAAAGATGCTCTAACTACTGATTAGTATCCTGAAATTTAGCACAAAAACTCTCAATAAAAATAAATAAACGTCAACCGTTTGCCGAACTTTACTTTTAAACATCTAAAGTATATAAAATAGGGGGATAAAATCATTATTATTATAACATTATATTTTTTACGAGCGGCTTTGTTTTCTTTCTTATATTTTTCTTTTTATAACGTTTTCTTACTCTCTCTCTTTTTTCAAATAACGAAAACTACACAATTACAGAGTGATAAAGGACATCAAATATAATATTGCTTTAAATACCCGGAGCGAAGCGAGGGTAGGCCGTTCGTATTATATAAAAAATATATACAAAGCTTTCGTCTATTTTTGTAACATTATCTCGAAATACTGTACAAACCCTGTCTTCCGTTGACCGTATATAAATAATGAAGATTCTAAGTTTACCCTAGTTTAAATGTAGGACAACGACAGACAAGATCTAAGTATATTTCAAATAAAGCTTTAACAATAGTATAGCATTATTAATACATTGAAACTATTAAGGCTCGAAGATTTAATCATTATATGTTTAATACTGTTTATTCTATTTAGATAAATAGTATAAATTTCACATACATTTTTATGAATCTTTATTAAAAAAAATGAAACAAAAAATTAAGAAAAACATATATTGAAAAAAAAAGACATTTCTTGTCAAAGTTGTAATTTTCTTTTTTTCTTTAGGTAAACGTCTTGTTCAATAAAAAAAGAGAACATGTCGTTCTTGTAATGCTGCAATTAAAAAATTAAAGGCTACTTTCGCCTCCAATGCACATTACAACGTTGTCTTTTTTTATTACTATAATTAATTAAAACTTTAAATTACAGTAAGTTTTAATTAATTTCAGGTCCAGATTCGAAGTTTCTGCAACGTGACAAGTAATTCATATTTGCATAACTTCCGTTGAGGATATTAATTTACTAGATTTTTATTTAAATATTGATTTATTTGAATGATATTTTTTGAATGATTTTTTAAATCCTCCAATTTCCATATAAATTTTAAAATGTATAATTATTTCATTATTATAATGACGTATTTAATTGCAATAAAAAGCAGTGATGGCCCAGTGGTTGAGACTTTAAGTCATACTCGGGAGGTCCGAGGTTCGATCCTGGGCTCACACCTCTGACTCTGAGTTATGTGTGTTTTAAGCAATTAAATATCACTTGCTTTAACGGTGAAGGAAAACATCGTGAGGAAACCTGCACTCCTGAGAGTTCCCAAAAAGTTCTCAAAGGTGTGTGAAGTCTGCCAACCCGCACTGGGCCAGCGTGGTGGACAATGGCCTAATACCCTCCTCATACTGAGGAGACCCGGCTCTGCAGTGGGCCATTAAAGGGTCGTGATGATGAATGACGTATTCAATAAATTCTCCAGAACCCTAAAAGATTTTCCCGAACTATAAAATCCTCTTATCTCATTTTTTTATTATTTAAAATAATTTAAGCTTTTGACCGATTGATAAAATTATTCAGAAAGTCATAAACTTAATGTGAAACACCTGGTGCGAAATAAAATTTCATGCAATATTTTCAGAAAGTTCTTTCTCGAACCAAATGTTCAGAAGATAGGAAGGAGGAGGAGATAAGGTATAATGTCTTAGCATAATTGATGAATAAGGTAAGGTTAAAAATGTATAGTTAATTCAAATGAGATTAAGATACCGGAACTTGTATTGCATTTTCTGGTTAGTCTTATTTGCATTTTAACAAGGAGAGCAAAGAGATGGCTGTAGCCTCCCAAGAGCACTGCTCATAATCTTATTTGCTGAAGCTATGTAAGTTCGAGTAGGTAAACTGTATTCGATTTAACTTATAAGTATATACTAAGTAAAATTAACTTGTTATGATAACGTTTGAACAACCAATTTATAAAGCTTTATTTACAAACAGACAAATAAATATATAGAAGACTGAAGTAATTCCAGTACCAAAATGATATTTTTATGAAGTGGGAAGAACCGACTCATCAAGCTGACATTGAATGATAAAATAATTTGGCCAAGTTCGAGTGTGGAACTCGCACACTGAGGGTTACGTACAATTTCAATTAAGGGACTAACGCTATCAAAACAAAGGGTCTTGCGTGATAGTCAAAAAAAGTTAATTTTCTAAAAATGTAGCAAGGAAAATACAGTTTATTTACTTTATCTTTTACTTGTGCTATCAGACCTTGCATCCTAGTACCCTATAACTCTGCAAGTAACCACATTATCGTGTTCACATCTCTTAATTGCGTGGACATAAAAGTTTGCTTTTTTGTCATCCGCAAGGGACCGCAGGCTTGAGTATTTGATATTAATTTCAACGGAATTGTAATATAAAGTGATTTGAACTATACAGTACTGTATTTGATATTCACTACGAAATCTTAAATGATTAGTCGCACCATTTTATGTTGCTTTCTCATACGATTGGAAATTAAAGAAACGGTTAAGTATACATACTGGTAGTAGTGAAATATTGCAAAGTAATTCTTTCTCGAGCTCTGGCAATATTTGCAGTTTCATCCCGCTTTCCGACAACTAAAAGATATTACAGAAGGCGTTATGGAAGTGGCGTATTCGGGGATTAAATTTGCTACTCATAGTTATATTACTTTAGTATAACTTTTCATTATGTAACAACGTAATAAATATTTGGTACGGTCTGTAATACGAATATAGACCGAATAACTTATTGAGATTAATGTTAAAGTGTCTTTCACCGACATTATTTATACAATTAAGACTTAAAATGATTTATTACACCTAATTTTAAATCCATTTTAATTTATTGTTAATTTAATTTACCTTAGAGAACTTCAAAAACTACGAGCTTCCGTAGAAGTTTATTAACCATATATTTATGTCTTCCCTTGTACAGCTGCTACTAATTTGTTGAAAACGAGTCCTTTATAATCATTATATCAATTTTCCACTGAGTTCCAATATTCCATGGTCAATCCACACATCTTTCATCTTCTGTTTTAGAGCCTTAGTATTTATCATTGGATCATCGCAGTAATCATGGGAATTAATCAATATTAAATCTCTACTAATGCAACAACTCACATAATTTTGGTTTAAATAGATAAGTTATATTATGTATTCTAGGTCTAATACATCTATAGTATATCCAATAAACGAATAGGAATGAAAGGATATAATAAAGCAAACGATTACTTACGTACCTACATACATCCAATCGTTTATTGGGTATGGGCAAGATCGTGACATGCATAAAAACTCATCTTCGTAAATCCGTCTGCCCTGGAGTTCCAATCATGACAACGTGGTTCTATGATTAACTATTAGAAATAAATCGATATCAATCAGTGCTTATAACAATAATTAGCTATTATAAACGGTTTTGTATTAGTTTATAGTACACACACAATATATACATATAAAAATATACACATATAATGTAAGAAATTATATCAAATCCTTGAAGTATAAACCTATAATCTTACATAACATCTAAATTTTGTCTCTTTTTTGAACCTTATAGTGTAACCAACTATAAAACCAGATCGCAGCAGATCGACTAGTATTCGATAATTTACATGTTTATATGGTTAATTTATTATACAAAAATCTTTACCTTTTAAAGTAGGTATTTCCTATTATAAGAACACAGTCGTGATTTTTAAAAAATCAAATCATTAGGAAACGTTCTGCTAGTCGCTGTAGGTAAATTATATACTATTTCTTTCTAATATTATGAACGTATATTAGTATTATTGAACAAACCTTTACCATAATATATTAAAGCTAAAACTTATAATGAAATCTCAGAAATCATATTGGTATACTCCTAAAGTTCTACGAATCGATTTCTTATTTGTTCATATTAATTTGTAGATACCGAAATAAATATGAATACAAAAATATATAAAGTTTTGCTTGGAACTTGCGACCCAATAAACCAATATCAACCATATTGCCATGTTATAATGGCCCTCCTACTTATGTAATTGTTATAAACCCCTATTAGCTTTAGGCTAGTATCATGACATAAATTGGCTTACTAGTCATTTCTATTCATAATACCTTGCTAAGTGCTAATCGTGATTAAACATGTGCCTGCTCTCGATACCTAAATATATGCACTATGATATCTTTATTACTAAAATATATCAGTGGACAAAATATCATGGAGGTTTTAACTTTTCTTTGTCGTTATTGGTTCAATATATTTTAATTTATAAATATCACCCACGCACGCACGCATTTTAAATCTCTGATATCTTCTAAGATATTAATTTTAATGATATACGGTGAATGGTATTAAATGCACAACGTATCTAACCTATAAGGATAAGGAGTAATTGGATAAGGAATAGTATTTTATTTTTTAATATAGCTATTTTGTATTATGTAGGTAAATGATAAAAACAGTTACTGTGGATTATTCTTAGGAGACAAACACATAGACGCGGTTTTACCCGCTATATTTTGATTAATTCACAATATATCATTATAAATTATAGCCTATATGTTATTCTGATGCGTTAGCTATAGTACTGTAAAGTTTCAGCAAAATCCATTCAGTAGTTTTTTCGTGAAAGAGTAACAAATATACATCCATACATTCATTCTTTCAAACTTTCGCGTTTATAATATTAGTCTCGCAAATCTTCCACTAACTGTCAAAAAAGGCAAACCTTGAGTCGTAGTGGATTGAACTATCTATATCATCGCGGACCCTTTTTAACATAATGAATCAGTTGTCTGCGACAAATATAAATGTCGCGAATAATAATTTCATTAACTTAAAATGTGTCATTAGCGCACCTTGAAGTGAAAATTGTATTGGCATCGACGAAGAACCCGAGTCATTTATTCGTTTGTGGGCGGCGCTATTGTTCCGTAGCCGTAGTGTGGCCATGGGTTGGCGTGCGTCCAGGTCGAATGCGAGCTATGAGACAGCCACACAGGTTACCCGTTACCGAGATACTCGTATGTATCGGTTAATCAACCCGATAGTGAAGGTTACGAAATAACTCATTTGGATCACGTCCAACTAAAAAATAGATATCTACATATTTATCGATTTACGGCCGAAATAATAATCAATCTCAATCAAAAATCTTTAGATTTTTTGAAAATTTTACATACACAAATTTGAATTTGGAATCTGTTTTCTATCCATAAATCAACGATTTTGGATTAAGTTAAAGATACATTTGAAGATGTGAAATTTTTTCTTAATATGTCTTGTCTAATACTTTGCACAATTCTGGAAAAATCTATCTTGCAAGAATTCTATAAACCTTACAAATAAACCATATGATAAATATGTAAATATTAAAAATAAATGATAGCACTAGATTTTTTTAGTAGGTGTCATGAGTCATGTTATTTTTTGTTTCGGGGCAATCATTAAAGGCGCGCGTTGTTAAGGTAAAAAGGCCCTATAAACCTGCACCTGGATCACAAGCCCCAGATGCTACTCAGACTGTCTAAACTTCATGTTTAATACTTTATTCAAAATTCAAAAATTAGATAATCGCATAAATATCATATTAATTTCATCGTGTAATACTTTTCAATAATAGTCAAAATATTATCTTTACACATGATTTATGTTGTAGCAGAACACCAAGAGGAAATTGTATCCAAAATTACGTAATATTCCTCAATTCTCGTGTCTATGAGCTATAGAGCCATATATATCTAATACACTTATTTCACAGATACCTACCAACCTACGAAATTCAATAGAACTGAAATCTCATTTCCGGTATACCGTCGGTTAGTCAATTTCACTCGCAGGTGGTGAATAGGATTTTTTCCCAAAGAACCGATCCAACAATTTTGCAGTTTTATTTCTCCTTAAAACTTTTCTTGCCATTTATTAAAACAGCGCGAGACTTCACATTTTTGTAGAAAAAACTTTCGCTCGTTGGTTTAAAGTTTAGCCGGTGTGAACTTCAAATTAAAGCTTTATATAACACAAATTTGGACATATAAAGTTATCGTTTTACATTTTTAAACTGGATTTAATGTCAATACGTAATCCTTACCGTAAAGTCTTATTATAAATAAGAAATTTTTGATCTAACACGACTTATAAGGATATTCTGTAGGGTTAAGAGAAATCAAAGAATATAATAATAATGCGAGGCTACATTTAGTCAAACTCTATAGCTCCGCATTTGAAATTATTCAATTTATTATACCAAATTACCATCAACTGGCATAGGATAAGTTTGTGAATTAATGCGTCTATTCAGATATTCCGCAAACAAACAAATCAAAGCAAAAGATCTACGTTTCCCAGTTAGTAACGGATCATAACTTCCTAAGCCTGCCATAATTGCCTTGGTGCCAAATTTTCCAATGTAAGTGCCCCCGTTCCCAAATTCGGCCCATTTATTTTAATCTCGATACATTTATAAATCGACAAATCGTAAAACCCTACCACGAGATGCCGACATAAATTCCAGCGAGTAAGCTATTAAGTCACTTAGCCTACCTTTGGATACCTGGAAATGGCGTCAAGTGAGGATTTATGATTTGTAATGATTTATGTCCCTCTTTTTATATTATGGAATATTTTTTAATGGCAGTGATATTAGAAATTATCCGTCCGTCTAAGACTAAAGAATTATATAGTCAGAAAATTGCCGGTCGACAGACTGGCTCACTAGTTGTGAGATATAGTAAAACGCCATTACGTCCACTCCTCCACTTACCAATGATCTACTTCCCAACATCTAACTAGGCTAGGTAACCGAACGACTTAATGTTCTATCAAGGATATCTGGCACTAGTGCAGTACTAATTCACTGGCACTAATTCTATTTTCAGCTAACATGCACTTATATATAATGCAAAATTATAATTACATCAAAATTTTTCCAGAAATTATAGTTCGCTAATAAAACTTTTTGCCGACATATTATATAGGTACAAAAGTTAATATTGTAGATAATTCATATAAAACAGAATGGAATTCATTTATATGTCGATCGTTAATGGATATATTATACCACGCAGCCGAATAAGTATAAACTTGACGAACTATATATCTTTCAATAGCTAGTAAAATCATATGTTTACGTGTTCACAAATAAAACTGTTCCTAATGAGAATATTAAATAAGATAAAATTAGCTCCGAGATCATTATTTTCTATCTTTAGATAAAATCTTATGAATCATAACTATCTAGTGTTAATTTTTAGAACGAAGTTCCATGACGAGACTTGTTTGTCTTAGAGAAATCGTCATGTAAGGGAAAAGCGTTATGTCATCGTTCGGATATTTTATATTCGTTCGTATGTATTTCGTTATACTTGTGATTTATGTTTAATGGTCAGAGACTTAACGAAACTTATAGAAATTTTTAAATACTATTCATAAGTAATTTACATTAATATCTGATTAGAGAGATATAAAGTCACATGGATGAAAATTGCTTTTTCTTTAAGATATGAAAATATATAAATTATTTGGGTTACCAACGTTACTATTTAGGATGATTAGAATTAAAATATATTTAACATTGTGAGATCAAATAATATTATAGAAAATTTTGTTATCGTTTTTAGGTATCGATATACCTAAAAAAGATAATAGGAATCCCTTAAACTGTCGGTTAAAACCTTGGCCGGTTTATATGACAACGTAATACTAGCAATTATCTTAGCATGATGTAAAGTCTATGCGTCTACGGGTATTCCAATAATAAAGTCCACTTAATGGCCTCAATATTCATCGACTTCTAGAAAATAATATTTTTCCAATACCCAAATGCTGATATAGTAATTCTTGAGTCCGCTTCGGTTCGCAATAAATAGGCATTATGTTCAAGAAACTGAATATCACATTACCATGATAAAATAGATTGGCTGCTGCTCTGCCAAAAATCAAACTTATTTCAATAATAACATTTGAAAGAATATGCAACTGGGTTTACGGTCCATCAGCCTTCCGCTCGAGTTTTTCGCATAAGTGAATTGGCTGTGTGAGAATATTTTTAGAATTTATTCTAGAAATGGTATATCTAATTGTTTTTGAGAAATATAACTAACGTACTTTATTGTACTCATATAATGTGGCCTAAAGGATGTTTTGTTTCTAGATCGCAGTTAACTAGATTTATAAAATAGCCATTTGCCTTAATTATACCTACAATTTTGTTTCACAAATTTAAATGTTACTGGAAACCCTTTTATCAAAGACAATACTGACAACAAATTTATATTCATGTTCTAGCAACAATGTAAATAACGTTTGATTGCCTAGTACCTACTTTACTATTGATTTATTTTTAAAATACCGGGTGATATTTTTACAAGTTCGACAATTTATAAGCTATATATTGATAGATCGACGGCAGTTTGACGAATAAATTTGAGAAGTAAATATTGAGTGTTTTATAGTGGAATATTATTTGTGGTCGTCACATATTAATTGGTTAAATGTTGGGTTACTAGAGCAAGCAATGGAGGCGAGAGTTTTTTCCTCAAGTCAAAACCTACTGACTTTATGCGTAGACTACTGCTAAGTATATGGGAGCTTTACTGCGCAGTAACACTCTAACGACAATATCAACATGTAATCTAGACGGAAGCCGAGCAGTGCCTGGGGCTTGAGACCCAGGAGCAGGTTTAAAGACGTCTTTTATAACCGTTAACTCTCACCTTCACCGCTCGACCTCGCTACCGAAAATTAAAATAATAAAGTAAATTACTCTCGTGTACCTCAGTACTACACTATAACACTAACTTCCATGTACACTGCGCGAAAACACCAGAGAGACTGACTCTAATCTATCAATCTAACAGTCATATATTGTCTACACGTCAGTATAATTGACTTAACATAAAATGACCTACCCGCTAATACCACTTTATAAACGATGTTACAAACATTACATATTGAGTATTGAGCGTTGCTGCGTAAAAAGTATATGTGATGATATATTATAAAAAGACGATGGCTTAGCATTAGCGACCGTTTCTCCTCAAAGTTAAATTATAAGTTAATTAAGTTATTACTTTTTTGTTAATTTTTTGTTATTACATTAAATGTTTCTAGGCCACCATTTCTGTTTTCCCGCCACTGTTCTATGTGCAGATCCATATTCGGGTATGAAATCCTTCGCTGGAACGCGGCTGTGGATTTTATTGCCCGAGTTTTCTACCCTCGGTTCGTGATAAATGACGTTGTTTTCGCCGATCTAGCTGTTTGTTCGTCTTGTGGTGTCGAACTCGTAGGTATTTTCGGCTAAAAACATCGTGGCGCCTTGTGTTTGTGTCTACCAACGCCCAATGGGATCAAGGTCGGCACATAAAGACCCTTTTTTGTTTTCCGTATTGTCGTTGATTTTAATGTTTATATGAAAGATTTTAGATGTGGGAACCTCAGGGTTGGTAACGCTTTTATTATATTATAACCTTAATTTTCAGCTATAAAATAAACAATCTGGTAGTGTTTCTAATATTTTATCAGCCGTAAAAAATGTTAAACTAGTTCCTTAGATCCGATTTCTATATCCAACAATTTTTTGCAGTAGTTTTTACGTATTGCATTTATAAACATACAAACTAGCAGACAAAAATATAAAAAATCACTCGCTCGTATTCATTGGTGTTAAAAAGACCTCTTATATTTATTATATATCTTATATATACAGATATATATATATATGATAACTGGCATTTTTATCAACAGTAGGTTGGGTTATACATTGTTTCATTAGTATTAAATTGAAACAAAATCTCGGCTACACAAATTTATTTTAATTCTTCAATTTATAAAGTTCTTACCCAGAGAAAGTTTAATAAATGAGTTTTACAACTGTTCTGACATCTCGAATGATGGTTTTGTTTAGGACAAAAAGAGGAATCTATAATTAAATGTTGTCTTTAATTAAATACAGCTTGACATTTCAAAGGAGGACGTGCGTATAATTATAATCGACCACAAATATCATTAGGGCAACACTCGAGATCAGGTCGCGAGTGAAAAGGAGATAGATAGCCATAGCCTGTGGAGTGACAGAGATGGATGTAGGGATTGTCCTCATTAAAAACTACTAACGCATTGTTCGCCGAGATAAACACAATGATAGACGACAACGTAATGTGGCAAAGGTTTATAAAAATATATAACAGAAAGCAATTGTACTATAAAAGATTGAGTCATCACTAAAGATTCTCCTACAGTTCCATATAATTAATCGAATGTCTAATTGTACTACGCATACTAAGAAATTCTTTTTATTATATTCTAGCCGACAAACCCTCGCTTTACTGAGGTACTTTCAAGTCATTCACTCACACTGTCTTCTGTTTCACTCACTTTTTCTTTTATACGAACCTTGTTCTGACAATAATTAACACAATATAAAGAAGTACCCGATTTGATGCAGTCGTTCAAAAGTTATGCACTTACATGTATCATGATCGATTTTTATTTATATAGAATAATTATAAAATTGTAAACCTAATAAATCTTTTTTTTATAGATAAGGGACTAACGAGCAGACGATTCACCTGATGGAAAGTGGCCATCTTCGCACATGGATATCGGCAATAAGAGATTGTCTCTTATTATGCCAATACGTTACCACATCATAAGATATAAATACTGTTCATCAAATACTACTTCTCGTATTTTAAAATTATTATAATTGTGGAAATCATCTTAATATCCCTACCCATAATACGCCTTTGTTTTTACCAAAAGTTCAGTAGGGAAGCTAAAAAAGAACAAAATGTTATACAAATCCCAAGAGGTTCTGAACAAAAAAGTGCTTAATTTTAATAAAGTTCAAACATTCGCTTTAATTTCGCGTCATAGTAATGTCCTGTTATGTTATTGATATTGATGGATTTACATTAAAACTTTCATGCCTTTTTCATCACCTTAGGAGAAAACCTATATGCAAATTTTCAGTCCTAGCCCAGAAATAAGAAAAAGCGTTGATATATCAGATAGTTACTCAGTCAGCTATTTTATATATAAGTAGAAAAGATTTCAGCCTCAACGTATTGATTTATTAATGTTATCGAGTCCAGCACTCGACCTCCAAAGCTCAATTAGGAAATTTTCCTCATTACACAAAGTAGAACAAACCTCGAACTTGGATTAAATCCTTTCAAAGGAATAAAACTGTGGAAGGAACGGAAAGAAGTTCGTCATAACCTGAGACAAGTCGGAGTTGCCGAAGAATATATTAAAACTTTATCAAAGCTGGAACTTATATTTCCTTTCAGCGTATGTTGAATCCTCGAGGGCCAAACTTGAGATGCCATGCCAAAGGCCTGGCTATGAAGTTGAATTAATCTACTTGTGCCTCTGATCTTATGCATTGAGCATTCATAGGATTTGCTAGTTTACTTTTAACTGATTTATATCTAACCCATTATTTTTTGTAACTCCAATTCTCTATAAAAATAAAGATGTTCTAAGAACAATGTGCCTTTTAATATTATTCTCACCGGAAATATTTATTATTTTATGTAAAATAAAAATTTTTATGATAAAAAACTTACGGAAAAGTCTCCCAACGATGTATGGTATTTGTATATGTTACCGGAAAAGTAATCTGATACTGTATCCATTTCCTCGGAAATGTATTTATCAAAGAATTGTATATATTTCATAGGAAATTTGTACAATTTTATATATATCCGATATATCATTATATGTACCTTTACTCATATAACAAATACTACATAATACTACTACTTGTTAGAATCTAACAGTATATATTACATGCATTTTGGCATGTAATATGTAGTACATAACGTAAATAGACTGAAATCTATTTCGCATTTATTGATTCAATAAAGCAGAAAATTCACTAAATGGGGCATACATTTCTGTTGGCTAATAGGATAGTTTTGATGCCTATGCATTCAGTGTGCGGAGCCGAAATCAGAATTTGCTGAAATTGTTCACTATTATCATCTGCTAATTATATTTTCAGCACGAAACCTAAATAAGCTATTGTGTAATATCCTAATGCATCTCCATTTTCCTTTTAAAGGCGTTATTAAATATTTCAGGCCATTGACAGTTCCTTTTATATAAAACAATCGACATATTATGTAGGTTAATATGTCTGGTACAAACCAACGTTACCCTCCTAATCACACACTCGGTTGACTCTCAAAGGCAAAAGAAGCCCAGAAAGCTCACTCGCCGAACGTTTAATTAAAGTAAATAATATTTATCTGTGCTTCAATTCAAACCTCTTAATTTATGCCCCTCTCAAACGAATTTTATAACGTGATATTTCATAAATCATAAATGTTAGAACAATAACGTCACGAGTTATTAAATACCTAATACTGTATAATCTAATACGAATATCCAGACGGCTCTTTGCTGATAAATAAAATAAACAGAAAGGTTGAGATACTCGAGATCAAAGTGGTGTCGTTTATTTCATTTCGTTCATTTCCTTTACAAAGTTCACTTTCAGTCTTATCGGCCTAGGAGTAGGTTGGTTATATGAAAACGGTAGAATGAAAAATAAAAAGAAATGTCTGGGACGGGACGGGACGAATCAATGCATACATTTAAAAACTATAACCCGACTATATAAAAAGTGGTCTTAAAAGAACGAAACTAGAATAAACATAATAATCATAGTTGGTATACATGGGTGCGACCATGGTTCTAACTTGACCATTATTATATCTATGCATTTCTAGGTTTCTATCTGAATTATTTTCTTGTTTCGTTCTTTTTAGACCACTTTTTTACGTAGGCGGGTTATAGTTTTTTAACTTTATTTTTTTTATTTAATAGTTTTTTCATTTCCCGGTCGAGATAACCTTTATAATCTCAAATTGTAACGTAGTGTTGGTTTTTATTTGCTTAAACAAGTAAATAACTGAAACAACTGGCCGCGCGAACTATACGATCGCATTTTAAACATATATGTTGACTTAAACAATAAGATATATATACATATTTGTAATGTCCTCGCCAAAACCTTTCTTTTGATACCAAACACGCGATAATTATCTCAGTTTAATTTTTTTTCGAGGTTAGAATCTGAGGTTTAAATTCTGTCATAAAAAAAAACATATAATTTTTATAGCCTATGTTACCCGCGTTATTGTAATGAATCTATTTACACCACATTTATGAAAATAGGTTCAGTACTTTAGGCGGTAGAGTGGAAAATACTAACATAGATCATACATACATACATCATAAACTGCCAAAATTATAACCCTTCTTTTTGGCTTCGTAGCAGTCGGGTAAAAATAACTGACTGACTTATCAACGTCCAGCCTATAAAAATGACAAAAGCGAGCTATAACAATTTTACAATCGGATAACATTAAATTATGACAAAAATAATTTAACTAACAACATTAAAAAAAGGATTTTTGGTTCTTAATTTTTATCATAAACATTTTTCTAATATTCTATATAATCTTTTCCAATAAATAAATAATTTCAGTCAGTAAGTTATTACATAAGTAATATTTATAAATAGCAGCTTTAGATCGATGATTCTCAAAGTGGTCTATAACTACCTCGATATACTCCACTTGAGCGAAAAAAAGAGTTGGAGGTTTGTAAGACCTAGTCTACTATTATTGTATTTACGAGAAATTTCTCTTTATAATATTCATATATATATTCATGTAGTGTAGCAATATAAAACAAATGGCAAGTGGCATTTAGATCAATTAAGTTTAGGAAACTCTGCTTTATATGAATGGCAGATTAGTAGTTAGACCTAGGGTAGCTTAAACCCAGAAATCCCTCTAATATTATAAACCCGGATGTTTGTCAAGATGGATGAATGAATGGATTTTATGACGCTTAACAGTAATACAGTTAATATATCTGAATTATAAATGTGCTATCCATACTGATATTTTAAATGCGAAAGTGTTTGTTAGGCGATGGATCAACCTGGTTATGATATAAGTCAGTCTCAACAACAGCTAACAATATGAAAGTCACAATATGAAAGCATCTCAACAGTTTTACAAAAAGGATATGTTTTGAAAAGGATAATTTTAATCATACGCATAAACTTAAAATAATCACTTTTTATTTATATCCAACAGGAACTCTAGCGACGAACTAAAACAGTTAAATTGGGTCGGCGAGTGCTTAATAAAATCTATAGTGTATAGTCACCATCTAGCGTAATGGGTTTTAGAGAAAACTCTCGTTGATCTCGATGCTAACAAAACAATAGCTAGAAAAAAGAAAATGAATGGACCTTTTAAAGTGGCAGTGACGTCACCTGAACGAATTAAGATTTTTCATCCTTGTCATACTTGATGCCAGACGCAGTCCTGCTCCTCTAGCAGGGAGGCAATTGACCTATTTTCAGAGGGCGTGCAATAATTTCACGAAGGGTGGATTACCTAGCTTCCATTACTGATCTATGTCTTTGCACATCTTACAACGGTAAACGACTGATACCAATTTTAGATTTATTTTAATGTTTTGTAATCGCATTCTAGATATTTTTTATTGAAAAAACTATTTATCATCAAAAATTGCATCTAAAGCTTTTAGTTTTCTTTTTAAAGAGACACTTATTAATTATACAGAATTTTTTTATTTATTGTTTGTAAAATTTTTGTTCATCGTGTTATTTCTTCTTTTATTTATGCAATTTTTTTTCTAAGCTGCTTTTATATTTACTATCATTTGATTTAATACAACATATCACTAAAGTTTCTTTATTTTTTTGTATGTAATGCTTTGTATCATCATAAGTTAATCCTTTAAATAAATTCAATAAGTATTATGATATTGAGTACTAAAATTTACATGAGTTACAAAACTGTCAACATCATTAATACGCCAGTTTCATCACAAACATTATTTTTAATACTTTTTTAATTTTAATATATTTTTAAACAACTAAAAATATCAATCATAATTTCGTCTGACTAATCCAATCCAACATAAAACTCAGATATAAAACAGCGACAACTACGAAGCCCTACTTTAAACCATTAGAAACATCTTCACAGCGACTGACTATTAAAATATGTAAAAATAAAAGCTTAAAAATATAACCACCAGTGTATCACAAATCCAACACGACAGTAGGCCGACCAATAGAGTAAACACGGGATATTTCTGGCGATTATAACTTTGTGGCAACGATGTACCATTGTACTGTAAATATCTTTATTTTTGAACATTTATAATCTTACTTATAAAATATCATTACACTGGAAATCGGTGAATGAAGTAAAACATCGTCAGAATTCTTTTAGTAGCACAATGTTTCAATTTTTGTGAATTTAAAAAAAAATAATAAAAATGCCAATTTTAAGTCCTGTTACTAGGTCATTTTATGTAGATTCACTCTTTACCTTATTGATTACAAAAAGAACGAATTTTCATACAAATTTTCATCCCCTTTACCATCACATCAGTAGGTAGTTTAGCATATTTTCCTTTCTTAATGTTCCTTTACAGAGTCAAAAAAATGGTATAGGTTTCGTTTTAAGTTCTTAATACTAAGAAGATCTTTCATGACTGAATTAACACATTTTGATACTGACATAAATCACAGAATATATTGACATTTCTCCCGCAGGTTTCCCAAATATATGTGTATAAGTAAATATATCTCGCAAGAAGTCAACTGTGCCGAGGGGACACGCACAAATGATTCCGTATCCAATTTGAATTGGTAACCAACAGACAGTAAAGGGTTTATGGACTCATTTTTACCATTTAGAGAGGAAATAAATAATTTTATAGACTCTTTTCACCTTTTCACGTATACTATATATAATTTATTTTAAAGTAGATGTTAGAAAAAATAACGTAGTATTAAAAGAAGGATTTTGAGAAGTCACTTATTATATTTTCACGTTTTTATTTTAGACAATACAGTAGTCAGTAGAGACATTAAAAGAAATATTTATATAAACTATGGAAGCTGTGACGTGACCAGAAAACTCCAAACTTGCTAAATTATTGACGAAATCAGAAAGAAAACCGATTTTTACCAGCTGCCTTTAGGCTAATAAATCTTCCATATTAACAATAAACTTCTTTTACCGATATTATGCAATATATTAGTATAAGCTTATATAGAAGTAATAATAACTGAAATATAACATTTCTAAATCCATATTTCCATTGTTTGTGGTTTTTTCTAGACAGACCCTCTCAATTTATTTATTTTTTGTTTTTATAATTTACCAGCTATTCTGAGAGATGTCTTATTTAAATTCCCTTTTGAATTACAAAAATCCAATAAAGAAGCACTACTTAGTCCGGAATTTTTAAATACCTAATAAGGGTATCTTTTAAAGATATATTTACGATTCGAAAGATGACGGTTCAATAGATTTATAGACAGCCTAGACTCCATAATAAAGCTCGATACTCTAAAAACAGCGATAATGCCATCTGCCTTTACACTAATAAATCTCTCACAAAATATACCGGATCTCTTTTTACTAAATCCAGTGTGTGTACGTGTTGTGGTTCAGCTAATGCGTTGTATTATCCACGTTTATAAATCATTCACGTCGATGCCACGCTTTCAGCTTACCGAATTTACGATTAAACCTAATGGAGACTAACAAACGGTTTTTTTAACAATAAAAAATGTGTGCCCCATATTTTATCGGGTGCCGTACGTGGTTGTTTGTGATTGCAATTTCCTTGCGATATGATCTGGAAAGCGAAAGGACGGTATTGAATAATGTGATCACATTTGTCACTCTACTAATTCTTTTTATGTATCTTTATGTTACCAAATAAGGTGATTTGTTACTTCTATTTCAAATGTCTTTAGTTACAAGATTATGTAGCAAAATAGTACCAAAACTTTTACATAGTACGGAGGAGTATTAGTTAATGCTAAAATAGCTATTCGTTAATTTTTATTATAAAATGTTTGTTAAAGTTTATATTGACAGTTGAAGCTTTTGTTCGTCCCCCTTACAATTTGCTTTGCTACACTGTAATCTCTATGTCTCATAAAGAAACTGTGCAAATTTCAGTTTTTTTATTTACAGTTTCTAGCTTCAGGAGTTACGGCTATGCGATAACGAGTCTGTCAACCAGCTTTGTTATATAAATAAGATAGAATTCATTTGTAAAGTCGTCGAAGTATTGAGTTACTTGTTAAGGTTATGTCGACTTAAATGTCTCTAATAACAGGATCATCGGTATTAAAAAGAAAGACTCTGCAATCACTAACAAGCCACCCAAAGGGCAGATTAATCATTTATGTTGTTTCGATTTTAATTCAAATGTTTTAAGCCTCCTTTACTAATTTTAAAATAATTAAATTTTAGATTTAAAGTCGACAGATGGCAGTGTCGCATAATATAGATCGCTTTCAGCATTGCGTAACAGACATTTATCATTTAGGAGTATGAAACAAACGTCTTAGAGAAACAACATAAATCATCAGACCCACTGATTCATCGTTAGCGAAATGCGCAATAATAAAAACATTGAAGCTTCCATTAATATTTCGTAATGCAATATCTAAAAAGCTTGTGACATTTGAAATATGAGATTCACTTGAAATATAGATATTGACATGACTTCCGGAGAGACCTCAAGGCTCAAATGCAGTATTGACTTTCAATAAGCCTATCCGATATATCTTATTTGTTGTTTCTCTTTAGAAAATAAAAATATTTCTTAAAATAAAATGTGATGCTTACCCACCTCAAGGGAGATCTCTTCACAACCTATAAAGCTTTTCGGTTACCTACATTCTACGTGTTATGTTTAAATAAGGATGTCTAGCAAATAAAAAAGATGGCAATTTTTTAAAACATAATCCATAAAACATACACCGTAAAATACAAGTTATCGATTTTAATTAAAAGTATGACCCAGCCTTTAGATTTAAGTATGACCAAGCCAAGTCTTACAATTTGCCATTCATGTATTTCTCTCAAAACCTTTATACATATGAATTGTCTTACTAAAACTCGAGAACGACTGAACCGATTTGACTAATTTTGAATTATTTATGTGAGTCAAGGGAAGGTTTAATCGGTGAAAATGCTAAAACGATTTTGATAAAACTTTTACCTGTAGTTTAATATACCTTAGCGAAGCGATGATAGGTCAGTTAATAAATATATTTTGGTCTATTTAAAATATTGCCAGGTAATAATAGTTAGAACTTCCAAACAAATTTTATTATTATCCCGGGGAACCGGGGTCCGGGGAACTCGAGCCCATAAGTTATCTCTGTGCCAAATATTTTATTTAATAACCTAAGAAGTTTCAATCTGTTCCATTAGCGCTCAACATAAATTCAAATGACATTAAAATGAATCAACATGAATTGCAGTTGTAACCTAAAATATGAATGCTATTAAAATCTGCGGGTTAGACCAACTGCAATATTATAAGACGTAAATATCCAAACTTATTATTTAATTTCCGCGTGTCTTGGCTTTGTTTATTAATAAATAATGTTTTAAAATTTTCAATGTTAGTCGCCTGTTCACTTTTATCGTCTCTGAAGCGTCTAGACGACTATTCAATGCTCAAAGGGCCTCGAATGTTTCATTTTGTCATAACTAGTACTGATTGTGCCAATTCTGAGAACAGTAATTATTAATTATACCGCAGGCCTCTAAAATACATCATTAGTTCTACTGTAACATCGTTACTATGCTATCTATAAATCTTCATTAATATAACAATTTAAATTAAAGGTAATAAATAATATACCTATAGACTTTTAGGAAGTTGTCAAATATTACATACAATTAATAAAACTTGTATAAATGCAAAATTTCGTCACTTACGTAAAAGCAAAAAAATAGCTTTTGTGTTTCCTAAAATATTTGTCGACAACGACAAAACAAGCATTCCGTACGCAAAAATTTCTTAATAATGGTAACACAGGCGGAGACGAATCAGAGGCGCGAAGCTCTTGCGATCGCCGTTTTATGAAACAAGTGCTTGCTCATTTTAATATTTCCAACTTCCCTCAACCATAGCGTCATTAAACGACCTAGAAAGAAAGCGTTCCGGCAAAAGTGGGCCGGCAGGGATCCCCCTTCAAATCTCACGAGTCCATTGTTATACTTTTCGTACCACCCCAACGCTTACACTCTATGCCATGTTTTCAGTTATATTAAGGGGACTTATTTGACATTGATCAACAAAAATTTTGTTTTCCCAAAAATGTTTATTGCTAAATATACATTTACATAATTTAAGACACTGATTGAAAAGAAAATCATTCATTCCGTCTACGCAGCGGGATTTAAACCATAAATCAGAGTCATGTCAAACTGCGTCGAAGTAGATATAAATTACAACCAGCCATAGTGCTGGGCTCATTTAAAATTCAAGAAAAACTTTACAAAGTCGGTTCTGAAATCATGGAGTCCAGTGTACTGGAAACTTACCTACTTACTACGCGAGGATTTATGGTACTTTAGGAAAAACGAATAGAGCTTTCAAAAGTCTTGTCGGTAAATTTTACAAAGAAAAAAATAAAATCGAGCAAATTTCGTTTGAAAATTGTACATGTTCCTAAGTCGAAATTACAGAGGTCGTTGTGGACAAAACAAAGGCATGCAAATGAACACTGAAGCGACTGATAATAATTACCAGCATAACGAATGTTTCTGTACAATGCATAAAATGTTAAATATTATTTTAATATAAATTCTATAGTATTTTAGATGAAAATAATTGCTAAAATATATTTGCTTACTTAAATTTTTTTCAATAAAGTACAGAAAGTATAAAGTACATTTACTAATTTGATAAACTGATTCACGTATGATCATTAGATATATTTATGTATATATTTAAGATATATTTATGTACCGCTAATTTAAGAAAGAAAACGCTTTTCTTATTTTTTTCAATGAAGTACAGAAAGTATAAAGTACATTAACTAATTGGATAAACTGATTCACGTATGATCATTAATTAAAGTTAGATATCATAATTTACTAAACGTATCAATACGTTAAAGAAATAAAACTTAAGTCATAACAAATTTCCACCGCCAGCTATAAAATAGTTTAACGACACCAAAATCTAGTTACGAAACGTTTCTTGCTTTGATTAAAGAAAATAAAAGCTTTTAATGCTAGACCGCACTGCGTCAAGTAGCTCATAGAACGAGTCAAGGTATTGTCTAGCATTTATATTCCAGACTTATATGAAATATTAACGCACTGTATTTTTATTAACAGAAACACACTCTCATTAACTTTACTATAAAACTAAATTCAGATTTTCTCTTGAAGAAGTTGAATTGAAAAATTAAGGACAACGTTTTCTATAGGAACAATTATTCGCAGGCACAATCGAAAACCTTAGTTTTGTTAAAGATAGTTTCTTTAAAAGCAACTTTTTTGCCATCTCAATGTTTTCCATTATTCTCTAAATCTTTAAATGTATAAGCAACACATGAACGACTCTTGTGTGCTTTCTCTTTGCTAATAAAATATTTTAAATTAAGATAATAAGATTGCCTATACGTAACATGTCCATTGAAGCTTCAAAGCTTGACTCTTCAAGGTTGCATGCTCCGCTCAATAAAATTTAACGACTGCGTCCAATTTTAATAGAGCACTATAAATATTTATTACATTATAGTAAAAGACTTTAGTAGCACTAGCCCATTGAGTAATAGGAATCGAGAAACTAAATCTCTAAGTATTTTGTAATTTAATACCAAATTAGCAAATTACGCCGGAAAATATTTTTGTGTTCGAAATGCTGTGAATTTTCATTTGTAACAACATATGTTGAATAGCCAGACGAGTGTTTAAATACTTCAAAATGATTCAATACGTAGCGGGGAACCATTATTACAGTCGAATATGATTTGCAATTTTCAACTTTAAACCAATAAGGGATCACGCAAAATTTATTGATCGTGATCTACTCGTATCTATGCATGCCAGAGAAATATCAAAATGCATTAGCTAGCTTTGGAATTACCTGTACATTATTTATTAAAGTTCCAAAATACCATATGTTTAGTTAACATGATACATATATTATAAAATGGCTAAAATATTTGTCGGATCCGGATCCGAGCAATGGTCTATTTTTATTATGAATATATTTTTTCGCAACCTTGACTTGTATTTAGAAAACGTATTGGATACTTTCACTGTAATAATGCAGTGTTTTTTTATTACAAAATATTTTTGAAAAGGATTTTCTAATTTTTTAAGTGTATTAGTTTTCTAAGACAAAGAAAATGAATAAGATCATAACAGTTTCGGTAGAATTTCAGATATTGAAGAAGTAATATGAAAAACTTCTATTTTAATTTATTCGATAAAATACACCTAACTAACATTGACTAAAAATAATATAATATATTCAAGCAATCTACCACCTCCTTGAATATATTTCGTTTGGCAACATGATCGTGTTTTCGTATTCCCATTTTTCCTTATCAATGAGTAAAGAATTTAATTCATAATCTTAATTTACTTCATGACGTAACTGCATGCATTTCATTTCATGATATATTTCAGAACCTTGAAAAAAATATCCCGAATAATTTTCTATTTTTATAAGGCGTGCCAATGTTCTGCTATTAATAATTTTAACTATTGGAAAAATAAAAAGTACAGGCGGAGACGACGTGTGCATTACTTTACTAATACTAAAATTAATGATACTGTTTTTAAATGTCTCTAGGTTTTTTTTGCAATAGAACACTTTTATCATAATTTATTTAAGTTAACATTTATATCTGAATAGACTATCTATGAAATCCCGTTTATTTTTTTTATTTTATTATTTTAAAGAGGGCTTAATCATGACTGATTATATCACCCTCATAATTACACACACAAACCCTATAGAGCCCCACCGTATATTCCGACAAGGGAGACGCCAAAAGACTCTTGCACCAGCCTATATTACTGCTATTAGAATTTAAATATATTTGAGGACAATCATTGCGGGGGCATTCCATCAATATATGGTACACATCCTCAACCACGTTACATAGAGAGCAATCGGGAGATTCAGCCTTACCGATCATGTATGCGATCTTATTTAATGGAATATGCCCGCAACGAAGTCTTAACGCCAAAACATCATCTTTTCTACTTAATTTACATTTATAAAACCACGGAAAATAAGAAAGAGATGGCTGGATCGTGCTATACCAAATACCTTTCTTACGCGAACGTTCGTCAAAATATTCGGACCAAATACTGCGGCAAGCACTCCTAATAATAGATATTAAGTCTGACAAGCACATAGTATACTTCGTTACTATACCATTAAAAGTAGCTTCTTTCGCCAACCTATCCACTTCCTCATTATCTGTGATACCAACATGAGAAGGAATCCAATGAATCAAAATATTTACATTATTAGCCTTTAGTTTATATATATTTTTAATAATAGTGTACGCAATAGGAAAGCCTTGAAAATTAGATGTACATTTTATTACATGTTGGAGAGCACTTTTTGAATCCGAAAATGTAATCACATCAGTTACACTAAGAGATTCAACATAAGATAAAGCTTCCGAGTGCATTATAGAGAGAGTTTTATCTAAAAAAATTAATAATTTATTATTATTTTGCGGATCCAAAAACGTACAAAATTATAAATTTTTATAAATATATCAAGAATATTTTTATCTACATCAAATAAGATACACAGTAAGATCTTCGTTCTTTTCGAATGAATCTCAAGTTTTGTCCATGAGACACCGCAAATGACGAAAATAATTATTTATAAAAGCAAAATTTTAAAGCCTAACCTTAGCTTTTTATATTTTCATAAAATTCTAAGTCATCGTGATAAAAAGACACAGCCGCTTACATCTAATGTAAATATTCATTGTTATTTCGTTTTACCACAAGAATCAAAATTCCTTAGGTTGGTCCTATGTCCTACGAACATGATTTTTGGCAAATTACAATGGAAAAATCTGAAGACTGTCGCTACATTAATTACATGTTTCGTATATTTTATTCAGTATATTACTTCAGAAAATTGATAAATTAGATTAAGGTTTTAATTAAAATTATTCATGAAACAAACATTAGTATTAGGTTATTATACATAAACTTTATAAAATTCGGCCAAGTACAATTTGAATTGAGTGACAAACTTAATTTACCGTCGGAGAACTGTTGTCCCCATACATCAACATAGATCTCCGTAAGTTTACTACTTGTATTAAAATAATTTTTGTAATGGTTTTTGTTACGTAATGTTTATGTTTATTGAAAAGTTATTTCCTTAAAGTGTGTTGAAACACATTACTTCTTTCATGATTCTGGGTCAACAATAAGTACCCAGTACGTTACGATTCCTATGCGAAAATACAATATCTTACATTACATGTAAACGGCTGTGTCTTTTTATTACGACAACTTAGAATTTTGTTTTTTTTTTACACCTTCGATATTAATTTCAACTTGATACCTCCATGCATTCCTGAGAAAAATTGTTTGATAGACATAAAGCAGACGGGCAATAATATAAGGGTTTCTTTTTCCCTTTAAGGTACGGAACCCTAAAATTACAGAAAATTTTTACATTCATAATCATTTCAATTATTTTTGTAATGAACGAAAAGAGTGTTTGTAATTATACGTAAAGCTTTTTAAGTTTGGATTTTTTAATTTTTGATTGACGTTATCCACTTATCTCACTGAATGTACGGAGAAATGTTCCACTCCCGAGACAATAGAAGGTCGGTATGCATCATACCAATACTATTCGCCTTGGCAGTAACGTTAGTCGAAAAGATTTGGCTCATCGACAACACCACGAAGCTTCGCGACTAAAATATTCATTTTGATGACAAATTTTAAATGTATAGTTTTGAGGCTTATTTATTGGGCACGGACACGAGGTACATGAAGGAAGTCATATTTAATACCTTTGGGTTGGGTAGTTAATGGCAGATCTGTTAAGCGACTAGAGGGTAGTGTTGACAAAAACTGTTATTAGTGTGTTGGCTCTATCTGAAATGTCTTCCTTGAAACGTAATCTATTGTTATTGTAGTATATACCGCAGACTATATTTGTCTTGTACTGCAGACGTGCCCTCCTTTCGTTAGATATATTTAAGAACAGACAATACTTAATATTGCTTTTATTTAAATCGATTGAAATTCATCGCTGTTTTTCGATTGTTTAGAAAAGTAGTTAATTAAGTTAGTTAAGAAGAAAATTTGAATAGATCCTTTTTTTATAATACATAAGGGACAATCGAGCAATCGGTCCACCTGATGGAAAATGGTCACCGTCGCCCATGGACATCGGCAAAACTAGAGAGGAGGGGAGGGGTTAGAATTTTTATTCTAACCCCTTCCCTCATGGGTATTATATCCTTCTTTTTTTAATCCATTATGTTTTAACTATCATCATGATTACCATTATCACCGGAAATATTGCTAGCACAGCCGCGGGTAATGTGCTAGTGTAGAATAAAATAATGTTAGTACTAATAGTCATAATTTATATAACTTAACTTTAAATTTAGTAACAAAACCTAAAGAATGTACATAATATAAAGTCTGGACTTTTAATACAGTATAACGTTGCCTGAAGTAAGTAACCTTTAAATAAAAATAATTAATGCATTAGCAAAACCAATGATAAAAACAACCTTGGCAATAATTATTTTTTAATGTGGACCACAAATAAATTGCTTATACAAAACTACAAAGTACGGTGATTAATGATAATCGTCTCTCCCCTTGATATATTTTTATCTTAACTGAACGATTGAGCAAGACATTTCAATGTTTGATTTGTTTTTGTTCTGTTCGCAAGTTTTAGTAAATATTTCAGTGTTTTATCTTAATCGTGAATATTATAATATGCCAGTATTATAGTGTGGGAATCAAATCCATTCGGCACAAGTCGTTAGTCAAACTTATAGTTTTAAAAATAGAATCCAATTATGAACAAATATCTCGTAGTTAAGTTATATGCTTGTTAGTTACACCACTAACGCGTTCATTGAACAACGCCACACAACTAAACATCAATTAGCCGAATGGCTGAATAGTGAACACAACGTCCAAAAGTAATTTTTATTGGGCAAGTATTTGAAGGAATAAATAAAAAATAGATTGCAATTACTTGTTGGTCCAAATTATTCTCGATTTTCAGCCAGCTGTGCTGTTAAACATTTTATACGCCATAATGGTTTGACTATAAAAATAGGTATTATAAAATATCATAGTTTGCCTCTTGCTGAAAAATGTGGGAACCTAGAGCGAGTTGCTAATTGTTCGTTAATAATATTGTATGTCTTTGTTAATGTTAGTAACATCAGTGAAGAGTAAGTTAACGATTAATTTGGCATAAGCACATTATATTGTGAGAGAACATGCCAACAATCTTGGAAAAATATTTATTGTGAAGATAAAGGTTAAGTTTTCTGCAGGTTTTGAATATCAATCGGTAGACACGTATAAATATTCTCTAATAATTTAGTTTCTTGAAATAAGGGTTCAATACCTTTAACGATACCATATAACACTGAAATTATATAATGTTCAATATACTTCCTATTGACCTATAAATATATACAAGTAAAATAATTATTAAAATTACTACACACACTACACGCAAGTTACTTCACGAACTGCGGAAAAACTCGTCTATGGTTTTGGTCAAGAAATTTCAGCAATCATAAAACAAATTGCTAAGCAGGCAATTGACGAGAAAATAATAAATTTATTTCGTGACGAAACAATTTACGACCGTGTCGAGCACTTTAAGCAGTTTATGAGGTGGTAGTAACGTTATAGCTTTTTTATGGAAATCGTTAAGCCATTGAATTGTCTTAATATCCAGGTAATAGTGCAGCGCATTAGATCGACATACCTACATATGATAAAATCATCGTATTTTTTGTAAAACCTAATATCAGGTTTAAGAGTCACTGCAATGTAGAAAAATACATTTGGTTTTTATTTAATCCAAGTTGTTGCTTGATTTATAAAAGTTAGTTAATACTGCTAAAAGGTAGTCGATATTTCTATTTATGAAAATTGGTAAATTCTATACTCGTTACTATTTTGAAGCGATTTGAGTTTTTATACGTGTTTCTTATGGAACGATTTCCTAACTACCAACCAACGCCAAGTTATTCAAATAACCTTTTAAGTTATTAAATCTGGTTTACACCGTTAGAGTAAGCTTCAATCAACTTACTGTTCTACTTCTATTCCTATTACTCTACTAGTGATAGAATTAGTACCTTTCTCACCTAAACATAAGACAGAACTCTATCAAACCTAGCAGAATAATTTTAATCAACACATAATAAAATGTGGTTCTAATACGGCATACTAAAATTGCATTTCAATATTTGTTGCACTATCACAAGTGTAATATAGTATTAAATGTACGTATAAATAATGTATAAATATACAAAAGAGAAATTTAAATAACTATAAAACCATTTCGTAGATAAGAATTTATAATTTTAGTAAATTTACAAAACTACAACGTGGTAAATTATTAGCATATATTAGCATATTATAATGTAGAAACTTTGCGTACTAAATAAGATAGCATTTAATACGTCAAACGTCGATTAAAAATAACTGAATTTACAGCTGAACAGAACGAGAAAAATAAATTTTTAATTTATAATATTAAATAATTAAGTGTTTAAAAATTATTAAATGAAAGTCGAATTACTGACTTATTTAATACTTGGTTGGTCGTTAAAACGTTACATTTATGATAAATATTGCATGTTGAATTAACATTAATCATATAAATAAAGACTATACTTATTAAATATCCTTACCTTAAACTCGTACCGTACCTTTCCACCTAAGCCCGAATCACCAATGTCCCAGAAAATTCACCATGTCACTAACGGCTAACAGTTTCCAAGGGCAATTTACCCTCTGAATGTTCACCAAGTTTAAACATTCAGTCTACTTATTGTATTCACAACCCTAGGGAAATTAGAGAAAGTTTCTTAGCAGTCACACAACCTTTTATATTTAAACACTAAAGACACTACAATAGTCTCTCTATGGACATTTACTTTAATCGTACAACGTCTTGTATAAATATTTTTATAATTTAGTAACGCACTTACGATTACAACCAATTAGTCTGCCAGCTGTCGTTCCACTTTATTATATCACAACCATGGTATTTACATCAGTCTAGCTCACTCGAATTATCTAAACTAACCATTATTCACAACACTGAAGAGGTAAACATTGAAGATATTTAGAGAATTACATCGTGCTAACTTTTTGAGACTCTCGAGATAAACTTTATTACACTCTAACACTAAGCACAACCAGTAAAATAATCATATTATTTAATAATTAGTTCGTAATTGTTTTGGCACAAAAGTTCCACGTGAATTCGACACGGTGAACTCTACGCGAGGATTTCATCCACTGAACCTGAATACGGCTATACTTCATCCGTTTATAAATAGTTATCTATTGTGAAATGTGACGGCCCGTTTACGATAAGCCACCGTAGTTCGGCGGACGGCGGTGAATGTCAGGTAATGTCGGAACTGTCAGTGAAACTGTGTTTTCAGTTTTCGGCCACGACGTGTGTGCCGTACTGTTTGTGCTGTGTTACTACAGGCACGCTTTCCACACTGCTAGTACTGAAAGGCGAAACCTGTTGAAATAGGACAGTGTAACGGGAGCGAGCAGAATAGATATAGATTTCTCTGTGCGGAGACGAATTTCAGGCGCTTATTTTCATCCGTGAATGTGTGTGCGTGAAAACCTGCGTGACTACGGACGCTGAATCGGTGTTAGTGAGTTGTGGAAAACTCTCTTAGGGTGTTTTCATAAGCGCGCAAATTTTCTCGCACTTCGTAAAAGCTCCGATAAAACACTCTTTATGTGATATTATATTAAGCTTTGTAATAGGCTTTTAATTTCAACAACTCTGACGCACTGTGATGAATACGATGGACTATAATACTGACGATAGTGCAATTGAATTTTTAAACAATTCAGATATCATAAATTTTGGAAATAATTATTTTAAAATATCGTTCATATTTTATAAATTTTTACCACCTATTAAAATAACATTACCAAAACGATAATTACGTTTAAGAATCGAAGGTGTTGTAGTAAGAATTAATCAATTGAAAGTGGATCAGGAGCAATATAAACAAAGAGCCACACAAATACGTGGTAATGAAACGGCACGCACTTCTCTCGTAGGCTGCCAGCGTGGCGAAATGAGACGACAGTACGCAAGTGCGCACGCAGAAGTTCAATACCCCCACGCCACCGTACCCACACCACGGGGCACAGGGCACAGGCTGCCTGACAGCGATGTAACGATGTACCCTTCATTATAATGAGAATCAATCGCCGAATTCTGAGAAATACGCAATGCAATCTCTACTCTATATCTTTTAATCTTTAGTAATAGATGGTAAAAGGTTAACGCAAACTGAAAATATTTTATTATAGTTAGATTTATTTTTCAAAAGAGATTTTACCAAGTCAATCAGTCAGTTTATCTAAATCAGGCAAAAATTTCAACAGTCGCTTTTTCAACCCCTTTTGCATGAGTTATGAAGGATATGATTAAAATTTTTTTTGTTACTGAAAACATCATTAATTTCTTATATATAAACATTCTGAATAAGAAAAAATTTATACTTATTTTAGAAATTACTCTACGATGGATTCGTATTTGGCATTGTTGCATTCTAGTGGAACTATGCTGATCCATATTTGGCTTCGTGTGCATTTTTGCCAAAAAAATTATGGACCATAAAATTATGGCTTTGCATGCATTCAGATTCGCATACGAAGCCAAATATGGCAATATTAAAATAAGCGTTCAACCTGCGTATTGGCTTAATAAAAAAGTATTACTATATTATTTCTATTCGATATAATTTAAATTATTAATTCATTTAATTACATTTAGGTATTTTCGTTTTATTGTTTTACACAACTTTCGTAATACAATAGAAACATTACACACATATTCATATCATATTTTATCGGTAGTAAAAAATACATTTATAAAAATCCAGTGAGGGTAGATAGCGGATGCCATTGCTTTCTCACTGTTCGCCCGAAACTCGCCGTAGTAGCAACACATACTTTTCGAAAATTAATAACAATATAATCAATGAAGTGTATGTTCGACATTTCACATAACCCTGGAACATTGTCGGCGCCGACTAAGAAGATCACGAGTTCATGGTTGCTGGAGCTTTGGATTTATTCGAATTTTCTCACAGGATATCGTGTAATTCGTCAAATACAATCTACTTCTAAATACCGTGTTGGTACACTTTTGGTCCTTAGAACCGGATTCTTAAAATTTAGAATAATAAATCTCAATAAAAGATTACGTGAACCATTTACTTCCGCCACCCGCCACCACCATCATTAAATCTTATAGAAACTTGTGATTTTATTTACAAAACCAACAAATAATTTGTCCAAGTGCGAGTGTAGAACTCGCGCACTGAGGGTTCCGTACAATTTAAATAACTAACACTATGAAATTTTATTTTGCTATTTTTTATTTGATTTTCATGTGTGGGTTAAAAAATGATCAAAAGTAGTATTCTGGGGCGTTTAGCCCCGACATTAGTAATGCATATCTCAATTGACATAACTATTTACAAAAAGAGTATAAGAAAACATAATTAAACATTTTTAACAAAAAACAAATAACCGACTTCAAACTATGAAAAATGCAATAAAAAGTATAAAATAATTTTGAAGTCGGTGAACATAAACATTGATAACAAATATATATTGTCAAATATAGAACCTCCTTCTTTTTTGGAGTAGAATAAAATATTTTATAAGTTGTCATTTACCAACATGTCATATCGTCAACAATTGTTGCCAGGATATTTGCTAAAATAGCTTTTAGCTTCATTTCAGATTTATTTCACACAATACTTACGACAACAAAAACAACTATCATCATGTTATCAAACTCCTATGTATAAACTCCAACTCAACCAAATTCAATAGAGTAATCGTCAAATGTATTAATCTCAGCTTGGTATATTACGAACAATTAAAGAGTAGGATAAAGTTCTACTTCAATTTAAGAGCTTTCGCACATTTGATACTTTTATTATAGCAATCTCACTATTCATATTGTGATTGTCCTATAAAAACGATTCACATGCCTCGTTTTACTGTTTGTTTAACTCAGACACACAGGCCATATGATAAAATTAAACAGAATAGCCTGGAAGTTTTGAAATTATATTGCAATAAAATAATATTACTTTCAGATAAAGTATTACTGATTTTGTTACAAGGATAAAACTGTTAATTTACGGTTCGCGAATTATTCAAAAGTTATCTAAAATAATATGAACAACGGTTTTGGAAGAGGCTCGTTTCAGCATTTTACATATTATGTTTTTATGTACAAAAAAATACGTCAATGGCAGTCACCTCTATGAAAATTATAGCTATTAAAAATTAGTTTATTTAATTGCTAAATAACAAACAAAAAAACAAACACAATGTAATATAAACTATATTGTTTGTATTGTATGTGGGCTCTTGTTTCCGCACTCAGACTCTAGTTCGGTCCATTGTGCGTGCAAGGATGACTGGTTATACTAGCCAGCCCAGCTCCTTCCAGAAGCGCAGAAGTATTCTGGGAGCTTCACAGGCTTCTTGGAGCGACCTCATGTCCTTGAGGATTTGTGCCCGTTGTGTGGCGAAGCCCACCCATTCCAGGACAACGTGGGCAGTCGTCTCGTCTGCTTTGAGGCATCCCCTGCAAATAGGACTGTCTGTCATGCCTATAGTAAATAGATGTTTATTAAGTGGGCAATGTCCCGACATTACTCCCACTATTAAACGTAGATCAATGCGATTAAGACTGAGCAGATAAACCATAATACGATATCTCATATTTCTTTTGAACATTTTGATGCTTTGCAATTCTGACTCGCATTAATATGGTCTCTGTCGAGAATGAGCAACAAATGAGATGTGTTGGTCTTAAATTGCTATTTACTGGAGACACTTTCTGTATACATTAGCCAGCTCCTTACGCCGCGCCGGTAATATAACTTTTAGTAATCTAATAAATGTATCCGTGTGACAGTTTCTGTTATTGTTATCGTGAATTGAATTATAATGAATAACTTGTGCTACCGAATACAAGTGTATTATCTGCAGTCTGCTTTAACAAAAGCGTAAATATTAACTAGAAGCGTCAGTAGCTCAGTAGCTCGGGCATTGGATTCACGATCGATAAGTCGTGGGTTCAAATCCCGAACATTGGACTACTGGCGTGGCACACTTCTGACACAAGCATTTCAGCTTACTAGGAAAGGTAAAGGGAATACTAGTAGTATGTGATCCATACTGCTAGTAACCTTTAAAAAAATGTTAACGTTGACGTTATCGATACGATAAACAATTAAGAAGAACACGTTATAACGCTACGGCTTTAAGTCAATAGCAGATCTGCTTCCGGCATCGACAGCGCAAATCATCCGCACAAAGCCGTAAATGAGAAAAAGCTGTTATTTATATTGTCGATCAAAGGGAATTGACGTTAACACAAGCAACAATTGTAGGCACATGATCGATGGAATTATTAATTAAACAATGTATTTATTTTTATATAATTTCAATAAACTTAAGTCAAAGTTTGACAATCTATTTTAAAGTTATTAATTTGCTTTTAGTTTTTATAAGTTGACTACGACTAAGTATTTAAGTTTCAAATTCAAAAAACTTATCTAATTTATGCCTTAAATAAGTAGTACCTACTGTTAATTGTGATGTTGGCAACACTTATAATTTGAGTAGCATCCTGTTACTTGAATGTTGGTCAACTGATAAACACAAATCAAAGAAGTGGGGACTGCAAAATAAATATGCCGTCACGACAGAATAATTATTGATTACATCGCGAGTATTCCTAGCCGTAACTCAGAAGCTCCGAGTCTAAAGTATAAGCACAGGAGGGAATTCTAGTCAAGCCGTCATACTGTTAGTCTGTTTCTTTTTATTAATTAACACTACTTATAGTAGAAAGTAATTCTATGCAAATTGTTAACCCATGTTTGACTTTAAAAAATTATTATTATATGTTTTATGTGTAGTACCTACTCGTATTTATATCGTCATAAGCTAATATTCTACTGTTTACATTATTTAACGTGATAAATTAATTTAGTGTATGTAGTTACTGCAATTTTTTAACAAGATGCTCACTATACTATATTTTTTTATAATGAATACTAAATCGTTCATAACTTTACTAAAACTAGTATTTTCCAAAGATAATTTTATTTAATGGTTACATACGTTTCTAGACTGCAGACGTTGAGGTAACGCTTGGTAATAGGAATCCATATTTATATGAAAACTTTAAAAAGTATTTAAGAAGCAAAACAAATAAAGTTGAATAGGACCATTACTATATTATGTACGAAGCTAAGTAGATTAATACTACTTTTTAAAATAAAGTTGAGTAATACATTATGAACAATTAATGGAACAGTAGGAACCTCGCTCCAGGTTACAGATTTCCTCCCAACCGCGTTAATCATCCCCACAAAGGCGTGAATGAGAAAAAGCTGCAATTTATTTTGCTCAAAGCGCGGTGTAACGCCGTCACCAACCAACGTGGATGCGCGACAAAATTGCTTAATGTATTATAAATTAACGTTACGTTTAATTGAGTTTTTGCCTTATATTTTTTTATCGACAAATATTCTAGAATAGAAAATGCAGTTAACATTCTTTGCCAGCAGCTTCTGCGAACCAGAACTTATACTGCAATCGTTAAATACTAAGAATCTCAGTGTATATTTGTGTATTACTAAAATACTGCATTTATATAATATAATTATTAATTAGTTTAGATTATAGTACCGTTTTGCTTTTTTAACTTTAGTTTTAAGATGTAGTGTGACATACTTTTTATCTTTAATTTAATAGAATACTTTTTTGTAAACATGGATCTAAGCCTGTGAATCGAGCCAAATCAAATCGAATTTAATTTCTACATCATCATATCTCATCAATACAAAAATAGGTTTTTTATATACCTAATATAAATTGAATGACAAAACATTTTTATTAATGTTGTTATTAGCAAGTGTTTATTGAACGGAATACTTGCAAAGGTATGGGTAAACTATTATTGAAAAAATCGCTCGGTTCGTGATGTTGCACAAGAGATCATTGGCTAAATATATCTTCATACGAATTTTCTAAAGATGGAAGTTCTTCACAGTACAGCGTACACTCTCAATAACTTACCTTTGTAACTTTTACCTTGTGCAACTTTTACTTATCCTATAATTTGACAATGTTCTAGAACTGGGAACTATTCCAAATAATTCTCATTAAACTAAAATAGCTAAAGAGAAGCTCTCATTAAAAACTGTTTAACGTTTTAATGTAGTTAATAATTGCCATGGAACCATTTATATTCGATTAAATTAGCCAAGTATTATACATTAATTACCGATCATAGTCCCAAAATAATTATTATCTAGTATCCATTTCTATGGATTTCACCGACCCGCACCTTTTTTCCGGATTTTCCTAAAGTTCCTTCACGGATGGATTTTTTCTGATATACAACATATTTGATTTTAATATTATATTTAAATTTACTGTACTTTAATGGAGTATAAATAAATAAAGGACATACAAAACAACAACGATCTATGACAAAGTAAGAAATAATCTTTCAAAGCTCCTCTTTCAATAAGAGAGGCAAAATTACACGGACTATACTGGATATGTAATATTTTAGGCGTTATATACTTCTAGTTAGAAAATAAAATAATATAATCTAATAAAAATTATATATGTGAGTTAAAAAAATAAACAACCTTAGCCTTAGCCTGTATCGCCTGTCTTTGTCCATACTTCGCATACCTGCGATTATGATTGTTTAATGAGAACGTACAACCCATTGTTTTTAATACTGGTAATTTTATTTAAATGACTGCACATAAGAATATACTATAATATTATAATGAAATATTGTATAAAAATTTCATAGATTAAGGAACGTAGACATAATTATTAGGCCTGAAGAGCAAATTAGAGATAGAACATAATTATACCTACATTACATTAATGTTAAAAATTTATTTATTACTAGCTTTTACCCGCAGCTTTGTTTGCGATATTAAGGTATTGTAGTTATATTAGACTACAGTAGATCGTGTGTAAATATAATTAATAGATTTAGGAGGTGGTCATACTAACTTTGCACCACCCTTTTACCCACTTAAGGGATGATTTTCGAAAAAATATTTTTACACGTGTTCCATGACTCAATGAAGAACCTTCATAATGAATTTCATTCAAACAACTTCAAAAACGTCAAGTTTCATACTATGTTTGCACCCCCGTTTTACCCCCTTATGGGGTGATTTTTCTAAACTCCTTTCTTAGTGCTCCCCTACGTTATAAAAGGAACCCTAGTGCAAAATTTCAAGTTTCTAACCCTTATAGTTTAGGCCCTGCGTTGATATGTCAGTCAGTCAGCTTTTCCTTTTATATATAGATAGATCACTATTTTATAGATTCTTTCAAAATATGTCAAATATTTGTCCCATCGGTGATTTATCATTGAGTTTCGAAGTGTAAGTATACAAGACCAAGTCCAATATAAATTTGAAAAGGGTCCAGGTGACCTAAATCAAGACAGCTTAAATATATTTAAGCAAAATAAAAATGTACAAAAATTTATCAAAACGACGACATAAAAGCATTTTTTTAAATACGACATTATGATATGATAAAGAGAACTGATATTAAAATCGTAAGGCTTGAAATAATCTCGTAATTTTTAATGGCGTAATTTTCCTGTATTTATAAATAGCATTATAATGTTATTTACATGATACTCTTCAACATAATATATTTATTTTGTCGCTTCGTCCCCACAGTTTACTTTAGTCCACGGTAAAACTATAGTACATGTTTTATCTAACAAACAATGAGATAAAATAAACTCTCATTTCTTACGAGCGGCCTGCCCACGCTTCTCTGCGGGTATTTAAAGCAATATTACAATTGATGTCCTTAATTTATCATTATGTAATTGTGTAGTTTTTCATTACTTGAAAAAGAAAGAGAGTGAGAAAAAGTTATAAAAATAAAAATGATAGAAAGAAAAAGAAAAGAAAAGCGACAGATAATAAAAGAGGGACGACAGAGCAAAAATAAAATTGAATAGATAAAGGAGAGAGAGAGATAATCGAAAGTGAAAAAAGCCTAATCATTCTGAACAGAGTATAGATAAAAATTAAAGAGAGAAGAAAGAGAAAGGATATTTGATGTGTACTATAGACTAAATAATTTTTAAAATCGGATTATTAACAAAATGACCATATTCTATTAATTTAAAAATGTATATGGCAACACTAAATCATCTTTATCACTCACGAATAGTGTAGTTTTCTATCAGGGAAAGAATTTTTAAATCGGATTATTACCAACAAAATGGACATATTCTATTAATTAAAAAATGTATATGGCAACACTAAATCACCTTTGTCACTCACGAATTTTATTTGTTGAAATTTATAGTGAAATGAGAACAATTTTCAAATTTTAAAGACAGGTGTTTCTTGGGTATGTTAATAGTTTGAGATTGTGATATTTGTTGATCAGAAGTTGATGAAAAGATGATAATTTTGGATAGTTCTTGATATTAATGTCGTGTTTAGTACTCATAGTTGCTTTTAACATTGAATAAATGCAGCACAAACTAGATGGCTGCAGCTTTTTTGATAGCTCACTAAAGTATGTTAAGAATACAGTCTCGGATAAAGACTTTACTCGTTTTTCTGTTCGCCACTTTATGAACTCGTCGTAAGTTTTCAAATATCTCTCTTTAGAAGTTTCAGGCAAAATATTGTTAATTGCTGCTTCAGCTTCCATTTTCATTGAATCGGGAGTGCAGCTTATATCTTCATCACTTGAAGAACTCATATTTTCTCCTAATTAGCACGTAATTATAAAAAAACCCAAAAACAAACAATATTTAAAGTAAAAGTTTTCTATTCCCGCCTTTTTTCATTAAAAAAAATCAAGTAAAGAACTTTTTAATTTTTTGTTTTTAAGAACGAAATTGAGCTTCGCCGTTCGATATTTAAAATTGATGACTATTATACTCACACGAAGACAAGGCTGAATAGCAAAGCGACCTCTTTGATCATTGGGCTGAATGCATGTCTATTGCCAGTATGATGGTTAGATGTACGCCAACTTTTTGAAAAAAAAGAAGTGTTTTTCTAGCTACATTTTTACCCTAGAGCGCTAATTAGTCACCTACAAGCCCCATTTGGAGTTAATAAGAACCTACTTACCGAACATGAGAGATGTAAAATAATTTTAATGCCAGTAAATACAATCAAGGCATAAAGATATTAATATTGTGTTCATTAATTGGTAAAGTTATTTTATTTTATTAAGTGTAGGTGTAGCTAATTTATAAATATTTTAAAATAAATACTTAATAACATTCAAAAATTGGTGAATATAATTTTAAGTTAATTAATAAAATCCAAAACGTCTTTGCAATTCTTAAATTATTACACGTTATACATAATTGCTTCTGGTTACTTTTCCTTTTTACCTCTTGACTTTTTAGATAAATTGTTTCCTAATAAAAACGAATAGTTTTCACAGCCGCTCCTACTACTCGAACATCTAATATTCAATAACGTTATGTTTTACTAGATTTGTTTTAGTTCAAAATTCTATAATACTTTAATTTGTGTTACGTAAAGAATTAACAGATATAATTCTTACCCTATATATAATACGATTTATATCCAATGGATACAAATTTCTGTGATACCACTTTAGAGATTCAGCGCAATAAAGAATCATATTTAAGCAATCTTTTAAGAATGGTTTTTTTAACTCCAAAATTAAAAATTCTGTCTCTAGTTTATTTCCTATTGATACAAAATTACCAAATTTAAAAAAATCCGTTGCTTATATGAGTAAACTTGACATCATTTTCTCATAAAAATTTAACAAAATAAGTAGACAAAAATTCAATAAACATGTAACAAGTGAAATTCATAATAATTGGTACATAACATACAATATCTTGAGTTTCAAAAAAGAAGGTGTTAATTAATAGGGGGGATTTTTAGATTGAGTCGACAAAATCAGTTTTTTATGTCGACCCTTGGAATAACAATAACATCAACAACAAATACATTTTATTGTACAGCATGAAAAACAAACATACAAGAAATTACGCACAACAGGCGGCCTTATCGCTAAGAGCGATCTCTTCCAGGCAACCAAGATGCTAGGATATCAATCCACAGAAGAAGCCACTTAGGGGGATGAAAAATAGATAGTTATATTAGATTGGGGAAAAAGTTTCTTAGCATTTTTTAAGAAAATTCAAAACATTTTTTAATACACTTTATTTACATTTAACTAAGGTATGTAGCTACCATTTTGTTTGATAACTTTTTGCCATCTTGTAGGTAAGGACATGGCCCCATTGCTATAGAAATTTTGGGGCTTCTGATCAAAAAACCGCGACAAGTAGTTTTGGCAGTCCTCTCGTGATGTAAACCTGACACTGCCTAAAGAATTCTGAAAAGACCGAAACAGGTGGAAATCTGAAGGTGCAAGGTCAGGACTATACGGCGAATGCATTAACACCTCCCAGCCAAACTCTCTTAATTTTTGCTGAGTGGCTAAAGATGTGTGAGGTCTCGCGTTATCATGATGAAAAACCACACCCATTCTGTTGATTAATTCCGGCCGCTTTCTCTCAACTTCTTGCTTTAATCTCATCAGTTGTTCGCAGTAGGGTTCAGAATCGATGGTCCTGCCTGGTAGTAACAGCTCATAATCAATAATGACCTTCCAATCCCACTACACACACAGCATCACCTTGTTGCGAGTTAACCCGGGTTTCGCCAGTCTGTGAAGCCTGACCGGCCTTTGACCACGACCTTTTTCGCACGTAAAGTACCCAAATATCGAGCTTTTTTGTGTACCCAGTTTTTTCAAATGCGCCAAAACTGTTGTGGTCAATTCCCAGTTCTTCAGCTACGTCGTAACTACTGATATGCCGATCTTGCTCCACTTTTTCAAAAATGGCATGTCGTGAAGACAAATAAGAAAAAAGACTAAAGAAAAGAAGAAAACCTTGAGATATTACAGAGTTTATTTACAAAGGAAAAAAATAAAAGATCTAACAATTATTATTTACAAAAAAAAAAAGAAAAGGTGTGGGAGTGTACGAGTGAAGTGTAGTGGTGTAGGTGAGGTGAGCTGAAGAGGTGAGAGGGAGAGCGCGCTGACAGCTGGCCTACAGAGTTCGGCAGGCGGCTTGGACAAGCAGGAACGCAGACGGGCCACAGGAGCAATTGGGTAGACTGGCGGCCGGAGCAGGTAGGTTACAGGTGGCCGCAGCTGTACGTGGCTCGCTGGCTGACCGCAGAAGTAGAGAGGTCGCTGGCTGGCCCCCAAGGCCGGCAGTGGTTGACTGCAACCCTCGGTGATGCCCAGTTGTAGGAGACGGCTGTGCGATGCGCCCTCGGTCCCGGGAATGCTGGATCTCAGTGACAGAGTAATAGTGTTACTTGCAGTGTTTAGATAGAAGGCCAAAAAGCGACCTGTGCAGGTCCCCGGGTCAGCGAGACCCCGGG
Source organism: Limenitis camilla (assembly GCA_905147385.1). NCBI lineage: Eukaryota > Metazoa > Arthropoda > Insecta > Lepidoptera > Nymphalidae > Limenitis > Limenitis camilla. The sequence continues at coordinate 4,954,281 of LR990243.1, forward strand.
AAGGTCTTTATAATTTAGTTCCTCTCAGGTCAGATACGAAGGAAAGACTGACCAATACTTTCGCTGGCTTTATAATGAAGACTCTTGATTGAATAAAAACGTTCGATATTTAAAATTGCGCTGTTTTTATTTTTAAATGTCCAAAAGAGAGGTAAATATCGTAAAAATACTGCTGGAGTATATAAAAATATAAAGAAAAATAATTGTCACTAAAATGTCAAAATTGTAAATTTTGAAGAAAAATCGTTTTACGAGAACTAAATATAAAGAAAATATAATGTAAAAGAGAGGAAAAACCAAATAAAATGTGATACATACGCGGACCTGCAGTTATTGTGAGCGATTAATGGATAGTTGACAAAAATGGGTATGTACAATGAACTGTTTATTAAAGAGATAGGGAGGAATCGAGAAACCACTACAGGCATCCATTTTATCCGTAATAGGGCGACCAGAGCGAGGTGCATCTTTGACATCAAAATTTCCTAATTAAAAACGCTTAAACCAAATTTGTGCTACTCTCACAGACACTTCACTAGGTCCATAAATATCGCAATTTTTTTTCGTGGCTTGCGTTGCATTTTTACCTTTTTGTAGTAAAATTTTGAAATGTATCGAATTTTTTCATTACATTCACTCATCTTCACAGTATGAAAAACAAATACAAATTACACATTTTCCTAATTTGTATTTGGAATTATCTTCTTTAAAATGTAAACTTTTAATGATACCAAAACCAGCCAGATACAAATAGTATAACCAAAGAGATTTTATTACAAGTTCATGCATACTATAATGCGAAAAGACTTTTTCCCCAACCTATTAGATAGCTCACTAGGATGGGTAAAGCGAATACTAGTAGTATGTGATCCAAACTGCTAGTAATCTTTAAAAAAAGAACAAAAAAAACACTAATAAATAATATCTTATATAAAATTCTCGTGTACAATGTTAGTTACCATACTCCTCCGAAACGGCTCGACCGATTTTTATGAAATTTTATATGTATATTCAGTAGGCATGAGAATGGGCTACTGTCTATTTTTCATCCCCCTAAGTGATAAGGGTGGCCCACCCCAAATTTATATGGCAAAACAACATTTGTCGGGTCAGCTAGTACTTATATATAAATACTATACGATACATTACTTAAAAATACAAATTAAAATACATCGAACTAAATAATTTATATTTGAGAGAGATAATAATCTTTAAAAACACTTTTAAAATTGTTAATATTGTTTAAACTCATATTTTGAGCAAGAGTTATTTGGTTATTTTTGATCTAGAGGAATATAATTTCATAGTATACCGACTATACAATGTCAAAAATGTGTAGTATATTACTTGTACTTTCGGGGTTTTTTTGTGTTATTCCATGGCATGTAATACAAAATATTGATAGATTTGTCATTTAAGGGTTTTTGTGACATATTTCCTATTGAGTTTACTTTAGCACAAATGTTTTAATTACACTCGAATGACTTGTGGGGATCTTGGGTAAAATAGTTGCTTTAAATAAGCTATTGTTACTCACCACAAATGATTTGCAAAACATAATTGTATTAATGTCTGCGGTTGATCCTCGTGTTATTGGCATTAGATTATTAGTATATTTTATTTAAGGCTATTTGTCTATTCTATTCACAATGCACAATGACATTTTATATCGAATATAGCGGGACTTAATCTGTGTCATATAGAAGATAGATAGAGAGGGTTAGAGAAAATGGGGGGCAGACAACCATAATAATATGAAAGAACCAGCGTACGCAACAAAATCTCTCAAAATGATAAATTTTCTCCGTTTTTGCAACAGTTTTCATTGATGATTCTATGTGTTATCAATATATTGAAGATCTCTTAAAATCTTCTGTCTAAATCACTCACTCAATTTTTATATTACGAAATATAAAAAATCTATTATATTTCATACAAAGCTTACCCTATAAACAACGAAAAAAAAAGAATTGTCCAATTTGGTGCAGTCGTTTAGAAGTTATGCGCGATATTTCAGCGATTTTTTTTTATTTATATAGAAGAAAGTTATCTCTAACTTATCCACCCATACCTACTCTTTGTTGCCATTCAGACCTTTTTTCTGAAAAAATAGAAAAATGTATTAATTAATCAATAAGTACATCAATTATTACATATATATATAAGTTTATTTATTCCACAATAAATTTTAAATTGCTCAAAAGATTTAGATATATGAGATTAGGATCCTTACTCGAGTCGGACTGATATATTTTTTTTCTTTCATATTGCAACAATACAGCTCAGTTTTAAAATGTAAAAAAAAACTTTCAAATCCCTTTTTGACATAAGTTAGAATTTAAAACTTAGAATATTCTAAAAATAATAAATCAAAAGCATTGAGTACAGTAAACCGTTATCGGTAATTAAAATACCTAATCAATCATAAGCTAGTATGTAAATGCTGTACGGTAAAAAGTAATATAAAAAAGCAATGTATTAAATATCAAATTTATTAAATATGAAGACATACTATATTTATACGCTCACTGTTATAATTAAAAACCCAACATATTTTCATCATTCTATTTGAATTCAAATTTTGATTTTCATGTTTTAAACGTGAAATTTTTCCAATATTTAATGTTTGCTTTGATTTGCATCGAATGCATCGAACTCACATCACAGACTTAATTAGAATTTATAAAGGGAGGACTATTCAAGCTTAAGGCGACTGCAAAAATTTAATTAATCTAAAAGATTAATAATAAGTTTTATAAACATAGAAAAACTATTCAAAACTATCTAATAAAATCAAACTCAGTCACTGGAGAATTTTTTTAGATTGTTCCTCCTGTGCACCTCGTAGCTCCGTCATCAGATCAGCTTGAACTTCCTAGACACCAAATTATAGTAATCCCATTCAAACAACACATTTAAGGTGGGGGGAAAAAGGGAGTATAGGGGTTCGTGGAGTTTTTATATCTTTAAGCTGTTTGACAAAGTGTATAATATTCATTCCATAGAGCTCTTCTTGTTTTACAAAATTGAAAGACATTCTGAATTAAAGCACTTTCAAAAGAGGACAGGAGCAGGTGTTGAAAACCGTTGCTTTCTACTTCAATTTCTAAGCTTGAAAAGTATATTCTTATTACATAAGAAGTATAATTTTGATTCGGCAATTAAACATATTTTATTGTTATAAAGGATTACTCACGTAAAAATTTTAGTCAGTAATTTCCGACTAAAGATAAAATGAAATTAGAAATATGGTACAAATGAAGCAAATATTAGAGTTTTTAGATTCGACCGTCCAGTTAAATATAATAAATAATATGACAATGAAAATTGTTTTTAAACTGCATTGCAAATACTAAAGCAAAATAAAGTTAAAGAGGGTTGAAGTAACGACTTATAGGACAACCATAAATTAACAATTTTAAACTTTTAGATTGAGTGATATATTGAATATTAAAATATATTCTTGTCTACATGATATCAACATACGTATATCAGCTGAACCTGTTCCTTGACATTAACTCAATGGACTCAAAAACACGTTATCCTTGTCATTATTACTGTTGTAAAATATATATTAGCTACCAGTATTCGCTTCCAAATAAGTAACATTAAATATAAGGTAAAAAGACTATTTTGCACACAGCTTAACATAATTTATGACATTTACTAAGAGTTACATTAATTGCCAAATTATGAAGATCATTGTATCGTCCCTTCTTATGATATCATACTCTCTTCAGTCATAATATAAACTACTCATTTTTTTATTGTGTATTACATAAAAACTACATACATAACATCATACCTCAGATATGTCTCATGGATGGGTTTTCCATCGGCAAAATCTCAGGGGAATGCTCAATTACTAAAAAAATTGGAGTTTTGGTTTTGCCATTTTGATTTTTTGTGGTACGAAACAATAACTTAAAATATAGCAAAATTAATAATTTTTGTTTTTCTTCCATTATACACAACATTGCTTATGACTGAAAAGAATGAAATATTTTTTTATGGAAAAAGTCATGACTTGGACTGGAAACCGAACTAACATATCGCGAATCCGTAACAAAATAATAATATCTATGTATTTAATATTATATATTAAAAAGCTACAAGAGGAAAATCGTTCAATGTCGTGTAACCAGGGAACCTTGTAAACGTAATTTCGTGATTAAATAAGACTGGTCATCGATGAAAATATTAACTGATTAAATTTTAGATATATTTTATAATAGCCACTTCCCAGCATTTTCCGTGACTTTAAAGTCACGTAATTTATTATAAAGTTTTCTTAATAAAATGAGAAGTGTAAAAACGTTTATGCGTCTATTTCCGAGATTTAGGTTATGCGTATTACAACACTATTTTTTTTTATTTTATTAATTTTAAATTTTATACAAATTTAAGCCTCGTTTGAATTCTCCAGTATATTTTCAAATATTTTCTTTGTCCTGACAGTTAACAAACAACAAAAAAGGATAGCCTGCATATTTAAAAAGGATAGCCTCCATATTTGCAACTGTTTTGGAGTGATGAACGCAACACAAAAAAGACTTTTGTTTTTTATTTATATATATACCTAAATAAATGAATGGCCCCATAATAAAATTAGTAATAACTTTTTAGTTAATGTGATAAGTTTCAATAAAGATGTAGTTGTATTGATTGAGATTGAAATATATGTAAAGGGAGGATTCAAAAATAAAAAAGGTGATATAAAAATTCAAACGAAAATTGATTTCATATTGTTTATTTACTTAAAATTTGAATGCTAATAAATAAGTGTTACATACTAAATACCTTTTAAAGGTATTTGCCGATTTTATTTGGGAAAACAAACAACACCTCTCCGCACGAATCCAGTAGGACATGTCCCAACACGAACACCAAACCGGTTTTCAAATGATACAGACACCGTATCGCCTTTACTGTTGTTGGAATTGGATCCTTCATCCGGAAAGTTTATTACTTGTTCATCTCCAGTCCTCGCAAGCAGTGATGCTGGCTGAATGTCCGAAGTTGGTGCCACTCGACAATTGACATAAGCGAACATGGCGAAGATCAAAACAATGCACGGATTTACTAACATTTTCGCTTTACAACGGTGCAGTAGGTAAATAAATATAAAAACACGTCGTCCTTAAAGCTGTCTTTGTAAACAAATTAACACATTTTAAACAGCGCTACTGTTTTATATAGCGACCACTGGGACTTTAGTCCGGTTGCAGACGGATAACGAGTTGGTGCAAATTAACTAGTGTGTTTATTTATCACTCTATTACTTGCCGATACTGGAATTATAGAGTTTGTGGAATTGTATCATGTTTTTGTCACCTAAAAATGTATTACACATTTGTATAAATTTCGTTGGATAAATATCATAAAATATAAAATTTCCTCAGATTAGAATGGATTTTTTCTATATTTGTTGAATATATACCTTTACCATTTATATTTATCAGTGTTTTATCAGTTATATTTATGCCAAAAATGAATGTTTTTACGGCTTTACCGATTTTTTTTCTACTATAGAATACAGATACTCTATATAGTTTTCAATTAATAAAAGAGAAATTTTCTTTATGACGTGTCTCTTACAAGTATTATAATATTACAAATAAAGAAATACTATTATAAAAATATAAATTCATATACTTAGACTTTAAAATTTTAATATTTTTTCAATTTTATAATATTTACGTATAAAGAAAAACAAGTACTATTGTATTATTGTACACTTTTTGATATATTAAGTTTAAGTATGCATTTTATGTTGTTACTTATTAGTCATCTTTACATAGTATGAATAAAACAAAGTCGCTTCCCGCTGTCCCCCTGTCCCTATGTATGATTAGATCTTTAAAACTACGCAACGGATTTTGATGCGGTTTTAATAGATAGTGATTCAAGAGGAAGGTTTTTATGTATAATACATGCATATCATAGTAGAGAAAACCGTGCGAGGCCGGAAGCGGATCGCTAGTATTGTTATAAACGCTATTATTAATTTCTTTGTTTAGCTTTAAAGTGTCAATAAATGGTTTATTCATCAAACTGTTTCTTTTATTTCCTCTTACTTTTCTTTAATAAATATTACAATTGATTACAAAGAGTTCGCCGTACTGTCTGATTAAAAGTCCTAAGTAGTGATATGAGTAGTTCTTATCCTCTGAAGTACATTAAGTACCTACTTACTAGAAAGTGGTGCAATGAAAATGTTCAAGAATCGACTATAACATTAATCATTATCTAGTTTTTTTAAATTACATTTATTTTAATATATCAGATGTTACCTAATAGTATTTACATATTTTTTACATGAAAAAATCTACAGTTTTGTTAAATATGAGTTGTGTAACTCATTTAATAATTGTTAAAATGACGTCATAATTTAACAGTATATATGTATATACAACCGCACTTTTTTAGCTTGTTTACGTTAATGTTAATTAGTCATTTATTGCGTTTCTAAAATTTAACTTACCTACGTTTTACTTCTAGCACGCTAGCTAGTAATAAAAAAATATTTCACCGCTAAAGAGATTGTAAAATACTAACAATAATAAAGTAGTAACTATAATATCTTCTATAAAAAAATAAGTTTAAAGTTGTTTATTCACATAACATTTCTAAATTCACATGTATGTAACAATCTAAGTCTAATTTTATTAATACTGAATGACAGCGAGAATCACTAATACAGGATTGCAGGGTATACTTTAAACCTTACTATGACTTTAATTAATAAATAAATTAATCCTGTGATAACATTGTGCTGCTTGTAAGATTTCGTAATGATTTATAAGAATTGTTCAGAAATAAAAAATACAAGCTTTCATTGTTAAAAATAACGTGACATATAAATCGAAATTCGACTGTCCAGCCATTTTCATCGAAATTTTCCAGCAATAGTTTCTCCAATCATTATATCTTATCTCCAGTCATTTTATCTTAGGTCCATCAGCAGATCAACCCAATGGTATAATGATATAATATATTTACCTATAGTTTTGTCGATGCGTTACATCCTCGAAGATGGCGTGGGGAGGAGGAGTGTAGAAAAAAATGCTGCGGGAGAAGGAGGGGGTAAGTCTGGCTCACATGCGGGTCGACCGGAACGCTTCTATCTCACTTGGTGGTCGGTTTCGCATGCTGGTGGTCGAAAGCCAGTCGGTGAACAGATCCCCTACCAACAAGGGTTACTCTTCTCTTACAAGATGCTCTCCCAGCGGCATATTAGTATTCTAACCCGTCCCTCGTTTTTATAACATTTAATGTTCCAGCAAATTACTGAAAAATGGATTGCAATTTTTGATGGACTAATACGAATATTGCATGCTAAAACTTGTAAATAAATACCCATCCTATAAGTACATAGATGTCACCATTAAAATAATGAAAATGAAGAATGAAAAACAAAGTCGCTTTCTGAGCGGGAATCGAACCCTCGACTATCTCATACAATTACGTTTCTGCATTATAAAATTAATATATTTCAGGAAACCCATTTATTAAATAACTATATTTATATTTAATTAAGGAAAATTAAACACGTCCATATTATTTAAATATTTATTACGTCATCTAAACAACTGACAAAAATGTAGAAATAAAGAATAAATCAAAAAGTACATTTCATCACTGACTGCATAACCGAAAAGTTTTGAATAATAATATTATAAATAAAAAAAAATCCTTTGCAATTAAACCCACTGCTAAATTATTTAAATCTTATTACAATATAAATTATTGCCACCAAACAATCATTTGAATACTTCTTAAAATTATCCTTTGAGACATCTGGGTCCACGTCGCACATATCCTGTCGCACAAGTCCCGACGCGAATAAGGAATCTATTATCCAAACTATCAGGCACTGCCATCCCGCTTGTGGGTGTACTATGTTTCCTGAAACCCATTGGTTTTGTATCCGGAAACACTATTAATCCATCACTTACACTTCTTTGAAATACAGATCTTATAGGTGCTGTTTTACTGTTTCCACATAAACATAAAGCGATTATCAAAATTATACACGGACTTAACATTTCTATATTATATTTCAACACTTAATAACACAGACAAGTCGACTTTAAAGCTCTCTTTGGAAACAAATAAATAAAATTTATTTATTATGATCTATATATGAGTTCACTGCATATTCCGACTTCACTGGAATTAGCGTGACGTTATACACACCATATAATATCCAAATGCCGGTACAAATTGACTCTTATGTTTCCTAAGGCTAACTTCTGTGGGCTAACTCTACCAACTTGTCATGTATTAATGATTTATGAGAAATGAAGCTTGTTTATGGTTTGATATTCGTCTGGGTATTGTGTATATTTTTGGTGTTTAAGTGATTTAGTGTGTTGTTAGGAAACAGATCAATATTGAAAGTGCATTTGAATCATTGGTTATTAGTCGTAAACAGTATCTTAACACAACTCATGTTTCGTTATGGTATGTTAGCAAAGGAAGTTAGCAACAGTTTATAACGTAGTTACGATAAACAAAAAACCTAACTTATCCCTACATTACATCTTGTGCCATTTCTGGTGCAAGCAAATAATTACATTTAGTATTCGATTAAAGACTCCTAGCGTCATATGTTGGCTAGCAGATGAAAGTTTATAAAGACAACCAGTTTTTAGCAATTTTATCAGTGAATAGAGTATTTTTAAAGTGAAACTAAATATTTAATTTTGTTGATTGCTCTTAATTACGTAATTATATATCAAATAGTGTAATTGCATGCACACCACATATGGAGCAGAATTTAAAAAATAAATATCTAATAATTTAATGGATTTTAATTATTTTTATTATCATTATACCTTTGTAGAACCACATATAATTTTTTGAGAAGAAAATAAAAAATCATGCATTTTAGGGTTAAAATTTTAAAATCAATTTAATTAGCATAAAACTTGGTTTATTAATAGTATTGTACAATATTTCGCATGCGGTCACCCTTTAAGCAAGTCAGGTTTTTCAATCGTATTCACTTGGGGTCAACGTAATGAATGATCAAATTAATGAATCACATGGTATTACACATCTTTAGATATAATTCTATCATATTGAGGATAAAACTGTGATACTTAGACAAAGTCACTAGAGGATTACGTCACGTTCTAAATTGTAATAGGGAAATATTGTCATAAGGTAAAACCATGAAAATATATTACGTCTTTAGATGGTTCTGTCACCCCCCTGCTTGACGTCTTAATATACAGTACTGGAACCAATATTAGATATGGAAATAGTAATGGTCAAATTAAAAAAAAAAATTAATTTCTATCGCTTTGATCAATATTACGTAATTTCGTAAATTACGCGAAAATAATGTGCTAGTGTCAATGAAAAAATAATAAAGCAGTATTTCTTAAAAAAATTGTTGATAGGATCAGTTAGAGATTTCTCTTATTCATTTATTATTGCTGTAAATTGTTATAGTTGAGTTGTCCATAAATAAAATGACAATATCATATGTTATTATTTGAAAAAGGTGTATTTGTTGATATTTTTCCGATCTTCAATTTATTTTGGTCATTTTTATACTCTACCATATTTATACTTGACTAGAGTTATATAACAAGCCGGTTGTTAATAGGTTTACTATAACTAGGCTCAAGTTGATTACAGTACTTTAAACGTTTAACACATTTAAAGTTGAAATATTCACTAGTAGAAATTTAAACATAATATAACAAAATTGTTTATAATCTCTCCTTTATTAGGGTGGTTAGTGGTTACTCCTCATATAATAAAATCGTAGAATTGCAGTGTTTGTGTATGTGTCGCAGTCATCTGGTTCAATCTGCTATTGGATTGAATGACCAGCGCGTTCATTGAATGACGACATTCAATTGAGTGACTAAAGGACAACTCGTCAAATTGTTTAATGTAACGTTCAACATCTTGACTGAACGTCATTTAGCATAGTCGTTGAATGGGGATATAGCCGACTTTGTAATGTGTGGAGGACATGATATGACACACCTTATTATGATTTTACAATTTATCATAGAATATTTTCGTTTTGTTATATTTTTCAAACAATAACAATCAACTTACCTTGATTTTGTTGTTCGTATTCAGCCAGTTACCAATAAAGGAAATTGCATACTAATGTAGTTAATGTGTGTCTGATTAGTAATAAGTTCTTGTATCAAAAATAAAAACTATCTTTTTTAAGTTTCGCCTTAAATTTTTCTTAAAAAATAAGCCGGCGGCGGCGTAATAATAGGTAAATCCATGCTGTCACACTACTTTATTATGAATAAACGCACTTTAAAGTAAATTTTTTCAAAAAAATATCAACACAGTGCAAATCAAATCAAAATTATTTATTTCAATTAGACTTTTTTGAAAAGTACTTTTGAAACGTCAAAAATTTGTCGGTCAGTTAGTTTGTCTGAAGCTACCACCAGCTTGGAAAGCAGTTTTCTGTTGAGAAGAGCCGGCCAGAAACTCAACAGTCGCTCTTTTCAAAAAGCCATGTTTACATAGTCTGTTATACAAATCATTTAACTTGAGAGTCAACGTCACTTAGATTCCAAGCATTCTCATCATTTAAGTAATCCTGTACATTATAGTATGCTTTATATATTAATGACTTCTTGATACGAGTTTTAAATTGTTGAAGTGGCAAGTCTAATATAGGTTGTGGAATCTTATTATAGATGCGAACACCAAGCCCCATGAAGCTATTACTCACTTTGTGGAGACGATAGTACGGCGTTACAAGTTTATTTCTGTTTCTAGTATTAACATTATGTTTGTCACTGTGTTTTGAATACAAATGAATATTCTGGTAAATGAACAAAATATTACAATATATGTATTGAGATGGGACTGTAAGAACGTCTATTTTTTTATATACATCTCTAAGGGAATCCCGCGCTCTTAAGTTATAAATGGCCCGAACAGCTCTCTTTTGAAGAATAAAAATGGATTCAATGTCCGCGGCCCTACCCCACAGTAAAATGCCATAAGACATAATACTGTGAAAGTAACTTAAGTAAACTAGCCTAGCAGTATTGATATCAGTCATTTGTCTGACTCTCCTTACTGCGTAGGCAGCTGAGCTGAGTCTTCCCGCTAGAGATGATAGATGGGGGTTCCACTGGAGTTTTGAATCTAAAGTTATACCCAGAAATACCGTCGAGTCCGCCACATCTAAAATTTCATTATTTAAACGTAGGTTACATTTTTGTTTTTTAACATTAGGTAAAGCAAACTCAACGCATTTGGTTTTTTTAGCATTAAGTGAGTGCTATCTGTGCGAGCTGTTTGACGCCATATTTGTTTTGGTGACTACTAGCGCCGCAGTAAGAAAAAATGAACTAAATTTCAATCACCTGACTGATTTTACGTCTGCTCTGTTCAAAGGGCTATGTTACAATCCGCTAACTAGTTGGACGTTGAGTGACGCTTGTTTAATCAACGTTCGGCCTAGTCACTCAATTGAATGTTGTCATTCAATGAACGCGCTGGTCATTCAATCAAATAGCAGATTCAACCAGATGACTGCGACATATGCATCACGTTAAAACGGCTGAACCGATTTAAATGAATTTTGTTACACGGATACTTTAGAAGGTGTATTAATACAAAGGGTACCTACTTTTTATGCCAAAAAAGCCTTGTCGTAGGATAGAATGGTAGGATGGTACAAAAGTAGACATAAAATATATGCGGACAAAGTCACGCGAGTCATCTACTCTTTAAATACAACCATACTATACCAACATACCTATTTGTTGGTAATAATTATTAAGTATGAAGGTCGGAAGGATCTCCTTTGGCTTTACACGTGTGCTATTACTAAGTAAGTAGTAACAAAATCATTAAATATCTCTTTTGACTTACTTCATGTTTAATATGTTCGATACAGACACTGTCACAGGAAATGTAATTTTTGCCAAGTAACCTGTTCCTTTCAAACCCGTAGGCTATTCTTATGCAAAAAAAATTATGTCGATACGTTTTATTACAGCGCGAAAAAAATTACAAGCAAACCTTGAATTAAAAATATTTTGATATGAGATATTTTTCCCTTGACAGCCAATTTAAATAAAATAAAAACTATCCTTTGCGCTAAATCTATGTCTGTTTAGTATCCCATACATCACCACACTATATTATTACATAATATAGTGGGGTCGGTCAACCATTTACTTACTAGAGTATTAATTAATTCTGATAGTAAAAGACATAAATAATATTCCTTAATGAAAGGCAGTAGGTACCTGTTATTTTGTTACCTTGATAAAAAACAAAATTTATTGTCTTCTTCAACTAGGGAAAATCCGTTACACCAAAACTAATAAATTACAACATTATCATTTCAACTCACATCATAGTTACGTTTAAAACTTATTCACTTCTAAGAAAGTTTTGTTCCTTTTCAATGCAGAAACGCTCACCACTAACAATCATTGTTATTCCTAAAATGTACTTAATTAATTTTTAATTACTTCACAAATAAAATATCATTTTTAACAATCATTTTCAAAAATCAAAAGAGTTAAAAACAATAGAGAAATAAATATCACATTAAGAGACACATGGTGACATTCGTGAGTAAGAAAACCTAGAAAATCTGGCTAAGAGGAATAGAAGTCGAAAGACATTCTTTAATTGAAAATCTATATATATATATAAAAGGAGAAGCTGACTGACTGACTGACATATCAACGCAGGGCCTAATCTATAAGAGTTAGAAACTTGAAATTTTGCACAGGGGTGCCTTTTATAACTTAGATTTTTGAAAATTCACCCCCTAAGGGGCTAAAACGGGGGTGTTAAGTTAGTATGAAACTTTGACGTTTTAGAACTTATTCAAATGAAATTCAGTATGAAGGTTCTTCATTGAAAGTCATGAAACAGGTGTAAAATATTTTTTCGAAAATAATCCCTTAAGGGGATAAAACGGGAGTGCAAAGTTAGTATAAAACTTTGCCGTTTTTGAAGTTATCCTAATAAAATTCAATATGAAGGTTCTTTATTGAAAGTCATGAAATAGGGGTGAAATATTTTTTCTAAAGTAATCTCTTAAAGGGGTAACATGACGGTGAAACATTAATATATTTACATTAATATATTAGTTGATCCGTCTTAATGTATTAAACTACAGTAAAGGTTTTATCAAAATCCATTTAGCATTTCTCTGAACTTCCACAAATATTCAAAATCAAAATTAGCCAAATCAGTCCAGCCATTTTTAAGTTTTAGCGAGACAAACTGCACTGCAATTTATCACTACATAGTATAAAACAAAGTCGCTTCCCGCTGTCTGTTTGTCCATATGTATGCTTAGATCTTAACTACGCAATGGATTTTGATGTTGTTTTTTAATTGATAGAATGATTCTAGAGGAAGGTTTAAAAGTTTATATATAATACATGAATATTATAGTAGAGAACGTACTATTGAGATAGCCTGTGCAGAACTTGAGCGCATCATTGTTGTGAGCATATACAGTCCCCCTGGAACGTTATATGAATTATTTGAAAATGTGTTAGAAGAAATACTATTAAAATTATCTGAGTCTAAAAAATATATTATAGTATGTGGTGATTTTAACATTAATCTATTAGTAAACTCCACCACAAGTGTTAGATTCAGATCCTTGTTAAATTCATATAACCTAGTAAATATATTTTTAGAGCCAACTAGAGTAACTGCAACCTCAGCAACACGTATTGATAATATATTTACCAACTTTCAACCCAATTCGTATTCAATTATTAAAAAGTTGAGTTCGGATCATTTTGGGCAATTAGTCTCTTTTAACTGTGAGTTAAAAAAAGAAAATAAAAATAAAAAGATTGTGTTTGTTCCTACAAACTCCAGACGTATGGAGAAATTTAAAAGTAGTATTACAGCAAAACTCACATACTTAAATTTTGACAACAATAACCCTGATATGTTATATAACACACTATTTAAATTAATAAAATCAGAGTTTACTGCTATATTCACTACCAAGACAGTCAATTCGGATGGTCTCTTGTCATTTAATGATTGGGCAACTGTTGGTATTCATCGAAGTAGACAAAAACTATATCAACTGAGAGATAATACAACCATTCAGAGTCCTTTATAGCCTTTGTTAAAGCATATTCAAAGTTATTTAAAAAAGTGTGTTCCATGGCAAAGTCGTTACATATTAAACAAAAAATTTATAATGCACAAGACAAAATAAAAATGACATGGAATATTATCAATTGGGAAACTGGAAGAGTCAGAGATCGTAACTTCAAGTATAATCTCATTTATAATAACATTAATATCAAAACTGATCAGGAAGTAGCATCCACGTTTGAAAAATATTTCTCTGACATTCCAATCTCAACAACTTGTTCTCTCATTTCATCTGCCAGCGTTGCTGAATCATTATTGCTAGAAAATGTTAAAAAATGTGATGTACTGTTCGAATTTAGTACTGTTAACAGTAAAGATATAATTAAAACATTTAAAACCCTAGATATGAAGAAAACGGCTGATATTTGGGGTATTTCTGTTAAAATAATTAACTCCATTATTGATGCCATTGCACCGTATCTAGCTACTATTTTCAATACTTGTATTAAACGTGGCGTGTTTCCTGACCTGATGAAGCATAGTAAAGTAACGCCTATATTTAAATCTGGATGTATAACTGATCCAAATAATTTTCGACCCATCTCAGTATTGCCAACGCTTAGTAAAATTTTTGAAAAACTAATTTTAATTCATTTTAATTCACAGAGACTTCTCCATGTGAAACAATTTGGTTTTACTAAGGGTTGTTCAACAACGGATGCCGGTGTCGAATTAATAAGAATATCTTCGAGGCCTGGGAGGAATCACAGAATGCACTTGGAATATTCTGTGACTTATCTAAGGCTTTCGATTGTGTACAACATGCGACTCTGGTCAGAAATAGGGTTCAAAGGGTTGACGTGAATGGCAAGAGATCTCCTGGGGCTCGTCTGGATATGGGGTCCCCCAGGGTTCTATTCTTGGACCATTTCTCTTCCTCATTTATATAAACGACCTGCCAAACCTCGTAGAAAAAAAGAACAAGATAGTATTGTTTGCGGATGACACTTCACTAATATTTAAAGTGAAACGCTATCAAACTGAATATGACGATGTAAACAATGCTCTCTCTGATATTGTAGATTGGTTCAGTGCTAATAATCTAATGTTAAATAGTAAGAAAACTAAATATATAAAATTTACGACACCTAATGTTAAGAAAATAGAGACTGGTGTATTTATAAATGGAGAGGAGTTGGAACCAGTGGAATCTACCGTATTTTTGGGCATCACTGTCGATTCTAAATTGCAATGGGGCCCCCATATTGAGAGATTGGCCAATAGACTCAGCTCTGCAGCATACGCGGTTAAGAAAATACGCCAATTAACTGATATAGACACGGCTCGTTTAGTTTACTTTAGCTACTTCCATAGTATAATGTCTTACGGCATTCTACTTTGGGGTAACGCAGCCGACATAAACACGATTTTCATACTGCAGAAGAGGGCTATTCGCGCAATCTATGGTCTCGGCCCTAAAATATCTTTAAGAGATAAATTCAAAGAAATTAATATATTATCCCGTGACAGACTAACCAATTTTGACTTGTCAAAAGTACTAAGTCTATTTAAAATAAAATATTTTGAGTTTATGTTTGTTATTGATAAAATACCCTCACTATTTGAAATTAATTTTTGAGTGCAAGAAGTTATAGAAATTAGTGATGATAAAGGAGAACCAATAGAAGTGAGTAATATGCCTAAAGAAGACAAGTAAATCATAACATCAGTTGAAAATTTTGAAACCAAAGTAAAAAATAAAATTGATTTTCAAAATATTTAAAAAATATTACTAACGAACTTAATGGCAAAATTAATTCAAGCGCTACAATCTACTAATTCAAAGATGAAAAAAATATTAGGTAAGTTATCTCATGAATAATGACATAAATTAAATGTTTTATAAATAATAAAATCTCCGAGAGTATAAATTATTATATTTAAATATATAAATTTTAAATAATTGTAATATTTTGATAAACATAAATTATAATGTAAGTAAATATTGACAATCCTATGCTTTTTTCCCTATTAACCCCTTGCTCGTTCCGGTACAACCCACTTAGAGTATGAATGGGGATATTTTTTTATTTTTATTCTGTATTATACAATACATTTCTAGCAGTTATATAAAATTTAAGTAGGAGGAGAAAATAAGAAACAGCTAATGATGTGCTATGGTATGCTATCCCATGTTTGAGAAAAAATAGGAAAATCATCGTGAATTTTCATTTTATGCCTATTTACCCCTACTTAGGGTAATGAGATTCTGAGAAAATATTATGTATTGTTTTTATTTGTGTTTCATAAGGACAAAGACGTACGGTGTAATTCCTTTGCTTCTTTAATTTTGGAATGACACAGACAAAAAAACTTGAAATTGACTGATTTTTGACAATCGGCTAGTGAATGTCAAAATAATGTATAGGTAGTTGCCGAAAATATAAAATTTAAGATGATCTCATTACAGATCATTGTTAATTCGTCTGATTCAGCTAGTCATTTTTAATTGTGGTTCAGTTAGGTGTTAACGATGCAGCAATCGCCGTTTGAAAATATATTTAATATTATCGGTGGTTTGTCCGAAGGGAATGAGAAGCCCATGAAACATGGGTTCTATAACGCCTTCGCCTTATTTATCCTAACAATATGTTGTGCAGCTGTCTATGTTTTATTTTTAATATTAGAACCATTTTTTAAACCCTTATTTTGGGCACTTCTAGTTGGATCATTGCTCCATCCCTTTAAATATAAGTTGTCCAAAAAAATTAAAACATGGTTTGAAGATCTGGAGAAGTCAAATTCATCTGTGATATGTGGGTTAATGGTAATACCAGTGAATGTGATAAATTATGCATCTGATACAGTTGGACTGCAAGTTAGAGAACATTACAAGGTATTCTAATACTATATTTTATTGGATATATATGTTATTAATAATTTGTTTACAAAAAATATAAATATAACATATATTAGTTATGATGTAAAAATAGATTCATTTTTGTTTTGTTTCATACACACTGATAAATATTATAAACCTTGTAACTAAGAGTATAATAGTATATAAAGAAAACTACAGTAGTTGACCCTCTTAATTATAGAGAATAACAATTATTTTTGTAGGAACAGTTGTTTATAGTATGATTTTAGCTCAAATTTTATATTTTTTTGTGTAATGTCAATGTTTAATTAAAAAGCAATTTTTTTTCAGACTGTGATAGGATTGCTGTCAGGAATATTTATACTACCATGGCTTTACAATTCAATACCAAGAAGTTTTTGTTGCATCTTCTGGCAATTTATTAGTTTTATAAGCTTCTCCACAACACTCCTCATTCGCCTCTGCAGCTCTTATATTGTAAGTAATTAGATGTGACTAAAAAATTAATAAAATTCAATTTTCCAAGCTGAACCTCTCAGATGCATTGTCTGGGTCAAATGTAGATATTTAACTTAGCGAACTAACTTATAGGTTTTCATTATGTTTCATGATTGTATAGTTTTTAAATTAACTTAAATTTTAAAATATATTTTTTTATAATTGCAGACAATGACAATAGCTGTAGCATATATGATAAGTGTGTATTTTATGTGGAGTCCTTCAAGGGCTGGAATGTTCCGAGTCACATCCCATATTTTCTGGCTGGTGATAACGAGCTTCCTTGCCAATCTAGCAGGTTCCTTCAAAGTACACATGTTTATACTGCTTCAAACTATTGCTATCACTGGATTTGTTTTAGAAGTGTTACATGTTCATAAGCAATTAATATTAAAAGGTAATTTATTAAAATTTTAGTGTTGAATTTTAAATCAATCTAATTTAAATGAAAGCAAGTTTTAGCTATTGATTAAAAGTAGTAGTTCTTAGGAAGATATTGTTTAACATTTTGTGTAATTTTTAAACCTTTGGAACTTAGATGCCAGAAAAAGGTTTGTGGGTTCAAATCTCAATATTACTAACAACTAATGTGTATTAAAAAAATGTCTAATTACAGATCCAGAAGCTTCAATGTTGACAGCTCTAATATATGCATTAACAAATAAACAGATTGATAGTACACTAGAAAAAATTGATGAGAAACCTGAAGAATCTGATAGTACCGGTGAAAATAACTTAACTCCTGATAATGATTCCCCTTCCCCAGTCACTCCAGATACTGCAAAAAGAGGAAGCTGGACAGGAAATGAACCAATTACAAGCTCTCCTAGACAAGCTAAACTATTATTCAAAACAAGAACACTATCAGCTTTACCTTTACCAAATTTAAAATCTAAATCAATGGAAAATCGAATTTTAGCTTCATTCAGGCAAAGATCTTTGGATGATAATTACATAAGAAATAACTTCAGCGATGATGAAACAGCCTTATACTTTAAGCTCTTATTCTTTGGATGCTTCTGTATGCTCATTTGGAAACATATCTGGTTACTGCCAGTCATGTTGTTCTTTTTGGCTATTCATATTATTAAAATTTCACTCAATTTCTTTGGAGTTTGGCTTTTTTTTGAAAATCAATATAATTGTTTGAGAGCCAAGATGGGCGGATGGTGGAACGACAGGTAAAGATATAGCTAAGTATGAATTATTATACCCCATTTTTTATAAAATTTTTTCATGTATATTATAGACTTAATATTTTACCAAACAACAATGCTAATATTAGATACTAGCTGACCCGGCGAACTTCGTACCGCCTAACAATCAATGAATGTCGTGTTACAGATTAGCTGAACTTAATTTATAATTGACAGTTGATATGTTTGAAATGTTAAAATTTAAATGTTTAACAGTTACGAAACCCATGATCATTTTGTATGGGAAAATGTTTTTATTTTATTTTTTAACTCAATTTTCCAATGTTTTTAATGGACGGAGTTAGGCGGAGACAAATACAACAAATCAAAAACCATGAAAATTGGTCCAGCCATTCTCAATTTAGAAGTGTTTGAACAAACCTAACTTTGTTTTATATATATAGATACATTTTCACTCAGAATTCTAGTCATTTTATTCATTCAATGCAACAAAAAACATCTATTACATGTGTCTTTTGTTATTCAGCAGATAAACATTCAAGGTTACTAAAATTTACATAGGAGGACATACTCTGATTCAATGTATGCCGGAAATATTATTCAAGGACAAAATTCGCAAATATAGTTAGTTTGCGTTATTAATTATTTCATAAAATATAACACTGATATTAATTTTAGGACATATGATAATTTTAAATCATACTAATAAGTTTTTGTCATGACTTATGTACACAAAATAGTACAATTCACATGAATTTTTAGCTCCATGTGAATTTTTGTAATCTTAAACCTTTTGGAAAAACTTGATCAAACTGGAGTACATAATTAGATTAAATATAATTATTATATTTATTTTATTTTGCCAAGAAACAGTTATAATAATTTTTACAAATATAGTAATAGAACATATACGACAAACCATGGCAAAAATTAAGAACATTTTTAGAGCTGATTAATCTACTTACTTACACTTTTCAATTTTCTTTTAATTATTAAAGGACATTGTAATGTACTCCTCATAATGGAAAACGACATTTTAATTTTAACAATATTTTATAGAAAATCAGCACTCATCCCAGCTCAGATTCGTGGCATAGGCAAGATGCTCTCAATATGTAATTCGAGTGTTATAGAAATGGCATATGAGTCTGTGGACACAGTATCTACTTGCATTGTTATTATTGGTCTAATACTCTTTGTCGCAGTTGCTACAATATTTATATGCATACAGGTAAGTTTTTCCCTTCTACATTTTACTTATGGAAAACTAGTTAATCCGCCCTGGCTTTGCACGGGTACAATTTACCATAAGTCCACCTTAATTTAACAATCCTGGTTATAAAGTGTTTGTGTGCCAAATTTCATTCAGCTGTTTTCGGTGTAATAGAGTAGGAAACATTTCACATTTATAATATTAAGTAAGATATAAACCTTCCTTTTGAATCACTCCGTTTATTGCTGAATATTGCGCAGTTTAAAAAATCTTAGTAAGACTCCGAGAAGCGACTTTGTTTTTTACTATGTAAATATTCTCATCAGCAATTCTAATGTCGGGTTCTTGACTGACTTTTTCATCAGATTTATTCTGAAGCTATTGTCGTGGTGCAACTAAGTGGGAGCCTTTTAAATAGCACATTTGTTCAGAACAGTGAACTACATGCATATTTACCTGAGGGATGGGAGGAGAAATTAGACTCCCTCATTGATAACGCTTATACTTATGGAAGAGAAGGAATTTCTACTGGGGTGAGTTATATAATATAGACATTTATTATTTCATAATATTTTTTGGGGTTTTCTTGTTGAATTATACCTAAGTATTTGATATTTTTGTGTTACAAAATAAATAAAATCATTTTTTTACGCTTTTCCTTCGATCGGCGGCAGATAATGAGATATGTAAGTGGGTACAAATTGTTGTGCTGGTAGTAAATAACTTACGTTTAATCACTCTTCATACACTCAATGTGCTTTTATGTTCGTGTTACAAGCTTCTTCTATTTAATTAACTTTAAACTATGCTTACCAGACTAAAATTATCAATATTTATAAATGTAGTCATACATTTTTACACAAAACTTTAGCATTCACATAAGAATTATATAATAAAAAATACTTACCTTAACTTTTTGTTTACCTTACATTTGCTTTGTTGTAACCTAAAACTATTTCTCTGTTTTATATATAAAAATTATTTTATCAAATAACCTCAAACATTGTTATCCAAAACAGGTTAAAAGTATCCTCAAGGAGGGTGATCCAGAAAAAATAGCTAAAGTGGAACAGCAAGTGTTAGAAATATGGGATAGGGTATACCAAAGCTGGGTTTCTGGAACTTTTGCGGCTCAAATGGGCCCTCAAGTTGACGGTTCAGCTGTTCAGGACTCCTGGGATAGTTTTGTTAATGATGTTTCTGCTACACCTGGTAAATATTTTATGAATGGTAAATATATTACAATATTATTTTTAGTAGTTTTAAATAATTAAGGATCAACCCAATCTGCGCATAATGTAGCTTTGCACTTAGTTCAGTTATTTTGTACAATATATCAGCAAGGCATAAATATTTTAAAAAAAAATATTTTTTTATTAGTAAAATTCACATTTCTATAAGTATTGAGATTGGACTAGTACAAAACTAGGACGGTTATCTAATTTTATTTATTTATGTACTAATAATGTTACATACTGACATAAGAAATATGTGCACAAAAGATAACTTATCTCTAATAGAGATCTCTTCCAGCAACTTTTGATGGTGAGATAGGTTTGAATAGTTAAACACTCGGAAATAGGTGCAGTATAGTAAAATATAATATAAGTAATATACAAATATATTATAAATATATAAACATTTATATAAAACAATACATAAACTACAACTATTACTAATATATACCAATATAATACACCAATTAGACATAAAAATTCAGAAATATAGGTACATAAAATTAATGAGTATAAGTTTGAGATAAATAATGCTTTTTCAGCCTGAGTTCAGAAGTTTAAACAATCTTTAGGCTCAATGTTAGTTGCATATTTAAGAACGATAGAGTCTATTTTAATTTGCGAACAATGATAATATACATAACGATATACACTTTGATTGGCAACTAATACTCGTACGTCGATGATAACAATGTGGTTCTTAGTAATTGTGCTGTAACTATTGTTTTTAAAAAGATGTATATTTCAGGTTTATTCGACTATAGCGGTATAGTCGCGTGGGTGCAGGCGAACGTGGGTACACTGAGCGCGATCGCGACTGGTATTTGGGCGCCTCTGGCCAGCAATGTCTCCTTGCTTGCTGGCTCTTTAGGAGCCTTCACATCACTCCTGCTTTGTGGAGGAGGTGCTATTATAAACATGTTTATAAATTTGGTAAGTTGTCCCTGCATGAAGCCTATATAACTTTGTAAATGTAAAAAAAAAGTATTTACTCACAGTCGATTAGTCTACTACTCATACACAAGCACAAAATTCTTAGCCTGCATAAACTTTTGTTGCATATAATATTATTCATTTTTAACTCAAATTGTTAGCATTCTTTAAACTGTTTCAATTATTCAAATCCAATATATTTATTGCAAAGATAGGTTACATAGGTGACAGATAAATACAATTTGAATTGCTATTTTCAGCCGTGAAGCGAGCAACATTTACAAAATGTATAAAATATACCTTTTTTAAATTGACTGACTGATATCGTTACTTAAAATTAAAGTTATAAATTTTTATCTACATTTTCATAATACTAATCACAAATAAGACAAAAATCAAATTAATTTTTTTTAAAGATGAAAACTATTATTTTAGAAATTCTTTAATGTAAGCTTTGTCAATTAAATGATCATGCATTTTAGAAGTGAAAGGTGAGAAGATGCAGCCTTAAAGATTTTTAATCTTTTAAAGTACAAATACTGCAGATTTTTACAGAATACTTGAGAAATTTAGTCGATAATAATAAAAAACATTATTTTTTTGTATGTTGACCAACTAACATGTGAACTGTGTATGGCTTATTAATTATGTATTTTTTTTTCTTATTAGATTGTGTTTTTCACGACACTCTTCTACCTGCTGGCTTCGAGCAACGCTCTATACAAACCAGTAGAAGTTATAACTAGAGTCCAGCCGAATTTTGGTCCAAGATTGGGTATCGCGTTATCTGTAGCTATTAATCAGGTAAATTACAACATATTTTGAGAGAATAATTTTTAAATTAAACATGCTGTTTTAGTTGTTAACTAAAAAGGACTTAATAATCATCTAGAACCAGATCACTCGCCAAGCCGAATCAGATGAGCACAAATTCGATGATGAGTAAAACGACGCATCGTTTTATTACAAAAATGCCCATAGCCACCTTCTGATTCCATCATCATATTAACACCATATTATTGCGAATAATATAGTCACCCAATGTTTATTTTATTGTACACCACAAATCAACCTTACTAGACACATTTCAATATTCAAATGAATTAATTGTGAAATACAATGGGTAGTGTTAAGTTGACAAACAAAAGTTCAACTTATTCTAAAATCGGAAAGTTTGTAAAATTTAACGATAATAAAAATAATCAAACATGTGGAAAAAAAAATATTCTTTTGTATGTCACAGAGATCTGAAGTTTCTATTTCAACAATTTTAGAGATATTTTTTTTCTTTATAACGCTGATAATAAATGAATTGTATAAAGATGTCATAAATTATAAAACTCATTCAGGTATTTAGAATCAAATCACCTTTCAAAATAGCCACCAACAGAATCCCTACCGGTTCTGTTTTCTGAGAGGATTGCGTTCCGGTCGAGCCACATGTAGGCCAGACTAACCCCTCTCATCCCGTTAATACCCCGGTTCCCATTCCCCATTTTCTTTCATTTCCTTTCTTCATTCTATTTCGAGATGGCAACTCAACGTCAAAACAAGAGTCACTCTTGTATTACCAATGTCCATGAGCCACTGGCCACTAAATAATCAGATGGGCCATCTGCTTGTTTGCCCTTAACTGCCATAAAAAAAAGCGTTGTTTTATATAAGAATGTCATATATTATAATACGCATTTCAGGTATTTAGAGCATCTTTCAAAATGGCGTTGTTTTATGGCCTGTGGACATGGCTAGTGCATAATTTATTTGGAGCAAAAGTTGTTTATCTTCCATCAGGTATGTTTCTTTTATACGTATTTGTCTTACCTAGATTTACTTAATAATCACTATATCAAAGTCGACAATTTTTATCAATAATTTATCTTTTTATAAATTTATTTAGAGTACAAATATTTTAACCTGTCTGGAAGTGATATGGATTGTGATATTAGACATTTTATTTATTTTACTTCAAACAAGGATCGTGTCGAACGCTTATCTTGTAATTAATTCTATATATAAACTGTTACTATCTACTTAATAAACGTTTATAGTGATGTTCATCATTAAAATAAATCGAGCAAGGGGTTTCCCTCAATAGATACTAATAATTTATTGTTTTACAGTTTGTCACTTGTGTTAGAACGGTTTATTGTGTCGATAAGAAAATATAGAAATCCTCAAAAAAAATATTATTATTATGAAATATTTACTATTAGCTATTTATTCTTTAGTAATATTATTTTAAAAACTCACAAACACTTTTCAATTTAAAATATGAAGAAACAAGTATGGACTGGACTTCTGAGAGCTGATCTTCTTCACACCATTTGTTTAAATAATTAGAGAATATTAATACCGTCGTACTAAAAATTGTATAGTATATGTAATCTAAAAAAAAAGTTATTTATATACAAGAACTCCCTTTCCGTATTTAACCGAAATACTAATCGCGGTCGGGTCATTGAGTCTTTGATTAACTTAGTTAGGCTCTCAACTGATAATTTACAAATATTTTTCGCTTACTGACATTTTAGACAACAATTATCTCACGATGATGCTCATTCGTGGTCCGTGTCACATTTTTATTACTCGTCTTTTACGATATTTTAACGCGATATTCAGATGTATTATTACATCATCGGTTTGTGACGATGTGTAAAAAAGTTTCTGTTTTAGTGCTCCTTGTTATAATTCGTGTTACTTATAGTGTTAGAATTACTTTTACCAGTTGTCATCACCAGAACTGGTCCTGTGTTAGCAATATTCCCAATGATATTGTTTACACTTGTTCTCCTAGAAATAGTGTAAGTATTTTGTGATTTTTTCACATTGTTTTTGTTGAACAAATATTTATATATACAGCAGTATTGTACATCAATATTCACTTAATTTTTATAGTAAATTATCTTTAAAGTGCGACATTATTGATGATCACTTTATAATACTTCTTTTTTTGTTTTAGGAATTCATTATTCACCTAAAGGATTTCTATACTGACCATATAAATACCCTCACAGTTCAAAATTGTAGAGATCTAAGAGTTGTTTTAGATTGTCCAATATTGCAGAGAACGTCACGATTGCAAAAATTTGTTATTAAAGATTGCGATAGATTAGAATTCACGACGTTGTCCAGCAATTCATTAATACAAACACCGCCTGAAGTTAAAATAGAGAATGTGAGAGAAGTCTTATCGTTTCCGAAAAATCTTTTTAAATCTCCTACCTCAAATACGGAATTAAAGTGTATGGGAGCAACATATTACAAAAAGATTCATGTTGTACACAGTAAAATCAATTCAATCAATACCAAGGCCATTTCTAACGTGACCAATATTAAAAGTGTTGAATTTGAAAACGTTACAATAACAAATTTGCAATCGCAAGGCATTGAAATTATAACGAATAATGATAATACTCTATTCGCTATGACTGACAGCAAATTTGAAAACCTAGAGCCCAAAAGCTTGACAATACATACTGCCACGACCAAAATATTATACAGTATATTTAACGATATTAAAGCAAATGTGATCAATATCACTGCAGTTAATGTACATATAGTAGGAAATACATTTAAAGAGATAAGTGCAAATGGCATAAATATAAACTCTGTGAACACAGATATAACAGATAACATTATACATTCTCTTAAAACCGATGCTTTGGCAAATATCAAATGCTCCAGAAGACGTTTGAATAAAAGACATATGAATTTCTTGCGTAATAGAATTGATAAACTTGAACCTTACTCTTTGTATTTTGATCATACAAGTTGTAAAACGGCTGCCTCTCAAATTAATTTCCGTGAGAATAAAATCGATTGCAAATGTCAAAATATTGCATTCCTTAACTCTCATTTAAACAGTGAACAAAACAGTCTAATTCTAAATCTATCCAACAATAACACATGTCTAGTATCATGTTGTGTTTTGCCAGTTGAAGTTATAAAATTGTTGTTGGAAAGCCATATGTGTAACTTGAATCTTGACCCCCAAGTCATGTGTTTACTTTACAACGATAAGCATTCTGTGAATAGTAGTAATGAAGTGACCACCGACGAAGATGTCACGGAACCAGCGCCCACGTTTTATTTGATAAGACAGGCTAAG
Source organism: Limenitis camilla (assembly GCA_905147385.1). Taxonomy (NCBI): domain Eukaryota; kingdom Metazoa; phylum Arthropoda; class Insecta; order Lepidoptera; family Nymphalidae; genus Limenitis; species Limenitis camilla. Next base: position 4,980,403 of record LR990243.1, read on the forward strand.
GCTAACTCACTTCATGGAGGAGCGGGAGCGGCTATGACCGCCTTAGATAGAGACGATCTTTTGAAAGATAGCCATTTAAATATGACGAATAGGACGACAGTTAAAGTAGTTTTTGATTCTTCAAAAGACTTCGTTGAAACATTGAGAAGTACTAATAGGACAAGAAACAGGCCAAACGAGAATAAACCTTCAGTTAGAGAAGAATACGTGAGTCGATGCATAGGAACGCAATGCAGAAATAACGCTGCATACAACAAGCAACGAGCTTTAGATTTTTACAAATACGTCTACGCACAGTTACGTACTCCTAGAGAGAACGATAACCAGATTAACAAACCGTAATATTATTTATGTTATGATCGTATCAAAATAAAAACTTGCTTATTATTTTGTTGACTCTTTTACCCCTTAAAATGTATTTAAAAATAATCGACTACATAAATTTATAATCTGAATGGGACCTACTTTGTTGATAAAAAATTACATTACTTTGCATTGATGTTTACAAAAACATATAATTTAACTTTTTATGGCTGATGAAAGTATTTATTATCGCCAATCAATATAATCAACAATGATGATTGATGATTTTTTTTATAATTATAGTTATGGTGATTCACTTATTTTAATGAAAGATTTTTAATGATAAAATCAACTTAATGTGCTTATAAATAAGTTATTGAGTCGTATGTTTGATTATTTTAATGGATTTTGATATACTCTTTACTGTGTTGCTTTTTCCTATTAAGCTAATTTTCTAAGTCAAACTGGTCGTTGAATTTACAGTTTTAGCAGCCGTGTTAGGTGCTGCGCCATTCCTAGGACCATATTTAGCCGGTATACCCGCTGCACTTGATGTTTGGCTCCAGGGCAGACCTATGGCGGCTTGTTTGCTGCCGATCGTTCAAGCTGCACCTATTGCCTTTTTGGATGCTGCAGTCTATGCTGAGATTAAAGAGTAAGTTATTCTCTTCAGATTTTGAAGAAATTACTATATGTTCGACTATGAAGACTATAACAGACATGTTAGTACTTTTTTCTTTTCTCTATATAAAATACATAAATTGTCGAATGCTTTGACTACGGAATTATTCTTACAACACTAGTATTAATCAGCTCATTAACAAGAAACATTATTTTATAAATTTCTAGTGGCGGCCATCCTTATGTGACTGGTTTAGCAATCGCAGGCGGTATTTTCTACTTGGGTCCAGAAGGCGCTATACTTGGACCCCTACTCCTGTGCTGCCTCATGGTTGTGCTCAATCTGTCTTCCACCTTCCTCCGAGACACGCCGTCAGAAGAACGAGCCGCTTTACATTCACGTGTCAGGTAATTGTAATGTTTAAAGAAACATAATAAAAAACGATTATAAATAATAAAATCAAACAACATCTGTATTAAAAATACAGATGTTTTTGTTTTTTTTTTAATAATTTATCTAGGATTAAAATGAGATTTTAGTAATCTTTTAAAGTTGTGTTATCACATGTTATCCATATTTATGATACACAGAATATGCACAAATATATTTTAAATAGTTAAACAAAAAGGAAAGCATAAGTACAAATATATAATTTTTTTTTTTTTTGAAAAGTCATTTAAATAATTTTAGATTCTATTATGTAAGTAAATATTTTAGCCATTGGCTAATACCATCGCTCCAATGTTTAAAAATATAACCTAGTTATCTTTTGTTTTATATTTTTTCGCATGATTTATAATTATTAGGGCGACACTTTCTGATTTATGCTTGAAATTCCTTTTTTGATTTGACAGATTGTATATATTTTAAAAATGGAACAAATCCATAAGTTTGAAATTGTATTCTTTATTTTAACCCATTGAGTATAATTTGAAAATGGAACAAATTCATGAACCTTGATATTCTGTTTCTTACAAATAATAAGGAGATTTTTATGACTAAACTTGATGTAATTAAAAAATGCCAACGTATTTGTTCCATAAAAATATTATTTTGGGTTTTAAAGCATATTTTAAACATTTTCATAGATTTATAATTTCCGAATTCTGTTTTACTAAAGTTTTCTTTATTTAGGTCGTTATTGGAATGTATTTTAAAGTGAGGTGTGTATTGTTTCTAATACTTGTGTGAATGTGCACGCTCGTTTGACTAACACGTGATTTTGTACTTAAATTCACCATAGAAATATACTGAATAAAAAAATTAAAAGCACACTAGGGATTGAAGCTTCTTTAGGCTATTTGTTTTTAAAATCTAATCAAAAAGGTAAGTGCACTTATCATAGTTCATGCTTGTATTGTTTTGGATTGAAAAATAGACTCGTAACAAAAATCCGAACAGAAGCATTGCATGGACTTCAATGTGTATAAAAAGCATGACTTTATGTGATTTATGCATGTTATTTCAATATTTATATATATGTATAAGGTCAAGATTCTTTTGAAAATATTATATTATTTATAAATATATATTTACTGAGTTTTTATTTAAATTATTTTTTTATATTTTATATCGTTTGAAAACAAATTACATCGAAATCTTATGATATTTTTTTCAAAGTAAAACAGTTATTTTTTTTAACATTTTTAATAATTTTTATAATTTTATTTGTGCCGTAAATTGTAGTTGATTGTAACGTGGATTTTGGACCTTTGGGGAGTCAGATTTTACTAAGATTTATATTTTCTGTCAAGGCATGTATATTATATATATTCACACTACATTTATTTTATATATACATAGATAATCTAATTATCTGGATATTTCTTTACAGACTTGGTGCTTATCTGTGAACATGCATGGACTAACATTATAACTTGGAGGTTATATTGCAATGATGGTGTCTTATTATATTATTATACATGACATGTATGTACGTTTTTATATAGCTTTGATTTACATTATTTTCTAATATAAATGGCGCTATAACTAATGTTCTAACAAAGAATTAATTTTTTTTAAATTTGAGATTTAATTCATTCAAATGTTATTTAGAAATTAAGCCAAAGATGCTATTTCCGTGTGTGATAACAACAGATTAAAAAGTACTATGCTATACTCTGTTCAATCAATTATTTCACTTTTGATAGCTCACGTTTGTGATGTACTACGTTACCTATTCGATTTCATATAACAATCGAAAATCAATTTAAAACTAAAATTTGTGTTATTTTTGCTATAATTAACCTATGCATTAAAATGAATATAGTTTATATCAATTATATTAATTTGATAGCCAAAGAAATCATCCATTAAGGATCATCCAAGTGTTACATGGGTATGAAGAGGGGATACAAAGGAAGTCTGCTTTAGCTTAATGATTTTCATATTTTGATAATGGACAAATGAACAGATGCTGCAGTTTCAGTGAACTTAGATATAACTGGAAGCATTAATGGGATTAGAGAGGGAGGGTGTAGATCTGACATTAAGCAAAAGTTTTCTAGAGGATGTAGTATTTTTTTTTCTGTACAGTTTCATAATAATCCAGGAACTTCAAAAGCGTGCATACGTCAAAAATAAAATAATTTTTTGGACGGAGTATAAGGTGCCTTAGCTCTTATAAAATTTAATCGATTTATTAAGTCGATTTTAATATTCCAAAATAAATGAGGAAGATTTTAATATTCCAATAGAAATGAAGAAAGATCTTTGAATATTTATCTCGTACTTATATGCATGATCTAATATATCTTAACGTTACGATGCAACGAAAATAGTACATTATGCCTTATTAATAAAATAGTAGTTTTTAATAATGCATGACTTCTATGGACAATGCGTACCTCATAATAATTTATTCATCAAGATGTGCAACCAGTGCTGTAGCTAAGGTCATGGGCCATTTTTTATATTGATCATGGACTCTGGCTACAGATAATGTAATTTGTAATAGTTTCAGACTCAACGTGGCCGCTATTATTTTGCCAATTAACGGCTAAAATTAATAATCAATCTCAGTCTTCAATCTGGCGAATTTGGATTGAAATTGATTATTAATAATTGTGGATTTGTATAAAATGACCTTGAAAAGAGTCTAAATGAGTGCGAAATAACATTTCATACATTAATAATTTAGTATCCTAAAATAGATGATCCATATAGACTTTTTGTTTGATTATTTTAAAGGTTAACGATGGTGGTTTTTATTTTGAACTTATTTATTCAATATTTACAATGTTATTTGTTCTATTTCGATTGTTATACTTGAGTTATATTGTTGAATCTCGACCTCGTGGGTATTGGCCTTGGTTTCAGTCATGCTTACTACTACTACTAGTCTTGGGTAGTTCGCAAACGACCTAGTTCAGAAAAGCGCTCCTTTAGGTGAACTATACGAAATAGTTCGTCAATGATATCGCTCTTAGTTCTTATATTTTTTTTGGCGTCCGCTTTACTAAGCGTTGGCGCTGCGTAACAAATCGAATTATTTACTTCTAGGGATGTCTACTTTTTTATTTAATAACTATAAATGTAGTGCAGTGTTAATAATGCGAGGTCTCCATTATTCAAGATATCAACTTAGTTAAATGTAAAACGGGGGAGTGTTAACGACATGCACTTCACCCCCATGTCGATAGATGGCGTAATCGCACACTCGTTTGTTTTTTAAGTATACACTTTGTATTTTTAAGTATTTTTTCGAGATAAAACATAGCCTATGTCTTTCCTCAAGCTCTACTTTATCTCTTTATTATATTTTATCAATATCGGTTCAATGATTTAAGCCTTATTGCGTAACAGATAGACGCCATCTATCCGTCAACAGATGGCGTAAGTAGTATATTAAATCGCAGTTTAGTTTGTATTCTTAAGTATTGCCTACGTTTCTTGTGTTACTTTCGAAATTATAATATTAGTCTAACGAACTAAAAGAACTAATGAACTAAAAGAGCGAACTTCGCCATTGGATAACGAACTAAATTGAGCGCTCTCATTGGTGACCGACTAAGCCCAAGACAAACTACAACTACTACTAGATCTTTGTTTGATACAATCACAACTTTTTATACGAATAACATGTAAAGAGAATCGAAATCAAGTGTAAAATTAATTAAAAAGTGATAAGTCAATGTAGAAGAAAAAAATATTAAAGTAGTTATTTTCTGTGTTTTTAATTGAATAAATAAGGTATATTATGTATTTATTTTATGTACTTAATATGTCCTTGTCATATTTATAGTTAAACACAAAATGCTTAAAATATCATGGTGCCTGATTATTAGGGTAAGGGCATCCATTTTGTTGTTTTCGCAAATCTAGTACATTGTGTTGATCTGTTTTCGCTAATTGTTAAAGTTTACTTATTGTATTTTATATTTATTATTACAAAAATATTTTTTAGATTAATTAAAGTATTTTGTAAGATAGTTTAAAAAATAATGGCCTGTAAATGCTCCTCTGTATTAATTATCTTTCAAACTATGTAACCGCCCTAAGCAATATCTTGTATTACATATTCATTAGCAGCTATTGTAAAATAATTGATATGATACATTGCATATTTTTTTAACAAAACTGTACTAATGGATGACAGGGATTTGTTTGGTGTTTTTTTCTTTGTTATAACGCCATCTCACAAAATGTTACAAGATGACGCTTAACACAAGATCAGTAAAATAGTTTTATTGTGTTTAGTTCTAAAACCTATCATCCATCTTAGTTACATGAGTATTAATTATTAAGCGAATTCGTTTACGTGTTGCTCCGCTCCTATGGGTCGTAGCGACATGTTAAATAGCTTAAATTACTCTTTGTTACATCAGCTATCTGCCAGTGAAAGTCCCGTCAAAATCAGTTTAGCCATTTCAGAGATTAGACGGAACAAACAGATAGACAAAAATTGTATAAAGTGTTGTTTTGCTATATGTATCGTGTATACATCCATATTCACTTAGTAAAAAGCTGTTGTTTTTAATATTACAAACAGACACTCCAATTTTATTTATTTGTATGGGTTATTTTTATTATATAAGATTATAACCTAGCGGTTCAGAATATTATTTACTTTACGTAAATATGGTTGTGTCTATAAAACTATGCAATGTAACATATGTTCCTGTATTCTATATTGAAACGAAACAAGCCCTTACCAGTTCAAGAAAAATCGTCCAAAAATTAATTTATACGCATTATACTGCAAATAAGTTAGCTTCGAGCACGCAAACTATGTTAGCGGAAATAAACTTAGTTCATTTGCTTTTTATAACGTCTTTTATTTACTTACCTTTCCTAGAAAATTCCAAAAAAAACAAGTTTTTGGAAGTAGTTGAAATTTTTTTTAACATTATATAAATGACCCTACATATATAGTATATACATATTTCCAGAAACTTCCATAAATAGTTTTTAAATTGGTATTTAATGTGTACCTACACGAAATATACTTAAACGAAATATCTAAAATCGACTTCTCTAACGGCCGAAATTAATAAATTCAAATCAATCTAAATCCCAAATCTTTGGATTACAGATAAACTCGAATCGAAAAAAATAGGTTCTCAATATTGAATTTCCTATATACAAATTTGAATTAATTTTAATTGGAATCCATTTGCAATGCATAATTTTTGTGTAAATAAATGATTTCGGTGTAAATACTTAAAACTTAAGACTTGCAAAAGCAGAAAGAAACATCTAAACATTTGTTTACTGTTTTGAAAAAAATTTGCGTGATTGGAAGTTATGGAAATCAATTTTGAGATTCAAGTAATGTATGTAATTCAGCAAGAATACCTATTGCAGCTGATTTCTAGACTAGTCGTTAGAATTTTTTTATGTACAAAGTAGATATATTTTTAAAGCCACGATTTATTTGGTTATTCTCATTATAAAAATAGTATAAGTTATACATATATTTATTTTACCAAAAGATTATTCAGATTTACAATATTTGTCTTATGTAAGTACTGAGTTTCACTATGATTCTATTGTACTGATAAATACGATTATCAGTTAATATAGTATTGATAAGTGATTGCCTTCCTTAAAACTTCTTGCGTTGTTTTTTCTTTAGTAAAGTAGTGAACCTTTATATCCGGTTCCGTCACAATCATACCGTTGTTGTCAAAATAACCATCAATAGAATCTGTTTCGAGCCAGAGGAATAAAACTACCGTGTCTACATTTACTGCTATCTCAAATCTTGAACAATTTTGGGCTGTATCTTGGATTTTATTTAGAACATTGATCTGAAATTAACAGAATTTTGTTTAAAACTTAGTTTGGTATACATAAATATACTTTCAGCTTATATCTACTTACTTTTATTACTGGTTCTCTCAAACCTTTAATCGATTTTAAAGGTACAGGGAATAAATAATTAGTAGGAGAAAAAATTCCATCAGCGTTCAATGTAAACCTTATTATTATTTCATCCTTATTATCTGCATTCCAAAGAAGTAACGTCGTCTGTTTCTTGCAACTTAAAGGATCAACATTAGCTGAATGATTTTTTGTTGTAGTAGGAACTAGATTAGTAAAATTGAAAACATCGACAGTAATTACAGCATCGACTATTGGTACAAATCTATCGTTTAATAAATAAACGTCCACATCTCCAATCATAGTGAGCCTTGGAGAAACTAATACTGGGGCAAAGAAAGATTTGGCAAAATAGTGCAGCAATTTCCATTTTCCTCCAAATTCTGTAAATAAAATTGAGTTATTGCCAAACAATGTTTGAGAATTAGATATAAAACGTATAACGTTACAAATATTACCAATTCCAGACCAAGATGGCGCCTGCCATACATCATTTAATTGCCAATATAAAGCTCCCATGGTGTACCAGTTAGCTTGCTCCTGTCTGTAAAACTCTGTTTCTGCTTTTATCGACATAGCTTGAGATATCTAAAAATTCACAATCAAAGAAACAACAAAGAAGCTATTAACACATAAGATTATCTATTTATTACATAAGAAATTAAATTTAACACTCAAACTATAGAATTTTGTATCTGTAGATATACTTTCATATTGCTCAATTTATCGCTGATCGATTTAAAGAAATGAAATAACATTCTGAACTCAGCCATGTTAGCTGACCTACATTCGTTTTACTGAAGAAAAATATTTTTTAAAGAAAAGTAACTCATTAAAATCTAAATGTGAAACTTCAAGCCCTATTTCACACACTTAGTGGATGTTCACAGGAGAGTTCTTATGCTAAATTTCAAATCAGTATGTGATTCGTCCCTTGTACAATCTTAGCCAACCCCGTTTACCCACCTCTAAGAGGTAAATATTTTGCAAAATCAATTTTTAGTCACAAACAAAAAGTACCAGTTTCAATGTTTGTAACTTCAGTATTTCATGCTGGGCGTCAACTAGTCGGTCACCCAGATTCTTAATAATATAATCATAGATAGATTAGGAAATATGTATGGTGTGGGGAAATATTACTCACTTGACTAAAAAACACAAGTTTTTCAAAATACTTGGGGTCTTCTTTATCAAGTTTCATACGTTTATTAATTTGCTCTTCAATATAAGTATATCCTAATGGACTATGTTGTCGATGTTTAAAGAAGTCACTTTCAATACTAAAATCATTACTTTCATTCGATGCAGTTTTCATAGTTTTGATTGAAGGTAACGATTGGAAACCATATTCTGAAGCAAATCTCGTTTTAGGATAAATATTTGGATCCCAATTGTCTGCTAGATAGTTGTAATAATGAGTGTCTCCATAGTTTGGATCGTAAGGATTTTGGGCAACATAACCATCTTCTTCAGATTTTCTGCCATTTGATGGGCTTGAGACTAGATACCGTCTCCCAGGATCAATTCCATCGACTATTGGTTTAATAACATCAACATATAATTTAATATACTCTTGTTTGTATTTTTCGAATTGGTTTTGTGTGTTGTACCAATTTCCCCGAAGAGCGGCTTCATTTTCGTTGTTTCCTGACCACACCGCAATAGAGGGGTGATGTTGAAGACGGATCACATTCTGTTCTATTTCTGTTTTTAAGTTACTGAGAAATATAAGCGTAATAATATAGTTAGAACAATAGTGGTGTACAATTCTCTCTCTGAGAACGACAAATTTAATATATTTATTGACTTACTTTAAGAACTCATTATCAACAGGATACATGGAGCAAGCGAAAAGAAAATCTTGCCAAATCAAAATACCGAGTTCATCACATCGGCGATAAAAATAATCTGATTCGTAAATTCCTCCTCCCCAAACTCTAAGCATTGCCATATGAGTATCGCGAGCAGCATTCAAGAGATTATCAACTGAAAACGAATTAGAATGAATGCTAAGAGGTTCGTAATGTAAATTTGGCTTCAAAATTAAGTAGTGTAAGAAAGAGTGTCTTATTATTTCTTCGATTGCTTTAGATAACAGTCTTGCTAGTTTCTATTTGCTGTCGTTAAAATCAAATCTAAAATTGTAAAAGTATCATTTTAATTCAAGTCTACGTTTGAAGAACAAATAATGTCTTCTTTATATTTTGCTGTGTCACATTACTTATTTTACAGATGTATCTCTGAATCACAAAATACACGCACGGATACAAGCCAATACCCGACGTTTGTTTTCGCCTATGAATGTTTATGCTTAGAGGTTTTTTCTGGAAAATAAAAGAAATCGGCAGCGGGAAAAACCGCAGTGTGGCCTCGGGACCATTATTAATATATGTAGTTATAATATACCTTATGTAAATATATTTGCATTGATTTATTTTTTTCTCGGTTTCTTTTGCATTATTATCGAGCTAATCACAAATGGCTTAAGATCCGTGACCGTAGAAATTTGCATATACTTTCCCTCCTATTCGGTATACTCAACAACCCTGATATTCCATTCTACTTAAAGGAACGATTTTGTTATTTAGGTTCTGATGTTCCCAATGATGACTTAAGGTCGAGACACGACAATCGCTTAAAAATACCAAGTAGCCAAACCCATTACTATGGAGATTCCTATACTGTCAAGGCTGTCATCCTATGGAACGCTCTTCCTCCGAATATCCGCCAATCGACTTCTCTTCCTATTATTAAACGTCGTCTTACAGAATATTATCTAAATATGTAACTAAATTTATCATTTTCTATATTAATTATCTTATATTTATATGATTAATTAATATATATATAGCTGCTTGTGCTGATTCACTGACTGATTGATCACCTCTCCTGTAAAATTTTGTATGAAGAAAATTTTTTTCACTAATGGTTTCGTATAGAGGACGAAAATTCATTCAGAGGAAAAATATGGAGATAGCTGATGATTGAGGGATTCGGAGACGGGGGAAGAGTACAGCCAGGATATTTAAGATAGGTGGGAGGTGCTCGAACAAATTTCATTTGAAACCTTATCCAATAGGCAATGAGCTGAAAAAAAATCCAAAATGGCGGATTTAAGATGGCGGCCATACAACTTTCGTCGGCGTCTATCTCAGAAAATATACAAGATGGAAGAGTGGTTTCTTGGAAAAAGATGATCAGAGCCTCAAGATCTATATGATGATTAGAAAAAAAATTCAAGATGGCGGAATTTATTTATCCATACTAAATGTATGGGAAATATTCAAGAGACTACAAGTTGGAAACTATGTAAGAGACTTTGATACGGTTTATAGAAGAACTTTTATTCTGACAAGTGTTGATTAAGGACTTCACAAATTGTCGGATTCCGGATGGTGGAATCATAATAGTAGTTTCATAAAATGGTTGCATATCTCCATACACTAAGTACCTACTATTGTATTATCATGTTACGAATTAAACGCCGATGTGACATTCATGACCTAGATTTTGTTTACATCTTATGGCTCTGATAGATATTAAAGAAGGTGCCTTTTTACATTCCACTGTACTGTGCTCGATAGCATATCAATCTGATATTCGCTTTAGAACATTTAGGCAGTAACAGTGGAAAGTTGACAGAGCTATAGATAGTAGAAAAGTAAGTTACAGACAGTGCACAGTAGAAGTTAATGAACGTAAAATATTAGACCTCTGTCTAACACTGCTTATCACTGACTACCATTTTCTTCCGCCGAGCCGTTTACAACTCACTACTTTTTTCTACTACTTTCTACACCTCTCTACCATTTTCTACATAACCGCCATCCGGAATCAGACAAATTGTCATTCATTCACTACTTCACGCGGTCAGCTTTAGCGGGCCGCGCAGCCACGCGCTATACTAGTTATTTTATATAGTGCATGTATGTAAGTATAATGTGTATGATGTTTATGTAGTATATGTATTTACTCTATTTTACTAAAATATATTTGATTAATTTTTAATCTTTAGCACTAGCCCGTATACGTACATCAATTCCTTTGTTTTAGGGTTGCCAGGAAAGCAATCCCGCTTTTGCAATAAGGCCGCCTTTGCATACCTTTTGATTTTTGTAACATAGGTTCATTCGTATTTTTTTTTATTTTATTAAGTGTGCGCAATAAAGATTTTATCTATTGTCGACCGCTATAAGACACTATCATTTTCGTAAGTTGGCTGGGAAGCCATATCTTATATAACAAAATTGTTTTTTTTCTCTATGCAGTAAAGAATATAAATTACATTTAATTTATATTGTATAATTATATCAACATAGCCAAAATATGTATATTTTTTGTGAAATAAATTATTATTATTATCTTACTTGTGGTTCTGTTATTGCTCAACTCCGGGAGAACATTTGAAGGTATCCAGTTAGACCCTTTCATAAAGAGTGGATATCCATTCACTTTGAAGTAAAACGTATTACCTTTACCAGGTATAGTGTCGTTACCTAGAAATAGATTTATTATTTTTTTAAATCTCATTTATAGTGTCTGTTTGGAATAATTTGCAGTGTTTCCTTACCAAAGATCAAAGAAGCGTCCTGTTCTACCAGCTCTATGGTACGGAATCCTATTTTTGCGTGTTTATAAGAAACTTCTCGATCTTTTTGTTCCGTAGTAAAGAAAACTAGAAGATTGTATAAACGCTGAGTGCCATATCCATTTGGCCACCATTCACTTATCATATTCTGAAATTTAAGAACTATGAGACTTGAAAATTGTGTTTTAAAAAAGAAATTGCATATCATACCCACCTCACTAACTGTCATATCTAACTCTGCTTCAATCGTTCCACTCATTGTTGTTTCATTAATATCTTTGCCAATTTTGATTGTCTGATGACCTTCGAGTGACAAATAAACAGACAAATATCCTTTAATATGTTTAACATTTTCACCAGTTTCTAAATAAGTCTTTACTTTTAGAAACCAGAACTTATCTTTCTTTTTCGTGTGTGTAGTTATTGATCTTATCACAGCTCCGTCAAAAAATTCTAATATTGCTGATCTCCTGAAATTTAGTAATACTTAACTTTAAGTCATTCTAGACGAGTTATTACCTAAAAGAGAAAATATTCAAAATACAACGGCAATAAAAAGATTTTGGTATTTTTCGTTTTCTCGATCTCATCTCAATCTACTTACCAGATTCCAACAGAAGGGAATGCTGGGCCCCAATCCCAGCTAAAAGAAGCTTGCATTTTCCTTATTTGATTAACATGACATTCGCCATTATAAATATCAGGAACACACGCTGGTGCTGCAAAGTGTTTTTCGGAGCGAATTTTGGCATATTCCACAGGCGAAGCAAAACTGAACTTTAGCTCATTTTGTCCTACCTTAAAAAAGTTTTAATGCATATCTAATAAATCAATTTTTATAGTATATTCTTATTGTTCAGCACTTACTTTTAAATGTTGTTTCACATCAAACACGTATCTCACAAACATGTTGCTTGTAGTGCCAATAGGAACGCCATTTAATTCTATAAAGGATATTGTGTCCACACCTTCTAGAACCAACTTAGCAATGTTTGAGTTTAAACTTTCTGTGGTCACTGTTGATAAAAATAAGTATATTATACAATCTTTTATCTAGCTCACTTTTCGGTTCCATTACTAAATTAAAACAACTGACTTGATATAGCAATTATTTAAGCCCTAACTCTTTATTAGACTAGAATCGTGAAAATTAGCATGTGGATTTATTTCACACTTTAGGTAGTAAAAATGGATGAAAGCTTGTAGATTTTGAATCCGGTATTTTACGTTAGTCATACCAAATCATAACGCGAGCGAAGGCCTAGTCATCATTACCAGGTAATGCGCTAGTACGATATTAAATGATATTATTAATAACATCATAGCTAAATCGAAAGCGATGAACTTTCAACCATTTGTTTCACTTTTTGATAAGATAATTGTTACGACACTCTACTAAACTAACAGATAAACGCTTCAGAAAGAGAGAATATGTTTAGTGTTCGACATAAAAATATTGATTTACATTTCTATTACTAACTAAAGAACACATTAACTAGATATTTTATTTGGTCTGGGTCTTAATTATTTCATACTATCTATAGCAGGTATCTAGAAAAAACAAATTGTACTTTCGTTCCTTCCTTTTGCTTCTTATTTTTGGTGGAAATATTTATTCTCCTTTAACAACTATATGAGAAAACCTTTATTACCATTGAATCTGGCAGAATATGTCCAAGTGTCATACGCAACCCATCGCGTAAGAATATCGTTAAAGCCGAATAGAATATCATCGATGATACCAGCATTCTTTAAATCAGTGTATACCCCACCAGGTACTGAACCTGGTATCGATATAGCTAGAAAAAAAATTAACACTTTACAACGGAGCTCAGGAAGTAAGGGGGTCTCCCAACAAAGGCTTACCCCAGTAGAGCTATGTCTAGATTCACAAATATACCTTACAAGCAGTGCTGGCCCTAGCATTAGAAGAGGGTACTAGATTTTTGTTTTACGCCCCCTAAGGTGATCGACAAAAAAGTCATCATCGCCAAAAAAACATGGCTAATCGTCAACAAAACCTTAAATCGGGGTAAAATGAGAAGTTGTTGTTGCTCCCTGAGGTGAAGATCCAAAAAAACCTAATTATGCTCCTTTACACTGCTTGTTGCTAGGCTTCTAGAGCGACCGCTCCATTCGCACTATTGGCTCCTTGGGCCGGCACTGCTTGCAAGATACACTCAGACTGCATGAATAGAACTCTATTCAGATTGGGAAGATAGAACAACATTCATACCGCGCCATAAAGAATTATTTTTTTTACATGACAAAGGCTGAACTGATTTCAATGAAATTTATTAGCCCTGAAAAATGATTAATAATAAATTAGGCGTTATTCTAATTATTAATTAATCTTATATTAGAATTTTCATTGTTTAGCACAATTTTTAAATTTCTTAAAAGAATAGCTTTTTAAATATCAGTGAAATATAAGAAATAAATTTAATAATATCTACAGAAAATAATTACATTTAAATAATAATTACTTATTATTAATTGAATAAACATAGAATTAGTTTACTTTAAATTACTGTTATCAACAAGGAAAAGTTTCTTCGCGATATAAAATAATCAACTCACACTTGTTTTTGTTTTGAAGTGACCAAACCGCTTGACCGTTCTCTGAATCTAAACTCAACTTACACAAACATTCAACATTACCCAAATTGACAAAAATAAAGCTTATAATTAATAGATTAATTACAGGTTTCATTATAAAAGTTCAATGGTTAACTATTAATTGATAAACATGTTACAGAGCAAGTGAGCTAAGAATAGCCGGCGCCGCGATCGCGCTGTCAATTCGTATTACGTTGCATTAACGATTGTGTGTATCGAATTGACAATATCTCGAGCGCTATTATTTATATTTACACTGGCAACTCATCATTCTTCAATGAAACGCCACCAGTTTTAATCCTTCTAAACATAATCGCTTCAATGAAATAATTTTTATAAAAATAACTCAAGTTTTAAGTTCTCACTCTTTCTCTCTGTCTCAATAAGGATAACCAAAGACATATTGTGACTGAGATAACTGAATGGATTCCAAAGGTGACCCAGGAATATTAGGCTCCCAAGTTGCTTGAACAAATTGCGACTAAAAAATATAAAAATACTACGACAATTTATATATTATTAGCTGATCCGACAAACGTTTTTTGCCATATACATTTAAAAAATTTGAGGTGAGACACCCTTATCACTTAGGGGCATAAAAAATTGATGTAAACCGATTATTATCAGACCTACCCGATATGCACACAATTTCGTAAAAATCGGCCGAGCCGTTTCAGTGGAGTTTGGTAACAAACACCGCAACACAAGAATTTTATGATATATATCATGATGGTATTATTTCTAGTCGATTTGATATTCAATATAAAAATCGATATATAAATTAACATGTCCATCACTACGACGGTCAGATACTACTACTTTGGATTATTCTCGAGCGTTTGATACAATTACTATCCCCTTATTACTCTCTAAATTACGCTATTACGGTTTTGGTGCTGATATTATCAAATGGTTTTCTAGTTATTTAACTTTTAGAGATCAAATAGTTGAAATAAAAAATTATAATGGTTCACTTGACTACTCAGAATCAAAACCAGTCGTCAGGGGTGTTCCTCAAGGGTCCATATTGGGTCCATAACTTTGTTTATTTTGTATTGTACTGACATAGTTAAGCACATTGAATATTGTAAATAGCACATTTATGCCCACGATATTCAAATATACATATCCTGTCAACCCAATGATATCAATGATGCAATAGATAAATTAAACTCTGATCTGGATAGTATATTTGAATGGTCGGAATCTAATTGTTTGGCTATTAATCCACATAAATCCAAATACTTAATATTAGGATCTAGAACACAGGTTGATAAAATATCTAGTTTAGGGCCAAAAATAAAAATCCAAAATAACGATATTGAACGTGTTTACGTGCCAAAAAATCTAGGAGTACTGATGGACGAGAATCTTAGATTCGAAGACATGTGCTTAATACAATTCAAAATTGCTTTTATCGATTAAAAGTTCCGTCCCATATTCGGCCTTTTTTAAATGTGGGCGAGCGATGTTAATAGAAGGTATCCAACCAAAGCCACGGCGTATCTGATGCTCATTCCATCACACCACTCAGCTGCGTTTCGCGGGAGTTTTAAATTCTCTGCTGCTAAGTGCTGGAACGATCTTCCGCCGCCGTTACGAGACCTAGAAAACATTAATAAATTTAAAACATATCTTCAAGATAGGCAGAATACTAATGCTTGTCATACTAACCTATAGGCCGTGCCGTGCAGCATTACGATAGAAGCTACAATGGTTTTGTTGTTATGTAGCATTTATGTATGTATTGCTCACTTATTGGATTCCTGTTTCATTTCCTCGCGCACTATATTTAACTAAAGGTTACGAATATGAATACGTTTCTATTTATTTTATCTTATTTTATTCTACCGTGAACGCTTATTATCTATAAAACATATTATATATAATTTGCATACTATTACTTTATATCATCATCTTATCACCTAACACTGTCACCGTTAATTGCAAACGCAACAACAAAGGGGATCACTGAAAACCAGCGTTGGTAAACCTGAGGTCGCTTAGAGTTGCCAACAAATGCTGAGTGATTTTCCTTTTTGTGGCTTCACACAGCTGTGCAAATTTTACGTGTGTATAATTATTTATGAGTTGATTTTAATTTTACACTATTATAATATTTGTTAATATGTATATTTTTTTAAGTATTAGTGTGCCACAAATAAAGTTTTATTATATTGTATCTATTCTATATGGGTATGAAATGAAAGGACTTCCTGTAAATATGAAGGTCTCCTCATTGAAAAGCGACACAAACGACTATGCAACAATAATGCATTAAATGTGATAAACAGACTGAAAAACCTGTCCAGCGATAAGAAAAAGTAAAAAATTAACTACAGTAAAAAAAACTTCTTTATTTAAATGTGCTAAAAATAATAAAATTATATAAAATCTTGTCGAGAATTTTACCTGTTAAGATAAACAAGTAAATTAAAAAACATAATCTGAATTAATTTATTTTTTAAATTTTCAAACTATATAAATACGTGCAGGGACGCGCCGTCCATATGTGTGAGGTCGTGCGGTGCATGACGGTGCCAGGGCAGAAAAGGCCCTAGGAACCTTTTTGGGGGCGCCAAACCGAAAATATAATTACTTGTTGGCGAACGACCTTTTTTTTGCTCTTCAAGTATAGGCGCTCATAAATATTAGCCACGTATGATACTTGTTGGCGAACGACCTTTTTTTGCTCTTCAAGTATAGGCGCTCATAATATTTGCCACGTATGATACTTGTTGGCCAACGACCTTTATTTTGCTCTTCAAGTATAGGCGCTCATAAGTATTTCGCACACCGACGCAGAAGATGCTTGGCGCGTTCCTGAATACGTGTACTTAATTTAACTTAATCTATAATGTGTAAGTGAAAAAACCGACCAAGTGTGAGTCGGACTCGCGCATAAGGGGTTCCGTACCAATATTTGGCAAGAAAACGTTTCTTGTATGGGAGCCCCCCTTAAATATTTATTTTATTCTGTTTTTAGTATTTGTTGTTATAAGAGCAACAGAAATACATCATTTGAGACAAATTTCAACTGTCTAGCTATCATGGTTCGTGAGATACAGCCTAAGGTAGACGGACAGAGGAGTCTTAGTAATAGGTTCCCCTACTGACCCTTTGGGTACGGAACCTTAAAAACTTAGTAAAATTTGTTACAGACAGTTGTGACGGAAGGTACGTACGTTTATATGTCCTAGGTCTGATTTAAGCGGAAGTGAAGCGAGGGCAAGTCTGCTCCATAATAAAAATAGACAAACAAATTAAAAGAAGAACATAAGAACTATTTTGTACATTTTTATGTTCTTTACACATTTAAGTCATATCAGCAGATCAATATTTGATGTCAAAATATTTTTAGTCTTACTTCAAGGCAAATCAAGTGTAGCCTATTTTATGTGTTTTTAATTTGATTTCTAAGAATATGGAGCGGATAACTCTGTATGAGGAATTTAGGTTTATAGAGAAAAGCGAACCTGAAGTTAATGGAGCTTGGAAAGGTTAAAGAACTAATAATAACTGCTAATTTTGCCTTATGTTTTTCTCAGGGATAACAGAGTTATTGAAAAATAAAATTAAATAGTTTATTTACAAAACAGATACTAGCCTACTATTCTGTAAATGATTACTTAAATGGTGACAAAGCTTGGAATCTAAGTCACGTTAATACTCAGCTGAATCATAATACAATTGTAAAACAAATTTATTTAAACAATGGCATTTTGAAAAGAGCGGCTGTTAAGTTTCTTGCCAGATTTTCTCATCAGAAGACCTGACTGATTGACCACTTTGAGGTCTGAAAAGTACTTTGTAAAAAGTCTAATTGAAATAAACTATATTAAGTTTGAGTTTGATAAGATATTTTAATTTTGGTAGACCACTAGATTCTTAAATTTATATCGCAATTACAGGAAACCGTTTTTAGGAAACAAAAAATTGTTAGGAATCTTTCGTAATCCGTAATATTATTTAGATTTGAGAAAAATTTATCTAAAAAAGTATTTTAAATATTATTTTAGGTGGGCCGTAAGTATTATATAATTTTTATGACAAAATTTTATATCAAAGTTAAGGACAGTTTGCCTGTCACTTAATATTGTTAAAACCTTGGTAAACGCAATGGAATTTTTACTTTTAAGGCCTTACCTGTTAGCGGACCTTGTTTTGAAATATATCTCACGCAGCGCCATTATCCTTTATCTATCATTTTTTTATTCCGTTTTCCATGCAAATAAAATAAAATTAGAGTGTGTTTGTAATATTAAAATAACCACTTTTTATTAAGTGCAAATTTACACGATACATACAACAAAACAATATTTTTTACAATTTTTGTCTGTCTTTCTGTCTCTTTGTTTGTTCCGGCTAATCTCTGAAATGGCTAAACTAATTTTAACGGGACTTTTACTGGCAGATGATGTAACAAGGAGTAACATAGGCTATTTAACATCTCGCTACGACCCATAGGAGTCACTAGTTTATTAATAAAAATAATGTGCATCTGTCCGCTCTCGAATCCTTTTTCTTTAACACAGTTCATGTTTATTCTTTCAATATCTATATAAATATATATATTTGGTACGTCTATAGTACTTTTATGAAATGATAACACGACATTATTGTTTCAACAGGAGCTCACTTACTACTTTTCTTTTTGGCGTTTGTATTCGGCTCCTTCTGCACATTCTGCTTCCACATGCTCATGTATCTATTTGACGAGAAATGTGTACTCTTTCCAAAGCTGTTATCTCTGACTTCTCTTCGCCAGACCATCATTTATGAGTTTATTCAAGAGGACAAAGAAACGGCTGACAGTAAGAAGTTTTAAAAACAATACAATGAATTCTGTAACTATTTTCCCCCATTCTTATAAATGGATCACCGCTAGATGTTGCATAATTATTTCAAAAGTGGCGTAAATTTTTAATGCTTAACAAATATCGTTACTGAAAATTCAAAATATTTCGGATATATATTTTTTGCTAATTAATAGTATAATTGCAGATTGAGTAGTAAATTGCTTCCCTGACCTTTTTTTCACCATTATTGTATGAAAAACTAATGTTTATAGTGTTGCCTGTGGATTTTGTGAGTACTCAATGGGTAGAAAAAAGTGCATGTCTACTACCAACATACGTTCCACTCGTCTCTGGAATCTTTGGTCTCGTATGGACCACCATGTTTTTGATGTGGTCTACTGGAAGCCGGGTCGTGACAGGGTAATAATATTTACTTATCTACATCTACACTATTATATAAAGTGGAAAGATTCGATTATTTGTATTTTTGTTTGTTGCGGGTAGGCTTGGAAATTACTGAACCGATTTTGAAAATTCTTTCACCGATAAAAAGCGACATCCTTTCCAGGTAACATAAGCTATGTAGTGTTACTATAAATATTCGAATTAAAAAGATATGGCTATTTAGGTGCCATAACGTGGCCATTTAGTACAGTGCAGGTTTTCTCAGGAACTACTCATGAGATTTTTTACCTCTAGATAGCTACACTATACCAGAATGACAAAGTATGGCAAAGTGCTGGCAGGAATACAGAAAGTTGATATATCATCGTATGTATTAGTTTGCAGAGACCCTGGCGAGTTTTGCCTCCAGTGTTTATGTTCTCCTTGGCTATGTCAAGCCTCTGCTTGTACACTTCTGCTGTTACCCATTACGGACTACAGGAGCTTTGTAATAAACTTAGCGAAACTACTGGTAGTTCAACGTATGTTTTAAATACATTAGTATTAGGTACAAATTTTCTTAATACTGTCGAAGTCAAGGTTCCCATCATGAACATGAAAATTTTGTAATTTTCTAGTATCGCAGAATAATAATCCTAATTTTAATCCATTTATGACTTAATAACAATTGCATTAAAGTTATTATATAAGTACATAGATTTACCTACTTATTTTTTTACAAGAAAAGCATTGATGCTTTTTCATGAACATGGTTATACTGTGTACCTAATATTTTAATTCAATCTACTTGTATCTAATGTTTATCCTTTAGTGTGTACGATAATAATATTTACCTGTTTCAAATATGGTCTAGATGCACGTACACGGTAAATGTAGCGACACTTGCGTATAACCGTCGAATCCGCGGTGTATATCAGGCAACAAGACTTACAATATTCTCTGCTTGGCTGCACACCATCTGCTGGGTACTCTCCACTCTGCTAGCACTAACGAGAATACTACTAGCTGTTGATTTTAAATTGGTCCGCATCAGTGTACAATTGCAAGGAAATATTGACAGGATGCTTGTAAGTTATCGTCTATCCATTTTTATGCACATGATACAAAACATAACATTTTTAATAATGTTACTTTCATAGGAACAACACGAAAAACATATTCAAACTGTCTCGCCGGATACAAATGATTCTTATCGCCCTTATGATCCAATGAATATTAGAAGCAAAGTTCTCATTCACTTCAAAAAGAAGCAATTGCGATCAACTTACTTGGGTACCAACAAACATAATGTAGCACTAAAAGAGAATCAAGGTGATTTAATATATTATTCAGGGCTACCTTATGACCCCTCGGATCTTTCACTAGTTACAACTGAACGCCACAAATTGGACATGCTATCCGCATGTAATCAACTGCCTAAAGAACACCAGTTTATTGTTAAAATACTTTATGACGTATTAGATACTATTGAAAACACGCAGCCTATCGAAATAAATTCCAGTTCAAGTTCAACGGAAGCTTCGTCGGATACATCTGTAACTGTAGTTCGACAATATGGACAGCAAAGAATAGTTTCTAAATCAAAGCCTGAAATTATAGATGAATCTTCTTCTGTTAGTTCTCAGGAAGCTGAAGAAATAGCATTGGAAATTAAACGTCATTTAAAATTAAATGAACAATTTAGTGATACTAATGTCAGGAGACGAAAAATTGATGAGTCTTCTGATCCTACTATGAACGTCACTTCTGATATGAAAGTAATCTTAAGAAAAGAACAAAATACTGAAATGAAAGAAAAAGATACTGATTTTTCTGAACCAAGTACAAGTAAAAATGAAAATAAAAAGAAGTTGAAATCAAATTTAAAACAAACGGGTATTCAAACTGATGAACAAACAAGAGAAAAAGCTTTGAAAGTTCAAATAGATTCTAAAACAAGTGTGTTTCCTCTTGAATCATCCCGCGACGCAATCGCAACAATTACTAAAGATAACAAAGAAACACAGACTAAAAAAGAGAAGCAAGAATGAATAGACTATTAATTGTGGTCCAAATAAAACAAATTGTGTAAATATAAAATACTTCATTTTATATATATATATCTTCATATTCCGATTTTTCGTTGCTTGAAATTCAAAGCTAAATTATTATTTTAAAATATTTTGAATTCTCAACTTTATAATAAAAGATAATAGGTTTAAGCTGTTTTATTTATAATCAATAAATCATATTTTCATACAGTATAAAAATCTAATAATATTATGTACATTTAGAATAGGCCTGATGACATTAAAATCATTTTTCTTCTGGGAGCAAAAACGTAATTTCTCCAGAAATAATATTTTTTATAAAAACAGTAGACAGAGATAATCTCGATCATCATAAACTAGTTTTTTTTAATCAATCATCATGCTTATTATATTAATTAAAGACCAAATTACAAGGTAAGTTAGTTCTGAAGTTGTGACTATAATCATCAATCATCACAACGTTAAAATATTATTAGTTAAGTACGATAAATTATGCAAATTTTTGGTTTTACCGATTAAAAACTAAAATTTACTTTACCTTCAAGCAAGGTAAGCTAGTAAAAGTTATGCAATACAATAACTCACAATACTTTTATTTACTCGAATATCCTAGTACAAACAGCGCGATCACGGTCAACATGATTGAATTTATCTCAAGTTGCTAAATATTCGATTGGTCAACACGAACTTGAACTTTCTTGAGACTGCATTCTCTCATATTATAAATCCAACCATATCATGTGTATGTATTACGTTAACTTAAAGGAGAATAAATTTAAACCACAAAGGTTTTATTATCATGAAAAGAATATTATTTTATAGTAATAACGAGAATTTTATATATAAGATAAAATTGACAACTATAGATTTAAAACATTTCTATAAATATCTTAGTATGTACACAGCTAATTATTTACATGTATGTTTAAAAAAAATAATCATTAAATCAATACGTCACGCGTCAGGAAGTGAATTGCTTGCAGACCTTTTCTTTAGCTCCGAATGAAATGTAATATCGTGATTATTATTATTATGAAATTTAATATGGCAATTTTGTTTGTTAATATATTTTATAACTTAAGAAAAAAGTCATATTCTCTCTGTTCAATTCTATCTCTCTTCTTTCTTTAGGGATGGGATCTCTTTAATTCGTTACATTTTGCATACGTTTATGACAGAAGTCCATAAATGTAGGTCATTTCCTGCACTCTGTTTTTACACTGTTAACTTCCTAAGTCGTATCCACACGCCTCCATCGGCTGCACACGCCAACGACGAGGCCTTGATCCTCGTTGGCACTAGCGTGCGGTCATCTAACAACAACTCGTAGTTGTGCAACAGCTTCACTAAAGCTAGTTTTGACTGAATATATCCTTGACGGAGACCTGAAACATTGGACATGTTTATGTAATCAAAACTA
Organism: Limenitis camilla; assembly: GCA_905147385.1. Classification (NCBI taxonomy): domain Eukaryota; kingdom Metazoa; phylum Arthropoda; class Insecta; order Lepidoptera; family Nymphalidae; genus Limenitis; species Limenitis camilla. The sequence continues at coordinate 5,003,513 of LR990243.1, forward strand.
AATCAATATAATATTAAAATCACACGTTAATAGTTCAAATAGTTTCTAGTAGCAACTAATTATTAAATTTTAAGTTCAACCCTAGTACCTTTATTTTATTACTAATAATATTAGGAACGTTTTAAACATCAAGTTTAAGTAAATACTACAACTGATACTATAACAATTTGTTATAATGACCTAAACATTTCCTCGGACCTTCCCCAAAAGGCATCCACTGGCATGGATGCATAGTTTTCTTGTTTTCCGGTGAAAATCTTTCTGGATCAAATACTTCCGGATTCGGAAATAGATCCGGGTCCATTTGTATTGCATGAGCAGGCACGAATACTAATGTGCCTTCATCGATTACCACTTCGCTATTTGGTATTTTATACTCCTTTGTACATCTTCGAAACAACGCTCGCATTGGTGGATGCATTCTCATTGTTTCTAAAACAAAGAAACAGTATCAATCAATCATCAATTTTAATTAGCTTCTGTAAATAATTATCATACGGATTGTTTATTTTTATTTTTTTGTAGATTAAAAACTTTGTAACCTGCAATTTTACCGAGAATCAATATCATACTATGTAGTCGTTATTTTCTAGTACTTTACATTAATGAATCATTTAAAAAATTTTATGAGAAATTTTCATATAAAAATATAATTTTATAATGCAACCAAAAATGATTATTATTTTCTACAATTTTGTGCTTTTGCTCTTAGATTAAGATTCTGACAATTACACAACAACATAATACAATAATTAATTTTAATTTTACTGACGTGGCCCACTCCAACACAAGCATTTTAGCTTACTAGTAGGGGTTAAGGAATACTAGTAGTATAGTATTATTCCTTAACCCTCCATTCTCCTAGTATTCTTAAAAAACATCTAAATGAATTGAAATGACGACTGATCATGGTGTTCGGTCAAACAGTGTCGACGTCCATAAATTTGGACAAATAATTTTTTATTCAATACTAGTGTCGCTGTCGACTAGTGTTTACTGGCGCTAGTCGCTCACTATCCTAGCTTCGTTGAGCTTGAATATTTTTAAATGACAATTCATTTCTGACATGACATGAAACAAAGTCTACTTCTGTTAGGGTATTATGTATATTATAAAGATCCCCGAAAATAAGTTTACTTAATTATCTATTATATAATTACCGTCGAGTATCATGTTTATATAAACCATTTCATTTTGTGCTTCATATGTGCAGTCTCCATTATATTTAGCAAGTACAGTAGCAATTTCTTCTCTAGCTTTGAGCTGCAGGTGAGGGTTGCGTGCCAGTTCGTATGCTGCAAACTGCCCCGTGGTTGCGGAGGTTTCGTACCCCGCAAACATGTAAAGCATTGTATTTGCAGCTATGTCCGTTAGAGTGAAACTTTCATTTTCATTAGGAACATCTGAAACTGTTTTCATTCAAGTTTTTTATCGACAAAGCTATCGAAATTACATCCTGATAGCATTATAATCATACATATCGATCGATTATAATTATAAAATTTCTGTTCAACTGACTAAGGGTCAATATTGGTCTTTTGGATTCTGTCTGCAAATGTTAATAAAATAGTTATCGGAAGTATTTTGCCATAACTATTTTACGTGCCACAGATTTCCATATTTATAATCACAATTATAGGTATATCTTTTTTCTCTTTAAAAATAATTGTGATTTCGTAACCATGAGCTTAAAGAGCTCCTTACAATAAACAGGTTTTTATTAAAAGAATATAAGGTAATCTCAGGAGCTCTGACACTATAGAACTTTTCAATTCGAACCAGTAGTTCCTGAGATTAACGCATTCGACCAAACAAACACAACACCTTAACAATATTACTATACATTTTTTAAAGCATAAACACAAAATGGATTTTAAATCATTGTATATTAATTGATTCATAGCTTTCATAACGAACATTTAAAAAATCCAAAATCGATCCCACTATAATGTGCTTAATCGCTAGAAATAAAACTATTTGTTATGTGTTTTCTTGAGTTGATCTTAAATATTCTAAGTATTATAAATAGCAGATTTTTACCTTTATTATTTAACGTGGAGGTTTCCTTTAATTCTATTAAAGTTTGTAGGAAATCATTCCGTCGATAGCAGTGCTTGTATCTATATTCAACAGTTTCCTTCACCAAATTATAAAAGAATGTAATTATATCTGGATTTATTCTCTTCAGTTTTAGAACATTAAAGAATTTCGGCATTATGAATGCTAGCGATCGCATAACTGTCCTAAAAATTATTAAATTAATTAATAATTATTAGAAAAAAAATCTCAAACTTAGAAAAAGCTTGAGATTGATATTTAACACATTGAAAAAAAGAAACTGTCTAAAATAACACAGTTTTTATACAGACCAATAAATTTTTTAATGTATATTAAAATATGTTATATTAATATTTATAATTTACTTCAAAAGATAATATTTAATTACTTACCAATACACAGAAACTGGTTCAAAATACTCATGTCCGCGCAGATAAAACTCTGACTTAGAGTTTTTAAATCCATTGCACTCTACACCGAAACCAACACTACCTATAATTTCCATGGTATACTTTTCGTAGAACTCCGACATATTTATCGAATCACCATTAGAATGCATTGTATCCACATAAACTAAACCTTCTTTGGCAATTTTTTCCACTAACGGGTACATACCCTTTAACTTAGAAGTTGAAAAAGCTGGTGACATTTTGTTTCTTAAAGTTTTCCAAGCATTTCCGTGCAAATTAAAAAGGTGACCGGCTAAAGGATCACCCGATCCACCAGAAAATATTCCATGAGATTGGAAATATTCAAAATCCTTTATTAAAATATGCTTAGCTAAATCTAGGTCGTTTACACTAAGCACTGGTTGATTGAAGCAATACATTCCGATATATGGAAGATGTTTGTATTTAAAATAATTATCACAATAAGGCTGGAAAAATTGTTCCTTTCTTTTGATCACATTTTGTATGTTACCAAATGGAAACGTGGGTTCTGGCGCGAAAACACCTTTCTTAGCCCAGTAGGTAAACTTGTATTGAAACCATAAATATATTAAAAGTAAAACTATAAACACCAAAACAAGGGTTTCTGGTGTTAAAAAGTGTATGTGTAAGAAAGCCATTTTCATTTATGATTGCGTTGTCGCCGATGTTGTAAAATAATTATCGATGAACATCAGCCATACGCGATACAACACATTTTTCTTTATTTTTTATTTATAAAATAATTTTGGAAATATTAATGTATTAACTTAATTGACGCGCACAGTTATCGACGAATGAAACACGAACTGATGTCCGAACTTGAAGGTCCCGTACAAATGCGGCTTCGTCCATTACAAAACATTCAAGTTGTATAAGGCCACTCAACTATATTAAAAGTGCTAAGACAAGTTGATCATTCAATATAATTCAGATTAATACGAGCATTTTGAGTGAGACTACAACTCTTCTTAATTTTAGTGCTTCCTTCTAACACTGGCACTGCCTACAGACTAACTTTTTTGTAATAGCAAACTTAGTAACTAGAAAAACAGTGTTTGACCTTCCCTATTGGTCATCCTTATTCCCTATTTGTTTTCAATTGTTCAGAGAGAACTTACTAAAATTTTGAATGAGGATGAAAGCCCTAGGGTCACACTGTCTACTATTTCTACACGTGGGCAGACGCCACTGACTGAGTTATGTGTGATTTAAGAAATAAAATATCACTTTAACGGTGAAGGAAAATATCGTGAGAAACCTGCACTCCTGAGGGTCTACTAAAGTTCTCATAGTTGTGTGAAGTCTGCCAACCCACACCGGGCCAGCATGGTGAACTATGGTCTAACACCCTCCTCATTCCGAGAAGGAGTTGAAGGCTGTTGTGGCTGCTATCCGATTAGTTTTATGAATTTACTCTTTATGAAATGTACCATTTAAAGTTTTTTTAAATCAAGCTTTTATCTGAGACTTAGCACCAAATAATAATTGTCAACAACAAATCAAACGAGCCCAAATTTGATGACGTTGTTTCATTTTTTTTTTCAAAGTTCCCGTGCCTGATATCTGATCTCACAATAATATAGCCTTGTTATCCAATTTACAAATGCATGCAAAATTTTAGCACAATCGAAAAGTAGGTACTACATAAAATCTTGTATACATTAGGCCTAGCAAAAATTATAAGGATATTAAATCATTTTTAATTGTATTCCGTGGAATTGTTGTTCTTGTCTTGTTCTTGACTTGTCCCCAAGTTGGAATACTCCCCCCAGCTGCTGGGAGAGCATCTCGTAAGAGGCGAGTTACCCAGCACCCCCATTGATGGTAGGAGATCTGTTCCCCGACTGGCTTGCCACCACCCGCATGCGAATCCCACCGCCAAGTGTCATTGACGCGTTCCGGTCGAGTGGGGCAAACTTATCAAAGGGGAGGGGCCCCATCCCATCCCCATAATGCTGCGGTTTTATTGAACTCTGGGTTTTCGTTCAGGGTCCTCTGAAACCGTAGCATTCTAATTTTCATTCCTCTTCCTCGCTACATCTTCAAGGTGGCAACGCATCGGCAAAACAAGAGGGTATCTCTTGTATTGCCGATGTCCATGGGCGACGGTGGCCACTTACTATCAGGTGGGCCGTCAGCTCGTTTGCCCCTTAACTACATACAGATACAAACATAAATACAGATGCACTTAGCGTAATGCTCGCGTTTCGAGGCCAATGGAATATGTCGGCCAGTTCTCAGTTATTACAATGTTACGATCTGGTTATGCATTAACAATTATTTCCACTAAAAATTCATTACATTCTTGATGTATTCATGCAATTTATATTTTGAACAAGACTGATCTATTAACAATAGTATAGTTAGAATATCCACTACGAACATGGAATGTTGCTCAATAATTTCTTAAGTAAATATTTCTATTTAGTTAAAAACTAGACGTCCTTTTGCTTATCATAGGGTAAAGGACAAAGGTGTGATGTCAAACTTTTTATCCTAGCTCATAGTCATATACCTCGATATAGTCATATACCTAGATATACAGTAGTATGCAAAGATATTTGCTCGTAAGTCAAAGAGTCTAAAATAAAAGGTAATGTCTATCGAACATTACCTTTATGTTGTTTTTGGACTGTCTAAGATCAAAATTGACGTTACTCATGACATACACGTTATATCACGAAGGCTATCGAAGAAGTAAAAGGTATACAAAAACATAATGTTACATTTTATTTAAATTAAGCTTTTTCCTAATTTACCAATATTTTACAATACAAAAAACGTTATTACTTTTTAAATCACTAATTTATTTGCATTCAGTTGCCGAAATGTACAAAATGGTTAAATAAAACTATTTAAAAAAGCTATATGATATATAAGTATTTTCAAAATACATTTTTAAATAAAAAGCTTTTGTAAAGGTTCTATATGACGCACGACCATAATTTGTAATTAAAATGTATATAACATTTTAATTAAATCATATACACAATTCCAAAGGTCACTGGTTTATGTAAATAATCTATAAATCGGAATAAGAAAAAACAAATTTATTACGAACAAGTAAGAAACTCAAATTGTAATAATTATCTTTCTAATATACTTAATTCTAAATTGCTGACATCATAATCACCTGAATGAATTATTAGTAGACAAATAATTATAAAACTTATAAGCTACTTTATTTCTAGAAAACATAACGTTATCGTCATATCGATTCCTAAAAATAAATTACTTCTTAAATTAAATATTCAATCTCGACACTCTGATTTAATGGCTTCTCGTCTTAACTTTATCAAGTGCTGTAAATATTCAGTAGGAGTTCGTGAATCACTTTTGTAATCATTAACTATTCTATTTGCTAGATAATTATCGTATTTATTAACGGAAGCTTCTAAGCTGTTACAAGCACTTTTAATTTTCTTTTCAATACTATTATAGTCGTAAACATGTTCTCTCTGTTTACTTATTTTTTGATTCGGTTTATTGCAACCATCATCGTAGCATTTTGTATCAAAATCAATGCCATCAGCGTTTACCCCAAAATTGTCGCTACGAACTATTGGCTCTTTTTTATATTTTGAACAAGTATCTCGTTTACTCATCCTGATGTTATAATCGTTTCTGGTATATTGTATTGAATTACTTCTCTTCCAAATAAACGAATCAGAGTCTGATTTACTGGAATTTGAAGACTCTAAATCACTATCAATATATTTTTCGAAACCATCCTTAAAATTCTTTGACATTTTTTTCTTTTGCCAATAATTACTACAATATTCAGAGGGTGCTAAATCTATTTCTTTAAATCTTATCATTCTTTTTGTTTCACGTTTCTCTTTACTAGGAGATAATTTAATATTGTAAGGATAAAGATTGTCATTCCTCCCTAATATAAGATCATTATAATCTTCTCGACCTACTTTTCTTGTACCATCTACAATTACACGAGGTAGCGATAGATCACCATCAGAAAAATCTTCTACACTCTTTGGTGATGTTGATACATTCTCTGGATATTCTAAATTTGAACTATGTTTCTTAATACTCCCTTCATTATCTTGAAACTCTTCTAATTTATTTGATAGGTTATTATGATTTGTTAATAAATCAGGTGTCGTCGCAACGCTTTGTTTCTCCTTATCTTGACTTACGTCTTTTGTACTATCTTCCACTTCATCTGAACTGTGTGAATCTGATTCTACTGCATACATTGGAGATATGTTGATATTAATTATTGGTGACACATTCCTTTGATTGCTCTCATCAGTGCTTGATTTAAGACTTTCTATTTTTCTAATATACTTGGAATATGCAGATAAACGTTTTCTTCTTCTAGGAAGAGGCTGAACATAAGTTTGTGTACTATGATTATTTTTTATTATTATGTCAGTCATTGTGGAAGAACTCTTATAGGAAACTTTTTTAGTTTCAGTTATAGTAGAACTATCAGTAAAACATAAATTGCTATAATTTGGTCCAACTGATACTTCTTTCAATCTTGGTGTCAGTGGTATAGTTTCAGTACTTACATCTTGTAAGAATTTGTAAGAATATTTATGATTATTGATATATGGTTGGAGATCAGTCTGAATATCAATAGCTTGGTCCTTCACCCGAATAACTGTCTTCTTTGTTTGTGTATGTGCCGGGATACCTATTTTTCGCTTGTTTCTTAAAGCTTTTTTACTTAACTCCATTAGGCGTTGGCGCGCGTTTGAACAAATTTTAAGTTCATTTAAAGGTTGTATAATTTTTAATTCATTAAGCGATTTCTTATCCGGTTTAGATTCATCTTTTATAGTAACTTCGTTCTTTTTAAGTTTAGAATACAGGCGTTCTGTCACTGAAGCTATAATTTCTGCCCTTTGGTTATCATACAAAATTGGGATTGGGTTTTGAATCTTAGCATCAACTCTGCATTTATCATCTAAAGTGAAACCAGTATCGGATAAACGGTGGTCGTTATTTATTGGAGGATTGTCACAAGATAAAACTTCTTGTGATCTAAAATGCCGCTTCTTATGTCTTAAAGGCTCAGCGATTTCTATATCAATACCGCTTCTAGCTCTTTCTAAGGCAGGGCCGAATAATTTATCTATTTCTTTATTTATTTCGTTACTTATTTCAGCATTTTTGTCTATGTTATTTATAACATCAGAACTTCCGCTAGCTATTGACGATGGTGTTGATTCTGAATTACGAGCGTCGTTTTTGGGATACTGTATATTCATAATGTTACCTATTTTGGCTTCTTTTTCTCGAATATTTGTGTCTGATTTTTTTACTTGTAATTCCCAATGTTTATCATCGTAAAGTAATTTTCCTGTCTCTGGTTTCTGAAAAGAAAGTTAAATTTGAATATCACATGTAATTGTGCATGTACTATGTATCGAAATGAATAGCAGTACTTACATATTCTATGTAGTGTTTAGATAATTCAGTCAATAGTGCGGTCAGCTGTGCCTGTAGTGCTGCTTTCGTTACAACAGTAGTTGTGTTGCTCCTCGTGTCAGGAAGGCGACGAGCGCGCGCCGCCCACCGGAGAGTGGATGCGGATTCACCGTAGCACGCAACACTGGGAGACACGGCTACAGAGACAAATTCCATTCTTTCATTGTTATATAATATACAATCTGTTAACATCAAACTACTTAAGGATAGAAAAGAATGGAGAGCCTCTAGTAGTACAAATACACTTAATACTTTAGTAGACCTAATTTAAAATTATTAAGATTCACATCACATTTCAATAAGAAAGTAAAAATTTATTATCCACCCGGAAAACGCAATATTACTATATTATACTCCGGAAAAGAAAGAAAACAAGATACTTAGCGGAAATCTTTCTATCTTGGCTATTATTTATATTATTAGTAAATTTAGAGGTCCTTACTCGCTATAATAAAAGTACTCCCGCCTCCCGTGAAGCAGTCCTTTAAGAGCCACGTGAGCGCTGAATCGCGATATGGCACGAACCTGCCACGACCCCCACTTACTATGGAATATAAATAAACAAACATATAAATTTACTGTTTTAATGTTGCACGCCTGTTGCTCCCTGTAGCAATTTATCAAACTTAATGAACTACGTTTATATTTTTTCTTCTTCTTGAATAGAAAAGTAATTAGTGTCTGTATCACAATGTCCTAAATAAAGAAAACTGAAAGATGTTCAACTTAACATTCACATAAACTTCTTACTTGGCACTTGATTTAACTTATAGTTTACTTAGCAGTTGGCACCTAATATTCGAGGATTATAATTAATGCGATTATTTTTCAATGGATACGTTATTATTATCACAGCTTATTCTACTTGGACATTTTGAAAAAAAAATTATTAATAATTGTACTTACCTAGTGCTGATATAACATTACTAAGCGCCACCAACGACTTATTTATATTAGCTCCTTCCTTTTGACAGCCACCAGTATTACCTTCCCAGCAACCTTTTTCGCTAAAGTTTTCAAAAAAGGGTCATTATAAATAAATAAATTCTTTAAATCACTTTAACTATGGCAACAAACAATTAAAAAATACGTAAATATTTTATACCTTTTATTACCTTTAATCTTTTCCAAAAAAGCCTTTGATTGAATTTTAAATGATTTAAATTTATCTTAATAAAAATTATTTTCGATGTTGCCATTAAAATATAACTTTTATGCAACACAATTATATCTTTAACGTTTTAGCCTTTTTGAGGACTTTCGAGATTAGATATTTATCTACGATATTTTACATATTTTATTGATTATGCGTATCCACATGAATATTGATGAACTTACTTATTATTTTGCAGGTCAAGGCTAGATAAGTAATTGTATATTAATTACGATTATTCGTCTTAGACATTTTAGCTGGAATTATCAGAAAAAAAATTATGCACTCTTTCGCAATCGATTATCAAATTTCGATTTTAATTTGTCTATTTTTCAAATAATTTTCCTACTTATATGAATGAAATTTTCATTCATTATTATGCAAATTATTCAAACTGTAGATAACTGGATTGCGTGATTCCTTGAATTTCCTTTAAATTCATATAATTTGTTATATGTTAATTGTAAGAAAATGTAAAATAATACGGAAATAGTACATCCTACTAATATTTTTAACTAGTATCTGTTCACGACGTCGTCCGCGGGAATTGGATTGTAGTCCAGAGTGAATTGAAAGACACATGCATAAGTATCCTTTATGTTATTCCAGCTTATAAAGATTTGAATGCAACGTTTGATTCTCATCTATCCCACAAAAAGTTTGCTTTTTATCCCAAAACATCCAAACTTTTAAAACTTACTAATATTATAAATGTGAAAATTTAACTTTTTTGTTACTCAATCATACAAAAACGTTCGAATGGATTTGAATGAAATTATACAGATGCTTTATAATTACATAAAGGCCACTTTGGAAGAAGCTTCGTTGTATAGATATTTTATCCCGGAATAAAGCGCAAATCCTCTGAGAAGAAGACGTTAGTGAGTTCAATTTATTTCCCGACCCAATTCTGAAATTTCCGTGGACGAAGTAGAGAGCAAATACTGATAAAAAATATTTTCTATCGAATAATACCTTCCAGCAAGATCAGCGAGGTGTAATGTAGCACGTGGTGTCACTAATTCAAGCAAAGCATGGGATCTTGAAGAAGAGCAGTTACGTTTAGTAGCTGCTGTTCGGCGCCTTCTTGTCCCTTCGCTTACAACCGCCAACAGTGACTCTACGTCTCTCACTGTTACTCGACGGAGATCTACAAATTATAAACCTTCTTCACTATTTTTTTTATTTAAGCCTCCTCTACACTACTCGCGAAGTTGAACGAAGTTTGACGAATACAATAGGTGTAGAGTAAAAAGAATAAAAGAAATAAATTATACAGAAATAAAAAAAATGCGAAAAAAGAGAAGTTGATCGATGTTAGTCGAATACGAAATTTTACCTCGCCTCGGGCGACTTCCATTTTTGGTGGAGGTTTTTTTTTTCCTCTACCTACACACCTATCGTATTCGTCTAACTTCGCTCAACTCCGCGAGTAATGTAGAGGAGGCTTTTTAATTATCTGAGTAAATTTCACCCTATTTCACGCCGTATTTTATTTCAGACAAACATTCTATAGATCATTGGTTTGGCTTCCATTGATTTAAATACCCCTCATATTAAATTTCTTAAAAATCTCCGATAAACTAAACATAATGTGAGAGTTTTTAGAATAAGTAGAAGTCAAAACAACTATTTAAAAAAATCTTTCTCTCTATATGTTTTTATTTTTATATGCGCTTTTCAAAAAATAATATTTTTTTCGACAGTCGACTAAATTCATTATAGATATTTCCGTGATACTTCATAATATTTGTTACCAGACTGTCAATATCAAACTGATGTAATAACATTTAACAAATATCGATCGTAAGTATCACCTTAAACAAATACGGATAATATTTATGTAAATAAATTAAAACTTGTAGAACAAGTCTAATTGTAATCATTAAATTTATATTAAGTATGTCAGGGATCGACCATTCTGTTTCCGACTGATACTCGTAGGTGCCAAGTGATTTTACGATCAGCTCAGTTCTTGTAAATTCAAGGAAATCTTATACCTAACTAGTCGACCCGTCCAGGCTTTGCCCGGCTGCAATTAAACACTTGTATTTAGCGGTAACCGCTATGTCCCTGCATTTTAAATCTGTAATATCTTCGAAAGTGGTTATTGTGGACTATCTCTAAAAGATAGACATATACCATCGCGGACATTCAAAATCCGTTGCTTAGTTTTAAAGATCTAAGCATACATAGAGACAGTAAGACAGACAGCGGGAAGCGACTTTGTTTTTTTATATTATGAGGTGATGAGATAATTAAATACATAATAGGTAACTTAAAATGTTTAATACTAAAACTAATACCTATTAGTTGTTTGTACTTCATATATTAAGGTGTTACATTATTCATTTACATGTCTGGGTAAGTTAAATACTAGAAAAAAAAATTGTAGAATAATAAAATTATTATAAAACTAGCTGCGCCCCGTGGTTTCACACGCTATATTTTGAATAATTCACACTATATCGTTATAAATTATAGCCTATGTTATATTCTGATGTGTAAGCTATATTATTATAAAGATTCATCAAAATCCATTCAGTAGTTTTTGCGTGAAAGAGTAACAAACGTACATCCATTCTTACAAACTTTCGTGTTTATAATATTAGTAGAATAATAGGATTATTAGGACTACTCGTCCCGCCCTAGTTTCACTGGGTTAAAACATTTTTATATAACAATAACTTTTGTCCTAACAACTTTTTCTTAAAAATATTTTAAGTTAAATCTCCAACAATACAAATATGTAAACCGTATCCAATTTTATATAATAGTTTTTGCATGATGTATTCAAACATACGTACAGACAGACATACAAATGGCAAAATGATTATACAAGAACCAAAAAAAGATACACAACATATAAAAGAATAAAACAAAATGAACTTACTTTGCACATAAGGTCCCTTCGTTGGATGTTCTCTGACTCGAAGATCCTTTCTTACATTGCCTTTCCTACGAGGAAGAGAGTTCAGCGGCAAATTCGGTTCGCCAGCCAATAAGTCGTGAACTCGTTCGTTGTATATCTCTAAAAAGCTAACGAAAACTCCTTGATATAACAAACTACAAACACCCTTACTTTCTTCTATATGTAACTAAATCCTTTTAGTAAGCAAGGTGTCCAGATTTTTAATAATCATGAGGCAAGGTTAACTTAAAAATAAAGTCTAGAAATTTACTATCACCAACCATTATTGTAGGGTTTTAACGCTTTTTTTATCTGATAAAAGAAGTTAAGATGATAGCTAGAAATGCCGTTTTTGTACTTGATACAAACGATATTGTTTTACTACCTGAAATTCCAACACAACAACAATTAATTTTTTTTTTATTTTCTCAATATTTTTATTTAAAATTTTTAGGTCTTATAATTTCTTGGGGGCCTCATTAACTAAGCGGCGTAGACGAAGTGACTTAAAAAAAATAAAAAAAACAACTTAGTTTTAACATACAATGTTTCGTACTATAATGTCGCACTGGGACTAGAAAGTTCAACTTTGAAAAAAATAATTTCGAGTTTATATGTAATGTATGTGATGTAACTTTACATTCAAAAAAGGTAGTAAAATTATATTATAACACGTAATTTTCACCGTAGTGGTTAGCGTGTTGTTATAATATTACCAGGCACCAAGACACCCATAACAATAAAAAACTAAGCAACTATAAGTTATATAAAACTAATAAAAGTAAAATTATAACCACCAATATCACAACCCGTTAATGGCCCACTGCCTGGTCTCCTCAGAATGAGGACGGTGTTAGTCCAACACACTGGCCCAGCACGGGCCAGCTTGCAGCCAGCCAGCCAGCAGCAACAACTTTGTTTCCTTCACCATTAACGCAAGCGATATTTAATTGCTTAAAACACACATAACTCAGAAAAGTCGGAGGTGTGTACCCAGAATCGAACTCGGACTTCCCGAGTAAGATATTCAAGCCACTGCTTTAAAAAAGTTACGACTAATAAAATATGTACCTAACAAACATCTACTTCGTATGTGATATAATGTTATATGTTACAATAATACAACTACAAATAAAGCAAAGCAAAAACTTTTAATTGGGGCGGTGGTATCCCCTTTATAATACTAATCCCTTAATAACATCGGTTTAGGGTTTTTAACAAAAAAAATACGCTACTTAAAGCAATGTGAATTGTACTATTTAAGGGTATCGCAAATACTACAATACAGATAGAGAAACCTCGTATGTACAAAAAAATTAATAATAATTGCTCATATTAAATAACTATTAAATGTTATAAATTTAAAATAAATAGTAAATACCTATTTGTATTATAAACAACTGTTTCAGCGAATGTACAACGTGTGACTGAATTACAGACAGCGCACAACTGCGCTGAACTCAGGACTCACGTGTGAATGAAGCCGTATACAGGTACGATGTAAGTTTTGCTTTTTTACATTTTTATTGGATATTCGATAAAACTCAAACTTAACATATTGTATTCAATTCGCCTTTTAAAATGCTTTTGATTTATGTTTAGTTAAGTTATTGTGTTATATCTTGTAAGAATAATAGAAAGTATTTTTAATAATAATATTTTGAACGCTAAAAGCTACTATTTATATCTCTGCTTATCGGTGAAAACTACATGAAAATCTTGTACTTTATGGGTTTTACAAGAACAGACAAGCATTTTTCATGATGATCCGCTCCTATAGGTAGCCTTCCTCAATAAACGTTATCGAGAGAATCCAATGCTAAACCAATTCGAACCCTGAGATTTGAGCGTTTAACCAAACAAACAAACTACTCGGCTTTATAATATTTAATCGTTCATCTCATGCGCAAATGCATACTTCAATGTGGAATGTTCACAGGAACTTCACTTTTCCGCCATCGACTTTCCGCCGCTGGGGCAGATTCCATCCACACCACTTGGATGCTTGGTATACCAGTACGTGCGTCTAGATCATTCCTCCCACGCACGTGCAGGCTGTGGAATAATCTGTCGCCAGAGGTTTTCCCAGAGCGCTTTAATATGGGGGTCTTCAAACACCGAGTGTACACTGTACAGGTTTCTCAGGAAGTCGGGTTAGCAACGCATTTACAATTCTCAGCGAATTGCAGATGTCAATGGGCGACGGTGACCACTTACCATCAGCTTCTGCTCGTTAGCCCCTATATATAAAAAAAAAAATACACTCCCTACAAATAAGTGAAGAGTCGTGCTGCATGCATTAAAAAAGTTGTATCTATATACGCTATGTAACTCATACAATAGTTTATGAATATATTTGTTTTCCTCGTGCAGTAAAATGTATTCGTACCTACCACACTATTACTCCCAATCCCACATTCGATATAAACACATACTGACGTAGTCATAGATATTAGTGTTGATAACAACGTAATCGCGAGGGTGCTAAGCTCGCGTGTCGCTTCGACCTTGGAACGACATAACGTCTCTTTTATCTTTCTTTATTACACTTTGTAACTTAATCGAATGCGTTTTGCGACCAACAAACTCGCGAAGGTGTTGATAAAAGATAACAAATTTCGTGGAATCCGTGTTAACGCAAAAGTTTTATGTCTTTAAATTCCGGTGGCGAAGCGAATAGTTACAAATTCTTAACGACTTCTACTTTAATTGCAAATATAACGGAATAAAAATAAAGTTAAATAATAATATTAAAGCAGTGATGGCCCAGGGGTTGAGACTTCAAGTCTTACTCGGGAGGTCCGAGTTCGATCTTGGGCACACACCTCCGACTCTGAGTTATGTGTTTTAAGCAATTTATTATCACTTGCTTTAGCGGTGAAGGAAAACATCGTGAGGAAACCTGCACTCCTGAGAGTTCCCTAAAAGTTCTCAAAGGTGTGTGAAGTCTACCAACCCGCACTGGGCCAGCGTGGTGGACTATGGCCTAATACCCTCCTCATTCTGAGGAGGAGACCAGGCTCAGCAGTGGGCCATTGATGGGTCGTGATGATGAATAATATTAAAAACAATACTACCTACGTACCTATAAATGAAGATGCAAAAGTTAAAAAACATGGTGTATCATATCTTTGTACATATTTATTATATTAATTGATTGTTAAACAATTAAGGAAGGTAATTTGAAAGTATCGGCCCTTTCTCTATACATCCTAGCATTCTATGATTATTTTAATTATAGTAGTTAAAAAAAATACAATAATGTTGAGTGATTTGATAGCTTGCTTTTCAGTTTGAAATACAACTAAAACAAAAACTATTTCATTTAAAAATACCGAAAGAAGTAATAGAACGATTCGTAAATCGCGTGAATGCCGCCCATCGCCACTTTACTACGAATGTATAATGATAGCGAAACAATTTTATTTTAACTCACTTCGTAGATATAGGAAATTGAACGGCATTCAATTCTAGAGATACCATTACATCCACTTCAATTTTGTATCGTATTTAAGTATATAATTTTGTTTATAAATAGAGGAAATATCTGTAAACAGTTCGCGTGACTGCCTCGATTGATGCTCCATCAAAGAAATGTTATGTATTGTTGCAATTTATTAACCAAATTTTCTTTAAATTCATGACTATAAATTATCCAATCTTACTAATAGACTAAAGACAATTTAGGTACATATTCTTTGTAAATATGGACTTAGTTACGTCTATATTCCTTACAAAATTTCTAACATTATTAACAACTAGGGATCCGTCATTTTTTACCAGGATACTAAAGAAATTGAAAAGTGCTAAACAATGCCCCCTAGCTTCACTGAGTAAATACATTTTTAAATGACAATAACTTTTCCTAACATCAGATTTAAATAAAAGCCTAAATTTTAACTACAGCAATTCACATTAAATTTTCTTAAATATCTTCCATGTCGATAAATTAAATATTTATTATATACCTGACTGTGATATCGAAGAGTTTTTCGTCAGCTAAAGCATTACACAGCCGTGGTATCAACCCAACTTGTCCCGTTGACCCCATCATGGTATGTGTCTTTCCAGTGGCACTCTGACCATATGTGAGTACACAGGCTGACTGACCACGACATATTGTTGACATAACTTGTCGTCCTAATGTTTCAAAAATCTAGGAATAAAAATAAAAATATAAGTATTAAGAATAAGAATACGTTATTAACTAGTCAACACGACCTTGCTTGATTGTCTATTTACTTATCGAAACTGATTGAAGAAAAACTAAATAATGTCGTGTATATATAACTAAATATAATTACCTATAAATTGATTCTGCTTCTTATCATAGATATAATGTTTTTTTGTTTGTGTTTTCGTGGTTGTTCATTTTATTTATTTATTTTTATCAAAAAAAAAAGCCGTGAATATCCGTATCTGTATGTTTTATGCTGAGTGGGGATCATTTGTAAATCACGATCGGCATTTCAATATGTTATTGTTATTACACTGTTTTTTTTTTGTAAGCTGATTTGTGAAACGAAATAAAGAATTCTATATCTAAGTAATTTCTCTTGACGGAAAATCTCTCGAGGATGAATGAAAAAAAATACAGTTTAGTTAGTTTAATCAATTAATACATACCATTTCCTGTGAAGCATATTCTGGGCGTGTAACCGGACATGCGCTGTTGAATGCATAGTCAGCGAAGTAGCGACGCACGCGCTCGCGACTGTCGCCTGCGCCTGACAGACTTACCTACGCAATTTTATTATCTTACCATAATAGTAAAAGTACATTTTAATAGATTGTAAAAATTTATACCAATTCTATCACCTTGATAATATTTTTTTTTGCAATAATTTTTAATATTTTATTAAACACTAGCCGACCCTTGGCACTTCGTGCCCGTAATCATCCGCTCCTATTGGTCTTAACGTGATAATATATAACCTATAGCCTTCTTTGATAAATGGGCTATTTAACACTAAAAGAATTTTTGAAATCGGACCAGTAGTTCCTGAGATAAGCGCGTTCAAGCAAACAAACAAACTCTTCAGCTTTATATATTAGTATGGATAAAGGGATATAAAAATCCATCGAAAATTTATAAATAAATTACAATACATACACAACATGTTCATACTCACTTTGACGTTTGTAATAGTAACTGTGTGTTTGTCGACAACATTAACAACCGGCACTCGTTCTTTTTCTGTTCTTGATTCCCTTTAAAATTTTTGAAAATTACATAAATTAGTTCTATTTGTAATTTTATTCACAAAATTATAATAAATTAAGAGCTAACTTTTCTGTAAATGGCCGCACTCTTATTGCTAGTTTAACATTTGACATTTTTAAGTGAAAATTAATATAAATAAATATACTTTCGTTACTAATATTAATTCGGAAGCACGAGCTCAAGTGACACGTTAACGCATTATGCGTATGCGATGCATGTCGTTTATTTTGAGCGATGGTTTCTAAAGGGGAGGAAATTAAAAATAGTTTGCTTCATTTAGCTCTATTCGTTATGTTTAATCTGGAGATGCTGCTAAATTATAGATTTCTATTTAAATTTTTTTTCGAAGGAAAAGCACTGATAACCATTTTTTTTTTCATTAAGCATTAATTTTTTATAGGTCCAAAACTTCACAAACAACCATTTTCAAGTTTCGGATCAATTCACTTAAATGATCGTTTCATTCAGTTATGTTGCCGTATTATATGAACTAGTGGTCGCCAAGTGGCAACTATGTGACCATATTTAATATAAATTACTTTAACAATAAACAAAAGAGTATATGCGTGTGTGTAAATAATTTTAAAAAAATACTAGTTTTCTGCACTCCTCTATATAAACTATAAGTGTGGGAAGAAGATTTATTGCAAAAAGTAAAAGAACACCATTTTTTTTTCTTAGTAGATATCTCTGGTGCTCATATTGAATAAATAAAGACACACAAAACATAACATTAGTTAAAGTAGTTTAACGATTAAGCAAAATATCTGAAACAAAACGACTTTTGTTTAAGTAGTACCCTGGGTGGGAAATAGATTCAGTTGAAAGAGCTTAAGCGACCGTCCATGTCGTATTTGGGTAACGGACAAATGGTTTAAGCGACATCACACCGTGACTTCCACACATTTTGACTTCCACCAATTCAAGTTACGTCTCAATAAAAATTAGAAACTGGAAAAACGCTTTAACTCTGATTGAATTATTTATCTGAGAAAGGGTACCTGGTTTATGTTTCGGATCTTTATATCATTGTATGGTTCAAATGTATTACTAAATAAAATGCAAAACCCACGTCTCATATAAATATACTGGCACTTTGGAAACAACCCAAAAATAGTATTATTTCAAACGCCAAAAAAGTGCTCTGATTTTAATAAATCCGGCATCATTCGACGGGAAAAATTCGCTGATTCCGAATATGTATATAACTCAATATCACCCTAGACGTCGCTTAAACCACTTTCACCCCTCGATATAATATAGTATCGCGTCAGTACAATACAATGTAGCCTCAATAGCTCCGTTGGAGGGCTTAAGAATACCAGTAGTTTGTAATCCAAAAAAATTTACAGTTGCTGATAATTTGTAATTCCTAGGTATTTAATTTCCATTACTAATTCAAATAACAAATGATGTTCAAGTGAAAAACAACTTTAAAAGTACTTTTTCCATACTCAAAAATAATATATGAACACACATAATTAAGTATAGCCTACGACGATATATATAATCCTATAAGTATACAAAAAAAATAATAGATGTTGTACGGCAAGTGTGTTACAAGGTCAAGAACATGCATATACATAGAGAAACGGTAATACGGAATTCTCCAATGAGTAGCATTAATTTACATCTCTATTAAGAAAAAGGAATAACCTGATGAATAGATTCACAAAAAATTAGATCATAAAGTTCATTTTCTTAAAAACTAATTTCATAATATCGGCATTTGATCTGTCGATTTTTAGAAGATTAACAGAAATAAATCGAATGACGATTTGCTGATGAAATATCGATACTGTGCCATAATCGATTTCAAATATCTTTTTGGTTATAAAATCAATTCTTTTATTAATCGATCTTAGATCGCATCCCTAAACTGTATTCTGTGATCAAATGCAAAGTTACCAACTTAGGGGTTTTCCCCCCAGATTTAGGGGGTAAATAAGTGAAATGGGATTTTTTTTAGGGGTCTAAAATTTTCAGGGATTTTTTGACTCCCTAATATTTTTAAATTGATAATATTAATATTTATTTCTTGACCTAGCGACTTATAACGACATCTAGGACGTAATTCTACAATCACTCTGTGATGACTGGCGGCCATTTTATTGTCAGTGCATATGGCGATTATTGTTGTGTATAAGTATAAGTCTATATTTTTGTAAACTTGAACGTATGATTGATATTAGCTTATGTCTGATAGGATACCGCCAAAAAAATTAGCAAGCATCATGATGGTCCGAATAAAAAGACTTTTGAAACATATTACAGCCTTTTATTTCTAAATCATTATGAATTTATATTTATATATTTTTTAGGGGACAACTAAATAATTAAGGCGATTTTAGGGATTTTTGACACAAACTTTAGGGATAAATATTTTTGAGAGTTGGTAACACTGATCAAATGTCAAAACTCGAGTCGCAAAAGGAAAACATAAAAGTTGGTGTACAATATTTTCTATTTCATTTGAAGAAACAACTTCATCAATAAAATATAACTAGTGTATCCTTTGGATTCCATGATACATATTTGAGAAGGTAGTAACAATTTCTTTATTTATAAACCTATTTATAACAATTTTTCTTTAATAATCTGGTACATCTTATTTTTTTTATGGTGAAATAAATATATTCGGAGATAAGTTATTTTAAACTTAATTTATGTATCTTTAAAAATGTGTGTGGTTAAAAAGATGCCTTTACCATTTAAGTTAATTTTATAATATACACGTTTCAATATTTTGTTACATGTTAAGTTGTGTATCAAGTATTTTTTAAAGATAACTAAAGTTTTTTGTTTTAAATTATATAACATCGAACGATGTAGCTTTTTATATGTTCTATGCAACTAGATTAAATCAAATAATAAGGTCTTTATTGAGACAACCAAAGACCCTATAAATGTTAGTCCAGACTTAAAAGTATGTTACAAAAACTAACTAAACTATGTTAGTAAAACTTTGACTCTCTCTAAAAATGTTAGTTAATATGTTTAAAAATTAAAATACATAATATTCTGACTGATCTATATCTACTATTTTCTGAATTTGTTCTGTTGTATTTAAGATGCTCACAAGAAGCTTCACTCGTTCATTATGGAATACTTTAAAATTAGAGAAAAGATATTTTGCATCAGATCCATCCAAGCCACAACCTGAATCAACTGATAATGTTGATGCAGTCCAGGTATTTATAAATATAATTAAAAAGAAATTATTATAATTTGATGTACAAAAACACCTAGAAATATTTTCTACATTTTTCTTTGTTATCATGTTTAATGATGTCAGTTTAATTACAATCATTACCTTCACTAATGATCAAAGTACAAACATTTAATTTTTGATAGCAATTGGTTGTTGACAATAGTA
Source organism: Limenitis camilla (assembly GCA_905147385.1). NCBI lineage: Eukaryota > Metazoa > Arthropoda > Insecta > Lepidoptera > Nymphalidae > Limenitis > Limenitis camilla. The sequence goes on from LR990243.1 coordinate 5,024,120, forward strand.
CTTTGATTCTATATCATGATGAAAAAAGTAAAGAGGTCAATTTAGAGATCATACTGCAATTGTTTTAAAAATATGTTTTGAACTATATTGTTTGTAGTGTATAGTTTGATATATATGTACAATAGTATCATATGTATTATTCCTACCATCTTGGGTGCCTGTAAAAGATCTCTCTTTGAGATAAGGCCAGCTGTTGTGCGTCATTTCTTTGTCCATTTTGTTGTATGGTTGTGTTTCATAGTGTATTTTTTGTTGTTGTATTTTACATTTTTATATTTTTACAGGCTAGTGCTCTAGATAAAGACATTTGCTTACTGGTTGACGAGAAAGATAACTTTATAGGGACAGCCACTAAAAGAGATTGTCATAAAGTGGCTCCAGATGGAAGTGTTTTATTACATAGAGCATTCAGTTTATTTCTCTTCAATAAGAGAGGAGATATGCTGTTGCAGAGGAGATCCAGTAAAAAAGTAAGTAATTTAAATAGGAAACTAGCAAGTTGAATTTTAAATAAATCAACTCAAATTAATCATATTTTACAATTGTTTTCCAAAGATAACATATCCAGATTACTATTCCAATGCTTGCTGCAGTCATCCATTGTATATTGATGATAAGCCTGAAGACATTATTACAGCTGTAATACGAAGAGCTCATCATGAATTGGGTATTCCAGAGGATCAGGTATTATAATTTATGATATGATAGATCATGTCTTAACAAATATTTGTTGAAATAACTCTCTCGAATGATTGTAAAGTGAAGAGAAATAATTCTCTATAAAAAAATAAGAATAAAAACTAGCTGTAATATAATGTTAATGCAAGTTTACTTGTTTAAAACTAGATATTTTTATGTTAATTTAATATTGAAGGTCAACCTCACCACAAAATTATAATGATGTTAATTATAATGACGTTAATTATAACATTAATTTATTGCATTTTTTATATGGTTCATATTTAGAAATTCGTTATTAAACTTGTAGGGCACATTTGGTTTACTTGACAGGGCTCCTGATTTTCAAAATAGAAAGCCTCTAAAAAGGTCTTGTAGACATATCTTCAACTATAATAGAATTATTGATGTATCTGTTCTTAACATAGAGATGGCTTGTTTTTACTCTTTAAGTTTAATAAATATTTGTATTTCAAATGAAACAGATGGACCCAGAAAAATTCACGTTCCTCACTCGAATCCATTACCACGATCCTGGTGATGGTGTTTGGGGTGAGCATGAAATAGATCATGTTGTTTTCTTCCAAGATGATGTCAAGGTTAAACCTAATTCAGATGAGATATCGGAATACTGCTATGTGCCGAAGAATGAATTTAACGCGTGAGTTCCATTATGTTTTTTTTTTAATTTACAACTCAATAATAATACCTTTCACCCATTTTAAATTGGCGCGTCACCGTCTACCCATTTTTCAATGTATAAAAATATTTTCGGGTAGGCGCCATAGGTCATCCATAGCCCTATTATATTACCATAGTCCTACACACGCCAGGGGTTGTCCTTGTGTGCATTCTCATAGTGCATAAAGGGATAATTACCGGTTTGTATCACATTTCATATTAAATTGTCTAAAGGACCTCTACGCGTTGGCTACGGCTCCGTGCACGCCTTCCAAAGGACCGGGTCACAGTTGACCCGTGATTGGAAAAGACACACAAATAATAACAATATGGCAATTTAAAAATTAATATTGTAAATATATTGTTATATGTTATACTACAAAGAAAAATATATGCAATTATGTTGGTCTTATGAAGTGAAGTCTTATGAATTACTATTTTTTTTAAATAGTGAAGTTTAATTACATAACAATATTAGTTAGTATAAAAATAAAATACTTCCTATTGTCAACTTGATGTTGTACTAATGTGAGCTTATAAAATAAAAATAACTACTAGTTCAAATATAAAATTCATTGCAGGTTCATTCCGACGCTAGAAGGTCCTATAACGCCATGGTTTAACATGATTCGCCGTCATCGGCTGAAGCTATGGTGGGACAACCTCCATCGCATCAAGGAGCTGGCTGAACCGGATAAAATACATAAGTTTATAAGTGAAAATAAATAACCATCATAAATTGTAATATATAAATCATATAATTTATGTCGAATTATTTTCAGTTTAAGTATTCAAATGTTATATAATATATTGGTTTGGTTGGTAAGTCCATAACATAACTACTATTTTTTTCTGAATTCCTAAAAGATTATTAATATATGCTTCTTAATAATATGTATATGCTTTTTTGTTTTTGGTTAGGGATAATTAATATTATTCAGAGTTTTATCTCTTGAATGACCATTAAAGGTAAAAGCTTCATCGTACCATTCATATTATGCTAGTTATCGGCACTTATTAATTATCTTTTGTTGGTTATTATTATTAAATTATTTCTATGTTTACCATGTTTTAGAAATACGGGTGCTAGAAATATAAATTTGTATAATTATATATTTGTTTTATTTCCAATTTACGACTATTTTACATCCCAAACTAAATTTATATAAATAAAAACGAATATGTTTATTTTCTATGCATTCATCAACCACTCAATGGAGAAGTTTCATGATGTTGATAATGCTATATTTAACTTAATATAATTGAAATATAGATCGAAACTAACATACTTGTAAAAAAATGTTGAAATCCGTCAATAAATTATTGAGAAACATATTATTTAAGTTTACGTATTTTAGCGCGGGACGATTCTGGGCCTCTGACGTTATTTCACCTATAGTCGAAAACGTCGCACCAGAGCGCTTGCGCTGCTTGTAGATGTTTTACGTACAGCTGCTTTTTGATTATTTATAAATAGTGTAGTTTTTATTTTACTATAATGGAAGAAGATTTCGTAAAAGGACAAAGTGATAATTTACATTAAATTGATATATACGTAGTGATGGTTTTTTTTAATTTATTTATGTTAGCGCTGTAGGTATATTTTTTAGCCTCGGTTATTATTATAATAAACAAAAAACGAAGCGAGCGGCGAAAATAACAGCACGCCAATGAATGTATATTTTCTAAGTGTATACGCGCCGCGTCGACTAGGTGAAATGACATCACAGGCTAGCCTGCCGCATGAAACGAAATTATTGTAACAGGCGCAACTTAAGTCCCATAACTATATTGATATACTTAACTTTTATCTTTAACCTAATATATCTCAAGTCAGCTTAATACACGTACATAGATTAATTGACCTTCAATTCGCTGACGACATCGTAGTCACGGCAGAATCCCTGGATGATCTTAACCATATGCTCGATGCCCTCCACAGAGTTTCCCAACAAGTAGGTCTAAGTATGAACATGGACAAGACGAAAATCATGTCCATGTTATACCCATGTGAACTCTATGCTTGAAGTTGTTGACGATTACGTCTACCTGGGACAAGCAATCCAATTAGGTAGGTCCAACTTCAGGAAGGAGGTCAAAAGTCGAATCCAACTCGGATGAGCAGCGTTCGGGAAGCTAAGAGCCGTGTTTTCGTCGGAAATACCTGTGCCTGAAGACGAAAGTTTTCGAACAGTGTGTGTCACCAGTGATGACGTACGGATTTGAGACGTGGTCTCTCAATCAAGGCCTTGTGCGCCGGCTCCGCGTCGCTCAATGTGCTATGGAGAGGGCTATGTTGAGTTTTTCTTTACGTGATCGAATCAGAAATGAGGAGATCCGTAGAAGAACCAGAGTCATCGACATAGCCCAGCGGATTAGTAAGTAGAAGTGGCAATGGGGTGGGCACATAGCCCGTAGAACCGATGGCCGTTGGGTCAGAAAGGTTCTTGAGTGGCGACCACGGACAGGACGCCGAAGCGTTGGAAGGCCTCCCACAAAATGGACAGACGACCTAGTCAGGGCAGCAGGGATGCAGGTCGCAGGTGATAGGTCGTAATGGAAATCTCTGGGAAAGGCCTATGTCCAGCAGTGGACGTCCTATGGCTGAGATGATGATGATGAGATTAATTGAAAGCATTGCTTGTTTTCTATATTTTTATTCATAAATAGGCTTTAGCAATTCATCTATACTATTGTCGGAACCTGATGATGTACTGTTGATGGTACTGTATCTGGTGAGCCATTGCGATGTTCTCGCTTGAAACTTTCTCCTGAATGTCTTTCTTTTAGGGAGTTGTAGTTTGGTGTCAGTGACGGAGCGCAGCAGGTATGCATTGCACGTGATTTGGTTGCCAACGTGAAGACCATTTTTGTACGCCGTGTGGAGGTATCGTACTAATGTGATTTGTAAAATCTAGGAAAGATAACACTGATCAATGGAGGTTTTATATCCTTAATAGAGGTTTCAATTGATATCAATCTCAGTCTAATGTAGGGTATACTTAATGTTTTTTTTTGTACTAGCCGACCCTCCTGATTTAGTTCACGTGTTGCTCCGCTCCTATAAGTCTTAGCGAGATGTTAATTAGCCTAAGTTACTCCTTGTTACATCAGCTATCTGCCAGTGAAAGTCCCGTCAAAATCGGTCCAGCCTATCAGAGATTAGCCAGAACAAAGAGACAGACAGAAAAGAAAATGTTTTGGTATATGTATTATGTATACATTCATATGCACTTAGTAAAAAGCGGTTATTTTAATATTACAAACAGACACTCCAATATTATTTATTTGTATGGATGTTTTTAGTTTTATAAATAAGAAAGTGTAATATTTTCTAACCATTGCTATTATTATAAGAGCCATAACTGCATTAAAGCGCCATGAGACCGACATCATTTCATTTATAAGTTTATCTTCGCATCCATCTTCCCATATTGTTAACTGTTTCTAAAAAATAGTTAATGTTTCAGAATATAAAAATCATATATCAATAATTCAAGGGATAGTTTATATTTATCCAGATTTCATATACATTGGTTTTAAATAACGATTGCAATAATGAGTCTTTTTTAAAGATGAAAACAACACTGTTTCATTTTTATTGTCAACTAGTTCCTATTGGCCTTTAACAAATACCCACAGTATAAACTATCCCGATTATTCAGCGACAGTTAAAAGACTAATTTCGTAGAGTGTATTGACTAACACAGTGAAGTGTAGTCATATAAGTTATAGTTGTATTTAGTAGAAGATTGCATAATGGGGATTGAGATAGACGATTAGTATTGTTGTAATATAAAGGAGCTCTTTAAACGAACTCTCCGGTTGCAAGCCCCAGGCAATGTTCGCCTTCCTACCTAAATCTATATATTATTACAATACACGTGTCATATTCTATATTAACCAAATAAATGCATATTGTGCTTACAGCAGGATTATACTTGTAAATCGTTCCCATCCGTGTGACCCCGTGGTGTACACAAGGCCACATCGCATTCATGGAGCAGCAGCTGTACGGCACGTTATCAGCCACGAACTTATGAACTGAGCTATACAAAACCATCTGATAAATACTCAGGTATATTCTACACAATACTTATCGTCGTGGGCATCATATTCATATATTACCACCATAATTCATCACTATAGCAAAAACATTACCTAACTGCGACATGTAAAATAGTATTAAAATAAAACTTATAGATACGATCTGAAAACGAAAATATTGTTCATTTGCATTTTTATTATTATTATTTATTTTCCTTAAAATTTTCCATGGTCACATGGTCAATAATTAACAGGCATGAATATGTAATATAATTATTTATTTTATTCTATAATTCAACAGCTATATAAAATTTAAACTTATTCCGAGTATATAAGAATAGGCTTGTGTCCACAAATTGCTTGGTTTATGGTTTCTAATTATAAATGTAGAGACGTAGATAAGAAAAAACTAAGTCTATTTCTCATAAAAGTTAAACAATTATTAATAATTTTAGAAAATAAATTCAGGACAGAAAGTGTTACGACACGCCACGCAGAAACATAATTCTTGTTTTTGACGTTTTCCTACAACAGAGCAGGGTTACTTCGCAAACTGTGACGTCATTCAAGACGCCATGACACTATTCAGCGTTTTCGAGGGGAATCTAAATTGCTTTTTTAAATACAAAATACTTAATGTAAATATTGCTTTTTCTTTAAAAATTTAGGTTTTTTCGATAAAATAGATATTAAAGTATATAATTAACCAAGTTTTCAAATTTAGTCAACTTGACTATTGTATGCCAATATAGGACTACACAGTTGGTTACACTACTAGTACATTAGATAAAAATAGGAATTTGGTCTGGGTTAATGCACTAATTACTTAGATACTATTAATTAACTAAGTAATGTACGTTTATACGCCTCTATCGCATGGTATCCTGTACTCTTTACACTAGTCGATCTGCGCGACTTCCTCCGGGTGATGCTCCGCTCCTATTGATCTTAGCGTAATGATATATAGCCTATAGCCTTCCTCCATAAATGAGCTATCTAATCTAATACAAAGAATTTTTCAAATCGAACCTGTAGTTCCTGAGATTAACGCGTTCAAGCCAACAAAAAAAAACTCTTCGGCTTTATGTATTAGTATAAGACAGTATAAAATGAAGTCTCTTCCGCTGTGTGTTCGCTATATCTTATAAGCTATTTAACGCAGTTTTCAGTAATAGATAGCGATTAACGAGGAAAGTTTATATGTATAATACATACATATTATAGTACAAAAAAGCAAAAAATATATTTTAAACTTTTAGCTAAACTTTAGTTTTGCTAAACCTTCCGAGATAGATCAAATTAATGTACTATGGAATTGTATATCTTAAATATCGAAAAAATAGGCCGTGATGGTATCTCTTTGCACCCGTGCGAAGCCGAGACGAGTTGCTAGTCTACATACACACTACACTATTATATAAAGGAAAGATGTCATTGTTTGTTTGTTGCGAATAGACTCGAAAACTACTAAACCGATTTTGAAATTTTTTCAAAAATTTTACCGATGAAAGAAAGCTACATACTTTCCGGGTAACATAAGCTATGTGGTGTTGTCATAAATATTCTAATTGATAAGATATAGCCATTTAAAGACCATAACGTCGACATTTCGTAAAGTGAAGGTTTTTCCTGGAACTACAGATTTAACTTTTTTACCGCTAGAAAACTACACTATTCCTGAGTGACATAGGTAATGTAGTGTTGCCAAATACATTTTAATTAATAGAATATGGCCATTTTCTTGCTTCTGATCCGATTTTAAAAATTCTTTCAATAAGAGAAGTCTATAGTATTTAATATATTATACGATATACGATACCCTCCTTGGGTATCGTTGTCTACTTGACAACAACCCTGTTCGTCAGTTCTATTAAGATATTTATTTATACTTCTAGTAGTGTCTATTTGGTTTTCACGACTATTCATTTCGATTATTACAAGAAATTATATTAATGGAATTTAATTACCTAACATGTAATACATCAAAAATACTAACAGCGACCTTAATTCTGAGTTTTGTCCGGCAGAGTACCAAGGTATGTAGAACCATTCCTGATAGTTGACTCGACCGCAGCAGTGGAACCGTGTTTGCAAACGATCTATTGCCACTTTAGAAGGTAGGTGATTGGAATACCGGAACATGGCTTTTGTTATACCACCTTTTATTTTAGCTGAAAATATTATTAATGTACTTACTTCTTTTTCATCGAGAACGTGATCAAATTATTTAACAAAAACGTGACTGTGACATTAAACTATGAATAATTTAAGTTTAATGACACAATAAATACCTCGAATGATTGTCGATTGAAGACCAGAATAAAACATAATTGCAAGGAATACTACTATTATTACGATCAAAGCCCAAATATAGTAAAACAGCCCATTTGTCACGTTGTACTCTTTTTTTGGCAAACCAGCTTTGAATAATTGATATAACCCATAGATCTAAACAACATGATTAGTTCCTATTAATTTCCTGTAGAAAATGTAAAGGGACAAGAATACAATTCTTCTCTTGAATTTTCTCAGGTGGCAAGTCGTCTCGTAATTACGTAGTCGCTATTTCTAAACGTATCCCCTAGGAACGTTTACCCAACTGGCGACCACATATGAATCTCCCCAAGTGGTGTGTGACGCGTTTAAGTACACAGTACACACTATTTACAGTAAGTACCCGCTTTGGAGGTAGGAGTGATGATTCGTCGAAAGCGGGACAGTAAAATCTGACTGACGTCCGACCATTTTAAATTCATCTGGGAAAAATGGCGTTCAGGAAAGCAGTTTGATGTTGAGATACTTAATATGACACTGGATTAAACATAATCCCAGTATCTTTTTTTGGAAACCGTTGAAAAAGTTGGTGAGAGTGGTGGCTTTTCAATACGATAAAAATTTAGTCATCGATGTGTTTGGTCCGTTCAGATTCAACCATTTTTTTTTAAATCTGTTTCGCCTGGTAGCAGAAAAACCAATCCTTTAGCCTTTGAGTCAACCTTGAGCATGGTCAAGTTATCCCCAAAAAAGCGGGTTAAGAATGTCCCGCGCGGAAAATTTAATTTTTTATTAGATTTAAAAACTGGAACGTGTGGCAACGCTTCCCCTAACATAATTATCGACTGTTAAGATAGATATGTATCGACGAATCTTAGCTTACGTAAGGATATCGTATGTACGTCATTTGTGAACCTTGCCTTGGAATATTGCTCCCGTAATTTATCTAACTTTTAATAAAATAAACTTGAAACCTCTACAACGACTGCAACGATCGACCCACAAGCTATGAGAACGGGAATAGCATTGCCATCAGGCCAACATACGAGGTCCAACAGTGTTCCTTCGTCGCTTCGAATCCCTTCTGATGTATTTACTAACCAAATTAAATAGAACATAACTATTGGCATACATGCCATTAGAAGCATTCGTATGTTATTAAAAGAAGCCCATGTTAAAAACATTTTGAAATGACAACCAATAATGTTACCAAACAGGACATTAATAAATCTTTTACAATAGATAAGAGATTAGACCGCAAACTTAATTGAAGTCGCAAGTCGGAACACAAAATTATCCAAGAAATGGGTAACTATCAAAATATGATATATGGATATTGGAAATTTGATTGGAATCAAAGATTATATATATAATAGATAATAAAACAGCCGGTCGTACTGACTGAATCAAAGACACCGTCGATATCTTATAATTGTATTCTTAATATTATATTACATTAAAACGCAATTTTTAAATAAATTTATTTCACTTATAAAAGGCCCTTTTTGAACAGATGAATTTGGATACCGATAATAATAAACGTCCATGTGTTCCGTGTTGCTAACGGCCAATTTTTTCTCCACCTGATTTATTACATATATTTTTAAGAATGTAAAAATAATTAAATTTAAATATATTTTTAGTGAGTACATTTTTTTCTTGTTGTATGCTTCGCTAAAAAAATACATTTTTCATATTATAAATAAATTAGCCAGTAATTTCTGAATGAGGGTTTTACATAATTCTAAATAAACTGTATTTTAAAGTATGCCCCTAAATTCAGTGTTCCTTTTGGCATAGGCCTTTTTTTTTGTCGCAGGGGAATGCATTTACGCATACCACCCGATCCCTTGGGGGATCGAATGATTATGTGGGACTCGCCAGCGATAAGCCCCGTTCTACCCACTAAACCTACTGCGATACCCTCTCCGTCAAAAATCAGGCGCCCCAGGGTTGCTATTCGCATTCTACTGCGACGCCTCGACGGTCAGCCCGCTAAAACAGGCCTTGGGCGTCTCCCGGGTATGGAAGACACGGCCAGTGCCACACTATGGTCCGGGGGAGGAAGAAGATGCGCATTTCGGCGTCTCCTTCCCCCCGGCCGACGTCTGCGGATTGGGTCGGCGAGACCATCAGCCTCACGTTCCCTCGCCGCGGCTTCCTTCAGCGAGATCACCGATTCGCAAAAGGAGGCCACTGCCAACCAGCATTGGTCACTATCACTTGCTACCCTTGACCATCGAGGCCCCAAAGTCAGCCAAATATCATCTTCCCATCTTTGTGCTGGGCGACCCTGTTTTCTAGTGCCATCTCTTGGGTACCAGAGAGTGACCGGTCCAGCTCCACTTCTGGTGATCTACATTTTTCATATTACCTATATAGTATTTTTCCATATCTTAATAACAATCAACATTTGTACTAACTACTGTGTTAGGAAAAGCGCGGGAGTCTTCGAGTGGTGCAGAATAAAGAATTAACCTATTGAAGACAAGGCTGTATGGTGTAATACCTTTGCCTTTTCCATTATGGAATTAAAAACAGAAAAAAAAACAACTTACTTGTTAGTGTTACTGTCAAATTATTGACAATTTGAGGTTGGAGTTTATAGTTTTGTTTTGTTATTCAATTTATTACATTATTTTGCTTTGAAAAGTGACTACGGTAATTTGCTATTGCAAGATATTAACGAACCACAGAGTCACACAACAAAACAACACAAAATGCCCTATGCTAACCAACCATCAGTGCACATAACTGAGCTAACCGACGACAATGTTAAATTTGTCGTAGAAGATACAGAGCTAAGTGTTGCTAATAGTATGCGTAGAGTTTTCATAGCCGAAACTCCAACAATGGCTATTGATTGGGTGCAGTTGGAAGCAAATTCGACCGTCTTGAGTGATGAATTCCTTTCTCATCGCATAGGTCTTATTCCTCTTATTTCTGACGATGTTGTTGATAAGATTCGCTATTCTAGAGATTGTATGTGCGCCGACTTTTGTACAGAATGTAGTGTCGAATTCACCTTGGATGTCAAATGTACTGGAGATCAAACAAGACATGTTACAACTGCAGATTTGAAATCCAGTGATCCTCGCGTTGTACCAGTTACATCCAGACATAGAGATGAAGATCAAGCAGATTATGGAGAACTTGATGAAATCTTAATTATTAAATTGAGAAAAGGCCAAGAATTGAAATTACGAGCATATGCTAAAAAAGGCTTTGGCAAAGAACATGCAAAATGGAATCCTACCGCAGGTGTGTCGTTTGAATATGATCCAGATAATATAATGAGACACACTTTATATCCAAGACCTGATGAGTGGCCTAAGAGTGAACACACAGAACTGGATGAGGATCAATATGAAGCAGAATTCAACTGGGAGGCTAAACCCAATAAATTCTTTTACAATGTAGAGTCATCCGGAGCATTAAAGCCGGAAAATATAGTTCTAATGGGTATTGTTGTATTAAAAAATAAACTTTTGAATTTACAAATACAATTAGCACAGGAAACTCAAAATGATGCTTTAGCAATTAATTAATAATAATGTTTTTAAAAATTAAATAAATGTATGACTTGTATTCACAGTTTTATAACCTACTAGTGACCCGCTCTGGCTTTGTTTTACAGTTACTTTCTCTACTATAATATGCATGTATAATAACATATAAACCTTCCTCTTGAATCACTATTAAAAAAAACTGCACCAAAAACTGTTGCGTAATTTTAAAGATATAAGCATACATAGGGAAAAACAGACGGGGAGCGACTTTGTTTTATACTATATTGTGATGATGAAAAAATGTATGACTTCTATTCAGTTATATAACCTATGTTACTTTGGTATATCTAAATATAAGTTCAAATTATAATTATTAAAAACAATCCTTATTTGTTGTTCAGTTAAGAAATGTTGTGCTGGTCATTGAGTTTATATTATAAAATATAATACTGGTTTGATATAACATTGACAATTTATCATGTCAGAAACAATAAATTGAATTTCTGTACTTTCTAATGAGTTTCAAAAATTTTTGTCTTAATATAATAAGTAACAATTATCAAATAAAAAGAAAACATAATAACAATAAGAAATACAATGGTAAGTAAAAGATTATTCACATGTGAGATGATATAAATGTAAAATTTCTAAACAATATATTACATTTCAAAGGTTGACATAGAATCAGTTGAAACACCTCATATATTATCATTTAATGAAATAAAAGAAGCAGTGGAAAGAATTGAAGATGGAGTAATACATACACCTCTTTGTGTAAGTGGACTCAAAAATTTCCTTAAACTCAGTGTTACTCATAATAAATTTATTTTTTTTATTAATAGGAAGCAAAAATTAGTAAATACATGGACTACAATATTTATTTAAAATGTGATAATCTACAATATATGGGAAGGTAATAAGATTTCTATTCCATAAAATTACAAATATTCAACATATTTTAAAAAATATATTTAAATTTGTTTTTAACAAAAATTCTTCATACCTAATACATGAATGAAAAAGAAATAAAATTCATTTTCCGTTTCATTTAACAGTTGCTCTGAGCGTGGAATTCGAAATGCTTTTGTTGCTCGAAACGATGAAATGTGTGAAAAAGGAGTTATAGTCGCTTCAAATGGTAACACTGCATTGGGAGCTGCCTATCATGGAGGATCTCTGGGAATACCTGTACCTATTTAATTTTATTTACTGTATTTATAAACAAATTGAAGTGACCAGCCTCTACAGTTTTAGGACAGGATATTTTTTCCATGGGATTTGAACTGATGACTTCTCATATTAAACCCAACAATTGGGGTAATGTTGCTTAACATTTATATTAAACTCTTCCTATAATTTTGGTTTAAATATACTAATAGAATGTTAGGTACTTTCTAGCTCATATGTTGTAATGTTTGTTCGATATCTGTCTAGTAGTTTCTGAAATTGGCTCAGCTCAAAACTGAAATGGAAATCTAATGCAAAATACTTCTATTTATATGTATTTTTAAAATTCAAATAACACTAAAAAATTTTATCAAAATAGGTAACGGTGTTTTTGCCAGATCGTAGTCCACAATCCCTGACGCAGCGTTGTGCTGAACTCGGAGCGGATGTTGTGTTGTTCGGCGACAGTCTCGAAGACACATTGAACTATGCTAAAAAAGTTAATCGCGATAAACAACAGATATTGCTCAGGTTATTAAATACTACGTCGTTATTATTATGATGAAAAAATAATAATTTTATTAATTATGTTTTCACTCTTTTATGCCCTGCAACGCATAAAAGAGCTCTCATATTTGAAGTGAAAACTTCTTTAGCGGCGTTGTGTTTCGTAAATTCGTAAGCGTCAGGACACGAGACCTGATCGAAAATTCGTTAGACGCAAGTTGTGTACTTTTTTTTTAATATTGTTCTTTGGGTTACCATAGAATCATATTTTCTTTCCAAAGTCCCGTGACACGTTCTGGTCTCGCCGCTCGGTGTGTAAGCCAGACCTCAATGTGTTCTTTGGGAATATGCAAAAATGCACAACGTTAATGTTTAAGTTTTCACTTCTGCCGGCACTACCCCAGTGCAACCCGTTTTTTTTTCATGCTCGAAGTCAAAAACAAGATAAGAAAGAAATTATAATAATAAGTGAGATCAGATTATTCATGTATAGGCAAACTATTTATGAGTTATGGTTTGATGAAGATCAAGAGCTTAACTAGTGAAGAAACAACAATCAAATTCAGAAAAGAATGATTTTTTATTTCTTTATATGGAATAAGTACAATTTCACTAAAATTATCATAATTTATAAGTAAATTTATACAAAATTTAGTTCTGATGACCCATTAATGATGGCTGGATTGGGCACTGTGGGTATCGAGATCATTACTCAACTGCCGGAAGCTGACGCAGTGATCGTGCCGGTGGCTGCTGGTGGACTGCTCGCAGCAACCCTCGTAGCCTGCAAGAAGCTCAAGTGTACTTGTTTAGTATATGTATGATATTATTGTTTTCGACAAATACATGTACATCTCCTATAAGCTCAATTAATAGTTCAGAATAAATAACTATTCTTCAGGGAGCTGAATGTTCAAAGGTTCCGAAAATGATGAAAGCATTACAGGCTGGTCATCCGGTATCGATACCGGTCGTACCAAATTTGGCTCAAGGACTTAACGCTTCCAAAGTAGGAGAAAATGCATTTGCTACTATCAAGGGACGATTGGATAGAATGGTAAAAATAGCGATTCACTTTATCGTAATTAAGATTTAATTCTAAGAACGACCATTTTAATTTTAAAAGCGCGCGTAATATGATATATACGCAATTACGCATATTTGATCTTCTTCGCGATCGGGAAATGTTCTCTTTTTATTATTATATCAACTAGCATTTTTTTAAATTAAGAACCCGCTCCAGCGCAAGGGAGAAGTTTCATGATGTTAAAAATACTATATAACTTAATAGATATTAAAAATACTATATAACTATATATAACTTAATAGAAATGAAATATAGATCGAAAAAAAAAATTGAAATCCGCCAATAAATTATTGAGAAACACATTATTTAATTTTACGTATTTGCGCGGAACGATTGTGGGTCGCTGAGGTCATTTCACCTATAGTCGAGATCGTCGCACCAGAGCGCTAGCGCTGCTTGTAGATGTTTTACGTACAGCTGTTTGTTGAATATTTAGAAGTAGTGCAGTTTTTAATTTTAGTATAATGGAAGAATATTTCGTAAAAGGACAAAGTAATTATTTATCTAAAATTGAATTATACGCAGTGATGGAATTTTTTTCTTCAAATCTGTTTTATGTTAATGCTGTAGGCATATTTCATAGCCTCAGCCATTATTATAATAAACGAAACACAACACGAGCGACGCAAATAACAGCAATGTGTAAACGTGCCCCGCGTCGACTAGGTGAAGTGACGTCACACGCTGGCCTGCCGTATGAAACGTAATTATTGTTACAGGCGCAACTTTAGAGTCCTCCATAACTTTTTCATTTGTACAGATACTTTAATTGTTACAATTAATATATTTAAAAAATTGTAAACTTCTCCATTAACCATACAAGTTATATAATTACACACAACCTATATTTTTTTTAAATTTAACCAATAAGTTGTTCATTGCAGTTAGTAGTTGATGAAGCTTACATTGCTCGTGCTGTAATAAACATATTAGAAAGAGAACGTCTCGTAGCAGATGGAGCCGGAGTTTGCGCGTTAGCTGCTGTGATGCAGGGTCTTGTACCAGAATTAAGAGGAAAACGGTATTTAGTGATAGTACAAGAATCGTAATAATACTTTCGTTGGTAAAGCATTATACTGATCAGAGATCCATTTCAGCGCTGTTTGCGTTATCAGTGGGGGTAATATTGATCCAGGCAAATTATCACGCACTATTCAGCGAGGACTCGGAGTGAGCGGCAGACTGATGCGTTTTGCCATAGCTCTGCCTGATAACAGCCATGGCCTGGAAATGCTCGCAAAGACCGTAGCAGACAAACACGCAGTACTGAAGAGTTTAGTTACAGAACAGATGTGGGTACACAGCGATATTGGGACTACTTGGGTTTGTATCTTAGATTTATTACACAGGTCTTAAAAGATTTTTTTCAGCTGGACAATTCGATATTTTCCAAGAAATCTTTATAAACATCCCAACTGGAAATTATAGTTATTGAAACCTTTTCTAATAATAATTTATGGAACTGCACAATCCTATGATGCGCCTTCATTTCTAAAGCTACAATTTCGGTTATCATTTTCTAACTATTGTTTTTCTTTCTCAATTTTTTGGAAGTTCAGTATAAAACAGAGTAGTTTACCGCTGTCTGTCTGTCATCACATCTTTTTATGCGGAATTTAAAAAAAAAAAAGTGATTCAAGAAGGTTTATATGTATAATATATGCATATTATAATAGAGAATGAAACCGTGCAAAGCCGGAAACTAGTAAATGATATAAAATGTGAAGTATTAAATTTCTTTCAATGAAAAACATCATACTAAATCTTATTTTCTAGGCTAATGTAGTTGTTGAAACTGCAAATGAAGAGCATGCTTCTGATTTCAAAGATCATCTTCGAGAATTGTATCCTACAATACGTTTTGCAATTGCTGACATAGAAGACAAGCATAAAGTTAACATAAGGTAAATTTTGAAAGCCAATCTTAATTCTTTAAAATTTGTTTCTCTGTATGGATTTATTGGGAAATTTTTTAGTTATATAAAATAATAAATAAAAGACAAAAATTTGGATTTTCTTTTATTTAAACTTAATCATAATTATGCGACAGGATCATCACCCTTTGTTGCTCTTGTGTAAATCACCTGGCCATGATGCTGAACTACTTGTTTGATTAAGCCTGCAACAATTACTACTGTTATAATAATTATAGTATATATTTAATAATTATGCTATATAAATAAAGTAATCAGACTCAATATATCAGTTTCATAACTATCATGGTTTTTATAGAATAAAGAGATCATCATAAATATGTTAAAAATAATGTGATAAAATTTACACAAAAATTATTATTAATCCTCACACCTAACAATAATAACATACAATTGAAAAAAATTAACTTTTTAAAACATTAATATAATAAATTATTAGTACTAACATTAATAAAGCATAGAATAGATAAATATAAAGTATTACATAGATAATATCAATGTATAAATCTTTCATTGAACTGACCTTTTTCCCTAAGTTCGATGAGTGCTCTCCTCGCTAGGGATCCTCTAACCTTCAGCCTTTCAGAGACCACAGCTGGTGTGATGAGCTTGTACTGAGGTACTTCCTTGTACAGTTTTTCATATGTGGGTTTGTCAAACAACACCTGGTTGTTTAGCTTGTCACGAACTTTTCCTTTTGACCACTTCTGCAAAATCAATTTATATTAATATAATTTAAGCAGATTTTTCCATATATCTTTTAATGAGAATTCGGCCATCAGACTCAATATATCAGTAAAATTTTGCTCTCATAGTATTCAAGTGTTAAAGAATAATCATTTGGCTTTAAAGTTGAACACATCACGCTGTCACTGGCACATAACCTCAACTAAAGATGATGTTTTCGTACCTTCTTCTTAGCTTTGCCGCCGCTAGATCCTTCCTTCTTCTTTTGTGTTTTCTGAGGCTGTTTAGCCGAGGACTTCGCATCCTTCTTGGGTGGCTAAAACAAAACAATACGTACAGTGTCATTCTATAGCCACGAGGTTGTATGAAAGCTAACTTATATTTAGAAATAATAAATATTTAAACGTAACACTGTTGTTGAACTGTAAATCACTAATTTCTGAAAGATATATTTGTAGATTTTACAACCGCAAACGTTTATTTAGTGATATTTTTATAAAATTTCTATAAGTTGGCACGAGCACTCACCATCTTGAAACCGAAAAGAATTAAAAAACTTGACGCTCACCAGTGTTGCCGATAATAGAATTATAGATTACCCATTTATTATATAAAATTGATTTAACATATTTCTACATTAGATATTTGCATAATTTACGTATTTATATCAAAATGACAATCTGTAAAAGATCTAATTTAAGCATAGAATTTAAAGAAATTCTTCATATGCAATTACGTAGTTATTTTAGTCTTTTTGACGTAATAGATAAAAACACTTTAAACAAGTGTCTTAAAGTTTCCAAACATATTATTAATATATTGGCCACACTAATATTTAAAAATTTAGATAGATAGACCTACATGTACAAAAGTTAAACCGATAGTCTCAAGACATAATGCGTAAAACACTCCGAATGCGTATGTCGGATTTCATTTTATGAATAACGATAAGTTGACTCACTGCCTAAGGTCGCTGACATCTAGACAGACACCGTAACGTTTATATCAAATATTTTATAAAACAATTTTAATATGAAAAATAATTTTAAACTATCGGATACCATATTTAACTTTTTTTTTATTGGTAATATATTATTAATGTAAATTGGTCTTGATACAATACCTCTAGTCCTTTTCTATATTAAATTTTTTTTAATGAAAAAATAGCATAGGGTGATGATAGTGTCTAAACTCAATCATTCCACTGACGATCAGAAATGGTTCATTTTCATCCATAAGAGAGCATATTTAAAAAGTAATTTAGATATGCTATGATAACGAGAAATTCATAGCCACATTCACACTTACACATAAATATGGCTAATGTTATGGCTATAAGCAAATACCGCATTACGTTGCTTCGAAAATCGCATTACTATAATAATTATTAAAACACATGTATAATAAAAATATGTGATTTATTTTATTTATTTATGTTAATATATATAGTTTTCATGTCAGTTACTAAATAATATACATCACAACCTAATAAAACAATTATAAACAGTTCTACATTTGTGACTGTAATGATTCATAATATGCCAATTCTTCATCAGTGACTGACGGCCGGAATGTCTCCACTCCTTGCAAAAATTCTGATACCCCTATTACTACAGCATCGCTGGTAAGATCACTTTCTTTGATATTACCTGTAAATATATAAGCATATTAGTATTATTAGTGGTCCTGAAGTGGTGGAAATTAATTTAATATTTGAGTTTAAATGTAAGTAGTGAAGCACATTGTGTGTTAATTTACGATTGAGACATAAACACATTCCATAATATTATTAACAAATTATATTTAACTTATGACTATTGACAGATAAAAGCTATACAACAGTTGTATATGTGGTAAACTATTGTTAATTAAAAACGGAGAAAGAAGTTGTCTACACGCAGAGTAAAAGTATGACGGTTTTAACTTTCTCCTGGGGTTATACTTTAGACTCGGGAGCTTCACAGTTACTGCGAGAATCCTCACGATGTAATAATCATTATTCTGTCGTGACGGTGTATTTATTTTGCAACCCCTACTTCTTTGATTTGTGTTTATTATTTGTCCAACATTCAAAAAAGTAAAAATGCTACTCATATCAATCCTACCAACATCGAATAACAGGATGCTACTCAAATTATAAGTGTTGCCAACATCATAATTAACACTATGTATGTTACACATAATTATAAAACATATTATGTAAAAACATTGATTTTCTACACTCCATCTGCATATTCCAGTAATTTGCTAAAAATGGGATATAAAGTATTCGTATTACATAAAATTCTAGATAAAAAAAGAAATAATATAATATTTATATATTACCGCTTTGTAATTTATGAACAAGTCCCCTAACAGCTGCAGACCTAGCTGTGGAGACAACCTGCAACAAGTCAGCACCAGTGCATTGTTGTGGTAAGGCTGAAGCCACATCTTCTAAATTCACTTCTGGGCGGAGTGTGTAACTGTTGGATTTAAATATAAATACAAAACTATAATAAGTTACGAAATAAATAAAGAAATGATATATAAAAAAAGTTATAAAAAATAATTATAATTAAATTTTAAGTCCAGTCTCTTACAAAAGTCATTTTGTACAATATATTTTATGGTTTAATTTTTAAGTTACCTTCTGCAAAGAGCTTTTAATACTGAGGTTTTCTCACTAAGTCCCGTGTAAGGGCCGACGTATATCAGTTTGTCCAATCGACCCGGCCGAAGTAGAGACTGCTCTAATAGGTCTGGTCTGTTAGTTGCACCCATTATGAACACAAAACTTGTTGAATCTGCATCTAAAAGTTTTATAAAAAAGAGGATTTAAGTGTAAATGCTGTTTAGATTATTTCCAAATACAGCACATATAATAGTGTTTTTGTATTAGTGAAAAATCAAAGTTTTTAAAATTTTTCAAAAAATCTCCAGCAGTCGGATTTGCACAAATCGTGCTCAAATTTTCAGGATCGTCTCCTTTTTAGGTGTACTTTCAAGGAAAAATGAGCATCAAAATCGCTGACTCTAGCGCGCACATTTTAATCGAGAATTAATGAATCTGCCCATATATATATGTCCATAATAATTACCTTCGCCACTAGCAACGCCATCCACCTCAGCAAGCAACTGACTAACGACCCTATCGCTGGCTCCCCCGGAGTCTCCTGCCGCGCCTCGCCTCGGAGCCAAAGCGTCCAGCTCGTCCAGGAACACTATGCAGGGTGAAGATGCTCGGGCTGCTTCGAATACTGTTCAAAATTTAAAAAAACGGATTAAATCATGTAAACAAATACACTAAATATATACAATTTATATAATTACCTTTCCTGACATTTTCTTCAGATTGTCCAATATACATATTCAGTAGTTCTGGTCCCTTTACACTCATGAAGCTTACATTTAACTCAGTACTAACAGCCTTTGCTACCAGGGTTTTTCCACATCCAGGTGGTCCATACAATAATATACCTAATGTTTATGAATATTTAGTAAATAAATAAAATATTGCTTAAAGATTATTGATAGAAGAGTATATATTTATTAAGTTTAAAATATTCAGAATAACAATCTAATTTTTATTGAAGATGTAATTTCGTCATTCATTGCATTCTAGTCGACCGGCCCCCAGCATTTTAATTTTCAACATCAACATAATTTATATAATATAATTACCTGATCTTTTTAATGAGGACATTTTGAAAAGATGAGGGAATTTAATAGGAAATTCTATAGTTTTAAGTAACTCCTTCTTAAGTTTTTCTAATCCTCCAATATCCTCCCAATAGACTTTTGGAATTTTCGGCGCATCTAAATGTTGGCTCTGTAAGTTTCTTATTGATTCTGAAACAATAAATTATTATTTATGTTGGATATAAAAAACCTTACCATTCTGACAAGACGAAAGAGTTGAGATTATGATATAGATGATACTTGCCTAAAGCTTTATTAAAATCTTCTTCTTGAACAATTCTCAAGTTTGGATCCTGTGACATTAGCAATGGACATTTCATCTGCTTAAGATATGATTCTCTCAAGGCAAAGTGCACGAGTGTGTCCAGGTCTCCATGGACAAAGGTCTCAGTTTTAGAAGCCACTCTATACAAAATATCTTTAAGATAAACATCTAATTGTTTTTCAGAGTCTGCACTTAAATCACTTTGCTTGATTGCTCTACAGTCAATCTGTGATTCGGCAACATTTAATTTCATAACAGAAGCATACCACAGAAGCATTTCATATCTTTGTTGCAAGTTAAGTTTAGGTATATGTATTTTTTCTAGAAATATCCTCATCATATTTGGTTTTAAATCAACTTTATCTGTTATTGCGATAAACATAATTAGATGTTTTGTGTAATTTTCATACAAATCTGTTATTGAGTTTGTGAAGTATTCCATCACTCTGAAGTCTTCATTGTTTTCTGCATCTACTGCAAAAACCTATACAATGTTAATTTACAATAAATTAATCTTCTTAGAGAACTGTTAATTATATTACAGATGGTAACACCAATTATTTATAGACAACTGTATATATTTATAAATCTATACAAATAAATAGAATTGGAGTCTGTTTGTTATATTAAAATAACCCTTTTTTACCAAGTGCATATGGATGTATACACAGTACATATACCAAGACAACATTTTTTTTACAATTTTAGTCTGTCCGTCTGTTTGTTCCAGCTAATCTCTGAAATGGCTGGACCGATTTTGACGGGACTTTCACTGGCAGATAGCTGATGTAACAAGAAGTAACTTAGGCTACTTTTATTTATGAATTGTATAAATAATCTAAGTATGAATTATTAAGTGTATGAGTGATTTGAATACACATCAGCGAAGCGAGGGAAGGTCAGCTAGTTATAAATAAATTAAATATAAATTATACCAATTCATGATATGTATTATACATTATATCATGCATACAAAATTTTAGGAAATAATTAGTGTAAGGGTACTGAAGGAAGAAATTATACAAATTTCTAGTTAAAGTGAAGGTTTACTTTCTAAGATTGTCAGTTTTTATATTCCTAAAAAGACACCCTGCCTGGTTTTTCAATCTCCAAAAAGTACGTAAAAAAGTTCAAAAGTTTTACAGGTTACCTCTTTTACAGGTTAAACATTCGTGCAACTTTGAAATATTGACTTATTTCTAGCACAGTGAGTAAAAAAAAATTACTAACTCTCACTGCATAAAATATAGTGCCAACAAAAAATAAAGAGCTCATCCTTCTCACTATAATAATTTTTTTATATATAAACTTATGATTTTATTTGCACTCCTCTGTGGGTCGCAACCCACAGTTTACAAAAACAATGATCTATATTTATAATCTTTTATATGCTTTGAATAAATTAGATCATAATTTTAATATTTTTTATAGACTGTTAGTCCTATATTACTTACATCAAAATTGTCCATTAAAACAATTACAGGTGCAGCTGCTTTAGCTTTTTGTATCATTGAATTTATTTTACTTTCTGTCTGTTTGGCTGTTGAATTTTGTATTGTGTTGCAGTCAACATGCAAACAATTTAGACCTATAAATAAATAACATACATTATAAGTACTAAATAATATTAAAAAATAAAATATTACCCATTAGAATATGATCTGGGTAGGGGATCTGTTCCCTGACTGGCTGGCACCCACCAGCATGCGAATCCGACCACCAAGTGTCATTGACCGGTCTAGTTGCATGTGGGACAGATCTACTCCCTCCCTGTCCCATCCCTTTAATGCTGCGGTTCCAGTGTACACCGGGTTCTTGCTCTGGGTCTACTGAAATGCAGCATTCTTGTTTTCGCTCTCCCTCCTCACTATATCTTCGAGGCGGCAATACATCGGCAAAATAAGATACTCTCTAGTTTTGCCGATGACCATGGATGACGGTGGCCACTTTCCATCAGGTGGAGCGTCTGCTTGTTTGTGTCTTATATGTTATAAAAAAAAACAGACCAGACCAGTAAACTCACCATTGTATTTGGCCAAAGTCTTAACTAGCAAATGTCTCCCTGATCCAATTGTTCCAGTTAGAAGCAGCATTGGTATTAAAGGACTTGGTAATGATGCTGATAACTCATCTATAATTTATAATTACATTATGAGAATATTAATGCTAGTCTTACTTGACAAAAGTTCTATACAGTGTTTTAATTTTAAATAGAGGTTTTTCTTGTTAAGATTTTAGTAATTACCTATTTCTCCATTCAAAAAAAGGTTTACAGTTTCTTGCATAAGGTTAAACTTTTCCTTTAATCCATCTGGACATAAATGTATACTCTGATAACTGTCTGACCTGTCAATTTCAAAATACTGATTTTTTGGTTTTATTTCATGAGTATTATCTCCTAACGTCAACTGAGTCACTCCTTTTACTATATAAAATGAAGGTATTACATTACTCGGTATATTTGTAATAGATTCTTCCCCTTGCAACTTCTTGCATTTAAAATACAATCTGCCCAAAGATTCCACTAAGTCCAAATACTTATAATTGTATTTTGATAATATTGAAGGTGTTAGATCGATACTGATAATGTCATCAGGCGAAACAACTTTTGGTATTTCAAAATGATTGCTAAGTACTTCTTTAAGGAAGTCATTTTCTAAATCATATTCATTCACTATAAGATTTATTTCAGCAGATGCCGCAATCTTTGTTGAGTAGTCAAAAGAGCTTATTGGATGAAATGATACTTCAATATCTGTACTATTGTTAAGTCCAAAGGTTGAAAGTATGTTTAAATGTTCCTCTTCATTTGTATAAGCTATATGTTCATTTACCAACTTAGATCCAATAATAGGAACAATTCTTTCATTTTCAATCTGCGGCTTACATTCCTTCCGTAGTTTTTTATGAATTTCAGATGTTACAAAATTTAAATTATATTTGAAAATCATTTTATCCCTAGAATCCATTGACTTATTTATATTTTTTCTTTTTGCATCTGGAGCAACTTTCATAGTAACCCACAAAACACCATTATCTTTATAGAAGAAATTTTCCACTGTCATCTGTATGAATTGCTCCTTAGGGATAATAATACACTTATGAGAAAGAACTGGTAATATATCGTCGTCGATGTGATCCTTTAAAAGGGATACAATAACATTTTTTGGCAGTGTATTGATAGTAAAAGCGTACATATTTCTGCAGTTTAAATAGCCTTTATGGAAGTAATATCTATATTTAATTGCTAGGAAGACTAAAAACGTATATGTATTGAATTTTGGATATAGCACTTTCAAGCAAAACTTCAGCACCCATAATTTAGCGAAGTCCTCTTCCTTCATACTATTGCATTAAACTTATGGTTACTCTCAATATATTCAGTATATACTATTGTCTTATTACATTACCATTTTTTTATCAAACTGATATTTTGATTTTGATAAGAGAATGATATTTTTTATTTTTCGCTCTTCAGCGAACCTACCTACATTAAACCAAAGATAAACCCCGTGTTCCGAAATACACTGAAAGCACTGGCCAGTGCTCTCAGTGGTCAGAAATGTGTTCCGTTATAAACTTATAACTGTCAGTATACTGGCGCAGTATCATATGGAAATCCATGACGTCATCAATCGACGCCATTTTTGTACTGAAACCACTAGAGCTACCGAGGTACCGGTGCTCCCAGTGTTTTAATCACGTGATCAATATGGTCAAGAATTGATCGCTTGATTCTTGTACTATTGATAATAAATAATTATTTATATTGTTATCTTAAGAAATCGGGCCTTATAAAAAATGTAAAATCGTAATATTATCAAAGAAACCTTTAAACATGAATGACATTGACAGATGACAGTATACATACTGGTCTGCTGTTCCGTTTTAAACAGTGGTCCAGTGTAGCTAACTATAAAGGAACAGCTTTCCAGTGTACTGAAGTGACGTCACACTCTACAGTGCTCCAGTGCATTTCGGAACACGGCCTATATATATCAAAGATTATATACTGTGATTATATATATAATAGTAGGGTTGGGTACAAAATATTGATATGTCAAAATTTGATACTAATTTGTTATATATATATATATATTATATATACCAAATTAGTATTAATTAGTAAATTCGATATTTTTTAAGAGCTCATTACATACATAAAGCAGCACTACTGAACTGAATCATTCTCTTTTTCTATCTCTTGTTAACCCACGATTACCACACCCCTACTACGTATATCGATGTATTTCAAAAATATCGATACGATATATACCGATATATTTTTTTCATTTGCCTATCCCTATAAAATTGATAAAACAGTAGTCTTAGCCCCACAGACATAGTAGTTTCTATATCTATGCTTAGCCCCTTGGGTAGACCTAATTCGGAAATGCGTTCATTTAGGTGAACTATACGAACTAGTTCATCGATGATCTCGCTTGTAACGACATCTAGGACGTAATTCTAGAAGCACTCTGTGGTGACTGGTGGTCATTTTATTTTCTGTGCATATGGCGATTATTGTTGTGTATAAATTGAACGTATGTTTGATATTAGCTTATGTCAGATAGGATACCGCCAAAAAAATAGATTAAGAATATTCTTACGACGATTGTTATTTGGTTTGTACTGTGTGTTAATAATGATGGCTAAAAATTTCAAAAAATCTGAATCTTCAGATGAAGACGAAATATTTTATGTATTATATAACTTTTAATAAAAAGACTTTTGAAACATATTACAGCATATTATTTCTAAATCATTATGAATTTATATTTATATATTTTTTAGGGGGACGACTAAATAATTAAGGCGATTTTAGGGGCTTTTGACACAAATTTTAGGGATAAATATTTTTGAGAGTTGGTAACACTGTCAAATCGTGCTCCGTTGTGAGCGTTTAAAAAATTGGCGGCATTTTTAAAACAACAAAAATGGCGAATACGTAACTAATTTTATTTGATACGGATAGAGATTTATTTCTGGAAGTAAAAGTTTCTGCAGCGCATATATAATTTGAGGTTCAATTAAATTTTAAATATTAAAAAATCAATCAATAAAAATTTTTTTTTTATAATTAATAAGGGGCAAACGAGCAGAAGGTCCACCTGATGGTAAGTGGTTACCGTCGCCCATGGACATCTGCAACACGCGAGGAGCT
Source organism: Limenitis camilla (assembly GCA_905147385.1). NCBI lineage: Eukaryota > Metazoa > Arthropoda > Insecta > Lepidoptera > Nymphalidae > Limenitis > Limenitis camilla. The sequence continues at coordinate 5,049,801 of LR990243.1, forward strand.
GCCGATGCGTTGCCGACCTCTGAGAAACCTGTACACACGCCATTTGAAGACCCTTCTGCTGTAGTCCTCTGGGAATACCTCTGGGGGAAGGTCATTCCATAGCTTGCACGTGCGTGGGAGAAAGGATCTTGACGCACGTACATTACTAGGACGCCAGGCGTCCAAATGGTGAGGGTGGAATTTGTCCCAGCGACTAAGCGACTAAACGGTGGAAAAGAGTTGGGGGCACTAAATCGAATAGTTCTTCAGAACATTCCCCATTGTACAGACGGTAGAAGACACATAGAGAGCCAACATCTCTCCGGAGACTTAAGTCATCTAGACCTTCTGTAAGCATTGGATTGTCGATAATACGAATCGCCCGGCGTTGGATAGAGTCAAGTGGGAGCAATTGATATTGAGGAGAGCCAGCCCAGAGATGAGAACAGTACTCCATTTGCGGACGAACCTGGGCTTTATATAGTAAAAGCCGGTGTCCAGGTGTGAAGTACAGTCTCGCATCTGTTTAGCACCCCTAGTTTTTTAGAAGCCAGTTTGGCTTTGCTCTCCAGATGACCACGGAATTGGACTATATTCGAAATATCGACTCCTAGAATTCCAATGCTGTTACTGATGTGAAGGGGAATGACCTGGAACTTGGGTGCTGTAACAAATGGGGTCTTTTTTGCGGAAAAAGCGTATACCTGTGTCTTCTTGGGATTGAACTGTACAAGGTTAAGTTCACCTTGAGTTCACATTGAGAAACTTGCTCCAAAGAGGTCTCGATTTCAGACACTAGGTTGACTCTATTCGCTTCCACCTCGGCACGAGGAATATTTGTCCGGCCAGTGTAGAGAGCATCGCCTGTACTAACACCTGCATAGCAACGAAAGCTGTTAGATTGCAGCATATCGTTGATATGCAGAATAAACAGTGTCGGCGATAGCACTGAACCTTGGGGTACACCAGCGTTAATGGGCATGGTCTCCGAGCATACTCCATCGACAGCGACCATTGCTTGCTTCGTCCACTAAGAAAGCTAGTTACCCAACTGCATAGTTCCTCGTGAATTCCGTAGGAAGGTAGCTTTGCTAAAAGAGCTTTGTGCCAAACCCGATCTAAGGCCTTTGCAATGTCTAGGCTAACAGCCATAGCTTCCCCCTTGCTCTCAATAGCACCTGCTCAGCGATGTGTGAGATACACTAAAGGTCCCCAGCGCTGCGACATTGACGAAAGCCATACTGCCGGTCGCTGATGAGCTGGTTATCTTCTAGGTAGCTGGAGAGTTGAGTATTTATTACTCGTTCCATTACTTTAGAGAGCCAATAGGTAATCGCAATGGGGCGGTAGTTAGATGAGTTTGTACTATCACCCTCTCGGGGATAGGGTGCACAATGGCTACCTTCCACGAAGATGGGACTATTCCTGTAGTGTACGATAGCGAATATAGGCGCTTGAGTACCGAAGTTAACTCAGGAGCACAAGTTTTAAGCACTAAATATGAATATAAAAAATAATTTAATCAATATAAATGTATTAAGAATAATATAATAATTTAATACATTGAAACAATTTTACGTAAAATCATTTTTACTTACAAAAATCCTTTCGCGATACTGAGATGAATTGTTAGAATATTAAATATTTATAATCTTTAATCCTACTAATATTATAAACGCAAAAGTTTGTAAGAATGTATGGATGTGTGGATGTTTGTTTGTTACTCTTTGCTAACTGTAGTAGTAAATATTAATCTGGTAAGTTAATTTAATAAACCTAAAACATTTAATAATATCCTGTTCATATTTCTATGTAATATCCTTATCAAAAGTGTATATTATATATTACCTATGAAAATATAAATATACCTTAATCATGTATAACATTTGGAACTAATTCTCATTAAAAATATAAATATAAGCAACTAAATATATTAAACATGGACCGGTGCATTTTTATAACCGAATGATGTCCCTTATATTTGTAAAAGTAATTCTTTTAATATCAAACACAGTATATTCAGAAAACTGTTCGGCCATGTCATAGATTGTTATAATTTTACTGTAATAGTTCTAAGTGTTGCTGTAACAATGTTAGTTTTCTATGATATATTTGGGTAAATCAATTTTTAGGTCAGACACGCTGACTGTGACGTAGAACTACAAATTTCTTGTAAAACATTTTGAAGAAATAATTCAATGACAAGAATTCAGCTCGTTCTCACATATTCTAACTTTCATATTTGTAGTATACACATATTAGATCTTTATCTATGAAATTCCCGTTTTTCATGAAATAAGTTAATGCCCTTTTTTTTATTTTTATCAATCAATGTAATTACCCAAGCAATCAAAGCATTTATGCCAACATAGTAGTAGCTTTTTGATTCCCTTTTTGAAAAAGTCTGCTGGATGGGAGGCAACTAATTCTCTAAAGTTACTTTGAACTGCCTCTCGGTTATTGAATTTTTTCCCTGCCAAGAAGTCATCGCAATTCTGGAAAAGTAGAATTCTGTAGAGGCAACGTGTATAGACAATGTGTTTTGTGACTGTGAAGTGTTTGAGACTATAATAATGAAAAACTTAACTTCGGATCATTATGGATAGAAACTCACGTTAGTAGACCAAGAAATTAAAAATTCAAATAAGATTTCATGTAGACCAAAGTCGAGTAATAAAATTAACTTGTTTAAGGATAAGGTAGTACAAAAAAATTCTAGTTTGTGTTTGATTTATAAGGACCCAGATACGCTATATAATAATTTATTTACTATGATTTTAAATAAATTTAATTACACATTTAAAATAAAAACTTTTAGTAAAAATTTAAAACTGAAATTTAGTGACTGGGCTACCATAGGTATATTTAGAAGTAGAGATAAATTATATGAATTATATGGTATGAGGCAATATAATCGGGATCCAGTATTTTTAGAACGCGTTAGGTGTTATTCTAAGATCTTTAAAAGTGTTTGCATCCAGGCAAAGGCAATTTATATTAGAAACAAAATACTTAACTCAGACGATAAAATAAAGGCTACCTGGGATATTATTAATAGCATAACTGGAAGATCTAAAATAGAAAACGAACCAATTAAATTAAATATTGATAATATATTAATTAATTCGGAAGAAGAAGTGGCAAGCACGTTTGAAAAATTCTTTACTGATATACCTATCAAAGTAACATCTGCATTAAAATCATCGCCCTTAGATGCTATTTCTCTACTTAAAAATAAACTCGTAGGCTATGCTAATTACTTTGAGTTTAAACATATTACTTCATTTGATATTATTAAAAATTTCAGGACACTTAATATAAAAAAAACTGGTGATTTATGGGACATCTCAGTAAAAATATTAAATACAATAATCAATAATATTGCCCCATATCTAGCTAATATTTTTAATAAATGTGTCGATACAGGAAAGTTTCCGGACTTAATGAAGCACAGTAAAATAATACCTCTATTTAAAAATGGAAACAGGAACGATCCCGGTAACTATAGACCAATCTCTATATTACCATCACTGAGTAAAGTTTTTGAAAAGATTATTTTAAACCAACTTTTAGAATATTTTAATGAAAATAAACTATTTCATAGTGAACAGTATGGATTTACTAGGGGTAGGTCAACAACAGATGCTGGAGTTGCTCTTCTTAAGCATATTTATGAAGCATGGGAGAAATCACAAAATGCGATTGGTGTATTTTGCGATTTGTCCAAGGCCTTTGATTGTGTTCAACATGAAACACTTTAATGTATGTTGATGTAAACAGTGCATTATCGCAGGTTCTTCAATGATTTACGGTAAATAACTTAGTTCTTAATGCTAAAAAAACTAAATGCGTTGAGTTTGCTTTACCTAATGTTATAAAACAAAAATTTAACCTACGTTTAAATAATGAAATTTTAGATTAGATGTGGCGGACTCGACGGTATTTCTGGGTATAACTTTAGATTCAAAACTCCAGTGGAACCCCCATCTATCATCTCTAGCGGGAAGACTCAGCTCAGCTGCCTACGCAGTAAGGAGAGTCAGACAAATGACTGATATCAATACTGCTAGGCTAGTTTACTTCAGTTACTTTCACAGTATTATGTCTTATGGCATTTTACTGTGGGGTAGGGCCACGGACATTGAATCCATTTTTATTCTTCAAAAGAGAGCTGTTCGGGCCATTTATAACTTAAGAGCGCGGGATTCCCTTAGAGATGTATATAAAAAAATAGACGTTCTTACAGTCCCATCTCAATACATATATTGTAATATTTTGTTCATTTACCAGAATATTCATTTGTATTCAAAACTACATAATACTAGAAACAGAAATAAACTTGTAACGCCGTACTATCGTCTCCACAAAGTGAGTAATAGCTTCATGGGGCTTGGTGTTCGCATCTATAATAAGATTCCACAACCTATATTAGACTTGCCACTTCAACAATTTAAAACTCGTATCAAGAAGTCATTAATATATAAAGCATACTATAATGTACAGGATTACTTAAATGATGGAGAATGCTTGGAATCTAAGTGACGTTGACTCTCAAGTTAAATGATTTGTATAACAGACTATGTAAACATGGCTTTTTGAAAAGAGCGACTGTTGAGTTTCTGGCCGGCTCTTCTCAACAGAAAACTGCTTTCCGAGCTGGTGGTAGCTTCAGACAAACTAACTGACCGACAAATTTTTGACGTTTCAAAAGTACTTTTCAAAAAAGTCTAATTGAAATAAATAATTTTGATTTGATTTGCAAGGTCTGGTGAGGTGATCGAAGCTGGTTGGAGATGTGCGAGCTTTTCCATCATTGTGTTCAGTTCTTGTTGTTGTTCATGTGCGATTGTCGAACAGAATTCATTTTTCGTCTCAAGTAACTATGCGATGCAATATGCCTTCGTTTATGTGCCTGCTGAGGCTCGACTCGAAGTGCTTCGCGCTGGCGATCATTCAATACGTGGGAACCCGTTTGTCGAGCCAATTCGACCAATATTGTTTTGAAGCTAACATCGAAAGCTGCTGCTAATTCAGCTGTAGATTGAAAATCTTCAGCTTCCACAATCGCCTTCATTGTTGACTTAAGTTTTCGGTCGACCACGAGGTTCATTTCTTAGGTCTAAATTTCCAGAACGAACAGTGGTGCGATCGTTAGTAGTGTTCGCTCCGTACTTATACGTCTTAGCGAAAAAAGAAAATAATAGAATTGAAATAGCAAGTACGGCAGAACGGCAATTTCATAGGTTATATTGTACTTTTCACCTATATATTTATACGTCATATACTTTTTTACATTTCTACTATGATAATTTTAGCTATGTTCCTTACCGTATCAATTTCCTTTAAAAATCAAATTAATATCATAAGTAAAGTATTATTATAGAAATGTAATCCCGCATCCATGTATTGGTCCGACTCGCAGGAACATGCAAAATTATTCACTTCACGCCTACTCATTATATTCTTCAGTGATATACGGAACTATGAAACTATTTATTTATTAATCTCTGATCAAGTTATAGTACCTATAACTATTATGAAAAACGCATGTCTATTGGTAATGTTATGATCGGCAATAAATCAATAAAAATAACATATACATGGAATGGACAAGCTAAGTGAAAAACTATAAAGATTATAACAATGGCTTTCATTCTAATACCTTATCGGATACTTATTATTTCATTGTTATTTAAAAGTAATAAAGCTTGTTTATGGTTTGACATTAGGTATTGTTTATCTTTAGATTATATATAATGAGACTATGTGTGTGCGTGTGTCAGAAATGTAAGTTCGGTTTAGGTTAGCCTTATGTTACCCTAATTACGTAAAGGACGTCCTTAAGCCTACACCTTGGTCACAAGTCCAAGGCACTGCTTAGCTTCCTGTCTGAATAGTACGAGATCGTTATATCGTCGTTATATCCTGACCGTATTGCGCCCGTAGCTTTCATGATCCGCGATCCATTCTCATAATTCTCCGATATATCAATCATCAGGACTTTAAACACATTCTTAATCACTATATTTTCAAAAAACGTTTTTCTTTCTTCACAATATCCGATTTAAACAAGGAATATATATCATAACTGAAACACTCAATTAAAACTATTGTACATTAAAATATGCAACTTGAAATAACTAGCATAAAGTTGACATTTGTTTCCAACATGTAAAAAGAAAAAATCGTTCCGAGCAGGACCGTCGATTAAAGGGGATATTGTCTCTTTCTTCTTTTCCTTGAAGTATGGTCATACTAGTAGAAAGATATACAATCCCCTATAGTGATTGTACTCGTCGAAACGTTTTTGAGTGCATGTGCGCATTCTTAAAAAAATACTTTCATGTTTCAAAACGTACAATGGTCAATTTTGGGGGGAAATGTTCTGATTGACAAAAAAAATAGCGCACGTCCGCGGTCATTTGTCATGGGCCTAAGACGATTGATAATGATAATGTAATATATTGAATAAAGATGTATTTGAGTTGAGAATGAGTGATTTATACCCAGGAAGTGGTTGAAAAATGGTTTGAAAATATTTACTGACACTTGTACGCGAACGTTAATAAGCTCAAACTCAAAGTTGTGTAATTCAATTAGGCTTTTTACAAAGTACGTTTTTCTAATACTTTTAATCCACGCACCACCAACTTATGGAATGATCACCAAATTATTGAGTATATCCGGAACATTACGACATGGGGACCTCTCTCTCTCCTGTAACAAAATAACTTTACACCAAGTAATCCGACTGCTCGTTTGCCTTCCTATTTTATAAAAAAACGCCAGTTTAGAAAGCGATTCTGATAAAAACTAAAAGTTTGTATACATATATAAAATACAACACAGACTTTTCTAATATTTCTACCTAGATAGATTTTTATCTTGAAATAAAGAATTATGATGTTTTTAAAAACTCAATATTATTTACCCAACCTACAGAATTCGTTTATAGGATTTGTTCTTAATCTTAAATATATCTAGATATATGTTGTTAATACAAATTAACATATCTGATACTAACTGATACGATTTGAGGCAGTAACTTATAAATTCTAAGATTTACGTCAACATTTGCAGTATAAAAGTAAACGTGCTGCTTGGTTGACGTACATACGAGTAGATGCAGGGGTACGTTAGTTGAAAATGGAACAATACCAGTACGCTCAAAAAAATTCCGTAAGATTTTTAGAATTTTATATACCACTAGTTAATTAATTATTTAAAACTATGCCTATCATCTTAAACAATCTTCATTATAGTTAAAATAAATACATTACTCTTATCATTAGCGTTAAAATAATAGGAAATAGAGTTAATATCTACTTCCTATTATAATAAATTAAATATGTTGACTTTAATACTTTACAAACAAATAAATAACGATTTAATTACTAATTGTTTACTACATCGTAATTAGGGCTTTATTTGATAAAGTTATCTGTTTGGATATAATAGTTTAAAGTATGTTGGCCCACCTTTAACCTCACCACCCTCTGGTTATCATTATCCATAGGAATTTATAATTCAGTCAGAAATTGGGATCTGAGTTTATAAGTTGGTCTGACTATCAAAAAAATGGTGTTGCAGATAGCCGACTTTGATCCCATGTGTGACAAGGAAAATCCTCAAAAAATTACCTTTGAAGATGTTTCCGCCGCCGCCTTCAGGATAAAAAGTGGGATTATTAAAACACCATGCATTGTAAGTAATTATTTACACCTTATTTTTAATTTTGTATTCGGAATTGCTAGAAATAGTCAGTGATCAAAAATTAAATAACAATCTCAAAAAAAAAAAATTATATGAAATCATTTTTTTACATCACGACCGCTGTATATTAGCGACCCCTCGCGCCTATTTTATATTAGCGACCCGCTTCCTGCTTCGCACGGTTATTTCTTAACTATATATAATATGCATGTATTATACATATAAACCTTCCCCTTGAATCTCTCTATCTATTAAAAAAACCGCATTAAAATCTGTTGTGTAGTTTTAAAGATCTAAGCATACATAGGGACAGACATACTCAAGTGTAGTAAAATTATGGTTTATAAAAACTATAAACCATAATTTTACTACATAAAAGTGTATTTGATTAACATAAGGGGCACTCCACGCCAAGCGGACAGGTAAAAAAATTTGATATTACCGATTTTAGTAATATTTGAGTATGTTCTACCTATACATGTTATTGATACGTGTACCAAATATTTTTCTAATATAATGACTAGTTAAAGAGTTATGGGACTTTGAAATTTTCGTCAACCGGTTGGCATGCAGTATATCAAAGCCTATTATAGAGTCATAAAATTATGTATTAAAATAATTAAACCAATGGATTTATTACTTCATTTACTGAGCTTTTTAATTGTATTTTTGGAAAAGAAAAAAAATATTTTTTGCCCAAAAAAATGCGAATTAATTTTTTTTTCTTCATATTCACAAAGTTAAGCCTTTTGGATTTTTTTTTAATATAAATAGCTAATATTGTATAGAACATTCTTGCCAACTTTTATAATGGACTTAGAAGTGGATTACGAGCTACACTAAAAATACTTCCGAAGGGTGGCGTTCTATGCCGCGCTGCCGCGCCTGATGCCCGCCATTTGCGCGAGCTATGATTATTTCGGTAATTTTACAAAATTTATTGATAAATGGTATTCTTCCCTCTACCTACAAAATATCCAGTTTTATTGCAATATAAATCATACTTGCATCATAATCTATCATGGGTTAGTTACGTAACGAGGTTATCCACCATATCCAATATAAGAGTAGGTATATTGCGAGTATTATATAGCAGCTATTAAATAAATTTATTGCGGTTAATTTCAAAAACTTCTTAGAGGTCATATTACCGGAAATGGAATCTATAAAAGTTACCTATTTATTTAAAAATTTTTTTTTACAGAAATCTCACATGTCCTCCATATACGGCATGGATATTTATCTCAAGAATGACTTCCTGCAACATACTGGAAGGTATTTTTAGCACCTAAAGACTAATTAATTGAATGTTGAAATATCAAAATTATAATGTTTCTTTTGTCATTCAATCAGTTTCAAAGAAAGAGGAGCACGCAACGCATTGTTATTGCTCTCAAAGGATGCGAAAGCTCGTGGGGTAATTTCCGCCTCTCTGGGGAACCATTCTCAAGGTCTTAGTTACCATGCTAAACAACTCAATGTGCCAACTACAGTAGTCATGCCTAATGTAGCTCCTATAATGAAGATACAGAACTGCAGGTCATATGGTTCGAATGTTATCATACATGGGCATAACATGATGGAAGCAAAGTTCCACGCAATGATGTTGGCTAAGGAGAAGGGACTTACTTATATTAACGGGTAAGTTTAACTAAAATATTTTACTGTAATATCTAAACCAATACCCGATTTAAATTGCAAAACAATTACACTAATGTATACTCTTTCCAACTCAGTTACGATCACCCTCACATAATGGCTGGTCAGGGTACCGTAGGACTGGAGATAATAGATCAAGTGCCAGAAGTTGATGCTATTCTGGTTCCGGTGGGAGGCGGTGGATTATTGGCGGGGGTTGCTACTGCGGTTAAACATATTAAGCCGCATGTACTTATCTACGTAAGTGTATTTTTATCACTTACCGTTTACGAATACGAATGTTACCATATTCAATGATTAATGTAGACTCTCAGGATCTCCTATAATAAGAATTATTAAAAAATGTGTGACTAAGTATGAGTTTGTAGCGACAATTAACGCGTTCCGATCATGCCGGCCTTCCTCTGGCATGTAATTCAAGTAACCTGGTCAAACTCAAACTATTTCAATTAAACTTTTTGTTAAACTTTTTTTAACACCTCAAAAATTATCGGCTAGTAAGTTTATCTCAAGCTACCGCTTCATAAAACTAATTCAACAAAAAAAGTAAACGAAAAATAATGACGCTAAAATAGTTTAAAAAAAAGGATTTTTAATTTCTCTCTTTCTTTATTGAATAAAAAATCATTAAAACACGGTAAATGTCTTTATAAAAAATATAGGAGTTTTCTTCGATTTGCATTGTATTCCCTTATCAGACTTTGATGTGGTGGACTGAGAGCAACTTGAAAGTATACTTACTCTTTCTATAAGTAAAAGAATAGAACTTCCTACTTTTGTGAAGTCGTTTAAAAATAATTTATCGAATATCCATTGCTAGGTAACGTGTCTGGAGTACATTAACTTATTGTCGATAATTACATTTTACTAGCATTCGAATATTTAATACATGTCATTAATGTAGATTAATAAATAAATCGCATTTATAAATACATAATCTTTATAAATATATTTCTGCATATTAAATTATTTCTGTCTTTCTTGGAATAAAACTTATTTACTAAAAATAAGAGCGATAATGTGTCTTTTTTCCTCGTCATTTTTAATGTTTTTAGATATGAAAATAACCCATGACTTAAGATGTAAATAATTGTTAATTTACTTGTTGTAACTTTTTTTTTTAGGGCGTGGAAACAGAAAATTGTCCTAGTATGGAAGTTGCCATAAATAATAAAGAGCCAAAAAGTGTGGAAATCCGATCTACTTTGGCGGACGGTCTCGCTGTACCAACAGTCGGATACAACGCTTACGCTACCGTCTTACCCCTAATTGATAAATTAGTAAGTATTAAATACATTAGTTATTATTAATCGTTACATTGATGACTTTATTTAATATATATTATAATAAGTTTATCGAATAGCAAATATCAACTAGTGGCTAAAAATAAACATTTCAGTTAAAAAACTTGAATGAATGTAAATAAAAGTGAGATATAATATATTTCGAGATAAAACTTTGATAGCATACTATGAAACAATAATAAAACAAAACTTATATACGTATGTTATATTATATGCGTCATCGGTGATAAACTCTACCTTTTGTTGTTGGTACACTCTATTTTTATTTTTTAATACATCTGTTATAGTTAAACAATCGTCATTGTAACTTGTCATGTTATCCAATGCGGGCATGAATTTCATCTATTTTTTATTCATAAAAATATTTTTTTTAACCTCAGCGAAAGGAAGTCGGACCGCTAATATGTACGCTGTAAATGGCTGCGAATATTACTTTTGCCCCGAGTGGCAAAATAATTCGGACCCTGCATTAACTCCAGCAGATCCATTCCAGAAAGTTAATTATTATAAGAAATTAATATAACGCATTTGTCAGACTCCTACTATCACTACATAGTATATAAAACAAAGTCGCTTCCCGCTGTTTGTCTGTCCCTATATATGCTTAGATCTTTTAAACTACTCAACGGATTTTAATGCGGTTTTCACCAATAGATATATAGTGATTCAAAAGGAAGGTTTTATATGCATATCATAGAAGATAAACCGTGCGAAACTGGGGCGAGTCGCTAGTATTTAATAAAAAAATTAGAACAAGAAATAATCAAATAGTATAGTTGTCTTTGAGAACAGTAAAATACCTGCGTGGCCTTTATTGAACGAGAAACGAGTAGAGAGAATGTATTACCTTATTAATGAAATATTTCTTTCCGCATATTGATATTTTTTCTTCTACCTATTCGTATATGAAAAGAAATTCCACAATTATTGTTTCAGTCGGCCATCAAGTAGATTTGGAACTATGTATATTCATAAATATTTTAAATAATCTTAATTTGGTTTAAAATTATTTTTATTAATTATTTAAATTTTGGGACCTTTCACAAGAAAAAAAAAACTAGTGCTAATATATAAGTTTTACACTAACAGATAACAGTAAATGAAGACTGGATCGCTCGAGCTATCCTGCGTCTAGTGGAACAGGAGAAATATGTGGTTGAAGGTGGTGGGGCGGTAGGTGTGGCTGCTATTATGGCGGGCTTAGTACCAGAATTGGCCAATAAAAAGTGAGTTTAGTGCCTCGTTTAAATAATTAAAAAAAATATAGCTCCCAAACCAAAATGAGTAGTAGGTACAGATGCACAATAATTATAAATACAGAATAAGTAGTGCCCGCTGTAGGTGATGAGTGGCTGTGCCCCCGACATCGTCCGCGTTTCATCCCCTAATTTTATTTTACACCCTTGATTGAGATTAAAATTTTTACTATCTTTTAATTTCGTATTTATTTATATCGAATCAACAGTCTTAAAAATAAGTTTCAAACTTCTAGGTCTAGAAATGACGATACATACTTCCACCACAACCTTTCACCCCCCCCCCCCCCCCCCTTCCCTTTTAACCCTTTTCTCGCATTAAAACGTAGCTTATATCCTTTCTCAGACTCTAGACTATCTGTATACCAAATTTTATTTGGTTCAGTGGTTTTGAAGTTAAAGCGCGACAGACAGACAGAGTACATCCGCATTTGTTTATTATTTTTGATGAGAATTTTAAAACTTGCTATTTAAAAGGGTTGAGAAAATAATTAAACTTTACATTTTAAACAGCCCCTAAATAGTAGCAAGATTATAAATAAAATTTATTCGTTTTAAGCGAAAAAAAGAACTCTAAACAATAAAAATAGCTTCTTGGCTTTTTAACATCAAAAGCTTGGTTTGTAACATTTTTATGTAATAACCATCTATTACATTTTAGAGTAGTCTGCATTTTATCTGGTGGCAACATCGACACGACAATCCTCGGTCGATGTCTGGAACGAGGTTTAGCGGCTGAACAACGTCTAGTGAAATTCAAAGTAACAGTCAGTGATCGGCCCGGAGGTATCGCGGAACTCTGTAAGCTCATTGCTTCTATTGGCGTGTCCATTAAAGACATCATGCAAGAACGAGCCTGGGTCTTTGGGGATATATTTAGCGTTCGCGTAAGTTAAATAGAGAATAATTATACTTTCACTTCCTATTAGTACTAATTAGAGAATTTTCTTAAATGATATCCTTTCTACGTATCTATATACTAATATATAAAACTGAAGAGTTTGTTTTTTTGCTTAAATGCACTAATCTCAGCAACTACTGGTCCGAATTGAAAAATTCTTTCAGTGTTAGATAGATAGCCCATTTATCTAGGGAGGCTATATGGCAGAGTAGCGTGTGTGGGTGATGATAGCGCCGGTAAATCAAACTAGATATCGTCAATCTATAAGTTTATTGTTTACTAGCGGCCTGCCCTCGCGTCGCTCCGGGTATTTAAAGCAATATTATAATTGATGTCCTTAAATTGTCATTCTGTAATTGTGTAGTTTTTCATTATTTTAAAAAAGAGAGAGAGTAAGAAAAAATTATAAAAAGAAAAATAATAGAAACAAATATAAAAGAAAAGCGACAGATGATAAAAGAGGGAGGACAGAGGAGGATAATTCTGAACAGATAAAAATAAATATTAAAGAAAGAAAAAAGAGAGAGGATGAGAAACAATGATAGTATTATAAGAGGAAGAGAGACGGAAATAATATAGACTTCTCTCAGTGAAAGAATTTTTTAAATTGTATCAGTAACAACAAAATGGCCATTATTAATTATAAAATGTATATGGCAACACTAAATCACCTTTGTCACTCACGAATAGTGTAGTTTTCAAACAGTGAAAGAATTTTCAAAATCGGATCAGTAGCAACAAAATGGCCATATGGCAACACTAAATCACCTTTATCACTCACGAATAGTGTAGTTTTCTATCAGTGAAAAAGTTTTTTAAATCAGATTTGTAGTTCCTGAGAAACTCTTCAATTTACAAAATGATCACCTTATGGCACTTCAATGGCCATATCTTTTTAATTAGAGAATTTATGGCAACACCACGTAGCCTATGTTACCCGGAAAGGATGTAGCTGCCTATCGGTGAAAGAATTTTCAAAATCGGTTCAGTACTTTTCGAGCCTATTCGCAACAAACAAACATACAAACAATCAAATCTTTCCTCTTTATATAATAGTGTAGTAGTGTACATAATAAACAAAGTAGATTGTATAATAATATTATATTAATTATAATTCAAATGGATTACATAATAATTACTTAGGAATGATACACAATATACGTGAGTCGTGAGGACAACGGACGGCAAGGAAGAAGAGAAGTGTCAAAGTCACATTTGTAGTGTTGCCAATGTGAAGTAATAAAAAACAAATATTGTCTGTGTAATAGCAACAGGCTATAGGCTTTATATCATCAGACTAAGACCAATAGGAGCAATAGGATGATTACAGGCACGAATTAACAATGGTTGGCTAGTCCATTGATAAAATGCTTCGGTATTAACCTCGCCTTTGGAACCTGGCAAATGTCAAATTAATTGACACTATAATTTAATCTGTTTTTTATTTTAAAGTCATTAGGTTCTTTTATTAGTAAGTCTAAAATAAATTAAAATTTTAGGTAAAAGTTGTGTGCGAGACGCGGGGTCCTGATCATATGCAACAGCTTCGTGAAATAATCACAAGTACTTATAAGGAATGGTACTTCTCCAGAGAAGGGAATGAACGAGAACGCAGGGGGAGCACAGATTCATTAGATGATGTCTCTAAATAATTTTAATTTAATAATAAATATGTAATGTATTGCATCCTCCGACATTTCATTTTTCGTAGTAAATATGTTACTAAATCATTTTATAAATTATATTTTAACTTAGATAAGACTCAAAATTAAATATATTCATTAAATTAATTAATTGAGTGTTTTTCTTTATATATGTCCGAATTTGGAGATTTATTAATAACTTTTCAGAAAGCCATCTTTACATAATTTGTTATACAAATGATTTAGCTTGAGAGTCAACTTCACTTAGATTCCAAGCATTCTCATCATTTAAGTATTCCTGTACATTATAGTATGCTTTATTTATTAAAGATTTTTTGATCCGAGTTTTAAATTGTTGAAGTGGCAAGTCTAATATAGGCTGTGGAATCTTATTATAGATGCGAACACCAAGCCCCATGAAGCTATTATTGACTTTGTGGAGATGAGTCTTTCTTTATTAGTAGCTTTGCATTCATTATATTTACCTATACATTGTCTAATATTGTCACCATTATTGGAACACTAGTTACTAGTTCTTAATTTGAAATAAATATAAATCAATACAACATCAAATGTATTGACATGTAACTGTCACATATTTTAGAAATTTGAACAAATTGTAGTATAAATTTACAAAAATTAAATTAAGCACATCAATATGAAATGTTTTAATTAATTTTATGAATCTTATCAATTAATTTGATCAAAATGCAAACCGTAAGTAGAAACACAGATTTGTTAGGTTGCTTGTTGTAAATTATAATAATATTTTTTTTTGTAAAATGTTCTTCCAGGACGTAGAGTTTGACGAATTTTGCGATCCTAATAACCCTAGAAAAATAAAATATGATGATATTTTGGCAGCGTCGCGACGCATAGCTGGCGCAGTTGTAAAAACACCATGCACGGTATTTAATAAAAAATTAAAATTGTGAAAGAAAATTTAGACTATAAAGTAAGGTTAACTATAGTTGTTTTTATCTTTAGAGAGCTCACATGTCTGACAAGCTTGGCATGGAAATATACTTAAAACAGGAATTCATGCAGTTTACGGGATGGTAAGTAGGTATTCCTATATTATGCATAATTTGTGTAACAATTAAAGTTATAATATAATTCGTTATACTATTAGATATATTTTTTGCCAAAATTCTTTTTCCACCACTTCTTTTCTGTAATCGAATAAATAATACAATCATTAATTTGTTTAACGAGATTGTTGTATTCCACAACCTACTTAAACTGATGATTGTATATTGAATGAATATTTCTGTTTGATGTTAGTCATAATGCTAAAATTTGCAATAAATATTAAAAGTGGAATTAGTACGTCGGAAGTGGACGGCGACAGGATGGAAAAGGTGCCGTGAAGCTTTCAGGGGGCTCCAGAATGAAAATATGATTAGATCCAAAGAAAAAAAAGTAGGTCCAAAGAGTGCGTCGAGCGAAGGTTAACAAGAAATTCTAGACAGGGGCGCAATACAAAAACTATTGGTGGGGCCTATTAAATCAAATTATTGTAGGCGGGCCAAGACAATTTTTTTTTATTCATTGGTGTTCTTGGCGCGTCCCTGCTTTTAATAATAAGAGATTGATGAAAATGCAGGATAAACATTTTGTTTCTACAGATACGTCTTCAATAGATTTTCCGGAATTAACTACATTCGATTCAACTCGTCTTCAATAATCCTATATAAGTTTTTCATCTTATTGTTAGCTTTAAGGAACGCGGTGTTAGGAACACATTACTTTTGTTATCGGAGGAGCAGAAAAAAATTGGTGTTATATCGGCTTCCACTGGTAATCATGGATTGTCAATGAGCTATCATACGACTCAAATGGGGATCCCATGTATAGTAGTGATGCCCGTACGTGCACCAATTACAAAATTAACTAAATGTCAATCTTTTGGTGCTAAAACTTTACTGCATGGCGAAAACATGGCTGAAGCAAAATACCACGCCATGGCAATGTCTAAAGAGAAGAAGTTGTACTATGTGAATGGGTACGTTATTCAAAAATATTAAAAAACTAACTGTCCCCGCGATTTCGAGCGCGTGGAATAGTAATTTTGGAAGGTTTTTTATTAAGGCTAATTATTTTACAAATAAGACACATACGTATATTTCTCCACCTTAACCACGTCGTATAACGCCGCCGTCTATCCCCTATTGTTTGTTGTTATTTTACACCCTTCAGGGTAAAACTTTTCAAACTTTGAATATCATGCTAATTTATATCGAATCAACAGCCTAAAAATAGTTTTCAAGCTTCTTGCTCTAAAAATGACGATAATTTCGTACAACTTTTTATCCCCCCCTTTCAATTCTTTTTTGCATTAAAAAGTAGCCTATGTCTCAGGTTCTATACTATCTCTACACCAAATTTCATTTAAATTGGTTCAGTAGTTTTGGCGTGAAAGCACGACAGACGAGAGTTATTTTCGCATTTATATATTAGTTAAGATTAATAGCTTCGCGAACTATAAAATATAAGCAGCAATACAAAACATAAGTTCGATTCGAATTGATAATTTGGTACTCGTTACTTGAACCTGATTAATCATGTAATTACATAGATATGACCATCCTAATGTGATAGAAGGACAGGGGACCATTGGAATAGAGATAATAGAGCAAGTGCCAGATGTAGACGCTGTTATAGTGCCAGTAGGTGGAGGTAGCCTTATTACCGGTATTGCTATTGCAGTGAAACATCTTAAACCGGATACTGAAGTATATGTATGTCTCTTTTTTACGAATTTTTTTATTATAAATTTATTTAATTAATTAAAATAACTCTTTGTAACATATGCATACACAGGGTATTCAAACTGAAAAAGCTTACAGTATGGTAGAGGCTTTAAAAAGAAACGAACGAGTGAAAATAACGATAGAGTCTACTCTCGCAGATGGTTTAGGAGTGAATTTGGCTGGAGTTAATACGTTTCATAACCTGAAATCCGGAATTTTGGATAAAATGGTATTTTTGTAGTGTTAAACATCATTTAAAAATAAATATACCATTCCTATATGTTGTAAATAATAAAATTTTTGTCTGGTACCGGTACTGATCAAATATTATTTAACGTAGGTGGGTACTATGAATATCTATAAAAATTATTAACCATATATATATATATATATATATAGGAATATTAATATTATAATTATAGGTAATTGTTAAAGAAGATTGGGTAGCTCGTGCGATTATGCACGTAGTTGAAGAAGAACGGTATGTTATTGAAGGCGCTGCCGCTGTAACCGTAGCTAGTATCATGGCTGGACTATTTCCAAATCTTAAGGGTAAAAAGTAAGTATTAGGTTTAATTGTAAAATAAATATCTTCAATTATAATAATAAAGGGTAATGAAGTTTGAAGCGTTAAGGGGATTTTCCACGTTGTAACGACATGGCAAGACTGTGATGTAATATGAGAAAATCGTAGTTTTCACATACATTGAATAAATATTAGTGAGTGTGAGTAATTTCAGGGTGGTTTGCGTAATATCTGGAGGTAATATTGACACAACGATCCTCGCCCGTGCACTAGAACGGGGTATGGCAGCCGAGGGTAGACTAATTAAGTTCAAGGTGACGGTGAGCGATCGGCCTGGAGGCATGGCAGAGCTGTGTGGTCTTCTTGCTAACCTCGGAGTGACCTTAAGAGATTGTATTCCTGAGCGTGCCTGGGTAAAGGGTGACGTGTTTAGCGTTGAGGTACATACTACTTTATTTACACAAAAATGTAAATGTCTGAGCTTCTAGTCAGTGAAATAATTTGTAATCAGAGGTTGCAATTCTTTTTATGGAACCCAAAATTTCTTTCTACTATCCAATTTGTTTTAAGAACTTCTGTATCTCCTATTTTAAAAATATTAAACGTGAGTAAACTTTTTTCGATTTCATATTATAAATTCTGAAATCCTTATCATAGACTCTTGTCCCAAAAATTAGTCACTGTTATTAAATTAAAAGCTTATACATAAACAGGACTAAGAAACATTTTTTAAAGATTTTAGAAACAACAGATTTCTTAGATTTTAGACGAACTTTTATCGATGTCTTAGGTTTAATTCTTTTGTAACTATACTTTCAGTAATAATAATCCCATGTTTATTCTAGATGAAAGTAATAGTAGAAACAAGAGGATGGGATCACACGAAGGAATTAATTGAATTAATAAAGAAAAAGTATAAGGAGTGCTTTTTCCCCGAAATGAATGATCGACCAGATAAATCCGCGACCGCCAAACGTGGACCTTGTCTAGCGCCAAATCCAGTGTGCATGCAAAAATAACTGTTTCTTTAATATAACATTATGCCTTTCGATTAGAATTTTATAAAATGAGTTTCTTTAATAATAAAACTGTTTGATGAAAAATATTCTGTTTAATTTTATATTTTTCAGTGACCTAATCTATACTAATATTATAAAGAGGAAAGATTTGTATTTTTGGATTTTTGTATGTAACGAATAAACATAAAAACTACTGGACCGATTTCAAAAATTCTTTCACCATTAGAAAGCTACATTATCCCTGAGTAACATAGGCTATATTTATTACAAGAAAAAATTAGAGATCCCCAGAAATTCTCACTAAAACCAACACAAGGTGCCAAAAAATTAACCATAAAATATCTTTCATCGCATGCGCTGCGAAAAGTATTGATGATAGAACAAAAAAATGTTTTACAATATTATAGAACGTATCAATATCTACAAAAAACTCCGCGAGGCCATATGTCCAACTATTGTAGTTAAGTCACTATAACTACTTTTTTACATTTTAAAAGTTGATAAAAATGCCTATCAAAATCAGACCATGTTTTCCATAACTTTGTAGTAATTCTTATCCAAATAAATTATTTCGTAATGAAGACTGTTTCAATACCTGTTAATTACTTTTTGAATTATTGAAATCGGACATTCCAGTCAAAAGATATTACGAAATAAAAATATCAAGATAAATAAAAAATAATCCCAGACGGGCCGCCGGCGCGGTGTGCGGTGCCTCGCAGCGCAGCGAGTAACGCGATAGAGGGAGCGACAGAATGCGCGAGCCAAAATTTTAAAAATAATTATCCACCCGTGCGAAGCCGGGACGGGCCCCTAGTAATAGATAACTTAGGCAATATAAAAAAATAAAAATTGAAAGTAGAAAATTAAAAATCTGCTCTTTAATTTTCAGTCATGTTATTTATTTCATATTTGCTATGTTATCAACTACCTGTACCCGCGACTTCGTCGACGTGGACAGACAGAGTTACTTTCGCATTTGTAATATTAGTAAGGATTTTGTTTGGTAAAAGCTTACCGCTCTAGCTTCTCTCTCTAGCAAACATATTTCCTTGTCATCCCGAAGGAATTATCTTTTATTAAGTTCAATATTTTTAACAACGTCTGGCTGGAAAAAAAAAATTATTAATTAAATTATAAATAATTCTATGCCTAGTGACATAACATGTCGCAACAAAATCTATTTTAAGTGTGTGCTTTAGATTCATAAAATTTTCAGTGAATATTTTCCATTAAATAGACTACTTAAACTATATTATGTCCAGACGTCACGTTAGTAATCTTCATTACCTAATATTATTAAGCTGAAGAGACACAACTACCTTTAATGGCAATAACACTGCGTCAATTCTTTTATAAAACTTACTCTACTAACTGAAGAATGTTTTATTAAATCTTCTTCATAAAACTTGTATTAATAAAAATATTATGCAGTGTAAACTTCCATTATCATAATGTTTCACTTTATATATTTCAGAAGAAAAGTAAGTCGATGCTTTTCATTCCCATATACATTTCTTTATATAAAACACAACACTTCAATGAGTATTACTTAATTTTACTAAGGCTATTGCTAGTCGTCCGTAAAACGGATAATTAAATTAACTTAATCGACTTATAACATCTATTTACACTGTTAAAAAAAACCTTACCTACCTGCCAAAAAAAACTAACCTAACCTGCTTAAAAAAACCTAATCTAAACTACCTACCCCACCTGCCTAAAAAAATCTAAACCTATTTATCCGATAATATAAGGACTAATTTACGGACGACAAGACACTTCGTTTTATTAAACTACTAGAGGGCTGCCCTCGCTTCCCTCCGGGTATTTAAAGCAATATTATAATTGATGTCCTTAAATTGTCATTCTGTAATTGTGTAGTTTTTAATTATTTGAAAAATTAGAAAGAGTAAGAAAAAGTTATAAAAAGAAAAATAATAGAAACAAAATTAAAGAAAAGCGACAGATGATAAAAGAGGGAGGGCAGAGCAGAACTAAAATTGAATGGGTAAAGGAGAGAGAAAGAGAGAAATTATCGAAAGAAAGAAAGTGAAAAGAGGATAATCATTCTGAACAGATAAAAATAAAAATTAAAGTGAGAAAAAAGAGAGAGGATGAGAGACAATGATAGTATTATAAGAGAAAGGGAGACGGAAATACTATAGACGTCTCTCAGTGAAAGAATTTTTAAAATCGGATCAGTAGCAACAAATGGCCATATTCTATTAATTAAAAAATGTATATGGCAACACTAAATCACCTTTGTCACTCACGAATATTGTACTTTTCTAACAGTAAAAGAATTTTTAAAATCGGATTAGAAACAACAAAATGGCCATATTCTATTATTTAAAAATGTATATGGCAATACTAAATCACCTTTGTCACTCACGAATAGTGTAGTTTTCTAACAGTAAAAGAATTTTTAAAATCGGATTAGAAACAACAAAATGGCCATATTCTATTATTTAAAAATGTATATGGCAACACTAAATCACCTTTGTCACTCACGAATAGTGTAGTTTTCTAACAGTAAAAGAATTTTTAAAATCGGATTAGAAACAACAAAATGGCCATATTCTATTATTTAAAAAATGTATATGGCAACACTAAATCACCTTTGTCCCTCACGAATAGTGTAGTTTTCTAACAGTAAAAGAATTTTTAAAATCGGATTAGAAACAACAAAATGGCCATATTCTATTATTTAAAAAATGTATATGGCAACACTAAATCACTTTTGTCACTCGCGAATAGTGTATTTTTCTAACAGTGAAAATTTTTTTTAAAACGGATTTGTTGTTCCTGAGAAGCTCTTCAATTTACAAAATGACCCCCTTATGGCACTTAAATGGCCATATCTTTTTAATTAGAGTATTTATGGCAACACCACATAACCTATGTTACCCGGAAAGGATGTAGCTTCCTATCGGTGAAAGAATTTTCAAAATCGGTTCAGTACTTTTCGAGCCTATTCGCAACAAACAAACAAACATACAAATATACAAACATACAAACAATCAAATCTTTCCTCTTTATATAATAGTATAGATAAAGAAAATCACCACCAAGGGGTGCACCCCTCTTATGTTATATTTTAAATGCCATTACTCCATTTGAGTATAGTTATTTTGGTTATCTTTGAAATGATACAATAGCCGCTGTTAGGTGTAGAACTAAAGATTTTAAAGAGAAAAACATTTTAAATGAAATAATTCAATCTGTCTTTCTATATAAAGGAGGATTTTGATGAGTTTTGTGATCCGGACAATCCAAGAATAATTAAGTATGAAGATGTACTAGAGGCAGCTAAGCGTGTAAAAAACCATATAACACCAACACCATGTATAGTGAGTCATATTATATTGTCGTTTTGTTACTTTGAAAGTATTTCTAAAGTAGCGATAATATTAATAACAATATAAGTAATAACCCATTTTTCAATGTATAATATTTGTCTCATCCCATTTTAAATTAAATTGTCTCAAGATCCTCTACGCGTGGCTTCTGCTCCACCCACACCTTCCTGGTTCACTACTGATCCTTGATTGGAAGAGACATAATAAGTAATAATATTTTTTTCCAGCAATTTATTAGTTATTGCGGAAAATATTTATTTATGTTTAGGGTTATAAAATAAAATTTTAAATCTGAGTTTAAATAAATAATTAAATTAATAACATTAAATTACACAGCCATCACACTATCAACGTGAAAGTGCCATTAACATCTTCTACAAATTGGAAACGGTTCAAAAAACTGGAAGGTAAAGTATCTTGTATTAATAATAATTTCAATAAAACAGTAAATTAAATTAGAACAATACAGTAAATAATAGAACATTATTAGTTTCAAGGAAAGAGGGGCTATTAACGCATTGGAAATGTTACCCAAAGATAAACAAAAAATAGGTGTTGTGTTGGCATCGCTTGGCAACCAAGCAATGGGAATTTGTTACTATGGCCAGAAGCTAGGCATCCCAGTTACTGTGATTATGCCCACTTGTGTGCCAGTTAATAAGCTTCAACTTTGTCATAATTTGGGTGCAAAAGTCATTGTTCAAGGAAATGCATTGGTGGACTCGCAGAAATTTGCAAGAGCCTATGCACGGGATAAAGGCTTGACACATATTAATGCGTAAGCTTGTAATTAGTTATTTCAAAAAGACTACAATCATTTTTTTGACACGTTAAATAGGTTAGTCAGTTTGTTTGTCTAAAGCTAGCAACAATATATATCTAAAACAGTGAAAGTTCTCTGTTCAGAATAAACGTTAAGAAACCCATTTCATTAAAAATATATACATAACTAGCTGACCCATCCTCGCTTTACTGAGGTATATTAGACTCCAGGTAAAAGTTTTAGTTAAGCATTGATGGCCCAGTGGCTGAGACTTCAATGTCTTACTCGGGAGGTCCGAGTTCAATCTTGGGCACACACCTCTGACTTTTGTGAGTTATGTGTGTTTTAAGCAATTAAATATCACTTGCTTTAACGGTGAAGGAAAATATCGTGAGGAAACCTGCACTCCCGAGAGTTCTCAAAGGTGCGTGAAGTCTGCCAACCCGCACTGGGCCAGTCTCAACAGTGGGCCATTGATTATGGCCGTGATGATGACAAAATCGTTTTATCATTTCTCACCATTTAAATCTTCCCTGGACTCCCACAAATAAATCAAAAGCAAAATTAGTCAAATCGATTCACTCGTTCTCAAGTTTTAATGAGACTAACGAACAGCAATTCATTTTTATATACATATATAAGATATAGTGTAACATTCAATTTGAGAGTTAATGTGATTTACATGCCGAGTCTTCTCATCGTTCAAGTACAGAATAATTTGCTTTGCCTCTTAATGGTTTTTTTTAAAAACCTGATGTAACAAGGAGTAACTTAGGCTATTTAACATCTCGCTACGACCCATAGGAGCGAAGCAACACGCGAACGAACAATTCTTAAATAAAATTACTGTAAATAATAGTAGTTGAATTAATTGCATGTTTTAAATGATTATGATTTTATAATAAATCATATTTGAATAGTCGTGATTATCCAAACATCCTCGCCGGATATGGAACATTAGCCCTGGAACTATTGGACCAAATACCCTGTATAGACGCGGTGTTGGTGCCGGTCGGTACTGGAGGGCTGGCTGCTGCCGTAGCTACCGTCATAAAGCATTGTAAGCCGCAATGTCTAGTTTATGTTAGTATACATTTCATATAATTAGATGTATTTTTTCTGACCAAAAGTTTATAAAATTGTAACAAATAAGTAAGACATTTAATCAGTCTCACACCAGCCAGTGCCGCTCCTACAATTTATATAATTTAATGTTTTAGCATTAAGTTTTAGAGTTATCATGTGCTTTCTTTGATGAGTGATTTTTAATTACACCACTATTGTACAAAACCGAGAAAACTTTAGTTTCCTAGTAAATATAATCTATTTATTAAGTACGACAAAAATATATAGGTTTTATCAAACGAGTATATATAAACAATTCAAGAGTTTGGTAAAATAGTTTTATCTGTTATATACTTATGATTCCAATATATGAGAAGACTGAGATATGGTTAAAAATGTTATTTTTAATTATGTGAGCGATAATATTTATTGCATCACTTTTGTACTAGCGACGGATAAATTGTAAACTTGACTTGTGTACTCAAGGTCACCCATTCGTTCCAAGTATATC
Source organism: Limenitis camilla (assembly GCA_905147385.1). Taxonomy (NCBI): domain Eukaryota; kingdom Metazoa; phylum Arthropoda; class Insecta; order Lepidoptera; family Nymphalidae; genus Limenitis; species Limenitis camilla. Next base: position 5,074,255 of record LR990243.1, read on the forward strand.
CGGAAGTTTATAAGTTTTCTATTATACAATCTGCCTAATAAAATGGTCACTTATTTTAAATTAATTAAAAACTTAATGTACAGCTACCGACTACAAAAGCAAAGATTAATTTTAAAAAAAATTGTCATGAATAAACTGATCTAGTGATGTACGTTGAGACTGAAACTATCCGATACATGTCTGTCTATATAGTCAAAGAATCTTCAACCGACTTCCTTCAAAAAAGAGGTTCTATGTTCCACTGTATTTTACACCGATTTCTCCGTCAATTGAGGATCGATTTTCAAAATTATTTTTTTATTCGAACGAGTGCACTTCCGAGGTCCCATTGGAACCAAGTCAAGATTTGATGGTGGAATCAGGTGGGTAATCGAGGGTAACCCTCAAATTTCATAATCTTAAAGTTTTTTGATGTCGGTTCAATTTATGTTACTATGTAATTTTTTTAAAATTCCGAAATACCATTTTTATTCTCAAGCAGCACGAACATCTTATATATAAAATTCTCGTGTCACAATGTTAGTAACCATACTCCTCCAAAATGGCTGAACCGATTTTTATGAAATTTTATATGCATATTCAGTAGGTCTGAGAATCGACTGGTATCTATTTTTCATCCCCCTAAGTGATAAGGGTGGTCCACACCAAATTTACATGGCAAAACAACGTTTGCCTGGTCAGCTAGTTATATATATATTCAATATCTTTTAGGGTGTACAATCTGAGAGAATCCCAACATTCTACAAATCACTAGAAGCTGGAGAGCCAATTACTCTACCATACGAGCCTTCCCTTGCTGACAGCATTGCAATGCCTTACGTTGGTATTAATGCATTTAGCAACGCGCAGGATCTACTAGATAAAATGGTATTAATTAAAAATCAGTAATTGAATAAATTAAAAATCAGATATTATTAATAAATATTTTTGCAGTTATTAGTAAAAGAGGATTGGATAGCTCGTGCCATTTTACATTTGGTCGAAAAAGAGCGCTTCGTGGTAGAAGGCGCCGGGGCCTGTCCTCTAGCAGCCATTTTAGGCAACCTTGTCCCGGAATTAAAAACAAAAAAGTAAATATTATTTATCAACAAACTTATAATTTCCTTTTTAAACGGAATTTTCGTACTGTATAAAGCAATCATAAATCTCGCAAGTACTGATATAAATTGTGTTGAGAAATAAAAACCCTCCTAAGAATTTTTACCCAATAACATATTTTCGATGGTCTACCGACGAACGGTTATTTGAGTATTGAAAAATAGAACTTTTTTATTGTTTTAATTAACCTTGACAGGCAAGATAATTATGACACATATAGGCATAAGAATTAAAACCGGCCAAGTGTGAGTCGGACTCGCGCACGAAGGGTTTCGTACCAAAAAATATTTATTTATTTTATTATTTGTTGTGAAAATTTTAACTGTCTAGCTCTCACGGTTTATGAGATACAGACAGAAGGACAGCGAAGTCTACTAGGGTCCCGTTTTTACCCTTACCATTAGGAACCCTAAAAATCGATACTCCATTACACTATTTTTTCTCACAAGCCACAATAATGTTTTATTACAGCGTAGTGTGCATTTTAAGCGGCGGCAATATAGATGCAATTTTACTAGGTCGCAGCTTGGACAGAGGTCTAGCAGCTGAGGGACGACTAGTAAAATTTAAAGTAAGTTAAAAACTCTTTCAGTAATCTCTGTGGAATTCGAATGTTTAAAGTACTGTGATGATGACTCTCAGACACATGATCGAGAATAGTACAGGTCAAGATTATTTTCAGATTCTTATAAAAGATTTATCGTCAGCTGCTGAGCAGTTTATGAAACTTTTAGCAGACGGCGGCTATAACTTAATTCGTCAGTTTCATGACCGCGTTTGGGTTGAAAATGAGATATTCAAAGTTGAGGTAAGACCTTAAAAGAGATGAGAATTAGTTTTTAAAATTATATTAACAATGTAAAAAGAATCAAGCTAATCTAGAGATTCGATAAAAATGTAACTTATCAAATGTAGTACATTGAAGATACTAAATAAAACTTCTAGGCTTAGTTTAATTTAAATCGGATGTCAAGAGAAAAGTTTTTGTCATTTAAAAAAAGGCCCCTAAAAAGCTAGTTGGTACTGGCTCGACTAGTTAATAATAAATTGAAACTTTTAGATGAAAGTCGTTTGCGAAACTAGAGGCTTAGATCATGCCCTGGAATTGAAGAGGATCATTGAACGAGCCTACCCTGATGCTTGTTCTTTCGAAACAGAGCCTTTCTGTGATGACAAAACCTGTCCATGTTATAGTGGTAAATAATAGTAAACAAGTAATTATAAATTATACCACTTTTACTTGAAATACATAATAATAATTGATAGTTATCTAAAATGCGGAAAGACAAATTTCTTTTTATGACATACATATATAATAAAATCAATAATAATTTATAAGGTTTTTATTTAATATTCTGTTAAATATGTTTGTGAATATTTTTATACATTTAAAGGATGAAACTTAACAACAACATGCTGTGTGACATTATTATTTAAATAAGTTACAGGAAGTGTTTATCCATAAATGTAGCCATCTTTATGTCCCTCTTGCTGAGCCCGTTCACATCATGCGAAGACAATGTTACCTGAAAAACATGAATTAAAAATATATCTACGACTGAACTGGTGTTGTGGTGTATGATGGAATATTCCTTCATAATAAAATTTGTACATATGAACAATTATTTTCTACTTTAAAATAAATATATTTTTTAACATTCACTAAAATATTTCCACCAACACTAGCAAATTTAAGTGTTATTTGTTTTGTTTATTTCTAAAGTATATCCAACCTATTTGAGAAAAGAAAATAAAACATACCTGTAGCTTATTGTAAACATTAAACCATTCTGGATGGTGATCCATTTTTTCAGCAAGTAGGGCAACTCGAGTCATGAAACCAAATGCTTCATTGAAGTCTTTGAATTTAAATTCTTTTTCTAAAGCATCCCTGTTGCTTTGGATTTTCCAACCAGATTGTAAAAGAGGTTGAAGTAAGCTATCTCTTTCATCTTGACTTAGTTTGTCAGCCTGAAATTGTTTAATGCTAATAATTTATGTGAGTAGTTAAAATTTACTGTATAAGACAAAGATTTTACTGATTGAATCACAAGACTGAATATATTATCAAACCACTATTCTTAATTGTAAGCAAAAGGTATGCATATATAAAATTACAAATTAAACAACATTATAAAACGGATATTATTTAAAGTTATTAATAGATACTGATTACTATTAATAATCTACTCACCATTTTCCTTTTGTTAGATGTTGACACGCTAGCGAATCTTAAGGCTCGAGTAGCGCGACTGCCTGTGGCTGTGGCATTGATTACTCTCGCAACCGCGTTCCGGGCGACGGCGGGGTGAAAGTGTATCGGAATAAAAACTCCAATAATACTTAAACTACGACCCAACAACATAACTCAAATAAAAAGTAGGTAATTTTCTTACGGTAATGTTGTTATTTACAACGCTGAACAGTGTCATAAATCCTATACAGTAATTAAATAGATTTTGACAAAGACATGATTAATACCGATTGTATTAAAATTTTATTTAATTATAAAAAAAAACTAATACACGGAGTAACAACTTTTAGTGTCGATAATAGAGTACTCTATTCGTTTTACCGTAATTGGGTTTTTAAAAAATATTAAATTTCTCAATAAACAAATGTAGAAATCTCAAAATCAATATTATAAAACAAATATTACATAATAATCATTAATCACACATAGAATTACAAAATATTTAAAAAATAACCTTCCACTTTCGAAATAGCTTGTTTACTTTTTCTAACTTCTGGACTTGATAGTATTACTATAGTAACTACTTACACTCCCTGCAATTTAAGAATCAGAATAGTTTATAAAAAATATATACTTTAATATGTATAATAATAAATCGATATTATACTAAACAAAAAAATGGACAATAACATATGATCTTGACTAATATAATAATTGACCCTCGTTAATGCTTCGGGAATCCGAATTATCCGTTTTCCAAAAGGAAAATAAACTTTCGAGTACAATTTCATCTAAAACTAGATGTTTTATAACATTATTTTCCTAGTTTGAGAATGAAAAATAGCATATTTAATAGTATATAGGGCAGTTTTAAATTACCCGCTGAATCACCGATTTAACTTCGAATTACCCAAAAATTGCGTAATTACCTTCACAGTGGCAACACTTTTAACAAATTGCAATTGACATTTGTAAACTTAATTAGTTAAAATAGTTTACATTGATATTTTTCTTAACTTAGTTTGAATCTTTGATCTTAAGTATAGTATTTAGTTTATAATTTTCTCTTATTGATATTAAATGTAAGTTAAATTTTTCCATTAAGTTGAAGATGTTCGTTCATCACACATTACTGCTGGATAAAGTTCAAATTAAGAGAAATGAAAGAAATTATTAATTAAAACAAATAGATAAACAAATTATAAATTAAGAGAAATGGATATGCTCAAGAATATGTTACCTGCAACAATTTATGAAGTCATAGAAAATGCTGGTATTAGTACATCAAAACAAATTATTATTCTCTCCTTTTGGGATATTAAAAAGTTAACAAATTTGTTAGATGATGAGATATTATTAGTTAAAAGTATTGTAAGCCATTACTATAGTCCTATTAGTGTCACTATTGATAAACTGCAAGATGATATGCTTAAAATTAAAACTGGTTGCACTACTATAGATAATATGTTAAATGGAGGATTCAGGAAAGGATTACTTTCTGAAATTTATGGTGAAAGTGGTACAGGAAAAACACAAATTGCAATGCAAAGTTCTGTCCACTGTGGATCTGATGGAAGTGTAATCATTTGCACAGAAGACTTATTTCCAATCAAAAGATTTCACCAAATTTGTGAGAATATCAGTTCTACAAACAATACAGTGAGTGGAGACAATTTATTTATTGAACATCTCAATGAATCCAGAGATCTAATGTCTTGTGTAAGAACTCGCTTGCCCATATTGTTAAACAAACATAAGATATCTATGGTTGTCATAGATTCTGTAGCTGCTCCATTTAGATGTGAATACACAAACTATGTGCAAAGAGCAGAAGAGTTGAGAGAATTTGGTACTCTTTTGCTTGAATTAGCTCAAAAACATAACTTAGCTGTCATTTGTTTGAACCAAGTCACTGCTTCTTTTAATAATTCTGATGATGTCCTGCCTACATTAGGACTTGTATGGTCCAACATGATCTCATACAGATTAAAACTTACTAAACCTGAAAACCCAATTCAATGTAAAAGCTCTAAACAATACTGTTATTTGAGAGAATTAACTATTACTTATGCCCCAGATCTACCAAGTGGAATCAGTGCTAAATTTATTATAACAGCTAATGGTGTGGTAGGAGTGTAAACTAATTAATTAAACATTAATTATATTGTAATTATTTTTTATTTTAGACTACAAAATCTAAGCCTGGATTACAACATTACACAACTTAACCATTTTCAATTAAATTGTAGTTAAACCATTTTATTTTTTATGACATTTGGTATTGAAAATATATGATATAGTGTAATGTTACCCGTGTGGGGATGGATTAGAGTACAATTCACCGCTGCCGCTGCAGCACCCCCTTTGTGGTAGAGGATCTGTTACCCGACTGGCTTGCAACCACCAGCATGCGAATCCGACCGCCAAGTGTCATAGATGAGTTCCGGCCGAGCCGCATGAGGGCCAGATCTACCTGTCCCTCTCCCATCCCATTACTGCTGCAGTTCTAATCAACACCGGGTTCGGTTCTTGCTCGGGGTCCATTGAAACCGCAGCATTCTTCTCTTTGCTCCCCTTCCTCACTCTTATCTTCGGGGCGGCAACACATCGACAAAACACTAGTTTTGTCGATGTCCATGGGCGACAGTGGCTAGTTTCCATCAGGTGGACTGTCTGCTCATTTGTCCCTTATCTATCATTAAAAAAAAATGTAATGCTGCAACCACACTAACCAATGAGTAGCAACACCATCCCCCTCTACACTTCTAATTCTTCTCATTAAAGTTTAATCTTTTCGGTACATATTTAAAAAGGTTCCAGTATACCTACCCAGACATTGAATCTCCATTATTTATGAATATATCATAATCGTGGAATAAACCTAGCTCTCTTAAATTGGCGGGGACAAATGATTGTTTTTAATTTTTTTTTTGCTAATACGTTTGTTCGTCGTTTGTTCTTGATTGTTCGATCAAATTTATCGTTTGTTCGTTGTTCATTTTTTTTTAAATAATTTTTAAAAATTCGGTCTGAACCTAGGACTGACAATTATAGTTACTAAGCTTTTTTCTTTTTTTTTCAATCAATCTAAGCTAGTTATCGTTTGTTCGATCTTATTTACGCTGATAATTAATTTTTTATTAATATCGATACACTTCGGCATGTTCATCTAAATCACCAAAAAATCGGTTTTGGTAAATCAACTTATCATTTTTTAGTATAATTACTAAAATCTATAAATTATTTTCTAATATTATATACTTCTTATTGTTAATATTTTGATATTTCAATTTCTCGATAAAGCTCCTGTTGATGTGAATTTTATAAAACATTTCTGAACAAAGAAGGCTGAAGTGATAGAGTCAGTTACAATGACATAAGTATATCGATAAAAAACATAAATTGAAACTTAAATCGTTATCACCCAGAAATATTTTTTTTACCAGTTTATTTTTCAATATTCCCCTAGGACCCTATGTTATTACTTTGCCAGTTAATTTAAATATAATAATAATAAATCATTAAAATGATAGCAGAATTTGAAAGCGTAATCACAAAAAAAAATAACGATCATTGTTGGAAATAAAGATTTATTTTTCTTGGTTTTAAACAATTGTATAAATACATACATTTTTGAGCCTAGCAAGATATTTAATGATTTCTTAATTTTTTTTCTTATAATAAATTTGCACAGTTTTTTTTAATTCATCATCCCCCTCATCATATGTGATTTTTCCTGCTAATATCCTATTGATGGATCGACACCAACTGTTAATTATAACGTTAATTGTAGTATCTAAAAAGAAAGATTTCAATTTATCTCTATGATTTTTACATTTAAATGGGTATGTAATGAACATATCAGCTAATTCTTTTATATTTAGTTTTATATTATGCCTCATTGAATTTTGTTTCAATGTGTGCACTGTAATATTTTGTATTTCATAAAAACATTCTACTAATTCTTCTGAAGGATAACAACCATTTTTTGTTGTTGTAATATTGTTTACATCTTATATATTTATTGTCACTTATATTTGTAGACAATAATGTTTGCTTGCAAGGTTGACAAGCTTTAGTAATTTTGTTTAAACATTTTGTGATAACCCAACCACCCACATATTCTCTCTGCTCTTGCCCTTTATTTTCTTCGGCAAAAGGGTTTATGAAGAGGCTCTGTAAATTACATGGAATAATCAATGCATTGTCTTTTTACCAATATTTTTGCTATATACATTTTTTTCTTCAAAAAAAGTCTAGCTTTTGCAAACACTCATTAATGTCCTCTTAACAATTAGAGTTATTTGCATGTTATATTCTTACTCCTAAGCTCCAAATATTTCCAAAGATATTTTCAATCGGATCTTGATTAAAGTTTCTTGTCAAAAATCTTTCAAAAAAATATTTTTGATGTAGAATTTTACAAATCTCTAACATTCCCTCTATTGTTTTTATAATTTTTTTTACTGAAGGCACACATTTTTCAACATATTTAACTAGATTTTTTTTTTTTTTTTAGACATATAAGTAATGGTGTTAAAAAAAATTTTAGCAGTATACCACAACTGATATTGGGGTGGACTTTTTTTCAGTGCATTCCTATATATTTTTCCATTAAGTACACTATACGTACTTGCATTTAGGCTATCATAAATATTGTCCACCATTAAAACAAAAGGCACAATACGCCTGCATTCTTCGGCATGTCACCCCTTGCTGTTAGATGTTCTGCTGCTACTGCAATACTGCGGCTAAATATCTGGGCAGCAGATTTCACACGCATTTTTTTTATTTTCTCCGGATTTACATGTTCTTCAGTGATTTTTTGTAAATATCGAAGTTCGCCATAATTTTTATCTATGTTGTATAATATAACATTTGTAAATAGTCCCATTTAATTATTTTTTCTTTGTTGTTATCACTGATATCTTTGTACTTTAAATTTTTTGTTAACAAATTGTTCCGTATTCCTTTTAATAGATGAGGTACATCATACAGTGGTATTATTTATTTTATTTATATTATACTTTTATTTTAAAAAAATAATTCTTCCACTCCTTTCCATTTTTTATATAATAGTATCTTGTATCTTCAACTAGTGTGTTCATAGTGCTCACATTTATTGTGCTTTGATCAGTACAAATGATGATGAGGCCTGTTTGCTGTACATTTGTTACAATGTCTTTGATAATTTGTTTCAAATCACTTTTTTTTAACCTTGGGTGGATTAGTATGCAACAGGCTGCTTATAATATTTTTTAATTCCTTTTATCATGAAAACTAATGCATGATCTGCTAATTTATTTTCATGACCATGAGCGAAGCCCTTTAATTCGTCAGTCGCTGCGTTATAATGGATTTGCGGAGTGATTGACATTTCATCAAATATTAATGTACATAAGCGTTCCTGCTTACCATTTTCACTACTGTTTTTTTGTTAATTGTTTAAATACTGCGTCATTAATCCCAGGTCCTATTTTTACTGCACTCAATATTTTTTTTATTATTTTAAATAAAGATAATGAGAGTACTTTTTCATCAATTGTAAATCGACGTCCTTTTGATTTTTTATATGTTTGACGAAATTGCATTTGAGTAAATATTTTTCCAGCAGCTGACAACTTAATCATATAATAATTTTTTTGCACTAGAAAGCCTCTCCTTGAAATTTATATTCTTCCTATAACGAAATACTTCTTTCTTCAAATTATGTTTTTGTTCTGATTCAAATCTGTGATGCACACAGGTAGATAATTCTGATTTGGATTCTGTAATGGAAAAAAAATATTTAATTACCAAACCCACCAGTCTCTCTTCTTTACATTTTCCAAATAGTCTGAGATACGAACTATAAACGACCTTCACCGAGCTGATAATAGAATGAGACATATTTTATAACAAATTTAGTGTATTAGAAAATATGTCAAGAATGGATATTACTAATTATTTTAAAAAAAAAATATTTTAATTAAATGTTGCAACATCAAGGTAATAAGAAAATTTTAACCCTGACTTAAAGAATCAAACGTATAGAATGTGCAGCCGTTGGGTTGCCTATTCTTCGTCCGTCGATCCGTGAATCAAACGAACGGAAATGCGTATAATTCTTCCACGAATTTTGATATGATAGAGGAGTTTGAAGCCTCTATCGTATCCTTAGTTGGTAATTTAGTAGATGCGCGAATCGCTGGTATTGAAGACCGACTTCTGCCAGCGAAAACATATAGACCACCACTTGCTGGGGATAAGAGGAGTGAAGCATTGTCCCAGAGGGTTGCGGAACCTGTTACGGAACACCCTACGCAAGCAATGGCTACAACGAAGCGAAAAACAGCTAGGACACAGGTCACACAAGCTCCTGTGGAACAATCAGTTTCCGACGGTGTGAGGAGCGAACGGACGACTCAAGACAATACTTGGGCTACTGTTGTAAGAGGGAAAAAGAAAAGCAAGAAACAGATTGAGTCTTTCCATGCGGCTCCTATCCCAGCTAAGCAATCGCAACCGAAGAAGCCTAAACTTGTGCCTCCTCGAACAGCTGCAGTGATTATATCGCTGCTGCCATAAGCAGCCGAGAAGGGAGTATCGTATGCTCAAGTCCTCGAGAGAGCTGAGATGGGTATTGACCTAAAGGATCTTGGCATTACCGAAGGGCTAAAAGTTCGGCGTGCCGCCACCGGTGCTAGATTACTGGAGTTATCAAAGAATCAGACTCCAGATCAAGCAGAGAAACTGGCAGAGAGACTTAGGAGCGTTTTAGATGGAGTAGACAAATATCGGGCCTAGACGATTCGGTTACCAGGGATAAGGTAATTGCAGCAATTACGCGAGCGGATAATTGTACCTCTGAGCCAGTAAATGTTGGAGAAGTGCGTTCTGGTCCCAGGGGTATGGGCACGGTAAAGGTGAGATATCCGCTTATCCTTGCTAGAACATTGTCGGAATCTGGTAGAATCTTGGTTGGATGGAGTTCAGCCAGAGTACAAATATTAGAAGAGAGACCACTAAGGTGCTACAAATGTATGGGTCTGGGACACACGAAATACCTCTGTCCAAATGTCGTTGATCGATCTGGCTTGTGTCACCGATGCGGAGTTGAAGGTCACATATCGGTTAACTGCGTTGGTCCCTTGCGTTGTGCGGTATGCTCTGAGGCGGGTAGGCCTTTCGATCATAAGATGGGTGGAAGAAATTGCCACCCTCCTGTTGTAAAAGGTAAGGCAGCAACTGAATTCAGGAATATTCTCCTCACTGGTGCTGCAGTAAGAGAGGAAACTAACAATATGTCTTCATGAAGACACGTCCCATTAGTTTTCTTCAGACGAACATAAATCACTGCGCTGGCGCACAAGATCTCTTGTCGCAGTATATGGTGGAATGGGATATAGATATGGTAGTAGCCTGCGAGCCATATTATGTTCCTCCACATGCTCACTGGACGGGAGATATAGATAATTCAGTTGCTATTTTAGTTAGAATTGGTTCAAGACATCCGCTCAAGGTGTTAGAACGAGGATCTGGCTATGTGGTAACGGAATGGGGAGAATTTATGGTCGTTGGAATATATTTCTCGCCTAATCGGAGCTTGGAGGAGTTCGAGATATTTCTTGAATCCGTTAGAACTGCGATTTGTAGGCAGACGCCGAAACTTACCATTGTCCTCGGCGATTTTAATGCAAAGTCGCGAGCTTGGGGAAATCCTGCCACAAACGGAAGAGGAAGAGCTGTTCAAATATGGGCGCTTTTATCCGGGTTAAATCTTTTAAATAGAGGGACGGCTTACACGTGTCAAAGGAACCAAGGAGGTTCGATAGTGGACCAAACGTTTGCCTCACCCTCTGTAGCTCATAGATCAAGAGAATGGAGGGTGGAGGAGGAGGTAGAGACTCTCCGATCACAATTATATTCGATTTGAGATCTCCAACCTCCCGAGTCCGCCAAACTCATTTCGTGGTACAAGCAAGTTTTCACGTTTAGTCGTCTGGATCGAGAAATAGCCAAAGAAGCGGCGATAGTGCATAGATGGTCCTCTTTTGATGACAGCGATAATGTATGCATTTATGAACTCGCGAATCGTATGTGTAAAGTTTTCTCAGAGATTTGTGATGCAGCTATGCCAAGAGTCCGAAGTCAGCAGCAACGACATCAGGTATACTGGTGGTCGCAGGATAACGCTGAACTTCACGTAGCCTGTAACAGAGCACGAAGAAGATATAGCCGATGTCGATTTTCAAGTTCCCCATCTAGACCACTAATCGAGTGGGGTGGACTGCGAGGCATTTATCGCGATGCAAAATTATCTCTCCAGCAAGCAATTAAACAGGCTAAAACTCGGGCTGAAGAAATGTTGGCCAGCTTGGACAGAGATCCTTGGGGTCATCCTTTCATAGCTGCTCGGACGAAACTTAGTGTGCGTGGCGTCCCAGTTATAAAGTCCAAGGAACCAAATTTTGTCCTCCAGCTAGTAGATGAACTGTTTCCTTGTCCTGCTAGCTTTACACGTCCGTCAATGGCACCACCAACTATGGCAAGGGGCGTCGTATCCGTCCCTACCATTACGGACGAAGAGATAGATATTTCTTCCTTCGATTGTGTACAACATGCGACTCTGGTCAGAAAGCTGCGCCACTATGGCATCAAAGGAACTGCGCTCGACCTTATGAACTCCTATCTAAACAATAGGGTTCAAAGGGTTGACGTGAATGGCAAGAGATCTCCTGGGGCTCGTCTGGATATGGGGGTCCCCCAGGGTTCTATTCTTGGACCATTTCTCTTCCTCATTTATATAAACGACCTGCCAAACCTCGTAGAAAAAAAGAACAAGACAGTATTGTTTGCTGATGACACTTCACTAATATTTAAAGTGAAACGCTATCAAACTGAATATGACAATGTAAACAATGCTCTCTCTGATATTGTACATTGGTTCAGTGCTAATAATCTAATGTTAAATAGTAAGAAAACTAAATATATAAAATTTACGACACCCAATGTTAAGAAAATAGAGACTGGTGTATTTATAAATGGAGAGGAGTTGGAACCAGTGGAATCTACCGTATTTTTGGGCATCACTGTCGATTCTAAATTGCAATGGGGCCCCCATATTGAGAGATTGGCCAATAGACTCAGCTCTGCAGCATACGCGGTTAAGAAAATACGCCAATTAACTGATATAGACACGGCTCGTTTAGTTTACTTTAGCTACTTCCATAGTATAATGTCTTACGGCATTCTACTTTGGGGTAACGCAGCCGACATAAACACGATTTTCATACTGCAGAAGAGGGCTATTCGCGCAATCTATGGTCTCGGCCCTAAAATATCTTTAAGAGATAAATTCAAAGAAATTAATATATTGACTGTTGCTTCACAATATATTTTTGAAAATGTTATGTATGTACGTAAAAATATTAATGATTTTATTAGAAATAGTGACTTGCATGACATTAATACTAGGAACAAACACAAACTTGTCACTCCTACTACTCGATTGAGTAGAATTAGTAATTCTTTTGTTGGGCGATGTGTATGCTTTTACAACAGGATCCCAGAAAACGTTCAAAATTGTTCTATAGGAAAATTTAAAAAGTTAGTTAAAAAACGTTTGTGTGACAAAGGCTATTATAACATTAAAGATTTTTTGGAAGATGTCACGCCTTGGGAATGATGCGTTCGCTCCAGGCTTTCTCGATGTATAAATATACTTGTTATAAAAATTGGCGTTTAAAAAATCAAAGATAAAAAATATCCAAAAGAAACAGTCCCGCTGAGTTTCTTGCGCCCATTCTTCTCAGGTCTGGGTTAGGTCGTTTCCGAAAGGGTGGTAGATTCAGACGTTCAATAAGAGAATGTAAATTTCAACATTGAATAAAAAATTTTGACTTTGATATTGCTCTAGATAGGTTACGAACCAGTAAAACAGCACCAGGGCCTGATGGTATACCTGGGCGAGTACTTTATATTGCTCTCATACATCTGAAGGAACGGCTCAAGTATCTATTTGACAGATGTTTAACAAGCGGCCAGTTTCCAAAATTATGGAAGATTGGGAGGTTATGCTTGCTACCAAAGGAGGGTGTTCCATCTGACTTCCCATCCGCATACAGGCCCATAATATTGCTCAGTGAAGTGGGAAAACTATTTGAAAAAATACTCGCCACTCGTCTTTCTCGTCATCTTGAAGAGGTAAGGCCGGGCCTCTCTGAAGCACAATATGGTTTTAGACCTGGTCGTCCTGTGGACGCTCTGAATACGCTAAAGACTTTGTATTCTGAAGCGATGGCCAGAGGTGAAGTGATGATGGTGGTTTCAATTGATATTGCAAATGCTTTCAACAGTCTTCCCTTTCTCGCTATCAAAGAGGCTCTCTGTTATTCCGAAAACATTTTTTAGTCGATACAACAAGTTAGAAATAACAATAACAAATAACAAAAACATTTGTTTTTGTTATTTTGTCACATTTGTATACTATACAAGATTAATAACGAAAACTTTAACAAGACTCAAAAAACAAATAACAAAATGAGAATGAAAATGGAGAAATCGCAAGACAGAACCGACCACCGACTCGAACATGTCGCTGAGTGAAGAATAACACCTTGGAGATTCTTGCCGCGTAGGATCTATCCCGATGACCCGGAGCTGTGGTTCGTGCAACTAGAGGGACAGTTCCTGCTATCCGGCACCTCCATTCTATCCCGATGACCCGGAGCTGTGGTTCGTGCAACTAGAGGGACAGTTCCTGCTATCCGGCATAATGGCAGAAGCCACGAAATTTTATTACGTGCTCGCGCAACTGCAGCCGCATCATGCACCAGAAGTAAGAGACTTGATTGTCAAACCGCCAGCGACCAACAAGTACGAGACACTAAAATCGGAACTGGTGCGAAGACTGTCAGCAGGAGAGGAAAATCAAGCAGCTCCTGATGCATGAAGAGATAGGAGACAGGAAGCCTACTCAATTCCTTAGGCACCTTCAACATTTGGCTGGTGCTAATGTTCCAGCAGAGTTCATCCGGACTATGTGGGCAAGTAGACTTCCTACTCACTTGCAAACTTGCATCGCAGCTCAGCAAACCAAGATGTCATTGGAAGACCTCGCTGAGCTGGCAGACCGAGTTAACGACATCGTCCCATCTACTATGCTAGTAGAGAAGACAGGGCAAGTAGCGAGTACTAGTACTAGCATATTATATCTATTACCTCATCCCACAATACACGGACAAATCACCATCTACAAGACAAACCCAATTTAAATTAAATATGAAGATTATAGAGGGCCACACTAACAAGTTGGCCTATCTTCAATGATATTTTTTTATTTATTATTATAATTTAATATGACATTAATTTTATTTTAAGTAGAGAATAAATTGTTAATACCTAATATATATTTGTATTTTACTATAATATGGTATATTTACTGTAGGCACACACCTCAGACTATGTATATTTTAAGAAATTTAATATCTGTTGCTTTAACCTGCACTCCTGAGTTTTCTCCATGTTCTCTGTCAGTGGGTGAAGTCTGCAAACCCGCACTGGGTCAGCATGGTGGACTATAACCTAACCCTGGCTCAGCAGTGGGCCATTAACGGGTGATGATGAATAGGATATGTAGTGCATGTTGACTGTTGTGTTTGCTTTAATATGTCAATGTAAATTAGGTATAAGAAAAACAAAAGAGTAGGAAAAAGTTTTATTAAATCAACAATCAGTTAAGTATATATCAGTATGTGTACTTAAAAATAACATAGTGTCTCATAGGATTCAAGTTATATTTGAATAACAACAGTAATAATATCTTAACTCCAAACTGGTGATATCCTGAAACAAAATATGCCAATATAATGTATAGTCTGCATAAAATTACACTTGTCTTGATCAAAATGTACTTTTATTATAATATTTAACTTGCAGAATCTAAATACTCAACTTAAAACTTATAGTTAACTCTTATTGTTACTGTTATATTGTTACATATATCCTACTGAGCGACTACGGCTTTAAGATCCACCATTTAGCTGGATCTTAAAGCCATAGTCATTGTCTTAAATAAGATTTTTCAACTCGGAGACTCCATATTAGTATAAAAGTATATAAAACTATTTTAGAACTAGTTAATCTGCCCCGAGTTCACACTGTTACAATTTACAATGTGTACTTAGATCTAATAAAAAAAATATTTTATATGTTAATTCTGATTGTAAAGTATCAGTGTGCCTAATTACATTATAGTTCTTAAAAATTCTTATAGTTCTTAAAAACCACTGTTTCATTTGGAGTTTGGACGCGGTTTAATTTTACCGCCAATGTTATGTTTATGACAGTAAAGGTGTAATGAACACGAGCGTACATCCAACCCTTGTTCTGTCGATCGACTCTTTTTTTGTATTACTTAACGATTCAAACAGAAAAACTCGTCAGGCATGAAATGTATTATTTTAGAAATTTTTATAATTATAATTACATTTAAAACCTTTATTTAACTAAGAAAATCAAAATAATTTGATTTTGTGGGGAACCTAATGAGGATCAGTAAAGTTATAGCAAATTCAATAGTACTAATATCCACTATGTTATTCTCTATTATATAAGAATGATATCTTTTTTTGAATTATCCAAATCGGACCATTACTTACGGAGATATTAAGTTATAAACATTATGCCGTTCTGCCGCTAAAAGTCAGTGTACGCGGGTGCGTGTGACGTCACAGTGACGGTCCGATCGCAAGCAGCAGTCGATACTCATAGATAGTTCACGAATCGACCGAGCGGCCCAAAGGGGTTGGTCATTTTATTTGCAATTTATTTAAATAAAATGTTGTTATAGACCTATACAATCTAATTTTGTGATATTTAAATATACAAAGTACTTAATATGGAGTACTAATAAAGTAGAAGCTGGTTTTTAACCGACTTCAAAAAGGAGGAGGTTCTCAATTCGATTAGTATATTTTTTTTAATGTATGTATATTAATTACGCTGAGATTTATGATCCGATTTACGTGATTCTTCTTTTGTTTGATGCGGGATAGCTGCCATTTGGTCCCATAAAAATTTAAAACAGCTTGGCTTAGTAGTTTTTATTTTATAAACATTTTTTCCGTTCTCGTACCTTAGGATTTGTATTGTTTATATGTGTATGTATATCGATTACGCTGAGATTTATGATCCGATTTACGTGATTCTTCTTTAGTTTGATGTGGAATAATTGCCATTTAGTCCCTTAAAAATTTTACATAGTTTGACCCAGTAGTTTTCATTTTATAAACATTTTTTCCGTTCCCGCTTTTTGAGATCTATATTGTTTAAGTCGCGCGACACTTTTTTATGTATGTACACCAATTGCGCTGAGATTTATGATCCGATTTTCGTCATTCTTCTTTTGTTTGATGCGAAATAGTTACTATTTGGTCCCACAAAAAATTCACATAGTTTGATCCAGTGGTTTTAATTTTATGAACCTTAAAAAGGACGAGGTTCTCAATTCGATTGGTATGTTTTTTTAAATTTATGTACACCGATTACGCTGAGATTTATGAACCTTTTTACGTGATTCTTCTTTAGTTAGATGTGGAATAGTTGCCACTTGTTCCCATAAAAATTTAATATAGTTTGGCTTTGTAGTTTTCATTTTATGAACATTCTTTCCGTTTCTGTTTCACGGGGTCTATATAGTTAGAGGCGCGCGGCACCTTTCGTAGGCCTACCCATAGCTACTTAAAATAAAATTACTATTAAGATGACAATAAAAAGGTACGAAATGATATAGTCTACCTGATTTACAGAACAACCTATTACAGACATTAAAAAGTAAATAATAAAAATAAACTACGTTTAAAAAACCGACTTCAAACTAAAAATGCACTAAAAAGTAAGAAATAAGTCCGTTATTTATTATTCTCTGTTTATTAAGACAATAATATATAATAATTGTTATTTTTGTAGTCGGTGCCATTAATAGTATAGTATAGTAATAGTAGTAGTTAAATAGATCTACCTATTATTATTCTATCTCACTACAAGTCTGTTAACCTGGCACTTACTTGGTTAAAAATATTATCCTTTACTCTTTGCTTTATACCCAAGTCTGTCCCTTATAACCTTGTAATATTATATAGAAATCGGAACGGGAGGAATAGATAACTACATTGGTTTATCCACGAAATTCAGAAAAAAATTTTACAACGGCATACCATTTTTTACGTAGTTTTGGGTCTTTCGGACGTTAAAAAAGAGTTTTTAAGGCGTTTGAAAAGAAGTATTTGTACATTTCGGCATTATGCAATATTTATACATAGTTAGAAAGGTGAAATAGACACGAATCGGACACTTAGTTTGTTTCAAAGACACAATTAACCAATGAAATCATCAGCGCGCCATACACTGCCACAGGCTAACCGTCACAGTGACGTCACGGCCTACCGAGCTGACCATTCAGTGATCTCCGCTAGTAATTTGGTCATAATTTAGTCAATTTTTGTCATAGAACCAAAATTTTTTCACTGTAGGTTAAGGATTTCTAAGCTGTATGCATTCTCAACTAAAAACGTTACAGATCCTCATTTTTAATATTGCCACACCATATGAAATAGTATCGGTTCAGTTACGGTTCGTTTGCGATTCAGTTGCGTTTAAGTTTTGGTTTCGATACCGCTATCAATCCTATTTAGCAGAATAGCTTTTTGGACGTCGATCGTAACGTGATCGCAGTCGAAACTTTGCAGTTTATCGAATGTTGTAAATTAGGAGAATTGGCCCCCAGTATTATTGAGAAGGCAGAGGACACAAGCGAACTGCAGGTCGTACGTAACTTCCCTTAGAAGTCTTGACAGTAACGACACGCACATACCAGTACAGTCTTTAGAAGGGTGTATCTTTTCTATGACTCCTAGGGGCCAACAAAACTGCGGAGTGTTATCCGTTAAGACAAGGACTACAGTGCCTGTTTTAATAGGAACTGCGGGTGTGTTCCACTTCGCTCTCGACTGTAATTTATGCAAGTACTCAGCTCGCCAACGACGCGAAAATGATTGAATCAGCCATCATAGGGAATGTTTGTCGCGGTTTATACCTAAAGCAAGTGTTGCATTTGAAAATACGTTGACGAATTATACGTCGCGCTGACAATATCCAGTAGTGTTGCCTCAATATTGACGTTACCAACTCTGGACCGGTGTGTAAATTTCTAACATGATAGTAGTCGACTAGTAAATCCACTATGTGATCGTGTTTAGGTAAGACAATCGGATGCTTATAATTATAATCATCAGCGGAGTTAGTTAACCTGCCTCCGGCGCGAATAAGACCGTCAGCGTCCAGAAAAGGTCTGAGTTTAATTAAAGCGGAAGAGCATCCTTTGTTATTCTTTAAATCGACGATATTGCGATAAAAGTGTATGTTTTGCAGAACGAGTAGCAACTTCTGCAAACTTGAGATCTTTACTAGAAATTGAGATAGCGCGCGGTAATATTTTTATAAAGCAAATATAAATGATAACTCGTAATAATTTAGTGTATGTCGATATGCGAATAGCGAGTTGATAAATAATCGATTCATCAATAGTTGATGAGTAAGAATGTAAATTATGACATTCCACAGAAAACGCGGCAGTTTTTTGTTCAGGGACGGTTTCTAATGTATTTTCGTCAAATTTCTTGAGCGGCCATTGCGTAGGATCAAGTGAAGCCCACACAGGCCCTTGCGGCCATAGCGGATGGTCGATTAATTTATCGGGAGTTAATCCTCTTGAACAATCAGCGGGATTTTCTTTTCTCT
Source organism: Limenitis camilla (assembly GCA_905147385.1). Lineage (NCBI taxonomy): Eukaryota > Metazoa > Arthropoda > Insecta > Lepidoptera > Nymphalidae > Limenitis > Limenitis camilla. Next base: position 5,093,327 of record LR990243.1, read on the forward strand.
TGACAATGCCTGCCACGTAATAAAAACACTTGGCGGGCAAATTGTCAGTCAAAGTGACAACGCGGTTGGCAACAAATGTTTGCCAGCGATGTGGGGAGGAATTGATCCAGCAAAGAACGACCTTTGAGTCGGTGAACGCGAAAACTTGAGTAATATTATATTGCGGATCGAACGTGTCAAATACTCTGCGTAATAGCTTTTGTTAGATAGAGATTGTTCCACTTACCTGACAACCTGGAGTCACCGCATGGCAGTTCGACCGGGCCCGGTCTGTGGTTATTCTATTCCACACATATGCTGCTGCTGGCTCTTTTCTCCCTCCAGGCGTGTTGTAGTATTCGGGATTATGCACGAACACAATATGGGAACTAGTGGACTGTATAACTTGTAATTGTATGGACGGCGGCACGTTTGTCCTTTTAGATCGTAGGTTCGTTGTAGAATAAAAATACGAATGTTGAACGTGTACTGTCCTAAGAACGAGTGGCGCTGCCATCGCATCACGCCACCTTCTGCGCCAATCAGAGCGCACGGTTTGGTCGCCCCGAAGATGACGTCAAGCAGTGAAACAATCTCTTTATAATTATATTTAAATATTGAAGATAATTCCAAATTGTGTTGTACATATTATAAATGTATGAATATTTAATACAAAAAAAAAGAAATCTTTGTTCTGGTACGGAACAGCTTTGATAAAAGCACAGCAGCCAGCAACTCAAGTCTAGCGATGGACACAGGCTTAGACGGCGAAACCTTAGATTTCGCGCACGCTAAGTGCACGAGATTGCCGCTGCTATTCTGCACATGTAAATAAACGACACCACCGTAGGCGCGTTCACTGGCGTCAGCGAAACCTAATAAATAGACCGTAGAACCTTCAACAATACCGAGGTGCCGAGGTATACGAATCTCATTAAGCCTAGAGCTGAGAACAAAATTGTTCATAAGCAGTAACGATATGATGCGGAGGTGTGTCATCCCAATCGCATTTCATCAGCCAAAGCTCTTTAAATAAGAGCTTGGCGAATAATACGGTGGGAGCCACAAAACCGATGACATCCCAAAGGCGAGCTACCGTGGATAATATCGCGCTTAGTACACTTGCTGTCAGGAGTGACGACATTGAAGCGAAAACAATCACTCTTCCTGTCCCAGCGTATCCCTAAAACCTTATGAGGCACCGATTTGTCGAACTCAATATCAGGTGTAGCTCGATGTGAAGCGGGAATATCTTTTAACACGTTGTCGCTATTACTGGCCCACTTGACTAGTTCAAACTGGCCATTTTTAAACAATTGAATTAATTCTGTGCTTGAAGCTATAGCATGACTTTTGATATATTATAAAATTTATGACCTTCATCTTCGATTAGCTGTTGCACCACGCATGCATGAAAGGGACTAGACTTAAGACCAAAACAAACGCGAGCGAATTCGTTATAGTTATTGAATCTTGCGGTTTAAATCTATATAAGATTCTTTGAAATCGTCGGTCACTTTCATTCATTCCTATTTGCAAGAATTGTTGACGACAATCTGCTGACAGAGCAATAGCAAAAAGACAAAATTTCAAAATTATACAAAATAAATCACCCTGTAAATTAGGGCCGGATTGAAGTAAATCATTAAGAGAAGGACTACCAGAGCTAGCATCCAGCACGATACGCAACTTCGTGGAGGTCTTATCCTCGCGGACCACTCCGTGATGCGGTATATAGTAAGCGGGTTTAATAATGTCATCGTCGCGACTAGGAATCGATATTAAATATCTTTTATCGCGTACGACAGCACAACACGATGTTGTGATATTATAATTATTAATAACGCGGTACGGTTGTAAAACGGGTACAGTTCCCATAACAATGTAACCTAAAGTAGTTTCAATAGCGGAATGCGAAATATTATTATTATTTAAGACCGTGCCTGGCAGCAACAAATGTGTAAATAGTGAGGCACCGATCAACATTTGAATCGGCCCCGGCGAAGCGAAGGCACTGTCGGCGAGCGGGAGTCTATGTAAGTATGCGAGCGCGGACGCACCGACTGGTACGGTAGGTAAGTTGTCAGCGATACGATCTACGATAAGGGCAGAAATATCATAATAAACAGCAGAGTTAAGACGCGAGAATAACTTAATATCTACTGAAGCCTTGACGGATTTTTCAGCACCACCTTAATAATAAGGTGCGACCTACGACCCTTTAAACCTAAGCGATTGCATAGATCACTCGTAATAAAATGCGATTGTGAACCATTGTCAATTAATCATCGAACAATGACTGGAATGTTATTACAATCATAAATAATAACTTGCGCGGTCGCAAGGAGCACAGTACATTGCTCGTTAGAGCTGTGTGAGTCATACGAAGCGAGCGTATGTGGAGCGGCAGTGAACTCTAAACGATAAGTTGCCGGCGTCGCTCGACTGCGGAATCTTCATAATACTTTCATGACGAGGCGACGGTGACGCGCATGCATTAACCGACTGCGCGCGTGAAGCGGAGGGTGCTGTGTTTAGCGCGATGTTTTTATTGTCAAAATGTAAAAGAGTGTGATGTTTACCTTTACAGACTTACACTGCATCGATTTGTGTTTAGTACTTAAACAATTAACACATGCCCCTTTGTCCTTTATTATTTTAAAACGTTCTTCAGGGCTTTAATTCATTAATGCGGATCACTTAAAAAGATGTTCGTGTATTATATTAGTACATAAACATTTTTCAGACGTAACACTAGCGTATGACTGCGGGTTCGGCATAGTAATATTTTTACGCGGTTTTAATAACTGGTTTGAGCGACTACCATCATTTTGGGTTTGTAAACTAATTTTATACTGCATTTTAATAAAATCAATTAGATTTTGAAGCGTTGGTATTTCATTATTATTACTACGAGACTGAACCTCGAATGCACGAATAGTATCAGAATCTAGTTTTTAAACGATATATGAAACAATATAAAATCTCCCACATTATCTAAACCTAAATTTTGTATCGCATTAGCGGCGGTAGATATTTTATCTAAAAATTGTTCGTAATTAACGAGTGAAGCGGAACTAAATGATTTTGTGTTAAGAATCTGATCTATATACGTAGAAGCGAGTGTACGCGTGTCTTGATATCTATCAATCAACGATTGTAAAATAGTGTTATAATCTTTTCCACACGGAGAAATACCAGAAAATATACTTTGAGCTTTACTTGACAATTTTTATATATTTTTTCGTCGTCAGTCAATGACGGATTATCATGGACAGTGGCTTTAAAACTGGCATAAAATAATGGCCACATGCGAATATCTCCGGTAAACTCATTAGTTCAATAGGCGGCAAAGAGGGTCGCGAGCGAGGTGGAGCGTGCGGCGGGGTGTACCTACCTTAACTCACTGTCTGTTTCTTTCGGCGGTAACAATTGTGATACAACTCTTTTGGAATAGCTATAAAATTCCTCAAAAGACGTCCAGGTCTGATAGTCTGGCTGTGCGTTTGGATTAATTGTTAACAACACAGTAATATATTTATCTACAGTAGACTTAAATTCCGACCTAACATCGTTAATTGTTTCGACAGCAATGAGAAAAGATTCCTCATTCTTTACGTTCGCCTGTGCGACCTTTGCCTTATTGTAAATAACTTGCATACGAGCGAACAGTGCGCCACGTCGCGCTTCTAGTACCCTAAGTTTAATGTCATTAGAAGACAACGAAATTACTTCTTCGTCATCAGACATTTTAAATAAATATGAATAAAGCTATATAATAAATACAAATAAGGGAATTAATATTTGCAAACTAGGGTAGTTCTAGTAACCAACAGATCGTACTAAAACTATAAACTATTATGAAATATTAATTATAAATTTATGTAACTAACTAATATTAACAACTATTGAGAAATAAATGTAAATAATATATATAATCAATTTATATATAATATGTACGCTAATTACAATACCTAAATAGGGACGCAGTTAAATATAATAAAACCTACGTAGGTATGCACTTAATTACGTAAAAGTTTATGCGGTTGAATAAATAGGTATAACCTAAATAGGAATGCGGTTTATATAATATTATAATAAATATCCTATTAGGTGACCCTAAAGTGCGGTGGAAGAAAACAATTAAATAATTTAAATATAAAGAAAGATCCGGCTCGAAGGACCAAAAAAAATATGTTGCGGCTATTGTAAGGGCGAGAGGAAAACGATTAAAGTGGACTGTAGTTTTAATTTAAATGTGGTGCTGGTTCGGTGAAATAAAGGAAATGCACGCCTACCTGGATATGTCCTCGTGCTCCAAATAATTAACTGCGGTCAAGGTGCACAGGTCACATGCACAAAAATAGGCGCGCGCGCGGATCCTCGCCCAGAGTGTTGGCGATGCACTGACTTGCGGGTTGTTTATTATGCGGTGAGGCGTGCGAAAGGATAGGATGAGGATATGAGAATATATTAAAATAAATAATAACTAGCGGAAACAGGGTATATAATTTTACATATATCCGAGAACCTTAGATGAGGAGTAAAAAAAAGAAATTTACTACCAACATTCCAAAACTTTTATTTAAAGTCAATTGCTCATCTCTGTTTTCCCTTATTTTACAGTAACATTTTATATCTATTAAGCACATATCATAAAATAAGAAAGGGGGTACGTTGACGAAATCTGGTCACAAACAAATTCGGCGAACCAGCCACGTAGGATCCATAGTCCTATCAGCTGTTCTCAATTATACAATATTTTAAGGTTTACATTTATAATTAATTTAAATGGTACAGAAAAATGTTTAGTAAAATGTGTGTATGTGTGTGGTTGAAGGAAAAGAAAAGAAAAAATAAGCAAACCCATCCTTTTGGGATTACAGCAGCAAGCACAGAAAGGGTTGTGATCCCTACAGCCCACTCAATGAAGCAACCATGTCTTCGGATGACAGGAAACTCCTCGGTGAGACCGCATAGCGCAGGATGGCATCACAGAAGACTCAACAATCTTCACATGAGTGTGAAATCCTCATACTAGGAAAACAACAGCTCCGTCAGAAAAAACAGCTCTGTCAGGGACAACAGCCCCGTTGTAAAAATCACTTCTTCATAGAAGAACAGGTCCGTCCATAATAAAAAAACACTCCCTCAAAAAAAAACACTCCCTGTGAACAAAACAACTCATTACCTATCTTTGTATACTAAGAAAGCCGTAAAATTGTTCTAAACACAGGTACTACAATAATTTAGTAAAATATTTTGGAATAATAAATTTAATATAATTAAGACATAATTCACTTCCACAATGATCAAATTTAATTATGTGAAAATTAAACAAAATATTGTAAAATAGGCATTAAATTGGTATTTAAAACCAAGAACGATTATTGTCCTGCTTAATTAAAATACTCTCAAACCTGGTAGACCTTCAGGTCAAGACCTGGATCACCAAATACATCAAAACTGATTAAGTGGAATTTTGACAATAATGAAAAATAATATAAAATACTATTTTGCCCACGTAGGTTATTTAGTTTTAAAGGTAATTAAAATAGAAACTCACCTGAGGAGTGTTTATTTTTTATAGAAAGACAATAAAACTGGACTTACACTGAAAATACCAATAAATTCTTTGAAATACTATTGAAAACAAGTGTGATTGGGTTTATTACTAAGAAAAAGGATTTACTTACAGTTTCGGGTTCTCCGAACACTTAATGGTTCAAAAGGTTATGACCTTAACCACGGCCATTATTATATTTCCACATGAACTGAAACGATATCGCAAAACGATATTATAAATGATTAAACAACGTTGTTGAAAACTAATTTGGATAATTACAACTGTAGATACTTACAAATGGATAGTTATAAAACCATTTTAAATTAGAATCAGCGAATAAAGCCGGGGCGACGCTGACGCGAGCCACTTTTTTATTCCATAATGGAAAAGGTTTATTCTTTGTTCATTCCATAGTAAGGCCGAAGCCATGTCTTCCGTTATAATTATCTAAATCCTTGTAGTCATAAAATTCCTTGTGGTAGTAGATGTCCTTGTATTCATAAGTCAAATCCTTAGATCCATAAGTATAGTCCTTTTATAATTGTAGTTGTAAAATTCCTTGTGGTAGTAGATGTCCTTGTATTGATAAGTTAAATCCTTAAATCCATAAGTATAGTCCTTTTATAATTCAGTCATAGTGTGTATGATAAAATCATATATTGCGTTATACGTTTTAAAATTCTTCAACAAATCTTGAGTGGTGCGCGGGATAGCTTGCGGTGATTTATAAATGTTTAGAAGTTTTTCAATCAAAATCAGGCGGTCTAGATGAAATTTAGGGCAATCAAATAAAATGTGATCTAAAGTTTGTTCTGAAGCCATATTGCAAAATGTGCATTCAGGAGACGAAATAATGTTCATTCTTTGAAGATGATAGTTTACTCGACAGTGTCCAAATCGTAGGCGCATTAAAGTTGTATAAAATTTTCTTCCTTTAAAGAAAGATGATTTTGTAAACCAGGGTTGTTTACCTATATCTTGATTAACTATGGCATACCAGCTACCCTTACTAAGACTTTGATCATTCCATTCTACCTTCCATTCTTCGATAAATTTATTCTTAAGGAATGGTGTCAAATCAGTAACCGGGATACAAAATTTGTTTGCTGTGTTTTCAATATTATTAATGTTCATATTTGTGGATCGTGCTAGAAAGTCTGCATTTTCATTTCCCGCAACACCAACATGGGAAGGACTCCACATAAACTCAACATTTATATTATTTAGCATTAATTGAAACCATTTTTCTTTAATTTCATATATATAATGATTTGTTTTTACATCCAACGAATTATTTTGTAAAGCCATTAGTAAACTCATACTATCAGAGACAATTAACCATTGACATAAATCGTCAGTTTTCTGAATGTATTCTAGTGCTTTTACCACAGCAATTGTCTCAGCAGAAAAGATACTCATTTCTTTTGGTAATAATACGCCCTGTCCATATCTTACGTGAGGTACATAAAATGCCATTAAAGTTGCTGTGGGCGTTTTAGAGCCATCTGTATATATTATATTACTATTGTAAAATTTTGTAGATAATTTATGATATACATCTTGTTTATACCTAAGAGTTTTATCTATAATTACATTCATTTCTGTAAATTTGCTATTAAACTGACCAGAAAAACAGGGAGGATTACATTCGTTTTTGTTAATTAAATACTGTTGAATAAAATTAACAAAATCAAGAAAATCATGAAGGATATATGGGATTTTAGAATTATTCGATGATTGATTATGGTTGCTTAAAAATAATAACTTTTTATACAAAATATTAAAAGGAAATGAATATAATTTTAAAAAGAAATTAAATTTTAGGCGTTTAAATCTTATTTTTAAAGGAGGAATATTACATTCTACTTGTAATGAATTTATAGGCGTTGTTCTCATCGCACCAGAAATTATTCGAAGATTAACGTTTTGTAGAACTTCTAATTTGCGTAATAATATGTCGTTATTAGCAAAACACATAAAACCATATTCAAAATTACTACGGACAAGAGATTTATACAAGTTTAATAAAATTTTTGGGTCAGAACCAAAATTAGTTTTTGTTAACGATTTTAATATATTAGTAGCTTTAAAAGAGATACAACGTAATCAACATAACTTTTCCATGTCAGTTTATTTGAGAATATTATACCCAGAAATTTTACTTCATCTGATTGACTCAATTCAATGCCATTATATAACAATCTTACATTTGCAGAATTTTTGGTGCTATTAAAAATAATTGATTTAGTTTTATCTATACTAATTTGTAAGTTTAAATAACTAAAATAATCATATAATTTATTCAATACCGTATTCAATTTCTTAGAGACGTTTAAAGGATCTACGCCTATGTAATATATTGCTAAATCATCAGCATACTGAAGGTTACTTACATCAGGCCCTAAGATTATATATTACCTACTAAAATCCCGCGCCCTACTAACTTTCAATTTCTCCTTTCATTCCCTGACCCTTGTATTATTAATATTTTGTGTAAATATATTAAGTTGTACAGTATTAAGCTATAAGTTACTAACATAAAGTAGTTTTAAGTTTCTAAAGTAAGCTATTAAGTATATTTAAGATTAACATAAGTTTATTAATTGCTTTTTGTTTTTTTTTTTTAACTAACAAAAGTAGTGGGTTAGTTTAACACTCAGATAGTTTTTATGTGTGGTTGCAGGTATAACAAAGGCACCAAACAATCTGTTTTAATTACATTTATTAAAGTCATCCGAGATCCAATCACATTGCATTTTTCAACGTCCACACTTGACAGAACCAAAAAGCGGTATAGCCACAGTACCGAACAGTCTCTTCAGAAAGTCCAAGCAGAGAAGAGAGTACAGCGTCACTACCGCTCATTCTTATCATCTCTCACACTCTAACATTGACATTGGCAAAATTACTGCTTGTAATAGCGGTACAAGTCCACAAAATAAGAAGAAGAAGAAGAAGCATTCTTTGTTTACTGTTGTGTTGAATATATCCAGTTGTAAATGTGCAATGCTTTCTCGAGCAGAATATCCCTTCCTGAAACCGTATTGATTTGATGGTAGAATATTGTTTTTCTCAATGTGAAATTCTAGCTTTGCTTAAGAAGCTGTTCAAAGATTTTTCCCATACAAGATGATAAAGCAATTGGTCTATAACTCTCGAAATTATTTTTATGCTTATTAGGTTTCAATATTGGTATAAGGCAGTCTGTTTTCCAGTCACTAGGTATAATATTACTGTTCCATAAATTGTTTATTATTTTCAAAAATATAGATTTTACTGTCTTACTTGTATGTTTTAACATCTTGTATGGAATACCGTCAAGCCCAGCAGCTGTATCTCTACGGGAATTAATTGCAGAATTCAATTCAGCATATGAAAATGGATTAATAAGATAATCATTAAATTTAGTAGTTTGGGCAGTGATTCCATGTAATGGTTGCTCAACAGTATCGGGAATGAATTTTTTGTGAAATTGAGAGATCCAATGAGAATTGTCAACATTATTGTTATAATTTAAAGATCTGTTAAATTTCCTTGACATATTCCAGATAAAAGAGTGAGGAGTAGTTCTGTTAAACATAATTCAACATAATTCTGTTAAATAGATTCACATAATGTTTGCCAACTCAGTGTTCTTTCTTTATTCAATATATATTTTTTTAATGCCTGTAATTTTTCGAATGTTATAAATGTATCTACAGATGGATTACATTTAAAATCTATATAGGCTTGCTTAGAATCGGTCACTGCCTTAGAACATTTATGATTCCACCAAGGTAGTGGAACCCTTTGTTTCGATGAATTATTTTGGAAAGAAAAATTTGAAGTTAACTTTTACTATTAAATATTTTTCTCTAATTGAATTTAATAGTCTTATAAAATCATAATAGTCTTGCAAAGGACTGTTATTGTTAAAGTTATGTTTGAGAATCAAATCATGTGTTAATGATTCATATTTAATCCAATCTACTAATTTACAATTTATTTGAATAGGAGCCAGATCACACTGCATATCAAAAGTAATTGAACTACATACATTGTGTAGTATTTTTACAATAACAGGAAGATGATAACTTCCAAGTGGGTCATCAAAAACACTCCAATCACAAGTTAAAGCTAAAGAAGAGGAAACCATAGTTAAATCTAGTGCATTTGCTTGCCAATTATGTGTTCCTGTAGTTGTTTTTTGTCCATCATTTAATAGAATTAAATCATTATCCAATAAAGATTCTACAATTTCACAACCTCTTTTATTTGTTGAGGGACAACCCCAGATTGTATGATGAGCATTGAAATCACCAGCAATCAACATGGGTTCAGGAATAGATTTTATTAAATTATTAAATTTTTCTTTTGTAAATTCTGGGTTACATTTACCAGGACTGTAAAGACTAACTAATGACAATTCTTTATTACTATATGATATACGAACTGCAACATTCTGAATTGAGTCATCATATGAAGTTGAAAGTACTTTAAAGTTCAACGATTTATGAATTAATATAGCCACACCATTGTGACTGTTACCAGAATCTCTCACTACACTATAATGTTTCATACTAAATTTGTGATGAACCCGGAGCCAGGTTTCACTAATAAGGGCAATATGTATATTGTTCTCATTCAAAAAAATTGATAATAGTTGTCGATTACTTTGTAAACTCTGAGCATTCCACTGAAAAATATTTAAACTATCCATAAAATAGGATTACTGTTTATTGCATTTGTTGAATGTATCAAGGAGAACCTCTTTAATGTTTTGAGTTGATATTTCTTTTTCATTAAGCTTATTTAAAGTAATTAATTTGACTACTGAATGTAATAATGTGTTTAATATTTGTTCTGAATTCAAAAGGGATATGAACTGGTCGGATGGAGATGATTTAATAAGTGGAGGAAAAGATTTATCTCTTAAAACAGCTGCAAAAGATTGTTTTTCTATTTTATTTCTATTTTCCTTTAGCTTTTGTTGTTTAATAGGACATTCTGATGATATGGCAATATGCTTACCACCACAATGACAGCATTTAGCATCTTTAATTTCCACTGTGCATACTTTGTAATTATGAGAGTTTGCACAAATAGAGCATTTTTCTGTATTTTTACAAAACTTTGCAATATGTCCATATCGTAAACATTTAAGGCATTGTTTTACGGGTGGAATATATGGTTTCACTTCGAATCTCCAACTATTTAAATCTATGCTTTCAGGTAAAACTGGGCAAGAAAATGTAATAGATACTGTTTTGGTGGGTAAAAATTGCACGTTACCATTTATAATAGTTTTTCTTAAAAATCTTCTTATACTTACTATGTTTTTGGAACTATCTATTGCATTATAAATTTGTAAATTGCTTAATTCAAGCGGAACAAAATTAATAACTCCCGTTACTTCTGTTGCATGTGCTGGAATGGACGCTCTCATTTTGTGTCTGTCAAGAAATTTATTATTAGTAAGAGCAGCATTTGCCAATTCTGCCCGCTCATAAATTGCACCTATTTTATACCTATTAATTCTTACTAATTGTTTAACACCTTTGTTATATCTTTTTAGATTGTGCGCTAATGACATCATATCTCTGTCTCCTATTGGCTTATCAGAGGCAGAGCCCTCATAAAAAACAATGTAATCTATGCTACTTCCATTTTCTGGATATCTACGTATATAATTATTAATTTTGAAAGGACTATACTTATTAGCAGCATCTTCAGTTGTTACGCTTTCCACAGATTCGCTTTCCGACCCTGAGGATACGGCTTCTTGTTCTTCATCTTCTTTATTTCTTTCCTTTTTACGTTTTCTTTTACTCCTACTCATTTTACCACTCAACCCTCTTATTTAAAATATATAAAACAATTTATTTTAAAGAGATGTTTTTAAAAAGCCCGCCTTGTTCGGAGATTCCCGCGCTTTTTCTCAGACACTAGACAGCGTCTAGTTATCTCTGACGCGAGTACACGTAAAAAGAATTTTTTTTTTTTTTTTAATTTATTTAACGGCTTGGCCACGAAACCTTTTAGCCAATCTTAAATAAAATATTTTAACTGTTTTAAATATTTTGCAGTCATTCTTATAAACTTTACAATAGCACAATAAAATTTAGAATTTCTTAGAATAAATTTTAAATCTATAACACCATCACTTTCATCTTCACACAAATCACTAATTTGCGCAGCTAATATTAGCCTATCCAGTTTAAATTTATTACATTTCGTTATAATATGTGTTAGATCTCCTTCAAATTCTTCTCCACAGTAAAAACAATTCTTACTATTAAAAATCTTTAGTCTACATAGATGTGAAGGAGTCAGGCAATGGCCAAATCTCATTCTACAAATCATTGTGATGAATTGTCTACCATCAGCTCTTTTATATTTATAATACCATGGTGTGGCGGGCATCTCTTTTTGAATTTGGGCGTACCAGCTGCCCTTATCCTTGTTGATCTTATACCAATAATCTTGCCAACGTTTCTTTAAGGCATATTTAATGTGGGTGTGGTAGTCAGTATATGGACATTTCATAGTAGATCTGTGGTCTTCGTCATAAGGAAAATGAGTAGCTTTGTCAACTATTTCGTTACCAGTTATCTGAGAATGGGAAGCGACCCATATAAATCTTACAGAAACTCCTAAGTTGTATAAGTTATTAACTAATTCTATAATATCTAGTATAATATAATTTGTGTTATATTTACATTTATGGTTACTTAAAGCGAATAAGGCACTTTTTGAATCACTACATATTATGACATTCCTTACACTTTTGATATCATTAAATATATAATTAAGAGCGCAATAGATTGCATAGCATTCTGCAGTAAAAATAGAACAATTACTATCTAATAAAATAGTTTTTGATATTTTACTTTGGGCATCATAAAACGCAGAGGTTACCCTACCCTTTTCTTTAGAACCGTCAGTAAAAATCTTATAAATTGGATCAATTTTTTCGATATGAACATTAAATTCAGTTTGACTAGTTATATCATTACTATCAACATAAATCTTGGGGTCCAAATATACATTATAATTTGTGTTATAGATAGGCCAAATACTACTACTCTTAAGATTGCTATAAGCACTACTATATAACTGCAACATTATCATTATCATTCCAGGTGTATTCATGTGAACAATATCATCCGGAGTACAGTATTTAACATTTACAGATTGAGGTGATACATTCAATAATTCAGGTAACAATAGTTTATTTTTTACAACTCCGTTTTGATTTGAGAGAGCCTTGAGACAAAACCTTTCAGCTAAATAAGTTCTTCTTAATATTAAAGGTTCTATGCAACATTCTACTTCCATTGAATTAATAGGTGTTGTTTTCATGGCTCCCATTATTAATCTTAATCCAATATTTTGTATAACATCCAGTTTTCTAAGTAGATTAGTACTAATATTAATGTAAGCTAAACAACTATAGTCGAAATGACTTCGTACAATACTTTTATAAAGCATTGATAAAATTTTTGGGTCAGCACCCCAAAATTTTCCAGCTAAACATCTCATAATATTAATTGCTTTATGAGCTTTTTTTGCAATATAATCTATATGTTTATTAAATTTTAGCTGATTGTCTATGATAACTCCCAAAAATTTATGTTCTTTATCAATTGGAATTGTTATATTGTTGTATCTAATATTAACATGTCTTTGTTCCCCAAATACCAGTACTTTACTTTTAGAAGCATTAATGTCTAATTTTAATGTATTAAAATAGTAATTATGTAATTGGAATAAAGCTAAATTAAGTTTCTTTTCTGCTAGTTGAGAACTTTTGTCTATAGTATATAAAACTAAGTCATCAGCAAATTGTAGTATATGTATATCTGATGTAACATATTTTAATATTTGTGAAACATATAGATTAAATAAAATGGGTGACAATACAGCCCCTTGCATTAGACCTTTATTAGCAGTTTCTGGTCCATACATTACATTGTTACATTTAACAAAAAGCATTCTATTATTTAAAAAATTAAATATCCATTTTATTAACTTTCCAGGAAGGCCTAAAATAGACAAGGTTTGCAACAGTTGATACAAATCTACATTATCATAAGCACCTCTCACATCGATAAATGCAGCAACAGCAGTGGATTTGGAAAGCTTAGTTTTTCTCATATCAGATATAAAAGTTACAAAACTTTCAGAAGCACTTCTTCCTTTGCGAAAACCAAACTGGTTTGTGGGTAATAAACTATTTCTTTCAACATGATAGTCTAATCTGAACTTAATCATCTGTTCAGTTAATTTACTTATACATGAAGTTAGAGATATAGGTCTGTAAGAATTGTAATCATCAGGTGATTTATTTGGTTTGATAATAGGAATGACACATTGGGTTTTCCACTCTTCTGGAATGATTTGTTTAGACCATAATAAATTTAAGGTATTTAAAAGTACTTGTTTACCAATAGGATGTAATTTTTTAATCATGCTATATGAAAAATTATCTAAGCCCGGTGTAGTATCTCTCCGTGAGTCTAATGCTATTTTAAATTCTGACATTTTAAAGGGAGAAATAAGCCAGCAAGAATCCTTAACATTGTTATTTAGTTCAAAAAAATTAATTATATCTGAATCATTTATCTCATTAGTTTGAGCAAGATTATTTATAAATGAAGGTACCCATTTATCATTTTTGTACCTATTTCTGTCTGTATTTATTCTTTTGAATCTACGCATATAATTCCAAATTATCGAAATCGGAGTAGTTCTATTAAAACTACTACATAAATTGGTCCAGCTATCATTTTTACATTTACTTATTATTCTTTTTTTAATAGCATCTTTTTTTTTATACTCAATATAAGATTCAGAAGTAAAAGTATTATAATAATGATTTAATGCTTCTTTAGATTTTTTGACAGCTTCTGCACATTCTTCATTCCACCAAGGAGCTGGACTGTGATATGATTTATTATGATTAGGTTTGTAAATTGGTATACAAATCTTTCTTAAGTAAATTAATCGTGAACTAAATTCATTATATGATTTAAATGGGTCAGATAAATCTAATTCAAAGTTCTGAAATACCCTTTCTGACATATCATAGTACTTATTCCAATCAGCTTTCGATAATAAAAATTTTTCAGTATTATTTCCTGTATCATATGTCACTTTTCCTAATAAAATATCAGTAAATGTTGGGAGATGATAGCTACCCAATGGGTCATCCCCCACAAACCAATTGCATAATGGAGCTATGAGAGAACTAACAGCTGTAACGTCAATTGCAGATTTATTTCTACAAGGAGGCTGTACTGTAGTTGTTGAACCTGAATTTAAAATGCACAGATCAAACTCATCAAACATGTTAAATAATTCAACCCCACGAGATTTAGTTAAATCACATCCAAAAGCTATATGATGTGCATTGAAATCTCCACTGACTAGACATGGTCTGGGTAGGTTACTTATAATAGTTTTAAGTTTTTTAATTTTATTTCTTTTTTTTTCAGGTGGACAATAAACATTAAGAATAGAGAGTGGACCAGCTGAAGTTATGACCGAAATTGCTACCGTTTGAATGTCTTCTGAAAATTTTGTATCAATAATATTATATTTAATATTGTTTTTTATTATAATACCTACTCCTCCATAACCATTTTTAGCATTTTTAAAAACAGAATTATAATTATTAAAATAAATATTATTGACATTGGACTGTTTGAGCCATGTTTCATTAATTAGATAGATGTCAATGTCATTTTCATTTAGAAACTTCTTAACTAACGTTTTTTTGTTATTAAGACTCTGAATGTTATGTTGAACAATTCTAATTTTATTCATTCAAATTTTTTAATAAAATTTCTTTAATTTTACCTGTTGTATTCGGTGTATCTCCACTATTTGCTATATATACTAACGTTTTAATTAATGCATTTAATATTCTGGAATTATTAACTATCTCTGAGAAATTGAGTTCTAAATTTTTATTTACATCTTGTTTTGAAGTTTGCTTAGATGGCAACTCCGGAAAATTTTTACTATTTTGTAGTTGAAGAGAATTATTATTTGCAACTGCTGCATAACTTTGTCTTTTTTTATTAATTTTAACTTGCTTTATGGGACATACTTTAGATATAGCCATGTGAGCACCACCACAGTTAGCACATTTAATATCATTTTCATTAGTACAATCTTTGTAAGAGTGCCCACATGAACATATAGAACAAACTTGGCTGTTTTTACAAATTTTAGCAGAGTGATTAAATTTCATACACTTATAGCACTGCATAACAGGTGGAATGTACGGACTTACTTTTGAACGCCACCTGTCTAAGAAAATATATTGTGGCAATGTACTTGTATAAAATGTAACTGTTATTGTCTTTAAAGCGAATAATTCTCCATCATCCCCCTTTTTCATAAATCGGCGAACAGCTACAATGTCATACTCACATGAAAGTTTTCTGTACAAATCCTCATTACTCATATCTTCTGGAATAAACTGTACCACACCCACCTTTTCTACGAAGGCTGCAGGTATAAATGCCCTCATTTTAAAGTTAGCTAACGCATCGTTAGCATTCAGGAAGTCATTTGCTGCTAAAGCCTGAGAAAATGTAATTTGGACTTTATAAGCATTAATACGACTTAGTTCATAAAAGCCTTTAACAAACTTTGAAAATAGTTTTTGGAGATATAATGGATCCTTATTGCCAATTTTATCTTCCGATTCCACAAACACCGGAAACTCTGTATTATTTGAAGTATCTGGATAGCATCGCCGGTAATTTGGCTTTATATAAGGTTTATATTTTGCTGAGTCTTTTCCTGAAATATTTGTCATTTTTCTTTTTTTGGTATTTATAGGTGGTATCGTACCACCACCTTCATTTCCCTCCATTTTATGTGCATAATAAGCACGCACTTATTATACTAAATTCGCAATCTCGAATATTAACTAAATTTTTTCTCAAGTTCAAACTTCCCGCCACAAACGTCGAACCCAGAATCCCACGTAAAAAGAATAGCGGTCAAGGTTGCCACCTTCATCGGGGAAGATTACCCTAAATCCTCAACTACCAATCGGGGTAAAAGGGAAAATTTTCGACAAAAAGATTTTAATTCAAAATATTGTTACAAATATTCCAAACAATATTATAAAACAGTGAAATATAAATTTCTCAGAGTTACAGCATATAATTTACACCAACCGCTACAACTCGTTAAGTACCGAAATTCAAAACGAAAGTAAAGTCAAAGTAAAGTTAACGACTAACGTATCGAAAGTTCAAAATTTCAAAACAAAAGTTCCATTCTACGATGTTAGTTATAATATTTTTATCCTCCGAATTATCATGTAAAATAAAAATGACCAAATTCATATAATGTAATGAAAACTTCTACAAAAAATAAATAAATAATATTTAAATAAATTCATATGTCATCATTCGACTGCTGTCAAAAAAGTTTGCGTTCCATCAGCAGAAATGGCGCAAACTTCTTGCGATTTTTGTTTCAACTAGGTAAGAGCAAAGATGGGTAGGTACACTTAGTTTTTAACCGATTTCAAAAAGGAGGAGGTTCTCAATTCGATTGTTATATACCTATCATCTTTGAGTGGTCATCAGAGTCAGACTTAGACATTAGTCTTGGGCTTAGTCGTTCGCCAATGAGAGCGCTCAATTTACTTCGTTATCCAATGGCGAACTAGATCACTCTTTTAGTTCTTTTTTTAAATAATATAGTAACAATAATAAATAAAAACAACTATTTAAAATTATTATACAAATAATAATGAAAGAATTAAATTATTTATATTAAAAAATTATAGCCAACTTCAGAAACAAAAATGCAATGTAAATAAAAAACCATCGATATTTTCAAAAGTGAAAC
The DNA here is from genome assembly GCA_905147385.1 of Limenitis camilla. Taxonomy (NCBI): domain Eukaryota; kingdom Metazoa; phylum Arthropoda; class Insecta; order Lepidoptera; family Nymphalidae; genus Limenitis; species Limenitis camilla. Next base: position 5,110,731 of record LR990243.1, read on the forward strand.
ATCGATGCTTATGAACAATATATAGATATTTTTATCACTATTTAAATAAATTAAAGTATATTTAGATTTTTTATCAGAAACTACAAAAAAAGTATGGATGAAACATAAGCATGTCTAGAAGTAAATAGTTCGATTTGTTACGTAGCGCCAAAACTTAGTAAATCAGGAGCCAAAAAAAAAATAAGAACTAAGAGCGAGATCATTGACGAACTAATTCGTATAGTTCACTTAAAGGAGCGCTCTTCGGAACTAGGTCGTTCATGAACTACCCAAGGGCCAAGACTATCAGACTGCTATCAGACATCCGTTTGCCTTCTTACAGTTGAGTCGTTTACGAATTCCTGTGTGATACAAGCGTTGTATGTCTACAATGGCGTCTCCGAAGCCCCAGGCATCGTGTTCTACTGCATCCCTGTCTGAAGAGACGAGTGTAGAGCAAGTGTTGGACTCTGGTGAGCCCCTTGTATTTGTGTCGTTGGTGGAGTCTGTTGAGAGACGCGACGAGCAACATAACCAACCAAGCACTTCAAGTGTCTCTGATCCCTTGGCTGACACATCATCAGGTTCGGATAGAAAACGTCACCTTACTTCTGATGTAATTCGTTCTATGTGGAACTTCAAGAGAGTTTTGTCGACGTTCAAAACTGAGGATGACTGTATGGTTTTTGCTGAAGAGCATGGTTTAATATTGAAAAAGAAGATGTGTAGCACCCATAAAACTCCCATGAATTTGGAAAAATCCAGAAATGTTTTAGGTCAATTTCGTTGTAGAAAGTCTAATTGCCGCACCAAAGCCCTCTCTCGTGGTACGGGAACATTGTTCGAACATGCTAAACTGCCACTAACAATTATATTTCAAATAATGTATATGTTTTGTAACTCCTATACATATCAACAAGTCCAGAAGGAGACATCTGAGCCGGATAGACAAAAGGTAGTGTCCCAAAGAACAATAGCTGATTGGTTCAATTGCTGCAAAAAGGCTGTAATTGATTTTGAATTGGAAAATAAAGAACAGAGACCAAAAATTGGCGGCCCTAACAAAATAGTGCAAATTGAACAGTCAAAGTTTGGTAAAAGAAAAAATAATAAGGGTCGCCCTATTGAAGGGCACTGGGTTATCGCTATGATGGAGGATGGAAATGATGATTTACACCTAGAAATGTGCCCTGATAATGAAAGTTTGTCTGAAATACTGGTGCCATTAATCCAAAGACATGTTGAGGTAGGCACAATAATTTACACTGACAGCTGGAGAGCATATGATTGTCTACCCAACTATGGATACATACATCAAAAGGTGGATCATAGTGATCCTGAAAACAGATTTGTGGCACCAAATGGAACACATACAGAAAGAATAAATAGCCATTGGCATTTTGTCAAGAGAATGTTCCAAAAAGACAATTGTAGGGAAAACTTTGCTGAATGGTTAGTAGTATATAACTGGAGGAGGAAAATAAAAATACAAAACCTGGATTCTTTCGAAGAATTAATGAAGTGTATTGAATATGTGTACCACATATAATTAATAGATATATATTTTAATACAATTATAAGCACATTATTGTTGCGAATAAACATCAAAACAATTTGCACACCTAACCAAGCTTTAGTTCCAACTTGCTTGAAAATGTCAAAATAGAATAAAACGGCAAGATGAACAGAGAGAGACTGCAAGACGTTGTTCACTCGAATCTTTATTGTTTGTTATGTTGGTTAGATATTTATTTTTCTCAAAAATGTATAATCTTTGCAAAAATTCAAAAATGGCGTTTACTTTGTGGTGACAAACAGCCAATTAATAAACTAAATATGGATATATGGAAGAACTGCAGCTCAACTGGGCATATTTTCAGCACAATTTTGACTGTTTTAGCTTGAAAAACAGACGAAATACTATATTTACAACTTCGCCTTTGATAGTTTATGAATGGAAGACTTTATTCAGTGTTTTTTACTAAAATATTATTTATTTAGTGCCACCATGAATAAAATCATGACATGAAACAATAAAAAATGTGTTAATTCTAAGAAGAGATGTACGCTAGATTCAAATATGCACTTAGCACAAATACCACTTGATCCTATTAGGTAGGTTATAATTGAGATATTTGTTATTAGGTACTATTCTATTTTTAGGAAGTAATTTGTTGCTAATTTTTATATTTTTTTAGATGTTGCAAGTGGATAAAGGCTGTCGGTCAGGAAGTTTTATCAGCTTAAATTTGTGTGATAAGCATTTTCATCCAGAAGATTTTAATCAAAACAGAAATAGAGACTTGCTGTGCCAACATTAAATTTACCTATGAAACCTTTAGAAGATAAGTTGTTTAAGGATTTCCCACTTCCTATTGGCCACTGCCCAACAATTTGTATGTTAATTATTCACTCTTATTAATCTATACTAATAAAATAAAATAAAATTGCAGTGTTCGTAATTTCTAATTATCATTATGATTATTTTACAGAAAATGTTCCTGAATGCTCTCAACCAGTACTAAGTACCAGTACTGGCATATCTCAACATATACTTTTACCAGTTTCAAACTTCTTCACAGCAGCAAAAAATGGGTGAGGAAATATTGTGTATATTTATTTAATTCCTATTGTTATTATTTCTAAACTTTTCTACAACTTAGATATTCGAACTATATAATTGCATGCTGTAACACAGCGGCGGTCCTTTTTCCGTGGGAAAAAAATTGCCTATTCTACTTGGGAATAATGTAGCATTCTAATGGTGAAAGAATTTTTAAAATCGGCTTAATCGTTTTTGAATTTATTCATTACAAAAAAATAAATTATTCCTCTATATAATATTAATATATAATCCAGTCTAAACATATTGAGTGAATATTATTAGATTAAGAAATGAAATTTTTTTAGTGAAAATCAATATAGGCTTATATTAGGTTGGGGAAAAAGTTTATTCGCATTTTTTAAGAAAATTCAAAACATTTTTTAATATAGTTTATTCACATTTAACTAAAGTATGTAGGTACCATTTTGTTCGTTAACTTTTTGCCATCTTGTAGGTAGGGACATGATCCCATTGCTATAGAAATTTAGGGCTTCTGATCAAAAAACCGCGACAAGTAGTTTTGGCAGTCCTCGTGAAGTTAACCTGACACTGCCTGAAAAATTCTGAAGAGACCGAAACAGGTGGAAATCTGAAGGTCAGGACAATACGGCGGACGCATTAACACCTCCCAGCCAAACTTAATTTATGCTGAGTGGCTAAAAATGTGTGAGGTCTAGCATTATCATGATGAAAAACCACACCCCATCTGTTGATTAATTCCGGCCGCTTTCTCTCAACTTCTTGCTTTAATCTCATCAGTTGTTCGCAGTAGAGTTCAGAATCGATGGTCCTGCCTGGTGGTAACAGCTCATAATAAATAATGCCCTTCCAATCCCACCACACACACACAGCATCACCTTGTTGCGAGTTAACCCGGGTTTCGCCACAGTCTATGAAGCCTGACCGGCCTTTGACCACGACCTTTTCCGCACGTTCTTGTCGTACGTGATCCACTTTTCATAACCAGCTTCTTCAAAAATGGTTCGGTTTCATTACGTCGTTATAAAGAATCACAAATGAGTACACGGTTCATTAGGTTTCTTTCAGTGAACTCGTGAGGTACCAAAATATCGACCTTTTTTGTGTACCCAGTTTTTTTCAAATGCGCCAAAACTGTTTTGTGGTCAATTCCCAGTTCTTCAGCTACGTCGTAACTACTGATATACCGATCTTGCTCCACTTTTTCAAAAATAGTATCCATTTTACCCGTAATAGGGCGACCAGAGCGAGGTACATCTATGACATCAAAATTTCCGGATTTAAAACGCTTAAACCAAATTTGTGCTACTCTCACAGACAATGCACTAGGTCCATAAACATCGCAAATTTTTTTCGCGGCTTGCGTTACAATTTTCGCTTTTTGGTAGTGAAATTTTAAAATGTATCGAATTTCTACATTAGATTCACTCAACTTCACAGTACGAAAAACTAATAAAAATCACACATTTTCCTAATTTGAATTTGGAATTATCTTCTTTAAGATTTAAACTTTTAATGATACCAAAACCAGCCAGATACAAATAGTATAGCCAAAGAGATTTCATTACAAGTTCATACATACTATAATGCGAAAAGACTTTTTCCCCAACCTATTATTTGGGGTTCTAAATGACAAGATTGAAATGCACAATAGTTTGTTACAAAAATTATGTGTTAAGAATCAAAATTTGTGGTAATATTGATATTTATTTAGAAATTCTTTTTTAGGTTTTTTACAAGATGTACTAAATAATAAGATGTAATAAAGTGTACCCCCCCTGGTCATCAGAGTCAGACTCAGACATTCGTTTGCCTTCTTACAGTTGAGTCGTTTACGAATTCCTGTGTGATACAAGCGTATGTCTACAATGGCGTCCCCGAAGCCCCGGGCCTCCTGTTCTGCTGAATCCCTCTCTGAAGAGACGAGTGTAGAGCAAGTGTTGGACTCTGATGAGCCCCTTGTATTTGTGTCGTTAATGGAGTCTGTTGAGCGACGCGACGAGCAACACAACCAACCAAGCACTTTAAGTGTTTCTGATCCCTTGGCTGACACATCATCGGATAGTAAACGTCACCTTACTTCTGATGTAGTTCGTTCTATGTGGAACTTCAAGAGAGTTTTGTCGACGTTCAAAACTGAGGATGACTGTATGGTTTTTGCTGAAGAGCATGGTTTAATATTGAAAAAGAAGATGTGTAGCACCCATAAAACTCCCATGAATTTGGAAAAATCCAGAAATGTTTTAGGTCAATTTCGTTGTAGAATGTCTAATTGCCGCACCAAAGCCCTCTCTCGTGGTACGGGAACATTGTTCGAATGTGCTAAACTGCCACTAACAATTATATTTCAAATAATGTATATGTCTTGTAACTCCTATACATATCAACAAGTCCAGAAGGAGACATCTGAGCCGGATAGACAAAAGGTAGTGTCCCAAAGAACAATAGCCGATTGGTTCAATTGCAATTGCAAAAGGCTGTAATTGATTTTAAATTGGAAAATAAAGAACAGAGACCGAAAATTGGCGGCCCTAACAAAATAGTGCAAATTGAACAGTCAAAGTTTGGTAAAAGAAAAAATAATAGGGGTCGCCCTATTGAAGGGCACTGGGTTATCGGAATGATGGAGGATGGAAATAATGATTTACACCTAGAAATGTGCCCTGATAATGAAAGTTTGTCTGAAATACTGGTGCCATTAATCCAAAGACATGTTGAGGTAGGCACAATAATTTACACTGACAGCTGGAGAGCATATGATTGTCTACCCAACTATGGATACATACATCAAAAGGTGGATCATAGTGATCCTGAAAACAGATTTGTGGCACCAAATGGAACACATACAGAAAGAATAAATAGCCATTGGCATTTTGTCAAGAGAATGTTCCAAAAAGACAATTGTAGGGAAAACTTTGCTGAATGGTTAGTAGTATATAACTGGAGGAGGAAAATAAAAATACAAAACCTGGATTCTTTCGAAGAATTAATGAAGTGTATTGAATATGTGTACCACATATAATTAATAGATATATATTTTAATACAATTATAAGCACATTATTGTTGCGAATAAACATCAAAACAATTCGCACACCTAACCAAGCTTTAGTTCCAACTTGCTTGAAAATGTCAAAATAGAATAAAACGGCAAGATGAACAGAGAGAGACTGCAAGACGTTGTTCACTCGAATCTTTATTGTTTGTTATGTTGGTTAGATATTTATTTTTCTCAAAAAATGTATAATCTTTGCAAAAATTCAAAAATGGCGTTTACTTTGTGGTGACAAACAGCCAATTAATAAACTAAATATGGATATATGGAAGAACTGCAGCTCAACTGGGCATATTTTCAGCACAATTTTGACTGTTTTAGCTTGAAAAACAGACGAAATACTATATTTACAACTTCGCCTTTGATAGTTTATGAATGGAAGACTTTATTCAGTGTTTTTTACTAAAATATTATTTATTTAGTGCCACCATGAATAAAATCATGACATGAAACAATAAAAAATGTGTTAATTCTAAGAAGAGATGTACGCTAGATTCAAATATGCACTTAGCACAAATACCACTTGATCCTATTAGGTAGGTTATAATTGAGATATTTGTTATTAGGTACTATTCTATTTTTAGGAAGTAATTTGTTGCTAATTTTTATATTTTTTTAGATGTTGCAAGTGGATAAAGGCTGTCGGTCAGGAAGTTTTATCAGCTTAAATTTGTGTGATAAGCATTTTCATCCAGAAGATTTTAATCAAAACAGAAATAGAGACTTGCTGTGCCAACATTAAATTTACCTATGAAACCTTTAGAAGATAAGTTGTTTAAGGATTTCCCACTTCCTATTGGCCACTGCCCAACAATTTGTATGTTAATTATTCACTCTTATTAATCTATACTAATAAAATAAAATAAAATTGCAGTGTTCGTAATTTCTAATTATCATTATGATTATTTTACAGAAAATGTTCCTGAATGCTCTCAACCAGTACTAAGTACCAGTACTGGCATATCTCAACATATACTTTTACCAGTTTCAAACTTCTTCACAGCAGCAAGAAATGGGTGAGGAAATATTGTGTATATTTATTTAATTCCTATTGTTATTATTTCTAAACTTTTCTACAACTTAGATATTCGAACTATATAATTGCATGCTGTAACACAGCGGCGGTCCTTTTTCCGTGGGAAAAAAATTGCCTATTCTACTTGGGAATAATGTAGCATTCTAATGGTGAAAGAATTTTTGAAATCGGCTTAATCGTTTTTGAATTTATTCATTACAAAAAAATAAATTATTCCTCTATATAATATTAATATATAATCCAGTCTAAACATATTGAGTGAATATTATTAGATTAAGAAATGAAATTTTTTTAGTGAAAATCAATATAGGCTTATATTAGGTTGGGGAAAAAGTTTATTCGCATTTTTTAAGAAAATTCAAAACATTTTTTAATATAGTTTATTCACATTTAACTAAAGTATGTAGGTACCATTTTGTTCGTTAACTTTTTGCCATCTTGTAGGTAGGGACATGATCCCATTGCTATAGAAATTTAGGGCTTCTGATCAAAAAACCGCGACAAGTAGTTTTGGCAGTCCTCGTGAAGTTAACCTGACACTGCCTGAAAAATTCTGAAGAGACCGAAACAGGTGGAAATCTGAAGGTCAGGACAATACGGCGGACGCATTAACACCTCCCAGCCAAACTTAATTTATGCTGAGTGGCTAAAAATGTGTGAGGTCTAGCATTATCATGATGAAAAACCACACCCCATCTGTTGATTAATTCCGGCCGCTTTCTCTCAACTTCTTGCTTTAATCTCATCAGTTGTTCGCAGTAGAGTTCAGAATCGATGGTCCTGCCTGGTGGTAACAGCTCATAATAAATAATGCCCTTCCAATCCCACCACACACACACAGCATCACCTTGTTGCGAGTTAACCCGGGTTTCGCCACAGTCTATGAAGCCTGACCGGCCTTTGACCACGACCTTTTCCGCACGTTCTTGTCGTACGTGATCCACTTTTCATAACCAGCTTCTTCAAAAATGGTTCGGTTTCATTACGTCGTTATAAAGAATCACAAATGAGTACACGGTTCATTAGGTTTCTTTCAGTGAACTCGTGAGGTACCAAAATATCGACCTTTTTTGTGTACCCAGTTTTTTTCAAATGCGCCAAAACTGTTTTGTGGTCAATTCCCAGTTCTTCAGCTACGTCGTAACTACTGATATACCGATCTTGCTCCACTTTTTCAAAAATAGTATCCATTTTACCCGTAATAGGGCGACCAGAGCGAGGTACATCTATGACATCAAAATTTCCGGATTTAAAACGCTTAAACCAAATTTGTGCTACTCTCACAGACAATGCACTAGGTCCATAAACATCGCAAATTTTTTTCGCGGCTTGCGTTACAATTTTCGCTTTTTGGTAGTGAAATTTTAAAATGTATCGAATTTCTACATTAGATTCACTCAACTTCACAGTACGAAAAACTAATAAAAATCACACATTTTCCTAATTTGAATTTGGAATTATCTTCTTTAAGATTTAAACTTTTAATGATACCAAAACCAGCCAGATACAAATAGTATAGCCAAAGAGATTTCATTACAAGTTCATACATACTATAATGCGAAAAGACTTTTTCCCCAACCTATTATTTGGGGTTCTAAATGACAAGATTGAAATGCACAATAGTTTGTTACAAAAATTATGTGTTAAGAATCAAAATTTGTGGTAATATTGATATTTATTTAGAAATTCTTTTTTAGGTTTTTTACAAGATGTACTAAATAATAAGATGTAATAAAGTGTACCCCCCCTGGTCATCAGAGTCAGACTCAGACATTCGTTTGCCTTCTTACAGTTGAGTCGTTTACGAATTCCTGTGTGATACAAGCGTATGTCTACAATGGCGTCCCCGAAGCCCCGGGCCTCCTGTTCTGCTGAATCCCTCTCTGAAGAGACGAGTGTAGAGCAAGTGTTGGACTCTGATGAGCCCCTTGTATTTGTGTCGTTAATGGAGTCTGTTGAGCGACGCGACGAGCAACACAACCAACCAAGCACTTTAAGTGTTTCTGATCCCTTGGCTGACACATCATCGGATAGTAAACGTCACCTTACTTCTGATGTAGTTCGTTCTATGTGGAACTTCAAGAGAGTTTTGTCGACGTTCAAAACTGAGGATGACTGTATGGTTTTTGCTGAAGAGCATGGTTTAATATTGAAAAAGAAGATGTGTAGCACCCATAAAACTCCCATGAATTTGGAAAAATCCAGAAATGTTTTAGGTCAATTTCGTTGTAGAATGTCTAATTGCCGCACCAAAGCCCTCTCTCGTGGTACGGGAACATTGTTCGAATGTGCTAAACTGCCACTAACAATTATATTTCAAATAATGTATATGTCTTGTAACTCCTATACATATCAACAAGTCCAGAAGGAGACATCTGAGCCGGATAGACAAAAGGTAGTGTCCCAAAGAACAATAGCCGATTGGTTCAATTGCAATTGCAAAAGGCTGTAATTGATTTTAAATTGGAAAATAAAGAACAGAGACCGAAAATTGGCGGCCCTAACAAAATAGTGCAAATTGAACAGTCAAAGTTTGGTAAAAGAAAAAATAATAGGGGTCGCCCTATTGAAGGGCACTGGGTTATCGGAATGATGGAGGATGGAAATAATGATTTACACCTAGAAATGTGCCCTGATAATGAAAGTTTGTCTGAAATACTGGTGCCATTAATCCAAAGACATGTTGAGGTAGGCACAATAATTTACACTGACAGCTGGAGAGCATATGATTGTCTACCCAACTATGGATACATACATCAAAAGGTGGATCATAGTGATCCTGAAAACAGATTTGTGGCACCAAATGGAACACATACAGAAAGAATAAATAGCCATTGGCATTTTGTCAAGAGAATGTTCCAAAAAGACAATTGTAGGGAAAACTTTGCTGAATGGTTAGTAGTATATAACTGGAGGAGGAAAATAAAAATACAAAACCTGGATTCTTTCGAAGAATTAATGAAGTGTATTGAATATGTGTACCACATATAATTAATAGATATATATTTTAATACAATTATAAGCACATTATTGTTGCGAATAAACATCAAAACAATTCGCACACCTAACCAAGCTTTAGTTCCAACTTGCTTGAAAATGTCAAAATAGAATAAAACGGCAAGATGAACAGAGAGAGACTGCAAGACGTTGTTCACTCGAATCTTTATTGTTTGTTATGTTGGTTAGATATTTATTTTTCTCAAAAAATGTATAATCTTTGCAAAAATTCAAAAATGGCGTTTACTTTGTGGTGACAAACAGCCAATTAATAAACTAAATATGGATATATGGAAGAACTGCAGCTCAACTGGGCATATTTTCAGCACAATTTTGACTGTTTTAGCTTGAAAAACAGACGAAATACTATATTTACAACTTCGCCTTTGATAGTTTATGAATGGAAGACTTTATTCAGTGTTTTTTACTAAAATATTATTTATTTAGTGCCACCATGAATAAAATCATGACATGAAACAATAAAAAATGTGTTAATTCTAAGAAGAGATGTACGCTAGATTCAAATATGCACTTAGCACAAATACCACTTGATCCTATTAGGTAGGTTATAATTGAGATATTTGTTATTAGGTACTATTCTATTTTTAGGAAGTAATTTGTTGCTAATTTTTATATTTTTTTAGATGTTGCAAGTGGATAAAGGCTGTCGGTCAGGAAGTTTTATCAGCTTAAATTTGTGTGATAAGCATTTTCATCCAGAAGATTTTAATCAAAACAGAAATAGAGACTTGCTGTGCCAACATTAAATTTACCTATGAAACCTTTAGAAGATAAGTTGTTTAAGGATTTCCCACTTCCTATTGGCCACTGCCCAACAATTTGTATGTTAATTATTCACTCTTATTAATCTATACTAATAAAATAAAATAAAATTGCAGTGTTCGTAATTTCTAATTATCATTATGATTATTTTACAGAAAATGTTCCTGAATGCTCTCAACCAGTACTAAGTACCAGTACTGGCATATCTCAACATATACTTTTACCAGTTTCAAACTTCTTCACAGCAGCAAGAAATGGGTGAGGAAATATTGTGTATATTTATTTAATTCCTATTGTTATTATTTCTAAACTTTTCTACAACTTAGATATTCGAACTATATAATTGCATGCTGTAACACAGCGGCGGTCCTTTTTCCGTGGGAAAAAAATTGCCTATTCTACTTGGGAATAATGTAGCATTCTAATGGTGAAAGAATTTTTGAAATCGGCTTAATCGTTTTTGAATTTATTCATTACAAAAAAATAAATTATTCCTCTATATAATATTAATATATAATCCAGTCTAAACATATTGAGTGAATATTATTAGATTAAGAAATGAAATTTTTTTAGTGAAAATCAATATAGGCTTATATTAGGTTGGGGAAAAAGTTTATTCGCATTTTTTAAGAAAATTCAAAACATTTTTTAATATAGTTTATTCACATTTAACTAAAGTATGTAGGTACCATTTTGTTCGTTAACTTTTTGCCATCTTGTAGGTAGGGACATGATCCCATTGCTATAGAAATTTTAGGGCTTCTGATCAAAAAACCGCGACAAGTAGTTTTGGCAGTCCTCGTGAAGTTAACCTGACACTGCCTGAAAAATTCTGAAGAGACCGAAACAGGTGGAAATCTGAAGGTCAGGACAATACGGCGGACGCATTAACACCTCCCAGCCAAACTTAATTTATGCTGAGTGGCTAAAAATGTGTGAGGTCTAGCATTATCATGATGAAAAACCACACCCCATCTGTTGATTAATTCCGGCCGCTTTCTCTCAACTTCTTGCTTTAATCTCATCAGTTGTTCGCAGTAGAGTTCAGAATCGATGGTCCTGCCTGGTGGTAACAGCTCATAATAAATAATGCCCTTCCAATCCCACCACACACACACAGCATCACCTTGTTGCGAGTTAACCCGGGTTTCGCCACAGTCTATGAAGCCTGACCGGCCTTTGACCACGACCTTTTCCGCACGTTCTTGTCGTACGTGATCCACTTTTCATAACCAGCTTCTTCAAAAATGGTTCGGTTTCATTACGTCGTTATAAAGAATCACAAATGAGTACACGGTTCATTAGGTTTCTTTCAGTGAACTCGTGAGGTACCAAAATATCGACCTTTTTTGTGTACCCAGTTTTTTTCAAATGCGCCAAAACTGTTTTGTGGTCAATTCCCAGTTCTTCAGCTACGTCGTAACTACTGATATACCGATCTTGCTCCACTTTTTCAAAAATAGTATCCATTTTACCCGTAATAGGGCGACCAGAGCGAGGTACATCTATGACATCAAAATTTCCGGATTTAAAACGCTTAAACCAAATTTGTGCTACTCTCACAGACACTGCACTAGGTCCATAAACATCGCAAATTTTTTTCGCGGCTTGCGTTACAATTTTCGCTTTTTGGTAGTGAAATTTTAAAATGTATCGAATTTCTACATTAGATTCACTCAACTTCACAGTACGAAAAACTAATAAAAATCACACATTTTCCTAATTTGAATTTGGAATTATCTTCTTTAAGATTTAAACTTTTAATGATACCAAAACCAGCCAGATACAAATAGTATAGCCAAAGAGATTTCATTACAAGTTCATACATACTATAATGCGAAAAGACTTTTTCCCCAACCTATTATTTGGGGTTCTAAATGACAAGATTGAAATGCACAATAGTTTGTTACAAAAATTATGTGTTAAGAATCAAAATTTGTGGTAATATTGATATTTATTTAGAAATTCTTTTTTAGGTTTTTTACAAGATGTACTAAATAATAAGATGTAATAAAGTGTACCCCCCCTGGTCATCAGAGTCAGACTCAGACATCCGTTTGCCTTCTTACAGTTGAGTCGTTTACGAATTCCTGTGTGATACAAGCGTATGTCTACAATGGCGTCCCCGAAGCCCCGGGCCTCCTGTTCTGCTGAATCCCTCTCTGAAGAGACGAGTGTAGAGCAAGTGTTGGACTCTGATGAGCCCCTTGTATTTGTGTCGTTAATGGAGTCTGTTGAGCGACGCGACGAGCAACACAACCAACCAAGCACTTTAAGTGTTTCTGATCCCTTGGCTGACACATCATCGGATAGTAAACGTCACCTTACTTCTGATGTAGTTCGTTCTATGTGGAACTTCAAGAGAGTTTTGTCGACGTTCAAAACTGAGGATGACTGTATGGTTTTTGCTGAAGAGCATGGTTTAATATTGAAAAAGAAGATGTGTAGCACCCATAAAACTCCCATGAATTTGGAAAAATCCAGAAATGTTTTAGGTCAATTTCGTTGTAGAATGTCTAATTGCCGCACCAAAGCCCTCTCTCGTGGTACGGGAACATTGTTCGAATGTGCTAAACTGCCACTAACAATTATATTTCAAATAATGTATATGTCTTGTAACTCCTATACATATCAACAAGTCCAGAAGGAGACATCTGAGCCGGATAGACAAAAGGTAGTGTCCCAAAGAACAATAGCCGATTGGTTCAATTGCAATTGCAAAAGGCTGTAATTGATTTTAAATTGGAAAATAAAGAACAGAGACCGAAAATTGGCGGCCCTAACAAAATAGTGCAAATTGAACAGTCAAAGTTTGGTAAAAGAAAAAATAATAGGGGTCGCCCTATTGAAGGGCACTGGGTTATCGGAATGATGGAGGATGGAAATAATGATTTACACCTAGAAATGTGCCCTGATAATGAAAGTTTGTCTGAAATACTGGTGCCATTAATCCAAAGACATGTTGAGGTAGGCACAATAATTTACACTGACAGCTGGAGAGCATATGATTGTCTACCCAACTATGGATACATACATCAAAAGGTGGATCATAGTGATCCTGAAAACAGATTTGTGGCACCAAATGGAACACATACAGAAAGAATAAATAGCCATTGGCATTTTGTCAAGAGAATGTTCCAAAAAGACAATTGTAGGGAAAACTTTGCTGAATGGTTAGTAGTATATAACTGGAGGAGGAAAATAAAAATACAAAACCTGGATTCTTTCGAAGAATTAATGAAGTGTATTGAATATGTGTACCACATATAATTAATAGATATATATTTTAATACAATTATAAGCACATTATTGTTGCGAATAAACATCAAAACAATTCGCACACCTAACCAAGCTTTAGTTCCAACTTGCTTGAAAATGTCAAAATAGAATAAAACGGCAAGATGAACAGAGAGAGACTGCAAGACGTTGTTCACTCGAATCTTTATTGTTTGTTATGTTGGTTAGATATTTATTTTTCTCAAAAAATGTATAATCTTTGCAAAAATTCAAAAATGGCGTTTACTTTGTGGTGACAAACAGCCAATTAATAAACTAAATATGGATATATGGAAGAACTGCAGCTCAACTGGGCATATTTTCAGCACAATTTTGACTGTTTTAGCTTGAAAAACAGACGAAATACTATATTTACAACTTCGCCTTTGATAGTTTATGAATGGAAGACTTTATTCAGTGTTTTTTACTAAAATATTATTTATTTAGTGCCACCATGAATAAAATCATGACATGAAACAATAAAAAATGTGTTAATTCTAAGAAGAGATGTACGCTAGATTCAAATATGCACTTAGCACAAATACCACTTGATCCTATTAGGTAGGTTATAATTGAGATATTTGTTATTAGGTACTATTCTATTTTTAGGAAGTAATTTGTTGCTAATTTTTATATTTTTTTAGATGTTGCAAGTGGATAAAGGCTGTCGGTCAGGAAGTTTTATCAGCTTAAATTTGTGTGATAAGCATTTTCATCCAGAAGATTTTAATCAAAACAGAAATAGAGACTTGCTGTGCCAACATTAAATTTACCTATGAAACCTTTAGAAGATAAGTTGTTTAAGGATTTCCCACTTCCTATTGGCCACTGCCCAACAATTTGTATGTTAATTATTCACTCTTATTAATCTATACTAATAAAATAAAATAAAATTGCAGTGTTCGTAATTTCTAATTATCATTATGATTATTTTACAGAAAATGTTCCTGAATGCTCTCAACCAGTACTAAGTACCAGTACTGGCATATCTCAACATATACTTTTACCAGTTTCAAACTTCTTCACAGCAGCAAGAAATGGGTGAGGAAATATTGTGTATATTTATTTAATTCCTATTGTTATTATTTCTAAACTTTTCTACAACTTAGATATTCGAACTATATAATTGCATGCTGTAACACAGCGGCGGTCCTTTTTCCGTGGGAAAAAAATTGCCTATTCTACTTGGGAATAATGTAGCATTCTAATGGTGAAAGAATTTTTGAAATCGGCTTAATCGTTTTTGAATTTATTCATTACAAAAAAATAAATTATTCCTCTATATAATATTAATATATAATCCAGTCTAAACATATTGAGTGAATATTATTAGATTAAGAAATGAAATTTTTTTAGTGAAAATCAATATAGGCTTATATTAGGTTGGGGAAAAAGTTTATTCGCATTTTTTAAGAAAATTCAAAACATTTTTTAATATAGTTTATTCACATTTAACTAAAGTATGTAGGTACCATTTTGTTCGTTAACTTTTTGCCATCTTGTAGGTAGGGACATGATCCCATTGCTATAGAAATTTTAGGGCTTCTGATCAAAAAACCGCGACAAGTAGTTTTGGCAGTCCTCGTGAAGTTAACCTGACACTGCCTGAAAAATTCTGAAGAGACCGAAACAGGTGGAAATCTGAAGGTCAGGACAATACGGCGGACGCATTAACACCTCCCAGCCAAACTTAATTTATGCTGAGTGGCTAAAAATGTGTGAGGTCTAGCATTATCATGATGAAAAACCACACCCCATCTGTTGATTAATTCCGGCCGCTTTCTCTCAACTTCTTGCTTTAATCTCATCAGTTGTTCGCAGTAGAGTTCAGAATCGATGGTCCTGCCTGGTGGTAACAGCTCATAATAAATAATGCCCTTCCAATCCCACCACACACACACAGCATCACCTTGTTGCGAGTTAACCCGGGTTTCGCCACAGTCTATGAAGCCTGACCGGCCTTTGACCACGACCTTTTCCGCACGTTCTTGTCGTACGTGATCCACTTTTCATAACCAGCTTCTTCAAAAATGGTTCGGTTTCATTACGTCGTTATAAAGAATCACAAATGAGTACACGGTTCATTAGGTTTCTTTCAGTGAACTCGTGAGGTACCAAAATATCGACCTTTTTTGTGTACCCAGTTTTTTTCAAATGCGCCAAAACTGTTTTGTGGTCAATTCCCAGTTCTTCAGCTACGTCGTAACTACTGATATACCGATCTTGCTCCACTTTTTCAAAAATAGTATCCATTTTACCCGTAATAGGGCGACCAGAGCGAGGTACATCTATGACATCAAAATTTCCGGATTTAAAACGCTTAAACCAAATTTGTGCTACTCTCACAGACACTGCACTAGGTCCATAAACATCGCAAATTTTTTTCGCGGCTTGCGTTACAATTTTCGCTTTTTGGTAGTGAAATTTTAAAATGTATCGAATTTCTACATTAGATTCACTCAACTTCACAGTACGAAAAACTAATAAAAATCACACATTTTCCTAATTTGAATTTGGAATTATCTTCTTTAAGATTTAAACTTTTAATGATACCAAAACCAGCCAGATACAAATAGTATAGCCAAAGAGATTTCATTTGTTTTGGCCTTCCACGACTCCTACGCCCATTAGGATTACTTGACATAAGACACTTGGGTGTCCTAATGTCATCCATTCTTTGCACGTAGCCAGCCCACCTCAGTCTGTTAAGCTTGATATGAGCGGCCACATGCGGTTTTTTGTAGAGGTCGTGGCTGTATCGTCTTCGCCAACTATTTCCTTCGTATAGACTGCCAAAGATTCGTCTGAAGATCTTTCTTTCAAATACCATTTTCAGCAGACAGCATTTTCGTCAGCCTTACTGAGAACCCATGACTCAGAACCATAGGTAACTACTGGTCTTAAAGGTGTTTTGTAAAGTAGCACTTTAATGTTTCTTCTTATACGTTTGGAACGAAAGTATTTTAGCAAGCCGAAATAACATTTATTTGCTGCGATTTCACGAAATATCTGTGAAATAATATTCGACTTTTTATTTCCACAGATATTTCGTTCTCTCTTGTTACCATTAAACCTAAGTACACAGTCACTCACCACTGTAAACGTGTTTTTACCTATGGTTACTGTTTTCTCAGTAGGCTTCAGTCTATTCTTCGAAGCATGCATATATTTTGTTTTCTCAACATTTACGGAGAAATCAGCCACGTTTGATGCTTTTTTCAATCCAAGAAACACTTACCATTTCAGACCCTTATCTGGCTACAATAATAATAAGCATCGAACGAATGGATAAAGCGGGGAAGAGGTCTTTCTAGAATCTGAGGGATTTCTCATCGCAACCCAGGATCAGATTATAGAAACAAGAAATTACCAGAAATATATAATTAAAACACCTAACTTATCGACTGATCTTTGTGGGCGATGTCAAAGTTCCTCAGAAACCATACAACATATAACAGGGGCATGCAAGGACATAACACTAATAGATAAAATTAACAAGACTTCTTATTGATATCGCCATACCAAACACCCATAACGTACAGGATATAGTAGCATCAAAATTAGCGAAATTTGCAGATTTAAAAGACGAAATTACTAGAATGTGGAGAATGCAAAAAGTCAAAATCATCCCAATTGTACTATCCTCAACAGGAGTCATACCAAAACTGTTACACCAATCACTTAAAGAATTAGATTTACATAAAAATACATATATGAAATTGCAAAAGGCCACAATCTTGAACACGTGTCGTATTGTACGAAGGTTTTTGCAGGTTATAGAGAGACAAATTGAGTTTATATTCTAACACCATCGACCAAAGACTCCCACTTGGCCCGTGGGATCTGATGGGGATACCGGCTATGCCGAGCTGAATAAATAATAATAATAATAATAGAGACATGAAAGTGCATCTCCCTGGTGCAGTCCATTATAAATATTAAATTCCAACATTTCATTTATTAGACATATTTCCGCCTCCCAGACATCTGTGACTAAGGTATGGAGCATATATTAAACCATTCCCCAGGGATGTTATCAAGACCTGAAGCTTTGTTGTTTTTTAGACTATGTACTGCTCTAGAAACATCTTCTATGGTCGGCATCATCATAGCACTTTGATGACACTTGAACACTTTACGCATCTGTGCTTTTGTTTGTTAGGAGTTCGCGAAAATGTTGCACCCATCTTTGTAGGACTTTTCGTTAAGTATTTCACCGTTGCTATCTCTACAAATTGTAGTTTTAGGTATTAACTCGCCTCGTCCTTTCTTGATTTATCATAGAACTTCCTAGTATTCTTTTTAGCGTAATCTTTTACCATGTCTTCTAAATCTCTTACTTCAAATTACTTAACACTCAAATTGAAAATAGAAAAATAAGCATTAAGTATGAGTTTTAAACTTTTAGGTCTCAGTGCACGAGAAGAGGAACTGCTTCATAGATTGAACTTAATATATTAACTCCCTTAGATTTTTGTAAGGTTGATAGCACTATGTTGAAGGAGCTTGTTAGAAATGTTTCAAAAAATTACCGAAAGAAGCCATCTGGAAAACGTTGGACAATTAAAACTGAATTATTTGCATTGGCAATATCTTGAGTGTTCTATGCCAGTTCCAAGTGTGAAAACACTTCAAAGGCTTCTTCAATGTGCGCCCTTGAACCTGGCATAAACAAAAGTTACATTTTAAAATGTAAAGACATGGTGCGTGATTTATCAGATCAAGATAAGTTTTGTACTTGGTTATTTGATGAAATGTCATTAAAAAAGAGTGATAAAATTGAAAATTTCGTAGATTATGGAGATGAAAGAATTCCTAAAGTAGCAGACCATGCACTTGTTTTCATGGTCCGAGGGCTGAGAAAGAAATTTAAGTTGCCAAGGTACAACATATTCAGCAAAACTCCACATTGATGAAAAATATCGACATAAAAAAATTTAAAAGGAATCAAAAGGTTACCTTACTATAATCCGCGGCAATCTGAACAACCATACTCGTATTACACAACCCAGAAGAGCACCCTGCCCACATAAATGTGAGACGCGCGAACCCGAACCAAGACACACAACACAAGTATGTAGCTCGATGATCTAACAACCAGACTCGTACGGCACAATCTGGAAGAATTCAATTCAATGTGTAAAGTAAATAGTGTGAGATCAAAGTGTAGGGTTATTTATGTGAAGATTAGTTGGACTTTGTGGACATTCTAAATAGAACCTTTACTAACGAAGCCTCTATCTATTTCTTCCAATCCAGAAGTCGAGCTCATGACATTTGGTGTCAGAATTGGGATTGGAAGATTCCGTTGGTATCGGGGAGCGAAAAAGAACGAGTGACGAGACGCCTTATGGCGGAAGCGGAGCAAGGAGAAGGTTTGGGTGCGAGTGATGTGGAGGTGAAATTGCAAGCTCAACGCCAATTTCAGTAAATATAAACTCATTCATGGAGCAAAAAGCAGCCATGATGCAAGAACAGGCGCAAGCTAACCATCAAGAGGTACAGACTCGCATTTAAGAAGAACAGCTATATATCCTTAAGGAAGAACAAGCTCGTTGCCAAGAGGAACAGGCTTGCCATCAAGATGAACAACTTCGCCGACGGACGAAGAGGAACAGCTGAGCGCGATTCACGATAGTCTGCAAAAAGACCTTATTGTATATATACACAGAAACGTGGAGAGAGAGGGTCGAGGTGGTGGAAAAAGAAGTGTTCAAACATCTCTCAATAAACATGATGAAGTTTTTGAAGGCTCTCAACCATCACCAGTACCGGCATATTTCGACATATGTTCTTACAATTTCAAACTTCTTCACAGCAGCAAGAAATGGGTGAGGAAATCAATTTTTTTCTATTGTTATTATTTGTAAACTTTTCTATAACTTATATAGTTGAATATAATGATATGTGGATAAAAAATTACCTATTCTACAACCACTATAAACTGGTGACCGCCGTCAAGAGAACATGGAAAACAAAATGGAGAACGAATTCAAGGATGTTAAAGTGAGTGGCGCTTCATTGTGCAGAATAGGCGTGCGTATACGTCCAATCTGGCCAGAGGAGCCCGGATTTGCCCAAATAGAAGGTCAGTTTGTAGCCGGATATGCCCGTAGAAAAATTAGCCGACCTCGCAGACAAGATATTAGAAATCGCGCCAATGACACCACACGTGGCAGCGTGCAGTGCCCCCTGTGTAGGTTCCTTGGCAACTTTAAGTGCTATGACTAGGCAAATCAAATAGCTAACAAAGCAAGTAGCTGAGCTCACTACTCAAACTCAAAATATTTTATTTCAATTAGACTTTTGTATAAAAGTACTTTTGATACGTCAAAAATTGGTCGGTCAGTCAGTTTGTCTGAAGCTACCACCAGCTCGGAAAGCAGTTTTCTGTTGAGAAGAGCCGGCCAGAAACTTAACAGTCGCTCTTTTCAAAAAGCCATGTTTACATCAATTGTTATACAAATCATTTAGCTTGAGAGTCAACGTCACTTAGATTCCAAGCATTCTCATCATTTAAGTAATCCTGTACATTATAGTATACTTTATTTATTAATGATTTCTTGATTCGAGTTTTAAATTGTTGAAGTGGCAAGTCTAATATAGGCTGTGGAATCTTATTATAGATGCGAACACCAAGACCTATGAAACTATTACTTACTTTGTGGAGACGAAAGTAAGGCGTTGACAAGTTTATTTCTGTTTCTAGTATTAACATTATGTTTGTCACTGTGTTTTGAATACGAATCGATATTCTGGTAAATGAACAAAATATTACAATATATGTATTATGATAGGACTGTAAGGACGTTAATTTTTTATAGACATCTTTAAGTGAATCTCGTGCTCTAAGATTATAAATGGCCCGAACAGCTCTCTTTTGAAGTACAAAAATGGATTCAGTGTCCGCGGCCCTACCCCCGCGGAGTGACCCGCGGTAATAAATATCGGAAATATTTCTTAATTTTTAGTGCATTTTTAGTTTGAGGTCTGTTAAATTTTTGGTTAAAAATGTTTTATTTCTTGCTTTTAGTGAATACCATATATGTTCTGTAACTTATTTATCGCTCATCCACTGATTCACTCTCACCTGTTTACTTATTCACTCACTCACTAAATGACCAATTGGCCATCTACCTACCCTTGCACATTTTACCCTTTTACAAAGTCACTCAACCATTATCTCACTAAACTGTACCACTCTACTCATCCTTCCATCTCCAATCTACTGCAGCCACTCAACAGATAGCCTTAAGCTCTTCATAAATTATAGGTAAGAACCATCTAAGTCACTTGAAATATCGAGTAAAAATAACCGCACCAAAATGGGTTCGCTTTTCAGGTTATTAAGATTTCTCAGACAGATACACTGTTAAGCTAATAAAACAATGTCATCTTGATCCCATCTGCTTCTCCACACAGAAAAATCTGCATAAAAATCAGCCCAGTCTTTCGGGAGCTACTATGTCACCGACAGATACTGTAACCCTGTGAAATTTATATTTCACAGTTTTATAATATTGTTTGGAATATTTGTAACAATATTTTGAATTAAAATATTTTTTTCGAAAATTCTCCCCATTACTTCGATTGGTAGTTGAGGATTTAGGGTGATCTTCCCCGAAGAAGGTGGCAACCTTGATCAGTGTTGCCAAATTAGCTCTTTCGGGGCTAGATAAAATAATTATTTAGCCCCTAGCCCAATTTTTAGCCCAATAATCATGTTAGAAAACTACATTGTCGTGTGAAACAATGAGACCGAAATTCAATCCAAACTTGGCATAAATTGAACGCACTCTAGCGGGTCACACACACATAAACACACTGCCGCTCAAATTCATCAAATGTTACTAATTTAAACTATCAATACCTGTCTCTTTTCCTCTTACATGAATCGTAGAGACAGCTGTAGGTGGTAGCCGGCCGCTTTACTTTATCAGGGAATTCCCCGAAAATGGAACTACGATTTTGTTTTAACAATATCGTAGTCTAGTTAGTTCTTTTTCGTACAGAATCGCGGAGTTCATTTCATGTTTGTATTCTTTTCTAATTAGAATTTCAGTGAGTATAGCTTGCAATAAAAAAGAAAACTTATTACACTCAACATTATAGGAAAGAATGGGAGAATGATCCTGCTTATAAAAAATGGTTAAAGCCAGTCATTGGAAATGATTCTAAAGCAATGTGTATTTAGTGTAAAACAGAATTTTTAGCAAAGTTATAAGAAGTGAAACTGAGTCAAAAAAACATATAGAAAAATTGAAACCATTTTCGACAGGCGAGACCACGATATCTCTGCAAAAAGAAGTGGAATCTAAAGGCAGTGTATTTAATGCAGAAGCCTTGCTTTCGCTTTATATCGCAGAGCACGCTGCTGTTATGCAAGTTGATCATCTGAGTCAAATGTGTGCAAAAGCTTTTCCAGACTCCAAGGCTGCTTGTACCATGAAGCTACATCGGACTAAATGCAGTGAAATTATAAGAAATGTGCTGGCGCCCGTATTTTTAAACCGGCGCTCAGAGAGTAATTACCAACCAAGTGATACCAACTACAGTCTCGAAATTGATGAGTTGACAGATGTTTCTGTTCAAAAATATTTAGGTATTGTAATCAGGTACTATAGTAGATCCATGAAAAATATTATGACAACGTTTCTTTCAATCATAAAATTAGAGACAGCAGACGCCACATTAATTGCAAATGGGATTGTGAAAACTATTCAGGATATTGGTTTAAACCTACAGAATATTGGCCTGGGATCCGACAATGCAAGTGTCATGGTGGGGATTAATAATGGCGTTTACCAAATTTTAAAAGACTTATTATATATTTACTTAGGTCCGAATCCATACCTTGGCTATAACTTTGAAAAGTCTATTGAAACTTACAGTCCAAGCGATAAACAAATGGTTAAAAAACGGTGCATTGATTTCACCGTCAAACTGACCAAAGAATTGCAGCAACGGCTTCCCGACAATATAAAAATACTTCAAAATATGAACATTATGAGCGTTGTTCATGTATTAAAACCCGATAAAGGTTTGGAAATAATTAAATTGGCTGAACATTTCGGATTAAATGCTGATACAATTGATAAAGTGATTTCACAATGGAAAAATATACAAAATAACAAATGGGAAAATACGAATGACACCGTAAAATTTTGGCATAAAGTTTCGAAATATAAAGGCGCAGTAAATAAAAATCCCTATCAAGAACTCAGCTCATTGGCATTTACAATGTTAATCTTGCCACACTCAAACGCAGACGTCGAAAGGATGTTCAGCACAATGAACGTAATTAAAAATAAATTACGTAATAGGATGAACTTTGATACATTAAATTCTTTATTACAAATATGATTTGGCCTCATAAAATTCAATCAAACATGTTACACGTGTGTTATCCCAAAAGATGTAATAAAAAATATTGGATCCAAAGAAAAATATAAATTTATATTAGCCAAGGCTCCCCGTGATGAAGCTGATAAGGCTCAACCATCAACTTCATCAGCACATAGTGATAGTCAGAATTTATGTGGCGAAGAATCCTCTGACTCTGATTGGGACTTTTAAACTGTTTAAAAATTTTGATTGTGTGTCATCTTGTAGGTAATCTAATAAATAAGTAAACATATTTAATCACACTTCTTTTATTTATTTTGAATTTTAAAGTAATTTAGCCCCGTTTTAAATTTATTGGGCGAATTTAGCCCGAAAACCTGACACCGTGACCTGACCTCTCTACGTGGCTCGCGTCAGCGTCGCCTCGGCTTTATTCGCCGATTCTAATTTAAAATGGTTTTATAACCATCCATTTGTAAGTATCTACAGTTGTAATTATCCAAATTAGTTTTCAACAACGTTGTTTAAACATTTATAATATCGTTTTGCGATATCGTTTCAGTTCATGTGGAAATATAATAATGGCCGTGGTTAAGGTCATAACCTTTTGAACCATTAAGTGTTCGGAGAACCCGAAACTGTAAGTAAATCCTTAAATTTCTTAGTAATAAACCCAATCACACTTGTTTTCAATAGTATTTCAAAGAATTTATTGGTAGTTTCAATGTAAGTCCAGTTTTATTGTCTTTCTATAAAAAATAAACACTCCTCAGGTGAGTTTCTATTTTAATTACCTTTAAAACTAAATAACCTACATGGGCAAAATAGTATTTTATATTATTTTTCATTATTTTGGTCAAAATTCCACTTAATCAGTTTTGATGTATTTGGTGATCCAGGTCGTGACCTGAAGGTCTACCAGGTTTGAGAGTATTTTAATTCAGTAGGACAATAATCGTTCTTGGTTTTAAATACCAATTTAATGCCTATTTTACAATATTTTGCTTAATTTTCACATAATTAAATTTGATCATTGTGGAAGTGAATTATGTCTTAATTATATTAAAATTATTATTCCAAAATATTTTACTAAATTATTGTAGTACCTGTGTTTAGAACAATTTTAGGGCTTTCTTAGTATACAAAGATAGGTAATGAATTGTTTTGTTCACAGGGAGTGTTTTTTTTTTGAGTGAGTGTATTTTATTATGGACGGACGGACGGAGGATTTTACACTGATGCGAAGATTGTTGAGTAGTCTTCTGTGATGCCGTCCTTCGCTATGCGGTCTCACCGAGGAGTTTCTCGTCATCCGAAGGCATGGTTGCTTCATTGAGAGGGATGTAGGGAGCACAACCCTTTGTTCTGTGCTTGCTGCTGATACTGCAATCCCAAAAGGATGGGTTTGCTTATTTTTTCCTTTTTTTTCCTTCGATTACACACATACACACATTTTTCTATACCATTTTAATTATAAATGTAATAACCTTAAAATATTGTATAATTGAGAACAGCTGATGGGACTATGGATCCTACGTGGCTGATTCGCCGAATTTGTTTGTGGTCACAACAAGATTTCGTCAACGTACCCCCTTTCTTATTTTTCGAAATTTGTTGAATAGACATAAAATGTTACTGTAAAATAAGGGAAAACAGAGATGAGCAATTGACTTTAAATAAAAGTTTTGGAATGTTGGTAGTAAATTTCTTTTTTTCCTCCCCATCTAAGGTAATTGGATATATTTAAAAATTATATACCCATACCCCTTACAATACACATATTCACTGTTAAACTTGTAAAACGATGGCATCTTGATCCCATCTGCTTCCACACAGAAAAATCCGCATCATATCCGCCCAGTCTTTCGGGGGCTACGATGTCACAGACAGATACACATATGCACTGTTAAACTATAAAATGATTGCATTTTGTTCCCATCAGCTTCAACACGGAAAAATCCGTATCAAAATCGGCGCAGTCTTTCGGGAGCTACGATATCACAGACAGATACACATATACACTGTTAAACTTATAAAACGATGGCATCTTAATCCCATCTGTTTCAACACTGGAAAATCCACATCAAAATCGGTAAAGTTTCGGGAGGTTCGATATAGACAGACAGATGAATTATTGTTTTGTACTATTTTTATAATATATTTTGACATAATAAACATTGAATATTGAAATGATGTTTTATTTTAATAAATGAGGAACGGCAGCTCCTATTTGTATTTAGTTAATTATTCTAGTTGTAATTGGTTGAATAATGTTTTTATGTACCAAAAGAGCAAAAAATAGTCTTAAAACGTAGATTATCAATCGCGACTTTACCTAGTCTTTTGGCCCAGGAGTGTTTTTTTTATAAGCCGGAGGCGTAAAGGGAGGGAGAGGTGCCTGCGTTTTGTTCCGCAAGGGCGAGGGGCTATTGATAGAGCCAAGTACTTGGAAAGTCCTTTTTTTTAAATTTAGTACTCTTAGAATAAATTATAAAAGGACCATTTTTTTAACAATATTTAAATAATTCAGAAGACTCGACGAGTTACTCTTATTTTCTTGTCCTAAGCTCCGCTATAAACTTTATGATTTCCTTTGTTCTAACATTCCCCGTCCTACTAACGTCAAATGCTTCCTCCAACTGGTTTTTAGTCGTCATGTCAAATTTGTATGTACATATATAAGGCTTAATAAAATAAAAGTTTAAACTAACATTTAACCATTTTATATATGTCGGAAACTAAGAGAATTGAATGGATATACAATCATTTTATAAGCATCGTATGGACAAAACGGATGGCCTATCATGAAAGCTACGGGCGCAACACGGTCTGGATATGACTAAACGTTACGATCTCTTACTATTATGACAGGAACCCAAGCAGTGCCTTGGACTTGTGACCAAGGTGTAGGCTTAAGGGATCCCTTTAAGTAATTACAACACTCACCTCCACTGCTTAGTTTCACTGTTTAAGATTAGACTACCCTAAACCTAACTCACACCTCCGACATATATATTGTTTTATATTATTTTTGTTACTCTAATTGTTTTTGTGTTGTTGTAGATCTATACTAACATTTTATACCTCCTATTTTGTTATCTCTCTAATAGAAAGTCAAGCAAGCAACATTCTAGTACAACCGGCCTATCTCCTTTGTGTTTTACTCAATATACGTGACATTGGCGGAGAACTTTGTGCATACATGTTGTTGCACACCTGAAAGCCATAAGTGAATTAGTAGAAGAAGAGAATCCTATTCAAAGCCATTAAACAAAAAAATATATGTGTAATAAGGATGGGGAAATGAAAAAATGTATCGATATTTGTAAAAAAATATCGATTTATCGATATTTTACCGTGATTATATTTTTGGTGGTGTGATCGGAGTTTGGCGCAGTTCGCGATCGAATACATGCGACGATAGTAGAGCTACTGAGCTTACTCTTTCTACTAGTAGTGGGGGTGTGGAAATCTTGGGTCAACAAGAGATAGAATAAGGGAATGATTAAGTAGTGCAGCTTTATGTATGTACTGAGCTCTTAAAAATATCGAATTTGATGCTTCGAAATAAATATCGATTATCGAAATTTTGAGATTTAAAATATCGACAATATATTTTTAGTTTTACATAAAAATATCGATACTTTGATATATCGATATTTTTTTCCCAAGCCTAATATGTATGTAATTGTAATAGGTATATAAATTTTACAAAATATATTGGTTCGAAAAATTATATTTTTAAAAATGTTTATTTAAATATTTACTGGAATGAATAATGATTTGTCGGTTTTTACATTCAAGTGTATTAAAAGTCCCGCAAATAACTCGGGTAAGTAAAAAAAAACGAAATACAATAAATATTTCTGTCTGAAATGATGAAGAAGGATGACGATAGCAGCTGAAGTTCATTATTCTTCACTGTTTATACAACACAGGGTGTTTATACTACAGGGTTTTAATCCCTTTTTTTATTTTTAGCCGCAAAATATCTGCAAGAAATAAAATTTAGTCTATAATTTTAATACACATATGCTGATGAGTGATCAGATCTTTCTATAAAACTATAAAGTATAATATAATTATATATATAATTTTATTATATAACATTAGAATTTCAGTCAAAAGAAGACCAGTGTCAGAGGAAAAATAATAAGGATGAAAGATTTGGAAGTGAAGTGTCGGGAAGATCCGGTCGTCATTAAACTGGATACACCAGAATTTCAAGCCATATTTACAGAAGAAGTATTAGATTTAAAAAGGCTTTTTGATAAATATCAGCATGAGATCAGAATAGCAGGAGGAGGTGTGAGGTATTTTATAATTAACTTAATTATTCATTCTTTGAAAGAAGTTAAAAATTGAATTATACAAATAATTTGTTCAGTATGTTAAGTTTTGGTACTAAGATATAGATGGAATTGATTTCTTTGTGTTATAATGTTTAGTGTTCATAATTTATAAATTTTACTTCTAGAGATTTATTACTGGGTCAGCAAGCAAAAGATTTAGACTTTGCTACAACAGCAACACCACAGCAGATGAAGGACATGTTCACCACTGAAAATGTTAGAATGATTAACTTAAGCGGAGAAAAACATGGCACCATTACGGCTAGAATCAATGATAAAGAAAACTTTGAAGTTACCACACTTAGAATTGACATGGTCACAGATGGTAGACATGCTGAGGTTGAATTTACTAAAGATTGGAAATTGGATGCCAATAGACGGGATCTGACTATAAATTCCATGTTCCTTGGTAATTATGTTTTTAATTGTTATAGTTGGAGACACCAATACATTTCACTATCATAGAAAATCAAGATAAATATCTGCCTCTACTCTATGTATAATTATGCTGAATTTCTCTACCTTGACCATTTCTATAAGTATGCATTTCTTGGTTTCTATCTGAATTATTTTCTTGTTTCATCCTTTTTAAACCACATTTTTTACAGTCGGGTTATAGTATTTAAACTTTATTTTTTTATTTAATAGTTTTCTGTTTCACAATCGGGATTACATTTATAATCTCATAATTTTGGTTTTTATTGGCTTAAACGAGTAAATAACTAAAACAAAATTAGGATTAAGCTTTTGATCTTTACAGGTTTTGATGGTACGGTTTATGATTACTTTTATGGATATGATGATCTACAAAAGAGAAGAATTGCATTTGTTGGAGATCCAGATATTCGAATCAAAGAAGATTATTTGAGAATCATGCGTTACTTTAGATTTTATGGTAGAATAGCAACAAAACCAGATGGTCATGAGCAACACACATTAGAAATAATTAAACAAAATGCAGAAGGCTTGCAAAATGTATCAGGAGAAAGAATTTGGATGGAATTGAAGAAAACCCTTCAGGGAAATTTTGCTGGGCATTTATTGAAAACCATGTTAAGTTTAGGTGTTGGAAATTATATAGGTTGGTTGAGATGATACATTTCAAAAGCTATTCTATTACAAACTTTATATATATAAATGGATTGTGTTTGTTTGCAAGGTAGCAAATTTTTTTTTGTTATTGGGAACAGGAATGTTATGAATATAGATTTCAGATATTAAATTATACATAACTTTCAAATTTTTATTTGAATTTTAGGAATTGTTATAAAACAATGTTAGGAATGCACAACTAGTATTTTAGTGTATCTACAAGTTTATGCTCCGCTCCTATTTAATAAATGGGCTATCCAATATTGAAAGAAATTTTTCAAATCAGACCAGTAGATCCTGAGATTAGTGCATTCAACCAAACAAACAAACAAACTCCTCAGCTTTATATATTAGTATAGCTTACAGTTTTTTCCAGGTATACCAAATCCGAATCTAGAAGAACTAGATATACTGTTGAACCGAAGCCAACATTTAGGACTACATCCTATAAGTTATTTAAGTGCACTTCTTCGTAACATGGATGATGTGACAGTTCTGCATGCTAGATTGAAATTCTCCTCTTACGATAGAGACATGGCATATTTTATTGTTGAGAATAGAGATGACAAAGAGGGCTCTAGACCTTTAATGTGAGTGAATAACAAAAAAATCTAAAATTTTAATTATTTACATGCAAAAATTGTGAAATATTCTAGGATAAAAATTAGCTTTTCTTACTTTAGGCTCAAGCAATCTTTATGAAAAATTAACTCAATTGTTTACTTACAGCATACTAAAGGACAAACCAATATAGGTCTATTTATATATTAAATTATATATAATGTAGTAATGATGATTGTTATTTTATTTCAGTCCATATGAAAAATTAGTTCTAAACACGAAAATGAAACAGAAAGATGCCGTTGACTATGTTCGGGAAACATTAAAATATAGAGGAGATGAAAAGCTTATAGAGGAATTTAATAAATGGGAAATACCGAGATTTCCAGTGAATGGAAAAATCCTTAAAGACAATGGTGTACCGCATGGAAAAATGTATGGTCGAATTATAAGCAAATTAAAAGATGTATGGATAGAAAGTGAATATAAATACACTACACAAGATTTAGTGAAAATAATACCGACCATTATTGAGGAGTATGAAAGTAAATAAATATTTATTTATTGTAAAGCATAGTATTTTTATTTAAATATATTGATGTGTACAAGTTTATAATGTTGCATTGGTAAAACTAAATAAGTATAATTTAAATATTAATCTTTATTCAAAGCTATAGCTTCCGGCACGTAAGTAAAGGTTTGACCTTGAATGCGCAGAAGTCACTATTAGGGCCTTCTTAGCGGGGCGAGATCAGTACGTTCTATTTGTTTTATTTCGCAATTGGTTCTTATGCGACGTTTCAGTTCCCGCGAGTCTGCTATTTGTCAAAAGATTAAACATCACGGGTGGTACTGCCAATACAGGCAGCACGCTCACAATGCACAATTTTCCCCCACTCTCTCAATCAGACCTAAAGTTAGCTGCCGGCTACTATACTTATGTATTTTGTATCACAAAGTATATGTTTAAATATTTTTTGGTGGTGTATAAGATTCATATCTGTCACAGCCATCATCATCATCTTTGTGTTCATTGAAGCATGTCTTACAAAAGAGATACTTGCAGCCAAGGCAACGCATTCCCGCATCTTCATTGCATATCTCACAAAAAGGCAACTCATCTGTTGTGGATTCACAGATTTCACTTTCTTCTAAAATTGCTTTTCTTTTAGCCTAAAAATAAAAGAAAATGTATAAAGGAAAGTGCCAATAAAAAATGAGTATATTTAAAGCTTTCTTTCAAATACACTTGAAGTTGAAATAGAAAGGAATAGATCTTAATTAGACATTGATTTTGTTAGTCACTGTTTATAAGTAACTGCATATTTATCCTAAAAAAATTTTAATTCCCTATGCCATAGGGAATTAAAATTTTTTCATTATCCCATAGGGCCTATGGGATAATGATAAAATGTTTTTACTATTGTAAGCGCTTATTTGTGGGCATAAAGAATATAATTTTACCTGTTCAATAATAGTTTTTAGCAATTCCTCTTCATTTTCATACTCATCATCGTTATGAGTAGGAGTTTTCTCTTGTTCTTTACTATTTGTACCTTTCAAATTTTGCAATCTAGCTTCAATGTTGTTCACTAATCCATCAAACTCATCTTTGTATTTAGTGTCAATGTTTGCTTGCTCCATATACTGTTTCAGAAGTTCGTCTGCTTGTTCTTGTTCTGTTCTTAAATCAGGTTTTAATACCACTGGCTAAATAAACAAAATTAAATCATCTTTATATATAGAAAATTGACTGACTTACAAGTATGTAAACCTCACACTTCTACGGCTAATCGTAATCATTTGGGTTTCATTGACAGTAATAGCCAAAATTAATAACTAATTTCAATTCAAATTATTTGGATAATTGAAATACATTCCAAATTCAAATTTCTGTATATTAAATCAAATATGTAATATTTTGCATTTGCATTGCAGCATTATGGAAGGCTTTTTCGAAATTCAAATCTAAAAGGGATATAAGTTTATTATAAAAAAAAAAATCATTTTAATTTAAAGGTCGTTGACATTGATGATAATTGATAGATTACATCACTAGTATAATTACATTGAATATTGATTTAATAATTTAAAGGTATTGAAAACATACCTTACTCTGAATTGCACTAACAGGCACCCCTTTTAAATTGGCTAATCTAGTAGCTAACTCTGCATCAGATGTGGATGCCACTTCACCTTTTAATTTTTGTAAACGGTCATTAATCTCTTCTTGACTGGCCTTTACTACATTCTGCTTATCCTCTTTCAACTTTTTTAACCTCTCTGATATTTCTTTATCTATATTATTTTTACATACTTCATTATTTTTTAATGTGGGATCCAAAGCACCTATTCTTCTGTAAGTAAAGTACAAAATTAATTTATTTCAAAATTTACCAACCAATCATCACTAATACAAAATTACAGGTATACAAAATACAAACTGTTTTCTTGAAGAGTTCATATACATAAGAATTTCGACCTATTTTTCTTAACTTTCATTCTATGAGTGCAAAATTATCTATATCTACACTATTATATAAAGAGGAAAGATTGTTTGTATGTTTGTTTGTTTGTTGCGAATAGGCTCGAAAAGTACTGAACCGATTTCGAAAATTCTTTCACCGATGGGTAGCTACATCCTTTCCGGGTAACATAGGCTATGTGGTGTTGCCATAAATACTCTAATTAAAAAGATATGGTCGTTTAAGTGCCATAAGGTGGTCATTTTGTAAATTGAAGAGTTTCTCAGGAATTACAAATCCGATTTAAAAAAAATTTTCACAGATAGAAGACTACACTATTCGTGAGTGACAAAAGTGTATTAGTGTTGCCATGTACATTTTTTAAATAATAGAATATGGCCATTTTGTTGTCACTAATCCGATTTTAAAAATTCAATCACTGTTAGAAAACTACACTATTCGTGAGTGACAAAAGTGTATTAGTGTTGCCATGTACATTTTTTAAATAATAGAATATGGCCATTTTGTTGTCTGTAATCCGATTTTAAAAATTCAATCACTGTTAGAAAACTACACTATTCGTGAGGGACAAAAGTGATTTAGTGTTGCCAAGTACATTTTTTAAATAATAGAATATGGCCATTTTGTTGTTACTAATCCGGTTTAAAAATTCCTTCACTGTTAGAAAACTACACTATTCGTGAGGGACAAAGGTGATTTAGTGTTGCCATATACATTTTTTAATTAATAGAACATGGCCATTTTGTTGTTACTAATCCGATTTTAAAAATTCTTTCACTGAGAGAAGTCTATAGTATTTCCGTCTCTTTTTCTCTTATAATATAAAATTTTTTCTCAGTTTAACTATTATTTTTATCTGTTCAGAATGATTAGCCTCTTTTCACTTTCTTTCTTTCGATAATTTCTCTTTTTCTCTCTCTCTTTTACCCATTCAATTTTAGTTCTGCTCTGTCCTCCCTCTTTTATCATCTGTCGCTTTTCTTTAATTTTGTTTCTATTATATTTTTTTTATAACTTTTTCTTACTCTCTCTAATTTTTCAAATAATTAAAAACTACACAATTACAGAATGACAATTTCAGGACATCAATTATAATATTGCTTTAAATACCCGTAGCGAAGCGAGGGCAGCCTTCTTGTATTAGATATAAAGATAACTCAAATACAATATACATACTTGTAATATGCATCAGGTGGTTCAATTGTTTTAGGTTTATTATTATTGGATACTTGTGAACATTTCACACACACCTTAAACAAAAAGAAAAAGCACATTGATATTTAAAATAAATATTATCACAATTCACAACAAATATTGTCGCAAATCTAGTAAAATATTTGTTAATAGATTTATTGATATCTAGAATCGATTTTATAATCATAAATTTGTGGCAGTGGTAGTGAGGGTAGTATATAATAGAAATTTTTCCAATATTAGCTCACTTATTATTTGGACCTTTGGCGGAGCAGTCGGTCACTATGGGTCTCTTAGTTCACACAACAGTTGGATATTAGTGTTTGTAGAATCAGTGATTTGGGTTTATTAGTGTCATTGTTGTAGAAGCAGTGAAGTGTTTAGTGTGAATCAAATATAACTTATAGAGGTTATTTTGCTCCATGCGAGTTAGCTTATTAGACCAGTTTGTCATTCAGTATCAATGAGCGTGACATCTGAGAGCAGTATCAGTGCCAGTTAAAGTGGTTGTGTTTTAGTGTCAGTTACATCGGTTCAGTTACAGTAGAATAAGTGATATGACCATTGCCCACTAGCGGGTCGGGTCCCGCGTTAACAGTTAATAATGTCAGTAGCGGGTACCAGGCCCCGCGATACCAGTTGTAGTGTATCAGTCAGTAACAGAACAGTGTGGTGTTGTACATGTTCGTTGGTTTACAGATTTAGTCATTCGCTTGGGCACTGAGATCAGAAGGTGCTCGGCGACAAATATTGAACAATACATACCTTTATTTCTGAATTCGTTTTCTGTGAAAATATTTTGTGACTCAAACATTTTGAGCAAAAACTAAATCCACAATTTTGACATCCTTTCTAAAAATTAAAATAAATTAAATATTGCTTCATTATCATTACACAAATCTCTCTGAATATAAAAATTAGGTAAACTTACCTCTGGGCGTAATAAAGAAAATGATTTCGAACATGAATTACAAGCCATGGATTAAAATATATGAAATTGATACTTATTTTATAACTTAGATATAATTATTGGTCTTGAAACAGTTTCGAGATAGTAAAGATTAGAACAAACAGAGGATTTGTTTTGACATATATGAATGATATCAATATTTTGCCAATTCAAAGGTGTGTGTTTATATATTATCTTTCATCATATTGGTAAAAAATATCGATATATCTAAATTTCGATAATCGATATTTATTTCGAAGTAATGTTGATAATTTTTAGCTCAGTGCATACATCAAGCAGCACTACTGAATCATTCCCTTTTTCTATCTCTTGCTAACCCACTAATTCCTCACTACTAGTAAGAGTAAGCTCTCTGTAGCTCCACTATATAACCTCCGATCACATCACCTAAAATATCGATATTTTATTTCTACATATATTTAAAAAAATATCGGTACAATATATATCGATCTATTTTTTCATTTGCCCATCCCTACTGGATCTTACTTCAGCATTGCCAACAAATAAATCCAGAATTGCCCTTTTTCCTGATTTCAAATTACCCGAAAACTGAATAATTACGCACACATTGGCAAAGTTGCATTATGTTGGTATATTTTTCTATTGCAGATAAAGAGTAAACGAGCAGACGGCCCAACTAATGGCAAGTGACACCGTCGCCATCGTACATACAAGAGAGTAACTCTTGTTTTGCTCTCAGAGGAAGGGGAATGAAGATTAGAATGACGGTTTTCTAGAACCGCAGCATTAACGGGGGGGTACGGTCTGGCCCACGTTGTCGCAGGTCAATCGGGGTACAGATTAGATCCCCTACCAACAAGGGTTCTTAGGTTACTCGCCTCTTACGAGATGTTCTCTCAGCGACAGAGGGGAATTGTATTCTAACCCAACCCCTCAAGGGGAATATATATTTACATATTAGAAGTAAAATATATATAGTTTATGGGGTTTTCATTTCCGAATTTAGTAAAATAATTTGTACTATTGGTGTAATACATTTTTGATTTCATCAACTTCAAGTTTTTTAAAATCTGACCAGCTTGTAACTTTTTTATATACCCATCATCTTTGGTGATCATTACCAACGAAACTGTTGTGTGAACTAAGAGAAAATTACACATTTTACATTACAATTCTGGTTAACATTAAATGGGAAAAATAAAATGACGTATTGACAAAACTTTATTTATTAATGTGAGCATTGAAATACATATTGCATTGGTGGATAACAAAAGATTTATATACTTATGGTCATTTGCCACCCATTAAACTGTTCATACCACTCGATCCTTGCTGTAACTGCCGCATCATGTTCTGCAGGCCAGACATACCCCCCATTTGTTGCAATATCCTTGGATCCATCATTTTAGCCATTTGTTGGTTAAGTTTTGCCATTTGGGTTTGATTGACATTTTTAGCCATATCTCCTCCTTTGAATAATCCTTTAATGCCTCCCATTTTCTTGACAACTGCTGCAAATTTGGTATACTGAGCAATGAGGTCTTTAACATCTCTTTCAGTGACGCCCGCACCCTGGGCTACTCTTGTGATGCGGGTCGGTTGTTTTGAGAACAGCTTTGCGCCATCACGATTATCAAGTTCCCCTTCGTTCATAGAGTCCATGATGGTCATGAGACGCTTCAATTTTGCCATTGATTCCTGTTCACTACCTTTTGACATAAGATCTTGAGAAAAACCAGGTATCATGCCCTGGAA
This sequence comes from Limenitis camilla, assembly GCA_905147385.1. Classification (NCBI taxonomy): domain Eukaryota; kingdom Metazoa; phylum Arthropoda; class Insecta; order Lepidoptera; family Nymphalidae; genus Limenitis; species Limenitis camilla. The sequence continues at coordinate 5,146,155 of LR990243.1, forward strand.
TTTAAAGATCAAGTTTAGAAATGTCTGTCCTGGAGTGAAGAGCAAAAGAGACTGTGTAATAAATTTCAGTTTCAATTAATCAACTTTTTGCTATAGAAGGAAGTCTTTTAAGATCACTCAAGCATAAGAAAGAAAAAAAGTAAAATTCACCTCTCTAATCTATTGATTTTATTTATATTATATAAAAATAAAAAATATAAGGATTACTTAAGGTAAAAAAAATATATTACAACTTGTTATTGCAATTACAGTCTGTAAATAGCCTTTATGGGAGCTGAGCATCAATAACCTTAGAATGATATAGTGACCTCAAGTCCTTGGCCATGATCTTGACCACTGAAGCGAAGCAGATTGTAGGTTGTTGAATATTTCGCAGATTTATTGGATCTTTAGACATACTGTTTAGATCCAGACATTTGGTTAGCAATTCAACTAATAATAAATGTTACAAACAAGTTCCTTGAACAATTTTTTTTTTGACTATTGCAGTTGACTTATACTTGTTAAAATTTATTAAGTTGTTAGCAACAGACTAAACAGTAGAAAAGTCAAATAAATAATAATTTATAAATATGTAGTATAATATTAGTTACCATAATTTGTGAGAAAGGACCCATTTTCATTATGTTTTGGAATTGCTCATACATAGCCCTCAATGTAAATTGGCCATGCTTCAGTTTTTCTAAAAGTTCATCATTGTCATCCAGCTTAAGTTCATTAACTTTATCTAATAATCCTTCTATATCTCCCATACCCAGTAACTTGTTTATAAAAGGTTTGGTTTTAAAAGGCTCGAGGTCATCAATATGTTCTCCAGTACCAATGAAGATTATAGGACTTTGTGTAGCTGCTACACTGCAAAATTAAATTAATAATAATAACAATAATGTCTACATGCTATAATTTGGTTATAACAAGAATATAGGGATTTTTTAGGAAATAAATTACTAAGTCCTGTTTTTTATTCTTATTCATTTTGTTTATGTTTGCACCACCCTATACCCATCATTCAACATAATGTTACCTAATCTAAAGGGTGTCTAGAAGAAATGGCTAGTAAGCCATAAGACCGCCTTTTGTTCTAACAAATTTGTTTGCTTTTTTTGTATTAGTTATAATTTTTAGTTTTTTACATTGTTAGTTAACAACCTATATGATTTTAGAATAATTTTAGTAACTTGTTTAGTAAACTGCTAATAAAAAAGAACATAATGTTCGGTTTTTTTTGCATTTGTTAAAATGCCACAATTTGTGTTGGTATTCCCTAATAAAATAATCTAGACTATGATTTTTATTTTGTACTTACGCTGATAATGCACCTCCACCCTTAGCATGACCATCCAATTTAGTGATGATTACTGAACCAATATCAACCTTCTCTTTAAACGCTCTAGCCTGTGCTTCACAAGCCTGACCAATAGTAGCATCCATTACGAATATAATATTATCAGGTTTCTGGAAATTAAAAATTATATGGTATAATCTCTATAAAAATAATCATCTTTTGACTACAAGTACTACTACTAGTAGTAGTTACATAGACAAGATAATTCAATACAGGTTCCTCGTCATTTTATATTTGGAAATGTAAAAAGATCCAAAGTATTTAATTAAATATTAATAATTATTATCTTACTATAGCATTAGCAACTGCCAACATCTCCTCAAACAAAGACTCCTCCTGCTTGTGTCGACCACTGGTATCTACAATAATCATTTCAAAGCCCTCCTTTTTGAACATATCCACACCTGTTGATGCTATTACCACTGGATCTACTTCTGTATAACTACATAAAAAACAGACATTAGATTTTTATACAAAATGAGCAACCCATACTTGTTATGCTTTGGAACGATTTTATAATATCTATAAAGATAAAAAGAAAATAATAGAGAAATGGAAAATGTGTATATTTATGGCAACACTTATCATCTATATTACTCTGGCTAATGTAACTTTCTATCAGTAAAATAAAATGGGGCATTCCGGGCTAAGCGTAAACAGGTAAAAAAACTCTATGTTTCCGATTTTAGTAAAATTTTAATATACATATTATTGATATGTGTACCAAATGTTTCTGTAATATAATGACTAGTTACAGAGTTATGGGACTTTGAAATTTTCGACAACCGGTTGGCATGCAGTACTTCAAAGCCAATTATAGAGTCATAAAATTAAATATTAAAATAATTAAACCAATGGATTTATTACTTCATTTACTGAGCTTTTTAACTGTATTTTTGGAAACGAAACAGAATATTTTTTTTTGTAAAAAAATGCAAATTAATTTTATTTCCTTAATTTTCAGTTTTGGTTTTTTTTATTTTTTTATGAAAAATAGCTAATATTGTATAGAACATTCTTGCCATTGCCATTATACAAAATAAATAGTGCAGAGAAGTTTTATAGACCAATTTATAAAACAGCCAAACCTTAGCCAAAATTATCTTAAGATAGATTGTATTATGAGTTTAAAATTAATAACTACTAGCTATAGTAAACATAATCAACAAACCTTCCATAAAAAGGTATTCTGGCTTTTGTACAATTCTGTTTAACCTGGTCATAAGCACCAGCTCTGAATGTGTCTGCACAAACAAGACAAGACTTCCAATTCTTCCTTAAGTAATGATAAGCAAGTTTTGTACAAGTTGTAGTTTTCCCTGAACCCTGTAGGCCTACAAACATGATCACATTTGGCTTTCCTTTTATTGGCTGATATGGCTTAACTCCAGGGTCTACTAGCTGAAACAAAATTTTAAATTGTAAACAAATGTGTCTATTGATATATAAAGTTGTCAAAAAAATAAAGAATAAAACAAATTATGATTTTGTCTAAAATAATATGCCTCAATGGCTGAATTTTTTGATTAAAAGATTAATGTAACTGTTAATCATTCTTTCGTGACATTGTTTGTAAACTTACCTTTACAAGTTCTTTGAAAACAGCTGATTGTATCATCCGCCGTTTGTTGAGCCCCCCAGCCATTTCATCAAAGTCAATAACTGCTCGCACATTTTCCCGGAGGTTTTTAACTAAACGAATATTAACATCTGCTTCTAACAGAGCAGCGCATATCTGTTTTAGCATAGAATTTAAAACCTAAAAGAGAAAGTAGAATAATTATAATCCTTAGCACTACAAAATAAAAATAATGTTATTTTGGAATAAAATCAACTTGAAAGTTACCTCTTCATTGATAATCGTGGCACGGCTTAACGACTGTAAGGCTGTTGTTATTTTTCGACCTAAATCTGCTAAAACCATTTTGAATAACTATTCCACTATACAGTAAAATCTAATATAAGCTGTTGTTCTTACTTTAGAACTAAAATATATGGAAAAGATTATTATAATACGAGTATTGTGACATTTTAAATCAACATAATTATAAATTAAGTTAGATAATTTTAAAATTAAAGTTGTAAATTCCACAATATTTTACACACGGTCCACGAAGAACAATTCTCAGAATTGTCAATTTCAAATTTGACAATAGAAGTCCATTTATTGACACGTCAAACGTCAATTTTGATTTTTTTATTTTACTTTTGTGACCAGGCGAAATAATCAAAATACATTAACTCATACTTCAATGCCATGTGCGTTGTGCACTGGCTAATCATTATAAGATTACTTGCTGACCTTGCCATATAAATTAATTTGTAGAGAGCCTTAACACTCAGCCACCCTTAACACTCAGGGGTAAAAAAATAGCCTACGGCCTATTTACAGATCTGCCAAATTAAATTAAACATCGGTCAATCTATTTAGGAGGAATTCGATAACAAACACGGTCACACGAGATTTTTATACATAAGATTTACAATAACCTGCGAATTTTCTCGCTAATAACAAGTTCAAGCTGTACGGAAGGGTCTATTCTCAAATTTCCAGTGAAAATGTATGTGTATGTCGTATAAACGCCAATATAATGTATGTGTATGTCGTATAAACGCTAATTTTTAATCTTCTAAATCCTTGAAAAACAACAATATTTAATGTATTTTATATGTTTATAAAAAATATTCATATAATCAAATAGATTAAAATAAATGTAATGTATTAAATTATATTAAAAACAAAAAACCGGAAAAATGCAATGTCATTGCTTATTTTTTTAGTGATAACATCACTAGTTCGAGGCTTACTAAATAATCTGTGGTTATAAAAAAATACAAATTTCGCATTGTAATCAGCGTTTGTAGTTTCATTTTAATTTTGAGATTAAAAATTATACAAACAATTTTAATTACAAATAGAAGACTTTAACAATGGTAAGTCCTTAAATTATCACAATGTCTCAAAATTAGAGGGTGTTGAGTTTATTTTCTCACATTAAATTTAGGGTCAAAATCAATCTGGTGGAGGAAGTGGTGGCGACAAGAAAGATGACAAAGATAAAAAGAAGAAGTATGAACCCCCAATCCCAACTAGAGTTGGCAAGAAGAAGCGCAAGGCTAAGGGCCCCGATGCCGCTTTAAAACTTCCGCAAGTGACTCCGCATACACGATGCAGGTTGAAGTTGCTAAAATTGGAAAGAATTAAGGATTACTTACTTATGGAAGAGGAATTTATACGTAATCAGGAGAGACTTAAGCCCCAGGAAGAAAAAATTGAAGAGGAAAGATCAAAGGTATTTGTAAATCTTATTTGCATTAAATCATTATTAATTTGTGTCAGTAATTGAAATTAATACATACTATTCGTCTTATATTATATTTACTATTAAAAATGAAAATCATAACTTTTGGTTGGCAATGGACTTATAATTTTTATTCTTCTTTCATAATATACAAATGTAATAATTTTCTAGGTTGATGATCTGAGAGGAACTCCCATGTCGGTGGGCACACTGGAAGAGATAATTGATGATAACCATGCAATAGTCTCCACATCAGTAGGCAGTGAACACTATGTCAGCATTTTGTCATTTGTTGATAAGGACCAACTGGAGCCTGGCTGCTCTGTGTTGTTAAACCATAAGGTAAAGACATAAAAAGTTAATATCTATACTAATATTATAAAGATGAAATCTGTTTTCATATTTTTGTGCGTTTGTAATGAATAAACTCAAATCTACTGGACCGATTTAAAAAAACTCTTACCATTATAATGCTACATTATCCCTGAGTGACATAAGCTAGATTTATTACTGGAAAAAATTAGCAATGAAATGTCTTTCTGATTTTTGGAGGGATAATGTTGCTGCAGAAAACAATTGATGATAGATCATAAAAATGTTCTACAACATTTAAGACCTTACTATTGTAATTATGTCACTATAACTACTTTGCTGACCTGCTGACTAAAATAAGACCATCTTATCCATACATTTGGATTAATCCTTATCCAAATAAATCATTTCATATTCAGGACTGTTTTAATAGGTTTTACATTAATTTCTTTATTGTATTCTTTATTATATTCATAATATTCTTTTTTTATTACTAGGTGCATGCAGTTGTAGGTGTTTTAGGAGATGACACAGACCCAATGGTATCTGTCATGAAACTGGAAAAGGCTCCTCAAGAAACATATGCTGATATTGGTGGCCTAGATACACAGATTCAAGAAATAAAGGTATAAAATGAATATGTGTTCATTACATAGTATTGGGTTTACAAATAAATTTTGAGGGGATTTTTTGCAACTTTGACATTTATACAAAGAAATTAGTACAGTTTATTTCTCTTAACTTATTAGTTGTTTCTTTGTCATCTTTCAAGTAATATGTGGTTTCTGTGCTAGAAGAATTCTTTGCTTACAAGATGACTAAATTTTAGCTTCATATAAGAAGTGAAGTGCTGTTCAGCCAGGATGCATGACATTGATAGGAACAGGTAGTTGTCGAAAAGTGCAATATTTAGTAAATAGAGGGGGGGGGGGGGGGGGGACATAGTTCATTCTGGTATAGTGTGAAGTGACATCCCATTCTAAAGTTTACTTGACAAATTTTTATTTTGGTTGCAATGGAGCTTCTATATTTAGGTGAACTGAACTAATTTTTAATATTTAGGTCTTTTAGTAATAGTTTCGCCTTAAACTTAGTGTCTTTCAATATTATTGGCCTTTTATGCATTTTGATGGTTAAGTCACCGTTTTTAAACTACTATAACCAGTACTCTATGTTTTATTTAATGGAGCATGTTCAGTTGAAATAGAAGAGATGCACATTCTTGAAAACAAAAAACTATCTCCGCTTCCCGCAAATTATTTGTTGCAAAGAATATCATTCTGATTTTTGGAGGGAAATGATGACCATTTAACATGATGGTAAATCTTTTACAACACTCAAAACTTATTTGTACACCTTATAATATATTTATTCTTTCAAGAGTATGGTCTTAATTTGTCTTTCTGATCAAAAATCATATTTTAAATGTGTTTACATATAGTTGTGTTTTTTTAAATGTTGTAAAACTAATAATTTACTGTTCGGTTACTTACTAGTTATTTGTTTGAGTCAGTAAGATTTCTTCCTCTCTGACTCATTATGTGCAACAAAGTTTTAAAATAAATGATATTTACAGGAATCTGTAGAACTACCCCTAACACATCCAGAATACTATGAAGAGATGGGCATCAAGCCACCGAAGGGTGTGATTCTGTATGGGCCCCCTGGCACTGGTAAGACATTACTGGCCAAGGCTGTTGCCAATCAAACCTCTGCAACATTCCTTCGAGTTGTTGGATCTGAGCTCATTCAGAAATACTTGGTAAATTATTTTCAAATATATTTTATATTACATATATTGCGTTAATTTAATAAAATAAAACTTAATTTGGAAAATAGCTAATGTTAAGATGGGAAACACAATTGTATATAATGGAGAAGTTTCATGATGATGCTATATTTAATTTAATAGAATTTAAATAGATATCAAACTAATATACATGTTAAAAAATTTATGAAATCCGTCAATAAATGATTGAGAAACACATCACTCTGATGTCATTTATCAAATTTTGAGAAGAGAGAGAGAGAAAAGAGATTGTCATCAAAGTGATAATTTACCTAAAATTTATATATATATATATATATCGACTCGACTAGATGAAGTAACGTCACTTGCTGGTTTGCCGCATGAAACGAAATTATTGTTACAAGCGTAACTTAAAAGTCACATAACATTTTCATTTGTATGATATTTTAATGATTCTTCCAAATTTTTGTTTCATTTTATTTTAATTTTTACTATTAATATATTTAAAAAATGGAAACTTCATTATATCACATATTATGTAAACTAACACTGTTTTTTTTACTTATAAACAGGGTGATGGGCCTAAGCTGGTTCGTGAATTGTTCAGAGTAGCAGAAGAACATGCCCCCTCAATTGTCTTTATTGATGAAATTGATGCTGTTGGCACAAAACGGTAAAATAATAATAATTTTATTATACAGTTCTTTATGTGTAACATATTCACTATAAGATCTGACAGCTGGAATTGTTTCTTAAAAGCTCTGTTAAATAAATTGATTAGAATCTGGGAAACATCCGTTTATAATTTTGACTGCACTTTTTCACCTAGTACAACTATGAAAACGCTTTATGAATCAGAATGAGAAAATATTATGTTCTATTTGTTTGCCTTATAATTATATAGTTGATGTTTTATAAAGTAAAATTGTTTCATTTTAGTTATGATTCCAATTCTGGTGGCGAGAGGGAAATTCAAAGAACTATGTTGGAACTACTAAATCAGTTAGATGGGTTTGATTCAAGAGGAGACGTGAAAGTATGTAATTTTTACTATTTATATCTATTTAATCAAGTGTTTTGTTATTATTACATTACTGATACTTTTAGGTAATTATGGCGACAAACAGAATAGAAACTCTTGACCCAGCACTAATTCGTCCAGGGCGTATAGACAGGAAGATTGAATTCCCTTTGCCTGATGAGAAGACCAAACGGCGTATTTTTACTATCCACACATCAAGGATGACTTTGGCTGATGATGTTAACTTGTCTGAACTCATTATGTCTAAAGATGATCTGTCGGGAGCTGATATAAAGGTGAATTATGTTGATTTTATGCTGTTTTTAAAGTAATAAAGAAAATTGATACTCACTTTTTTAATACAATACTATTTTTTTTAATTCAATTAAGTATAATGTTTCTTTAGGCGATTTGCACGGAAGCTGGTCTTATGGCGCTGAGAGAACGACGAATGAAGGTCACCAATGAAGATTTCAAGAAGTCTAAAGAGAGTGTTCTATACAGGAAGAAAGAAGGCACTCCTGAGGGACTTTATCTTTAGATGGGGAACTCTAATATGAGCTTGCTAGAAATTCTTACACATTCACCAACAGCAATTGTTTTGTTTATATATACTATTCACTATAAAAAGGTATGGGTGAACTTCATACACACCTTTAGCTAGTGAACAATGAATAAATAGATGAGATAATCATATGAGTAACAAGAATTTAATGCTTGAAATATATTTGTTTAAAATTAATATTTTTTTTATTTATATGCCTGCCCAGTCTTCGCACATGTAGCAGAGTATGTTATGCCACGATGCATTGTTTTATTATAATTAACATCCTTAGAATTAGTGACATTACTCAAAATTGCAATTTCTGGTTGAACAAAAAAACTAAAAAGTATAAAATGTTGAGTAAATTTGTGTTTTGTTAAAATTTTCGAAAAAGACAACTTGCTCTGCCTTTATGTGCACCCTAAGGTGGTATTTTCTATAAGAAACTTTTAGCGGCAGTAATGAGTTTTAAATCCTCTATAAATGCGCTGTAATTATCCTTGCCGCGCACTTTTTAAATTTGGAACTTGGTATTCAGCGCCAAAGAAATCGAACGCAAATAATTGTTTGAATAAAAACTAGCTGGTACGACGGTCGCGTCGCACTTTCACGATTTGTTAAAAAATGAAATGAAAAAATTCATGGTTCTGTTTTGAAAAATAAGTTCAGTAATCTCTATTCCTAATAAAACAATAAATTTTCATAATTGCGAAAATGTCTCAAATGTAAATAAGTTTTTAGCTGTATTAGATACTAATTAATTTCAATTTAGTTGTTACTCTATGTTTTATTAAATAATAATATTACAATTAAATATGAGGCGACTCGGGCGTAAAAGATATTTTTGGCTCGAGCGACGTACTTTAAATCCCTCGCTACGCCCTCAGGATTCCACTCTAGAATCAAAAAAATATTTTTATTTTATAATTTTTTTCATCTGTAATTTGGCAATAGGATATACGCAGTGTGTTCCTCTTAGCGATCTCATCTCTCACTTTTGTATATCTTTGTCGCTTACGACCGCGGTTTTTCCCGTTCCACTTGTATAAATGAGCGTTAACGTAAATAATTCAAATTAATAAAGCAATAGTTACGAGATTAAGTTTATAATTTTTGTCTTAAGAATAATGATCAATAATTATTGGTTTATTTAATTTACGTATATTCATAAAAATATGAAATCAAAATATTGGTTCATTTTTTTATATTTATAATTTAATTGAAACTAAAATTAATCGAAGAAACTGCAACCTGTCTCTGACGTCTACTACCATAACGAATTTTACAACTACAGGAATTTAGATAATTATAACGGAAGAAATGGCTTCAGCCTTACTGTGAAGTGAATAAGGAATTGACCTACTGAAGACAAGGCTGTACGGTGTAATACCTTTGCCTTTTCCATTATGGAATAAAAACAGAGGGGAAAAAAAAAACTGCAACCTGTCAACTTGTTGTCAAGTGTCAACATATTGCTGTCAAGTAGGTAATAGTTATCCCAAAGTATTCCATAATTGTATCATAGAGGTCAATAAATTGTATACTATTTTGATTTTTGTAGTTGAGACCTGAAAAAATTATAACGAATTCATTGGTAAATTTAATTTCATGTTTTTTAATATGATATCAGTAAGAGTGCATGAATGAGTGACACCAGTAGCAACTCAGAAACCGAAGCGACTGAGTACACTGCACTCATGGATGGCCACATAGCCGAAGCTCGTCCCGACAGGGAGGTTGCTGATCGGATTGCAAGGAAGCGGAAGACCAAAACCGATCCGCAGCGAAACTATGGTGTAAGTGAAAGTTTTACGTTAACATGTTACAACTCCCGATTTGTTATCGTTTGAGGAGTCATCGATGACAAATCCCTTTGCTATCATATATTTATTGTCCTAATTTTTACAACTATTTGCAATGAGATGTTTATACTGTTTCCGGATTTAATGTATATTTCCAAAAAACTGAATATAATTATTAAAATAGTGAAGAATGCAGAGAAATAAAAATATCAAATAAAAGTAAAAATATATCTAACAGTTAAAATGGTGGAGTAAATGTATCAGGGTAGATGTAGATAGCATCGTCACATTATGGGAGAGTACAACTGTTTATTATAAAGATGCTATCCCAAAGGCATAGAAAAAACTTGTAAAAGGCTTTTTTCAGAGAATTAATCTTTTTTACAATATTTGTTTTTTTTAATGTTATACTAAAACGAAATAATTAACGAAATAAATAATGTTAATTCCTTCTTATACTTACTTTTTTATATAAAAAAGTAAGTATAAAAATAAACTCAAAAATCAGAGTAAATATTTGTGGATTACATTAGTAACATATTTTATTTTCTTATTATAGAGTGTGGACCCATCGGAAAGCAGTAGACCCGGTGGAGTGAGCTGCTCAGGTGCTCAACATTCTCGTGAACCACCTGCAGATGTTGAAGTCGAAGAACTAGAGTTAAAATATGGGGCAAAACATGTCATAAAATTGTTTGTGCCTGTGACTTTATGTATGATTGTTGTTGTTGCAACTATAACGTCTGTCAGCTTTTATTCTGTTAAAGATGTATACCTGTAAGTATCTATAAAATTATATATATTGTCTAATCATAAAAGGCTAGTAATAATTTAATCCCATGTCATTAAATTTTTTTTTGTTTTAACTTGTTTTGAAGACTAAATCAGGAGTATATAAAAATCTTCTTTCAAAACAATCTCTTTATTTTTCCATGGAAAGACAAAAATAGTAATATGTACATATTTATTTTCAGAGCCTATACTCCTTTTCATGAAGAAAGTCCTCATGCAGTGACCAAAATATGGAATGCACTTGCCAATTCAATGATTCTGTTATGTGTGATTGCTATCATGACAATATTACTGATTGTACTCTACAAAAAGAGGTGTTACAAAATGATTCACGGCTGGCTCATCATGTCTTCTCTGATGTTGCTGTTTTTGTTTTCCTACCTTTATATAGAGTGAGTTTTTTTTAATGCTTGAAAATAAACACTACTCATGGGTGCCCCCACAATGAATTTCAGGGGGGCACATTTGTTTCTACACTACTGTTAATGAATAATAACTACCATGATGGCTTAAGTTTTTATTTAAGAAATTCATAGGCCTCCCATGAGGTGAGGTGAGAAAGGCTCTTAAATTATGTTATAAAACTGATATTGTTTTATTGTACAATAAAACTATATTCATGATAATTATCATTATTTATATAACTACATATTTATTTAAAATAATTGTTTTTTTTTTTTGGAAAATTTATGATTAATTTTGACTGAATACTTTTATCATATTATAATAATTGAACTAAGGTACTAATATATATTATAAATTATAAAAATTAATTTAAAAAAAGTAAAAATTCAATCTTTTAAAACACAAAGTAGAAAAGTTTAATAACTTTGACTTTTAATAAGGTTTTAAATTTATATGGCACACATATACTAACAATAAAAATGAATGAATGAACTAAAAGATTTATTTTTTAAAGGGAAGCACTAAGAGCATACAACATACCTGTGGATTATATATCATTGTCATTTGTGATGTGGAATTTTGGAGTTATGGGGATGATAGTAATACACTGGAAAGGCCCATTACGGTTACAACAGGCATATCTGATTTTTATAGCAGCGTTAATGGCTTTAGTGTTTATAAAGTACCTGCCCGAGTGGACCACATGGGCTGTTCTTGCTGTCATCTCTGTATGGGGTGAGCTTAAAATTCAAATCACAAAGTTAAGTCAATATAGCTAGAAAAAATTATATAAGTCAACCCAGACTCCGTAAATAAATTGTCCTAAATTTTTTATAAAGTTTTTGTAACAATTGCAATGGTTTTAACTTTTAGGGATGTGTGTGTTTCTTTTCAGATTTGATTGCTGTTTTGACACCAAAAGGACCTCTGAGGATATTAGTTGAAACAGCACAAGAAAGAAATGAATCTATATTTCCTGCCTTGATTTATTCATGTGAGTATTGTTGTTTTTCTAATATTAATTATAATTCAGGAATTTCCTTTAACAAAATCAATTTATTAATTACTAGCCGACCCGCGCGGCTTCGTTCGAGTGTTGCTCCGCTCCTATGGGTCGTAGCGAGATTTTAAATAGCCTAAGTTACGCCTTGTTACTTCAGCTATCTGCCAGTGAAAGTCCCGTCAAAATAGGTCCAGACATTTCAGAGATTAGCCGGAAGAAACAGACAATTTTTTTGAATTTTAATTTTTGATTTAGAATAATTGAATTAGAACCAATTGCAAGACGAATTTGAAGATAAATTTTATCGTTGAATTTAAAGTAGTTTTGTTTCATACAAATTTGTGTTGTTATTCTACTATTTCGGAAATTTCTGAGAGTTCTCCTCTCAGTCCCTTAATGGCAGAATTATTTATGAATGAATTTATGAACTGATATATGTTGTATGTTGATGATATAATTATTTGCTGGACTGGAACAGATAGGCAACTAGGACATTTCATATCAAACTTTAACACAATTCACCCCAAAATAAAATTTAAAGCTGAGTTTGAAGAACAAAATTCACTAACATTTCTTGATCTTTCCATTACTCGCGTCAACAACAAACACCAGTTTGAAATCTATCGTAAGCCTACTTACACAGGCATAACAATACCTTCTATATCATGTCATCCCTGGCAACATAAGCTTGCAGCATATCATAGTTACATCCAAAGATTAATGACTATTCCGCTTAATAAAGCAAACTATCAAAAGAAACTGAAAATAATATATCGAATTGCTTCTACTAACGGTTACACTTTGGACACCATTAACAATATTATTAAAAACAAACAGTCAGCACGAATTAATAAACAATTATATGCAGTCCCTCCCGAAAAGCAAAATAAATACAAATCTAGTATAACTTATTTTGGACCGTCTTCTGAACGAATAGGGAAAATTCTCAAATCGCATAATGTAAATGTTGGTTTCAAGACCAATAATTCACTTAGACGTATTTGTAACGGTAAAGATAAATTGAGTAACAACCAAAAATCAGGAGTATATGAGCTACAATGTTCTGACTGCAATGCCAAATATGTAGGTCAAACGGTTCGTAGTTTTGATATTCGGTACAAAGAACACTTAGCTGCTTTTAGGCACAATTAACCTGAGAAATCCCATTTTGCTAAATATCTTTTAGATAGCGGCCACGATATGGGCCATTCTCACAAAATACTACATATTTGCGATAAAGGTTTTAAACTTAATTTGTTAGAGCAATTAGAAGTAATTAAAAATACCAATCAAACATTTGAGCTGCTGAACGAACAAATAAACGTGTCTAAATCCACTCTGCTCGATATCTTTAGTTATAAGAACAAAACACGAGTACCGAGTTAAGTATCGAGTATTGCGTGTCGAATATCGAGTATTGAGTTAAGGTATAAAAAAATGTTTTTTCAACAAAATTGTCACTTAGCAAGTGACGCTTGTAGAGTCAACACGTCCTGAAGATGCCTCGGTTACGGGGCGAAACGTACGTCGATTGTCAATCGCGATCTACTTGAGTGGTGTGTACTGGTTCGGGTTCGCGCGTTACACTTTTCTGTCAACGGTGTGCTCTTCCGGATTGTGCCGTACGAGTCTGGTTGTTAGATCGTCGAGCTACCTACTTGTGTGGAGTATCTTGGTTTGAGTTCGCGCGTCTCACTTTTATGTGGACAGGGTGCTCTTCTGGGTTGTACCATACGAGTCTGGTAGTTCAGATTGCCGCGGTTTATAGCAAGGTAACATTTTGATTCCTTTTAAATAAACATTTTCCAGTGTTTAACATGAGACATGGTTTTGATGCATTCTAGTCTTGCTGTCTCTTCTTTTCTATCAATGTAATGTTCCTAAATATATAATAATACTAGCTGTGCCTGTGTGTGTGTATTATTTTACACCCTTGAAGGAAAACTTTTACAATCTTTGAATGTCATTTTATTTATATCGAATCAACAGCCTAATAAATAAGTTTCAAACTTCTAGCCTAAAAATCACGATACTTCCATAAAACTTTTCATCCCCCACTGTCAACCTCTTACAACCATTTTTTCGCATTAAAATTAGAGGTTCTAGACTATCTTTATACTAAATTTCGTTTTAATTGGTTCAGTAGTTTAGGCGTGAAAGCGCAACAGACAGACACAGTTACTTTCGCATTTATATTATTAGTAAGGATGTATTTATTTCCAGCAACGGTGATGTACTGCCTGTCCGCTGTGGGCGTAGGCGAAGGTGAGCCGGCGCCGCGCGAACTGCGCCCCCTCAACCCTGACGGTCCGTGTCTAACACCTTGCCGCATTTACACGATATCAAAAATCTAAACTTCAAATTATTACAGTTCCAAATTCAAATCCATCCGTGACTCTTAGAGTTTTATTCATTTTTTTTTAATTACTAGGTGCCCGGATAGACTTCGTTCTCATTTTTTTTTAATTATTAAATATATCTTCCATACAAAAAAAAATAGCCGAATTGGTCCAGCCATTCTCGAGTTATGTGCTTAAAAATTTCATTTTAAAGGATTTATTTAGAATTTCTTTTAAAACTAATCGACTCGCGTGATGACGTTTAGTATAAATATGTTATCTTAAATTAAGTATAATTATATTTGCAAAATTTTCTGTACTACCCTATTATTGTATCTCGAGAGGGGTATTTTTGCACCGAAATTCATTCAAATCGGTTCAGCCGTTTAACCGTCAATCCTGCAATTTTGTTATATTTAAATTTAAATTTATCACTTTTTTATTTCTGATGATTTTGAAATAGGTACAGATATATAATCATACAAATACGTGTAAATGCGGCCCAAAGCTTAGTTTATACTTACAGCATGGTTTTAGTACAATTTGAAACTTTTTTTTTTTTATAAAATGGGGTTATATTGTTTTGGTGGCTTATTCCTTACCTGCATGCAAATTATTAGTTAAAAAAAAATTAACATCTTAATATAACAATCTAACCTAAATTGTTTTATTTGTAAATATTATTTAAAAAAAAATTCGTCATTAATTGCTTGCTTGTTTGGTTAGGAACTCGTGAGCCTCGAGAACCACAGGAGCCCCGGGAAGGGAATCAGTCGGGCGAAGGCGATGCGTGTGAAGCTGGGTTCGACGAGGCCTGGCAGGCTCGAGCTGGGGAGCAGGCGCCGAGGAGGCTCCGCGTCGACGGCACTGCGCCAGCGCAGTACGTCACTAGGGTTGAGAGACCATTACCTTTGTTGCAAGAGGAGGAAGAAGAGAGTTAGTATTCTATATAACTTGAAGCGAAATTCTATTGGCTAAACTAAGTCATGATTATTGTTTTGTTACATACTTTAATTGCATTAAGATTGTAGTTTTTGGTATGTTTTTTTACTTATCATTTATTTAGATTTTTTTTTTGAAAGTTAATATGTATACTTTTCTATACACTGGTGTATGTTGGTTACATATACAATAAAGTGTTTTGCACTTGCAATTGTAGTGCAGACTATGATTTATTTCTTATGAGGTTTTCTAAGAACATCGCATAAGGTTGTTTTCTGGTATTCCTGGAGTTTTACTAAGAACAAATCTCACACAGTCCAACTTCAGCACTGTACTACATTGGGAAAAAAATTATTCTTGTGAAATCAAGTCCGAAAGCATTAAGTGCTTTATAACGTGTATTTATTTTGAACATTATTAATAATTATTAAAATAGTAAACAGTGTTTTTTTATAAAAAATATAATTAATTCTATTTTTTACAGAGGGAGTAAAGCTTGGATTGGGTGACTTCATCTTTTACAGTGTGTTGGTTGGAAAAGCCAGCTCTTATGGGGATTGGAATACTACACTTGCTTGTTTCGTTGCCATACTCATTGTAAGTTGACTTATGTTTGACAATTTAAACTCTTATGTCACCCTTTAGCTTACACATTATTATTAATAAATGTGTGCAAAACACATTACCTGAAAAATAGAAAGGTCCTGATGGATTGAAGGAAATATTTTACACAAAAACAGCTGCAAGAACTTAAATTGAAATATTCTATGTACACTTTAGCAGCAGGAATAACTGTAAGAATAGTTTTGCTTTGCGTTTGAAGTCGCAAGCAGATACTATTAAGATTATAAATTACTACTATTCTTAATGCATCCAAACAAACACAAAGCTTGTGTTTGATGTAGGTTCGTCACTAGTGCCATGACTAGAATTCGGACCGATAATCTGAGCTACTGCTTCTACAAGATATTTTTTTTATCCCCAGGGCCTCTGCTTGACGCTGCTACTCCTGGCTATATTCAAGAAGGCTTTGCCCGCGCTGCCCATCTCCATCACCTTCGGACTGGTCTTCTACATCGCCTCGCGTACCGTCGTGAAACCATTCGCGGATGCACTCGCGGCCGAACAGATCTTTATTTAGCTTATATAAAGCATCAGATTATGTTTAGCTAAATGTATAGTAGGTCACGTAGTTGCCTTACCCCTTTAACGAGTAACTCCAAGAACATTTAAATTTAAACAACTTATCATTAACAGAGATTATAATTATAATCTCTTTTATTATAAGCATACATACTAATTTCTCACGATTTCGATAGAAACAAATTAACGAGTGACACATAATTTTCACAAATAAAAATAAAACCTACATTTTTCAAATATGCAAGTGAAATTGAACCTAAGCAGAGATGGCCCAGTGGTTAAGAGTTCAATGTCTTACTCGGGAGGTCCAAGTTTGATCCTGGGCAAACACCTTTGACTTTTCTGAGCTACATATGTTTTAAGAAATTAAATATCACTTGCTTTAACGGTGAAAGAAAACATCGTGAGAAAACCTGCACTCCTGAGAGTTCCCTAAAAGTTCTCAAATGTGTGTGAAGTCTGCCAACCCGCACTGGGCCAGCGTGGTGGACTATGGCCTAACCCCTCCTCATTCTGAGGAGGAGACCCGGCTCAGTAATGAGCCATTGACGGGTTGTGATGATGATGATTGAACCTAAGGGTGGTAAAACGATGTCATGTCTTAACTATATGTATACTCCATGACGATGAATAGTGTTTCACAATATATCATTTATCATTGTCATTATGGCTAACATGTCCACATAATCAAGGAAAAATTACAAAATTTAAAAATTATAAGTAGAATTTTGAAAAACCACGTAAATAGGTTTCTTCTTCAACATCCACATATATGATGTAATTATCTTAGCTACGTTTTGCTGTGTTTAATATAACAATAGATTAAGCACGTGAATTAAACTAATATAAAAATAATAAAATATTCGCACTGATAAACACAGAACAGAAAAAATCATTAATTACTTTTTAAAGTTAATTTAACTTTAATAAGATCCTTTAAATATGTAAATGATTTAAATGAAACGAAGATTCATTTTGTTTATAATACTCTTCGACCCCAATCTAATTTCTTTAAGTATTATTGGTAAATAGCTTAAATTATTTTTATATTACCAATTAATTATGTTTATTTTTTAATAAATTGAATAGATAGATGAACATATATAACAGTATGTAAAAATTAATTAAATCTCTAATAATATGAGTTCAAGAGACTAGTATTAAAATCTTAAAATGTCCATTGAAAGTAATTTTACACAAGTCCATAGATAACTTCTATCAGATAGTGTTGCCAACATCGTAAATGGTACCTTCTGCAGATACATAAAGCCTCCTCTAGACTACTTGATACAACCGTGCGCAGGCTATCGGCACCACATAGTGAATGAGCTCATCGCAAAGTTAAACGAGTATGTAGTGTCGCACTTTGGACTTTAGCCAAAGTTTTTAGAGTACTTCGGCGAGGAACTTCACGAGTAATGTAGAAGAGGCATTACATCGTTCAACTTTGCGTGTTGTGGAAAGTTATTATATTTTTTTCCCTCTACTCTAGTATAGAGGAGGCTTTAGATTACCCTTAATGAAATTGTTAAAAAGAGGAAGCTTGTCATGGTACAACACTAATTTGGACAATGATCGAATTTGTGTTGTGTGGTCCACGAACATATATAATAAAATTAAATTTGTAGCTATCGGTTCCTAGGCGAAATATGTATGGATATGGAGGGTGATCATGTCCCTTGATATCTAGTGGGGTTATCAATGCCATTATTTTAAAAATATTAGAAATGTTACTAATGACTTTTAACTTTGCCATTTAATTTTAATTTAAATTTTTGACATTCCAGTTTATTGTCCTACATTAAAAGCTTTCGAATTAATAATGAAATTAATATAAGAAAATAAATGTACAATTAAATCTCTGTTATTACTTACCTATATCCCGAATTTTTTGCAGCGTAAAAATCCTAATAGAAAAATAATAAATAGTAATTTTTATCCTTGTAATCGTGATCAGATCTATTATTTCCAGTTATTGGGAATCTCTAAACTTCTTCTTCTAAATGATGGTAATCTATTGAATTAAAATAATACGTATCATAGGATACTAATAAATATTGAAACCATTTGTTTAAAAAATATATTTATTAAAAAACTTATTGCTGATCTAAAACCGTGATATTACAAAAATAACTTTTGTAGGGAATTATCTAATGTACATATAGAATTTGTAAATACAGGTATAAAAATAAAAAATAAATATTTAAAATGAGATTTTTAAAATTAACACAATCTTCTATGATTATATTGCACAAGCAACTGGTAACAAATGTAAAAAAAGATAGACCTGATAATTTAGCATAACAAAGTATAAATTAATTGTGATTTTCGTTGTTTAATTGTATAATAAAATAAAATTAATAAAACAATAAATGGACCATTTAAAATTTCGAGATCTTAAATGAATACCTGGTACAATATATTTATTCTGGAATTTGATGAATTGGAACAATAATTTTTCACAAATTAATTAACAAATGCAATATGGTTGATTCAGAATGAGTTAGATATTCAATTTTTTTTAAATTCTTCATCACACATTGTAGTAATAATTCGTATTATTTTACGAATAGGAATGCTTCACGGAATGTAACAATTTTCACAAAAGCAAATGTTTCTAATCCTAAACCCACAACATATTTAACATAATATAATTTTATTACATATTACCTATATTACCATGAAGTTAAATTATAATTGATCTTTGTTAACATTAAGATCGTTATGGCGATTTATAATGAGTCAGTCACTAAACAATTTATATAGATTTCACTCAGTCTGATCTATGGAGGGGGGGGAAGCATGGAAATGGTCTAGATAAGTGCCTCAACAAGGGAAACAGAAGAGTAACCTATCTAAAAGAAACCATTTGTATCTATTATTTTTAAACTGGCAACCCAATTTGTTATGCATGTTTGACAGTTTAATTTGTACAAAGTAAAGTATGAGACCTTCCTCATTCTGAGGAGGAGACTTGGCATTAAAGGGTGACGATGATAATGAATATATTGTGCAAAGCCCTTATTCTGTTTCATGTTACCAATAAATTTGATGTGACTCAATATAAATTTGCCATTATTATTTCATAATAATGAATTATTATTTCATAATATAATATAATTATGAAATAATAATTCATTCATTATGAAATAATATTAATATAATATTATTATGAAATAATAATAAATAACTAATTACCACAACCAATTACAAATGAGGATTAGGGATCTCCTGAGGTCCACTCTTTTTAATCACTTTCAACTTTTCTTTGCTTGGCTTGGCCGTATCTGATGGTATTACTTCTTCAACAGGTATTGGTTTGGGAGGTGTTTCTGGTTTATCGGTTTCTACTTTTTTAGCTTCTTTATTTATTTTTGCACTTGCCTTTTGGGAGTCAAATTTCGTTTCTTGTGATTTTGTTGTAGGCTTTGATTTTATTTCGGCTCCCTTTGATTTGGGTTTCGGATCGGCTTCTTTTGAAACTGGCTTTGCTTTAGGCTCTTCTTGTTTTTGTACTTTCGGTTTTTCTTGCTCTTTTGGTACAACTTTTGGTTTAGATTCTGGTTGTTTTGGTTTAGTTTCAGAGTCTTTAAGTTTTTCCGTTACTTTAGGTTGTGCATTTTCTTTGGGTATTGGTTTTTGTGGTGATTCCTTTGGAACAACTTTAGGTTTTACATCTGCGACCTTTGGAGTTTCAGTGTTTTTAGGTACTACATTTGGTTTTGATTGAGATTCTCTTGGCTTCACCTCTGGTTGTTTTTCAACTTTAATCTCTGAAGGCGGCGCCGTTTGTTTAGGTTTGTTTTCAGAGGGCAGAGGCTTGTTTTGTGCTATAGGTTTGCTTACTTTAGGCACTTCTTTCTTTTCTTGTACTTTAGGTTTAGTTTGTTCTGGTACCACTTTTGGTTGTTCTTTAATTTGTGGTTTCTTTGTAAACGCTTTTTTAAGTAATGGTGGAGCTGGTACAACAGCAACATAGTTTTGAATGTGTGGACATCCAATGTAAAGTTTATCTTTAAATACAATTGCATCACTTATATGTTGAATGCTACTGTCATTATTGTAGTAGGAAGCTACTATTTTTCCATTCCAATCTATTTGCACTAACCCAGATATTGGCGGGGTCATTGTTCCAGATATGCTTGCGAAATTTCCAATCTATAACAATTTTAAAGGTTAATGCTATATGTTTATGTAATTTAAAGTACCTTCATTACTTTATTGAAATTTAAGATTTTAAATAACTTTTATGATTCATTGTCATATATGCTAATTACCTTGTATAAATTTTCTTCAAAAATATGATGTGGGATTAGGGTATTAAGGAATTCTAGAGGGATTTCAATTAGACGAATAAGTCGTGCTAAAAACTTCCTCGCCAGTGGTGCAGAAGCCATCGTCTTCGTAAGTAACGGGTACTCGTCATCAAATACATTGTATAAAGCTATTAAAACTCCAGACCCATCAGGCAGAGGTCGTAGATTGTCTGGTAAGCCTGAAATTACAATATTTGGTTAATATACTGTTGCTGCTGTTTTATTAATTATGTTTCCCTATAAAATTTTAACCTCAAATATTTTTTTTAATCAATGGTATATTTTTTTAAACTAAAGGTAATTTTCTTGATGTAATTGAAATAAATTTACTATTATTTCCTTGAGACCGCGTTAAATAAGAAGTTCCCTAATATGGGATATGTTTTTGTCGTTATTTTAAATTCAAGGAATAATTCCTGCATCCTATCATCACAGGATGCAAATATCTCTCACAATAAAAAAGTGGGTAAATAATAAAGGAGTTCAAGTGAAAAATTTAAAATGTTTTTTGGCTTAAGAACACTTAGTTGTAAAAGAGGATCAGTGAAGTCATATAAGATTTTTAATGTTTTTGATCAATAAATAAAAGTTAAAACTACACTGTAAGCTTATTAGCACTCAATTTAATTACTTATTATACAAGATATTAAAAAATATTTCATTTTGAATATTAAACAAAAGGTTACCAAACCCAAAATACAAACACCTGTGCAAACAATTACAACTGTACAGCAGTACTTTATAACTCATTTGCTATTTACTCTGACATTAAAATTTTCAATTTTATACATATAATAAATAGTTATATTGTGCTAAAATGTTTCTATTTAGCTGTTTATTAATTCTGAAGATTTTGGAATTGGTAGCTACAAATCAGATCTACGAGACGGACGTAAATTTCAGAGTGGATGCTGGCACAAGAACATGCTTCTTTGAAAAGGGCAAAGCTGGTCAAATGATGGAGTTATACTATCAAGTGCTGGACGGTCAACATGGAGACTTGGATATATCGATTGATGTAATAGATCCCAGGGGAGTGAAGCTTATCACGGACTATAAGCAATCGCAAAACTCTATTATAATGGATTTGGAACATGATGGCGATTACGTTTTCTGTTTGGATAACACGCACAGTGTAATGAATTCGAAACTCGTATTTGTGTACGCGGTTATAGAAGATAAAAGTACCGAAGAACCTCAAGACGCAGAAGTGAGTGTTGTTGATAATGAGGGACAGGAGCAGGAGGAAGAAGAAATTCTTGAGTGGATTGGAACAGATGAAAATGGTGAAACATATGCCATTGAAGTAACATATATTCTAGATTCGTTAATGCGCACCTTGAACTACGTGGTCCGAGGGCGCCATATGTTGGACAAATATAGCGCAACCAAATCTCGGGATAGCTACTTGGCTTTGGAAGATACATTTATTGTAGATTTGTGGTCAGCATTCCAAATAACCTTTATGATATGTGTTGGAATGTTACAAGTGTATATGATTAAGAAATTGTTTGATAAGCCTTCTGTTACTGCTGGATATTATTAAATGTCTTGTATTGACGTGTTTATATTTATTTATTACATGTTACAACTTGGGTTTCATATTCAAAATTTTACAATTTAAGAACTCAAGAATTCCTATGAGATGTCTTATTGTTATCAATTTTATGGTCATGTTTAATTTAATAATACTATTTTGTATAAACAATGAATATTGAAAGGAATTGGTGATAGTGCTAGGGAACCTATTTTGGTGTGTTAAATGTTTTGTTAAAAAATATTAAAAACATTGCAATGAAGATAAGACATCACAAATGGATATTTAAAAGTCAAATTATATCATTACTATAAACAAAAACAATTTTGTTTTTGTAACACTGATTAAATCAACTAACAAATATTTACCAATGATTATATAAAACCAACATAAGAAAGTAATTAAAATTTGTTATCTTGTAATGTACTTGTTATCCATTGTGATTTATTTGATTATTATTAATTAATACAACTCGTTCTTTGCTATGCAAATAACAGTATCTATTATTTTGATGACCAATTTAATAAAATAACACTTTCATTATTATATTTTAAATGTGCAACAATACAATATGTACTGTAAAATTGTAAATACCATTAGATTATAATCAATCTCACAATTTGAAAACTGACGACAGGTTGTAAACTGTAACATACTACTTTTCATTAAGACCACTGTAATAGTCTTGTAACTCTATGGTAAATTCATCATGATTCACAATTTAACGGTTTCTTGAAATGATTATAATGCATTAATACAACTTAACACATTAATATTGCAAGATAGATTATAATTTAACGGTTTTTACAATTTTATCCTACAAAAAAAAAAATATTAATAATAGTGATTTATACTTGTTTTATAGAGGCTCCTTTTATTAAATATGTATATAAAAATAAATCCCTAGATTTTATTGTAGTTTTTATGTCAAGAAATTATAGAAAAGGTAAATCAAATTATTTAGTCTTGTTTAGTAGTGATAAATTTCAAGGATGCTTTATCTCACCTGGTAATCCAGCTACAAATACTTCCGAGGAACCTTTCTTAGGACCATCAACATAGTATTTGATGAGTCGGTATCTGTTAGTCTCTGATACTAGAACAAACTGGTTGTCAGGAGATACAACCACACCATTAGGAAACCATAAATGGTCCAGCAATACTTTACTTTCATTTTTGGCTGTATTGTAATATAATAATCTGCAAGTGGTAAAACATACTTTCATTTCTTTTTATTAATACCTACACATATTTTGATATAAAATTGTAATTCAATTTATTTTACATAAATTAAACTTCGAAACCAATTTATATTAAAAAAAGCTCCATAATACAAATTAATAGTATACAATTAAAATATTCATTCAAACCTTCCATTTGGATCAGCAAAAACAGACAACACTCCATCTTTTAATGGAAAATCACTACTAGATTCTGTCCAAAATAGATCACCATTCTTGTTTAGAGCTATGGAATTAAATAGCTTTGGAGTTTTTCCATTAATGGCTACTCTAGGAGATACCAGCAGCTGCTTCTTGTCAGTAATTAGATTAATTTTCCATATGCCATGATAAGCATCAGCTGCATACAAAACTTTGTTTTTCTCATCAATTACAAAACCAAGAGGACGACCACATAAGTGTTCCTGGACAAGGCCGGCTAAAAACAAGGAACTCGTATAAATTTAATTTTTTAAACATTTTTCTGCATAATTAGAAAATAATTTCAATCAATTACTTACTGCAGGGTTGGCCAATTTTGGTTACAAAGGTGACATGGCCCGCTGATGATAGTTTTACTATTTCGCCGGTCGCGAGGCTCGTGTACACTTCATCGTTCCATATTTGGAATGCTTCCGGACCTAATAGTTTATCTTCGTACAAACGTTCAGCGTTATTTAAAGCTGTATTCGGTGCTAAAGCTCCAACTCTTTCTTGAGTTGGCTCGATCCTGTAATAAATTAATCATTAAACGTGTCACTCAGTTAACGGTACCTATAATATTCTTTAAGTTGAACTTACTCAATATTCGTAAACTTTGTGTAGGGTGGCAAATTAGGTATGAGGACAATAAATGCAACAAAAATAGAAAAATATAAGATTAATTTTAGTAATTTCTTAATAATTCCTACTATAAATCCCATTTTAACTCTAAACGAAGTTCGAAAGTAGACAACTCAAAGTTAAACTTTATAGTATGTAAAACCTATAAGTAAAAAGTCCAAAATCCTTTCTTTCCACTTGGACTGTCAGTGTCAAGTAAAGAATAAATAGATACCTATCTGTCAAGTTTAAGTGTCAGTCAGTAAATAATACACGATCAATGACTAGAGAATTGTAGCTGTATATAATCTTTGAATTGTAGAGGACAGGAAAAAACATATCTTTTTTCGCGCCAAAAATAAAGAAAAATTTTGTCAGACGCCCTCCTAGTGCACTAAGCAGTCCATAATTGTTTATGATGTTAACCGTATCGTTCTCAAATAATCTATTATAATTCAAATAAATTACATAAGCACTATAATTATGGAACTGATATAATACGCAACTTATGAAAAAGTTTGAGAAAAAAGTACACATAATTATTAAGTACATAGTATAAATTTAGTTGAAGCGTGCACAGGGACTTCAACCTTTAGAATCCTTTTTTTTATGTTCTGTGGAGTTGACAATTGACAACATTGACACTTGTAGTAGCAAATTAAAAGTTCTTTCTAGTTCCTTTGCCCGCCATTTTGGACGTATAATCGTACGTTTAATCGGTGAAAGAGGTGATATAAAAATGGGTCACGCCAATATCTGGTATTCTCACCCCCGTAGATACGGTCAGGGATCCCGGTCATGGTAAGAGTCAATTGAATTATATTATTTTACAGCTAAAAAATGGTTTATGTTGGTTAGAACACGTGTTATAATTATGAATAACATTTCAGCCGCGCCTGCTCCAACAGACACGGTCTTATTCGTAAATATGGTCTGAACATTTGCAGACAATGCTTCAGAGAGTACGCTCATGATATTGGATTTAAAAAGGTAAGTTGTACAATTATCCTTTAGTTTAGCTGTTTTATGACAGTTCACATAGATTAAAATGCTTAACTTAAAAATAACCTAACATTGAAAAAAAAAACGTAAACTTAGGATTTAAAGTGATTAAACGTTACGTTAAAGTGATTTAACTTACGTTTAATACGTAAGCACATTAAAAGCCATAATTAAATTTACTGTTTATTGGGATGAATGGTATCCTGTGTCAATCCAGGTTTTACCTTTGTGTATTTCATTATACTTTGTTCAGCTGTGTCCAGTATAAGAGTGAACTTTACTGTATGTAGTGTTAAGCATATATGTAAATAACAAGTCTTTTAACCCTCCGTGTATGGGGTGGAGTTTCACATACCCCAATGGTTAAAACTTATGATATATAATAAACTATGAAGAGGTGGTCATTTGTTTTCTCAGTAGCTGCAATTTAAAAGGTGTTGTTTTGAGTAGTACAATTCATTCAGTCCAATCAGTCAGAGTATCCTTTGAAAGCATTCACATTTTACTTTTGCTTAAAGTGGGCTTCGGTTTCGCATACCCCACCTTGTATGGTGTGTGGCTTGTTGGATACTAAAAAAGCAGATATGTACACAGTGTTTAGAAAATGATTAAAAAGTAGAAAAATTTGTAAAAAAATATTTTTAGATTTTTGGAGCATGTAGATTTTTGTTTAAAATTGCAGTAAAAGTTAATCAACATTTTTTTTTATTTTTTTACAACAAATCATTAGATAAGAACTAGATACACTTCAGTCTCATAAACTGAAAATATTGCCTTATTATGTCTTCTTCTTTTTGAAAATTCTTTCTAATTTTTTCTACATAACATCAATTAAATGTGTAAATAAATTCACATGAATTAATTAAGTTAAACCAATTGTTATTAGGTATAAATATAAAAGTTTGAATGGGGTAATACTTAATCACCTATTTTACCGAGGGTTAGGCCCCTTTTCAAAATAGATTACTCAGAAACATCTACTTTTAACAATTAGAGTAATTAATATATTTAAATGTGTAATTATAAGATTGCTAGAAAAATAATACTTGTAGGGATTTAACATACAATTTTTTATTATTGCGGATTAAATGTATTTTATGTGCTGATACTGGTTAAAAACTCTTTACATTTCATTCAAATCTGTTTGCCTACTTAAATGTTTCTCCTTACAAATTATAGCTGTTAATTTCTTTAAAAAATCATCACTTTTAGTAAATGTAATAACATTATGTATGTAGTATAAATTACTTGCCAGTGAAATTAGTGGATAGTCATTCTACACTTACCCTAATAATTTTGGATAAAAATATTGTAGCTTTTCAGGAACTATTTTATATGACAAACAAATGTATAAAATTGTTAATAAAAAGATAATTATTTAATTTTTATTATTCTTTTCTTTATGCAAAATTAATTTCTCATTTTTTGTTTCAGTTGGACTAAACATGTTGGAGATTTTAGGTTAATAAAATTTTAAACCCATATAAATCTTTTATTTTTTCCGGCACTAGATATTAATCATCTTCCAATTATAAAGATCAAAATAAAACAAATTATTGTTATTAAATATAAATAATTTTATTAAAAATATGTTTTAAAAGTATAAAAATTGTCCCTTTTATATTAATACAACTAAGCTATATTATAACACTTATAAATAGTGAAAAATATATTACAGGAATAATAAAGAATTTACATTGGCAAGCTTATATATAAAGTAACAATAATAGCACGTCTGTTAGTTTAGTTTCTCTCCATTGAACAAGCTCACATTTTCATTACCCAAAACTAAAGATCTGTAGTTAGAATAGGAAATAAATTTATATTATTATATTTTGTCTATTTACAAACTGGTTATGTTTACATATCTTCTATCTTCATTTTGTTGATCTCAACCCAATCTCTGTGAAGTGAAAGGAAATAGATTAAAAATCTTTACATGAATTATATTACCTCTACATCTATACATTGATCCAGCATTAGAGCCATAGAAGACATAGTTCGTCAAAATAGGTTCCAATATAAGTATAATTTTTTTAATTCACTATATCTATACATCATATAAATTATAATTTTTTTAGGGTGCCTTAAAAGGAAACTACTGATAAAAAATATTTTTACGGTTTAAACTCTGGTTGATTTTATGAAGTTACAATTTTAAAAGTTATTTATAAAAATATTCCAAAATATAATTTAATAAATATGTTCCTAGAAGGTAAGAAATAATTTGTAATGCAAAAATATATTTAATAATATTATTTATAAAAGTAAAATATAAATAAAGTCAATAAGGTTTAAAGTAGTAACTTAATGACATTTTGTCCCGCAAATCGAAGTTTGAAAACTTTTTTGGAATAGACTCGCAAACTGAATTCATTAAAAAGGGCCCCGTCCGCGTCAGCGCCTGCCCATGGAAAATTCGAGTGGAAAGGCCCACGGATGCCGGGTAGCCATGTGCGCTAAAAAGCACTAGAATAACCCATTCAGGTCTTCAGAGGCGGCCTAATGTAGAAACTGCATGTATTTTAGTACAGACAAGGAGGCTGGCATTTGTGTTGGTAGAAGAGTAATGTTGTTGATGTTTTTTTTTGCATTATGACCTTTTTTTGCTCTTCGCCTCAGGGGGTGCTGGGGAAGAATAAGTGTCGTAATTTAAATTAGTTATGTTCTTACTGCCGCGGCGCCGGCTAAGAACGCGAGCAGGCTGCGTTGTGGAGGACGACAGTGCTTCTTCCCTCCCTCTGCGCAACACAGGTTGGGGAAGCAATCTACGCTCGAGCTACACCGTTGCGGGAACTGGTCGAACTGTGGAGGCGCTGTACATTGCAGGTAAGACTCCAACATACGCACCGCTGTAACAATAAATACATTATTTTAAACGAGTCATATTATTTTCAAATTTAACCCTAAAAACCGCCTCTTAATTTTGATTACACCTACGTACTTTTAACCTTAATGAATACCTAAGTATATAAAATTAAATAAAATGTAGAAAATAATAGTTCACGTAGCTAAATTGATTTGAACTTTTTAAAGAATACTAGCGACCCGCCCCGGCTTCGCACGGGTAGTAGTACCTACAAGTTTTATACAAACATATAATCTTCCTCTTGAATCACTATCTATTAAAAAAACCGCATAAAGATACGATCGTAAAGTAATAATATTTTTTATTATTTCTAAAGTGAAGAATACATACATAAATACAAAATATACACATTTAACTATAAATTTTTCATTTTTTTATAACCGTAGGATCATTAGTCTAATTTAAAAATGTTGTTAGCCTAATTTTTTTGTCTGTAATTAATATTACAAAGTTATCAATCTACACTTTTATATAAAGAGGAAAGATTGATTGTTTGTATGTTTGTTAGTTGCAAATAGGCTCGAAAAGTACTGAGCCGATTTTGAAAATTCGCATTGATAGAATACTACATCCTTTCCGGGTAACATAAGCAATGTGCTGTTGCCATAAATCATCTAATTAAAAAGATATGGCCATTTAAGTCCCATAACCTGGTCATTTTGTAAATTAAAGGGTTTCTCAGGAATTACTAATCCGATTTTAAAAATTCTTTCACTGTTAGAAAACTACACTTTTCGTGAGTGACAACAGTGATTTAGTGTTGCCATATTAACTTTTTTAATTAATAGAACATGGCCGTTTTGTTGCTACTAATCCGATTTTAAAAATTCTTTAACGGAGAGAAGTCTATAGTATTTCCGTCTCTCTTCCTCTTATATACCTACTATCATTTTCTCTCATCCTCTCTCTTTTTTGTGTCTTTAATATTTATCTTTATCTCTTTTCCAAATGTTCAGTCTCTGTTCGGTTTCTTTCTTTCGATTATATTTCTCTCTCTCCTTTATCTACTCAATTTTATTTTTGCTCTGTCCTCTCTCTTATATTATCTGTCGCTTTTCTTTTCTTTTTATTTCTATCATTTTTCTTTTAATAACTGTTTCTCACTCTCTCTCTTTTTTCAAATAATGAAAAACTACACAATTACAGAAAGACAAATTGAGGACATCAATTTATTTATAAAAAATATTGCTTTTAATACCCGTAGCGAAGCGAGGGCAGGCCGCTCATATATAATATTATAGTAGAGATTATATTTATAAGAATAAGAGATACGGAAAGACAGAAAAATGTCAAACGGATATCTTTCGAGTTTTCATAAATTAAAGTTAGAATATAAATCACATGTTTAACACAATAAATATTTGTAGAGTTTTATACATTTTCTCATCTCATCCATTGTATTTCTCTCCAGCATACAGGACTATATTTAAAAGGATTTAAATTTATCAAATTTGTTTATTCCAGACCCGCGCGACTTCGTCCGCGTGGTGTTCCGCCCCTATTGGTCTTAGCGTGATGACATATAGCATATAGCCTTAATCGATAAATAGGCTATCTAACACTGAAAGAATTTTACAAATTGGACCAGTAGTTCCTAATCTAAGCTTCCCTTAGAAAAATTAGTAGATTTTTAGTACTTAATTTTTAAATGAATTATCACTGCGATCCTCTTCTTATATCACTCCTTACATAGAAAGTAGCTCCAGCTTTCGAATTTATATAAATCTAAAAACATCTAAAATCTAACCAAAAATAAGTCACTAATTTTCACTTGACTTTTGATGATGATGATCTATTCCGACTGTCGGAGTAAAGGATGGTCGTATCTTTGTATCCGACTAAGGTGAAGTAAGAAGAAAGATAATTTTTACCTCTATTTGTAATTTTAAAATTAGTGAAATTTATTTAATGTAGTAGGAATTTGTAATCCAAGGATTATTTCTAATTATTTGTTAATCATATTAAAACTTAGTAATATCCAAATAATTGCATTTATTTGTTGTTAGGTTTATTTAATGCGGTCACTAGCATTAAATTTGTAAAAAAGTTGAGACTACTAAGTCCATGACATTAATTTCACAACAGTTCAAACTAATAACCTAGTCTGTAGGTATTATAAAATATCGCAACATTTTATTAGTAGGTTGGTGTCTAAATTATAATTTACTTACTAGATATTGATAATAATAACATGACATGAATAAATTATTTTGCTCATAAATTAGCCATGGTACATGTAGTAAGGTGTAGGTATATATACCTACCTTATATAAATATTTTTCTTGTATACGACAAAAAATTGAACTGAATTATTCCAATTATTTGAAAGACATGGGTGGTTTCTTATTTTCCAAACCTATCTAAAAACAGATAAAATTTACGAAACGATTATTGGATAGGAAGTTTAAAATCAACGCCATCAATGTAGAGAAATGCGAGTGTGTTTGTCGGTTTGTCTTTCTTTAATTGAGTGACAGGAAAAATCTTTATCAGTTTAATTAAATGATTTCTACATTTTGAAAGTGATTGTTTCGGTCCAAAAAATTGAATTTTGTTCTTTGGGTTACATAAGTTGTAGAATTATGTTCTCTTTAAAGTGCTGTGACACGTTCTGATCTCGCCGTATGTAAGCCAGATCTCAATAGTACAGTTCGGTTTTTTTTAATTTTGTTCACTTCTGCCGGCACTGCCGGAGTGCACCCGTTTTTTTGATACAATCACGTCCTTTTCATGTCATATCCGTATCAAGCTGTTTTGTACAAACTATAAAATATTAAATTAACGAACATCTATTACCTATCACTTCAGTGTTGCCATAGTGAGAATAGTATATCACATTCATTTATTGATGATAACAAAATTTATTGATATGAAAATTTTTAGTATTTTGTATTTCAAATAAATTTTTCTATTGTAGATACTTGTAGGGAAGAAATCAACACAATGTAGGTACTTACGCTCTTCGATTCTGTTAGCAACGGGTACTAAGTCGAGTCTCGCTCTGGCGGTGCGGCAGTAAGAGCGCGTGCCGTCCGGGCAGCACACTCGCGGCCAGCAATCGGCGTCGGTCTTACAGGTTTGCACTTCGAACAAGAGCTCACCGAGCGGCGCCGCAGGGCATTCACGTGGGATTACACCGAGAATTGCTACAACACGATCAAAGGTTATGAATAATATGGAGTCGTTAAACAACGATTTAATCAAATAACTACATTATCAACGTTAGATTAAATAAGTTTCGGTTTTTAGAGTTCCGTATCAAGAAATGATTAAAGGAACCTGTCGTACATTGTTAACGTCATCCGTAGCCTTGTAAGATATTGTTTGTAAATATGTCTATAACAAAGTATGTTCATGAAATAATTATTTATATTTAATTCTTAAATATATAACACTGGTAAGGAGATATGAAGGAAAACCAATGGAAACTTAGGATTGCACTTTATGAATAAACTTTCAAAGAAACTTTCGTAGTAGGTAAACCCAAATCCTTCACTGTGGAACTGTAAATTAATCTATTACAATTGTAAACAATGGGTGCTAAGTTCAACCAGACAACCCTTGCAATCATTCCGTTCAATAGTTATTTATAATTAATTCTTAAATATACAACAGAACTCAGGAACGCGTAGAGGTGTCAAGATATTTAACTAAATTCCAAAACTTCATATTAACCTTAGGCAAATATTTTGAAACAAATACATAATATTATGGTTTAAAACTTTGGTAACTTTCGTTACTTCTATCTAATAGCGTACCTTACGCTGGTGTGAAATGAGTACAACTACAAGTAATGTTACATTTCGTCAGAGTGAATGTTTCAGAAAACCACATCCAATTATATTGCCTAATATTTAAAAGATCATGTTACATCAATAAGTTAAATTAAATTTAACTCATCATCACGGGATCGTAAATGTATTATTAAAAATATTTTATTCATACAATTATTTTGGAATTAAATACCTACTTATTTTAAATTTTTGTTTATGGAAATTGTTGCTACGATCAGTCAGCGGAAGACACCGTAAAATTTTACTAAATTCTTAAATTACTCGCTGAAGAAAGATCTTTAGTTTTTCTAATCGAAATTATTTTTTACTAGCTGTGCCGGAATAGTTTCTTTGAGTAGTATTTTTAATTATTAAGGCTAATTATTTTATAAATAAGACACATACGTATCTCTTGTCGCAAAATTTAAACATTCACATAAACCTTACATATTTCCATACAAAATGATGATACTTCTATACAACTTTTGAACTATATAAAGTTCTTTTCGCATTTATAATATTAAGTAAGGATTCTTTAGTATGATCATTTTAAAAGAAAAAAGCGTGCTAAGCTTTGGCCATTCATTAGTATTGGAATATTTATGTAATACTTACGCTGATGTGATTGTTCTGACACAGTAGGCCGTGGGGCGGGCACTCCTTTCGCGCACTGGCCTTGACAGCAAACTTGCCCGGGCCCGCTGCTAGCGCGACACTGAGCATTGTTTTCACAGGGAATTGGGAATAGCACGATTGGTAGGTTCTTCGGGCATATCAGCTTTTGATTCTTTCCTACACACCATATCATAATATATTATTACGTGACGATGACCACTTGCCATCAATTGATCTTTTCTTGTTATCTTCTTATCATATTATATATATGTAAT
The DNA here is from genome assembly GCA_905147385.1 of Limenitis camilla. NCBI lineage: Eukaryota > Metazoa > Arthropoda > Insecta > Lepidoptera > Nymphalidae > Limenitis > Limenitis camilla. The sequence goes on from LR990243.1 coordinate 5,179,284, forward strand.
TAAGTAAGTTTTAAACTTCTTTAAGTAATATATCGTAATGTAATTCCACCGACCATTTTGTAATCGAAATCGTTGACAATATTTTTTACCTCTTAATTTGATTTAAAAAGACTTATATAATGTCAATTACAAGAGCTCAAACCTATTGATCTGTAAGAGCGATAACATTTATATATAACGAGGTCACTAAAAGTAACTACGGCATAACCACTTAGACGCATAAGTTATCCCAATATAAACCTGTACCGGATAAGAATGTTGCTTCTAAGTACATACTTACTAGTTTCATGGTAACATCAATATATCAATAACAATTTAATATCATTGAAATATTTAGTTTCTAATTAACTATAGGAATGTTTTGAAGAATAATATTTATGTATATGTATATACTGCTTTTTAGCTGCATAATTCGAATTATCAGACTTTTTATGACGGAAATATGCGCGGCGCACGACGGCGCCAGGGTGGAAAAGGCGCCGTGAAGCTTTGATGGAGCGCCAGAACGAAAATATAATATGATTCGATAAAAAAAATTTGGTTCAAACAGCGCAAACAATTGTAGACACTATATTGTAGGCACGATACAAAAACTACTGAAGGGGGCCGGCCACGACAGTTTCCTTTTTTTTAATCTTTTAGTATAGGCGCTCTTAAGTATTTGGCACGACAGCGCAGAAGATGCTTAGCGCGTGCCTGTACCTAATAATAGTAAAGAATAAACCTAGATTCACTCGCAAACTCTTGGATTTTTTACCTAATCCAAGTAGGACAATGACCAATGTAAGGTGTATCAACAAGGATAGGTTAGAATTTTTTTAACCGAAGCAAATTCTAGTCTTATTTAACTACCTAGGTTTATGAATACTTCTAGTATTATCAGTAGCCATTTAACAAGCTCACTATATTGCGTACTATCCGGTTTAAAGTAATTACGTTCGTTGTTTCTAAGAGATACCATCGATACCAACAGCGCACACAGAAAAATACGACAAAGACTGTGTTTTGTAAATGTCGGTGAAGGATTTTTTTTATTATAATTATTATATTAAGGTAATAATTTTAATGAAATAGTGACAGCGTCTATAGACATTGAGTAGGTTCTATAATGATTTTTATTAATACCTACATAACCGAAATAAAAGAAACACAGGATATCTTACCTATTTTCGCTGGAGCAGCATTGGGTGTTGTCTGTATTGGTAGTAGCTGCAGAAACGACAGCGGCGCTTCCGTAGATGTGGTAGTGGTCGGCTTTGGGGTAGTTGTTGTTGTAGTCGTGGTGGTCGAGCTGGTGGTACTTGGAGTTGTTGTAGTTGTGGTTGTGGTAGTAGTGGTTGTGGTGCTAGTGCTTGTGCTTGTGGTACTACTTGGACTAATCGACTCGACTACACTACTCGTCCCGTTGGTTCTAAAATGTTTAGAATGTAATCTAACGATGGATATTAGTCACAAAAGCATGAAGCGTGCGGATCTGAACTGAAATCTACTGCTTAAGCAAAAGATAATGTTGTTAAGCGTTCCTCCAACTCTTATGGCGATCATATAATGTATATGTCAACGTAAACTTGTGAACACCGTTAGATTAGTATAATCTATCTTGCGATATTGTGAACTGTCAAAAGATTGTGAACCGTAAGATAGGTACTGTTGTCCGAAGGCGGTCCCTGATTACAGTAGGCTGTTCTGTGTCCGCAGATTTAGGAGTGAAACACAAGTATCAGTCAAATAAAATAAATGCACTTTCAAATTTCATAAAGTATGTATAATATTATTTCGAATATAGTATATGGCATAATGAATATAGTTAAAAAATTAGAATATTAGAGGATTTTTTATTAAATATATATTATAAACAAAATAATTATAAACTAAATTGTGAAATTATGTAATATTTAATTAACCATGAGCATAAGTTTACACAATATAAAAATATGGTATTTGCTTAAGAAGAATTCTAAATATATGTATTAGCCAATAAATTTTATTCAAGAATAAATTGATATTTAAGGGAATTAAAACAAATCTTGAGGGAATCAATAATAATAAAGCTATAAGTATGAAATATGACCTTTCCTTTTTACTTTACTAAAAATACTTAATACTTTATTAGTCGGTACAATAAATAACATGGCATTGACAATCACTAATCAAAAAAATATTAAGGCTACTTATATTTTATATAAAAGCTGTTTACCTATTAAAATTAAGGTCTAGTTAATTATATAATCGAAGGATTTAAAAAAAGTTTCTTTTTCTATTATTATTAGTATGCTAATCGTGATCATCATCACGACATATAATGTTTATATGTTAAATACATAGTAGAGAAAGCAACCGTGCGAAGCCGGAGCGGGTCGCTAGTATTTTATAAAATTGAGTATTATGTAACTGGTTTCTTGGATACATACACAGACTACCATAGAAACAGAGAAAAGAACTGAGAATGTTTGCCTGAGGCCTTACCGCCTTGAAAATTTAATAACGAATGGGAGTTAAGAGAATAAGGCTAAAGTTTTAGCAGCCACAAATCTAAAGTCCGTCAAAACCGCTTAATGTACCGAAAATTACTGTAATACGAAAGTAGGGAAAGTCTGCCGCCCGACCAGAACAATTCAGTCGAGGCAAGGTCATACCAATAACCGGGTATGAGGCCCGATGGAGACAATAGAACCACAGCATTAACGGGATGGGAGGGAGAGGGTAAGTCTGGTCCACATGCGGCTCGACCTCGACGCGTCAATGACACTTGGCGGTTGGATTCGCATGCTGGTGGTTCCAAGCCAGTCGGGGAACAGATCTCCTACGACTAAGGGGTGCTGGGTTACTCGGCTCTTATGAGATGCTTTCCCTGCGGCAGAGGGGATTTGTATTCCCTCACGGGTAGAATATTTAATTAATAATTAAGTAACATATCTATAATTTTTTTAACCATTTAAATGCCGGTACAGAGTATTAACATAATATTAAGCCATAGCAAAATTACTTTACTAAATAAAGTTTAGATTTCACAATTAGTGTAAGGCCACGCTATGTAGAGAAAAATAATGGAGCACATGTTGTCATTTATACTTAGCTTTTGGTTTTATTTTAAAGTGTTTCAAAAATTATATACTTCATATTAATATTCTTATTGTGTTCTTCTTCTGTTTGATGAAAATGTTACAAACAAAAGCATTTTTTCAGTGCAGTCTTGCCTTAGTCTACTGTTATGAAAGCACACAAATACTATTACTAAATGAAATCTTGGTAAACTGATAACTACCACCGAAATCGTTTCAATTTTAATTTATTGATAACAAATAAATTCATCTTATCTGTTTTGCTATCATTATATTTTGTTAATTTAAAAAAAGTAGTGAGAATTATGAAGTTTTATAGAAATTAGGAATAGACTGTTGCACTAACCGTAATGGAGCTGCTCTCTCGCCCCTTGTGCAAAATCCGTTGCAACAAAGATGACGTGCACCCATGACGCTGCACTCAGTGCTCTTCCGACACGGTATCGGGAACAAGTCTAGCCACCCACTGGTTGTTCGTACCTTTGGGCATTGTAGCGATTGACATTCACCTGTAGAACATTAAAACTGTTGAATACACAAGTATAATAATTCGGCCAAGTGTGAGTGTGGAACTCGCGCACTGATAGTTCCGTACAATTTGAATTAAGGGAAAACTTTATTTTGCCCAGTCCCATTTCAAAAAAAATACTGCATATAGGAAGATAAAAGTTTTATTCGTAAACACACTTGAAATAATTTAAATATTTAAAAAATAATAAGTAAAGAGTGTATATGCTAACTTTAAACTTTATTAATAACATAACATTAGTAACACACACTAATTATAAGTTTTTTTTAATTTTAATAAAGAAATATGTATTGATCGTCTCGTCACGAATTGGTTAGCTGTCAATCCTACGCATTACTACCTTCTAAACAGCATTATAGTATAGACATTCATTCCGTCACTAATTTCTGCTAACAATTCTAGAAATACCTCAATATTTTAATATGATGATTATATCTTACTGCGTGTACAATAATTTTGGCACGACTTTCAGATATACAACCTTTTTCTGTAATAACACTGTCAAGAACAGTCTAGCCAGTTATAAAAGAAAATATTAATCTAACGTCGTTAAAAGATCATATTTAAATATTTACAATTTTAATTACAAGTTTAAAAAAGCTTTCAGCATGGTATTAACGAATGATGTTGAGTTGCCCGAGTTTTCCTCATTAACGGTACCGGAGGTAAATCTGTCCACGGCTACATTAATGTCTGCGGGTCCATACCTCGGCAAGCATTGCGAGGGAATCAATAACGAATTTATGTTGTGTAGATTTGAATCGAGAGATCCACGAGCTTGTCTTGAACTCGGTAAGAAAGTTACGGATTGCAGTATGCAACTATTCAAAAATATCAAAACTAATTGCCTACAAGAGTTTAATCAGTACTCAAACTGTGTTGATAAGAGTTCAGGAAATTTTTCGTTTGCAAACTGTCGCAAAACTCAAGCTGTATTCGACGAGTGTATGCAAGACAAGTTATGTATGTCAAGACCTGATTTTGGATATTTTTGCCGAGCAAGAATCCACAACAGTCCTAGCGAGTCGCCTGCCCCGGAGCCTTGCCCCTGCCAACAGAAATTTCATGACGCTACACCTTCATTGCCTGATTGTAAGCCTCGTCCTTCAGCTAGGTTTGGTGGACGTCTGTATTGGGCTACGGAGTAACTCGGAAACCTTATTCAACATTGAAAATGGTTTAATAAGAAGTGTGTTACTATATATAATTCAAACAACTCGAAAATAGCCATAATGTAAAATATGTTTGAGTTACCATATATAACCAAATATAAAAGTCTTAAATTTGAATTTATAACCAAATTATGAGTAAAATATTATGTTTCTTCTAAGAGCACAAGTTAAATTATTCATTTGATTTGAGATGACAATTAAGCAACATAAAATCTTTGAACTTAAAGCAAAATGCAATTCAAAATATTATGTAATAGGTACGTGCTTTTAATTTTATTGGTACAGAGCTCCGGATCTGAGAGAATAAAGGTAGGACATCCCATTGAAGTGCTTCCAAGTTTTCTTTAATGCAGTGGCATACACCTCAAAACTCGGTCAGTCAATTGCTCATCGCTGTTACCGGGAACTCCCAATTTCAATTACAAAAAAATAAAACAACAAAATTTTAGAGGAATACAGTATGTACCCTAAAAAAATTGTAACTATCAATTTATTATGCTTGTGAGACCTGTTGAAGCTCACCGTGAAACCAAATAATAACCCTTACAAAAATAAATTACTTAATACTTATATAAAAAAATCGTAGACATGTACCAAATTTTATTCAAATCGGTTCCGCCCTTTAAATGTGATCCGTGCACAAAGAAATAGACAGTTTCTGCCCCGGTTCGAAAAAATCGTAAATGGGAAGTGAGTTAAAGTATTTTAGTTTGTATATCATATAAATCAAACTTTGAATTTCTGTTTATTAATCTTTTTCTGTTTTATATTTTCCAATACAATCAGATGTAAATAAAAAGTAATTAAGTCCCCTCGAGGCTAGTGTTTCTCGCCGTATCAAATCGCGGTGGAAGTGCTAGACCGTAGAAAAGAGCCTTCTTTTTAAATGTCTTTCTTTTCGTATTTCAAGTTCATATTGAATTTAGTGACACATTTAGTGACATTGTGAATAAACATACTTTAAGAAAAAAAAAAGTATTTTAGTTATCTTTTCTTCTGATAACGTATCGATTATCATAGTCACGAACATGATCTTATCCTTAGATATAATCAGAATAGTATGTTTAAATGTTTTTTTTAAATTTAGGGACAAGAAAACGGATTGAAGGGTTTGCATTGTGGAAGTTGACGAAAGACAGTTTAATCACATGTAATTTTACTTAAAATAAATATTAAAATACTTTAAGTTTTGTATAATTTACGTAATACCAAAAAATGCCAATCTCAAAAACTAGGTTATATAAATAATATAATAGATACGAGTAAATGTGATAATTAAAATGAAAATAGGTCAATTTTAGACTGCAGTTGGTGCAGTTGACAAGAGAACGTAGAAAAGCCGGCCAATGTTTATTGTAATGAAGGTCATCGCGCCGATAAACAAGCGCTACGGCATCTATCACTCTAGTCTATCAGTGTCGTAATCACCAGTACAAATACAACACTGGCAACATTAGCGCATAAAATCACTACCTAATTAATATAATTATACCTCTAAATAAACATTAAAAAAAAATAAAATCCTTTTATCTCAACTCACAAAACACAAGTTTTGTGTCATATCGTAATATATTTTTTGTATTTCAATTTTTCTTTAATTCTCATTCTATGCTAATATATATTAAAAAAACCGACTTCAAAAACTAATAAAAGTGGAATAAAAATTAAGAAATAATTCCATTATTTATTAACCTCCCTTTATTAAGACAATAATATACAATTATTGTTATTTTTGTAGTCGGTGCCAGCCAGGTGAACGGAAATGTAGTGAGATAGAACAATAATTGTACGATTGTACTATTATAACTACCGCACCGACTACAAAAATAACAATAATTGTATATTATTGTCGTAATAAAGGGAAGTTAATAAATAACGGAATTATTTCTTACTTTTTAGTGTCTGTAATAGGTTGTTCTGTAAATCAGGTAGACTATATCATTTCGCTGCTTTTTATTGTCATATATTAAATAGTAATTTTATTTTAAGTAACTATGGGTAGGCCTACGAAAGATGCCACGTGCCTTAAACAATAGCCCAAGGCCAAACTATGTTAAATGTTTATGGGACCAAATAGTAACTATTTCGCATCAAACTAAAGAAGAATCAGATAAATCGAATCATAAATCTCAGCGTAATCGGTATAAATAAATTAAAAAAAAAGTACCAATCGAATTGAGAACCTCCACCTTTTTGAAGGTTCATAAAATTAAAACTACTGGCTCAAACTATGTTAAATTTATATAGGACTAAATCACAACTATTCCACATCAAACTAAAAAAGAATCACGTAAATCGGATCATAAATATCAGCGTAATCGATATACATACAAAAAAAAAAAATATACCAATCGAATTGAGAACCTCCTTTTTAAAGTCGGTTAAAAATTAAGGAGTATGTTTGTTTGCTTGAAAGCGCTAATCTCAGGAACCACTAGTCCGATTTGAAAAATACTTTCAGTGTTAGATAACGCATTTATCGAGGAAAACTATATATCATCATGCTAAGACCAATACGAGCGGATCATCACGCCACGTCATAATATAAAAGTGACTACCTACATCCGTTAACATAATTATATAGAATTGTAGACAGGTCTATCAGGAGAGCTATGTAAGTTATAACGCCGATTATTTTGTTACGTTGCTGGAAACATGTTTTGTAATCGCCTTGTTTCCTCTATAAAATACTACATAATCTAACGAACGTACTTTAAAATTAACTTTAACTGTAAATAGGTGATTAGACTTAACCTGCTTAAAAATTATAATATTACTATTATAACAAGAAACTATACATATTTCATATAACCAACAACTTTCCAAAATAAAGAAAAAAAAAATTTTATATAGCGCTTGTTGCTAAGATATTAGTTCCGTATAAATATTTAAATTCGTTAAATAAATATTTGGCAGTTAGTACATGTCGTTGTAATGTTTTCGTAAGTTTGTACAAGGTTTCTAAGTAGGTACCCTTTTTAACCATATATGTAGAAATAAAAATAAAGTGTAAAAAAACCCTTCAAACAAATTTATTTCTTTATAGCTTTAGAATATTAATAACGTCTTATTCTTTTCGCCTTTCTTCACACTTCATCTTCATACATCATCTACTTTTAAGCTATTCTAATAACATAAAACCTCTATCATCCTTCCTTCCTTACTGCTCAATCTAAATACAATTAAATGTGACAATGTACAATTTGCCAACCTCACATATGGGAGCACTTTGGTTTTTGTAAAATTAACGAGAAAAAAAAATCGCATTTTTTTAGGAGAAAAAAATATTTTTTAGTTTCCAAAAATACAATTAAAAAGCTTAGTAAATGAAGTAATAAATCCATTGGATTAATTATTTTAATATATAATTTTATGACTCTATAATCAGCTTTGGAGTACTGCATGCCAACCGGTTGTCGAAACTTTAACTAGTCATTATATTACAAAAATATTTGGTACACATACCAATAATATTTGTAGGTAGAACATACTCAAAAATTACTAAAATCGCAGGCAACGAGTTTTTTTACCTGTCCGCTTCGCGTGGAATGCCCCATATATGTTATACTGCACGTGTTATCACGTAAAACGAGAGTCAGAAGGGATTATCCCTATGTATAAACAATGGCCTCATTTAATCAACCTCACAAGATTTAATCAAGTTAAGTCGACAACTCAGGTGATCGTAAAGAAGAATCTTACCTACATTAAGTTACACTTCGCTTCATGTTTACTCTATGAAAGTACCCATTACTGTACAGCATGTACGTATATATATGCAAATTTAACGGAGCCCAGTAGTGCCAGGGGATTGAGACCCCGGAGCAGGTTTAATGAGCTCTTTAATAATAAATTAACTCTCACCTCAACCACTCGACCTCGCCAACTACGATAGATAATAAAGTAAACTTACGTGGATCGCAAGAAGGCTGAGCTTAATTACGACACTATTATACTAACTTCAATGTACACTATCCGACAACAACAGAGAGAATTACTCTAATCTATCCCACTAAAGGTTATATATTGTCCACACTTCGGTATAATTGACTGCGGTATAACTGGTCATCGCTTCCCACAGGTGGAAATCCCTGTGAAAAGGTACCAACATCATAACCACGGGTTTCTCTGTCCTAAAGGATCAGGTCAGAAAGATGAAAGTGCAAGTTTTGAGAATGCGTAGTACGGATAGGGCGTCGCCGCATAACGACAAGCAGACACATCGCCCTACATCTGCGACAAATATGCGAGGGCTACCGAGTCTAGACGGGCGCGGATAAAGACCGCTTCGCTACATTAAATGTTGCTTCACGAACTGGTAGGACGAAGGAACTTGCAGAACACAGGAGAAGAATAGATTTTGCGTAAGAAGACCTCCTGATTATGTGGATAATACTGTGGCCAATCTAAACTTCACGGAGTCTAGACCCAGAGGGCGACAAAAGACGAGATGGATGGATGTGGTCAGGAAAGACACGTCCGATAGAGCGAAGTGGAGGAGAAATATCGGAAAGGCAGACCCCACCATCAGATGAGAATAATAAATGCCACGGAGAGAGAGGTCGGTATAATTGACATAATAAAATTGATCTACCCGCTAATACTATTTTATAAACGGTGTTGCTAAAATTTGGTAGTTAGAATATTTTCTGCGAATGGCGTGTGACCACTGTTCAGGTATTCATACGGATCCTTTTGCATTACTTTTCTCTTCTATTACTTGATCTCTTCTTTTCTTATCATAAAAAATATTTTAAAAATTTATTTCTGCTTAATACATCAGTTAAGTTAATGATAATTTAAGGCCTGATATCCTTTATTCCATACCATTACTTTAAAAAAAAACTAGAGAACGAAATATTAAGAACAAAACTTCTCCCAAAAATTATTGCGAGTTAATGTAATTGCGGAAATTTTATAACGTACTAGCTCCGCCCCGCGGTTTCCCAGCTATATTTTGGATAATTCACACTTTATCATTATAAATTATAGCTTATGTGTTATTCTGATATGTAAGCTATATTATTTTAAGGTTTCATCAAAATCCGTTCAGTAGTTTTTGCAAATCCATACATACATTCTTACAAACTTTCACGTTTATAATATTAGTAGGATATATTTTATTTACAACATAACCCATTGCACATAATATTTAAATGTTATGTCATGTGCAACTTCCAACTTCTTATGTAAGTTAATGACTCGATGGTGCCGATCTCTGTCAAGTATATTTTTCGAATTATTCGCAATTACAACTGAACCATGTAATATTTAAATGAATTTAATTATTTTTTCCTATTCTTTTAAGTATATGAACAATGATCTGGGAAAGGCCAGTTTTGCATACTTAGTTACTCTACTTTAATATATATTTTTTGTCACCCCATAACATCTATAGGTACTAATTTACATCTACACTATTAGATAGAATGCTTCATCCTTTCCGGGTAACATAGACTATGTGGTGTTGTCATAATATTCTAATTAAAAAGATATGGCCATTTAAAAGCCATTACTTGGCCATTTTTTAAAGTGAAGGTTTTCGCTGGAACTGTGGATCCGATTTTACTAATTCTTTTACCGCTAAAAAACTACACTATTCATGAGTGACGTAAGTGATGTAGTGTTGCCATAATATACCTATTTTTTCATTAATATAATTTGGCCATTTTGTAGCTACTGATCCGATTTTAAAATTCTTTCACTGAGAGAGGTATTCCCGTCTCTTTTCCTCTTTCGCCTCACTCACATTTCTCTCTCTCTCTCTCCTTTATCTATCTCTCTTTAATTTTTATCTTTGTTCTGTCCTTCTCGCTATTTATTATTTGTAGCTTTCTCTTATAGTACCTTTTCTCGAGGAGATCAATTATAATATTACTTCAAATATCCAGGTATTAGAAGTAATATTATAATGCGAAGCGTTTGAGGTTTGTTGTACAACCTTGCCTTTTTCATATTGTAAAGGATCGATAAGATTTTTTCAGGCTACTTGTTGTTTCTTACCTTTATTAAGCAAGCAAGTTTCATTATACAATAATATTTAAAACAGTCGCAATTAAGTTTCAACTAATGTTAACATAATCATAAAGATGCCCTGAGTAAAATGACGAAAGACCATTGCAAGAAGCAATGCGTTTACGACTAGGATTACCAAATGGTTTTGTTTATAAAATTACTTTATCGTGTTTAATTTTGTGATGTTTCAGAGCGAATAATAATACTACTTATTACGAAGAGCGTCAATTACAATCTCTTCGTTTACTTAAGCAATAACTAAAGCATAAACGTTTACCGCATTAATCCTTACCTTTATATAAAAAATAACTCTGTTTGTTGCGCTTTCACGCCAAAACTACTGAACCGATTTAAATAAAATTCGGTATACATTTAGTCTAGAGCCTGAGAGAGGACATAGGCTACTTTTTATTGCGAAAAAAGGGTTGTAAGGGGTTGAAAGAGGGGATGAAAAGTTTTATGTAAGTATAATCATTTTTAAAACTAGAAGCATGGAACTTATTTTTAGGCTATTGATTCAATATAAATAAATATGATATTCAATGTTTGTAAAAGGTTTATGTGAATGAATATAATTAGCCTAAATAATTAAAACTGCTAAAAAAAACGAAGTGCTGTGCACAGCTAGTTAAATAGAAATAATTGTTTTCCTTCATTATGCTTTTTAACACACAATCTTTTAAACACACAATCTACATCTACATATACTTATACTTATTAAATAGCTGAAGAGTTTGGTTGAACGCGCTAATCCCAGGAACTTATAGTTTCGAATTGAAAAATTCTTTTAGTGTTGGATAGACTATTTATCGAGGAAGGCTTACTATGGGTCGTAGCGTGTTAAGGTTACATAACACGCTACGACCCATAGTAGCAGAGCATCAATGAAAAATGTTGCATAAAGTGAACGTGCGTTGTAATACGATTTCAAATACTTAAGTCGCTTTTTCAACTAATACCTAATTTTTTTTCTATATTATTTATTGGAACGAAAGATAATATAAACCTTTATTTTAAATAAAGAAAGGGACAGTTATTCATCACATTAGAAAAATATATTAATTAAAATATGGTTTACTGGCAAAGCGTTAAGAGGGGTTACTAGTATTGAGTGAATTAAGATAGGATCCTACCCTCCGCTATCACGATCCGCAGACCTCCTACGGGGGGGGGTGGAAGGCGACGATATGCGAACCTTCTTCCTCCCCCGGATTATAGCGAGGCACTAGGCGTGTCTTCCGTACCCGGGCCCGTCCAGGGCGGGCAGGCCTGCTTTAGATAGGGCCGACTGTCGAGGTGTTGCGGTAGAATTCGAATAGCGACCCAGTGGCGCCTTTTTTTTATGGTAAAGGTATCGCAGTAGGTTTAGTTGGTAGTACGGCGCTTATCGCCGGCGTTTATAAAATTACCGGTATTTACATAGTTTTTCAAGCTGTTTTTTTTGATGATTTAATAAAAAAGGGCTGGTAATGCAATCATAAATTACTGTTTATTGCAATACGTAGTAAATAAGCATTGAATACTCTATCCCTGCCTTAGATAGGTATTGAACTTAAAATAAATCTTATATGCTCCACAAAAGAATAAAATCACAAAAGAATAAATGTTTCCACTATAAATAAATTGGATACCTTGACACTGTAATACCTATTACTTTCTAGGTTTTCGCTAAGCAACGATGTATAGTTTTATTGTTAAATAAATTCCCACAGGGTGCTTAGAAACGACGGCTATCTAATATCTATGATAACAAGATTTGTAATTTTATTTACTTTGTTTAAGTTATCAAACGATTAATATCTTGTGAAAGGCGTATCGTAAACTCAGTTCAGGGCTATTTTAAGTGACCGGAACTCCAGTCTAAATACTTTATTATTCACAATTATTATGATAAATTTACTATAAAAACACTGTAGGAAACTACTGTAACTTAAAAATCACAAACATTTTTCAAGTTCTTTAATGATTGTTTGATATGAAGGCTGAAATATGAAAAATGTGAAAGTGTCTTTGTTTGTCCCTTTTGTCATATTGAACTGAGAAAAAAATTAGTTGTTTTTATCCAATGTGTTTGAATAAGTGTTATAATACTGTTTCTAGATAATAACTAATGATTCCAATGCACTTTCAATATTGAACCATTTCTTAACAAAACGCTATTAGCGCGATACTAACTAAAGATAAACAATACCTAGACCCTAGACTAAAGTCAAACCAAAGACAAGCTTTATTTCTTTTAAATCACAACTATATCCACATTAAGTAAATGATAAGGAAATAATACGAAACCCAGCAAAGTTAGCCCATCAATTCTAAACGTACGGAACCCTCGGCTCGCGAGTTCGACACGCACTTTTACATAGGTGAATAAAAAATGTACCTAATATAACTTTTATCCTATGTTTTATGAAAGATAAAATTTGTTTATTTATCCTTAAACCAAATCAGACAGATTTTTCATCTTCACTACATATTTTAGAACAAAATACCACGTCTCGTCTGTCTGTCGCGCGTTCAGATTCAGACCTTAATAGGTAGTATATAATAAGTGTTAACAAATAGTTATTTTATAATAAGTAGTTACATAAGTAGGTATATTCCGTTATGCAACCAAATACATGTCTGTTACATTTTATGTTTCCAAATATGGATATTTATTGCGGTGAATAATTTAAATTACCAAAGTTGTTTTGATTGTTCGTCGACCTGTGACTCATTTTTGCATAATAAAGTTTAAACTTTAAAAATGAAAGCTACAGTGCTTACTCCAAAGCTGCTCGCCCTAATAGTACAGGTTCCCTAGTACACTTTTCTTCATTTATTAATAACAAGCGTGGTAAACTATGCAAATGTTAGCCAACCAATAAAAAAAATCAGCTGGTTAGTAATTATTTTTCATGACCTTGTTTATGATAGATGTTGGATAGGGGGGACTCCCTAACAAAACCTTATATTTTGTAGGACAAATACTTTTTCACGTCATTTAGATAATTATCTCGATAATTAACCAAGAAAAATTCGGTTAGTAATAAATTAAAATTCGTCAAATCAATATATTTTATCCTTGCTACCCACCCCTATTAAGCTACCATTTACCAACATTATTGTAAGAAAAAAAGTTGGGTTGGCGGGTTGACACAACGAAAATTTATGAGCTATTTATAAAGTTTAAAATAAAATAATATATTGAGTATATTAATAGTTTTATTTTATGTATTTGGGAATCATACAATTATAAGACTTAAAAAAATTTCCATTAATATTTCATAAAAAACATATTTACCTGATTCAAATGCAAAAGCTAAAAGTTCATAACTACAAGAGATCGTGCGATCGTCCAAAAATAATTTTTCTTAGCCGGAAAAATAAATAGGTCATAATAACACGTTGATAAGATAAAGAAAAAAATTATAAGCTAAATATTTCAAAGCAAAAAGAAATTCCGATTTTGATGTTCAGGATCAAGTTGTTCAAACCTTTATTCTCAAACAAATTCTCACTAAGTATATACAGATGTTCTAAAACGTCCTCGTTATAAAAGTTGCGTGTCGCTGATATTATATGTCTGTCCGTCTGTGAACTTTCATAACCAGAACTCCAGCTGAGTAATGCTTTTGCATCTATCTTTCATTTATAATATTCTGTGAAGTACTTTTCACCATTAGTACCGACATAATTTTTTAAGTACCTTACATATAAGTTTTTGACGGGAAAAACGTTTATTAGTATATTTTGTACTTAAAAACATTATATGAAATTAAGCTATCGAATACTTATGTTTCTACATCTATGTAGTGTAGCACTAATTTAAGTGATATTTTAAGTACTTAAAATAATAGAACTTACCTGTATAAAAATATCCAATAGATACAAACAAAAATATGAAAAGTTTCAATTGCATTTTGATTCACTAAAATAATATCACAGTAGTTCACAATCAGTAATGGCACTTTTCGGTTTCGCTGGTCTAGCTGAGAATGTCTACTGCCTACTGCGGCTGGAGAAGGCAAATGGTGCCGCGGGTTCGCTGGTTGCATAAGTACTTGCTGCTGTTGATACAGATTATCATTTGGCGGACACAAATACTTTCGCTGCACTTTATTGCCACAGTGTGCTTGCCCTCCTCATCTATGTAAGTGTAAACTAAACCAGTTCTCGCCTCACACCATGGACGCAAATTATTTAGGTAAAATCCGACATAGTTTATGGATACTAGATCATCATCAAATAAAATCAAAAAACTATAAAAATTAAAAGCAAATTTAGGCAGAAGGGGTAAGTGGGTCTAGAGGAGAATGCTGGAGTTTCAGCGGACTGAAAGCTATAATGTAGAGCGCAATATTAATGGGAATGGAAAGGAAGAGGAAAGAGTATCAAAGTCACTTGGGACACATGTCGCGTGCTGGTGGTCGCTAGCCAGTCAGGGAATTAATAGGTTTTTATACCTAGGGTTATATTTAGGCATTACGAGATCACCATGACTAGTAATAAACTGACGGACTGAAATGATAATTTTGATATTGAAACTAGTCGTAACTTTCAACTAACAACAAAATACAAACTAAAAAAATACAAACGTTTTTATTCAAAAAACGTATCTCTAATTACTAAAGATACGATACTAAAGGAGGAGTCTAATGCTTATATACCCGACAAATCTTAGCCCATCAAAAGGCATTTCATAGAGAATTGGGGAAGTTGCTAGGAGGATCTGGTCTTTGTATATATGGACGGCGCGTCCGTGCATTTTACGCCCAGGAAAACAAACAATATATTATATCTATAAAATATCGATGTATATTTAATATGTCCATTTTGATTTTGATAGTCAACAGTCATTACTTAGTCAGTCCAGATCAGATCCAGGCCAAATTATGGTAAAAATATATTACAACATGGATATCATCATATTTTCCTTAAAAAGTTCTTTTCTTTTCTTTATAATTATATATCTTATAATTATTATTCGATATAGTGTAAAAATTTGTGTAATAATTGTGAAGTATAATTCGTTTATATAAATTAAATTATCAAAATATCTTTCAGGGGAGAAGTGTTATAATACTGTTTCTAGCTACAACTAATGAATTTAATGCACTTTCAACATTAAACTATTTCCTAACAAAACACTAACTCACTTGTTCCAAAAGCACACATGTTATTCGTAAGACCTAAGTTAGTATATATATATAGCTGCTTGTGCTGATTCACTGACTGATTGATCACCTCTCCTGTAAAATTTTGTATGAAGAAAATTTTTTTCACTAATGGTTTCGTATAGAAGACGAAAATTCATTCAGAGGAAAAATATGAAGATAGCTGATGATTGAGGAATTCGGAGACGGGGGAAGAGTACAGCCAGGATATTTAAGATAGGTGGGAGGTGCTGGAACAAATTTCATTTGAAACCTTATCCAATTGGCAATGAGCTGAAAAAAATCCAAAATGGCGGATTTAAGATGGCGGCCATACAGATTTCATCGCTGTCTATCTCAGAAAGTATACAAGATGGAAGAGTGGTTTTTTGAAAAAAGATAATCAGGGCCTCAAGATCTATATGATGACTAGAAAAAAAATTCAAGATGGCGGAATTTATTTATCCATACTAAATGAATGGGAAATATTCAAGAGACTACAAGTTGGAAACTATGCAAGAGACTTTGATACGGCTCATAGAAGAACTTTTATTCTGACAAGTGATGATTAAGGACTTCGAAGACGGGGAAGGAGCACGGCCAGGGTATTTAAGGTAGGTGGGGGGTTCTCGAACAAAAATCATTCGAAACCTCATCCAATTGACAGGGAACGGAAAAAAACCAAAACGGTTCAAGATGACGGCCATGCAAATTTCGTCGGTATCCATCTCAGAAAGTATACAAGATGGAAGAGTGATTTTTTGGAAAAGGTGACCAGTGTATACAGGTCTAGACAGGTAAACAGAAAAAAAATCATTATGGTGGAACTTATTTTTCCATATTAAGTATATGGAAAATATTGAAGAGACTACAAGTTGAGAACTATGCGAGACTTTGATACGGTTTATAGAAGAACTTTCATTCTGTCAAATGATTCATCGAGGGTTTCAGAGATGGGTAATGGAGGACGGCCAGGTAATTAAAATAGGTGGGCGCTACTCAAATAAAAATACTAGAAATCTCATCCAATTAGCAGGGAGCTGGTAGACAATGGTAGAAAGTAATAGAAAAATGGTAGTCAGAGATTGGCAGTAGTCTATTATTTAACATTCATTAAATTCTTCTGTGCGCTGAAGTGATTTTCATGTCCTGGATGTTTTTTTACATCTTATGGCTCTGGTAAATATTAAAGAAGGTGCCTTTTTTACATCCCACTGTACTGTACTCGATAGCATATCAATCTGATATTCGCTTTAGAACATTTAGGCAGTAAACAGTGGAAAGTTGACAGAGCTATAGATAGTAGAAAAGTAAGTTACAGACAGTGCACAGTAGAAGTTAATGAACGTAAAATATTAGACCGCTGTCTAACACTGCCTATCACTGACTACCATTTTCTTCCGCCGCCCCTTTTACAACTCACTACTTTTTTCTACTACTTTCTACACCTCTCTACCATTTTCTACATAACCGCCATCCGGAATCAGACAAATTGTCATTCACTACTTCACGCGGTCCGCTTTAGCGGGCCGCGCAGCCACGCGCTATACTAGTATAATATATATATACTAACTAGAGATAAACAATACCTAGAGTAACGTCAAACCAAAGACAAGCTTTATTTCTTTTAAATCACAACTACATGACAATAACATTTATAATTTTTTGTAGTGTTATTTATAGTTGCTGTATTAAATTAACTGATGCTAATTCTCTGGTGTGCTTTACTTCTAAGCGGTGATCCATACCGACGACAAATAAGTCCACAGCTACTGAGGTTGTTCGACACTCATACCTTCTCCACTGTAGTAAAGATCTGAAATTTATTGATAATTAGATGATAATGATGATGTAGATAGAGTTTGGTGGGAGATAATTACCGAAATTAGTCTCAGTTAGTATACATAGCATTGAGTGGTCTGATAAATCTCGTGTTATTATTACTCCAGCTTAACTAATTGCAGTAAATATAATTAAATAACTAATTAAAAACATTCATTGTTCTAAACATATTATAGTGCAGATAGAAACTACTTTAAATTCACGGCCACTCACACCTCTATCTACTCATGCGGACGATTTGACACCAATCACTCCAGGACATTTTTTAATTGGACGCACCCTCACTTCTATAGTAACAAGGAATAACGAGGGTGATAATTTCAACAGTCTAAGTCGATTTCAGCGGATGGAATAGCTCAGGCAGCACTTTTGGTCTCGCTGGAATAAGGAATATGTTTCAGAATTGCAAAAGCGGACGAAATGGTGTGCTGAAAATAAACCGTTAGATCTCAATGCACTGGTTCTGATCAAAGAAGATCATTTGTCGCCGTTAAATTGGAAATTGATACTTTAGCAAGATCTGTCCGTTGCCCATCCAAGAGGACACGATTTGTTGAAAGCCAGACTTTCAACGCCCGGGGGAATGTTCACAACGCTCAGCGCCTAATTTATTCACATCGCAAATGCCCATTTTATTTGATTTAGTTTTTAAAATAACTAACATATGTACCAATCACATTCACTGTATTGTATCGCTGTGTAATTACACGTTTATAAGTTTACCACGTCCTTTTATTTTAATTATACTGCCAGGGAGTCTGCTACAAAGATTTAAATGTGGGAATGGGCTAATGACAAATATATATCGATATATATTATAACGATACTTTTTTAAATATCGATATTTTAGATTTGGCTGCGCTCACAATTTAGATAAGACAAAGCTCTTAAAAATATATCGATATATCCAAATTAAAAATATCGATGAAATATATTTTAAGAAAAAAATATCGATATTTTTTACTCATCCTTAATGTCAATAAAAGTCAAAAGCATTTCAAATATTAGCGTTAATATAATTGTTAATAACTAAAATAGATTCTATTTAATTTTAATTAACTTAGCTCCAACAAAAATTCATCATAGATCTCACTTTTTTTAATTGTAACAATTTATATAATTAACAATATTGTTAACCTAAAGTGAACATGCCAAAATTAGAAGAAAAACCACGAGTATTTTTAGAAGAGTTTCGCGTGAAGGTATTTATGTATAAATCGCACAATTTTATTTCAATAACACAGTTTTCAAATAGTAAACTTTACTAAAACTGTGATTTCAGAATGCCCCTGATGACTATGGAATGGCTGACGAAAAGTGGAGTTTTAAAAAGTTTGTCAAAGGATTTCGCATAGTTATTGTACGCATGGATAATTTAGAAATGGAATTTGACATGATTGGTATTCAACCAGCATTTGCAAATGCATTCCGGAGATTGATGTTGAGTGAAGTTCCCAGTATGGCAATTGAAAAAGTTATGATTAAGAATAATACATCAATAATTCAAGATGAAGTATTGGCTCATAGACTAGGCTTAATTCCTCTTAAAGCCGATCCTAGATTATTTGAGTATCGACCAGAAAGTAGGTTAATTATTAATAATTAAATCCATGTACTCTTGGAAAATACATTATTAAAAATACATTTAAATAGAATAAGAAAATTAAATTGAAATCTGATTAATCTTTTAGATGCAACAGAAGGAACGGAATTCGATACATTAGAATTTTCTCTAAAAATAAAATGTACAACAAACAAATCTCAACCAAAAGATTCCTTCAGAGCTGAAGATTTATATGAAAACCATAGCGGTAACTACTTGTATTAATTATTAGTATGAGTAATAAATTATAAGTACATTTTGCCACTTAATTCTAGGCTGATTTGTTTTAAGCTTTAAAACTGCTATCAAAAAATGAAGGAAGTATTAAACTTATATTTTCTGATCTTTACCATAATATTTTATTATCTAGTATATTTTCAGTTTACTCATCCGCGATTAAATGGAATCCTATTGGTAACCAGGGGTCTGTACATAAAGAAACCGATATAGGTCCTGTTCACAATGATATTCTTATATCTAAAATGAGGCCTGGGCATGAATTGGACCTCAACTTGATAGCAGTAAAAGGAATTGGCAAAGATCATGCTAAATTTTCACCAGTTGGTAAGTATCACTTAATGACATGTAAATAATATAAGAATACAAGTAAAATAATGATAATTTTGTGCAATTTAAGCAACAGCATCATACCGATTATTGCCTGACATTACATTGACTCGTGAGGTAATGGGAAGTGAGGCCACACTTCTTCAGAGTTGTTTCTCACCAGAAGTTATTGGCTTGGATTCTGACGGCAAAGCCTATGTGAGGGATGCAAGATATGACAGCTGCAGTAGAAATGTTTATAGATATGACTGTATCAAAGATGCTGTTATATTGAGCAGAATCAGGGACCATTTTATATGTAAGTTTTAGCATAATATTATAAACATGAAAGTGTATGTTTAGATGTTTGTTACTCAATCACGTAAAAATAGCTGAGCAGATTTTAATGAAATTTGCCATACTATTGAGTTAACAAGCTATTTTTATAATATAATATATATTTTATTATGATATTTTATTATAATATTATATATAATTGTTGTTTTCTGCAATATCATCAATAAGATTTTTAAATTACACTAAATATAGTGAATATAGATGATAAAAGGGGCAGATGTCCTTGTTTGATTTTATTAAATATCTTTAATCAAATGTTTTAACCGGACTAAAATACTGAGCTTTAAAACTTCACTCTTATGAGAGAGCTTATTATGATGCAAGAAAAACAATCGTAATCTCCAAACAAAAGAATTATGCTGCTTTTAAATTAGGGCCCAATGCCATTAGTTCTTGGAATGGCTTGGTAATGTGTCTCCTCACTAAAATATTGCACTTACAATTATTGCTGAATGTATTTTATTCAAACATAGACTACTTTTTATTCTGGATTCATAGTTCCTGTGGGATAAAAACAATTTTTTAAAACCTAAATAAACATGGTAAATTGACATACTTCCAAAACCAGGGTGGGTTAACTGCATAATGTTCTGATGAAGAAAAATAAAAAAAAAACTTTTTCAAATTTCAATAATAAAAAAAAAAAAATTCTAAATTCCTAAATTTTATGTATACATTTCATCATTAATAAACTTTTTTTTAATCATTTATTATTTTAATACTTTCAATAGATTGTTTATAATGCTACATAATGTATTTTCTTTACATAAATGCTTCGATTAAAAAAAACATTTGTTTCAGTTAATGTGGAGTCTGTTGGAGCAATGCCACCTAATGTCATATTCATAGAAGCTATCAAAATATTAAGGGATAAATGTAAATCATTGCTGGATGAATTAAACAATTTTTAATATCATTTTAGTACTTTCATTTTAGTCCTTTCAAGCTCACAAAGTTGAGCTGAATGAATGTTATTTGTTTCCATTTAAGAAATAATATCAGACTGCAAAGTACAATAACCACACCAGTTACAAATAATTTACAAATATTTTATATTTCAATAAATAATAAATACATATTATAGTTTTTAAATAAAAACCATAATATGTATTTTGAACCAGTTATGAAGTCATGAACCAAGTCATAGACACTTAGTAATAAACTTCCACCTACGTATAACAATTGTGATGATTTTTTAGCTGTTGAAAAATAATGGTAATAGAAGTTAGAACACAAAACGGCAAATTAAGAAATATATAAATTTCTCAAACATTTAAATGCAATATGTATTCACAATAATAAGTACAAGTTTAGATAACTTACAATACTCGAAAACACAAGCCCAATATTGTTTAGGTCCCATTATGATACTGGTCGTAAATAAAACATATAAGGGCCCAATGATTTATGTTTATATCAAATACAAATAAAATTAAAACTCATAATTGTTTTCATTATACAATTTCATGTTTTCCCTCCATTAGCTGAAGCGGTCTTCCTTTTTTATTAGACTACAGGTATGACTGGACTCCACAAATATTTTAAAACCAAATGGATGCAGTCATTCTCCAGTTTTAGCAAGACTAACTATAATAAATTCATTTTTATATATAAGATTAATTGTATTGGTCCCTTAGATCATTACTGTTGCAATTACTATACAAAAAATGATGTAGATTGAGTTGCTGCACAGAAGATGCATTTTTGCTGCACAGAAGATGCATTTTTGTATAAGTATATTACATATTAACCAATGTTGTAAAGCCAACTATTAACTCCTTAGTGGACCTGTGAAAGATTTAACATGAAGAACATCAGAAGAAGTCTTTTTCATTAATTTCATTAGGCACCACTGATCTGTTTAATATTAAATAAAGACTGTTGCAATGAATGATAATTATATTTACAAGTCTGATTTATCTATTGGATCGGAGTGATGAATACGATCACATAAGGTTTAGTGAAATATGTCTTGAATATCTATGAAGCAATTGCTACAGTTCCCAAACCTTCATTTCCCCTAGCTGCATATCATCACCACAACCCATTAATGGCATTTCCTGAGGAGGGATTAGGCCACAGTCCACCACGCTAGCCAAATGCAGGTTGGCAGTCTTCACACATCTATGAGAACATGGAGAACTCTCAGAAGTGCAGGTTTCCTCGCAATGTTTTCCTTCATCGTTAAAGCAAGTGATATTTAATTGCTTAAAACACAGAAAAGCCCAGGATCAAACTCGGACCTCCCAAGTAGACATCAACATCTAAACCACTGACTGAGCTATCACTGCATTCCTGCATATACATTTATGTATCAACGATAACTGCCTATAAATAAAATACAGTGATGTATTTTATCATTCATAATTTTACTCTGCCACCTTTACTGGAATTCAAGAAGCAGTACCAAATAAATTTTTACTATAGCATAAGAAATAAATCTCTTTTATAATAATACTATTTATTTAAATATGTAAATTATAATTTTACAATTAATAAACAAGACCTTAAAGTAAACAATTTAAAATACATAAATATGCAGTTTAAATTAGAGATGCCACAAATAGTGATTTGAGCAAGTAAATGTTTGGCAAGTTGTTCGGCCGAAGCACCTAATATTCGGCAACACCTAGAACATCTTGCGTGTGTTTTACTAAAGTACGTTTAGGGCAATGACGAGAGTCGTGGGCGCTTTCGTTTGTTGATGGCCTTACTGCCTAAGCAATATCTTAATCTAGTAGAAATTGCTAAGATTTATTTATCATCTCCCAGTAGCAGTGTATAGTGATTTTTGAAGAGAAGTGCAATTGTTTCAACTAATAATAAAAAGTACTAAAAAAAACTGTTTTCATTCATCATAACTTACAACTGGTAGATTTTTTTATTGATGTGTTAAATAAAAATTGATAAAATAAAAATATATGCAATCTTTTTTATTGTGATGTACTATTTGGTATTTGGCCGAATATTAGGGATACTCGGCCAAATACTGAATAGTGAAAAATATGGCTGAATCCTAATATGTACAGAATATTCATGCCATCTCTAGTTTAAATACAACCAAAATCTTAACTGTTGTATAACTAAACAATTTAACTATTTTCTTATAACTATATTAATACAAAGATTATGAATATTAATGCTAGCCTTAAATAATTTTGATAAAATTAACAATTTCTATTTTCATGAAGTACTTCTATTATCTACTTACAAATGTATGTATGTATATATGTATTTATAAATGATAGGGTATCACGCACAATTTAGAAGTAATTTAATACAGCATGCAGCCAGACTTAAAATTATTTAAATGCTTTAATACAACAATCTACGCTATAGTGCACAAGATTTTGATTATGTAAATTATCAGTTATACCAAAATTAACATTAAGAATTATCTTATTTCTATAATAAACATTAGTTTTTTTTCTTATTATCTATTTGATCAACTATACAATAGTTTATTTAGGTATAGGTGGATCTGAGGAGCCATTAGAATAATCACAAAGGCTGACGTAGCAAGCACGACCAACACGAGCGCGTCTCTGACCCTTCAACATATTAGCTGCATGTTCAATACGCATCACCAGTCTATGTTGATTCTCCAAACGCTCTAAACAATTCTTGCAAATAGTTTTAGGTAACGGATCAGAACGAGACACCTAAAAATGTTTTATTATAAATTAATGGCTTAAGAACAATTTTCCTTGAGATAATATGTAAAATACTTACATTTATTGAAAGATATCTATTGATTTTTTCAGAGATACATAATCGTATGCCTTCTTCTCCATAAATATGAAGAACTACGCGATGCATCTCGGAGCACAAACGACATATAAATCCAGTTAGCACTCCTCTGTCTAAGCTACCCATTTTCAATTTGATTAAACTTCAATAAATGATAGACAAATGTTAATAGCTAACAAAAAAATTGGGGTTTATTACTCGCTTTGATAGAACTTAGTTCTTGTTTTATAACAATAATTAACAAATAACAATAAGCCCAGTGTTGCCAACTCTGCAAAGATTATATATCAATTATCAACTCTAAGCCTAAACCTAAAGCCACAGATATCTAATATACGGGATCGTAGATAATAGTCTATAACAGATAGTTTTCATTAGGCATACCTAAAGCTGAGTAGGTATATTATGTAGGATATTTAAATCATATTATTATATCACTATTCATTACTTATTTCCAAGTATCAAAATCGTATCTGATAATACGGGTTATTTTAGAAAAAGTTCTGTTGAATATTTTTTTATACACACAATCAATTTAGATCTATATTAGGTAATGCACACAGACTGCATACAGATGCTACGCCTGTAATGAATAATACCTTATTACCCAGTGTTGTCATATATTTTTTCTCTTGAATCTTGTTATCTATTTCATGAAACACAACATAAGTACAATGATATTTGTTACTGTATAATACGCTCTTTTAAATCACGCTCATTTATCATGGTGTGCTAGTGTATTCGTTGTGAAATGTATAAGAGAAGTACGAGTTTATTTTGTAGGTACTAGGTAGGCGTACAAAATAAACTCGTTCTCCACACATAAAATATAACCTTAAAGGACGAAACAGATGCAGATCTTACGAATACAGTTTACTACATTACTATATGTATAAAAATCTCAAATATTTTTATTTTAGTTTAATTTCCATAATATATACGTATAATACCATACAAATAAATAACAACAATAATAATTTACAATACTTGCACATTTCCGTTTGCTAATAATTTTTTAATTCTAGTGACATTTTTCTTTATGCCTATTTTAACATCATTTATTTTATCACGCTTTTCTGTTATATCAATCTCTTGCTGTTTTAGTTTTATGTGAAATGGTAGCAAGGATTCCTCGTTTAAACTGAAATAAAAAGTTTTTAGTAATTCACAGCTTCGTCCAATCACTATATATTAACGTATATTCATGTTTTCTAATGCAACCAACTTACTTCTTATTACTCAAAACAATACAAAAAATCGATCTAGTAAATCTATAATAGTATGTATAAATTGTAATCTTACGCTTTTTCTCTTAAAAGATTTTTAGAAGCCTCTTCGAAAGTTTTGGTCCATTGATTTAGTTCTTGGCGCATTATTTCGACGTCCTCTTGCACGTGATCTAACAGTTTTCCTAGCGGGTTAGCAATACGTGACAGAGCTTGCACATTAAACCTTATTTGTTCAATTTCTTGATGTAACACATCTCTTGCTTTTTGTGCTCCAAATTGCCATTCCTAAATCAAATTTAAATTTTACGATATTCTATCGGTTTCTTTCCACCCCAAAAATATAGTTATATATTAAGAACCAGAACTTTGTGCAGGACTAATACAGAACTTACAATATTTGTTTTTCCAGTTGCTTCAGAAAATTCTTTTTGAGCATCGAGTATTTGCTGAACAAGATGGCCGTGCTTATTTGAAGATAGCAAATCCCCTTGATCCTGCGATTCAGTGAATGCATCTTTATCATTTATTATAATGATACTAGTTTCTTCCTCCTACAACAATTTTAACATTTTATGAAAAAAGTAAAAATGAATTATACATGATAAACTATTTAGGATACCTCTTCGCCTGTCGTACTTTCAGCTATCAAATTTACTTTTCCTCCTATAACATTGTCTGTAGCGTTAATAATATTTTCATGTCTATCCCTTATTCTAGGTGCGCTAGGTCTAGACGAAGATGGTCTAACACTCGTTGGTCTCTTTTCATTGCCGGTTGCGACCCTTAGTTCTTTAGTAAAACTTTCAGCTTCAGGAAAAGTAATAATTGCATCATAATTTGGTAGTTTATTAGTATTGTTATCGGGTATTGTTTGTAGCTCCTGTAGAACATTTTCTTTTTCTTCATCATTTTCTATATCACCTGTTTTGGTATGTAAAATAGTTTGTATCTTCAAATCATCGGAACTGTCGTTTTTTTCTATCCCATCATGTACTGATTTTTCTGTGACTTCACCTGGTTTATCTTGGTTTTCAAGTCCTTCTTCATTTGTAAATAGACAAGAATCGATATCTTTCGCTGTGGCTTCTTCTTTAGGGATTTCTAAATTATTTACATTCGAAGATAGAGAAATTTCGTCAATTGCCTGGTTTAATTTTAAGCTACTAGCTGAAGACTCAATACTATTTTCAACATTTTTAGCTGCAACTATGTCATTAGAGTTATTTATTTTGTTACGTGGTATTGTCGTACTCTTTGGATCAACTTGCTTTTCCTTATCAGGGCCTTTTTTATTTATTGATTTAGATGGTTGTGATGTTTTCTTAGAAGAAGAATCCTTTTTGATGCTTATATTTTCTTTTTGTCTTGTTTTAATAATACTTTTATCATGTTTTACAAGCTTTTCATTACTTTTTGATGTCAATTTATTAACATCTGCACCTCTCTTTACTGTTTTTATTAAAACATCTTTGCTTTTCTTTTCATCTAAATTATTTGGTTTAATTGATTCTTTGTACAATTTTACTGCTTCATCGGATGAAAGTTTATTATCCAACGCTAACGCGATGTACTGTAGTAATTCATTAGTTTTTTGTGGCTCTTGACCAGCTACGATTTTAGACGGCTTGATACTAGTTAGAGATTTTCCAGTTGTTGTAGCTGAAATATTGGTAACAATTTTATTTGCTAAATATTTTATACTAAGGACATTACGTTAAATATAGCGTGACGATATTATGGTATTTTGATTTGACGACTAAATTAAATACATTTGATTAATTCTTACCAATGACCGTTATTACTTTATTGAGGAATAATATTTTACTTTCTCTATCTTTTACATTTTCGGATATTAATTCTTCTTCTTCAAATAAACCTTTGAAAAATCCTGTATTTTTCAGCACCTGTTTAAATTGAATATTCATTATATCTACTATATACCGGCTAAAAATTACCAATAAATAAACAATCGCTCACTTGTGCGCCGGAGCATGTGAGTGATTGTTTATTTATATGATAAAGTTTTTTTTAATCTGAATGAATAAAAAAAAAAATTTAATGATGAAGTTTTTTTTAATCAATGAAGATTGATCGTTTGAAGATGAAGATAAAGTTTAAATTAATTCGATGAAAACGTAGGAAAGTGAATCTTAGGCACTCATTATTTATCATTCATTTCTTTTGTCAAAATTTGTAACCATGTACAAAATATTGGGTTTTTTTTCCAATTACTCCAACTCAACTCAAGAGTTTTTAATACAATGGGCGTTAAAGAGCGCATAGAAAGCTTTTCAATTTTAGTTCAAAAAGACATCCACAAAAACATAATCTTAAGAAAAATTTATGTTAAAAATAAATATATTTTGGTGTGTATTTTTTCGTAATAAAAAATCGATGACACTAAGAAATAATACTTAACCATGATTTAAATCGGAATGACGTCGGGTTTTGCAACACTACTACTTGAATGTTTTAGAAAACAGATTAAACTAATTTGTAAATTAATAGGTAGATATTGAATACCTATGTGTTTTGAGAGGAAATTTAGGCTATTATAATATTAAAATTTTTATGATGTAATTGCGGATTCGAGTGTATAAAATGATAAGTACATATTTAGTTTCATACATATAAAGAGAAGTGGATCACTCTTAATTGAAATAATTCACATTTTGAACTCTTGATTTACGTATTAATTCAAAAAAATATTAGTAGCAGTACTTACTGATGTTATAATATCATGTAGAAATCTAAATGGTGGTTTCTTAAGCAATTTATCACTGAGTGGCGGACGTTTTACGTATTTTCCTAAAGAAATTTGTGTTGCCTTTATAACATCTAAAGTGATTTCATCATCCATTGTTCATATTAAAAACAATAGTTCTAATGTATATAACAGGCCAACAATTACTAAATACCTATATACTATTATAAGTGTACGTTTATATTCGTTTACATTTTTTACGATTAATCCGTAACCATGGTAACAGCTCTGTATAATATATAAAGATTTACGGGTCCATTTCCAGAACCGATATTCAATTAGCCCATTGCGTATGTTAGCGATATCGATAGCTGGGTTGGTGCTCTTTTGTAACGAAATATTCTATATATTGAAGTTTGGAGCATCAGCAAGATCCACGCAATTTGAATAAGCGGACGATTTTTAAACGTACTATGGTTTTATCTGTAGATAAATTAAGTCATGTGACTTTCCGATATATTTTATACTCTATGAAATGCCCTGCGTTCCACTAAGCGATTGAATTTTTGATATTAGGGATTGAATATCAAAACATTCATGTGTAACTCACGACCCTAACATTTTGTTTTGATCAATCGTGATCGACACAGGACTATAATGGGTGACTTTTGCTCGTCTCTGTGGGGCTCACGTTATAAAACCTATAAAATCCTACGCTTGGTTAATCCACTACTGATCGTAATAATATATTTGATTATATATAATTTAATGTATAATGAGAGAAATGACTAAATTGAATACAAAAAATTACATTAAAATAATTTTCTATTTAATTGTAAGAGTTGTTCCTTTTTCTCCTTTTCTTTAAGTACATGAGGAATCATGTGTTTTATATATACCATGATCCGTGAGGACTGTGGTTAAAGATCATGACCTTATTTTTGTTACATTACACAGAATATTATATTTTCAGTATAGCCAGGATAAAAAAACTATTATACTTCCGTTTTTCATCAATTGACGTGGCCTTTAAGTGACATTAGAGTCAATTGACATTATTTTGACACTCCTTGTTTTAATCGTAAATATTCTTGACTATACAATTTGGTCGTATTTCATATTTGTCTTTATGTAAAGAAAATCCTAATACAAGTGAATTGGTTTCAATTTCAAAAAAATCAAAAATATTATCTAGAGAATGACTGTAATGACAAACTTTATTACAATGCAATAAGAGTAACTTTTATTAAGAAAAGTTTAGATATGATAAGTGAATTATTTTTAAACGATAACTTTATATAAAGAGGCATAGACATATTTCTCGTACGCCATCACTACGCCATACTGTTTTGGTTAACAAATTACTTACAAAATCAGCGCCTGAGTGAAAGTAATATCAAAGAGTTTCTTAGTTAACTTGTAAACTAAATGTATGTGAAAGGAGTAGTTTAAATGGTAATGTTTTTTACAGAATGCCTCCTAAACGCAAGAGAGGTCGACCGCCCGGCTCGAAGAATAAAACACGACCTCGTATTAAATGCTCTGAGAGAATCAAGAACGCTATAAAGACTGAAGGTGATTCCCAAGATTGTAATGTCTGTACCTATTGCTCACGATCATATAAAACACAACAGCGTTTATTTCGCCACCTTCCGTTATGTTCTAAAGCATTAACGAGTCACAATTTTGACTTTATTTTAAAGGTAATATTGAATCGGAAGTTAAGCATCAGTTACCTTAATAATTGTGTATCAATTATTTTTTTTATTTTTTAGCCTACATATAATTGTAAGCAATGCCACAAGAAGTTTAGATTCAAAAAGAGTTTTTCAAACCACCTTCAAAATGAGCATTCAGAGACACCAGGTAGCATTCCTTGTTTACAATGCAATGTTGTGTGCCCTGATGTTACAGTTTTAAATAAGCATATAGAAAATGTTCACCAAAGGGAAATATTTGATTGCGAACATTGCGGAAAAAAGTTTGTTAGACGCTCTCATGTTCAGAGACACATGATGCAGACTGGGTGTGATGGCAGAAATGTTTCTGTTTATCCTTGTGAGGTTTGTAATTGTAATTAATTCTTTTAAATCCCTGCAAAATAATTTTAGAAACATGTTAAAGGCATTCTTTAATTATTCTTAAATAAATTCTAGTGTTAAATTAATATAACAAAGTATTGAATATATTTCAAGAAATAATTCTTGTTAGGAAATATATTTATAATCATAAATTTTAAATAGTATTTTTTTTATATTTATAACATTTTGTATTAGGACTTACAATTAGGACCAATTATTATTTGAATAAATACAGCATTGCAACTAGAATATTCTTTTATAAATGTAATAGAATCAAAATATGAAAGTAAATCCTGAATTTTGTTTTGTTTTTCCAGATTTGTGATGCAATATTCACGAGGAAAGACAATTTGATAGTTCACTTACGATTACAGCACATATCAAGTAATTTCTTTAACTGCAAACTATGCGAATTCCAGACGAGAAACTTTTCAAAACTAATAATACATCATCAATTGAAGCATATGGGTAAAATATTTTTTTCTTGTTTATCAGATGTTATTATTATAATTACTAATACTTATATATAATTATATATGTAGAGGAGACACAGGTATAAACAAATTAAATATAATTTAAAAGTATAAAAGCATTATGAAAAAAGGTCAGCTAGTATTTTCTTGTTCAACTATCATAATACATCTTCATCTTATTGAACATGAAATTGTAACAAGGTGATTTTGGTTTTAAGTATTTTAACATTTTATTTAAAACACCTGTTTTGATTGTAAGAATTTCTATATGTATCTTTCAAAATTTGATTATGTTGAATTCTTAAATAGAAACACCACAATTTGAATGCGACCACTGTGGGAAAGTGACTAGTTCTCGTGGTGCCATTGCAAAACATTTAGAGATTCATGGTGACAAGAAATATAAATGTGATGTGGTAAGTAAAATAATTTGTATAGTGCGTACTTTCTTTTTTAATTTTTTAAATGAGTATATTGCTTTGCTACATAGATCTGTAAGATGTATGTAGCATTAGTTTGCTGATAGTGGCAAATTTTTTTTGTATACAAAAATAATCATCTAAAACCACTAAGGCAATTTTTGTTTCTTATAGCATACATTTTTACTGATCATATTATAAATAATTTGTCAATATAAACTACAATAGATATGATATGACTTATACATAAATTAGATATGTATACCATTTTCTTATAGAGGCTTTTAAGAATCTTGTCAGAGTTATTTAGTCAAGAAATGAGCATATTTCTGAAACATATTTTGATTTTTTAGAGCTAAGAAATGTTGGAAATTCAATTTTACCTTATGCATTACTTTAATTTATTCATCCCCAATCAAACCTCATTCAAGGCAGCTACTAATCACATTAACCTATTACTAATTACAATTTTATTCATTTCTTAAAAGCAACTCTTAGGGATGCAATGGGTAAGTTCATCATCTTTTTAATTGATTCAAAAACTAAAATTAAGATGGAAAGCAGCAACATTATATTTATAGTTTTACTACTTATGGATTTAAAGCCAGTCAATGTGATTAGAACTCTAACCGATCAAACTTTGTTATAATATATATATCTACAGTCACAATTGTTATTGAATCATACTTGGATAATTTTTGACCAATTTTCCCAAAACTAAGCAAACTTTTATGATTAGATAGCGCTATTGCTTGTGATAATCTGCCCCTTTGACAATTCTGTATATTAATTTTTCCTCAATTTGTGACGTCATTATTGGATAGGCACCAAAGGAATAAATATTTGCACTTTATTTAAATCTTTCTAATTTAAGTAGGGTACTTGCCCTAATTCTATATGCCTCTATCATTATGGTTTAAAAGAAGTATATTTTAATGCAGTGTGGCTACAGCACGTTCACCATTGAGGTGATGCGTCGCCATGTCTTCACTCATCTGTCTGAAAAACCATACAAGTGCGAGACTTGCGGGCGCTCCTACATACAGAAAGTACAACTGCAGCGTCATATGCAGAAGCACACCGATAATATGTGCCCTAAATGCGGACTCGTGTTTTCGTCGAAGGCTAGGTGAGGACAAAGTACCATTTAACAATTATTTTATATGTAACTTGTCAACTAGCTCACGCTTCAATGTGGCCTTTTACGCCAAGTATCAAAATGAAATATACCAGATATTAGACCTGCTAGAATGTTTAAAAAATCTTTTTCTTTCTTTATCTTTCAGATTAATTGTTCATAGCACAGAGCATATGGGTATCAAAAAGCTATTTTGTCCAATTGAAAAATGTGCATTGGCCAAAAGAGAGTTTCCTAATGAAGAGAGTCTTCAAAATCATGTGAAATCGCATTTGGAACATAAGCGTACGTATTTTTTATTAATTTTGTATAAACTCAGTGTCATACTTTTATCACACACACATTATGTTACCCTTTTTCGGGTTCGCTCGCATCATATATACCCTTTACGACAAACATATCTATAATGGATTTAAATATTATTGATTTTCAGACTGTTTGTCTGAAAATCAATTTCGCTTTTTCGCCACAGATATTTTTTTTTTTTAATTTGTTCTATGCACTCACAGTGTCAAGGAAACGGTTAGGGCAAATTTTCTAAGCCCCTGGAGTTTGG
The DNA here is from genome assembly GCA_905147385.1 of Limenitis camilla. NCBI lineage: Eukaryota > Metazoa > Arthropoda > Insecta > Lepidoptera > Nymphalidae > Limenitis > Limenitis camilla. Next base: position 5,211,895 of record LR990243.1, read on the forward strand.
TGTGTGTTGATGTCTCCTTCAGTTAGGGAGTAACACTATACGTATAATATGTATTTGTACAAAAAAAAGGTCATCCAAGTATATCACTGCACTTCTCGCGCCCAGACAGTTGTCAGTTTTGTCCACCCAACACGCTACTGCATATAGAAATGCTACATGTTCTGTGAGAAAGATGAAGCATGTAAAGTTTCACTCCATTTATGTTCATGAAAATGTCTTTTGTGGAATGGCTCTTGTCTCGAATTAGCTTTTTAACTAAAAAGATCATGTTCTTCTAATAATCTAATTCTAAAAGTCTTTAAGCTGATCATATTTTAATTGAAACGAGGATTTCGTTACAGGCCAGTTTTATATGTCATCAAGAATTATACACTTGTAACTATATTTTGATTGCGTTGCTTAGAAGTATGATTTTGATTTTATAGGAATTCTTTTTTCCATTTTGAGGTTCGGAACCCTAAATGATAAATTAAGTCTTAAAACACTAAGCAAACATTTATCTTATTGTTTGGCGTAAAAACTGTTTTGTAAATTTTATAGATGATAAAAATCCTTATTATTAATTGAATTTTAAATCTCCAATGATACTTTGAGCTGTGAAACGCTATAATTCTTGTATACTTTATTAGCGTTCTCGTGCGCGGTGTGCTCAAAGCGGTTCCACAACGAAGCCAACATGAGGCGGCACATAAGCACGCACGCGCTGGAGCGGCCGCGACGCTGTATGTACTGCGTGTCGGCGCGCGCCTACGTGCGCGGAGAGCAGCTGGTGCGTCACGTGCGCAAGTCACACCCGCAAGTGTTTAAAGAAAGACTGATGCACGTGCGAAGTGTTTTGGTGAGTCTATATATACATATCTATTCTATTCTTTATTTGATTAGCAATAAAAACATGTACAAAAGGCGGACTTAGCCTCAAAAATATCAATGCTCCTCTCTTGTGACAGCTGACATCTATTTTTTCACAAATGTTGCGGCATGTTTGTTTTAATAATTATTAAATTATTACTAATTGTCATTTTTATTACCATCTTTAAAAAAAGCAGTATAGGCCCAGTGGTAAAGATGTTGATGTCTATTCGGGAGGTCTGAGTTGGAGCCTGGGCACACACCTCAGACTTTTCTGAGTTATGTGTATTTTAAGAAATTAAAAATCACTTGCTTTAACGGTGAAGGTAAACATCGTGAGGAAACCTGCACTCCTGTGAGTTCTCCATGTTCTCAAACATGTGTGAAGTCTCCCAACCTACACTTGGCCAGCATAGTGGACTATGGCCTAATCTCTTCTCATTCTGAGGACGAGAACCGGCTCAGCAGTGGTCATCAGCAGAATGGGTGATGATGATCAAGATAATGATTACCATCTTTATAATTTTAACTGATCTTTAGTGGCCACTAATCTACTTCACAAAATGAGAAAGTTTTAGGTAATAAATAGGCCTGCAGGTTTCCTTGCGATGTATTCCTTCTCCGTAAAAGCAAGAGATATTTAACTACTTAAAACAAATAATTCTGAAGAGTCAGAGATGCGTTTATGGGATCCGTAATATATACATTGTTTTTATAATGCTAGGGTTCCAACCTAGGAGTGGATCGCGTCAAGAAATCGGAGTTAGAATCAATATTGAACGTATTAGACGCGGAGTCGGATCGCATTTTGGAGGGCTACGGTAACGGGATGCTGTACGGCGGTCTTCAGGAACAAACCGCCTCTGATATTGAAGAAGAGCAAAATCAGGTGTGTTTACTGTCTGTCAAATATTCATATCATTTCTTTTATAATATTTTTCTTCTATTATAATATAAACAAAATAAAAGACAAATATTATAATATATAACATTTGCGTTATTTAAGTAATTCTGATAAAAAGTAATAAGCATAGTTCTTCTCGATTTACAGGAAGAAGATGTTTCTCCATTAATGTCTGAAGAAGAGTTAGCAGATAGTCTTGATAAATTACTTTGTCAATTAATTGACAAAGACATGTTGGAGTGCTTCGGTTGGCCAAACGAGTCTATTGATGAGGTAGAAATGAAATTTTCTAATGATAATTACCAAAATAATTCAATACATTTTTTCTTTTATAATTTACTATTTTGACTACCATCAAACGTCCTATACATTTGCCTAAATGGCTTTAGAATATTTACGAATTAATTTTATATGAGTGATCTATTAAGATGTATAAGATAAAATTTGGAACTTGCTAGAAAAGCTGAGAACTAACCAGAAAAGAAGAAAATATTATCCTTCGTATACTCCCGCGCAAAAGCATTATATATATACTCGCGCACGGTGTCTCCGACCGAAAGTTAGATAGTCTGAATATTTGTAATTATATAGTTGTTAAGCAATATTGTTTTTTTCCTAAGAAAAGGTTATAATTGAACAAAAAATAGTACTTTAACTTTATTTGGTAGTTGAGTCGGAATCTTCACAAAAAAGGATATAAAATAATGTTATACATTATACAGAGTACAATTAGGAATGATTTGTGAAGAATACGAGCACCTAAAAGAATTAAAATATGAGAAAAGACCCCCTCAAATTCGTCACCTAGAGTATTTACCACATTTTGGTATACCAAACCATAAAAATTACTATGAAACGCGCACTTGGCAATGTCTGTTACCAATAATAATGACGAATCTACCAAAATACATAATAGATCCAACTAATGAAAACCAATGAGCTGGTAAAAAGCTGGTATGAAAAAAGTGTAATATACAAGGTAAATATGATAATAAAAAAAAAAGAAAGAGTCTATGAATATTCACAACTGCACTATGTTTTCTAAACATATATTTTTTTACCTTCAATGAGAGACATAAGCCATACAAGCTTCAGTGGGAGTAACTAAATATGTATATAAGTTTATAAAGTGTATAAGATATAAATAAATTAAAAAAATAGTTTGTCGGCCTGAGAGACCGACGCGCGAGTATACGAAGGTTGTTGCTGTTACAGGTATTGGAGAAAGTGATCGAAAACTGTGGTGCTCGAGCCGCAGACCGCGAGAAATGGACACGAGTGCAGAGACTGAGGGAGAATGCCAAGCAACTGTTCCTATACGTGATAGAAGACAAAAACATCGCGCGCATGTTCGACACGCACACCATCGACCAGATCATCACGCACATACTCGCACAGGTCACCAAGTCTGATGAAGACGATGCTGGTAATGCTACTGATGATGAAGATAATGTTAAACAAGAAGACAGTAAGGATGTTAAGATAAAGATCAAATAATTATACTCCTCTTTGCATTTTACAACCACAGTTAACGTTCTTGTTATATTTACAAATTTTTCTTAATAATTCCTTTTAGTGGTAACAGAGATTGCGTTTATTAAAATTGCTATTTTAAATTATATATGCTACAAGTGATATCACTTATATTTGTTACTTTGTCTTTCATAAAAACCCTTTGAAATTTATTACAAATATTTGGAACAGCCTCCATCGACTCCAAATCTATGTTATAATGTTTACATTAGAGTAGGTTAGAATAGGTTTTTAAAAATTACATTAATTTTTTGTGAATACATGAAGTCTACTAAACCGGTGATGATTATACAGACAATGTTCTATAATAACCATCATCATCACAACCCATTAATTGCCCACTGCTGAGCCGGGTCTCCTCAGAAAGAGGAGGGGGTTAGGTCCACCATGCTGGCCCAGTGCAGGTTGGCAGACTTCACACACCTTTGTGAAGTTATAAGTAACTCACAGAAGTGCAGGTTTCCTCACGATGTTTTCCTTCACCGTATAAGTATTTAATAGCTTAAAACACACAACTCACAAAAGTCAGAAGTGTGTGCCCAGGATCGAACCCGGACATCCGAGTAAGACACCAATGTCTTAAACACTGGGCTATCACTGCTTATATATCTATCTTACCGACATATAAAGCTGGGTACTGACCAACGTTACGAGGGTTGTGTAACATGTTACACAGCGAGCATTCATGCAGTCAGTATGTAGTGTAACGGGAAAACCAGTGAGCAACAAGCGGCTCGTTGCTCGCTTTGAGTGCTCCACTCGGCTGTCGGTTTTTGGCGAATCCTTTGAATATTACGCGGTTCTGTCAGTACGCTGTAACAAGTCGTCACGAGTTCTTCGATCGGAGATATGCGTACAAAGTTTTTATACTGTCCAGTAATCGTTTGGTTTTTAAATATTGCTATCAATGACAAACCTTTTCTTCTTCTTAATTTGGATTAAACAATAATTTAGTAGAATCAAAGATCTCATCACAACCTCGCTGTCGGATACCTTGACTGAGAGTGGCTGGCGAATATGGACCATAGAGTTCAAACGAGCATGTTACGCCTATTTTAGAACACAGCGTTACATACTCGATGCGTTACATGCTCGATACGAATGTTTCATTACATCTCATAACGTTGGTCAGTACCCAGCTTAAAACGGTAAAAAAAATAAAGGAGTATGTTAAATTAAGTGTAATCATCTTGTAACATGTAAGTTTATCAACTCGTTTTTTTGTTTAGGACTCGTAGAGATGTAATGTTTGATAAACAGGACACTGGTAGGTAGAATAGGTATTTAAAATTATATTAATTTTAAGATTGAATACATGAAGGTAAATCTTGTGGTTACTCAGACTGACTGTTCATGGCCTTATTTACTTTGTTATGGTATTTATAATAAGAATTTAAATGCTTTCCAATTATTACATTTTTTTCTAATAATAACAAATCGTTAAATTAAATTTGGTCGTATAACTAAACTTCCAAAGAGAGTTATAAGCTATAAAAAATAATGATTCTGGTAGTGTTTGAATTTCTTTGTTTTCTAGAAATTAAAGTTATGTTATAGTTATTTATGCAACTGTTGTTTAATACCTAATTATCAATAGCTGCATACAAGACTTTATCTACACCCATAATTAAATCCTCTATAAAAGATTCTAAAACGGTTAGTTTACTGCTAACATTAAAACAGCCACTCCTAGTGACCTAACATCATCTATTACTAAGTATATTACTAATGAACATTTTGTATAGTGTAAAAATATCAAAGAAAAATGGCGGGGATTCGAATTACATATTTTTTTACGGCGCGCGGCGTTCTAGTAGTGAAACGCGCGTGAATGACTGTTATTTTTTTGAAATTCATACAGATACCACGCATCGCAGCAGTAAGAATGTGGCTGTCTGTTGAGTAAAACTTTGCACAGGAACAAAAAAACAAACGAGTATTATTATTAAAATTAAAAAACATTACAACATTATATCACTTATTTGGATGATACATTGGTTATTAGAACATTGAGTGTTTTAATGTTGGCAATAAGCTAACTGATTCGGAATCTTTTGTAGAGGATTTAAAGTATTGGAGTAGATAAAATATAATTATAAAATAAGAAAGTTGATATAAAAGTTGAAAGATATTTTTAAATAGTTGTTTTAATGGTTAAGGGCTTTTACACTAATTGTAATCTGGTATTTTGGCAAATAGTTAATCATATAATTAAATATTAAATCACTTGTATTTGAACTATATTTTATATTTCTTATCATTAATATTAAACATATATTTGTTGCAAATATTGATTACTTTTTGAATATTTTAAAAGACATTAATTTACTCTAAGAAATATATAATTTTTGGGTAAAGGTTTTCATATTAAATCAAATATTAGGCAGCTTTTAGCCATTTTGTGTCATTTGTTATCGTAGACATATCATCATTTAATTGGTGCATATTTTTTATACATGTTATGTATACAAAAGACGTTAAAATGTATTACTAAAGGTATATTAATATTTCCTATGTAAAATTAATACTTAAGTGCCTCATTCATAATTATTAAACTATTGTTGTTAAAAAGGTTTATATGTTCCATTCTTTATTTGAAATTTTTAAGAATAAACTCGTATTTGTATTTTATTTACATATTGACGGTTTAAATAATATACTTATGTTGTAAGCAAAAATTATTTCTATTATTTTTTTTAATGAAAATATGAATTTAGTAGTTATGGTCCGAATGATGTCAAATTTAGAGGTGCAACTAAAACCGCAAAAAAACAACAGTATTACCATGGGTGTACGTAATTGTCGGTATGGTATTATTTAGCTATTGCAACTATGGTATGGGAGCCAGTTACAGATTTTCATGACCAAGTCCCCCCCAAGCGAAAATTCGTGAAATGCATAAGGGGTTAATATTATGATTACTTCTGACCGTCAGCTGCGATTCCGTGGGTGGGGCGAGCAGCAGCCTCCCAAACATGTAGATAAAAAATTTTTTTAGTCATTCCTCCCATTTGAAAATTTGTCGGATTATAGTTTATCTAGTATCTTGAAGGAAAAATAAAGTCAGCTGACCTTAACGTGGTGGAATATACGCCAGCTGGCTGCCTGACCAAGTAACATTTTGATTTTATTATAGCAAAATCACAGTTACCATTTAAGTAGTTTTTTAAAAACAGGAGTTTAGTAAAAGAATTTTTAAATCTCATCAGTAGCAACAAAATAGTCATATTCTATTAATTAAAATAATATATATAAAGGTAAAACTACGTTGCCTATGTCACTGAAGAATAGTGTAGTTTACTAGCGGTAAGAGAATTATTTAAATCGATCAATAGTTCTAGAGAAAACTTTCACTGTACAAAATTGGAGTTGTACTGCGTTGCTTTATTTTGCCAGACCATTAGTTTTATCGTTTGCAGTGGCTCCGTCGGTTTTTTTTACATTTTATAAAAAGAAATTTATCCACTACACTTAATAAGGGCGCAATTTCTTCTAATGTGAAATTTGGTGTATATACACCAAATTTTAGTCTATACAAAAAATTAAATAGTAGTTCACCTGGCGCCAAAAGACACTGACAAATTCGACAACACGTTTCATTAAACTTAAGATTGAGCTGATCTATACGTGTTAAAATCACTTTTATGTGGAACGGAACGTAATTTGAAGGCAGTGCTGGTGCAAGACGAAGTTGATGAGATTTAAATTAAATCGAGTTTAGGACTAAATTAAAAAAACTTAATAAAATCGAGGTTTACATCATTTTGCTGCAAGTGGGCTTTATAGCTATAGTCGTCACAGTCAAAATTCTTTAATTTTTGGGGTGCAAGATCGATTAAAAAAATATCGATTTTTCATGTTTCACAAACAGATTTTTCGATCAATCGATTGCCATTTTTCTATAAATAATCTTTGTAGCTTGTTTCTAGCCATTCCAAAATACAACATAAAGGTCATTTTGTATTTTTTTTTCATTAGTTTCTGATTACTGTTAATAATCATCATACTTCGTTCACTATTAAATTAACTTTTTGATAATAAAATTTTGCGGATATTGTTATGAAATTGCAGATTACATGTACACTGCATACATAATTAATATAATAGTTCTGGTTTAGTAGACAGTAGTTTTGCAAGTAATAAAAATTTTGTAAATTTCTTTTCAATAATGTCATCAAGTGTTCCTGTTATTGTGAGGCTATTGGCTTCATCGGTCTCCGTGGCCGGCAGAGCTGGCAAGATCGTAAGGGATGTTATGAGTAAAGGAGAGCTTGGTATCATAGAAAAGGTTAGTAAATTTTGGAATGTATGTTATTACTGTTAACCATTATTATAAAGTCCAATTCTTTGGTAGGGTAAGGATGATTATCAAACAGAAGCTGACAGATCTGCACAGAAGTGCATTATTGCATCTTTGTCTGCGCAATACCCCAAAGTTAATATTATTGGGGAGGAGGACAGCCCTGAATCTGAGGTAAGATATTCTTTTTCCATACCATACTGTTACTAGAGTTTTTTAACCAACTTAATATTTCAATTTGTTTATAACAAAAGTGCATTATCTAAATCTGTAATTAAAAATATCAATGTCAGCCAACATTTATCTTTGTCTGTGCAATACCCCAAAGTTAATATTATTGGGTAGGAGGATAGCCCTGAGGCTGAGGTAAGATATTATTTTATCCATACCATACTGTTACCGGAGTTTTTTTACCAACTTAATGTTTACTTTTGTTTATTACAAGAGTGCATTATCCAATTCTAATATACTTGTAATTAAAAATATCAATGTCAGCCAGCATTAAACTCTTTCACCTTTTTTGACCTTCAAATGTCAATATATTGTTTTCAGGGTGAGGTGTCAAGTGAATGGCTTGTAATAGACGCAGATAAGGAAATACTATCACTAGAATGCCCTTCTAATCTCAAAGGTGTGAAGGAAGAGGACATTGTAGTTTGGGTGGATCCTTTAGATGGAACATCTGAATATACTCAAGGTTGTAAATTGTTTTTTATAACATTCGGGGAAAGTAATCTAATAAATCTAGCTTTGCAAAGCAAATATGCCATGCACATGAATAATAGTATGCTTAAAAAATATTTTAGGTGCCCTTATGTTGAAGAAAAATCCTTGGGAACGATGGAAAATGTATTTGACTCATCCATTTATAAGTATCAAGTGGTATTTAAGTTTACTACATTCAAATTTTGGTAAATGATAAACTTGAACATAGTGGTCCTTTGAATGTAAATAAATAACTCTTTCATTAATATAAGTCATTTTTATTTAATAAAAATATAAACAAAAAGAAATAATTGGTACAATAAGTGTTTTGAACAAAAATATCACATTTTTGGTGTGTGGATCACAGACAGCTTCTTTTCTATGGTGTATTTTTTGAACCTATTAAAACAATCTTCTAGGGTGAAATTTCTGAAAGGCGAAACTTAAAATAATCTGCTTTTTGTTTGGCTATTGCATGTTGCATGCTCATAAAATACTTGAAAGTGCAAAGTAAGTTTATTATATGTTTATTGTTACAGGTTTCCTAGAGCATGTTACAGTATTGATTGGAATATCAGTTAATGAAAAACCTGTGGCTGGTGTCATACATCAACCCTACTACAAAACTTTAACAGGCGGTGAGAAAACGATTGGTAGAACTATTTGGGGTTTACAAGAAGTAGGTGTGGGTGGATTCACCCTTGCCCCTCCTCCAGACTCTCTCATTATCACTACTACAAGGAGTCACTCGAACCCTGTTGTTGAAAAAGCTTTACAAGTGATGAATGCAACTCAAATTCTTAGAGTTGGAGGTGCAGGGTATAAGGTATATAAAAATTGTATTCAATTTCGCCCTCATGTCATTCATTGACTAGAAATAAGAAGTTGTCTTATATTATAAGGATATCTGAATGATGACTTTGAAAGATGTCTGTTGAACAGATCACGAGAAACAACAGCAGTTTCGCCCTCACACCATATTATTCCCCATGATAAAGTGACCAATAAGGTTATTTGTATAATGAGTACACAAAAGTTTCTATAATAATATATAATAAGCACTAAGTCAAACTTAATTAAATAAATAACACCAAAAAATCCCTTAGCATACAGACAAAAACTAACAAACTTTTCTTACAGTAAAAATGGGTTACAACCTATTAGAAACCACCTTAAAATTATTTAATCCACAACCATAACCTTTTGCCAACATAATCACCAAATTTTTACATAAATAAATGATAAACACACAGACCTCTTATGTAATACATAAATGAAATAATTATTCTTTCTAATTACTTCAAGGCATACTGTCCAAGCTACCGATGGATATATGGATATATGTAATATTAATACTATAATATATACAAGAATATTCAATATTAGAAATGCTTGTTACCTTCAAAACTTTATGGGTGAAACTATTAAAAGGCCAGTGTGGCTGTTGTGAAGCGATGCGCGACAATATCATGGCCATTACATTCACTGTAACTATTGTTACATTTATATCTTATTAACACAAATAACAATTAAATTTTAGTTTTGATCGTGTCTCATGAGGTCCAGACCATTACCCTCCCATCATTGTTCTATAGCATTTTTCTTTCTACTTCCCATCTTCACCTTGCCATTTGGCAACATCATTAGACGAAACTTCCCATCAGGTTGGCCATCTGTTTGTTACCCAATTTATGTCATACAAAAACCTAAATTAATCAATAGAAAATGGAGAAGATTAACAAAATTAATTGTTGTGTAGACTTGCGCCGTTCTTGTCGTATTTTGTTTACTAAGCAATTCAGTATTGCTTCTATGTTTAAGCACGACTGTTGAGACCTAATTAATTATTTTGGGTGTACCCAAATAATTTTCCTTGTATATGAATACAAGGAAAATTATGACTCCTTTTTTACACTTGTAAATAAAAAAAAGAAAACTGTGCGTAAACAGATAGACACTAAAGTAATGCCTGAAAGTTGTGCAACGATCTCGGTCAGGTCACGGGCGAATCAGAGACCATGCTAAAAAAAACCTTTAAACACCCTTAACTTACAAACAGTGATTAACGTAATCAATGTACATCTATTCCTTTCTATGTCAACTTGATTTGTATTTGTAAGAAAGAGACAAAACACAGCTTAACTAATCAATTGATTATATACTTTAAGTAAACACAACATTTATTGATAGATTTCAAAATTTTCAGTGATAAATTAATTTTATCTTAATAACATCATAAAACTTCAACTAGTAGCGTATCAAATGACATCATTAGATACGCTACTAGTTAGTATTAATTAAAAATACCTCCATTTAATGGATAGAAAAATCGTTTAAAATATTCATCAATTAAATGCGATCCGATACAGTTTGTAAAAAATAATTAAATTAATTTTCAGGTTTTACAATTATTAGAAGGAGCTGCATCAGTTTACGTTTTTGCAAGTCCTGGATGTAAGAAATGGGACACTTGCGCTCCCGAAGCTATTCTAACAGCTGCTGGCGGCAAGTTAACCGACATACTTGGACACTACTACAAATATGGCGGCTCAGAGTCGAGGCCAAACAAAACTGGGGTTTTAGCTGCCGTCAATGACGACCTGCACAGTTACGCGTTAAATAGAATACCTCAAGAACTAAAAGACAAACTAGCTAATAAGTAAAAGTGTCACTTAAGGTATTGTTTGCTTTTAAAGAATCAAATCATAATATATATTTCGTTATACGTAAAATGGTTTTTCTCCGAGTTTCATTATGAAACTGTTCTGACCTAAAAAGCGTAAGTATTTTAATAATCCTAACTTTCTTAAACCCAAATATAATATTGATTGAAATGTTTAAGTGTTGGACGAGTAACTGGATAGTTATCATTTATGTAACATTATATTTTTATTGTAAAACAAGACATAAAAAACCTTTCTATGGTTAATTTACATTTCAGTCATATAAATAATTCAAATAATACATATTAACGCCAGCGTAAGGTATATGCCTTAAATATATGATTATTCATCACCAAAATGTCAATTTGTAATAGTTATTCTGAATATAACATTAAAAAAAGTTTTTAACAACTGTTACAACTTGCTCTTAACCTTTTCTGCTAACATTTTTCTTAATTCTCTTCTTAAAATCTTACCCGATGGATTTTTTGGTATTTCTTCTAAGAATATAACTCCTCCACGCAAATGCTTAGCAGGGGATACCTGCAAATATTACTTTGTTAGTATTTTTAAGGCGGAGAAACTTTAGTTATTTTTGCATCGCCGTCTGATGGTAAATAACCACAAAGACTTATACTGGCCGGCCGTAGCTATATGTCTAAGCAAAAGTAGTGGCATATTAGCGCATTCAATCCACAACTTCCACTATTTTGATAATAGCCGCGCGAGAGCAGGACCGTCGCGTAAGAACCAATTAAGTGTGAATGCGCAGAGCATTCAAGGTTAGAAGTATACTTGACTATGCTATATTGATTTGAATATATGATGATTAAAACTATATATCGTATTACTATGTCAAAATAATAAAAATAATAAGTGGGTCGTGTGACGTCGTGGATTGAACTATCCATGCTTTATGTCACGGTACTTTTGAATTCTAATCTTGAGACGAGTATCTAATAGGCATGACGAGATTTAAAAATCACATTCTACAATGTAGCTTGTGCTTACCTTAGACGCAATATACTTGATGATTTCATCAGCAGTGACGTTAGATCCTGGCTGCTTGACCACAAAGGCGACGGGTAGCTCCCCAGCGAGTTCGTCCGGGAGCCCCACCACGCCGCAGTCTGATACGGCGGGGTGTCGGAGCAGCAACGCCTCCAGCTCAGCTGGTGCCACCTGATTGTTTGTGATTACATTCATTTGTGACTCCTCAATAACCACTTATGTTGAAAAAATCGTGTCATACATTATTATTAACAAACATGTAAATAAATAACGAAGCTTTGCATTAAAATTAAATTAAAAAATCAAATTACAATATAAGATTTCAAAAGTCGTGATGTCATCAAAATATAATTCTATTCATTCAATAATTAACATCCTTGAGGTTCTTTTATATAAATCACTAGTCGACCAGGAGAACTTCAGTCAATGAATGATGAACAGTTGACAGTTTGAAATTACAGTTACGAAACCCATTATCATTTTGTATTAGAAAATGTTTTTTTTATTTTATTTTTTCGTCAATTTTCCAATGTTTATATGAAGTTTGTCACGGAATAAAATGATAAGATTAAATCTTAACTTGTAAGCAAAGTTCGGATTATTGATATTTTGAACTATCTTTACTTAACTTTTTACAAAGCAAAGTCAAGTCAGTTTGTCTGAAGCTACCACCAAAAAGCAGTTTCCTGATGAGAAGAACTGGCAAGAAACTCAACAGTTGCTCTTTTCAAAATGCCATTGTTTACAATTCAGTATTATGATGTATGTCAGCTGAGTATCAACATCACTTGGATTCCAAGCTTTGCCATCATTTAAGTAATTATTAACAGAATAGTAGGCTTTGTTTATTAAACATGTTTTAATGTGGGTTTAATATCGCTTAAGGGACAAATCAAATATAGTCTGTGGAATCTTATTGATGCAAACACCAAGCCCCATGAAACTATTACTCACTTTGTGGAGACGAAAGTATGGCGTTACAAGTTTATTTGTTTTTCTCGTATTTATACTGTGTCTGTCACTATGTTTTGGATATAAATTTATATTCGGCCTAATGTATAAAATATTACAATAAATATATTGTGACGGTAATGTAAGAATACCTATTTTGGTAAAAACATCTCGAAGAGAATCTCTAGCTCTTAGATTGTAAATTGAACTGTCTTTTTTAAAGAATAAAAATAGATTCAATGTCCGCAGCCCTGCCCCACAGCAAAAGCCATAAGACATAATACTGTGAAAGTATCTGAAATAAACAGGTCTATCTGTATCGATATCAGTTAGTTGCTTTACTTTTCTCACTGCATAAGTGGCCGAGCTGAGTCTTCCCGCCAGAGATGATAAATGGGAGTTCCATTAAAGTTTTGAGTCTAAAGCTATTCCTAAAAAGGTTGTGGAATCAGTTATATTTACTACTACATTATTTAATAAAAGTGTGAATTGTTGTTTTTTTAACGCAGATTCGATACATTTGATTTTTTTTGCATTTAGTACCAAATTATTCACCGTAAACCATTGAAGAACCTGCGACTTGTAATTAGTAGTCTGTATTTAAATTATGTTCTCGACAAATCTACATAATTCATTACCACATTATACAGTTAACAACATGAAATCGTGAATTATATCTTCTTCAATGTATAACATTAATTTTAGATGATAAAATTTTATTCCAGAATTTATCTTGTGAGTAACAGTAATGATAGGTTTATTTAAAAGTAGCTATAAACGATTATGAAATTAATTCTAGATAAGATGATACTTGTATATATGAAACAACTTTATTTTAATAAAATGTTTAAATCCTTTCAAGGGCAATATAATCTTATAACTCATATTTGAGTCAAATATTATATGAATAATTATAATAGAAGACAAAAAGTAAGGATGATGTTACGAGTCAATCTAGCCAGTGCAAGAATAATTAAAAGCTATATTTTGGTAAAAAGCCAATTATGAACAGGTTTTAGTGTCTTTTTCGTCCACAATAGGCTTATCCATTATTGCTTTTACATAGATTATCTGCATTTCTAATCCATCCAAATAAATAAATTTGGAGTTTCCTTTTGTAATATTAAAATAACTTCTTTTTACGAAGTGCATATTGATGTATACACGGTATTTATACCAAAACATTTTTTTTACAATTTTTGTCTGTTGTTCCGGCTAATTTCTGAAATGCTGGACCGATTTTGACGGTACTTTCACTGGTAGATAGCTGATATAACGAGGAGTAACTTAGGCTATTTATCATCTCGCTACGACCTATAGGAGAGGGACAACACGCGAACGAAGTCGCGCAGGTCGGCTAGTATCTTTAATCTTATATACCTATACAGGGCAGAATCTGAATGACTAATTGAAATATGTATTTGGTATTTGCATTTCGATTACCTTCTAAAATATATTTTGTAATTTGTATTTTAAATACTTATAGCTTAAAATACATTTCCACAAAATACATTTAGCGACCTCATGATGGTTAATAAATTTTGTTAAACAACGTTGCAAGTCCATTTAAATAAAATTTATTATTAGGTCCTTAAAGAATGGAGCGTCGCTGTAATCGTTACAGCCAAAATTCAGTGTAGCCAACTAACACTGAATGTCAATTGTCGTTTTGATTCGTTTGTCAATTGTATTTTATAATTTGCTGTGTTTAACTGTATATATAATAATTTCGTCAAAAAAATAGCCATTAGATAAGTCAACGTTACTATTAATAATACGCTTAACCGTATTAAGATAAGTTGAAGATTATGCAGATAACGAATATTACTTAATATTTGTTATCTACATAATTTATCTAAAATTACCTGAAATCCTTTGTACTTGATGAGTTCTTTAAGCCTATCCACTATGTAGAAGAAGCCATCCTCGTCGTAGTATCCAATGTCCCCGGTCTGTATGTACCCCTCCGAGTCAACCAGCGCGTCGCTGGCGGCCAGGTCACCCATGTACCCCTTCATACGAAGTGGAGACTTTAACCATATTTCACCTTCTTGTCTAGCACTTAATTTTTTACCTGTTTCAGGGTCTAGTACCTAAAAGTTAAGAGCGAATTAAGGATAGTCCATATGATAGCAATTAGCAATAGATTTATCAATAACTAATTTTAATCATGGTGATTATATTTTATTTTTAACAGTGACGTCATAAAAGGTTTTATTTTAAAAGTACCTCAGTCAGTCATAACATTAAAAATTAAATAAATACTTATATAATACATATTTTATTACCCGACTACGGCGAAGCCAAAAGAAAGGGTTATGATTTTAGCAGTCTATGTATGTATGTATGTTCCACTTTAGCGCCTAAACTATTGAACCAATTTTCATTGGTTCATGAGGTGTCAATAGATTCGTAATAATGGCGCGGGTGACATAGGCTATAATTTTTTTATGACGGAATTTATACCTCAGATTCTAACTTCGAAAAAAATTAAACTGAGCTGATTATCACGTATTTGGTATCAAAACAAAGGTCTTGGCGAGTACATTACAAATATGTATATATATGTTATTGTTTATGTCAACATATATGTTTAAAATGCGGTCGTATAGTTCGTGCGATCCTGTCGTTGCTGTTATACACTCGTTTAAGCAAATAAAAACCAACATTAGGTTACATTATAAGATTATAAAGGTTATCTCGATCGATAAACGGAAAACTATTAAATAAAAAAATAAAGTTTATAAAACTATAACCCGACTACGTAAGAAAGTGGTGACCTACTATGATTATTTATATGATTAGAGGAACATCTCCATGAAACAGACATGGTAGGTATACATGCACATTTGTTAAGATATACAAGTCTTCTAATTACTATATTTTATTACTTTAACATATTAATACTATATAATAAAAACAACATTTAAATCTTGTTAAAAATTCAATTAAAATTTTGCAAAAACAAAATATAAGATAATATTTTGATGATTACTGTTTATCACTAAAGAATATAATTATAATAATAAAAAAAACGGTAATAATTATTTAAATAGATTTTTTGTATTATGAATAAAATTATATTATTTAAGTATCTTATATTTGACCAAATGCAACTTAATTTCAGGATTGATCCCATGGTTATTGGTGGAAAATCAGGTGAAAGTCCCACATCCGGTCGTTGATGAAGCTATGACGTCATAGCTTAAAATTTTGAGAAACTATATATCCTATGTAACCCCATCTCGTAGAGTATTGTGATTTAGGGAAACATTCGATAGGAATATTGGGAATTATTTTTTCAAAATTATTTTTAAATAGGTAACAATAAGATGAAGGATGTTAATGATATAATATACTATACCTTAATTTTCATGCCAGGAGCAGGAGTGCCACAGGAGCCCACCTTTTCTCCATTGGTAAGATCTACACAACAAGCCATTGTTGATTCCGTGAGACCATATCCCTGCCTAATAAAGCCAATTCCAGTCCTGAAATATTTATTCTTTAATACGGGAATATCGACGATTGTTATTTATATATAACAGGCTTGTGTCTACTAATAACAAATTGCTTGGTTTATTTATTTATTAGTTTCTAATTATAAATGAAGAGACGTAGATAAGAAAAAACCAGTCTATTTCCCATTAAAGTTAAAGATACGTGAAAAGAATATAGGCATTAAATTTCGTCATGAACACCAATAAGAAAGTGTTACGTCACGCTACGCAAAACATCATTGTTGCTGTTGAGGTTTTAATACAACAGAGCAGGTTACTCCGTATTATTTCGCAGACTGTGACGTCATTTAAGACACCATGACACTATTCAGCGTTTACGAGGGTAATCTAAATTGCTCTTTTTAAATACAAAATACGTAATGTAAACACTGCTTTTAGTTTTAAATATAGGTTTCTTGGGATATTAATATATATATTAAAGTATATTTCGGGGTAGAATAATAATAGAAGTCGTGCCGGGCTATAGTTAGGGTAGGATAATAAGGACTTGTTGTTAGTCTTTACATTGTATTTAGATGTGTTAACACAACCTTAGGTTAGGTTTATGTTAGGTTAGCCTTTTTTTTTTTACTGTGGGAAATGCATTTACGCATACCCCTTAAAAGGGGTTATGTGGGACTCCCAGCAATAAGCGCTGGACTACCGCACTAAAACCCACCACCGTCCATGCCGTATGATAGGCGCCGCAGGAACGCGTTAGCATACTACTGCGGACGCCTCGGCACTACCACCCGTCTGCAGGTACAAGTACCCGCAGTTCAAACCCACTCATGGGCTCGCTTTACCAAGCACCTAGCCGAGGGGGGATGCCAGGACATGTCTACTGAAACGGAGGAGTCAGAAGCGGCCAATATCCCTCGAGATCAGGTCGCTCGCAAGTCATCTCTGCAAACAGAGGAGTACCCGGAGCGACCCGTACCTCCGGCCATCGGACCCCCCTGGACTTAACCGCCGTCTGCGACGCCCAGGGAGCGAACGTTGGAGTTTATGTTAACCTACCCTAAGACAAAAAGTGAGACCAGGCAGTGGAGGTGAGTGTTTTGATAATTTAAAGGAGTTCCTTAAGTCTACGCCTTGGTCACAAGTCCAAGGCACTGCCTGGGCTCCTGTTTAAAAACTAAGGACTTTTAGGATTCGATCACTTCATTCATCCTAATCGGCTAGCTCCTCTGACATATAGAATCAAATTTAGTCTTTAGCCTATTCACCATTAATTTTCACTATTAAATATTATATAGTCAAAATATCAAATTAAAAAAGCTTATCATTTTCCATTGTATTTTAACCTTCTTATTAATAGTAAACAACATATTAGCATATCTTAAACTTTAGCATTTTTATTAAATAATTAAAATTATAATTATACTTATACAAAAAATTTAAAGACCAAGACGGGAGTTTTTTATGAAACCCATATCCGAGTCGAATATAATTAAGTCTTAAAAATCTTATAAATATACTTAATATTAAAGGCTAAGATCCTAAGGCGGATTTTAACCGATCGGCTAACCGGGTTAAAATTATATTATATCAAATAAAACTTGTTATACCAATAGAGTTGCCATTAAAATTATTGTTAAGGCTATTCATTCATCATTATCCGTTAATGGCCCACTGTTCAGCCGGATCTCCTCCTCAGAATGAGGGATTAGGCCATAGGACACTACGCTGGCCTAGTGCGGGTTGGCAGACTTCACACACCTTTGAGAACATGGAGAACTCTCATGAATGCAGGTTTCCTCATGATGTTTTCCTTCACCGTTAAAACAAGTTACATTTTAATTTCTTAAAACACACATAACTTGGAAAAGTCAGAGGTGTGTGCTCAGGATTGAACTCAGACATCCAGAGTAGACGTTGGTGTCTTAACAATTGGGCCATTAGTCTGGCTGGGTCAAGGCTATAATTAATTAAATTGTTAAAAATATTTTTTTTTTTTTCAAAATTCATCGACGTGCTGACCGAATGAACTAAACTCCGAAGGAAAGCTTAGATTATGTATAATGTGTCTCCTCAGCATGGATTTTAGCGGGCAGTCCTATACTACTATATTTGGAATAAAATTCCCTTATTTTGATATATACATATTTCAACAGGTTCGCAGATAAGCGCAGTTACTAATATAAACTTACCACTTTGAACAAGGCAACCGGGAAGTAGGGACCAGATAGATTCGTAATTGTTCAGAAACAAGTTTTATTTGATATTATATCATTTTCACCCAGTTAGGCGATCGGTTAAAATCGGCCTAACTTGAGATCCTCTACTATGGTGTCATGATCTTTCTAATGAGATGTCTTGGATAAGGTACCTACTTATTATTTAATATGTCTAAATCGTCATGTTTCTAATATATTTTAAACTTTAATTTAAATAATATTATTTAAAAAAATTAAAGGTGTATATTATAAAGATATAACACGCACACGCGACACGCACATACTTGCTTTCAACAAGTGAGGTGCACATTAATTTATTTTATTTAATATAATTAGATGTAGTTATTACTTTGTTTTATATTTAAAAAAAATATGGCTAAATTAATCGATATCAATTATAATATATATATTCCGAGGGTTTTCTAATTTTGGATTATAGTAATGAAAAGACTAAAATATACCTTTTAGATACTGTTTCTTGAATTTCTTTGGACATGGGCGCAGCTCCACACCACACTTCGTTCAGTGATGTCAGGTCATACTTGGCAACCAAGGGATGCTTAGCCAAAAAAACTGCTAGGGGCGGTACAATTGTTAACATATTGATCTAGAAATGAAATTAAATGTTGCATAAAACGTGTATTTTCTAAATATATAAGATTTTCTATCATTAATTCATTATTTGATGTAACTGGATTTTAGATTAGGTTAATTGATTTAACCTAAATTCTAACTACACGATCAAAAGATTTATTTCTACTATTTGCATTAAAAAAAACCAGAGTTTTTCCTGTCTTTCCATAGGATATATTTTTTGATGATTTTATACTGTAACAAGGACAAAGTTCTCGGACTTTACATGTTAGTCATGCAAGACTTGTTATGGTAGAAGTATAACACTTGTACATCCTTATTTTTTACATAGGAAAACGTAAAAAATGCAAGTAATACGATGATTAGGCATAATTACTGTATACTTATCCTTGACCATGTTTTCTGCTTTAATTTATATATTTTATTAACTACATGGTTTATAAAAATATAAGAAACTAGGGGCCCGTCCCGGCTTCGCACGGGTGGATAATTTTTTTTTAACATTTTGGCTCCCGCATTCTGTCGCTCCCTCTATCGCCGCGTTACTCGCTGCGCTGCGAGGCACTCCACGCTGCGCTGCGAGGCACTCCACACCGCGCCGGCGGCCCGCCTGGGATTGTTTTTTATTTATCTTGATATTTTTATTTCGTAATATCTTTTGACTGGAATGTCCGATTTTAATAATTCAAAAAGTAATTTACAGATATTGAAACAGTCTTGAATATGAAATAATTTATTTGGATAAGAATTAATACAAAGTTATGGAAAACATGGTCTGATTTTGGTAGGCATTTTTATCAACTTTTAAAATGTAAAAAACTAGTTATAGTGACTTAACTACAATAGTTGGACATATGGTCTCGCGGAGTTTTTTGTAGATATTGATACGTTCTATAATATTGTAAAACATTTTTTTGTTCTATCATCAATACTTTTCGCAGCGCATGCGAAGAAAGATATTTTATGGCTAATTTTTTTGCACCTTGTGTTGGTTTTAGTGAGAATTTCTGGGGATCTCTAATTTTTTCTTGTAATAAATATAGCCTATGTTACTCAGGGATAATGTAGCTTTCTAATGGTGAAAGAATTTTTGAAATCGGTCCAGTAGTTTTTATGTTTATTCGTTACATACAAAAATACAAATCTTTCCTCTTTATAATATTAGTATAGATGAGTCCGAATATTCATTTATAAATAAATTTAACCTGTTACTATTGGCAAATGCTAAAGAAACAAACAGAGAAACCCAAACTATTATATATTAACAAATAACGATACCATTTTGGTGTATTATAAATATAAAGTTATGAGCGCTATTTAACTTTGTATTGCCTTTATATGTCTAGGTATATATAATTTAAATTTAACTTTGAAGTCAATCGAAATATATCTTACTTTCTTACAAATATAGCATTGTCGAAGTTTTAAACGATAAGCATAATATAAGTAATAAATAACATAAAATAATATGTTATAGTGTCAGAAATTAAAACTAATGAAAGAGTATTTATTATTAATACATATAAGTACATACGCTTTCTTGTTAAAACGAATTGTATACAATTAAAAATTGATTAAATTAACACTATAAAACCGTAGGCTGTCTCTTACGACGCGATGTCTCGAAATTTAGAAACAACTACTTTACCAAATTTTTAGTTTTTCTAGAAAAATGCATAGGTATTCAAAAATAATAAATGTATATCCTATATTACAATGACAATGGTAAAGTTTATAGTATGGAAATAAATTTTAAACAATCGATAAGGAGACTAATGAACAAGAAAAGTATTTACTTTACCTTATATTTTTGAATAGTTTCCAGAAATTGTTCCTCTTCGAACCTTACAAGGAACACAACTTCGATATTAAAGCTCATGACAGTCAATGTTGTTAAAAAACCATACGCGTGAAACCAAGGTATCAAAGAAAGGCCACGGTTTATCCTATGTTTTTTGTTTTCCATTGAAACGTCCAAGTAATACCTAAAATATCATACATGATAAAAGCAGATAGTCGAGACTTATAAAAATTATCTGTAACAGTTTTGGAGCAAAAACTTGATATACGGGATAGTTAGACCTTGCTTCTCGCTAAAAATCATGTCCCAGGTCAAAGGACCAACCCGATTTTGTTTGTTGTGGGAAATTAAAATAACAATCCCACCAAAAACCTTTTCATGTAAAATATAGCTAAGACGAGACTTCTGAGTTCTTTCAATTTAGACCCAAGCTTCTAACTCTGCGCATCCTACCTACCTATCTCTACAAGACCTAACTTCATAAACTTTACACCTTCCTCAAAATATGTGGCTTAATACTAGTCACATATTTTGTGATGCTGAGCTGAAATTAGGTATATACGCTAGTACTAATATTTCGTATTAGTACTAGCGTACATACCTACTTTCAGTTCTAAACTTCAGAAAGTACCCTAAGAATTTAGAAGATCATCAGCGAGTCAGTGACGAAATAAGGTTTTTTTAGATATTAATAAAAACTAAAGCTTAAGAGATATGCAATTGAAACATTATAGGTATGTTTAATGAGTCCACTACTGACATCATATCTCGAGAATTTTGTAGATCTGGTATAATCCAAACTTTGAAAAATGGTAGCAGGGCGATTCACTTTTCCCATCTTGGTTATAATTATTGTGGGAAATTAAAATAACCTTGCATAAACGACTATAAGTATATCTTTTCATTACGATGACTTTGAAGATTTTTTTACAGATCCGAAATTCTAAAGACATGTATATTTTAAATTTTAAAAATTAATCTTCTTATTTTTCTGGTGATGTAACTAGTAATTTTTTACGAAAATATTTAATATATAATATTTAAACTATTTAGCATGTGATAAAAATATTTACGTATCCCGATTTACATGGGTTAAAATGATAGATAGGTATGTAAATTTCTTTATTTACGATAAATAAAAACTTACCTAAAATGAGTAGTCAATGTTAGACAGTTAACATGGGTTAGCATTACTCCTTTTGGCAGGCCCGTGGTACCCGACGAGCACATGACTGCCACTACATCTTCCGCTCCATTTACATCCACCAATGTGAAACCATTCACATCAACTTGCTCCTTTATTAAATCATTATAAAAAATCCCTGGTACTATGTCATATTCCCCAAATAGTATTATTTTCTTAACATATGGAAGGTCTTTACTGCAATCATACATATTTTGAGCAGTGATTGGGGATGTGAAGATAAATTTTGGCTTTGTAATTTGCAATACATGTGTAATTTCACCTAAAATACATACACACATAAATATAGAGTTGCCAACTATTTCGAAAAAAGTACAGTACACATTATAATTATTTAATTCTCTTTGTATATTCATTACTCTTCGCTTTAACCATGAAGGTTTTATGTCCACAGAAAAAATACAACATTCATATTATGTTTGAGTCACATATGTAATTGTATTACAAAGATCCCTTCACGTCCGTCATCCCGTCACCCTTTAATGGTCCACTGCTGAGCCGGGTGTCCTCTTCAGAATGAGGAGGGAGCCATAGTCCACCATGCTGGCTAAATGCGGTAACCAAACCAAAGCTAACGTAGAATTCACACACCATGTTCACACAGAAAACACTCAGAAGTGCAGGTTTCCTCACGATGTTTTCCTTCACCGTTAAAGCAAGTGATATTTAATTGCTTAAAAACACATATAACTCAGAAAAGTCAGAGGTGTGTGCCCAAAATTGAACTTAGACTTCCCAAGTAGACATCAACGTCTAAACCACTGGACTATCACTGCTTGTTGTGAGCACAGTCATTATAAACTCCCAAAACTATTTAATCATATACAAAAAATAATTGTCAGTAGAAAGGAAATTAAAAAAAAAATATCACTATCACCCCCTAAAGTGATTGAAAGAAGTTACTTTTTTCCAGATATTATTTGTAAGGTCATATTTATCACATTGATGAGACAATAACAATTTGCAAATTTATCAAATATTATAATCCCATGTATCACATACATACTCAAATGGTTGGTCCTTATAATAATATAAAAATAATAATTATTATATTATTATTGAGACAACAAGTTGAACAATGAATTTGAATTCATAATCATAATGTAGTGTCTGTTTGCCCATGGAGGGCAAAGGCCTACTCTAATCTGTGCCACGTGCCTCTGCTTAGAGTGGTTCTGGTTTGAAACTTAGATTTTAACTGAGGTAGTGACAAAAAACCTTCAAAAAAAGATAAGCGGAAGAAAAAGTTTCTTTGGTATAGAGGAGAAAGGAAAAACTGAAGATAAGCTGGTGGACTTTACACAAGAAATATTTAATGATTTAGGAATACCTATTGATAGTCAAGAATTAAGTGAGAAATGGAGCACACTCAAATAAAAATTTGTTTCCTATAAATTTTTCAAATCCTTTTTTGGTTAATAATATTGAACTCTTATTTCTCATAATCTTATGGTTGTTAAAAGTTTAATACATGTATATTATATTAGACAAACCACACAAAACCAGGGCAGATCCTAGTACTGAATAGTAAAATGCAAAATAATATTCTTACCAGGAGAGTAAGTGACGTTGAGAGTTGATAAGATTCCCCCACAATATATCACTGCTAGGGATGAAACTGTGAACTCAAAACGGTTTTCACTACTGAGTGAGACCACATCTCCTTTAGTCAAGCCCAGCTTTTGTAGACTTACAGCTAAGTTAACACTGTATTGTAAAATGGTCTTATAAGTTACAGAAATGCCAGTCTCCCCACAGATCTGTAACAAAATAAATATATTAGGTTCAATAAATAACATAGAATAAAAGAATCTTTTTTAGTCTATTTTATGGTGTAAGATTTTTTATTTCTAAAAACAATACAATGTGTATTCACTTACAGAGAAATATAGGGTTATATTGAAATGGTGCACAATAGACACATGCATAAAAGAGAAAAAAAATTAATATTAAAATTAAAACTTAACTAGTTTTAATTTATAGTTAAACTAGCTGACCCAGCAAACATTGTTTTGCTATATAAATTTAAAAAAATTGGGGTGGGCCACCCTTACAACTAAGGGGGGTCGAGCCGTTTCAGAGGAGTATGTTAACTAACATTGTGACACGAGAATTTTATATAATTATAACTGCCCCCCATTTTTTATTTCGTAGAATAATTAATGGTTGACATGCATGTAAGTATTGATGAGTGTATGAATGAATTATTTGAGTTGAATAATCGTTTAGCATATGTTTTTAATTCTTTTCTTAAATTGAGACAAGGATGTTGATTCCTTAAATCATTCTGTAGTTGGTTGAATAGTTTAGCACCTTCAAATAGTACATTTTTCTTTCCATAACATGTTCTGGGTGTTCGGAGAAAAATATTGTACGGTTTTCTGAGATATCTTTTGTGGAGTTGGCAATTCTTGGTGAATGATATTTGTAGATGTATGTTTTTATTGAGAATTAGCATACTCTTAGGATGGTAAATATTGTTGTCACAAATTTTCAAAAAATATATATCCTGAAAAATATGAATTTCTAGAAAAAACGGATTTCAGAAATAAACTTAAGATGGTAAATATTATTTAAAAAAACAAATTTTAAATTTTAAAAAAATATTTTGATGTCTCCTCGGAAATTACTATGAAAACGAGGAATTTCACGAATTTTCAAAAAATCTTATCTTGAAAATTATAAATTTCCTAAAAAAACGAATTTCGGATACGATTAGAATTTTTAATATAAAAAAAAAGGTTGAAAATGTATTTTAATGAATAAATATTATATATTATACTTACAAGCGCGGTTGCATCACCGTAATTTTTGAATTTATCATATATATATTGACCATAGGATAAGTGTGCTGGAATGGACCTTTCCTCGGGACCCGAAACTATATTGTTGTACACAGTGGCAGGCATTATTATCAAATATTAATTATTTAGTTATATTAATACTTCACAAAAATGAAGTTAAAAGCAATCGAACACTCCTGTATCAGGTTAATAATATTTATCTACAACGATTACGTGACGAGTAATCTGTTATTGATTAAATAACCTTATTACTGATAAGAATAACGATACATTATTTTTCTATTTACTTCACACTGATTTTATCTTACGGTTTGTAAATCTAATATTCTTAAATTTTTAAATAATACTGCCACAATCGTAAAGTCTAATCACAGACTAGAGAGTTGGAAATCAGTTATCAGAGACTAGTGATCCGCAAAAAGTATCGATACCTGAATAGTATCGATACTTTCGTTTCGATACCAAGTATTTATTACTCGATACATTTTATGACGATACTTAGTAGGTATCGATACTTTTTAAAGTACTCGATACTTTCGCAAGCAAGATAAAGTGAAAACCATTTCCCATTTTATAACGATTTACCAAAAACCGGTTACAAAAATCGTAAAACTTATTTACATTCGTTTGATACGTTTTCGCAACTTTTTGAGGAACGATTTTGATTGATTCCTTTCTATTTGTTAATCTGATTATTTTAATATGAAAATAAATCTTACTCAATAAGAATTACAAAACATTCTTCAAAAAATTATGAATGATTTAACACTTTTAAACTCATTTATGAATAAAATTTGTAAGAATTCTTTCAAAAAATATTGCAACACTTTTTTATTGGATTCACGTTCATGAATGTTTCACTTTACAAAAGTTCATGTCATCGTCGTTGGTAATCTGAAGACTGAAGTGAAGAAGTTTTTTGTGAGAGAAAGTGACCCTGAGCCAGTGAAAACTTTTAATTTTCAATGCCACCTCCAGGAGGAACCAGTGATGTATGGAAATACGAGACTTGATAAATTGTTATTTTTATCTGACTGTTCGGAAACAGACTGGGGGTTTTAATTATTTCTTTAATATTTTCTGTAATTTCTGTTGATTTGTAATAAGCCACTTTTAACTAATTATTTGTCATGTTTTATTCAATACGTTAATTTTTTTTAAAGTACTCGATACCAAGTAGTATCGATACTTTTGATACGATACTTATACTGGTATCGATACTTTTGATGCGATACTTGGTATCGAGTAAGTATCGATACTTTCAATATTTTGCGGATCACTATCAGAGACTAAACAAAAAGGGTATAGTAATATAGACTAATGTAGTAAAACACCACCCGTTACGATTGGGAGCCAACACTGAAAGGCCTCACGACTAGATCGAGCCGTACCACCAAAGAGTATAATAAACATAG
Organism: Limenitis camilla; assembly: GCA_905147385.1. NCBI lineage: Eukaryota > Metazoa > Arthropoda > Insecta > Lepidoptera > Nymphalidae > Limenitis > Limenitis camilla. Next base: position 5,238,309 of record LR990243.1, read on the forward strand.
AGAGCGTACCACACGCACGTACGCCGGATGGTCGTGGGATGACGTAATTATTATTATTTCTTCGTATTTTTTATTATTAAATTATATATATTGACGTAATTATTATTATTAAATCAAATCAAAATTATTTATTTCAATTAGACTTTTTTTAAAAGTACTTTTGAAACGTCAGAAATTTGTCGGTCAGTTAGTTTGTCTGAAGCTACCACCAGCTCGGAAAGCAGTTTTCTGTTGAGAAGAGCCGGCCAGAAACTCAACAGTCGGTCTTTTCAAAAAGCCATGTTTACATAGTCTGTTATACAAATTATTTAACTTGAGAGTCAACGTCACTTAGATTCCAAGCATTCTCCATCATTTAAGTAATCCTGTACATTATAGTATGCTTTATATAATAATGACTTCTTGATCCGAGTTTTAAATTGTTGAAGTGGCAAGTCTAATATAGGCTGTGGAATCTTATTATAGATGCGAACACCAAGCCCCATGAAGCTATTACTGACTTTGTGGAGAGATAGTAAGGCGTTACAAATTTATTTCTGTTTCTAGTATTAACATTATGTTTGTTACTGTGTTTTGAATACAAAGGAATATTCTGGTAAATGAACAAAATATTACAATATATGTATTGAGATGGGACTGTAAGAACGTCTACTTTTTTATATACATCTCTAAGGGAATCCCGCGCTCTTAAGTTATAAATGGCCCGAACAGCTCTCTTTTATAGAATAAAAATGGATTCAATGTCATGAAATTCTTAATAATATCAAATGATGTAATATGTTTAAACTCAAAGTAATTAGCACAGCCTGGGTGTTTATTTTTAAGTAGAGAAATTGCATCTAAGGGCGATGATTTTAATGCAGATGTTACATTGATAGGTATATCTGTAAAGAATTTTTCCAACGTGCTTGCCACTTCTTCTTCCGAATTAATTAATATATTATCAACATTTAATTTAATTGGTTCGTTTTCTATTTTAGATCTTCCAGTTATGCTATTAACAATATCCCAGATAGCCTTTATTTTATCGTCTGAGCTAAGTAGTATTTTGTTTCTAATATAAATTGCCTTTGCCCAGGCAATGCAAACACTTTTAAAGATCTTAGAATAATACCTAACGCGTTCTAAAAATACTGGATCCCGATTATATTGCCTCATACCATATAATTCATATAATTTATCTCTACTTCTAAATATACCTAAGGTAGCAATCTGTTTCCTCAATCTACGTACTTTTTATTAGAGTAAAATAATTTTTAATTTATTTAAGTATAATTGATTTTATTTGACTAATCAATGTTATTGTTCGTTAAAATTATACAATTAAATATTTTTATATATTCATCGATGACTTTATAAAACAAGGTTACTAGGCTGTAAAGCTATTATATCATCTTTATTTTTTGTATCCTTGTTACGAACTCTTTCAGAGTCAACCTTTTTTATATATTTTATGCTTTTTCTTAAGTTTTAAATTCATTGACATTATGTTTGATTAATAAATTAGAAAATATATTGTCAATATAATATTGTAAAAAATATGGAAAATAAAATGGATAGAATGCTCTAATCACTGGTCTTATCATTTGCATTCTCTACATTGGTCCTTCGAGCAAAAGGGTATATAGTATATACAGTACACGAACATTTATTGTTGCGACGTCATAGTTTAAGAACCGAACTGATCCAAACTAGATGTCACACAGAACTATGGAAACTAGAAGTATAAAGCGAAAGAAGGAGGAGGAACGAGATAGAGAACAAGAGAAAAAGAACAATGTAGGTATTGCTATGTATATTATTTTAGTTCCCTGAATTGTCTATTCAAATTTCGTAGATCAATTTAATTTCGTAGATCACCTATTTTGAAGTTGGTGTGACATGTTGTGTCGTGCCGTAGTTTTTGTATTTAAATTTCAGTTGGCCTAAAAGAATCTTTTAATCACAGTAAGAAATAGGATTGTTTGGCAATAAAAATATTACGAGTTGATTTATCGTTTTTCAGTACAAAATGTATGGAAAATGTTTTTGGCGATTTCTGGCATTTCTAGTACTCAAACCTTAAATGGTCCCATAGAGTCTTTTGATCCCCATACGGGGTAGGATCGATAGACCCCTTGTTTATAATAAAATTATAACTACAAATATGACATTCACATGACTTAAAAAACTTACAGAATTAAAATTTTTATATACATTTTTAGTTCTATGAATCAAAATCAAAGTGATTTATTTAATCATATATAACGTTGCAATTTTTTTAGATCAATCAATATGTGTTTGTCAAGATATATTAAAGTATTGTCTTAACAATAGTTAAATTATAATATATTCGCTTATCAGCGAAAATCCTCCGAGTGTCCGTCAGTTACTAAAAATTGATTCTTAAGTTTAAAAATAAATGAGTAATTATCGTTATGATAACATGTTATTCCGTTCGTAGGCCAACGATGTATCATGTCCTTTGAATGTACAATTAAAAAAAGAGTTCAAAGCCAATTTGGATTATTGATACTTTGAATGTACAATTAAAAAAAGAGTTCAAAGCCAATTTGGATTATTGATACTTTAGTTTGTCGTAGGTAGGCTGACACAAGAACATAAGATTAAATTAAAATTAAAAAGCAAAATTAAAAGAAAAAAAATTGAACAACTACTTAAAATTAAAAGTATTAAGTATTAAGCCGGGTCTTTATGGGAAATCTGTTCTTGGGGCCTTTCTACTCGTACTTAGTGGTTCATTTAGGTTATGAATAAAAATAATTTTGACAAAATTTCAGTGTTATAATTTTTAAAAAAAATCTCTTTTTCGATTTAATTTTTTTTTCATAGTAAAATTTAAAATAACTGAATGATAATTTGTTACCCAATTCATAGGAGTAAAAGACGATTTTTCTTCATGGTTTTTATGTTTCTAATAGAACACATTTACATTTAAATATTTTAGAATAGGTTTTGATACGTCAGTTCATTTATTTTTATGTCTTATACTTCCACGGCAATAAAGCATGTCAGAAAAAAATTATTGATTTTTCTTCAAATATCCGAGAGATACGGATTTCAGAAAAAGTATTTCAGACTGATTTAAATAAAATTATACCTATAACTGCCAATGATGACCGATCCGACCTCTGATCGATTAGTTATGTAAGAGTAAAGCCAGCGATGAAGATCTCCACTGATGCCGAGCGCTAGCAGTTTTTACAATAATTTGCTTTTTGGTTCCAATGCATTGAAGAACATCAGAAGTGAAAATTGATAGGTTAGTTACTGTAAAGCGACCCCTCGTCAAAAAGCATGCTATTCCTGAGAAATGAAACCTGACACATAGGGCTAAATATGATTATACACTTTCCTTTCCTGCATGTTACCAAAAGTGTTCAAAATAGCAATGGGTCTATAATTTTCAATTTTTGTCTTTAAACCTTTTAAGACTTGGTCAGTGGCGTAGTGTGCCTCGGAGGTGCCCTGTACCAAAATTAGTTGGAGGCCCAAATGAAGGACAAAGATTTCTCAGAAAAAGAAACAAAAATGCTTGCTAAATTGAAATAAGTATTTGTGTATATTAGTATAGTAATATGTATGAAAATTCTAAAGGCACGTAGGACAGTTTTTGAAGTGAAAACTTCTTAAGCGGCGTTGTGCAGTTGTGTACATTTTTTTGGGATGGGTAATAAATGTTAAACTCGCGACAGGAAGATTAGCGAGATTTTAAATTCGTCAGGGTTTAATAATTAAAACTAGTAGAAATGAAAATTCGGCGTCTTGCATTCATATTTATATTCAATTGGATATTTTATTGGCTGTCACAAGTTCATTGGCAGTTTGACGAGTAATTTTGTGGAGTTAATATTGACTATCATAGTGTAGTGGTCTTTAATTAAATGATTTGTTGCGTTTGCGAGATTCGCAGCACTTTGATTAGTAGTTTTTTTGAATTTTGTTCTTTGGGTTACTTACACGCGCAATGTTAATATTCAAGTTTTTACTTCTGCCGGCACTCTCCCAGTGCAACCCGTTATTATTGACAAATTTTATTAAATTTTGCTTACACACGTTACGGGCCTCTGTAGTCCAGGGGTCCCGTATCATTAATACGGCTGATAAGGCGGTAGCTGTGCCCATACTATTGATTCCTTCTTTAAAGGATCTGTTATATAATATGCATAATGGTTTATAAAAGCTGTAGCGCAGTGCCAAATGAAAAGGGGGGGACTTTGTCTGATCGTCGTCACTTCTATACATCTAAGGATTTTATTTGCTTATAGATAAGATCATCAGTTATTTTCAGTGAAAAAGAGTTATCAACTTATATCACGGTATCTAATTTAAATGTCATATTTTATGTGGGGGAAAGATTGCTTAGAGCGTTAATTCACTTTTTCCACTCAAGGAAGCGAGGGCAGCAAAGTGAGGAGTTTCCCCTTATTTCTTTTCCTCTTCCTTCTTCTTGGTGAGGTCCGGAAGTAGAAAAATTAACGCTCTAGGCAATCTTTGACCCACATTAATTTGGTCCTTTGAGCCGGATAGTATATTATTGAACAAATCATTGTGAGCGTTACGAGAACTATCGAAAAAAAAAGTGACTGGTGTTTTAATTAACGCTCTAGGCAATCTATCCCCCACAATTTTCATATTTGAGTGAGAACAAATGGATGAATATCATTTAGAGGAGATTGGAACATTTTTTCAATGTGACTATTGAAACTTGAAAGCACTACTGATTTCTTCTTCGCTACTATAGTTCATACGTTTATAATCATGTTATAGATATAGTCCACAGTCTACACCGAGTATGATATAGTCCACAGTCTACACAGAGACCCATTTTTGCTTTAATTTCGTGTAAGAAAATATGTAAGAAAATATATTTGTTAACTCGTATCACATATTTTGTGAATGCGCTGCCACTTGAAAATGATGTAAGGGAGAATGTAGAGAAGGTTTTTTGTTGTGGTTTTAATCTGAGCAGTCCCGTTATTTGATTACTTGTTGACCCACACGACATAAGAGAGTAAGAGTCAGAAAGACAGGGGCATAGGCAGCTTTCTTTCTTTTATCGCAGTTTAGCTCAAATTTCTCAAAAGAATATTTCCCCAATTTTGCGATATTTTTCATTCATGCTCCATTCCTATAGGTGTTATAAAACCAAAGACCTTCCTCGATAAATGGGCCATCCAACTCAAGTCTTAAAAGAAAGTTTTAGGACGCAAAATTAATTTTTCGCCGCCCCCTGAGGTGAACAGCGAAAAGTTCTTAGTATATCACATAACATAACAACACCATCATTAAGGACGTTGCATATGTTTTTTACAAGACGAACTTTTTTTTATTTTCATCTCAGCGTGCGCAAAAAAATAGTCTCTCTCCAATCCTGCGGCACTGCATGCCATCATTCGCCATTTAGGCTTTACCTTAGCTTATAATTCATACTTTTGATTCAATTTCAATTATTTATTTATTGTATAAAGAGCGGGTATTCAGAATTCAAAGACAATTTAAAAAAAAAATTAAATCTAATTTTATAAAAATTTCTCAAAAAAAAAATTGCCGAATGAATCGAGAATGGTCAAGCCATTCTCGAGTTATGCGTTTAGCAACATTCATTTTTATTTATATAAAGAAAAGGAATAAATAAGAAGTCGTCTAAATTTTTTGGTGATATTGTTTTTCATTTTTTCTTATTTTTATTTTGAAAAGTAATTATAAATATGTCAATTGATTTCAAACTTAAGCTGTACATATAGAGGCGTTTGATTATCGACCCACAATACTTCAAATGGTACAGAACCCTCGGTGCGCGAGTTCCTTACTGGCACTTGGATTTTTTTAAATAGGCTAATCTATACATATATATTTCTTACTAGTTTTAATAGAAATTAATATTAGTAGGTACTCTCAATAATTGAAATATAGCACCACCGTATAAGCATGATTGATTGCTGTAGAGTGAACACCACGAGTATATAGGTTAGTCATAGGTAACTGTTATTACGCTAAGAACAAAAGCAACAATATTGCTTACATCGATCCAATTATCTCTAATGGATAATGGATGGATTCCCAATGCTCTAATAAAGTATTAGCAAAATTTAGTGAATTGATAAGCAATTGTTTAAAAGCAATAAGTAGGTAATCGATACTAATTTGAACCGTTTAAATAATATAATATACTTATAGAAAAGTAAAGTTGTGCTGAAATTTTCAACAGGCTGCCAAAAGTTTTTATGCTCACTAATTCTAACTTCGCTGAGAGATAAATTATTGCTTTTGAAATTGGATAAATCATACAAGAATACAAAGAAACATTCATTTTTATTTAATCAAAAACAATATCAGGTGATATAGGTACTTATGTATTATAGTAGTAATTTATATTATTTAAAGTGAAAACTTGTTTAGCGGCGTTGTCAGTTGTATAATTTTTTGTTTTGGGATGGGTAAAAAGTTTTAAACTCGCGACAGAATTAGGGGCGAGATTTTTAGTATCTAACAAACAACTAATTAAAACTAGTAGAAATGAAAAATAGCAGTCTTGAATTCATATTTATATTAGTTCAAAGGGCTGTATCTTTCTAACTTGGAATTGTGACCTTTATTTATTTTGTTCTTAGGGTTACTTAAACCGTAGAATTATATCACGTTCTGGTCTCGCCGTATGTAAGCCAGATCTCAATATTACAGTTCGGTTTTTTTAATTTTATTCTTTGGGTTACTTAAACCGTAGAATTAAATCATGTTCTGGTCTCCCCGTATGTAAGCCAGATCTCAATAATACAGTTCGGTTTTTTTGAATTTTGTTCCATGGGAATATTCAAGAATGCACAACGTTAATTTTCAAGTTTTCACTTCTGCCGGCACTTTCCCAGTGCAACACGTTCTTTACGTGTTTTCGTGATTTGAGGATTGGTCTCATAGTAAACGTTCATAAAGATGAGCGAGCTTATTCGTATTCTGAAGATTTGGCAACATTTTTTTTTGTAGGGAGAGGAGTCTCAATCCCAAAAATGCATTTCAACATTATAAATTTTTCTAAGATATATACGTATCTCATCATATCCTTCTCAGATCAATATTGTCAATTACGTTTTTACGTTTAAACGTCTAATGCAAAATATTGTAATGTACGCGTGATAAAAGATTGCATTACCTATGGAATGTAATAACATTCACGAAACATCTTTCTGAATATATTTGTGGATTTAGTAAATTGCCAATCGATATCATAGAATATTACTAATTCAAAAATGATCGAATGATCGAATCATTGTATGTATCTCTTGTACAAGGTCGTCGACACACAAAACGCGTAAAAAAAGGTAATAAATATCACAATCTTTCACTTAGGTATATCAAGAAAGGGGAGATGATGCCATATAAATTACAAAGTATAACTAAAATATTAAATCTCATAATCAAATTGTGTGTCACGTAATATGGATCAGTAAAAGAAGGGTACACTCGCATAATTTAATTTATATACAGGTATTTGCTTATTCTACTTATTTCAGAATTTACGGATATGTAATTTAAATTGTAAAATCACAACTCTCATTTCATATCAATTTATATAAATAATTTTAATTTTAGACGACGTTACTTGTTAACATTTACTATTTAATACTTGATTTATAAAAAAATGTTCAGAAATGTATTTTGGTACTTCCGCTGTATGAATGAACTCCGTTTAACGGTTGGAATCATCTTCGATGGAGTATAAATTGAATACAAGTAGTATGTAGCATTCGTAAATCTGTGACGTGTGCGGTTAATCGGTTTAGCAGAACTGCGGGAGCAGTGCGCGCAGTGGACGGGACGCGAGTTGCCACCGCTTACCACATTCGCTCGACCCAGCCGCGAAACACCACATGTTTAACTTTCACGTTAGTTTTAAACGGGTCATGTTTAGGAAAGGATAGTTCGCGAGGCGATGGGTCGGTAACGTAATGTCGGGGCAAGAAGGAGATAGTAGCGGATCAGTGGAGGCTGCGGCGACGCCATCGCAAGATCTCCACAGAGAGAAGCCTGCGAGCACAGTTGTTCGAGTGTTGACAGTGCTCGCCTATCTCCTGTCAGTATCTTTAGCGGCAATTCTCCTCTCAATTTACTACATCTGCGTATGGAAGTCACCCGATCTTAAACAGTTAAATGAGAATGATATGCTCAGTGCAAGACGTGGCGACCACTACGATTACGATCCTGGTTCACAAGACAGTACTCCGTACAACTATTTAGGTAAATAAAATATGGTCTTTTTTAATAATCTTGTTATCTAAGTACTTATAGGATATTATTTCTTTAACTATAGTAATATGAACTAAATGTATTAACTTTTATTGGATGAAACCGATTGGAATGAAGCCTTATCAAATGTCTACAAGAAGGTAACATGTGTTAAGGTTCAATATGTATAAATTATATTTTATTATATGTTTTTATAATTTGTTGGAATTTATGTAAACATTCCTCTAAAAATGTGTTTCTTATAACTATTCAATAGTTTGCTGCAATTATAAGTTATGAGCAATTCAATACAAAAAAACCGATAGAAAAATCGTTGCGATTTTCCTGCATTTGAAGGTTTTCTTATTTTTAAAAACACTTATTAATTATTATAACACATTAAATCTAAATCTAAAGATCTGTTATAGATTTTACACAAATGTTTAATTTGTTTCATATGTATTTAAGTACTATAATATAATAAAAAATAATAACTGTGTATGTGGCATCGTGTATGTGTCATATGAAGGTAATAATTATAACAAATATTAACGATTTAACAAAAATAATATCTCGTCATCATTCATCAATCATCTCGATAAACGACTAAGTATAAAAAACCTACTATTTTTTCTGTATTTTTTAAAGCTTTCATTTAGATTGGAAGATAGCACAAAAATTATGACCTCCATCATAACGCGGCATACGTATGTAAATGCAGAAAATATATATTAATTAGTTAATTACTAGCTGACCCGGCGAATTTCGCACCCCATAACAGTCAATAATTAGCTAAACTATTGAAAAACAATATATGTCAATCCTTTTATGTAACTAACATTATTCTATATTTTTTTAAAATCCAAAATGCACCATTATCCGAATATTGTGGATATATTTTGTCGATTTGAAACCTTTAATTAGTACGTTGTTTTTTTAGAGAGGAGAATTTACCGTATCGACATTAAATGTGTGACAGTTACGAAACTCATCAACATTTTACCATAGAAAATGTATTTTCTTTTATTTTATTTTTTCGTCAATTTTCCAATGTTTTTTAATAGTTCTTCTATTCGGGACGGAGACAAATACAACAAATCAAAAACCATGAAAATCGGTCCAGCTGTTCTCGAGTTATTAAATAAATCAATCTTAATTATATCTTAAAGAATTTGAGCAGCAGAAAAAAAATATAAGTCTGGAATTCCATATTTTTCTGCCCCAAACATAGATAGTCCCACCAGTCTGCCAGACGGACTTTGAAATTTTTTCATTGATCGAAATTGAATTGAAATTTTTTCATTAAGATAAATTTTAGTTGGGTACACAGTTCTCGTTTTAATCTTTGCTTGGTATGTTTTGTTTCTCGTCTTATTACATTATTAATTGTTTTGATTTTTAACTAATTTTGAGCACTTGCAACGCGTTGACGCTTCGCTGAGTTCCCGAAGCTCCCGAAAGATTGCCGATTTTTGATGCGGATTTTTCTGTGTAGAAGCAAATGGGATCAAGTTGAGATTGTTTTATTAGTTTAACATTGTATATGTGTGTCTGTCGGTGACATCGTTATATCCCAATAAATGATCCTATTTTGGTGCTGTTGTTTATACTCGATATTTCTGGTGATCTAGTTGTTTTTTACCTATAACTTATGAAGAGGTGAAAGCTATCTGTTGAATGGGTGCAGAAAATTGGAGATAGAGGGTGAGTAAAGAGGTACAGCTGAGAGGTGCTATATACCACCTACTATTAACTAATTATTAGTCCTATTAATAACTGTCATTTTTAATATACCTACTACTCTATATGTAAACGTTAAATGCATGTTTGGATACAATTTATTAAGTAATTCTTTTTTCTCGATGTCAAGGTGTGGTACATATTTGTTTTAGTCTATACGAGTAGGGTTTCGTGTAAGCTAATTGACAACCCAATTGTGTTCAACATTAATTACTTTATTTGTTCTAAACACCTTAGCGTGCTTGTTTACGATACATACTTAAGTAATCTACTATTGATTTTGTTAGAATGTTAACATGATGTCCCGTATTAGCAAATTGGATTAAACAATCTATACTAAAAGCCCAATATGATCAAGTTACTGACTTACTTGATAATAATAGATTAGGTTCATTTAATAGTGTTTGTGCTATTTGGTTTTCCACTATTACTATCGAATTATTTTTATACTAACTAATATTATAAATGTGAAAATAACTCTGACCGTCTGTTACTCAATCACGCTTAAACCACTGAACCGATTTTGATAAAATTTCGTACAGCGATAGACTGAGCTTAGGAAAAGATAGATTATGTTTTATCAGGAAAAAAGTGATCTAGCGGCTTAACGAACTATAGTGCTAAAGACCCTCCGAAATACGACAGTAACTCTACGCTTACACGCCTAAACCACTATACCGATTTTGATGAAATTTAGTACAGAGATAAACTAGAGCCTGGGAAAAGACATACTACGGTATATCGCAAAAAGTGATATAATGATATAGTTGCTTGCGCTACGCTTGGGAACTTGGAAAGTCGTATTCAATTTCGTGCATAGTTTTTGCGTGATGTGACGGTTACAAATCTTAAATAAAAAAGTAAATTCTTTATTAGTATTAGTATAATTAACACCACCAAATTAACATTTATTTTGAACAAACAACAATTTAGTATAGAGATGGAAGGTGAATCTTAGATGATTCCGGTTATCGTCGAAAGGTTTGGTGATGAGGTGATTTAGTAGTTTTGTGTTGATTTAGATTTACCTCTTGTGTGATTTAGTTCCCCTTTAAGAATTCTTGATTCCGGTGCCATATATGCCCATCTTTATATTCTCGATGAAGCGTTGTGTTTAGGTTTGTATTCTTTGTGCCTGCATCGGCTGCTAGAAAGGGAGATAAACTCCATGACAAATTATCTGACTAACCTGATGATGTTGCTTGTGTCTCGTACTTTGTGATTTGCTACTTTATATATCCTGGCGTCTGGTTGATATCGTGTTAAATATCGTATATAGTACCTATATAACGCAGACCACTAACGATTTTTATTTAATAATAATAATTGGAGTTAAATGTCGTATATAGGTAGGTATGTAACGGATATCACTAAACGATTTTTCTTTAATAATAATAATTGGAATGGAAGAAGGTGTTGTGTCAGCTTTGACAGCCTTGTGATATAGTTTTATTTTTAAATTGATATTAAAATATCGCTATGTCTATCACATTTTTTTAATAACTTATATAACTGAAAGTACAGTTATTATCCTTTGACATTAAATATTGTTAATATCATAATGTAATTTAAGAGAAGAACCTACTAGACCAATGCCGAAGCCTTTAAAAATGGTAAAAAGTAAAATAAAATTATAGTAGGATGAAACCCATTGGAAAAGGAAGAGAATATAAAAGGAAAAATAATTTATTGGCGATCTGAGGTCATTTACTATGTTTTTATGTAATGTATACTTTTTTTATATTATCATAAGTTTTCACCAAATTTCGCAAAAAAATTTTTTTTTGTAGAAGATAAAATTAAAAAACCAAAAACTTGGTTATTTGAATTTTTTACATAAATTTTAAGGTTATGTGAAAAAAGTGTAAATACGAAAATTGTAGATCTTATTATTACCTACAACTTTACCATAAAATTTTTTTTCATAGGACTTGTAGTTTTGCCGGCGCAATAAACGTTATTAAGCTATTTACTTTCAAGTATTACGATTCTCGACCTTGATCTACTAATAAGAATAGAGCTACTTCTCAAAAAAATATTATCTCAGCTTAACGAATAGGTAACCGTAACAAGTCTAACTGTAAGCGGATTAAATAGATGTCAAATTTATGAATGGCAGACGCAAGAAAAATTGCTAACATTTACAATATCGTAGTTAGTTGCGAATTTATTGATCATTTAAGATACAGAGATTGGCGTCGCGCGCCGCACGTGGGCCATGACGCCGCGCCGCCGCCGAAGCGCCGGGAACGACTCGCCGCGCCTTCGCTGTCGCCGCTGCCTTTCTGCATTGCTTGTCACAATTCCGCTAAATTAACTTCGTTTGTGAACCAATTGTTACATTCGACGTCGCTTGACATAAATAACACCTGCCAACCAAAACATCTGTCAGCCCGCTCGTTAACGTGCGTTCTTTATGAGTATGTGTGCCGTTACTTAGTGAGTACTTACGTGATTTATTTGAACGTCTCACATTTAACTTGTTTATTTAAAATCTCGAGTCATATAAAAACAAAGCGTATACTTGTGAAAGAGGGCTCATGACAAACGAATCGCGTCCGTACGACTACGTCAGTAACTGGAATAGATTCAAATATTACGAAGCGTGAAATTAAAGGATAAACAAATGAAGTCCGAGCCGAGCGCCATAATAATGAAACAGCAGTCGGCATTAGGAGGTGTCAAGCTGCAGACACGGGCGGCGTGACCCGACAGAACTGGGACATATCGATAAGCTTGTCCTACTTACCCGGTTTCGTAGCGGCACCGGTGCCGCGGTGCACTTTGGGCGAAAGCGTTGCAGGAGATGTCGGGCAAGTCGTACACGTCGGGCAGCATGCGGTCGTGTGCGGGCTCCGTGCGGCTCGGGACGGCGTCCGGGCACGAGGTGGTGCTGGACGCGCTGTACGAGCGGAAGCGTGACAAGAAAAGTGTGCGTGTGCTCACCGTCATCATATACGTATTCAGCGTATCATTGGCTGCCATCATGCTCTCACTCTACTACGTGTTCTTCTGGGAGCCTAAGGACGCGCAATACGCGCAGCGCAAGGTGTCAAACACTGTCATGCCGCAAATCAGCACCACACCAATGCCCACTTGCTTAATGCCCCACACTGGTAGGTTACACAACCAACACGCTTGCCTTTTGGTTTCCACTATCAACTTTATACTACAATACTACTTTATAGAAATGTGTTTATTTATATAACCAGCAGTTTACTCGTACCTACATGCAATATCTAAAACTCACAAACTTAGAATTAGACAAAACATTGTAAACTCCGTAGCTACTAGTAGTTTATTATTTTCCTAATCCTCTCAAAACTTTTGCACTGGTCCCATTTTCCTAAAGTAAATGTTTTACCTCTAAAGTTCGATGTAGTAGAAAGAAACTGCCGCATTGTAAATATTTTTTTTCTACTAGCTTGAATAAAAATTAGCATTATGTAGTCGATTTTAATTTCGACAAGGAACTACCTCGTTGCGTTTAGGTGCTTCACAAGGTAGCTTAACAAGGTAGGTAAGTCTTTATCACTACATAGTATAAAACAATGTCGCTTCCCGTCTTGTCTGTTCCTATGTATGCTTAGATCTTCAAAAGTACGCAACGGATTTTTCGCTCACAGTACATTTTCTCAAAAATCCGTGAATGCAGTTCAAAATATCTCAAAAAATAATGGAACGTCTCCTAGGAACGTTTTCCTATAACTATAACGGTTAAGGTACCTGCCCTTACTGACCCGTCTCAAAAATCCATCCTGTATAATAACTACTTACCTATTATTGAAGTGGAAACTTCTTTATCGGCGTTGTGCAGTTGTGAACATTTTTTTGGGGTGGGTAAAAAATGTTAATCTCGCGTCAGGAAAATTCGCAGGCATCAGATTTTAATAATTAAAACTTGTAGAAATGAAAAATCGTTGTCTTGCATTCATATTTATATTCAATTGGCAAGTTCATTGGCAGTTTGAGGAGTAATTTCATGGAGTTAATATTGTCTATCATAGTTTAGTGGTCATTTATTAAATGATTTGTTGTTACGTTGAATGTAGGCGTGAGATTCGCGGCAGTATGACGAGTAATTTCGTGTAGTTAATATTGACTATCATAGATTATGTACCTATATAATTAAATGATTTGTTGGAACGTGGAGCAGTGTAGCCGTAAGATTCTCGGCAGTTTGACTAGTAGATTTTTGAATTTTGTTCTTTGGGTTACTCAAACCGTAGAATTATATTTTCTTTCCAAAGTCCCGTGACACGTTCTGGTCTCGCCGTCTGTAAGCCAGATCTCAATAATACTTATGGCATAATTATGTATTTACAAAAAAAGTAATCACTAGGGTACGGATCAAATAATATCTATGTGACAAAAACACAGCGCGATGGCGAACTGGCATGCAAAAACCGGGTATTATCAGAAAACCCAATTTTTAATAAAAACAAAATCAAACAAATCAACATAAACATAAAGAGATCAACAATGGAATATGTTATATTTTATAATTGGTAAAGAAAATCTTAAGCTTAATAAAATATCTTAAATGAGAAAGACACAGCTGATCCATCATATTAGCACGGCCTACCTAAACCTGTTATTACGCAGGAACCATCAGTGGTCATACTAATTATATCTTTAACCAATTATCAAAATGACGTAATTTAGTTTATAAGATATCCAAGTAATTTTGAGTTGTTAAACTCAACATGATTTTGAGAATGAGAATTATCTTGGTTATTTTATGTTTATACGTGGGACACTCAAACAGTTTTGAGAAACTAAATAACTAACTTCTATGCATAAAATATTTTAATTAAATCTTTTCAAAGACCTCTCCACTACCCTCTACAAAAAGTTTCATGCGTCTGAACCAATTTTCGAAGCATTTTTTCCAGTCCGCCGCAGTCACCTCTTCCACGGCCTTCCCGAACGCTGCTAACTCGTCTTTCAGCGTTGAAAACTGCATCCCTTTCAGCAGATTTAGGGAATAAAAAGAAATTTAGGAAATAAAAAAAGAAAAAGGTGTGTGTGCGATTCACACACGATAGAAGTGAAACTTCAGTAAATCGACAAAAGAATGAGATGAATATATATAATAATATAAAATAGTATGTATATTTCTATCTCATTCTTTCCTACACATTTTTGTATTTGTGTCTCTTACCTGTCGTTTTGTATATTTCTGTCTCATTCTTTCCTACACATTTTTGTATTTGTGTCTCTTACCTGTCGTTTTTTCCGTTGCATCCGGTTTGTAATCACAACGATTCTAAAGAAGTTTCACTTCAAAAGAAGTCATACGGTGCCATATCAGCACAGTAAGGAGCGTGACGCCAGACTCTTACTAGTGTGTGCCCAGGAAGTCCCTCGTTTTAAGCGCTGAGTGCGCGGGCGCGCTGTAATAGTGCAACAGTATCCCGCGGAGCTTGGTGTTTGATCGCTTCTTGCTCATTGTTGACAAAACTTCTGGCAGGCATTTTGTGGTATAATTCCATGAATGTGTGTTCCGTGGTATTGAAACCATATACCACGTCAACGTGAAGAACCTAGCGATCAAAATTTTCCCTGGGCTACTCGATTGCTTTAATTTCGTAGACGTCGGTTGTTTTTGAAACAACCAAACTATCGACTGACGCTTTGTTTATGGATCGTAATGATAAATGCAGGATTCGTCATCTTTCACAATGTAAACGCGCCGAGACGAGCCTGCTTCAATTATTTTAATCAATCACGGCACCACTCCACACGAGCCTGCTTCTGAGCTTGGGTGAGGTTGTGAGGTAGCACGCACGAACCTATCCTCCTCACGCGAAAGTGCTCGTGTAGAATCTTATGAACTCTTCCCGAACCAATCTGCTGAATATTAGTATGTAAATCCGAGTTCCGTCTTCGTATGTAAATGATGAAAAATTTGGTTTTCTGAAACAACTCGGTTTTTGCCTGCCCTATTGTATAAATATTGACGCCTGGAAAAATGTGCCAAAAGAGTGTAGGAAATAAAAAAATGAAAAATTTATAAACAAGCAAAGATGAAAAAAAGGCATTTCATTTTTAGCCAATATTTCAAAGACTATTAATATTTAAAAAAATTCAAAAAAGATTCTTAAAGAAGAGAATTCCAATAATAAACTCCCTATTCCCGGAACTCTTTCTCCATTATTTGTAGACATTTTTAGGTTTCGCGCATGGCTTCAAAAGCGAGTGCGACCCAATGATTTTTTTTTAAGGTATTGAATTTTTTTTTATTTGAAAAAATTATGGTATATTCTAAACACTTAAAAATGTATTCCATTATTTTAAAAATTTATTCCATTTTTTTATTGGAAATTTACAACTTGTCGACTAGACTAGTTACCGACACCTCGAGAACGTAGTTCAGCAACGTTAAGGAATTACGTCACAAAGTTTTTGCTAATGCTATAGTAGTATCTATCACCTGCCTTTTATATAGAATTAATATGGTTAAATTTACTGATAATAATAAAATATTATTGAAAAAAAAATCGTGATGGATATTTAAGAAATTAATAAGTAAAGAGATTCTAAAAGGCAGGTGCGAGTATAAATTTTAAACCAGCCTTGCTTTGTTACAAACGAATATGCTACGACACCTCATATACTTTTTTACTATTTCCTAGTACTTATATTAAACCTAGCATCAGTTAAATACTTGTTAATTTATTATTAATCAATCTAACAGTTACTTCATAACTAACAAAATACATAAGCAACAGACTTTGGAGGCCATAAAACGTAATATTTTATAACTGCGTTAAAACGGAAAGTGTTTAAATTGTATCTAACAAGATTTAATAGCTCTACAGTCCACGTAAAGTTTACGATGCGGATGTATGAAGTATAAGTATGTATGAAGTATATATACTACGCTGCAAATAACAAACATGGAAGAACCTATATGGGTTACTATTGGTCTTTCATGTAGGTACTTATAACGTATTCAATTTATTTATAAATAGTCGGTTCTAGGTAAACATCATCGAAAATCCCCACTAACATTTCAGAAATCTATTTATTTATCAACTAAGAAAAAACATTTTTTGGCCCTTGAGATTGAGCCCTTGAAATCGAGTCAATAGTTTTCGAGTCTTTTCACAACAAACATCAAATCTTCCCTCTTTATATATATAGTGTCGATGTAGATACCTAAATTGTATAATTACATTAGAAGTCGATTATTTATCTCCATTATTTATAATTTTAATTTAACGTTGAAAATGGGTCTGCGAGACATTTTTAGGTTTCGCGCATGTCGTCAAAAGCGAGTACACACATTGATGAATTTTTTTTTAAGGTATTAAATTTTTAGGTAACTAATTTGAAAAATTAGGTACCCAAATTGTATAATGACATTAGAAGTCGATGGTAAATATTTTAAAGGAAAGTTTTATCAACTGATTTCCAAAAATCTAAAATAAGAAGGTAATCAATTACTTAGATTGTATTTTTTTTAATGTTGTTTTGTGTAAAATGAAAATGATTGGAAGAACCATTAGTAAAAAAATTAAGATCTGTCAAAACTGTTTTACACGTGTATCTCTTCAATAAATTAGTTAAATAACATAATTTTCAATAAAAAGCAAGAAATAAAACATATTAACAAAAAAATTAACCAACTTCAAAGTTCGAAATATGCACTAAACCGAAAAAAATATTTACGTTTGTAACGTTTTAATGAGGGGGGCTTCGATGCGATGCTGGTGATGATGGGGCAGTCTCGATGAGATGGCAACGATGACCGAGTAGACGCTGAAGCGCTGTCGTCAGCAGTGCGGTGGGAGCCCTTAGACTGGTGCAATAGTCAGTGTTCGCGGGTGTCTCCTTACAGAGAGCAGACGCTGAAGCGCTGACTATCAAAGGGTCGTCGGAGTTCTAGTACAGTGGTTTGGACAGTGTTCGCGGGTGTCTCCTTACAGAGAGCAGACGCTGAAGCGCTGTCAATCGCTGGATTAGAACCGGCTGAACTGAACATGGATTGCTGGTAAAGGCCGCCGCTACACGATTTGAAAATAAAAAGGGCTTGCGTGATACAATTGACTGGTGGCGCCATCTAGTTTAATTTTGTTGAACTAGGTCTTGTTACAGTCTCCCCCTCAGTTTCCAAAGGCGTCTCGACAAGGAAACTGAATTTGTTTAGTTGAATAAAATTTTCATATTTCTTACTTAATCTTACGGGGACGCCCCCTTTTCCGTAAGGGTTGAACAGGAGTTGGTAAATCTTCCTTGGTTCCAGTATAGGGTTTCAGGGCCGAAGTGTGATACGTTCCAATACAAGTGTGAGGATCTCCAACATTTGCAAGTTTGTAAGATGCCGGACCATTTTTCGCTACTATCAAGTATGGGCCATCCCGTTTCGGAGTGAATTTCGAACTGTAGCCTTTAGAAGCTCGGCTAATGGGGTGTATGTCGGCTAGGACCAAATCCCCTGCCGTATAAGGTGGGCTTTCCCGCCTCCGTTTATCAAAATATTGTTTTCGATCTTCTTCTCTTAACTCTTGAACCTCTCTGGCCTTTTTCATGGTGTCCGCCAAACTTATCAATTTCGGCGTAATTTCCGCAATAAAGTTTTCAGACTCAATTATGTGGCGGAAATCATGCCGTACATCGTCTGTTGTCCTTAATTCCCTTCCAAATGTGAGATAAGCAGGAGTGTTTCCTGTTGAAGAGCAAATTGCTGTATTCATTGCAAAGCGAATACTGGGTAATTTCTCTGGCCAATTACAGTGGTCTCCCTCAACTAGTATTCCGAGCTGAGTTTTGAGATCTCGGTTACGCCTTTCTACAGGATTGGCTTGCGGGTGATATATTGGGGTATAGGTATGCTTGATTCCCAGACAGAAGCATAATTTTTGCATAACTGAGCTAATAAATTGGGTTCCATTGTCACTTGTCAAACGTCTTGGTACCCCATAACGCAGGATTATCTCATTGAACAATACGTCGGCGCACGCCTCTGCGGTAGCTTTTTGTAGGGCAAATAATTCGACCCAGCGAGTGGCGTTGTCTTGTACTATCAAGATCCATACTTTTCCATCGGGAGACACAGGTAGGGGTCCAAATAAGTCGATTGATATAGCCTCAAATCTCTTATATATTGCTGTTGTTTGCAATAATCCTGCGGGTTTTAGATTGGTAGACTTATAGCGTTGACAGGCCAAGCAATTTTGTACATAAGCGTCGATATACTTGCGCATACCTTTCCAGAAGTATCTTCTTGAAATGCGAGCATAAGTCTTCTCTGCGCCATAATGCCCTGCCGTAGGATCATCGTGGTACATGGTAAGTATATTTGACCACTCATGCTCAGGTGCAACCAATTGTGCATCATCAGTGTCTGAATCAGGAGCTAGGCGATAAAGCAGACCATTGTTAAGGAAGTATCCTTTGTTGCTCCAATAAGTAGCGTCTTCTCCATCTTTCTCCAGAGCTTCTATAATACGAGTGATAAAAGGATCCTTCAACTGTTCTGCACGTATCTCACCTTGGCTGCGTGTTGGTGTATCGACGATGACTGTGCAAATGCCACACTCGGATCTGTTATCCTCAGTGCAAAGGGGTCGCGACAGCGTATCCGCTACGACATTGGTACGCCCAGGCTTATACTGTATATTGATGTTGTACGCCTGAAGTTGTAGCGCCCATCTAGCTAATTTACCCGTCGGCGACTTCAAAGACATAAGCCATTTCAAAGCTTGGTGATCAGTCACAATGGTAACTGGAGCTCCTTCTATGTACCCTCTGAATTTGTGTATAGCCCAAACTACTGACAGTGCCTCGCGCTCAGTAGTGGAATAATTTCTTTCCGTCGACGTCAGAAGACGACTAGCATATTCCACCGGGTGTTCATCCTCACCCTCCCCCTGGATCAGAACAGCTCCCAAGGCATAGCTGCTTGCGTCAGTTTTAATAGTGAAGGGCTTGGTCTCATCGGCTTGTCTTAGTATTGGGGCAGTAGTGAGGCGACGTTTTAGCTCGTCGTAGGCGTTTTGTTGCTCTGATTGCCAGGTCCACACAGCCCCCTTCTTTGTGAGTTTTGTTAAAGGCTCCGATATAGCTGAGAAATTTTCAATGAATCTGCGATACCAGGAACAAGTCTGTAGAAAAGTGACTAAATGTCGCAGGTTGCTTGGTACTGGCAGATCCGCAATTGCTGCTGTTTTTTCGGGGTCTACTTTTAGTCCATTAGGTGTGATGTAATGGCCTAAATATTTAATGGTTGAACAACAAAACCTACATTTTTTCAGGTTAGCCGTTAGATTAAATTCTCGCAGTTTGGTGAAAGTCTTCGATAGGTCTGCGAGATGAGAATCAAACGTCGTGGAGAAAATAATCAAATCATCTAAATATGCAAGCATTTTTACGTCAGCTAGAGTTACCCGAAATCTGTCAATCAACCTTTGGAAGGTTGCTGGCGCATTCCGTAATCCGAACGGCATGCGGTTAAAAACATATATTCCAAACGGAGTGATGAATCCTGTTTTATCTATGTCTTCTTCATTGACTGGGATTTGCCAATATCCTGCTTTAAGGTCAAGGCTAGACATAAATGATGTTGGCTTAGCTTCATGTAGCAAATCATCAATTCTCGGTATAGGGTAAGAATCGGGTACTGTAATAGAGTTAAGGCGACGATAATCGATACAAACTCTCATTTCTCCATTCTTTTTGGGTACAAGTACTACAGGTGCAGCCCAAGGGGTTACACGAGGCTCGATTATTCCGTCTTGTAACATTTTCTGGATTTCATTCCGTAGGATTTCACGACGTGGCGGGGGTAAACGGTAAGGCGGAACGGAAATAGGGCCCTTATCGCCTGTATCAATGTTATGTTTAACATGTTTTGCTGGCTGACTATTTGGTGTGAACACGTCTTCGAAATTGGAAAGCAACACTTTTAATTGATTTTGTCTCTCAGGGGTTAATTCTTCAATAGAAAGTAGTTCAACATCTATTATATTGATACCAATGTCTGTGGTAACCGGAAACAAAGTTTGTGCATGAGGTGACAATTCCACGTCTATCTCTTGAACACTCATTTGTGCATCCCGGAACATATAATTCAATCTCGGCGAGTAACCATCAAAGAGCGTTTTGACACGTTTAGGGGTATTGAGTGCTATTTCTTTAAGCTCATATTTTATTTTAGGCTCGACTCTTTCCTCGGGAAGGCTGGCATCGTCCTCTATTCCAGGGATAGATACACTATCAGGATCAGAGTACATGCTGACATTAGTAAGCTTACTGGGGATGGGCGCACATGCTGTATGTAACATAGAGACTTGCTGACTGTGCAATTGAAGTGGTGTATTAGGTTCTTCCTTAAATTTAACATAATCCTCAGTGTAGAGTTCGTAAACATCGTCCGGGTTATCCATGAAGTGCCACGTAAATTGCGGTAGGTTTAAAACCATCATGGCTTTCGTAATAAACCCTACCCCTAGCAGTGTTTTATTTTTCCTTGATTCTGGTAGTATCATGAAACTGGTTGGAAAAACTCTTCCATTAATTTCAACATTAACTCGAACTGTGAGAACAGAGCATCTTTTAGTGATACCATCGGCTAAGGTCAGGTCCACTTGTTCTTTTATAAAGCTATAACCTTGTTCTAACAAACGACGATATAATGTATACGAAGCAATATTTGTCTTAGCGCAGGTATCGACGTACGGGTAACCTTTGATGCCTCCAATTGTGGCCGGTATGACAGGGCGAGGTCTCGTCTCAGCACGAATGCTTACTGAACAAAATCCAACTTCTTCAGATTTTATGGGCTTCATCGACTTTCGAGCGCACGTAGGACAGTTAGTGCGAACTACGTTTGGAGCACCGCAACCGTAGCAAGAGAATTTCGGTTGTGATGGTGATGGAGCTTGAGTCTGGGCTTGGCGCATCGTTGAAGAGTAACTGGTGTTGGTTTTTATTGTATGAAACTTCTTCCTCTTCCGACACTGTTCAAACACGTGACCAGGGTTCTTGCAAAAAGAACATTTGGGCTTTAGTGCGCGTGATAGTGATAGTGTGGAATCTCGAGTTGAGTAGTCTGATTTTCTTTCAACAAGAATTTGTTCAATGTCTTTTGCCAATTTTAAAAGGTGGTGATATGTGGTAAATGACATTCGGGGTGCTTTATCTCTGATGTCTAAACGTAGTAGGTGATATATCATATCGAGTTGTTGCGATTCTGGATGTTTGGGCTCAGGTAGCAACGAGAATAGCATCCTCTTCTTGGTAATAAAATCTTCAGTTGCTTCAGAGACACCTTGAGGAATACTTGTTATCTCTTGGTACAGAAGGTGAGGCAACTTTAATGGCGCAAACTTCTCTCGTAACCGAGATTCAAACTCTTCTATGGTTTGTATTTCATCCTTAACTCCTTGCCACCATATTCCAGCATCGTTATGCAATACCAGAGGTAGACCTTGGATGAAGTCGCTATCAGGGATGTTTTCTAAGTTTTTGAAAAGCCGTAATGCAGAGAGAAAAGTTTCCACTGTTTCAGTTTCCTTTTCACCATTGAAAAAACACTTGCACCTTGTCATATTTCCGTTTTTATTTTCCGTTAGCGCGGCGATAAGACTTTGTTGTTGACGTTGATGTTGATCTAGGAACTTTTGAAATTGTTCCGCAGTCAGTGCCATATTTGATCTCGTTCCTTGGGTCTTTCTTCGCAATGTAGATTTACGTCCAGACCTTGTTATGTAAAATCTCGGTCCTGGGGTACTTGGTCTGCATGTGTTGGTCGCCAGTGTAAATAAGGAAGTTGTCTGATGTGATGTCGATGATGGTGATGGGCGGAATCCTGGCCCCACGTTGGGCGCCAATGTAACGTTTTAATGAGGGGGGCTTCGATGCGATGCTGGTGATGATGGGGCAGTCTCGATGAGATGGCAACGATGACCGAGTAGACGCTGAAGCGCTGTCGTCAGCAGTGCGGTGGGAGCCCTTAGACTGGTGCAATAGTCAGTGTTCGCGGGTGTCTCCTTACAGAGAGCAGACGCTGAAGCGCTGACTATCAAAGGGTCGTCGGAGTTCTAGTACAGTGGTTTGGACAGTGTTCGCGGGTGTCTCCTTACAGAGAGCAGACGCTGAAGCGCTGTCAATCGCTGGATTAGAACCGGCTGAACTGAACATGGATTGCTGGTAAAGGCCGCCGCTACACGATTTGAAAATAAAAAGGGCTTGCGTGATACAATTGACTGGTGGCGCCATCTAGTTTAATTTTGTTGAACTAGGTCTTGTTACACGTTTTATTTATTTTTGTTTGAAGAATACACTCTATGGTATATGGGCCACGCACTTGAGTCTTAACTCCTATAATATTTTACAGCATGCATACTTAGTGCATAGACTAACATTGGAATTTTCAGCTATAAAATACCGATTTAATACTGTGGATATTCTTTTTAGCTTCACAAATAAAAAAAAATCGACCAAGTGCGAATGTAGAACTCGCGCACCAAGGGTTCCGTACAAATTGAATTAAGGGACAAATTTTTCTTTGCCATAGCATAACGTTGTCCCCGTACGCATGCATAGGTCGCAATCAGTTTAACAACTGCAATAAAATATTTGTCATATATGTCGGTGCGTAAGTTAGGCTAAGGTTAAGGTTTGAACATCGAGCCTGTGCAGTGGAGGCGAGTGTTTCATTTAAATTAAAGATGTCTTTAAGCCTACACCTTGGTTACAAGTCCAAGGCATTGCTTAGGTTCCTGTCGTAATTTGTAAGAGATCATAATGTTAGATTATTTATTGACTCAGTAGCAATAAGTATATAGGTATGTTGCGTTTACCCAATAGTCCATTAAATAAAAACACTACAGGGGAGTTTTTCAATCCTCCTCTCTCCTCCTCCTTGTCATCATAAATATCCGAGTTATATATATGTCGGAGCATAGTAAAAGATTATCGATTAATCGAATCGTTATCGTAGTCTATGGCGTTGGAGTGGGGTAGTAGTCACTTCCGTTGTTTTGACAGTCTCTACCCTCGACCCTTTATATGCGATCGACAGTCTAACTGAAGTCTTAGTCGTGCGCGGTCTCTCAAGAAGTGAACATCATCTAAGTAGTGCTAGTAAGTCCTTACAATGTAATTGCCACGTGGTTAAGTAAACACAATGTTAGGTTAGGTTAGCCTTGTGTTAGATTCGGTTTATGTGCGTTTAACCTTGGGTTTAAACAGAGAGCCTAGCAGTGGAGGCGAGTGTCGTGATCACTTAAAGGAATTCCTTAAGCCTACACCTTGGTCACAAGTCCAAGACACTGCTTAGGTTTCTCTTGTAATTGTTAGAGATCATATTTTATAATTTATCGGTTCAGTAGAAGTATCTGCGTCGCGTTTACCCAATATTCCATTCAATACCATCACCCCCTTTTAGTGTTCCCCAATATTCCCCATCTTCCTCCTTCCATCTCCTTTCACATCGTTTTAAAATCCCCGACATATATTAATTTCAACTTGATACCTCCACGCATTTTTATGAAAAAGGGTCTTGACAGACAAATCCTATAAATTTTAGATGTGCTCTCTGCGTCGTATTTAAACTTAAGCTTTACGCTACCGGCTCTTGGAAATAAATTCAACGTTCAGAGACAAGTAGGCGAAACGTAACGGTTTCGTTTTGACCTATTAAAAAAATCTACTCCCTTGAATAAACAGTTCCATTACATATTGAAAATTAGGTTTTAAAAACGAAAATGAAGTTCCAAACAATAACTAACAGCCTGGACTGTTGTGTTAGTGTTTGGAATTTTTGGACTATATTAGATTCTGTTTAAAGTCTCTTTCTCGAGGCACTTGATATTATTATAGTTGGCAAAATCATACGAGCCACTTCACATACATTGTAAATAGCTTTATGTTTGACAGAAAAACTTTGAGAATGTGGCTAATTATTAGAAATGTCATTCCAGTACATCTATCGTAGATAACTATTCGTAGATACCTAGATAACTATTTTCATGTGGTAGAAATATTATTCGTGCCTAGTACTCGAAAAGCAAACAACTCGATGAAATCTGGGACGCTCCGTCCATCTGTGAAAAGGAGCTAGGAAGCTTTAAGGGAGCGACCACACTAATGTAGGCGACCCTAGACAGAATTCCTTTTTTTGCTCTTCACGTATAGGCGCTCATAGGAACCCCTTTTTTTTTGCTTTTCAAGTATAGGCGGTCATAAGTATTTGGCACACCGGCGCAGATGCTTGGCGCGTGTCTGGGTCAAATCAGTATTTATTAAATGTTTCACTTAAATGTAAACATCGATGAACTTTATTAACATGCTCATATATATCTTCATGCTAAAATGGTTCTGTGGAACACCACACGTTGAGTATTCGCGAGAGTTTACAGCAATCGTTCTAAATATAGCAGAGGCAGTTACAATAACCGGCACTCAGCTATTCACTGATCATGTTTATATGATACTAAAGATTCGCCCTGGCCTCGCTTCAAAGTCCATCATATAAATTAAAATACCTTGTAAATAACTTTGGAGCTTTCATGTAAAGGAAAGCTTTCAAGGAAAAATGTGAAGTTCCCGATTTTACTTAGGTATATGTAATTGGGTTAATTATGCTTTTATGGAAATGAATAAATGTACAATCATCATAATTTTTTAAACATAAATTACAGAAATAAAATACAGAATTTTCAAACTTTTAGGAACGAATTATACAATATATTATAAAAGTAATTGAACATTAATTTAAAAAGGTTTATTTAAATTAGGGTTCCGTATCTTAAAAGGAAAAAAAGGAACCATTATAAGATCACTTCGTTATCCGTCTTTCTGTTAAATCCCTTTTTCTCAGGATCAAGGATCAGGAGGTTAAAAAATAAGACTTCTAAGTCCACGCATTAAAAAGTTATGACCGTTAATGTGGTCACTCACAAAATTATAGGATACTTTCCGATGACTTAGAATCGTGAAATTTATTTTTATTTGCATGTAGCAAGCACAAGTAAAGGATAAAATTAAAAAACTATTTTTTTTTCTACATCACTAGAAAACTTTTTTGACCGTTACCCAAGACCCTTTTTCTCAAAAAAACCGTGAAGAACTGAAGTTGAAATTTATATCAAACATGCAAGTCTTCCAAATATGTGTCATATAATGAGAGAGAGGAATGATACCCATTAATGAACAGCAATACGTATACACGTGCAATTTAGACGGAGCTGAGCAGTGCCTGGGGCTTGAGAACCAGGAGCAGGTTTAAAGATCTCTTTCATAACACATATATCTAGGAATTTTTATGATGAGATGTAATATTGGATGAACAGTACAAGGGGGTAATGATACTAAATGGACTATTAGTTAAACGCATCGTAGACACCGCCACTGAACCGATAAATAATCAAGTATGATATCTTACAATTACGAGAGAAACCTAAGCAGTGCCCTGGACTTGCGACCAAGGTGTAGGCTTAAAAGGCCCTTTAACAGAATTCTAAGACTCGCCTGCACTGCTCAGGCTGCAGGCCATTTATACTGAAGTGATTACAAGTAGTTTTTCTATAGGGCATTTCACATATGCGGACATGAAAACGTCGATGTTTGGGATTTAATAATATTCGAATATGTTATACAATATACCTCCCCTCGCTACAGATACAAAATATTTTTACCGTTTCAACTCTGGTTAACGGGTTTAATTTTATGAAATTGAAGTTTAAAAACTTAAAAATATATTGATTCCAAGAAAGAATGAAATAACTTGTATTGCAAAAATGTATTTAAAAAGATTATTTGGTAAACTATAAAATTTATTAATTAATTAATTATTTTTTTTAATTTTAAGACTGGATAATAAGGTTTAAAGAAAGACACCTCGTCCACATACACAAATTTTCAAAGCCTTAACGTTCATCTGGGTTTAAATCTGTACTGAAGACATGTACGTAGGTGGTCCCCGAATGAACTGGCCTGATATAGTTATACGCGACATGTCGATACATGTTCTGTTGCATGGGATGGTTTATCGTATACTTTATATACAAACATGCATCAACATGAAAAGTGTAATCTCAGTTTAACAGTGATTTGAACAAGAAGAGGTGTGTTTTTTTTCAAATGTCGAAAACGGAATTTTGAAGTGTCACAAAGTTTTTTTTAAAGAAAGCTTATCACCGGCGCACTAAAAAAACATTAGATAGCATGTACAAGGAGTCTCTATCCTCCTACAGCACAGTAAAAAGAAGAATTGGGTGAAAGAGTCTCGCCTCGGGAGAGAAACCGTCGAAGACATCGGCCATGACTGTCGATTGGTGGAAGTGCTCACTCCTGAAACTATTGCTCTAGTTGAAGAGGAGGTTTTGAGTGCAATTTACAAATAAGAGAAATTGCAGCTAGACTTGGACTCCCTAAAAGTACCGTCCATAGAGCAATTTATGAGCACCTTCATATGGAAAAAGTCGGTGCAAGATGCGTTCCGAGAATTCTTTTCACTGT
Organism: Limenitis camilla; assembly: GCA_905147385.1. Taxonomy (NCBI): domain Eukaryota; kingdom Metazoa; phylum Arthropoda; class Insecta; order Lepidoptera; family Nymphalidae; genus Limenitis; species Limenitis camilla. The sequence goes on from LR990243.1 coordinate 5,265,744, forward strand.
GCAGAGACAGGAGAGAGTGCGTTGTGCTTCCGAGTTTTTATCTCTTTGTGAAGAAAACCCAAAGCGTGTAAGCGAGCGACTTAAGCGAGGTTACTGGTGATGAAAATATGGTATTGTATCCAGAAAGCAATCGCGAGATAATGGTATGGCGTTATAAGGGTGAAAAGCCACCCAGAAAGGTAAACTTGCAAAAATCCACCAAGAAAGTCATGCACACATTTTTTTGGGATCTTGAAGGTATTTTGATGATAGATTTTAAAGAACGCAATACAGTCGTAAACGGCGAATTAGTGGTGATTATATTGAAAAATAAAACAGGTTTCATTTAATTTTCTTTATTATTTCATAGTTAGGTCAATTCATTATGGGCCCACCAGAATATGTATAACAAATTCGAATGTTAGTAAAATCGCAAACAACAAAGTTTTTGTTGTTGTATCGTGTGAATTGAATTTAAAGCTATTTAGGAGAGTATCCTAGCAACGATTTTTAATGACATGACATGTTGTTCAATGACAACATGTAAAATATTTTTATCAACTTCAAAAAAGAAGGAGGTTCTATATTTGACAATATATATTTGTTATTGATGATTGATGATGATATATGTTCACCAACTTCAACATTATTTTAATATCATTATTTTATACTTTTTATAGCATTTTTCAGAGATTGTAGGCGGTAATTTTTTTTGTTAATAATGTTTTATCATGTTTACTTATATTCTTTTTGTAAATAATTATGTTAATTGAAACACGCATTACTAATGTCGAGAGTAAAAGCCCCACAATACTACTTTTGATTATATTTTGACCCACACACGAAAACCAAATAATAAATATCAAAACAAAATTTTATAGTGTTAGTTATTTAAATTGTACGGAACCCGCAATGCGCGAGTTCCACACTCACACTTGGAAGAATTATTTGAAAATAACACACATTATTATACATATATCTACTTGTTTGTAATAGTAAATTAGAAGCAAGTCTATTCAATATTTTGATTTATATAGGTCAGAATATAAAATACAGTCATATCCAAGAAGTATTCCTCTTACTCTTGATCTATATACTGAATGTGTTTATTTTAGTGTTCGTAAATCTCTGTTGAAGTTTCAGAGAAGTCAAGCTTTTTCTAAATATTTATAAGACCTCGTCTATATTTTCCTAAACGTGGTACAAGCATAAACGTTAGCATCTGCACTACATTTTCTGACGCATTAAACTATTCCATACGAACATTAAAACATACTTTCTTTATATATAACTTTTATTACACATGAAGACTAAACACAGCAAAGTCCTAAATGTTAAGATGTTCATGTCGGTGCATAAATCTATATTATTTTTATTTTAACTATATTTTAAATATATTTCAAATTTTAATAATTAAATAATTCTAAACTATAAATTATACAACGAAACTACAAATTTCTGGCAAAAAGAAGTTATAAGTTTTGTAATCTTATCAAAATTAAATGCATCAGTAAAATAAGAAATTAATAAAAGTAGATAGATAGATAGATAGATAGATAAGCACTTTATTGCACACCAAAAATATAGAAAAAAAATACAAAACATTAATACAATAAAATATACAAAGAGTATGCAAAGGCGGTCTTATTGCTATAATAGCAATCTCTAAACAGACAACCTTCGATGAAAGGAGCTGTCAAGTAAATATGGGATAGTGCAACAAAAACAAAAAAAAATATAAGACATATATAAATATAATTTAACATATAAAATACGATGGACAGAAAAACTATTGTATTATTGTTGACAAGATAAATAGTAGATTTTAAGAAGACTTTTGAATATATTAATGGATACGGAATTACGTATGTCGCGGGGAAGCATATTCCATAAGTTCGCAGCTTTCACAGTGAAAGACTTAAGGTAATAACTTTTGACTAGTATATGATATTGGTACAGTCAAGCGGTTGTCATTTCTCGATCGAAGCTAATGTTGGCATGTCATGTTATCTGAGCTTAGGAAAGAAAATCGTTCCTTTAAATATGATGGTGAGCGAGGATCATATATGAAGATTGCGCCAATTCCTAATGTTGAGCCACTTGAGTTTAGTACGGAACTCCGAAACGTGATTGAACTTACGCAATCCGAAAATAAATATTATGCACACAATTTGCAATCGTTCTACCTTGTTTAATTGTTCTTCAGTCAGGTCAGTGTAACAACAATCTGCATAGTAGGAGAGTCTGAGCTAAGGAGATTTTGATTTTAATAGGCAGAAAGTATTTCCAACGTTTTAGTGAACCTATTGTTGCAAATATTTTTTTGCTAACCTTACCCACCTGAACGTCCCACGAGAGAGTGGAATCAATAAAAAGCCCAAGATTTTTGACTGAAGAGCTTAGTGCAAGAGTAACATTGTTAAATTTTATAGGAGGTGATGTGTGGTAATTAATTTTGCACAATTGCTTAGGGCTTCCAATGATAATCACTTGAGACTTAGTAGGATTTACACAGAGCCCATGTGATTTTGACCAGCGGCAGATACTTTGTAGGTCTTGATTGAGTTTGTCAACAGCACAATCGATACTATGGGCAGCAGCAGTTACATAAATTTAAAGGATTTCATTTTTCAATTAGAATTTCATTTTTCATTTTTCATTTCATTATTTATTAATTTTACCACATTTTTTTCTATTTAGTCCTGTGCTTTAGCTAATAATGAATGGTTCTAATGCACTTCCAACATTGAACTGTTTCCTAACAAAACACTAAATCACTTGTCTAAAAGGCACACATGTTATTCGTAAGACCTAAGTTTATATATATATAAATATTAACTAAAGATAAACTATACCTAGACTAAAGTCAAACCAAAGACAAGCTTTCTTTTTTTTAAATCACAACTATATGACATATACCTAAAACAACTACAGAAAATAAATTACTAGTGTTTTTAGACGATTGTTCAAAATACAAATAGAAGAAAGAAAAAGCACCATACTAATACTATAAATTAATTGAATAAAATAATTACTTTATTAAACGCTAATGTTTTGTTCGCAGGAGGAAGCAATACCCCAGTGAATCAAACTGCCACTCCACCCACACTAGACAACTACACTAATGATATGAATATAAATGAAACCATCGTCGAAGGGACATTGTACTATAACGAAAACTCAACCCTATCAGCCACTGATCAAGATAACGAAACCTCTACAGACGATGCACTCGACGTAACGACCGATACATGACATTTTGAAAAACCTGCAAACCAATCCAAAAACAAAACCATTTGTAGTTGAGCTACATTATAAATTAAACTAATATTGACCTTTGAGTGTAGGTACTGGTCAAGTGATCGAAGTAACATTTGCCGTCTAAAAATTCACTATTGAATTGTGATATGTACGTAGTACGTACACTAAGCATTTGCGATTCGGTCAATACATCGAATAATTTTATTATACACGTTTAATAAAATCTTTCTTTTCTGAATAGGGTTCACGACTCTAAAATCTTCGAACCCATTGCGAACACTACAAGAACCCAAGAATAAATACTTATATATAAATTGGTTATATATGATTATATATGAAAAATGGCCAAATATTATAATATATAACCAAATATGTTATTGTGCCTGTGAAATATGTTATATGTGTTGTAGTTGTATATGTTGTAAATATGTTATTATAACTGTGCCTAATCTGGGGATTAGATATGATTATATATAACCATATAAAATATTGTATACATATATTCATATATAATTATATAAAAATGAAATTTAACTTCAAAGTCAAAAGGTTTATTGTATAAAGAAATATATGATAACACAAAATAATGATTTCCCTTGAATATGATTATATACAATTATACGAGTATATAGTCATATATAATTAAATATAATAAAACATAGATTATTTTTCTCAAACATGATTATACATAATAATTTACATATAATAAGAAGAAATTATTTATTATTAAAGCTTGTTTATATATATCATTATATATGATGCCATATACAATCTTATATAATTCTATATATAACAATATATAATTATATATTCTCGGGAAGTGTGAATACTAGGGACGTCGTAAAGCTCTCCTATGGATAAAAACCGTATTCATAAGCGTCCAGTTGAACTAAAGTAAATATGACCTACATTCGTTATACAGCAATACAAAAATTGCAGAGACCAGTATGAATGGTTATTTCAGTAATTTGGGTCTTATCTCTCGTTATGCTTCGGGTTGAAATTTTTCCCAGCGTAATATTAAGTCGGTGGAAGTCTGAATTTAATCACAGATAGTTTTAAATGAGTTTATAAATTAAGTTATTTTATTTATAGTATATTGCTACTACAGCTTACTATTACTAGTCAATAAAACCGGCACGGCAATTAAAATTATTTAGATAAATTAAGTACCTATATATAGAATTGAGATTAATTAGATATTGGCTTGCAACATTTAACTCCTCTTTCTGGGTAAAACATGTGTAGTTTTTTTTAAATCATATAAAAGTTCATTAGAATAAGTATGTAAAATGTGATTTTTTAAAATAATTTAGTGTAAGTTTTAGATTCCATAGATACTCTATGGAAAATGCATCACATGAGCTCGATGTAGTAGAATTAAGATGACATATTATGAGGTTAATCAGTTTCTTATACACATAATATGATTACACTCGTAAAGGAATGGTAAAGTGCGAATGTTAGTGGACAGCCATATTTTTTTGTAATGATCCGATTTAAAAAAAAATCACTGATGGAAAGCTACTTTATACCCTTACTTTACGTAATGTTGCCATATTTTGTAATTAATTTGAACATCACCATTTAGTTTGTACTGACCTAATTTAAAATATTCTTTCATTGGTAGAAATCCACAATATTGCCGTCTTTCTATTTTTATTTCTCTCTCTCCCCTTTCCTTTCCCTTTCCTTCTGTCATTTTTTTGTATTCATTTTTCTCTTTCTCCTTCGTTCTCTCTATTTTCACTTTCTTCGTATCTCTCTTTTTTTCGCTCTTTCACTCCATTTTTTATCTCTCTTGGAGGTAGTAGAAAAAATATCGTTTACACCGACAAAAAACGGCTTTTTTTACCCTCGGGATGAAACCTTTTGACGTTCGCCTTCAGCTTACTTTCTTCTTATCTCTCTTTTTTCGCTCTTTCAATCTATTTTTTATCTCTCTTGGAGGTAGTACAAAAAATATCGTTTGCACCGACAAAAAACGGCTTCTTTTACCCTCGGGATGAAACTTTTTGACGTTCGCCTTCAGCTCACGTCGAAACTAACTTCCTCCCTCTGGTACAAAAAAGCGTTTAATGTATGCGGTACTAAATATACTTACTATTAATATGTTTATTTTATACCATGTGTGTATTTACGGTTTTTTGTAAATATATTGAGAATAACGTACAACAATAGCATCCAAATTTCCGACATTTAATTACACACACAATTAAAATAATAACCGAAATATAGTTGCAACCGTTCTGCAAATCATACAGAACAAAGATAGATTAAAATTAAAACTCTAGTATTTATATAAGGGAAGCGCTCGATTCATTTGCCTCGATTATTGAATCGATATTCGATGCAAATCGATACTCGAATGTTGATACTGTTCTGCGGGACATTTTGAAAGAGAAAAATTATTATTTAATCGAATAAAGTTAGTGATCATGTATATAAACGGGCGTCTCGACTAATGTGCCCTTGGTAATGAAAAAAAAACATCTCGCGGACGCAAAAATATATGTCGTAGGTATTATTTACTCCAACACTTGAGAAATGAATCTTTTCCGAAATTATAAATAGTTGAGTGTTTTAATATAGCGATTAGATGTTTTTGCGGGTAAGCTTATAATGACTATTTCGATTAATAGGGGGCACATAATTTAAAATCTTTGAAAAAACTTCAAGTTACAATGGCTTTATAAAGTTGCGAATTATCTATTCCGGTGATCTCGTACCATTAGGTGGAGTTAATTATACTCACTCAAGTAGTGCAGGTTAAATTATGTGCAACCAGTTGGGTAAAAAGTGATATATGTATTTGTAAAGTATGTATAATTATTTGAAAATTGATGTGTAATAAAATACTTTTACAGTATCGAAAATGCCTTATTTTTTTCAATCTTTAACCAACACGTCAGCAGTAAAAAAATATAAAAAAAACAACATCAAGTAAAAACATTTTTTATTATATAAGTCTGGTAAACACCTTTTTATTTCTCTCATAACTTGATGATGCATAAAGAGTCCATAATTAATTTAGAATAATTAAATTTAGTTAACCACGATTTGTCATCCGAATCAAAAGTGGACTCAAACTCAAAATATTTTATTCAAATAGACTTTTTACAAAATGCTTTTGAAATGACAAAATTGGTCAGTCAGTTTATCTGAAGCTACTACCAGTTCGGAAAGCAGTTTCCTGGTGAGAAGAACTGACAAGAAACTCAACAATTGCTCTTTTCAAAATACCATTGTTTACATCAGTCTGTTTTACAAAGGTATAATAATTCAGCTGAGCATCGACGTCGCTTTGAATCCAACCTTTGACATCATTTAAGTAGGTAATCTTGTATTGTACAGAGTAGCTTAATTTACTAAGCTTTATTTACTAAACACTTTTTTATTTGAGTTTTAAATTGCTGAAGTGGCAAATCTAATATAGGCTATGGAATCTTATTATAGATGCGAACACCAAGCCCCATGAAACAATTACTCACTCTGTGGAGACGATAGTAAGGCGTTACAAGTTTATTTTTATTTCTAGTATTGATACTGTGTCGTTGTCGTCGCCGTTTCACGACGCGTCATTACCAGTTGTTGCTAGGTAACGCGTGATATACAGTTTAAGGCTGCATTTCCACCAGAGATGTGCGAGGTTGCTAAGCGGTACGAGGATGCATAACTAAGCTGTAAAAAGATGTGAGCGTTTCCACCAGAGATGTGCGAGGTAGCTGAGCGGTGCGAGGGTGCTTTTGGGACTGACGAAAAAATGTCGATGTTTGCGATTTTACTACAATTTCAGTATTTTTTACATATACATTTTTCTTTATACTTGATAGGTCTTTATACCAGATTCTTGCAAAAAATCATATTATAAGCGGCTGTATCTTTACGTTACGTTGACTTAGAAGTTTAATTTTTTTAGAGAGATTAGAGACTTTAATTTAATATAACATTAATTTCAACTTGATACTTCACGTTTTTCTGAGAAGGGTCTTATATGACATGCAAAAACAGTTAATTTTCTAGATATAGAATTTTATTATTTAATTTATAACTCTGCGAGTAACTAAAGCCAAGTTATATTAGATAGACTGGCAGACGGACGGACGGATAACGAAATTATCAAATAAGGCTTCCTTTATTCCTTTTAAGGTACGAAACTAAAAATAATATTACACGCTTCTTAAAAAATAAAGAACATATAAATTTGTATGCGTTATAAAGAAGGTACTATTTTAAGATTATATCAATAAAAAAGAGACTATAATATAATATTTATTTGTCTCCAGTGACATACATATGTACAGATTTATCAGATGCCGCCATCTTAGCGACGCGTCCCGCTCCAAGCAATGCCACGGCGCGCTGTAAGTCATATTTACAGAACAGAACTGTCACTGTCATATTGCAGTCGCTTCCGCCATACTTGTTTTGGTTGCGCTCCTTAAACAAAATATTGATTATAATTATTATAGAACTAAAAATGTAAATAAGTTAAATATTTTTTTATTGCACTATCCAAAAATACTGCACACTCGTATTGTTCTATAATATATATATATACCTATATATGTATGTCAACGCAAAATTGTCAACATCGTTAGATTATAATCTATCTCGCGATTTTGTCAACTGTCGAAAGATCGTGAACCGTAACGTACTGCTTACAATGTAACGTATTAATTTTCGGTGAATTATAATCTTTCGAAATGTAACCGTGAAATCGTGATTCAGGATAGATATACCATAGAGGTACAAAACTATTACAGTGGGCATAATGAAAATTGTTAAAAATTACAATGGACATAATATTGTCTTAACAGCCTCGCTTCCGCAGCTTCGGCTTTTTGGACCCTCCCTCCGCGCCTCCGCTCATTTGACAATCCAGTGTTTGAACCACTAGTCTAAGCTTTTTAATAATTAAAAGTATACAACGACGCTTTCTACTTATTAAACATAAAATTATTTTCTAAATTTTAGTAAATTTTTAAATGTAAATTAATTATTAGATTGAATGGTTTCGTTCAAAATTCGCACAAGCGGACTCGAAAGCTAACCGTTTAAAGTTTGTACCATAAAATGCGTGAGGCTATGTGGGTTTCCAAACATAGTTTTTTGTTTTTGTCCTCCTATTGCAATTTAGAAATGTTGAAAATAAACCGGAAACAACAATGAAATGAGATTTTGATATCTTGCACTACATAGAAGTATCTGTATAACATATTGCTGTCCATTACACAAAGCAGTTAACATTCACAAAGTATAAATTGTATCTAGATAATAACATTAGCCAGTTTGTATTCATCTTTCACACTAACTTACCAATAACTAGATACTGAATGTTAAATAATTAAACAAATGTGTTTGTTCTCGGCGATGTAACGTATATGTTTACCTTCGCACGACGAAGTTCTATGCAATTTGCGAACATTTATTAGTACGAAACATTATATATTTATATACATACTACTATATTTCTATCTTATCTCCATAATACCGTTTTTTATAAGTATTATTTTTCTATATAATCTGCTTCGTTCGGGGATACCCAATAATAATTGAGTGCTAGTGTAGCATTATTTACATTGCGACTTCGTCCGCGTGTTGCTCCGCTCCTATGGGTCGTAGCGAGATGATAATAGCCTAAGTTACTCTTTGTTACATTAGCTATCTTCCAGAGAAAGTCCCGTCAAAATGGGTTAACCATTTCAGAGATTAGCCGGAACAAACATACCGACAGACAGACAAAAATTGTGTTTTGGTATATGTACCGTGTATACATCCATATGCATTTAGTTAAAAGCGGTGATTTTAATATTACAAACTGACACTCCAATTTTATTTCTTTGTATGGATATGTAAGTATGATTGCTTCTATTGAATATATTTGATTTTTTTTTAGTAGACCATCGCAGTAGCTATACGTTTAAATTTCACGTTATTTGAGCAATGGGTGGCAACTGAATGATGATCGTGATTAGACATTATTTTAATGTAATAAAAATATTTTTTAAACTTCTTACCTGCATAAGATTACAGATTTCTGAATAAAAATGTGGATAAGTTGGAGGCTGATAGAAAATAATATGCCGTATGCCCTTGATTCTGAATCTTCTGAAGAAATGTACTCTTTCTGAGTATAATAAGAAGTGAGCTTCAGTGTGAAAGAACATATCCCTTGCACGAGCTATTTTTGAATCCTAAAAAGAGGAAGAAGATTAAGATGGGACTTTTTATTTATCATCGATAATTCAAACATATTTAGTTTACTTACCTTTGAATATTCACATATTTGAACAAAGCCAATATCTTCTTTTTTAAAGTAATTCCTTAATCGCACAAAATCAAAATAACTTGGGACATATATGAGTGTATGACTCATAAGAGTGTCCCTTTGCTTAGGAAGGATTTCCTTTATAAAATATTCAAACCTGGCATCGACGGCAGCTAAAGGATTTGTTGCATTGAATCTGTAATGGAAGAAATAAAAAAATCAACTCTGTTTTGATAACTTTTTACTTTATGTCTCAGTTAACATATCACTAAGAGCACAGGGTATTAAGACTTCTTACAACAATGCATGATCAATAATGAAGACATGAAAGTTATAAATAAAAGTTGCATCAAACCTAAAATAGGTCTGCAACTACTTTTTAATTTTCAGACACATACATACTTACTTACATAATACGAATAAAGAATTGATTTCAATGAGATCTCATGCTTAAGTTTAGGTTCATCTCACAATAACATAGCTATAAGTCTTATTTACCTGTGAAAAAGCTGTGGAATCTGCACTAAAACTTGTTGTATACTGCCTACTTCTGGAATATTTGATACTAACACTTTCCCAGCATAATTCTGACATTTTTTGTTAATTATAGATTTTATTTCTGGCAAAGAGATTGATGAAAACACTAAAGTTTGCCTGCAAAAGGTACATACAGATTTTGTTTAGGGATTCTCAATTACATATTATATCTACTTATATATATTTTTAAATAAAAAAAAATATACCTATAATATTTTGCCCATCCATTAACAGCCCATGATCGAACTCTTGAAAAGTCAGTACCATGAGTTTTCTTTGGCTGTAAATGGAAATGATCCAAAACATGAAGTAAATGGTCCCAATTCTGCATATAAAAGACATCAGCCTGGTCCATGATAAGCAATTCTATTGATGCAAGAAAGTCATAGTCACGGTCTTCTTCACCTTCTGCACCAATTATCATACGTAAACCAAGTGGAGATGCAATTAAGATGTCCGATGAATAGAAATCTGTATACAGCTGTAAAAACAATTAAATGTTACTTATATCAGGCATTTTTGGTATGAAATTACACATCTGGATATGGACATCTGAGTATATCTCAAGGTATCAAATCATTTTGAATTATCAGTACATCAGTTTCAAAAATTGCAGTAAAATACTTACACAATAGGTTTAAACGACAACTAAAACAGAAATAATAAACAATGCAAGGATGTAACATTTCACATTAAGACTCAACCCCTATTCAGGGTTATTTGAAACTTTTATATAACATGTAGAATTTTTAATTATATAGGCTATTATATTACAAATAAGACAAATATGTATAAAAACATTCATATATTCCATACAAACTTTCATCCCTATTCCCTATTGTTATTTTACACCCTTGAGGGTAAAACTTTTGCAAACTTTGAATGTCATATTTATATCATAATTAATCAACAGCCTAAATAAAAAATAAGTTTAAAAGCCTAAAAATGATGATACTTCCATACAACTTTTTATCCCCCCTTTCAGCCTTTATTCGCATTACAAAGTAGCCTATGGCCTTCCTCAGGCTGTAGACTTTCTGTATATAAAAAAAAATTGTTAATAAAAAAAATTATAAAAATTGTTAATAAAAAATAATTAATAAAAAAAAATTGTTTTGTTAGAAAGGAAATACCTTTAGAGTTTTTTTTGTCAGAGTCATGCCAAGTCTAAATGTATCATCAGTGTTACCAGCAAATAACAGCTCGTAATCCTCCGGTTTTGGGTTTTTACTGGGCATTATTAATTCTCCACCAGTGAAATCTTCTTCAAATCTATTCTTGTTTACAACTTGACCAGACCCTTTAGGGACAAGAATTTCTATAAGCATTTTAACAATTCTGTAAGCTGCATCCTTAAATGGAACTAAAATAAGTACCTAAAATATAAAGTTGCTATACTAAACATATATTAATTTTAATTAATTAATTAATAGAGACAGCAAATAATACTATTTCATTGCATTCTAATCTATTTTTAAGCAATTCATGAAACAAAATATGTACCTTAGGTCTCAATAATCCTTGATCTCTGTATTCATCAGACAAATCTGATTTCTTAGCTAATTTGGCATTATGATGCAGAATTTTGGTTCTTGTTTTTAGCATGTGATTAATAACATGCAGGCAGTAAATAAAACGTATCTCATCTGCATTAGTAAATGTTCTCTCTGGGTAATATAAATCTTGATAGTTATTAATAATTGAAAATAATTCTTTTTGTAGCGGGGTGAAAGTCTCAATTAGTTCTAAATCTTTTTTAATTAAATTGTTTTTATTTGATGATACAATATTGTTGTGTATTTGTGATTTAATATGAAGTTCATTGAAATTAATATTACGAATAACATGAGGCACATTTGCTATAGGAGCATACATTTTTTCTTCCAATATAGAAAATGCTGGTTTGGCTTTCTTTGTTAGTGTTTCAATAGGCTGAGGAATATTTACAACAATATCTCCTAAATTTGGCCAAGATTTTTTAATTTGTTGTTCTGTGGGTGGTGTGTTTGAAAGAGAAACAAGCAAACCATCTTCTAAGTCAAATTGTACATGTCTTGTGAAGGGATCATTAGTTGAATTGGTTTCATCTTCTGGTTCTGCTTGATCCAACTTAAAACCATAATTAAAAAATAACTTTAGGATAGGAAGAAGAAAAGAAACTTCAATTCCGTTCCATAATTAATAGAAGTTAAATTCTAACAACAGAATTCCACTCTCAAATAGCATGAATCAAAAATGAATTCAAACAATTTAGGAAAAAAATAGTATTAACACAAACTTTAAATTAAAACTATTAACAATATAACATACCACAAGAGCTTCATCAGCTTCACTTTCATTTTCACTATCAGTATTGTTTTCATTGGCAGATTCATCTTTGTCAACATTATATGGAGTTCTAGTTAGTACTCTAGTATTTTCACTACATTCTGACTCTTCATTAATATCACTATCATCTTCCTCACTATCTACATCTTCTTTAAGGTTCTTCTCACTTATAAAACATGAAATCAATTGTCCATAAGCATTTTCTTCTTCTTCTTCTTCACTTTCTGAAATAGTTGTGTGTTGTCTTCGAAAGCGTTCTTCCAATTGTCTTTTCTTTTCAAATTCTTCAGCGACTTTTTGTTTATCTTTATATCTGTTAAATATAGCTTTCTTATTTTTTACCTCATATTTTTTATCAATTTTCTTTTTCTTTTTAATAATATGCTTAGATATTCCTTTTCTGTTTTTATTAAAATTTCTTCGTGCTTTACCCATATTGTGTACGCTTTTTTGACTAAACATATGTATGTAGCATATTTTTACTAACGAACCATGTGCATTAACAAAAATGTATTTTTTCTTTAATTAAACTAAAAATAAATATAAATTTAATAAATATTTAACACACCTCGTGCTTTAGTTCAAACCAAAGAAGGTTCAAACCAAAAACAATTTACAATCCTTAATTCAATTACACGCATGATAGCTGAGCGTTTTTAACTCCGCTAATGTCAGGAGAAATAAAGAAAACAGCCATAGAGATAGTGTACGGTAGATGGACGAAATTCACACAGCTTGTTTTAAAAAATTCGTTTTTATAGTTTCTATTTTTTCGAACAATTTGTATTTCAATTTTTTTACATTTCATTCATTATTTTAAAGTTGAATAAAAGTAGACCAATTAGGTGATGAAAAGTCCATTCTATAAGTCTATGGGTAAAATGGATGTGAGAGGCAGAACGTTCATCAACATCAAGTCCCAAGTGATCCCTAACTTTTTCGTACGTTGTGATCCATACATTCAGGCCTGTGAGTTAGCACCATAAACGTCTTCTTCTTCTTCTTCTTATTTTATGGCCTTATACCGCAATTAGCAGCGGTAATTTTGCCAATGTCAATGTAGGAGAATATCGAGCCTTAATAGAATTAAACGGTGGTGTAGTTGTACTTTCTTCTTTGGATATACTTTCTGAAGAGTTTGTTCAGTACTGGATCTACCACTTTATTGTTTCTGTCCGGTGTTAATGTTAAAAAATGCAGTGTGGTTGGGGTTAAGTTTTCTATACAAAATGCAATTAAGGCAGATTGTTCGATGTCTTTATTATACCTGCAACCACACATAGAATCTTTATTATACAGGGGTCAGGGAAGGAAAGAAGAAAATGAAAATTAGTAGGACGAGGAATATTAGTTTTTTACAATCAAAAGTCGACATGGTTGAAGTGACTTGCTTACTTGCTTTCTATAAACGTCTAGGAAGTACGAACTTTCATTTGTATTTTGTTGTCTGTGGCACTGTCAGTGACAGTGTCCTCTTTGACAGTGTCCATATATCATCTTTGACAGTGTCTGCAGCTGTGTATTTTTTGAAATCGTAAAATGTATCTATTTACATTGAACTATTTAATTAGAACAAAAATTCGGCTAGATGCAACAAATCAGTTGAATATGTAATAAGATTATCCGAATATAGATAGATGAGCAGTATTGAATTAAAGTTTGTAATAAATAACCTATGACAAATTAATGTTGATGTACGAATGCGAATTGCACCTATATATTCGGCTTAACAAATACAATTTTGTATTTGTCAGTTGTCTCAGTTGGCACGATATCGTACTAGATTAAGATATTTTCAGAGGATCGTTACTATTGTAATAAACTAACGTAACCTAATTAACTTTAAAATGGAGAACCACGTAAGATTCTTTAAGGATATTTCGAAAGCAGTTTACAATGATGAAGGAGTATTGACAAATACATCAGCTGATCAGGTACGTTGAAAATATCAAAATATTTAATTCATTTGTACAATAAAATCACAGACACACTATTAATTAAAATTCTTTTTTTAGATAGATGTTGAAAGATTAATTTTAAGAATATATAAACACTTTGAAGAAAAAGCAGCCATTGACCCGGAACTACCCAAACTTCATAAAAATGCTCATGTTATATTTTTAAAAAAATCTTTACTCAATCTACCCCAAAGCTATGCTTGCTTAGAGGCTAGTAGGCCCTGGTTGATTTATTGGATCCTGCATAGTCTTTGGACTTTAAAAGATATGCCAGATTCAAAAACATTGTCAGATGTAGTAAATTTTTTATCTCATTGTCAAAATAAAGAAGGTGGTTATGGAGGTGGACCAGGCCAACTGTCACATCTTGGTACTACTTATGCGGCTGTTAATGCACTAAGTATTATTGGTAGTGAAGAAGCGTACAATTCAATAGATAGAAGTTCCTTACAAAAGTTTTTATGGACTGTCCGAGATGTAGATGGATCTTTTGCTCTTCACATAGGTGGTGAGCATGATATAAGAGGGGTATATTGTGCTGTTAGCATTGCAAAGTTGACAAATATATACACCGATGCATTGTTTGACAAGACAGCAGAATGGATTATAGGTTGCCAAACATATGAAGGTGGTTTTGCTGGATGTCCTGAAATGGAAGCACATGGTGGATATGCCTATTGTGGAATTGCCGCTTTAGCATTACTTAATAGAACTCAGCTTTGTGATATTGATGCACTGCTGAGGTGGTGTGTGAATCGTCAGACAAGTCTAGAGGGAGGTTTCCAAGGCAGAACAAATAAACTTGTAGATGGTTGCTATTCATTTTGGCAAGGAACGATATTCCCTATTATTAGTGCGATTCTGTCTCAAGGTGAGTTATTCATAGTTCTGTATTGTATTTGCCTGTATAAACATCTTACTACTGTATCATTATTTGATCTATTTTAATGTCTCATTTAAAACAGCTCTGTATGCTTTAAAATATAAGGTTACGTTTTATAATTTCAGACAACCAAGAGATGATAGAAACTGTACTCTTTAGTCAAAGTGCCTTACAAGAATATATTATTATTTGCTGCCAGGCAAACGACGGAGGTCTAATTGATAAACCGGGAAAGTAAGTATCCATGTCTTACGTTTTAATATAAATTTTGAAATATTTAAATATCCTTACTGTAGTAATAAACTTAAATACTCATCCTATTTTGAGATAATTTAAAATTTTACCATTTATCTTTATTTAAAAAAAATAATCATTTGGGTTAAAAATTTTAATGAACTTAATAACTTCTTTCAAAAATACAAATGCAAATAAATCATACTCCCAAAGGCCACTAATGGCCTATATTTAATTAAATAGTAAAAAACAAACTTCAATACTGATAATGAATTATTTTAATATAAATTAATTTAATTTTACAGGCCTCGGGATTTATACCATACTTGCTACACACTAAGTGGGTTATCAGTGGCTCAGCATGGAACTGGTGCTATTGATCCATATGTTGTGGGTTCACCTAGTAATGAATTAAATAGAATACACCCATTACATAACATTGGGCCTCATCTGGCTTACAATGCTTTACATTATTTTATAAGACATCCACCTCCAGTGAAGGATAATAATTAAATTCTCGGTTGCAATATATTTTTAATATTAGTTTAGATTATAATTGGTGTTCTCTAGGGATCAAACAAGGCATGTAAATCAGAAACTATTATTACTAATAAATTGAGGTAAATAAAATCTAGATCATAATTTAAAGATGAAGTGTATTTTAATAGGTTTGGGTTAGTGTTATGCAAAAGTAATCTAGCCATTATAAGTGTATATTTATAAACTTATAGGGATAGGGAGTTCTAAATAACACCATAACCATAATTTATCATAATTTAGTTTATTTTTGGATAACACTATATCATTTTAAACTGAAAATATCCTTTTTCATCCTAGGGCATAACTACGAGTACCGTGTAAAATAAATAAATTTTTCTCAATAATTTTAAATGCTTTTAAATCAAATTAAGCCTATTAACAGTATGTGACTTAATCATCTTATCTCAGTCCATAAAAACCATAACTGACATTCAGTTTCAAATCATTTACTTATCTGACTAGATAAAAATTAGTATTTATTATTATTAGAACTTAAGTCATTTTTTTCCATAAATATTAAAATAATAAATTCAAATTAGCTTGGACTATCACACAATAGATTAGTAATGGTTTTCTAAAAGTAGTTAATATTTTAAGACATTTTACTGATTTTGACATTTGAGTATCTGAGTGAACTTAAATAATTCCTACAATACACATCAAGTAAATTAAACAGAAAATATACGATAAATTATAAGTTATGTTAATAAGTTACTGTTTACTATGATTAAAATTTTGTTCTCCTAATCTTCTTCTCTTATCTTTTAATGAAGATAAAATACATAGAATGAATGGATGGAAACATCTACAATTTCTGAACTTATTTTTATAATGAAACCATAATATCACTATTGATAACTTGTGAATTTAATATAACTATTATAGTAATCTGTTCACTGCACATTCAAATATCATATGTATAATATATTATAATAAATAGATTCCTGTAACAAATCTTGTCCATAACATAATTTATTTCCATATAAAATAAACTTGGTTCCAGTAATAGATAGTACATATATATGAACTATGAAAATATCTAAATGAGTAATTTATTGACATCACAAAAATGGAAATTGTCAATTTATTTTTGTGATTTAACCTTTTTTTAATTATAAATTTTAAAAAACACAATAAACATCCCTTTTTTTTGCTTTCCAGTTACTGAGTAGCTAATGCAACTAGCTATAGGCCCTTATAAAAAAAAATATTTATATCCATATTCATGACATATCCTTTGCATTGTTTTATGAATAAAAAATTAGAATTTTATACTAGTTTGATACTAGAATAATAGTTATAGTAGCATGTTCATCTAAAGTCTAGATGTGATTGTTTATATCCTTTATTTTATTACCGTGAAAAATGAAATATTTATAAATAAAGTTCTTTAAAAAATCCATAAATATGTTCTTCATTGCATTTTAAAATAAATAATGTCTAAGTAACACAAATACAAAAGCTAGAAGATATATTTTGTTAACATTTGAATATACAATCAAACTCTAGACAAATATTTAAAGGTCAAAAACAAGTTTAACCTACATTCTGTACAAAAAGTTATACTTTTCCCAAAATGAATAAAAATAAAATTACAGATTCGATGTGTAATAAATGCAATATAGCCCAAATTTTTTGTGAGTATGTTCGTAAGGATCAATCAAGAGTATGTTACTAAAGGGATCAATCAATTAGTTTTTTCGATCAAAAATTTAAATTGATATATATTATACTACTGATAACTAATTAACATACTTTACATTACGAGTCATTGCCAATTCTTGGTATATTTGTTTGACCTTAAAGTATTTTTTTACATAAATCCATAACACTTGTATTATAATAAGTTATCATTATGCTTTGGATGACATGGCTTACAAACTTTTATTTTGTGCTAAAAATAATGCAACATGATTTCCTCAGAATGTCTCGCACTTCAGAACTTTAAAGTAAATTTACATTTGTTGGTAAAGAAGTCACTATCTTTTATAAAAAAAGAGACACAATTTGAGATCTTGTACTAATAAATGTGTACCATTACAAATTTGTTACAGTTTACAAATTATAATCTATATAGGTTAATATTTTAATCTTATTTCCTAATTGCAATTCTAATAAATATTCTTTTTAGGTATCATAGCCCTTAATTCCTTAATTGCTTTATATTAGCAGAACCAACATTACATTTTATCTAGTTATTAGTCATAGATTATGATTTGTAAGTATTTTATTTTATGTAAATATAGTTGAGACCTTTGACTATAGAATTTACAGCACATGAAAACCTAACAATTACTTACCTGCTTACTGGTAACATAATATTTTAAAGCAATTAAAAGAATATTATAAAAGTACATCATTAACTAAATTACAAAGAATAATAAATAAATGGGCATCTTTTAGGACTACACTTATTTGTCAACTAAAATTTTTGTTTCTTCTGAAGAGTAATTTTTGTCTGGCAATTACTGGTTATGTGACAAAATTTGAAGATATTAAGTACCATTCAATCAAATTATATGTATAATGTATTCCGTTCCAATTGAACAATGGACAATGTTAATGCTAAGAATTGTTTGCGTTCTTAAAGGTGAAATTTCAGATGTTATTTAAATATTACATTACAGGTAAATGTGACTCACTTGAACACATATTTGTATTGAAAGCTAAAGCTTAATCTCCATTTCACTATACTGGGATATATAATGATACATTATTTATACATGACAATAACAGTTAAAAAAGTGTTAATACTATTGGATGTTAAGAATTATTAAACACTAAATCAAAACAAATTCTTCTGATTCCATGTCAGTATCACTATCATGTATACTAGGGGTGGCCCAATGTCGTTCCGTTTCAAATATTGAATATCTAACATTAGGTGGGTTCATAATGCTACTACGAGATCCATTATGTAGTGTAAATATCGGATACTCATTATTTGAAGAGACACCCTGTGGTACTAGAAATGAACTAATTATATTTACAAAAGTTTCAAACTCATGGTGGGTGGCCAGATAGAATCCTATACAACATGATGGATCCATCTTATTGATAGGCATCTTTCGAGGGGAACGGCAGTGAAAACTTTGCAGAGAAAAATTAGGTTGCCACACATCAACCATTTCTTGGCAATAATGTGGATCTAAATGAATAAGTCTGTCATCTTGATATCCAACAAAATATAATGAATGCTTAGGCCTACCACCTATTATCCCAATGCAGAAGTCTAATGTTAATAGCGATGTTAGACAAGGCCCATAAATAGGATTTAATTTATCAGTACCCAGCTTGACAGGAACCAAGAGAATCAGAGATTTCCATGACCCATTAGGCAGTCTACAATGAGAATACACATCTTGAATATATACAGTGGAATCTTGAGCAACATATACTTCCAATTTATCAAATTCATAATTTTCTTTGGAGGCTGCAATCATTACTGCTCTTAAACAATGTGCCACTGAAGCAGGGCCATACCAATCGCCAGGTTTTTTCCCCAAAGCTTCTCCTAAGCTTACCATTTGGTGTATAGAAAGAGGACTGTTTACTGATGATTTGTCACCAAACCATTTTATAATCATACGATGAAGACAGTCTTCCTGAAATTCTCTAGCATTTTGAATGAGCTTTTCAGGTGTCCAACGCCATGATCGCCCAAGGAAATGACATACTAATGCTTGTGCAAGCATCATTTGACCACTGCGCAACATACAACCCCAGCCACAATCTGTAGTGAATGTTGAGCCAGGCATAGTTGGAAACTCTCTTCTGTAGGTCATCCATATTTTACTGATAAAATCTGATCTAAATCCTTCTATACTCTCAACATAAATTTGCTCCATGGGATCATTAGCTGTAGCTTCTGTGCCGATTTCAGTTGATGATTCCAATGAACCAGTAGGACTTAACTTACGGTGATAACAACGGCCTAAAAGCCAAACTGGAGACTCTTTAGAAAAGCTAGTTTTTATTTTAACTGTCCATCCGAATTTTACGTTATTCCACATAGAAAGCAATCGGGATTCTACCTTTCCCTTGAGATCAAGGAGATCTTCTGAACTGTCACGTGTATTATCTTTTGATGTGGCGGCTTTGTTAATGCTTTCGACCTTCATGGTTGTCGAATCCTGCTTGATATCATTGCTAGACGATTTCAGCATAGAATTCGATACAGGTGTGCTACTCGTTCCGTTCATCATGTTAAATATTCAGTTTAAGCCATTGTAAAGTTTACATTTCTCATAAAATTATTAACTTTTATTGAATAGATTTAATTTAGTTCCAGGGAGCATTTTTATTCTTATCTTAATGTTAACTAAATCACCTTTTTCTTTCTGACAAATCCTCGTAATAGAAGTAATAATAAGTATTTTAAATGAACAAACATGAAAAAAATTACAAAACAAAACCAAAAATTGAGATACAAAGTTGACAAATCGACAGTCAAATCAAAGACTAACAATGACAAATGTAGTGACAGCCGACAAGTGTTACCACTCTCCAACATTACATAATAAATTAGCTGCCAGATTTCTTTCCTGAAATTAGCTATAACGGTAGACACTGGACATTCACGAAGATACAATCCTTGTAATTTTCTGTCTTAATCGGTGTTACCAATGTGCAAATTATTCAATTTTCATGTGAAACGAACAACTAGTTTACTATTCGGGCAACTAGTTTTTTAAATATTATATTTAAAAAAATATCATCAAATTAAAGTTTTTTGGGAACAACTTATGTCAAGCTGTTTTATTATTTCTGATTCATAATTTTAAGACCTTGTGCGCTTGTTGCGCAAAACCAATGAAGTCGAATTCATATATCTATTAATTATTATAATCGTTTGTCTTTATCATTCAGTAAAATATTCCATCTTATATTGATTTATAATATTAAATGAATCTATATTAAGATTCCGCAGCCTATATTAGATTTACCACATAATACGATCTTGAGATATTTATTTTATTAGGATTTAAAACTCACATAATAAGTGTTTAGTAATAGTAAATAAAGCTTACTATTCTGTACAGGATTACAAAGCTTGAACGATGACAAAGAACTTTGTAGAACAGACTGTTGTAAACAATGGCATTTCGAAAAGAGCGACTGTTATTTGTTAATTTCTTGCCAGTTTTTCTCATTAAGAAACTACTTTCCGAACCGGTGGTAGCTTCAAACTGACGGAGTGATTAATTTTGGCGTGTCAAAAATACTTTGTAAAGTCTAATTGAATAAAATAGTTTGAGTTTGAAACTGATACTGGAAAAGTATTTATGTAATGTTAATAAAAAAAATATAACGGGGTAAAACTATTTGAAAAAAAAACCGGGTAATTCTTTTTTCATTTATTGGAAACACTGGAATAAACTTCAAAAAGTTCAGAAGTAAAATAATTAATATTTAATAATAATAATAAATATATACCTAATTATACAGACGAATATAGCTCATAAGTTATTAATAATTGATATGAAATATCTTGTAATACAATAAGCAGTTTATCTCTAAGGTTTTACTACAGTAACGTTATATTGGGCTGAATTAAAGATGATGCCAGGAAGGATAGGTCATATGCCTATAGCGTCTGAAAATCCTCTAGGTCTTTCATGGCATGATTCTGCCTGGATTCCATCGTTGAATCCTTCTAACATTATGGATTATTTTTCGGAAAGGTCTAATCCATTCTTTGACCGCACATGCAATAACGAAGTGGTTAAAATGCAGCGCTTAAGTATGGATCAGTTACAGTATGTATTATTAAAATTTTTAAGCCTTTATATTTGATTTTCAAAATCTCAAGACTACTCTTGAGATATTTATTTTATTAGGATTGGTATGTTAACAATTTTATTTAACGGGAAAAAAGTAGATAATTAGTTTTAAGTTCATAGAAATTTATTATATTGTAAGTACTTTCATTTTCTTTTTACACAATTTTATTACATTTTGTCTATTGAGTTTTTTGGAATATTAATATTTTTTAACCAGGTAAAGAAGCTAATAATGACATTTTTATGAACTATTAAGTGAGGGTTATTCTGGTTTTCACTAAACACTGTCTGTTGTAATTTTCTGTAACTATTCTGTTTTCTTTATTTCACATAAAAATAGAGAGGAACATATTTCCTGCCACGTCTAAAAGTCCCCCGGCTTTTATTTTAATTGAATTACTTCAAATACCTTGATTTTATCATTTTTCAGAAATATGACTGGATTGGAGTACATACTGCTGCATGTACAGGAACCCATCTTATATGTAATTAGAAAACAACATAGACATAGTCCTGTACAAACAATTCCTCTAGCCGACTATTATATAATAGCAGGAATAGTATATCAAGCTCCTGATTTAGCAAGTGTTTTAAATTCTAGATTAGTAAGTACTAAATCTTACTAATATTATAAGTGTGAAAGTATCTTTGGATGTTTATTACTCAATCACACAAAAGCCCCTGAAAGGATTTCGTTGAAATTTTGCACACAGAAATTTCAAGATAACAAGTAGGCTTTTCATTAAGGAAAAATACTGTGTTTAGTAATCATTTTTTTTCCCTATTATGATTTTTTTTACTGTGTAATATATATTTTAATTTCCTATTATAGTTATCTGCAGTTCATCATCTTCAGTGTTCCTTTGAAGAGACTATGACATATTCTAAGTATCATCCCAGTAAAGGATATTGGTGGGACTTCAAAGCTAATAAATCTGGTAATATTATGAATTTTAATAAATTTGCCACAATTCTTAGCTGTTTCACAGTACAGAGATATAAGTATTTAAAGTTATTAGTTTTAAAGAAAGTAGCCCAAAATGATTTGTGGAAGTGCTAAAGGACATTAAGAGAGTAAGACTTGTGTCAATTTTGTACACATTTCGGTAACAAGAATGCTGCCTGTATATAAACATGACAACATCTCCATACCACAATTGTAAAATTAAACCAACCAGTTTACAGTGTGAGCAAGTAGATTTACTAAATAATTCTAGTATTTTTTGGTATATTATTTTCTGTATTTGTTATATTATAAATACTTGTCTTTTGTCTAAGGGAGGGTCCTTTTGCTTAGGAATAGATACATTTTTTCCTACACACTATCACAAATTCGTCTACCGATATATATTGTGAATATAACTACATACCCATCAAATTATATTAAAAAAATAATCATCCAGTTTTTTTTTATAGGATTTTTTTATTTATTTTTTTATTATCTAATAAGTATATAACATCAAACAATAAAAATGTTATTTACAAAAAAACAGCATTTACCTCTACCTCCAGTGTTACCTGCACCCTTTATCTTCAATAATTCAACAACATAATTCCTAATTAAAAAATTATTTCTATTATATGTATTATACTATATATAATACATATAATATGTGTGTATTATACACACATATTATATGTATTATACCTGTGTGTTTGTTAATTTTATTTTAACATTCTCTTTATAATTTTAAAGATGTATTATCAAAAACAAATACAGTTAAAAGAAATAAAAATAGTTGGTTTGTATAACTAACTCATCTGCTCAAAACTCAACAATTCTTTCATTCATCAACTTACTCACTCTCCTGAAGCTCACTTAACCAACCACATGGTTTTACACAAAATTAAAGAAACCAAAAAACAGGTAATAATTTGTATGTACAATTACTAATTTCTAACGTTTTTGATTTTTTATTCTCAGTAATATCTCAGACAAACAAACTCAACAAGTTCACGATTTTATTATAATTATGCATAGATATACCATTTATTTTAAATTTTCGAAAATATATCACGAAAAAATCAAATTCGTCACATTGTCAACCTTATCCAGACAGATTAGGTAATGTCTCACATGATCACTGACTGGCTGGACATTAGCAGCTCGTGCTTATAGTTTTGCCAGGCAGTTTAATTTACTGCAAACTGCATGGAAGTAAGAGCTTTTGCTAAAGCCCCTGATTTACATAACATACTGCCATACAGATATGTTAATAAATCCTAATCCCAATGTTACAAATTCAAAAGTAAATCAAGAATATAAACTAAACAAATAAATGTGCAGTTTAACATACATATTTATAATATAATAAATGCGAAAGTAACTTTGATTTTAAAATTTGATATGGAGATAGACTATAACTTGGGGAAGGGAAAAAATGCAAAGTGCATGTCGTGCTATTATTTTGGGAATTTGTCATATATTATTACGTTGTAAACAATAATAAAACCCTTAATATATATTAATGAAAATGTTACATTATAATTTTATTACCCACATTAATTGTGTAAATTATGATGGTGTTGAAAATTAAACCTAAATACAAACGGATGGATGGGTCGATTAGTAATAAATAAAGTATTTATTTGTCTCTAGGACCTTTTAACTTAGGGCAATCAGCACCAAAAGAAGTAGCTAATACACCAAAAGAAGAACCTTCAACACTTTTCCAAAGACAGAGGGTTGATATGTTGTTAGCTGAACTGGTGAGGCAGTTCCCACTACCTGTTACACAGACTGCAACTAATCAGGTAAAATACTGTATTTTAGGTTTAAAATGATAAAAAAGATGCAGTTTATTTTTTGTTGATGTCATTTTATTTGAAAACAAATTTATTTAATTATCAACAGAATGGAGTAACAGTAAAAACAGAAAATACTAATGACAAAAATTCTGATAAAGCACCAGATGGAAATTTAAATAACATAACTATCAAACAAGAACCAATAGACTCCATGAGCTCGGATATGACAAATGGTACGATGCAACATATGGAGATTAAAACTGAAATTAAACAGGAAAACATGAAGCCCCCTCCAGAAAAGAAACCCAGAACATAATAAATATTAATATAATTGGTTACTTCTACCTTTAATCTTTAATTGCCAACAACGCTTCTATCGGCCAAAATTACTAATCAATCTCAATCCAAAGATTTTTATTACAGATCGAAAATAGATTTTTGAATTTTTCTTTCAACTAATTTCCTATTTCTATATAAATAATAAACATTAATGTTTTGAATGGTGAGTTACTTGTATAAGTTATAACACATTTAATTTCTGCTAAAAGCTATTGTTCAAACTCAAACAAGAAAGAAGTTTTTATAATTTTATTATTTAACCTATGACAAAAGAAGTCATAAGAAAAATAGAAAAATAAATTGCTATGATGTAGAATTATCATAAGATAATAATCAAATATGATTCCTCATTTGCCGTTTTTGCACAGCTATAACTGTTATTTACTATAAGAGATGTATTAAAAGTAAATAAAATTCTAATTTTATATCAAATATTTAATATGACAAAAAAATATAAAGAGATGATAAAATTATAATGTTATACTGTATTTAAGAATTCATCATTTTTTTCCTTCTGTTTATTAAACAAATTAACAATATTTTCAGTTGATAGATTTCCATTCAAACAAATTTGACAATTAATTTGTCGAGAATCCATAGGTAACCTTTCAGTTGTGCTTTTATCAATTTGTTTTTGTCTCCTGCAAATAACATGTATTTTAATAATATCCTAATATATGTTAATGTGCTTAAAAACTTTATTACTTACATTGCAGATTTATAGCCAATATCAATACCAAAGTTTAATCCCTGTTTATAGCCCATATCAAAACTTGATTGAAATGTAGAGGATTGGCCATCAGTGACACCGTCTGAATAACCTACCTTCAACACAATAAAATTGTTCAGATATCATAGTATATTTGTAAATCGTAATTCATTACTAACATTACCTTATTAATGTTAGTAACTGTCCTAGTCCACGTTTTTGAAGATATACTAGCACTTTCGTCAATCATACTAATTACAATTTTATTTTATTAGGTTATTAATGAAAATTAGCTAGTAGTATACCTATCGGTAAACGCAAATACGGCAAATACTTCTGTAATATGATAGTTATTACTTTTGTATCGTCAACAGATATTTACTTTCTTTTTATTCTACGGCTTTAGTACTGTTTTTTCACGGCAGTAAAGTGTAAAATAGATGTATCAAAGATTATTGGATTCAGGACTAGGAGGATGTTTATTTGGATATTGTCACGGTTATTTACAACCGTACATGTCACTTTGACAGTTGATATATTTATATTTTAAATACCTACAGCGGTACAAGTCCACAGAATATAAACATAGATTTATTATATCTGTGGCGTAAATTATGATGTCTTATGTGTAAAATGTTGCCCTACAGATATGCACGCAGCTCACCGTTTTCACCAAATTAACTAATAAAATAAAAAGAATGTACAAAAAATATTACACCAGTCAATTTCCTCAAACATGCTAGAACGTCGTCATTGGCAGAAATACTAGCAGTATCAAGAGCTATAAGGAAAAAAAATGGCCGTGTACCACCGCCAATATGCACTGGACCCTCCAGTGACGTCACTTCAGTATACTGGAAAGCCGTTCCTTTATAGATATACTGGGCCACTGTTTAAAACGGAACAGCAGACTGTATCATTGAATATTTTATGTTTGTTACCTGATAAAAAATATTAAACACATTATGAGGATCTCTATAGTATATAATCAATTTTTTTTGTGCAAATCAATGTAAGAATCTTGCCATGATTCTTTTACTTTCAGATTTAATACAGTAACATGTTGCAACGGGTTTAACTGATCAGAGAACCAAGAGAACTCAGATTATTAATAAACTAGAGGCCTGCCCTCGCTTCGCTCTGGATATTTAAAACAATATTATAATTGATGTCCTTAAATTGTCACTCTGTAATTGTGTAGTTTTTCATTATTTGAAAAAAAGAGAGAGAGTAAGAAAAAGGTATAAAAAGAAAAATAATAGAAAGAAAAATAAAAGAAAAGCGAAAGATACTAAGTGAATAGGTAAAGGAGAAAGAGCGAGAGAGATAATCGAAAGAAAGAAAGTGAAAAGAGACTGATCATACTGAACAAATAAAAATAAGAATTAAAGAGAGAAAAATATAGACTTCTCTCAACGAAAGAATTTTTAAAATCGGATCAGTAGCAACAAAATGGCTATATTCTATTAATTAAAAATGTATATGGCAACACTAAATCACCTTTGTCCCTCACGAATAGTGTAATTTTCTAAGGGTGAAAGAATTTTTAAAATCGGATCAGTAGCAACAATATGGCTATATTCTATTAATTAAAAATGTATATGGCAACACTAAATCACTTTTGTCACTCACGAATAGTGTAGTTTTCTATCAGTGAAAGAATTTTAAAAATCGGATTAGTAACAACAAAATGACCATATTCTATTAATTAAAAAATATACATGGCAACACTAAATCACTTTTGTCCCTCACAAATAGTGTAGTTTTCTATCAGTGAAAAAATGTTTTAAATCAGATTTGTAGTTCCTGAGAAACTCCTTAATTTACAAAATGGCCACCTTATGGCCCTTAAATGGCCATATCTTTTAAATTAGAGTATTTATGGCAACACCACATAGCCTATGTTACCCGGAAAAGATGTAGCTTCCTATTGGTGAAAGAATTTTCAAAATCGTTTCAGTACTTTTAGAGCCTATTCGCAACAAACATACAAACTATCAAATCTTTCCTCTATATAATAGTATAGATTACTGGCTCTGAGAAATTTTAGTAAAACAAATTAGAGCATATTCATATATTTTTCATAAAATATATTTTACAAATCAATTTTATATTGGGTAATACTTGAAATATCTGGGAATTTCGTCCTCAAAATAAACATATTATTGACTTCTGACGTAGACTCTAGGGTTTCCAAATATCCAAACCAATAAATAACTAGACCTGGACCGAATCTGTTCCAGTAACATATAAGCTGTTCTTTTAAGTACCCCAAATGATTTTCTTCATCTCCAAAAAGTGCTTTGCTTTCTATCCAATTAACTATAAAACCATCAACAGCAATTGGAACATCCAGTTTAAAATCTGGAGTTTTGTCATAACCACGCAACCGTAACACATTCTCATCAGAAAAAGAAATGTTCATTACTCTCAATTCTTTTTCCAATCTTAATTCATATTCTAAACCAATGGACCTAAAATATAACAATTTTATTGATTATTTTTTTATTATCTTTGTTTTCAATAACATATTATATTGTGTAGTGGCCTTACTGTTTAATGATATCTGCATATGGTCCATATTGATTGTCGTTCATGATGCCCTACAAAAAAATATAATTAGCTTTCAAGTTGTACAAACAAATAGCATTACTACCCTACATAGTGAAAAAAAACATCAGGTTAGGGTCTTAAACTATTGGAAATCTTATTTTTTCACAAACATATTTATTTGTCTCGGGCTAAAAAGTATAGGAAAAAATAATTACAATCAACATCATTAAAAAGTTTTTTTTATGTCTAGAAAGTCTTCGTCTACAAATCTTAATTTTCTTACCAAAAATACTTGATAAGCCAAATCTTTATTTTCAATTAGTGTGGTATCCTTCAAGTACTTTTTAACCATAGTAGAATCAGATGTGACATTTTGCAGCAATGATCTTACAAACAAAGCTGGGCTGACTCCTTGGCTTTCTGCCAATCTGTAAAATAAAATCTAATAATTGATATCTAATATGCTCTAGTAAAAAGCAGTGATAGCCTAACGGTTAAGACATTGGTCTTACTCTAGAGGTTCAATCCTGGGCACACACCTTTTAGAACTTTTCTGAGTCAAAGGAAAACATTGTGAGGAAACCTGCACTCCTGAGAGTTCCCTAAAAGTTCTTAAAGGTGTGTGAAGTCTACCAACCTCCACATGGCCTAACCCACCTCATTCTGAGAAGGAGGCTCAGTAGTGGGCCATTAATGAGTTGTGATGATGATGATGATACTCTAGTAAATTAGCTTGGTAGGTGATAAAATAGATACTTAATTAATAATTGGCCTTACTTTAATATTACATCTCCATTATTTTTTTCTTTTAATAACTCTTCATAAAGTTCATAATACTTGCTTGATATTACTGGAGACTTGCGATAACTTTGTTTCATAGATCTTTGTACAAGTAAAGATATAATACTGCCCATAGTAGAAGGAAGAACTCTGAAATTACCATATAAAAACTATCAATCACATAAACAGTTTTAAAAGCATTATTGAAAACTACTTCATTCAAAATTCTTACTCTTTATACTTCCTTTTTAAATCATTTTCAGATTTTCTGCTAAATGATGTAATTTTGTTAAAATCTTTAACAATAGCATTATAAAGTTTTAACGGCATGGGCTTAATTTCTGAAATATCCATTACTGAAAATGTCTTATTATAACATAATCGTATAACGACGAACTAAATAAATTGTTGACAATTCTATTAAGCTTTCAATTCCCTGCACTAAGCACTTTAATTTAATTCAGACCACAGTGCAATGTAAACAGTAATACAATCAATACAATGTACATATTATTTTTAAATATTGTTCATGTTGTTTTCAAATTTCAAGTTTCTATTTATAAGTAGGTGTGTACAAAGGTCACAGACTTAACAGAGACGTTAAAAGGTACAACCACAGACTTAATAGAGAATAGAGATGTATCAGATGTTACACGTAGTACAACACAGAACACTTATACTACTATCACATACTTAATAGAGATGCTAACACATGCGCACTACCCTATCCAATATTAGTCTTGGGTAGTTCGCGAACGACCTAGTTCAAAAGAGCGATACTTACCTAAACTTTACGAACTAGTTCGTCAACGATCTGGATCTTAGTTCTTTTTAGTTCTTATATTTTTTTAAGTCGATTTATTTACTTCTAGGGATGCTTATGTTTTATCCATACTTGACTACTAGTTTTCTATAAAAATAAATGTGTAATAAATAAAAATAATAGTTTTGAGAATATTGATGTTTTTATCCTTTATTTATTATTTTTACTAAATTATTTAAAAAAAAGAACTAAAAGAGCTAACTAGTTCGCCATCGGATTGCGAACTAAAAAGAGCGCTCTTTTGATGATCGACTAGGCCCAAGATTATCCAATATAGCTTGATCGATGACAGCTCATAGTGACAAATATTATGCAGCTATCCAACAAAATATTCCACAAAGACCCTGGTTTTTACTTCATTAAAATGAGGTGCGTGGAGTCATCTTTACAATTAGTCGTCTTCGAATTGGAAATTCATGTACCCCAGTACACCTTTACAAACTGAGAATTCGAGATCACTCATTGTGTGAATGTGGCCTGGACGAATGCACAATTTCACATTTGTTGTTTTCCTGTCCAAAAATCTTTTGTAAACTTGATGTTCTGTCCCTCGCCCTATTGATATTGAATGTTTCCTATAATTAGTGTTTTGCGTCATGTAAAATTTGTGTGTAAATTTAATAAGTTTAACAACATTAAACTGTAAATAGTATACTAACTGTATATAATACTAGCTTTTACCCGAACTTCGTTTGCGATATTAGGGTAGTTATATTAGCCTACAGGAGATCGTCTGTAGACATATTTAATAATTTCATGATGTAGTCATACTAACATTGCACCCCAATATTTTCCCCTGATTCGTGACATCCAATGAAGAACCTTCATACTGAATTTCACTTGAATAACTTCAAAAACGGTAAAGTTTCATAATAAATTTGCACTCCCGATTTACCTCCTTAAAGGATTATTTTCGAAAAAATATTTTACTCTTCTTTCATGACTCAATGAAGAACCTTCATACTGAATAACTTCAAAAACGGCAAAGTTTCATACCAACCTTTAAATATTTTACCCCTGTTTTATAACTTTCAACGAAGAGCCTTCATACTGATTTTCATTTGAATAGCTTCAAAAACGGCAAAGTTTCATACTAACTTTGCACCCCCGTTTTACCCCTTTAGGGGGTGAATTTTCAAAAATCCTTTCTTAGTGCTCCCTTACGTTGTAAAAGGAACCCCTGTGCAAAATTTCAAGTTTCTAAACCTTATAGATTAGGCCCTGCGTTGATATGTCAGTTAGTCAGTCAGCTTCTCCTTTTAAACATATAGATTTATTAGAATGTAAGCCTTTTTTTATTGGTGTTTGTTACTAACTAATATTGTGTTGTTGTAGATCGATCTTAACATGGTGGAACCCTCTTATTATATAGGAACTTTCATAAATTAAAAACTCAGTCTCACCGGTCAAATTCCACAAGTGTGTTTGGTCCTTACTACGTGACATTGGCAAAGTACCCTGTGCATATAAATTGTGCGGTACAAGTCCACAAAATAAGAAGAAGAAGAAGCCATTAAACAAAGAAGAAGAAGAAGAACTAATGGTTCCACTAATTTAATCGAGTCGATAAAACAAGAAAAATTTCGGAAGAAGTGGGAACTGATTGTAAATCTACAAGACTGCTCCAGGTAGTCCGAAGCATACTTTGATGATGACAATTTGGGTTGTGAACTATTTTAACAAGAATAAAAACGTGTTACAACTTCCGTTTGTTTAATTTGTTTAAAACATTCAGTAAATTTAGGTGGAACATCGATAATTTATATCGATCTTATCAACAGGTCTAGTCTATCAGATGTGATGGAATACCATTTCAACTGGAACAGATGTTTTATTAAAATAATTAGTTTGAGAATTAAGCATGTATTATTCACTCTCTGTTTATTATTAGAATTTTAGTTATATAAATTTTTATTAAAACTTATCTGCTAAATTGCCAGTTAGTTTTAGTTAAATAACCCAAAATCGGATGATGAGTCAAAAATTGGCAACACTATATAAATTCAATACCCAATAGGCTTAAAAGAGCTAGTACCCAGAGCCGTTAAACAAGATAATTAAAAAAAAATCAATACCCAATCAGGCTCAAAAAATGTCGAATGACCACAGACTACTGCTCAGAAATAAAAAACTGAAGTTGGACTTGGAACCGATGGAGTCGGAGTCCATTCGATGCAGTGTTTAGGCACGAGATCAAATCTTGGCTTTATTAAAATTTATATTTTTTCTTTTGATATCCAAATTGTATAACCAGATTGAATTTAATAGGCTGAAAATATCGCCGTGATTCGTTAATAATTTTAAAAAAAATCGAAATTTTTATCGCTATTTAGTATTTTTCGCTCAACCCTATTTTCGTATAATTTATAAAGGATTTATTTCAACTTCGATTACGATTTATTTCTTTTATTTATTGGCTTAAATCAGCTACTTTTTATCTTTTTTACTTTTTAATGCTACACTAAATAGTGATCAAATAGGCTAATACAAAGAATAAGTTAAGACCAAAGTAAAATGAGTGATAATAAGAGTGATGATATGATAAATGAAAAGATTTTAAACGCAGCTAAGAAAAACCCTAAAGGAATTTCAGCTAAAGAAATAGCAGCAGCCGTGCCCGAGCTCTCTTCTGCTGAGCTTGTTGCAGAAATAAATAAGATTTTACAACAGGGTCTATTTGATTTGTATAACCAAGGCGGTGATCTCGTATACAAGTAATTGTAAATAATTAAAATTTATTTTTATAAATGGCTCCGTGAGGTGACATTTAGAATACTATTCCCCTCTGCCTCTGGGAGAGCATCTCATAACAGCCGAATAACCCAGCACCTACTCTGTGGTAGGGGATGTTCCCCGACTGGCTGGCAACCACCACCAGCATGCGAATCCGACCGCCAAGTGTCATGTCGCTGAAACTGCAGCATTTTTTCTTCACTCCCCCTCCCCACTATCTTCAAGGATGCAACGCATCGGCAAAATAAGAGGATATCTCATGTTTTGGCGATGGTGGCACTTACCATCATGTGGACCATTTGCTCATTTGCACCTTATCTATCATTGAAAAAAATAATTAATATACTAAAATAACAGATTTAAAAATTTTTAGGCTTAAAAATCAAACATCAAAATTAGTTGTTAAAGGTGCTGACAATGAAGAGAAAGTTGTATATAATCTAATTGAAGAGGCCGGTAATAAGGGGATTTGGATAAGGGACATCAGAATACGTTCTAACTTAGCTAATACACAACTCACAAAAGTTTTAAAAAGTCTTGAGAGCAAGAAAGTTATTAAGGCTGTAAAATGTGTTAATGTATGTTAATCAAGGTGTAATTTTTATTCTTATTAAGTGTAGCATTAAATGAAGAACTTAAAAATTAATGGAGATTCGGAATTGGAATTAATGGAGTGATATAAAAACTAATAGATTGTTAAAATAAATGTTACAAATAACAATTATTTACTTTACAGGCATCAAAGAAAAAGGTATATATGCTGTTCAACTTGGAACCAGATCGGTCAATATCTGGAGGAGCTTGGTACCAAGACCAGGATTTTGAGTCTGAATTTGTTGACATATTAAACAGACAGTGTCTAAGATTTCTGCAACAAAGGGCTGATAAGATAAAAAATAACTCTAGAGGACCTATAGTGGGCAGGACACAATCTTATGCCACTGCTGCAGAAGTACAAAAGTATATAACAGATTTGGGTATTAGTAAAGTAAGTTTAAAATTTTAATCAGCTCAATTTAAATCAAAAAGTAAACAAAGAAAGCAATGGCAAACATCTCAACTAATAACAAAGAAGTACAATTTGTCTTGGAACCACATCATAATCCATACAAACAAATAAAATTGGAGTGTCTGTTTGTATTATTAAAATAACCGATTTTTCTAAGTGCATATGATGTACACAGTACATATACCACAAAAGCATTTTTTACAATTTTTTTCTGAAATGGACCGATTTTGACGAGACTTTCAATGGCAAATAGCTTAAGTAACAAGGAGTAACTTAGGTTATTTAACATCTCGCTACAATCCATAGGAGGGGAGCAACACGCAAAGGAAGTCGCGCGGGTTGGCTATCAAAAATAAATAATCAAAATTATAGTTCCTGCAGGATAATAATAAAGTATTTTTTGAATACTTGACGTTTTAATATATTGAAATTTTTTTCATATCTAAGTACATGTAGTAAATTGTAATTGAGTATTTTATGTACACTACATTCATTTTATATTTTTAGGTAAAATTAGAAGTAGAAGATGTTATTACAATTTTAGACACATTGGTTTATGATGGAAAGGCTGAATTAAGTATATATCCAGATGGAAATAAGGTGTATAGAGCTATTGAATCTCTTATCCCTCCACCAGGTCTAGTGCAAGTTCCATGTGGAGTTTGTCCTTTAATTCGGAAATGTTGTTCTACTGGTTTAATAACCCCACTAGACTGTAAATATATGAATGACTGGCTTGAACAATAAACAACTAAAGTACTCTTGAATCTTTTATTTTCAGAACTTTTTAAGCCTACATCCATTTTTATATACAGTTTTATTTTCATTTGGTAAACAAGCTTAGTTTTAATACGCACATTTTACTTATACTACAATAATTATGACACTTAAGTTGGTGTAGCAAAACAAGATGTGCCAGGTTCTCCTAGAATGTAACAAACATTCCGATACCTTATTGATAAGAGAATTTTATACTCATATGTACAAGTACTGTTATTATGGAATTAACAAAAAAAACCTTTGCCCCAACAGAAAACATTGATGATACACCTATGACCACATGTGACTATGAATAAAATCTATCTTAAAATCACTTATTATGTCTATCCTCTTGACTGTGGTAAAATTTATTTATATATCTTTATTGTACAACAACAAACAACTTAAATATATAAACAATACACAACATAGAACAAGTTTGCTGTGATTTACAATGGGTTGTCTAGCCATCTTTTTCATACCACCTAGTCTTAGAAAGAGAAGAAAGTTGAACTAGAGTGGGTGTTGTAGCTGTAGGATATACTAATAATTTACAACGAAATACATAATCAACTTACATATATTATTTGTTTTTTGGGTCATCTTCGATTATTGATTAATTTATAACATTAGAAAAATCAAAAAAAGGCGTATTTGTAGGAAGAAAGAAGAGAATGCAGTCCTACATTATGTATATAATATATTTCACATTCTGTGTGTATAGGCATTAATACAAGTCGCATAAGTTCTGTATTATATTTTTCTATATATTAGGACCACAGTCTAATTATTAAACACAATTTAATAAATAAGTTATACTAATAACTTCTAATGCAACAATATTTATAAACATTGTAAATACCTATAATATATACTGTTTTTGTTTAAAATAAACTTCTAAAATTATTTTCAATGTTCTGCAAAGCTTCTGAGAGTAAAGCAGGTTCTCGATTAGTGTGGGAGGGAGATTTATCAATTTTTTCAGTGTTTTGGTTTTCATTCGAATGATTAAAAATTGAACTAAAAACATCCATTTGTATATAGTTAAGTGATTTTAAAATTACACCGTTGTTTGGGTAAGGAGTGTTTGATTGAGGAATGCTTTCCATAATATAACTTATATTTGTAAGCTTTGGTGGTTGTGGTGATTGTGAAGGTGTTGGTTCGGTAGGTTCACTTGGTTTTTGTGGTAATATATTGGGTTTCTTACCACCTGCAATTATAAAAAGAAAAATTATTAATCCACAATAAGACTGTAATATTTTATAAAGTCATAAAAATGAGCAACATATTATATTAATACATTAAGTTCTATGTATAATCGAAATTGCACTAGTCTATTAAAAAGTATTTATTACTTTGTAAATCCAGTGATTTTTTTCTTTACCAACTATATAGAGAGAAAAACATTAATAAACCAAATACTTACTGAGAGAATGTATAATTCGTTCCATTTCTCGTAATTGTGTTTGCTGTTGTTGAACTGTGAAATATAAATCTGTTATAGTTCCAGTGATATATTTCATTTCATCTTCTCTTTTTGCTTCTTTTGCAGATTCCTTCTTACTTTGCCTGAAAGATTAATAATTATAACATATTCATATTATATATAACAAGAAAATATTAACCTTTAAAAT
Source organism: Limenitis camilla (assembly GCA_905147385.1). Taxonomy (NCBI): domain Eukaryota; kingdom Metazoa; phylum Arthropoda; class Insecta; order Lepidoptera; family Nymphalidae; genus Limenitis; species Limenitis camilla. Next base: position 5,301,608 of record LR990243.1, read on the forward strand.
CTGAGATTTCTGAGCTCATTTTTTAACAAATTCCCATCTGTTTATAAGTTAAATAAAAAAATTGCCTAAAAATAACACTCCATACTACAAGTGTCTAAATGAAGTAGAATTGTTAAATATATAAAATGTTTTACCTGTTATACTCAAAAATTAATAAACCTGCTCCTATAACAAAGATTACAGTTTCACCTAGCAGATTAGCTCCCAATTCTATTGCCATTTCTTGACTTAAAACAGGAATATTAACGGGTTTCCCCAAATTCAGAATCCACATTTTTGCTTTTACTTCACACCAGTTATAGACTGGAAAACACAAAATAAACCATATTAAACGAGCCCCTCTTGATAAATTTATTTTTCTATTATAGTTGACTGTATAACATACATTGTGCTGGAGGCATACATACGTAGGTTCTAAAAAAAGGATTATTTTTAGCTCTTTCCTTGCAAATGTTAGCAATAGGTTTGCTAATTTGTTTTACTAATAAAACTGATAACTTGGCAATCGGGAATGCTCCGACAACCATTGTTGTAGTTAAGTGACAACTTCTATGTTAATATATTTTTTAAATATTATTACTTTTAACTACAATTAAAATATATATGACTAACGTAACTCTCGGCCTTGTACCATTAAATATAAAACTAATATTTAAATCAGTAATCACTATGACAGAAGGAAATTGACACTGACAGTTAAAAGTTTACTGATTTTTTTCCGTTACAAAAGTATTATACTGTACAGCCTTGTCTTTAGTTAGACAGTATACTGAATGCCAGGTGAATAAAGATTTCGGAAGCGTATAGATATAATGATATTTTAAAAAACAAAACCTTAGATCAATTATTAAAATATATTTGGTGTGTAAAAGAGATATTTATAAATATTTAATTATAAAAAGATTTTATAATATTTTTAGTCGATTTTATAATCTTTTTTAAATATGTAGTCTGTGCGTATTTTCATCTCTTCTGTCATCTGTATCAGGTGTCATTAATGTCATATTTTAGTTACATCTGTGTATTATTTTTATTTTCATTAGGTATCAATTTTGTAATTAAATTAAAGAGTTTGTTCTATAAATTGATTTGTGTCTATAAATATTAAGAATACTTTATTAAACGCGATATATTACAAAATATATGATAAAAATGTAACTACTGTAAAGTTTTGTGTTGTTTACTTTGTCGCCATGAGACGGTTACCGTTAACGAAACTTTTCATACTAATATTTTTCAGTTTGGTTCTGTTATATATTTATTGTTCATATAATGGAAAAAACTACAAAATTTCCACAGAAATTATGTCTAGGTTAGTCTAATAATGAGCACAAATAAGTATTGATTATTAATTTAATTCTATTCAATAAAATGTTATTATTGTTCCAGAAGTTTTCAAAAAAAGGAGAAAATAGTGATATCATTTGTTGTGTGTGACTCAAGGTTCAATGAATCTTTAAATATAATCAAATCTGTTTTAATTTTTACAAAATCTCCTGTACATTTTGTTATATTTACTGACAATAATCTAAAACCTCAGTTTATTGAGGTTTTAAGTCAATGGAAAAACATAGTAAGCAACCAATTAGAATTTGAATTTCAAATGATAAAATTTCCAGAAGCACATGAAGAGGATTGGTTAAACTTGTTTAGTAAATGTGCTGCTCAAAGATTGTTTATCCCAGTAAGTTAAATAACAAAAAAATTTCTATTAACCTTTACTTATCTTCATGTGAGGGGACCTTTTATCCAATTGGTATGTGACCACTCACATGTTAAACCAACCACCTAGTTTCTGACATTTCTCTTTGCAATATGTATTTTAGACTGCACCTTTTCTATTGCGTTAATGGAGCAGTTTCTAAGGGCTTGAGATTTTGGATTTCTTAAACCCGGTAAATTCTTCTTTTAACTCTATTTGCCGAAATTTTAAGGTGGCAATATAAAGCTCTCTAAGCTCTCTCTAAAGCGAAAGAGTTTTGTTTGATGTCCATGGGTTTACCATCAATTGTGTCAGTTGCTCATTGCAGTGGCATATTATAAAACAAACCTCAATTACAAGTTTTAGTTAATGAATAAGCAATTTTTTGTATGAATTCAAACTTATTTTTCAGAAATTAATACCTCATATAGACTCCATGATATATGTTGATACTGACACTTTATTTTTGGGACCAGCAGATGAGCTATGGCAGTATTTTAAAAAGTTCAACAGTTCACAAATATCAGCCATGGCTTTAGAAGATGACAATCCTAGCATTTCATGGTATCCACGTTTTGCAAAGCATCCCTTTTATGGAAAATTTGGTTAGCTCTTTACTATTTTGTTATTTTTATCACTAGAAAGAAGATTTATGTTTTTTTTTTTATTAAACAACATCCACTTTAACTTATGTTTAATAGTCAAAAATTGGATTATAACTAGTTATTTTTGTCTGTTGTGTTTCAAATTTTATAATTTCATCTAAATCTATCCAGCTGGAGTTTAGTGACATTACACACTAACAAATTTTAATGTTTTACATTCAAATTTATATATATTAATACAAAATAAACCAATGCTTTAAGTCTGAGCTTAGCTACTTTTTATTTGAGTATATGATATAATATCACATGCAAAATTCTACTTCATTGGAATTAATTGATAAAAATTTATAACAAAAACAAAAGTGTTAAAATAGTTATTGAAATTTGTTTTTTCAGGTCTTAATTCAGGAGTAATGCTTATGAATTTAACAAGAATGCGAGATTTTGGTTGGGTAGATTATGTGACACCTATAATGTTAAAATGGAAACTTTATATTCCGTGGGGTGATCAAGTAAGAATTCTTTACATTTATTTATTTACAAATTGTTTTGCTTTCTAAGCATCACTAGATAGTAAATGTAATAATATTTTTATTTATATTAAAAGCGTTTAATATACCATTAAATGTGCGTTAACTTATATAAGCTGTGATTTTTTTCAGTCATTTAACATTAATTTGGAGAATTTTCACATATTAAAACCCCTGTAAGAGTTGTAACATAACTAAGTCAACTAAATAATAGTTTGGGGAAAAAGTTTCTTTGCATTTTTTAAGAAAATTCAAAACATTTTTTAATATATTTTATTTACATTTAACTAAAGTATGTAGGTACCATTTTGTTCGATAACGTCTTGCCATCTTGTAGGTAGAGACATGATCCCATTGCTATAGAAATTTTGGGGCTTCTGATCAAAAAACCGCGACAAGTAGTTTTGGCAGTCCTCTTGTGATGTTAACCTGACACTGCCTAAAGAATTCTGAAGAGACCGAAACAGGTGGAAATCTGAAGGTGCGAGGTCAGGACTATACGGCGGATGCATTAACACCTCCCAGCCAAACTCTCTTAATTTTTGCTGAGTGGCTAAAGATGTGTGAGGTCTAGCGTTATCATGATGAAAAATCACACCGCTTCTGTTGATTAATTCCGGCCGCTTTCTCTCAACTTCTTGCTTTAATCTCATCAGTTGTTCGCAGTAGAGTTCAGAATTTATAGTCCTGCCTGGTGGTAACAGCTCATAATGAATAATGCCCTTCCAATCCCACCACACACACAGCATCACCTTGTTGCGAGCTAACCCGGGTTTCGCCACAGTCTGTGAAACCTGACCGGCCTTTGACCACGACCTTTTTCGCACGTTCTTGTCGTACGTGATCCACTTTTCATCACCAGTTATCAGCTTCTTCAAATATGGTTCGGTTTCATTACGTCGTAATAAAGTTTCATCAATGAGTACACGGTTCATTAGGTTTCTTTCAGTGAGCTCGTGAGGTACCCAAATATCGAGCTATTTTGTGTACCCTGTTTTTTTCAAATGCGCCCAAACTGTTTTGTGGTCAATTCCCAGTTCTTCAGCTACGTCGTAACTGCTGATATGCCGATCTTGCTCCACTTTTTCAAAAATGGCATCCATTTTATCCGTAATAGGGGCGACCAGAGTGAGGTGCATCTTTGACATCAAAATTTCCGGATTGAAAACGATTAAACCAAATTTGTGCTACTCTCACAGACACTGTACTAGGTTCGTAAACATCGCAAATTTTGTTCGCGGCTTGCGTTGCATTTTTACCTATTTCGTAGTAAAATTTTAAAATGTATCGAATTTCTTCATTAGATTCACTCATCCTCACAGTTCGAAAAACAAATAAAAATCGTGTTTTACAGCCTTAGGGAGGTCATTGATATATATCAAAAACAAAAGGGAGCGTCCCTTGAGGAATGCCACAATTTACAGTCTTCCAATCAGATTTATATTTACTTTAATAATTTTTGAAATTTGCACTGCTTGTTTACGTTCACTAAGATAGCTTTCAATCCAGATATTTGCTGTGCCTCTAATGCCATATTTTTCCAGTTTTAATAGTAAACGCTTGTGTGGTACCATATCAAAAGCTTTTGTCATATCAATAAAAATAGACGTAATAAAATATCTATCATTTAATGATTCCGACAGATTTTTTATTAAAGAAAATGCTGCTAATGCAGTAGAGTAATTTTTCCTGAAACCATACTGATTGTCGGACAATAGCTTATGATTCTCAACAAAATCATTAATTTTGTCATATACTACTCATTCAAAATTTTTTGAAATAATTGGGATGAGCGTAATCGGTCTATAATTTGAGATATCTTTTTTATCACCTTTTGTAAACAGTGGTTTAACGATAGATTTTTTCAAAGTTGTAGGAAATATACCTTGCTCAAGAGATAGATTGACAATGTAGCACAAAGGTGTGAGAATATATTTTATTTTGCATTAGTTTTTATTATATTAGTTGTAATTTCATCATAACCAAATGAATTCGTGTTTTTTAAAGATGCGATAACTTTGGGTGTGTCTAATTCATTAATAGGGGTCAAAAATATATTATTCAATTGGTCAGGAATATCACCAGCTGAAGAGCTAGAATCGTCTTCTCTTACTAAATTAATAAAATAGTCATTAAATTTATTACAAATGTCAATAGGTTCATTTATTGTGATTGATTTATTGTCCATTATTATTTCATTTATGTCACTAGTCAAATTATTATTATTTAGATTATTCTTTATTATATACCAGGTTGCTTTGCAAATATTTTTAGAACTTAGGAAAGCACAAATCGTAGAAAAGCAGAAATATATTATGAAATTCCTAAAAAGCATTATTGCACTCAAATTCATTATATATATTTGAAAATGATAACGATGATATACACTGCGAGACCTTTTTTTTATTCTCTTTACTAAAATCTGTTTTTGTTTCAAACCAAACGTAAGGGGCTTTAGTAATTAGTTTATTAACTTTAGGATTATGGATATTAAATATCAAAGACTGCGATATGTGTTTTTATATTATAATTATTCAGAATGGATTCTAATCTCTATGTATGCTGTGTATTCTTTAGTATATTAATGTTCCAATCACCGCAAATAATAATTTTCTTATTCTTTTTGATGGATAATTTAGAAAGTAATACGTCTAATCTATCAAAAAAAGTATTTATATTAGAAGATGGTGTTCTGTAGATACATACTGCATATAGATTAAAATTAACTAGGTCAATCCCACAGCATTCAAAGTGAATCATCATTGTCAATTCTTGAGTTATTTTCAGGGGGACATATTCTAAGTCCTCTCTGATTAAGATACAAGTTCCACCACGATTTTTTATAGTCCCTAGAATAAGATGCTGCTAATTTATAATTTCGTAGATATAAATTTTGTTCATTTCCATGTTTAATGAAAGTCTCAGTAAGACAAATTATCTCCAATGAGCCTAGTTGACTACTAAGTTCTTGAATACACAAATCAAATGAATCTATTTTATTAAGAATACCTGCAATATTTTGATGAAACAGTATGAATTTATCTTTACTGATTGAATTATTGTAATCAAGGCAGTTGGAAACGAAAAAGTATCTTATTATCTTTTATAGCAAAATCACAGTTACCTGTTAAGAGAATGAACGGAGTCGAACTCACAAAACTCCTGGTAAACTATAATACGACAAATTTGAAATGAGTGGAAATGTCTTAAAAAATTCACGAGTAATCATAATATTAACCCCTTATGCATTTCACGCATTTTCGCTTGGGAGGGTCTTGGTCATGAAACTCTGTCACTGGCTCCCGTACCAAATTATGCGCGAAATACTTTTCTGTTTTAGATCACGTGAAACCTACAATACTAAATTTGTTGATATTGATTTTACTGTTTGTACAATCCGTAAATTAAAAAGATTATTGCGCAATACCATTAGAAATTACTACTTACTTTTGTTATAGTGTCTTTCTACTTCATTTTAATTTAAATTGTGTCTGCTACCTTTATTTATGCAAAATTTATATTTGGAAACTTGATTTCAAGAATTGTTGTACTGCTTGTTTCCTTAATAACATAAAAATAAATGAAATAAAAAGTTTCGTTTTGATCTTGCTCTTAAGGTTATAATAAAACAAAATCAAATAATTCCAGGATATAATAAACATAATATTCCACTACCACGAGCGCGCCGTGTACGTCCTGTCGTGTCGGTACAACTACCGCTCGGACCAGTGCATGTATGGGGACGCATGCGCCGACGCCACGGACTCCGGGGTCTTCGTACTTCATGGCAGTCGGCGAGCATTTCACAATCACAAACAACCTGCCTTTGAGGTAACTATTTTTGATATACTTATTAAGTTTTTTTCCCTGTATTGGTCTTGTATCTGACATTTGTTTAGTGCTATATTTGTTTATTTGCTTTCATTTACCCCTTGAAGTTTAAGTTACGAAAAATAATATATATTTGTAGCAGTAATTTCGGTTGTTGTATCAATCTTTATATATAAAAATGAATTGCTGTTCGTTTGTCTTTGCTAAAGCTCGAGAATGGACCTTAAATGGCTTAATTTTGATCTCGAAATCTTTTTATAAATAAAAAATTATCACTTAGTTGTCAAATATTTATATATGCGTTCAGAAATTTGTCTGTTTCATAGGTGTAGTATATGAGGTCCGATCTCTTTGGTCTGTTTTGCTGGAATACAAAACAGTTCTGTTAAAGTTGTTGTAAATTTGTCATTAAAATGTAAAAGTGTCAGTTTGTTGTCGAAAAAAGAAAATAAATAAATTCAAGAATATTATTAAAATCTGTGATCAGTTTGTCAGTGTCGAATTTTATTAACTGATTTTTTAAAAATGCCAAGGAGAAGACAATCTGAACAGAAATTCATAGTAAATAGTGGGGAAATAGTTTATTTATAGTTGCGGGTAGCCTGAGTGAATAAATGAGTGAGCGAGTGAACGGTTTAAATACACCTCGGCAAAGCAAGGGTGGGTCGGCTAGTAAGTCAATAAATCTGCTATATTTGTGTATAATATATAGATATCCATATAGATTTGAGAACATGGCATTTAAGGTCATTTATGTTAAAATGTTTTCAGGCAATTTACCGAGCCATCGACGAGTACGAACTTGGTACAGATCCAATCAAGATGTTGACTAAAATGGACAAATATTTATCAAAAGCACCACAATCACATTGTGGTAACTTAAAGGATGCGTTTCTCAAAGTACCTTCCCAAACATTGACAAAAATGTATTCCAGACCTGATAGATAACAGTTATTAGAATTATTTGAAGATAAATATGATGCAATGCACTCTTTAATAGATTTTGAAACTCGTTTCATAAGATTAACCCAGATGGTTACTTACCACTAATTTTATAGCACCAAATAAAAAACCGAAGGAATGTTACCTGAATATTCGCTTACAAAACTGAATCTCAATATCAGTTTTTACTCTAAAATAAAACTGAATTTATAAAACTTTATTTTTTGAATAAAACTTGAGCATTTTATAAAAATAATATATCATCACCAATTTATGGTAATTCTTGCCTTTTTTTGAATCCACTGGTGGACCCAAATACCTCTTTTGCGATTATTTATTACAATAGTAGCAGTAGCGGCTGCACATTTCGTATACAAATAGACACTACTCAGACACAGAAAATCTGTACAAGTGTAAACTGTGTTTCGGATATTTGTAAAGTCAGCTCAAGTGTAGTCTTAACGTATCACACACATAAATTAATTTAATCAACATGAATTTCATTAAAAGCTTTTTTTTATGAAACATCAAAATTCAATAGTCATAGATTATTTTAACCAAATATTAGATAATAGTTTTTGGCATTTTATTGAATTATTAATGTTTGATCTTATAATAGTATTTATATTAATATATATATTTTTGTTTGAATGTAAGAATAATTGCAGTAGCTATTGACAAGAAAGTTTTCTCAAAAATTATTAAGTGGTTACCTCTCTATAACTTAATTTAATCTGTCATAGAAATTAATTTTTATTTGTTATTTTATTTTTATGACTAAATTTGTACCAATAAGTTACAAATAAATAAAAAAACTTTTTATAATAGTTTTTTCAGTATTAATGCAGATTTTTATTACAATATTTATACATCTGTGCACGTTTACTGATACAATTTAATTGAGTCACTGTGATTTAATTTCAAAAAACCCATGTATTAAAACTAAGTTTTATTTAAAGAATGACATATACTAATAAATTACTTTTACCACTTAAACTAAACTTCAATATGTTATACACTCAGTTATTTATGACATTTTATTTCCATTCATAGAATACAATTTATTACCTATTGTATTTAGTCATAACAATTTTATAATAAATTATGGTTCTAAGTATTTATTGTGTTAAGGAATCTCGTTTTAAATATTATTGTAATTGTCTAAAATAATATAATGAAAGTTTATTTGTAATTTTTCGAGATACTAAGCTGATTTTGGGAATAAGAATAAATGTAAAAACCATTTGTTTATTGTTTATTCATCATGAAATTAGCAATTATTAGGTTACATTTTTACAATTTGATCACGCACATATTTATTTTATAAAATTATTGATAAGTATTAATATTATTATAATCTGCCTCATTTTTTATGTTAGATATTTGATACTGGATGACTTTGAAAATAAATGTTATATATTTACAAAATTTATTGTTTTAACTAAATAATTTACTAAAATATTTCCCAATAATATTAAAGATCTTAAGTTATGGAAAAGTAAAAAACCAATTTTTTTTAATATTCCACAAGTAGTAGAGGATCCTAAGTAAGGGCGATTTTAACCGATCAGCTAACCGGGTGAAAATTATATTTTATCAAATAAAATTTGTTTCTGAACATATACTATTAGATGCTACAAAAACGTGGTCACGGCTATAATTAATTAAAATTATAAAAAAGGTTTTATTTTTCAATTCGTGCTAAGCAAATTAACTGAATTCCGAAATGACATGGCCAGCTATTGTATAGCCCTCTGCCTAGTTACAAAAAGTTCGTGTACATTGTTGAATTATCGTTTATATTAAAGTGTTTTAGTCAACAACTAAGATGCTATATAATATATAATGTTGGAATTATCAGGGTTTTAGTTATTTACTCACAAAATTATACAACAAAATCCAAAACGTAAGCAAAATCAAGTCAAGTAATGAACGCAAAGTTAAATATTTTGGCAATGTAATCAGTGCGTTTGAAATAGCAGTTCAAGTGGGTTTGTTAAAATGGAGATAACTCAAAATACTAATCGAAAAGAAATAAAAACAATCTCATATGTTTGACAGCGTCTAGTTCAAAGATGATATATAATATGCTTGTCTAATCCAACGCGTACGCGTCCCGTTACGCGTTAGCAACATCCACCAATATTTGAGAATAATGGATATTATTTTACAATTATTGTAAACAAAGTTAAAATAATTTTAACTAATAAAATAATGATTATGTAGCATTACTTTAATAATTACGTACTTACGTATATTTTTATTTATGAAATTGTTTAAAAATATTTTTGTAACGATCTAACATATTAGTTGTTTACATAAAAATCTGCGTGAAATGAAACAATAAAAGATAAAATACTATTTTCTATTTATATATGTAATAAGAAAGCCTCATTTATGGAATTCACTAAAAATATGCTATAAGATAAATGATAATTTGACACAATGACATAAATATAAAATAAGAAGATATATAATAACATTAAGCATAGAGGTTTTATACAACTAGTAAGGAGATCACTGTAATGACTAAAGAGGTTCATATCATTCTCCCCCGCTTCATTTTCAACTAATTCAAATTACAGTGATGGTGCCATTGCTAGATCTTCAGGGATGTGTAAACATTCGTTCATGGGGAGTATAATTCGTAGCTGTGCAAAATAAGGAACGGATTGCATGCAGAGCCTGAGGCAGTACTTTCTCCCAATCTTCGATATCTAAGTTCTTTGTCTTTAAACATAACTGAATCGTTTGCCACGGTGTTCCATTTAGTCTTTCTACTTGTCCGTTTCCCCGTGGATTATACGGTGTAGAATGGCTTGTTGCTATTCCACGAGAATGTAAATATTCTTTAACTTCGACAGCAAGAAAAGACGAACCTTTATCCGAATGAACATAAGATGGAAATCCAAAGATCATAAATAGGTTATTTAAATGTTTGATAACAGTAATATCCAAACACGGAAATGCAAAAGGAAACCGTGAATATTCATCTATAACGGTCAACATGTATTTATTCGTAGTCTTAGAAGGAACAGGACAGGACCCTTAAAATCTATACTAATCCGCTCAAAAGGTGAAGTGGCTTTTATCAATTTTGTTGGAGTCTCCGTTAAACGGTTAAACTTCGGATTTACCTCGCAACATATTCTGCATTTAGAAGTCATATTACGTACTTCATCAACAGTAAATGGTAAATTTTTACATTTTATCCAGTGCACCATACGAGTGACTCCACGATGGCATAAGGATTCGTGTAATGAAAGTAACTTGGCTGTTCGGGACTCAACTGTAGCTGCTACACACATACGTGATAGAGCATCTGCTGTCAAATTATCCTTTCCAGGTCTATACACGATATCAAACTTAAACGGAGATAGCTCAAGACGCCATCGTTGAATCTTTTCATTCTTTATTATACTGGTATGTTTAGCGTCAAACATAAATGATACTGATCTTTGGTCCGTTATTAATTTGAATTCTTTACCTATTAGAAAATGACGCCATTTTCTTAATGACTCTACTATAGCGTATGCTTCCTTTTCGATGGCCGAATGCTTGTACTCACTCGCATTCAAAGTCCTTGAATAAAATGCTATAGGTCTTGTAAAAGGTAATTTATCATTAATAGCATAGACCGCAGACTTTGCAATATCCGATTTTAAATCTTCAAAACAGGCGATTTGTTCAGGATTTAATGGAAAATACACTGTTTTAGCTAATATGTGAATACGTTCGGAAAAGTTAGGTATCCATTTAGAGTAGTGAGCGAACATTCCTAATATTCGTCTAAGAGATTGAGGATCGTGAGGGGCTGATAGCTTTAATAACGGATTAAGTCGATCACTATCAGGGTTTATCTTACCATTAGATATATTATAACCGAGAATATTAATTGATTTTATAGAAAATTGACATTTATCTCGATTTAGAGTTAGATTATACTTTTGGGCAGATGTTAAAAATTTGTGTAAATTCTCATCATGCTCTTCTTGGGTCTTACCACATATTGTTATATCATCTAAATAGGCGAATGTACCTTTAAGTTTTTCTTTTCTAATTACCCAGTCTATTGTTCTTTGGAAACTTGAAACACCATTATTTACTCCGAAAGGGATACGTCTAAACTGATACAAGTTTCCAGCAGCTTCAAATGCAGTATATGGTTTTTCTTGTGGTAAAATAGGTACTTGATGATAAGCACTTTTAAGGTCGATAACGCTAAATATAGAATATTTAGAAATATTTGATATAGTTTCTTCAATATTTGGTAAAGGATAAGCATCTAAGAGTGTATATTTATGAATAGTTTGCGAATAATCAATAACAAGCCGTTTTCTATGATTTTCAGTTTTTGTTATTAGTACTTGTGCTCGCCACGGTGATTGACTTTCTTCGATGACTCCTTCGGCTAGTAATGTACTAATTTCGTTTTTAATAAACACTTTATCGTCCTCGCTGTATCTTCTTGATTTTATAGCGATAGGTTTACATTCTGTTGACAGGTTTGCAAATAAAGGAACGGCTGGTACAGACGCTTCAGCAACATTGCAAACAACTAAAGGACCTTTTGGTCCACCAAAAGAAAACTCTAAGGAAGAATGTTTAGAAAGGACATCATGACCAATTATAAGGTCAGCGCAGAGATTTTTCACAATCAGTAAATTGATATCTTTATAAGTGTGCTTCCCGATAGTAATATTTTGTGTTACTTCACCTTCGACTGATGCAGTATAGCTTAGAGATGCCATTGATATTGTTTGTTTACTAGGTTTGCTCTTGAGATTACATAGTTTACTAAAATTTTCATTTACAAAACTCATCGAGCTTCCAGTATCTATTAGAGCTTCTGCGCTTATACCTTTAATATACGCAGGTACTGTTGCTTTACGTAAAGATGATGGGGCAGCAGCAGTAATACATGCCGAGTGATCTTGTTCATCTATAGCAGCAGTGTTAGTAGTTCCTTTACTTCGACACACGTTTGCATAATGTCCCTTCTTGTTACATATCTGACAATTAGTATTTGCCGCTGGACAGTTTTTGCGTGGATGAATACGTCCTCCGCAGAAAAAACATTTTCGCCCACGGTATGATGCTGCAACATTATTTTCAGTGACATGAGAAGTATTCTTCTCAGTTTCAAGAGCGTTTACTGAAAATGTGTTAAAATTTTGGTAGTTAATTTCAGCCATTTCTAAAGATAGTTTTTGATTGTATGCTTCATCAAGAGTAAGGGTTAAATTCTCAAGCAGTCTCTGTCTAATTTTACTTGAAGTGATACCTGATATAAATGAGTCTCCTACGCTTTTATTTTTATTTGTTTCAGCATCTACTGAAGTAAAATTGCAGTCTTTGGCTAGCTGTTTTAAAGCTTGCATATAAGAATCAATACTCTCTGTTGCATGCTGTTTTCTAGTAGCCAGTACATGCCTAGCATAGATAATATTTTTAGGTTTTATGAATATTTAGAACATTTATCGCATGATCGTACCTTTTGCATTCGCTAATATATGTGTACACTTTGGATGAAATATGATTTAGAAGTACTTGAAATTTGAAGTCATCATCGATGACTGATGAAGCAGCCTTCGTTGCATCTTTTTCAGCTTTCTCACTGATCAGAATTTTTTCTTGTGCAGCAAGATAATTTTCAAAAGTTTTCTTCCAGTGTTCCCATTCTTGAGGTGCGGTGGAAGAAGATGGATCGACGTCAAATTTATCAGGCCTTAATATTCTATCCATTTTATTGGAGTCGATTATTTTAGTGAATTAAATTGTAATAAGAAAGCCACATTTATGGAAATAATAGGCTTTAATTCACTAAAAATATGCTATAAGATAAATGATAATTTGACACAATGACATAAATATAAAATAAGAAGATATATAATAACATTAAGCATAGAGGTTTTATACAACTAATAAGGAGATCACTGTAATGACTAAAGAGGTTCATATCAATATAGAAATCGTTAAAGTAATCTTTAAACTCGCATAAATACTAAATACTTGTACAAGTATAAATAGTTGAATATAATTTTTATAATATATTTTATTGTGAAGAATATATACTATATCATAGACATTGGTCTTACAGATTACCATTGTCATACTGGTTGCCTTAGCAATACTTTGATTGGTTTTCTTAGGTGTCACTAAAATATATTCTTGTATTTCTAACTTAAATAATTGTTTCTATATTTCTTTGTAAGGTCAAGGGGGCCAACTCCGTCTACGGGGCTTTACCGTCTTCTTGCAATAACGTACTTTGTAATTTAGCTGCGCCGTTGATAATTCCGTCGGTAAAACAGTTTTGCTTATTAGTTCCAACTAGATCATTAAGATGGCGTTACTGTGCATAGAAAAGAATAAAACAGAGTGTAAATTTTAGTTGTGTTCAGAAAGTGAAATACGACCTACCTATACTGCCGATTAATCGAAGGTAAATATTAATTTATGCTTCTTACAGTGTCAAAAGAAAACATTACTTCTAGTTCAATATCTGTTATAGTATACTTTGTAATATTTTGCAACAAAACTTTATAAATGTCTTAATTACTTCATGTGGAATATTTGTAATCTCAAAGTCCTAAATTGTGTAATTCCGTACATATTTTTGGGGCTAAATCGTCATATACCGGATTTGCCCCATTTCAGATATCGTAAACCTTTTCGTATGTAGAATTTTATAGGGAGTGCAAATGCTGAATATTGTAATGCTTTTTGTTATTATAATTGATATCCATATTTTTAAACAAATAATATTGAGGCTGCTAATTTCTTTAATTTATACTAACACATTTTGTTTTAGTTACACTAGACTACAAAGTATACCATTATGGTCCGTAATTACAAAAGAAAATCAAAGAAAGCTTCTTATGACAAAAATCAATTGCGCAAAGCTGTATTGGCGGTACAAAATGGAGTTTTAAGTGGATATAAGGCTTCAAAGGTGTATAATATCCCTAGGATGACGATTATGGATCATGTACATAAAAAAAGAAGTTCACACAACATTGGAAGAAAAACTACTCTGTCTTCTGAGGTTGAAAAAAATCTTGCTTTATGTCTTCATACTATGGAAAAATACGGATTTGGATTGACTAGAGTAGAAGTTTTAGAAATGGTGGGGGCGTATATAGATAAAAATAATATATCAGCACGTTTCAAGAATGGAAGACCAGGAAAAGATTGGTTTGTTTCCTTCTCAAAACGCCATAATTTATCCATCAAAAAACCCCAAGCTGTGGAATATGCTCGCAAAGCTGCCATAGATCCGTATGTAATTTACCCTTATTTTGATCTTTTAGAAGAAACTGTTATAAAATTAGGTTTAAAAGATAAACCGCACGCTATTTGGAACTTAGATGAAACTAGTTTTTCCAAAGATCCTTCAAAAACTAAAATTGTTGGGGTTAAAGGCTATGCAGCAAATAGGGTCATTGCTACACCTGGGAAGGATAACACAACGGTCCTACTTGGTGCTAGCGCAGCTGGGCAAAAGATGCCACCATTAATTATTTTTAAAGGCAAAAACGTATGGGATGAATGGACAGATCCTGATGCTTATCCAGGTACAACATACGCCGCCACTAAAAATGGTTGGATGGAGAGCGAGGTGTTTGAAAATTTAAAAAAAAAAACATTTTTACCAACAATTGGTAACCAACGTCCAATCTTATTAATTTATGATGGTCATTCAACACACGTTGGATTAAATATAATTGAAGAAGCTCGCAAAGCTGAAGTAACCATATTAAAAATACCAGCCCACACAAGTCACATTTTACAACCGCTAGACGTTGCTGTTATTAAATCTTTTAAAGATAAATGGGATGTTGAGTTAGTCAAATGGCAAAGAATGAATATAGGCCTTCCATTGCCAAAAAAAGAATTTTCTAAATTAATTGGATCTATATGGAAACAAATAAATTCAGAAGTATTGCGCAACGGGTTTAAAAAATCAGGGATTTATCCAATTAATCGCAATGAAATAGATCTTCGCATATTCGATGCCTTAAAATTAAAACATTGGCAACAAAAAAATTTAAGCCTACCTAAAACACCATATAAAGAGCAACCAAAAACATTGTTATTAATAGCATTAAACTGTCTTAAAAAACACAATTATGATGCCACACTCATAAATAAGGATAATAGTACTAGAGATCATTTGGAACAGACTTTAACTGAAAGTGGAAAAATATCCTTTGAAGAATTACTATTACAAAAGGTAAAACGCGGTGACAGCTATTTAAAAACGAAGAAACGAAAAGTGGCACAAGGTGCTGCAGTTATAACACACACGACGACGTAGTAAAGTTTAAAAAAGATGAACAAAACAAGGAATAATAAAAAAGATAAGACTCAACCTACTTCTTCAGGGAAACTTACAAATGAAGTAATTTTTTTGAAGAATATATCTAAGAATGACTCTCAGTTGGTGCCTTTTTGTGTGAAAAATTTAAAAAATCTACCTCGTTGTTTGCAAGAAGATGTATCCGACACTCATAAAATAAAAATTCTGTCCAACATTAGGATAAAAGACCCTATTATGCGTGATGGCGATCATTTCTCAGAACCAGGACCTTCAGGAAATAAAACGATTAGTAATATAAAAAGTAAAATTATAAACAGCAACGCTAGTTCATTTAAAATATCCAAAAATTTACCAATTGTAACGAGATTTAAAGGAAAAGGAAAAGGCAAAAAAAGTGTAGGAAAAGAAAACAAGATACCTGACCTTAATAAGACTGACCATGTTAACTCTTGTAAATATTCTAAATTTATGAAACAAAATAATCATGATATTTACCTATCGAGTTCAACTACTAGTGTGTATGGAACATGTAGCAACCATAGTGACTCTGATATATTAAATGTTAGTTCCGATGAACCTTATTATGATGAGTATTCGGATTTGTTTTTACAAAACATAATACCCGACCTCCATGATGAGGTTCAGTTTGAACATAGTGAAAGTAAACATAATGAAGAGATTGATATTAAAAAAGAGACTGAAATTAAACATGAGACTGTAATGAAAATTAAGACTGAAGAAAAACATAATATATTAAACTTTAATTTAAGAAATAAATGTAAGAATAATGACAATGAAGTCAATGTCAAGACAACAAATCAATTATATTCCATCAATGACCATGTTTTGGTAAGGTACTTTAACAAAAATAAGTGGACCTATTATGTTGGCATTGTAGAAAGTAATAAAATTACAGATGAAGGATTTTATTACTCCATTAGATTTAATAAAACAATTAAAAAACCAAAACTTATGTTTAAGATGACTAAAAAAATTGATCGTGATGACGTCCCTAACTTATCGATAGTTAAAAAGATCGATTTGTCTAATGATACACAAATATTAAACAGTTTTGTTTTATCCTGTGAAGATGATGAAGTTTATTTTTACTGAAAAATCCTCTCACATGATCATTTTAAATATTTCATTTATTTTTAGTTTATAATAATTACAAATTATGGTATTATTGTTTTTTATATAATTTGTTTATTTTTGTTAGTTTTTTTTATTTTTGTTTTGTTACTGAATTACACTATAATAATTTCTTTCAGTATCTTTATATGACATTTTATTTTTGGTTATTTTTATATCTTACATTGATTCTCGTTTATCAGTTAAAATAATTATATATAGAAGATTTATTGTATTAGTTTTAATTAAGTGATAATATTGAGATTTAGATATATTACTGAGATTATTGAGTTTTAGTTGATGTTTGATTTTTTATAACATTAATTAATAATTAAATAAAAGCTCTTACTACAAAAAAAAAATATTTTTGTGTACTTTTCTAATTCCATATGTAGAAATTTAAATATCCATAAAATAAAACGTAATATCGATTTTTTTCTCCTTCAAAAATAAGTTTTGAATAAGAGAAAAAATAATTTAGGTTCAGTAGATTTTGCATGATTAATCGACAAATAAACAAATACAAAATATTTGTTATATTAATAGCTGGCTTTTTATGTAACGTTTATACAATGCAATTGTATTGGAAATGTTTAAATAGTTCAGATGTTGGAGGAAATTACTTTTACCTACACTTCATTTTAAATTAATATAACCATGCTAAGCATGTTTTCTACCCCTGACTTCGTAAGATTGCTGGAATAGCCCCAAAAATGATTTTTTTGATATAACTTTTGCGTTTAACTTTATTTTTGCAAATACAAATATGTGTTTTGTTTGTTATTCAGGAATACATATTATCAGGGTGTGTTTCCTCGAAATAACTACCAATTTCATAAGAATTTGCTGTGCGGATGGATTTGCCCCTTTTTTACGGGGAAATCCGTCTGCTGACCATGTTTTAAAGATATATGTTTATATCAATACCGAAGATAGTTATAAAAAATATAACAGTTGTATAAAAAAGCTAATTAAATTCTAATTTTAATGATACCTTTAAATTAGTATTACAATCAAAAGTTTCTCGAATTTAGGCTATCAAACCTAAATTAAAAAAAACTATGCCGGAGTTAGCCCCCCTGACCTTAAATAAAATTACAATAGCTTCAGTTTATATATTTATTATTACCCTTCTCGATTATTTATCACAACAACTTAATATGGTAGCAGAGCGCTAAAGAAGAAAAATACAAAATGAAATAAAAAATTGAACATCATACTTTAAAATGTCGACAATAAAAATCGACCCACTTACAAAAGAAAATTATGATACTTGGGTGATACAAGCTGAAGCTATCTTGATAAGAAACAAATTATGGAAATACGTCGAAACACCCTTGCTAAAAGATGCTAATGCTGAAGAGATTGAACGCGACAAACAAGCCAGGTCCGAACTGATTTTAATTATTTCGCCCTCTGAGCTTAGTCAAATTAAAAAATGCATTACCGCAAAGGCATTCTCATACTCAAAGACATCTATGCTAGTACAGGACCCGCACGCAAAGCATCTCTATTAAAAAAATTGATTCTTACAAAACTGACGACACAGGATGTGAGAAGTCACCTTAATAAATTCATGGAGACAGTAAATAAACTTGCGGATATGGATCTACATATAAACGAAGATCTTCTAACAATTCTAATGCTATACAGCCTTTCAGATGATTATGAAAATTTCAGAGTCGCAATAGAATCACGTGATATTCTTCCGAAGCCTGAGGAGCTCAAAACCAAAATTATAGAAGAATATGAGTCACGACATATACATAACGCTACTGACGACGAACCGCATTAACTGCGTCCTGTAAGAAATGCAAACGAAGTGGAAACATCTTTAAAAACAAAAACCATAAAATACGTAAAAATTGCTAGAACAAAAATAAACAAAAACCAGACAGTAAATCAATCTACTACAATAAGAACCATTTTGTTACACCGTGTTATCACACACAAAACAAAAAATCTGTGAAGAACAATTGGATTCTAGATAGTGGTTGTACCTTTCATATGACGTACCAACGAGATCTCTTTAAAAGTTTAGAAAGTACATCCGGAAAGCTTAAATTTGCAACAGAAGAACATACTGCAGAAGTAAAAGGAATTGGAACAGTATCTTTTGAAACAAAGCATGGTACTGGTAAGGCACTCTCAATTAAAAAATACACTCTACGTACCTGAGCTTTGTACTAATCTGATGTCCGTCGGCAAAATAACAGACGATGATGGCACAGTCATATTTTCAAATGGTAAAGCTACTGTTTTTAATTATATTAAATCTGGAATAACTTTCATTGCACACAAAAAATCTGATGGTCTCTACTATGTCATACCACAAAAACATGAACTTAGTAATTTAGCTAATGATGCTGATGAAGTTCCAAGTCAGAAGAAAGTGCACTCATCAAACATAGATGACTGGCACCGAAAACTAGGTCATATGAACGCCAAAGATATGATCTATGCTTTAAGAAATAAAAAATTACTTGGTTTAAATTTTGATGCTAATGAAACTTTAACAGAATGTGAAAGTTGTATTCAAGCTAAATTACATTTAACACCTAGCCCTCGTGTCAAAACTGCTCAAAGAACAACTGAACTTTTAGAAATTGTTTACAGCGACGTGTGTGGACCAATTGGAACGCCCACCGTAGGCGGTAACAAATATTTTGTCACTTTTATTGATGACTACAGTCGTTATTGTTTTGTCTATCTTATAAAAATGGAATGTGAAGTACTAGAGAAGTTCAAAGAATTTAAAAAATTAGCAGAAACACATACTGAGAAACAAATAAAATATTTACAATCAGACAACGGCAAGGAATACGTCAATAAAGAATTTGACAGTCTTTTAAAACGATGCGGTATACAAAGAAGATTGACCGCACCCTATACTCCAAGCCAAAACGGAGTTGCTGAACGAAAAAATCGCACCCTTGTTGAAAAAGCAAGAGCCATAATGATAGATGCAAAGGCGCCATTAACACTTTGGGGTGAAGCAATCGTCACCGCCAACTATTTGTCAAATAGAAATATAAACAGCGCTATTCAAAATGAAACACCTTTTGAACGATGGGTTGGACGAAATCCTTGCATCAATCATTCATACATTTTTGGTAGCAAGACATATGTTCTCAAAAAGGGTACACATGGTCACAAATTTGCACCTAAAGCAATTCCAGGCATGTTTGCGGGATATTCTGAAACATCAAAAGCATTTAGAATATATATACCATCAAAAAATTATGTTATTATATCCAAAGACATTCGAGTGATGAAAACAATGTATTACACAGACATAAACAAAAATGGAATCTCAAATTTATTTGATACATTTGAATCCCAAAAGCCAAATGATCGTAGTACAAAACATAAACCGATAGAAATAGCATTGGATAACTACGATCAATCACCAAACGTTGAAAGCGATCATGATGACTATGAGTCACTTTCTGAATCAAGTGTTGACTACTCTGAAGATGATGTAGAGGATGACGACAATGTAAACAATGGTGATGATGATGATGATGATACTATTCAAAGCAATACTGATGATGATGGAGAAAGCGCCATTGGTCAAACAAGGTCCTTAAGAGATAGATCTAAAATAGCAGCTCCTACTCGTTACGATGACTTTATTCTAGCAGCTGCTGCAGAAATCGAAAATCTGCACAAACCTAAAGAACCTCAGACATTTAAAGAAGCTATGGACTCTCCTGATCAAGACAAATGGCAAGAAGCCATGTTAAATGAAATTACCTCATTAAACGAGAATCAAACCTGGGAACTGGTGGACCTACCTAAAGGTCGTAAAGCCCTACCTAGTAGATGGGTATATAAATTTAAAATGAACCCTGACGGTTCCGTTGAAAGGTACAAAGCCAGACTAGTCATAAAAGGTTACTCCCAAGAGCCTGGAGTAGACTACGACAAGACATTTAGCCTAGTGGTTCGTATGAGCACTATAAGAACTCTTCTGGCTGTTGCTGCACGTGAAAATTTGAAATCACTTCAGTTTGATGTATCAACAGCTTTCCTTTATGGTACAGTTAAGGAAGAACTTTATATGAAGCAACCTCAAGGCTTTCACGATGGCACCAGACGAGTTTGTAAATTAAAACGCAGCCTGTATGGACTTAAACAAGCACCGCGCTGTTGGAATTCTTGCATTGCAGAATTTTTACAGAAATCAGGTTTCCGACAGAGTGAAGCGGATCCATGCTTGTACATTAGAATTAAAGGACAATCCAAAGTCTATATTGGTCTGTATGTAGATGATGGACTTGTAGCGTACAACACAACCGCAGCAGGACACGAATTCATTCATGAACTAAAAACAAGATTTAAAATTACAACTAAACCTGCAGCTTATTCTCTTGGAATGGAGATAAATATAAGCAAAGACAAGTCCATTAATTTATGTCAGAAGGCTTACACAAAGAAAGTCTTAGAAAAATATGCCATGACTAATTGTAAACCTGCACCAACACCTATTACAAAAGAAAATGATACAAGAGAGGATTTCTTCAACTGAAGCAGAAATAATAGCAGCAAGTGAGTCCGCGAAAGAAATCTTATGGCTAAACCGATTACTCAAAGAATTGATTGAGGTTGAGAAACCGGTGCTGAACATCGACAACGAATCAAAGCTTGATTTTAATCCTCAATACGAATATCATAGACGTACCAAACACATCAAGCTTAAGCAGTTCTTCGTGAAAGAATGTGTCAGCAATGGAGATTTCACTTTGAAACAAGTTCCCTCGGAACTACAATTGGCCGACATGCTTACAAAACCATTGTTCGGACCACGTTTGCAAGACCTCAGTTCACGTATTGGAATTAAAAGTAGATAGATATATAACTATTTTTTTTTAATTAACAGCTTCTGTCACATATAAGGCTAACACTTGTAGTAATAGTCTCACTTCACTAATTAAAACTCGACACTATAACGGACTAGGATATGAGTTTTGTTCCATTGGCTTATTCCGCCAAAACAAACTGGTCGGTTTTTTCCTTTCCTTAACGAGCAAACTAGAATCGAGAAGAATTTACACCAAGTCGCGCAATTATGTTACCTACGAGTATACGTACGTGTTGTTTTGATGATACTATCAGAACATTATTTTGATTTTTTACGAACATCTGACGTCGCTATAAGATCATGGTCAGAAGTTAATATCAAAAAAATATTGACGAAAATTCTTGTATTTTTCTTCTGTAAAGACGATCTTGTTCAAGATTAAATATTATTTGTGACCACGAAATAAGAAACACCGTATATGAAATAGTATTGGTGTGTAGTTTCGTTTTAAAAAAATTACTGTTTTAGAATAAGATAAAAAAAATAACATTAAAAAATAATAATAAATAAGTAAAAATAAAGTATAAGTAAAAATACAATACCTTATGCAATATAAAAACAGGTAATGAAATAAATCAAAGGTAAATAAAATAAAACATTGCAATATTACATCTTAATATTAAATTTATAACTACTTATTTAACATGTAACTTTAGTTAACTTTGATTATCAATTTTAATGTTTTGAATAATACATAAGGAAGAAACTAGTATTCCAAAATAGGCCTAGTTTAGATAGTAGACTGAACTCGTAAATAACTACAAAATTGATTGTTTTATTATACAGTATCACCTATTTATACTTGTGTGACATGTTGTGTCGTACTGTAGTTTTTGTATTTAAATTTCAGATGGCCTAAAAGAATCTTTTAATCACAGTAAGAAATAGGATTGTTCGGGAATAAAAATATTACGAGTTGTTTTATCGTTTTTTAGTACAAAATGTATGGAAAATGTTTTTGGCGATTTCTGACATTTCTAGTACTTAAACCTTAAATGATCCCATAGGATCTTTTGATCCCCATACGAAGTAGGTTGATAGGCATAAAATTTTTTTTTTTTGATTTTAGCATTTTTTTCGCTAACCGTACATTTTTTAAAAATCTGTGAATACAGTTCAAAATATCTTAAAAAGTTATGGATGGTCTCCTAAGAACGTTCACTTTAAGTGATAAGGCCGCCTTTGCATGCTATAGCTTAAGTTACTGCTTGTAATTATTTTCGTCATTATATTTCACTGTGTGTGCAATAAAGTATTTTATTATTATTATTATTTTTTTTTTTATATTTGTTTTAATTTTGGTTAAGTTTAATCATCAACGCGGGCTTTTGGCCAAACGAAAATGACAAATGAAATAAGTGTATGAATGATTATATGAATGTTTATGTTGTGATGGATAAAAATTTTCTGACAATCCTGCATGTGTTTAAAATAGCAGCTTTTTGAATGAGGATGTATGTAAGAGGATGAATATTCAAGGTTTTAAGACTTGTATGTAAAGTAGTGGGAATGACTCCAGTGGTTGAAATAATTATTGGGATCGTTTTAACGGTTTCGACACGCCATTGCGTTTTAATTTCTATTGCTAATTCGGTATATTTTGCAATTTTTTCAGTGTACGTAGATTGAAGATTGTGTGTATTTGGTATGGCTATGTCAATGAGATAAACTATTTTGTTCTTTTTATCATGTAGTGTTATATCCGGTCGGTTACAATGAATTGTCTTGTCTGTTATGATAGTGCGGTCCCAATAAAGTTTATATTCGGTGGAATCAAGGATGATTTCAGGATTATAATTGTAGTAAGCAACTTTATCTTTCACAAATCCACATTTAACGGCAAGATGTTTGTGTATTATGGCAGCTATTTGATTATGACGATGTTTGTAGTCTGTCTGAGTAATTGATCTACATGCTCCTGTTATGTGTTGGATAGTTTCAGAAGCTCCATGACAATGTCGGCAATTATCATTCTGGAATTTAGGGTCTTTCAGGATATGCTTTCTGTAATTTTTTGTCTCGATAACTTGGTCCTGGATTGCTAACATAAAGCCCTCTGTTTCGGGAAAAAGCTCACCACGCTGTAACCATGTGTTTGACGCTACTTTATCAACATTTTGGCTAACTAAGTCATGGCGATGACGTCCGTGAAGTGATTTTTGTTGCCAGGTGGTTATCTTATCTTGTATTGTTGTCTCAGTAGGTTGAAAGTTTGTGTTATTGAGGTTAAGTGGAGTATATTTTTCATCAATTTTTACTGTCAACTGATGTAATAATGAGTGTTGTGATTTATCATTAAAAAAGGTACGTAGTGATTTAATCTGATTGTTGTGTAATTTCTGAATATCAATGATTCCTCTCCCTCCTTCAATTCTAGGTAGTAACATTCGCTGGATACAAGCTCGGGGATGATGTTTGCGGTATTTAGTCATTGTAGTATTTATACGTCTTTGGAGGTTTTTTAGGTTCGTGGAAGACCATTGTATTATACCAAACGAATAAGTTAGGATCGGGACAGCATATGAATTAATGGCTTTGATCGTGTTACGGGAATTTAATTGAGTATTAAGTATTTGATGTAATCTTTCGTTAAATTTGTCTATAAGGGTCAGCCTTGTGTGTTTGTGGTGTATTTGTCGGGATTGTTGATAACCAAGATATTTGTAGCCAGCTATTGGATCAACTGGATTGATTTCCTGGTTGTTGTCTAGTATATAAGAATTATTTATAATTTGTCCTTTTCGTACAGATAAAATTTTACATTTATCGATTCCAAACTGCATACAAATATCTTGAGAGAATGACTGTGTTATATCTATAAGAGTCTGAATATCTTCTATAGATTTACCAAATAATTTAATATCGTCCATGTACATTAGGTGAGATATTGTAAAGTGTGATTCTGTTTGCTCGTGTTTAAGGTTACATCCTTTTCTGGAATTATTTAATAGATACGAAAGTGGGTTTAGTGCTAGGCAAAACCAGAGAGGGCTTAAAGCATCTCCCTGAAATATGCCCCGTTTTATAGCAATCGGTTCCTCATATGACTCCTCATTAAACTGCAATTTTATAAAGGTCTTCCAATTGCACATCGCATTTTTTAAAAAAGTTACTATAGTAGGGTGGATTTTGTAGTGTTTTAGTATGTATATTAACCAACTATGGGGGACTGAGTCGAAAGCTTTTTTATAATCTATATATGTAGTATAAATATCAATTTTATTTTTAAATGCCTGTTTCATAACAACAGCATCAATAGTGAGCTGTTCTTTACAACCTTGACTATACTTTTTGCAACCTTTTTGTTCTTCAGCTATTATATTATTATTTTCTAAATGCTTATAGATAGTTTCACTAATGCAGGATGTTATGATTTTGTATATAGTTTGTAGACACGTTATGGGACGGTAATTAGCAGGGTCCTCTGAATTAGATTGTGTTTTAGGGAGCATATACGTGATACCTTCTGTTAAGTAAGTAGGCAATGTATGTGGATTTAGAATGAATGTGTTTATGTGTTTGAGTAAAATTAAATGTGTGGTTGTGAACTTTTTATACCAAAAGTTATGAATTTTATCCGATCCAGTACCCTTCCAATTGTGTGTTCTTGCAATTACTTTTTTAAATAAATCTAAAGAAATTTTCTCATAACTCATATCCGGTATCTCATTCAGCGTAAGAATATGGTCTTCAATCCATTTACTATTTTGGTGTTTCACTTCATTCCCCCATATGTGTGACCAAAACTTATGGAAATTTTCTCCAGTAGAAAGTTCTAAATTTGATGTGTTTGATGTGTCTATATTATTATGTTTTAAAGATCTATAGAATGATTTTTCGTTATTGTAAAAGAGTTTATTTTGTCGTTTTCTGAGACTCGTTTTTTTATACCTACGCAACCTACTGGGCAACGCATTAAGCTTCTGTTTCAAAGTGTCGAGATAGTGTGATAAATCTGTGTTGGGATTTTCATGGCGTGAATGTACTTCATATTTCCTCTTTATTAATTCTATTTTTTTCTGCATTGATAAACTACGGTTACCATTTTGATAATCAGTTAACCGTCCTATACTAACTCTTAAATTTTCGATTCTACTTTGTAATTTTTTCTGCCACTCTGGTATTCTTTCCCCTCCTTGACGAACTGATTTTAAATGAGTTAAATTTGTACCATTAAATACAACTGCAGCATATGCTGCACAATAAATGATTAACTGTATATGTTCAAAACTCGTTTCAGATGAAATTTCATTCATTTCATAGGAATAACAGAGGAATTCAGGAAGTGTACAATGCTTGCAAATTTTTTGGACGATTTTTGTCTTGGCAATGATTGCCTTGAAGTGAGTTCAATATCTTTAAATTTTTCTAATGCTTCTGTAAATATGTTTTTTAATTCTATTTGTACTTCGGTTGATAAAGATAGATTGTTTTGAGGCGATGGATGTTCGGTAGGATCCCCTTGTGTATTAGTTTGGGTGAATGATTGTGTTAGCGTAGTGGTGGTAGATGTAATATTGTAAGAAGTTATTGAGTTTTGTGGTGTATTTGATGTAAAGTTATTCTCTGTTCTAATAAGGTTTTGATTGTGTTCTAATTCAGCGGCTATTTCTTCTCGAATATGTTGTAACCGTTCTTTCATCTTATTACTTTGGAAAATTATTCTTCTCTGATCGGCAATTCTTTGTTCACTGACATGTGCCAATTCAGGATGAGCTGAAATTATTACATTGTGTAGCTTTTGTCTATAACCAGTTTTATTGGATTCCATTAATGTAATTCTAAAGTAGTTCCTAACTATGCACTCGTTAACTTCATCGCTCCAGTGCATTCTTGAACTCGATGTCTGTATGTCTTGGCTTATGGCAAGGCTATTATTTCCAGTAGTGTTGTTTATGTAATCCTGTACTTCCTTCCTAATACTCTGTAGCTCATCATTAGATAACAATTTACTCCGAATAATTGCTCTCCGTTGATCTCCCACCCGTTGTCGACTAGCTTCCATTTCAGGAAACCTCTCCATAAAACTTGTGTGTAATGAACCTAAATATGATTTTGTGTTATGTGTTTCTAATTTGGTAATACTGTAATACGTGTGCATTATGAAAATGTTCATTTGTTTTGTCCATTTTTTACGCACACTAGTGGTGCCAGTAGTGGGTGCAGGATTCTGAGCGGATGCCCCCTGCACAACATCTACGGACATTGAAGAGGTTGATGTTGATCGCGGCGTGGCTGATTCAAAGGGGTGAGGAGATGAGCTGGGTGATTGAAGTAGGCTATAGATGGATGAGATTGGTGATGACGGTTGTAGATCGGTTGAAGAATCTTCGGTTTTATTTCCGACGAGAGCCCGGCTGTTCAGCTCTTCGTCACCAACGACTCGCATACTGTGGCATCCAGCGTTGGTTCCAGATGCACCCCGACGACCCTCGGGCAGCGGCATCTCGGCTGTAGTATTTTCTTCGATGAGGACCCGCCTGTTCAATCCCGCATCGCCAACGGATCGTAAACTGTAGCATCCAGCGTTGGCTCCAGATGCGCCCCGGCGAACCCCGGGCAGCGGCCGCAAATTGTATCTGTTTCTAGTAACATTTTGGCTAACTAAGTCATGGCGATGACGTCCGTGAAGTGATTTTTGTTGCCAGGTGGTTATCTTATCTTGTATTGTTGTCTCAGTAGGTTGAAAGTTTGTGTTATTGAGGTTAAGTGGAGTATATTTTTCATCAATTTTTACTGTCAACTGATGTAATAATGAGTGTTGTGATTTATCATTAAAAAAGGTACGTAGTGATTTAATCTGATTGTTGTGTAATTTCTGAATATCAATGATTCCTCTCCCTCCTTCAATTCTAGGTAGTAACATTCGCTGGATACAAGCTCGGGGATGATGTTTGCGGTATTTAGTCATTGTAGTATTTATACGTCTTTGGAGGTTTTTTAGGTTCGTGGAAGACCATTGTATTATACCAAACGAATAAGTTAGGATCGGGACAGCATATGAATTAATGGCTTTGATCGTGTTACGGGAATTTAATTGAGTATTAAGTATTTGATGTAATCTTTCGTTAAATTTGTCTATAAGGGTCAGCCTTGTGTGTTTGTGGTGTATTTGTCGGGATTGTTGATAACCAAGATATTTGTAGCCAGCTATTGGATCAACTGGATTGATTTCCTGGTTGTTGTCTAGTATATAAGAATTATTTATAATTTGTCCTTTTCGTACAGATAAAATTTTACATTTATCGATTCCAAACTGCATACAAATATCTTGAGAGAATGACTGTGTTATATCTATAAGAGTCTGAATATCTTCTATAGATTTACCAAATAATTTAATATCGTCCATGTACATTAGGTGAGATATTGTAAAGTGTGATTCTGTTTGCTCGTGTTTAAGGTTACATCCTTTTCTGGAATTATTTAATAGATACGAAAGTGGGTTTAGTGCTAGGCAAAACCAGAGAGGGCTTAAAGCATCTCCCTGAAATATGCCCCGTTTTATAGCAATCGGTTCCTCATATGACTCCTCATTAAACTGCAATTTTATAAAGGTCTTCCAATTGCACATCGCATTTTTTAAAAAAGTTACTATAGTAGGGTGGATTTTGTAGTGTTTTAGTATGTATATTAACCAACTATGGGGGACTGAGTCGAAAGCTTTTTTATAATCTATATATGTAGTATAAATATCAATTTTATTTTTAAATGCCTGTTTCATAACAACAGCATCAATAGTGAGCTGTTCTTTACAACCTTGACTATACTTTTTGCAACCTTTTTGTTCTTCAGCTATTATATTATTATTTTCTAAATGCTTATAGATAGTTTCACTAATGCAGGATGTTATGATTTTGTATATAGTTTGTAGACACGTTATGGGACGGTAATTAGCAGGGTCCTCTGAATTAGATTGTGTTTTAGGGAGCATATACGTGATACCTTCTGTTAAGTAAGTAGGCAATGTATGTGGATTTAGAATGAATGTGTTTATGTGTTTGAGTAAAATTAAATGTGTGGTTGTGAACTTTTTATACCAAAAGTTATGAATTTTATCCGATCCAGTACCCTTCCAATTGTGTGTTCTTGCAATTACTTTTTTAAATAAATCTAAAGAAATTTTCTCATAACTCATATCCGGTATCTCATTCAGCGTAAGAATATGGTCTTCAATCCATTTACTATTTTGGTGTTTCACTTCATTCCCCCATATGTGTGACCAAAACTTATGGAAATTTTCTCCAGTAGAAAGTTCTAAATTTGATGTGTTTGATGTGTCTATATTATTATGTTTTAAAGATCTATAGAATGATTTTTCGTTATTGTAAAAGAGTTTATTTTGTCGTTTTCTGAGACTCGTTTTTTTATACCTACGCAACCTACTGGGCAACGCATTAAGCTTCTGTTTCAAAGTGTCGAGATAGTGTGATAAATCTGTGTTGGGATTTTCATGGCGTGAATGTACTTCATATTTCCTCTTTATTAATTCTATTTTTTTCTGCATTGATAAACTACGGTTACCATTTTGATAATCAGTTAACCGTCCTATACTAACTCTTAAATTTTCGATTCTACTTTGTAATTTTTTCTGCCACTCTGGTATTCTTTCCCCTCCTTGACGAACTGATTTTAAATGAGTTAAATTTGTACCATTAAATACAACTGCAGCATATGCTGCACAATAAATGATTAACTGTATATGTTCAAAACTCGTTTCAGATGAAATTTCATTCATTTCATAGGAATAACAGAGGAATTCAGGAAGTGTACAATGCTTGCAAATTTTTTGGACGATTTTTGTCTTGGCAATGATTGCCTTGAAGTGAGTTCAATATCTTTAAATTTTTCTAATGCTTCTGTAAATATGTTTTTTAATTCTATTTGTACTTCGGTTGATAAAGATAGATTGTTTTGAGGCGATGGATGTTCGGTAGGATCCCCTTGTGTATTAGTTTGGGTGAATGATTGTGTTAGCGTAGTGGTGGTAGATGTAATATTGTAAGAAGTTATTGAGTTTTGTGGTGTATTTGATGTAAAGTTATTCTCTGTTCTAATAAGGTTTTGATTGTGTTCTAATTCAGCGGCTATTTCTTCTCGAATATGTTGTAACCGTTCTTTCATCTTATTACTTTGGAAAATTATTCTTCTCTGATCGGCAATTCTTTGTTCACTGACATGTGCCAATTCAGGATGAGCTGAAATTATTACATTGTGTAGCTTTTGTCTATAACCAGTTTTATTGGATTCCATTAATGTAATTCTAAAGTAGTTCCTAACTATGCACTCGTTAACTTCATCGCTCCAGTGCATTCTTGAACTCGATGTCTGTATGTCTTGGCTTATGGCAAGGCTATTATTTCCAGTAGTGTTGTTTATGTAATCCTGTACTTCCTTCCTAATACTCTGTAGCTCATCATTAGATAACAATTTACTCCGAATAATTGCTCTCCGTTGATCTCCCACCCGTTGTCGACTAGCTTCCATTTCAGGAAACCTCTCCATAAAACTTGTGTGTAATGAACCTAAATATGATTTTGTGTTATGTGTTTCTAATTTGGTAATACTGTAATACGTGTGCATTATGAAAATGTTCATTTGTTTTGTCCATTTTTTACGCACACTAGTGGTGCCAGTAGTGGGTGCAGGATTCTGAGCGGATGCCCCCTGCACAACATCTACGGACATTGAAGAGGTTGATGTTGATCGCGGCGTGGCTGATTCAAAGGGGTGAGGAGATGAGCTGGGTGATTGAAGTAGGCTATAGATGGATGAGATTGGTGATGACGGTTGTAGATCGGTTGAAGAATCTTCGGTTTTATTTCCGACGAGAGCCCGGCTGTTCAGCTCTTCGTCACCAACGACTCGCATACTGTGGCATCCAGCGTTGGTTCCAGATGCACCCCGACGACCCTCGGGCAGCGGCATCTCGGCTGTAGTATTTTCTTCGATGAGGACCCGCCTGTTCAATCCCGCATCGCCAACGGATCGTAAACTGTAGCATCCAGCGTTGGCTCCAGATGCGCCCCGGCGAACCCCGGGCAGCGGCCGCAAATTGTATCTGTTTCTAGTATTTTCCATAATAAAATAAAAAGGTTTTGGGACCGTTAGTTAGGGTATGGTGTAAGCAAAGATGTTAGTGTGCTGGTAAAGTACTCTTTTAGGAGCGTGCTTTAGTTCTTATAGCACTTGACCCTGTACCTAATACCCGTAAGCCCCCCCACCACGTCAAGGTGATCCTAGGGGGGGTTATTATTATTATTAACGTTTTCCTGTAACTTTAACGGTTAAGGCCCTTACTGACCCGTCTCAAAAATCCTATCCTTGTATACTAGTTTTTGCCGCGTAGTCGCGTGCGTGGTTATTTCCACAAAATCACGAAATAAAGTGTGTGGAGCTTATGACAGCTATCATTGTGACTGTTATCATTGTCAGCACAGATCCAACAATCATCATCATCCGTTAATGGCCCATTGCTGACACTCTACTCAGAATGAGAAGGAATTAGGCCATAGTCCACCAGGCTAGCTCAGTGCGGGTTGGCAGACTTCACACACCTTTTAGAAAATGGAGAACTCTCAAGAGTGCAGATGTCCTCACGATCTCCGTTAAAGCAAGTGATGTTTACTTGTTTAAAATACACATAACTCAGAAAAGTTTCTCACGAATAGTTTAGTTTTCTCTCAGTGAAAGAATTTTTTAAATCAGTTTGGTAACAACAAAATGGCCATATTCATTTAATTAACAAATGTACATCGCAACACTAAATCACCTTTGTCACTCACGAATAGTGTAGTTTTCTATCAGTGAAAGAATTTTTTAAATCGGATTAGTGATGATTTTAAAGCAGATATTACTTTGATAGGTATATCTGTAAAGAATTTTTCAAACGTGCTTGCCACTTCCTCTTCCGAATTAATTAAAATATAATTACTACAATACTATGGTCAATATATAATTCGTATACTATGGTCGTTAGTATTGGCAAAGACCTAGGATTAACTTGCGTTGCGTCGTAATTTTAATCTGCTACTAATGCTGGTAAAAAATTCATGCGAAATCCATGCTAGTTTTTTGAAGCCGATCAAGATTTCTGTATATTTATGATGGCAATTATCCAAATTATCCAGATATCTGGGTAGTAACTCGAACATCTATTGGAGTGTTCAATTATTTTCCAGAATTTTATCAACTTTTCAGTTGTTCTTAAGTTATATTTTGAGCAAAGAGCAGCATTTCTTGGTTTATATAGATTTAAAACAATCTATATATATGTCGGAGCATAGTAAAAGATTATCGATTAATCGAATCGTTATCGTTGTCTATGGCGTAGGAGTGGGGTAGTAGTTACTTCCGTTGTTTTGACAGTATCTACCCTCGACTTATATGCGATCGACAGTCTAACTGAAGTCTTAGTCGTGCGCGGTCTCTCAAGAAGTGAACATCATCTAAGTAGTGCTAGTGATAGTGATAGTGTCAAGTGCAGTGTAGTGTGGAAGTGCTGTCCAACTAAGGTCACGTAAGTCCTTACAATGTAATTGTCACGTGGTTAAGTAAACACAATGTTAGGTTAGGTTAGCCTTAGGTTAGGTTAGCCTTGGGTTAGGTTAGCCTTGTATTAGATTCGGTTTATGTGCGTTTAACCTTGGGTTTAAACAGAGCCTAGCAGTGGAGGCGAGTGTCGTGATCACTTAAAGGAATTCCTTAAGCCTACACCTTGGTCACAAGTCCAAGGCACTGCTTAGGTTTCTCTCGTAATTGTTAGAGATCATATTTGATCATTTATCGGTTCAATAGGAGTATCTACGTTGCGTTTACCCAATATTCCATTCAATACCATCACCCCCTTTTAGTGTTCCCCAATATTCCCCATCTTCCTCCTTCCATTTCCATTCAGATCATTTTAAAATCCCCGTCATATATATTAATACGTGAAGCAAAAACTTTGTACCCCTTTTTACGAATATTGCGCGAACGAAGGAGTATGAAATTTCCCACACTTAAATTAACTATATTGAGAAAGAGTGCAGAATTCTAATATTTTTTGAAAACTATGCAAAAAAACACATTAAATTAATAACAAAAACAATACACACATATACAAATACATGTATATATGACACACACACGCATATATACTCTTTTGATTAATGTTAAATTCATTTAAATTAATTATGGTCGAATTTCGACCTCTAGGCGACCACTAGTATACATAAATGTAAGTTTTATTTCATTATTAAAATGATCATGATCAAATGAACTGTGAGTATGGAGGAGAAGATAAAGTTTGAACTGAATAATGTATAATTAAAGGAAACGCCTGGTCTGGTCTTTGTACCCAATTAGTATATCGTACAGTAACTATTGTGTGCGGACTCGCGAGTCTCGCAAATCGCGACCTTAGCTTAACGTTGTAACCGGTTTGCTTTGATTTGACGATTGTCGATTCTCACATATCATCTCAATAGGTCGGTTTGTGGGCTAGCAAGCAGTCGTCTGATCACTCATAAAAAATGAATAAGCTTTATTTAATAGTAGCAGTTTTATTAGTAGTGGCGATTGTAGTCGTGAGAAATGAAGAAACCCCGTGGAAACAATGCCCAGGTGAGAATATTTTATTATACACATGTAATACCTATCAATTTCTATTTCAAATTTATATATCAAGTTTCAAAGATATACATAATATTATGATCTATAATTTATGCTGCATCTAAAATATTTTTTTAATGTTGACCGAAACAATCAAGTATATAAAATTCTCGTGTCGTGGTATTTTTTGCCAAATCCCTCCGAAACGGCTCGACCGATTTTTATGAAATTTTGTGTGCTTATCGGGTAGGTCTGAGAATCGGTCAACATCTATTTTTATACCTCTAAGTGATAAGGGTAGCTCACACCATTTTTTTTAAATTATATGGCAAAACAACGTTTGCCGGGCCAGCTAGTCTGAGTTACAAGTATACGAGTTTGTAAGATATTAAATCATCATCATCACAACCCTTTAATGGCCTACTGCTGAGCCGGGTCTCCACCTCAGAAAGAGGAGGGGGTTAAGCCATAGTCCACCACGCTGGCCCAGTGCAGGTTGGCAGACTTCACACACCTTTGAGAACTTTCAGGAGTGTAGGTTTTCACGATGTTTTCCTTCACCGTTAAAACAAGTCATATTTAATTGCTTAAAACACACATAACTCAGAAAAGTCAGAGGTGTGTGCCCAGGATCGAGCCCGGACCTCCCGAGTAAGACACCGATGGCTTAACCACTAGGCTATCACTGCTTAGATATTAGATACCTATTATTTATTTAGTTTCGTGGATAGATACCTTTCCAAGTCACATTTAGATAAATCAGACAGGAATATTTTATTTATACACACAATTGGTTAGGATTTTTATAACGATATCAAGTTCCAATACGTGTCGAAAGTCAAAAGGTGGATGGAGGCTCAAGCATGTATATGCTTGCCAGTACAACACGAAAAAGAGTGCAGACCGGTTTGTGTGAAAACTTTTTTTTTATTTGTACCACATATTCGCCAAATTCAAATTACTGTCTGGGGAGCGAGACCTACGTCAAGAATTTAAGATATATAATTTGAAAAAATCGTAGGTACCTAAGGACATTTCCAATGTTAACGGTTTAATATTATGAAGATTTAATGATGAGGTTTTAAAGATATAAAACCTCATCATTAAATCAATGTGGGTTAATAAAAAGTTTTGTATAAAAATTTTCCTGTACGTTTTTAAATGTTGTGTGTGGAATTCACGTAATGAGGGTTTCGTACAATTGGAATAAAGGGCCTAACTTAACTTTGCCATCGGAAAACTGCTGTCCTTCATACATCAACGTAGGTCGCAGTCAGTTTATTAACTGTAATAAATTATATTTTAGGTAGGTATTTGGATTACTTCCTTAACGTGTTCCGATACATTTGTAATTCGACGACAAGTTTACAGATTTTTTTGGGTTAGATAAGGAACAAACGAGCAGACGGTCCACCCGATGGAAAGTGGCCACCGCCGCCCATGGACATCGACAAAACTAGAGGGTATCTCTTGCGTTACCCCCATTATTCCCCTCTGCCACTGGGAGAGCATCTCGTAAAAGCCGAGTACCCCCTTGGTGGTAGGGGATCTGTTCCCCGACTGGCTTGCGACCACTAGCATGCGAATCCGACCGCCAAGTGTTATAGACGCGTTCTAGTCGAGCCGCATGTGGGCCAGACTTACCCCCTCCTACTCCCATCCCATTATTGCTGTGGATCAAGTGGACTCTGGGATCTAGGTCAGGGTCCGTTGAGACCGCAGCATTTTTTCTTCTTCACTCCCCCTCCCCACTCTATCTTCGAGGATGCAACACAACAAGAGGGTATCTCTTGTTTTGTCGATGTCCATGGGCGATGGAGGCCACTTACCATCAGGTGGACCATCTGCTCGTTTGCACCTTATCTACCATAAAAAAAAAGATATTTATTTCAACTTAATACCTCGACGCATTCCTGAGAAAAAGGGTCGTGACTATGTCTTGACAAAGAGGCGGACAACGAAGTGCTTTAAAAGGCACGTCATCACTTCGTTGTTAACCATCAGTGCGCGAGACCCAGTCTCATTTGGACAATTTTTATTATTTTGCATAATTCGTCCTTAAGAAATTATCGACTATATTCGTTAATTTAAAATTCTTTCTTACAAAAAAAATAATTATTTCAAAGGTGACATGATTTGGGTTGGTTTCACTGCCGGATTCACACATTTTACCGCCAGTAGGATATTTAAATTTTGCAACTCTTTATTTGTAATTAATAATTTTTCACCCATTATGAGCAAGAATATGCGGATAGTTCTATGAATGAATTTCTCAGGCATATATTTTTATTATATTCGCGACCCGTTCCAGCTTCACACGGTTTCTTTCTCTACTATACTAAAAAAAAAAAAACTTATATATTGTATTGAAATCTGGGCACGGCTGCCAAGACTAATAAAAAATTAGTGCAAATAGCCCAGAACAAACTCATTAAAATACTGTTTCAATATGACTTCTTGACGTCGTTAGAAAGAATCTACAAAGAAACAAAAATAATGAGCGTCGAACAAACATACATATACAAAACTTGCGTTCTGATCAAAAAAATAGTGAATGGTAATTTCATTCCAATTTAAAATTTACTAAAAGGATGGATGTGCAAAAACGGCAAATGAGGAGAATTGAATTAATATTTATATTTATTTACTATCTTAGGATGATTCTCTACATCATAGCAATTTATTTGACTATTTTTCTTATGACTACTTTTGTCATAGGTCTCTTATTTCTTTTTTATTTCTAAAATTATAAAAACTTCTTTCTTCTCGTTGGAGTTTTAACATCGAATGTACAAAATCGTTCCCTTAGAAATCCTTATAACTTGCTCTTAATAAGAGCAAGAACTAATTACAGAAAAAAGAACATATTAAAAAACATTGAACCGACTCACATTTACCGAGCCTAAACAATACAACAATATTAATATAACACCGGCACCGACTTAAAACTGATCAGTTGGTAGTGTGTTAAAAATCTAAGTTTGATTATTTTTTACTTTTTTAGTAAGTTCATTATTTATTTATTTTTTGAAGTCGGTTCAATTTTTTTTTAATATTTTATTTTTCTCTTTTTATCAGCTTACCTAAATATCTTCAAACTATTTGTATAAATTAGTTGTGAGTAATAATATTTAAAGAAGTATCCTCTAACTCCTAACCGTTGAGGAGCACCAGCTCAGCAATAACATTATTCCGAATTCCACCATCAGATGCTGATTTGGTTCCAATGGGACCATTTGGGAAGTGCACTCTTTCAAATAAAAAAATAATTTCTTAAATCGGTCCAAGTGTCTTCGAGAAATCGGGGCACATACATAAAAAAGTCTCCAAAGAATTAAGAACCTCGTCCTTTTTTTTGAAGTTTGCCTTTTTGAAGATATATAATAAAAAACCTAACGACGACTTTAAAAATTGCTAATATTCCACATTTTAAATAATTAAAAACCATGATAAATTTCTTGGCACTTCCAGTATAATTTTACTCTGTGGATTCTATTCATTGTACGAATATTCTTTCTATATAGTTTACTTCAGTGTCATGTAGTTGGTGATTTATAAGTAATAAAGCTTGTCCTTGGTTTGACGTTAGTCTAGGTATTGTTTATCTTTAGTTATATATATATATATATATATATACTATGTCGGAGCATAGTAAAAGATTATCGATTAATCGAATCGTTATCGTTGTCTATGGCGTTGGAGTGGGGTAGTAGTCACTTCCGTTGTTTTGACAGTCTCTACCCTCGACCCTTTATATGCGATCGACAGTCTAACTGAAGTCTTAGTCGTGCGCGGTCTCTCAAGAAGTTAACATCATCTAAGTAGTGCTAGTGATAGTGTCAAGTGCAGTGTAGTGTGGAAGTGCTGTCCGACTAAGGTCACGCAAGTCCTTACAATGTAATTGCCACGTGGTTAAGTAAACACAATGTTAGGTTAGGTTAGCCTTAGGTTAGGTTAGCCTTGTGTTAGATTCGGTTTATGTGCATTTAACCTTGGGTTTAAATAGAGAGCCTAGCAGTGGAGGCGAGTGTTGTAATTACTTAAAGGATATCCTTAAGCCTACACCTTGGTCACAAGTCCAAGGCACTGCTTAGGTTTCTCTCGTAATTGTTAGAGATCATATTTGATCATTTATCGGTTCAGTAGAAGTATCTGCGTTGCGTTTACTCAATATTCCATTCATTACCATCTCCTACTTTTAGTGTTCCCCAATATTCCCCACCTTCCTCCTTCCATTTCCTTCTCATCATCATTGAAATCCCCGACATATATATATATATATATATATATATATATATATATATAGAAACTTAGGTTTTACTAATTACATGTGTGCCTTTATAACAAGTGAGTCGGTGTTTTGTTAGGAAATAGTTTATTGTTAAAAGTGCATTAGATTCCTTAGTCGTAGCTAGAAACAGTAATATAACATTCAGCAAAAATAAATGCATCGAAGAACAAACCTTAATTAAATGATTTTGAAGTTCATTTTATATAACTTTTGTAAATAATTACAATATTTAGGTGAACTATTGTGCAATTTAAAACGAGACCTTATGGGATTCAGCGTAAGCTAAAATTCAAAATGAGAATTATAAATTGTTAACGTAATATGTTAAATTTCTCATGTAAGTGAATTTAATGTGTAAGTTCTTAATGAGAATAAAAAATCTTTAACCGGATATACCTACTATATATTTTATAAAATTAGGCTATAGTCCACGCTGGTTCAGTGCGCGTTGGCAGACTATACACACCTTTGATAACTTTTAGGGAACCCAGGAGTGCAGGTTACCTCACGATGTTTGTAATTATAAATTATAGCCTATATGTTATTCAGATGTGTAAGTTATATTATTGTAAAGTTTCATGAAAATCCATTCAGTAGTTTTACCGTGAAATAGTAACAAACATCCATACATCCAGACATCCAGACATCCATACATTCTTACAAACTTTCGCGTTTATAATATTAGTAGGATATTTACCTAAAATAAGGTACTGTGACACCTTCCCGTGTCAGGATCGATTTGATAAATATAAAGGGCGTAACTTTAATATATATATAGCTGCTTGTGCTGATTCACTGACTGATTGATCACCTCTCCTGTAAAATTTTGTATGAAGAAAATTTTTTTCACTAATGGTATCGTATAGAAGACGAAAATTAATTCAGAGGAAAAATATGGAGATAGCTGATGATTGAGGAATTCGGAGACGGGGGAAGAGTACAGCCAGGATATTTAAGATAGGTGGGAGGTGCTCGAACAAATTTCATTTAAAACCTTATCCAATTGGCAATGAGCTGAAAAAAAATCCAAAATGGCGGATTTAAGATGGCGGCCATACAGATTTCATCGGTGTCTATCTCAGAAAGTATAGTAGTTGGCAGGGAGCTGGTAGACAATGGTAGAAAGTAATAGAAAAATGGTAGTCAGTGATTGGCAGTAGTCTATTATTTTACATTCATTAAATTCTTCTGCGCGCTGAAGTGATTTTCATGTCCTGGATGTTTTTTTTACATCTTATGGCTCTGGTAGATATTAAAGATGGTGCCTTTTTTATATTCCACTGTACTGTGCTCGATAGCATATCAATCTGATATTCGCTTTAGAACATTAAGGCAGTAAACAGTGGAAAGTTGACAGAGCTATAGATAGTAGAAAAGTAAGTTACAGACAGTGCACAGTAGAAGTTAATTAACGTTAAATATTAGAACACTGTCTAACACTGCCTATCACTGACTACCATTTTCTTCCGCCGCGCCGTTTACAACTCACTACTTTTTTCTACTACTTTCTACACCTCTCTACCATTTTCTACATAACCGCCATCCGGAATCAGACAAATTGTCATTCACTACTTCACGCGGTCCGCTTTAGCATATTGCGCGTCTTATAAATAAAGTCTTTTATATACTTCTTTATTTGGTTTAGTTACATAATATTTTACATTTTAATACTATAAATAATCCACTATCTTAATTACGTCGTGCCCGGCACAAGGCTGGGGCAGCTCTCCTTTTGTTTTATATCAAATTCGATATATTTAAAATCATATTATTTTCTTATCGACTGCCAGCCTTGTGTCATTGTGTATGGAGTTTGTTCACCAACAAACCTACATACTACAGTACTATAAGATACCCTTAAAAAAAAGATGAAGGGAAAATCATAACATTGGACATAACAACAGCAATAGTTTAGAGATAATTTTTTAAGATGATGAAAGTGGTTGACGTAAGAAAGTAATCTTACTATCTTATTTATAACTAGCTGCGCCCCGCAGTTTCGCCCGCTATATTTTGGATAATTTACACTATATTGAAGTCATTAAATAGGTATCAGAGATCATTACAATAGAAATGAATTATCTTTCGTAAAAACTTTTTTTTTTTCATAAAAAGTATCCTATGTTACTTCTAATACCCTCAAGAATATGTGTACAAAGTTTCATGATGATCGGTTAAGTAATTTTTGCGTGAAAGCGTAACAAACAAT
Organism: Limenitis camilla; assembly: GCA_905147385.1. Classification (NCBI taxonomy): domain Eukaryota; kingdom Metazoa; phylum Arthropoda; class Insecta; order Lepidoptera; family Nymphalidae; genus Limenitis; species Limenitis camilla. The sequence goes on from LR990243.1 coordinate 5,341,625, forward strand.
CTTAAATTCACATTTATAATATTAGTAGGAATAGGGATAGCCTATATGTTATTATAATGTATAAGCTGTATTATTGTAAAGTTTCATCAAAATCTATTCAGCAGTTTTTGCGTGAAATAGTAACATACATCCATACACTCAGACATCCATACATTCTTACAAACTTTCGCGTTTATAATATTAGTAGGATAAACGTGAAACTTTGTACACTTGGATATTTAGATGTTTGAATATTTGAGTAACAGTCCTCACTCATACAAAATTGGCTGAAGGATTTCTAATAAATTTGGCACACTTTATTATCTGGATTAGCAAATAGGTTTATCCCAGAAAAATCATAGTTCCTGGGGGATAATAATAAAATATTTATGAAAATTATCAATATTTTTATACGGCAAGACAGCAACATACTACTATTATCCACAACTGTCTAGTTTGCATAACAATGTCTTGTTTTCCTTCGTTGTAGTGTTTATCAACATTGCATATTTATTTAGAAGTCTAGACTTACTAACTTGGCCAATGCTAAAAATTGCGTTAATACGAGACAACCTCGGATAATTTGCACTTCCTGATAATAAACAAGCAGAATTTTGCATTTAAAGTTCTAAATTATAATAGCTGAACTAGATTTGCTATATAATATTCACGTACCTGCTATAAATTATGTTAATTCTAAAATATTACAGAGTTTACTTGTTATAATTTCCTTGTCCCTTGAATAGAATAAATTATCATTTTTTTGGTTGCAATTACGTTCAAGGTTAAAAACTTTAATAATATCGTATTTCAAAGACTTTAATTAAGTTAGGGCAGAATATCAACTTATTTCATGTTCATATTTTTTAGTTCAAGAGATACTCGATGTAAACCTACTATTTTTTAGTCCACTGCCGTTAGTACATCAAGGTAGATGAGAAGTATGATATTGTAAGAATTATATAACTTTTTAATTTTAAAATTCACAAGCCCGCCGCTAATTGTTCTTGCGCCCACGTGAAGTCAAAAAAAAAACTGGCTAAGTGTGAGTCGGACTCGCGCACGAAGGGTTCCGTACCAATATTTTTAAAAAAATTCACGTATTTTGTATGGGAGCGCCCCTTAAATATTTGTGAAAATTCCAACTGTCTAGCTATCACGGTTCATGAGATACAGCCTGGTGACAAACAGACAGACAGACTGCGGAGTCCTAGTAATAGGGTCCAGCATTTACACTTCGGGTACGGAACCCTGAAAAGTCTCACAGTGGAGTAATACCTTAAAATTCTCATTTATCGCAGTATCTTGAATATTTATATAAAATTAAAAGTTAATTATTCGAAACTATTACTATAGTTTCGAATAATTAACTTTTAATTTATTTACCATTAATATGTCCAGGTTTTCCAATTTTTCTATCCGATAAAGCACATTTACTTGTTTCTACTAATAGTCCACAGTATTAAGTTATTTGTATGTCTTTTAATTGAAGATTTTGAATAAATTTCAATCTGTTTTGTCTGTTTCCTAATATTGTGTTTTATCAGTCAACCTAAACAAATATATTTTAATTAATGGTTGAATTTCCGTCAATTAATATTTATTTTATTTATCTATTCAAGGTCAAAACTTCGACGATCTTCACCACAGAGTTCAAGTAAAGCCGTGCAGCAAGTTGCGTTGCAGACTCCAAAAGGGCACTAACACAACTGTTATAATGAAATTCAAAACAGGTAACTTTAATAACTTACAATCTAGAGTAAAATGTTTTTGTAATGGTTAAGTTTTTTGCTTTTCAATTCAGAGGGTAGGCAAAGACAATCTCACTCTAACCTAAACAAAAGCTATATACGTGCAATTACCTTAAATATAATAATCATCACAACAAAATTATTTTTCAGAACATGAAATGAATGAGCTTAGAAACGATGTATACGCTTTGATAGGAGGTGTGCCCTTACCCTTCCTTGGCGTGTCGGGAACCAGTGCTTGTGCGAATGTGAAGCGTGCTGACACTGGCGAGCCTGCGCCTTGCCCTCTAAAAGCTAATCAAGAGTACGCGTACACTAATGTTTTTCCCATAGAAACTTTTTATCCACAAGTCGATGTACGAGTCCACTGGGCTCTTAACGATGGAAGTCGAGTTATCTTATGCTTTGAAGTACCGGCCGTCATTACCGCGGCTAAGGCACATTAAAATTTTTGAAAAAACCTAGAATTAACAGAAATAAATATTCTTTTTTGTATCTAAATCACTGATTAGGCTGAGGATAAAAACAAGAGTAATTAACATAATCCTTTTATTAATTATTCTTAGTTAAGTAATCCTGTTTATTTTTTAAATAAATCGTATATGAGAAACAAATATTCTTTAAAACCTCAATATGTACCCGAGTTCCTTATACCTCGTTCTTTTCTTGAAGTGAAATATTTGTTCATTACATTTGTAATCCTCGTTATAAATATTTTATTTATTTATGAAGCAAAATATAGTTTAAAAAAAATACTTAAAGCTTGTTATAGGATAACTTATCTCTAGGAAGAGATCTCTGCCAGATACCCTCTAATAGGAGAAATTATATTATTTTTGTGGAGTAGGTTTATAACTACAAAACATACAATATACCATATACTATACAACATACCTAATATATATTCATTAAATATATATATAAAATTATAACATATAATACAAAGTTATATCATTATATCATTACTGATCTCAATGATATTGTACGAAAAAGGTTGATCTTTTTTCAGCAACGTTTAAAAAATGTTTTCTGTTTATATACGATATGAATATAAATAACAATGTAAAGATGATGAATGATCGGCCTTCTTCAGTCTTATTTTTTAATAAGTACGGGGACAAACTTACGGCCGAAATTAATAGCTAATCACAATCCAAAATCTTGGAATTATGGATTGAAAAAAGATTCCAAATTTAAATATGTTTATATAAAATTCAAATTTGGAATCTATTTTCAATTTTACTACAAAATCAATCGTCCATTGATTATTAATTTTGACCGTTAAGGGTAACTAATTTTTATTTAATGTGCCGTTTGTGTTTACATCTAACAGCCGAAATAAATCACCAAACTTAATCTAAAATCTTTGGATCAAATTTCAATTTTATATGCGAAAAATTTAATTAAGAATCTACTTTCAATCCATAATACAAAGATTTCGCATTAAGGATGATTATTAATTTCGGCCTTAAATCTATATCTGCACTTGACTTCTTTATTCATCCACTATTGCAGAAATATAGGATAACTATGAGGAATTATGTTTACTTGATTAAAGTTTAAGTTTCCTTATTTTATTTAGTAATGGGAAAGCGCGACGTGTAAATATTTTATAAAAGTAATATTTATTTATGGTATAACTAAACAATCTTAACAGGCACCTTGAAACATATTAGATCTTTTTTGTTATGTATAAGTGACCAGTGCACAACAGCTTCTATTGAAGGGTAGAAAGGAAGGATAGGAAAAGAGTCTTTGTAGACGTATTTAGTACCCGCTTTGACAGGGCATGTTGTTTTTTCGCCTCTTTCTGTTTCAAGTTTGTCGCAGACAGAGATTCCGTCAACTCCAACGAATGGCAGGGACACTCCGAAAACATCAGCAAGTACTTTGTTATTCACTTCGTCCATGTCAGCATCTAATGAAATAGGTATTATTCAACTGTAGGTTTTACGCATAAATTCTAGAAACTAGAGTTTAGGCAGTTACATTTTAACCGACCATGTATAAAAATAAAAAAATATAGCATTATATGATAATATTACCAGGGGTAAAAGCGATAGTGATATTCTGTCTGGTATTTTTTTTCAAACGGCATGGCAATCTTTTGCATGGTGACAACGTTACGACATCCTTTAAGCCTTCGATTGATTTCCCTGGAAAATTTAAAAAAAAATTATGCATTGCAATTTTTATAAAATACTTAGGCGAAATAGATGTGTATTTTATATTATGTCAAACTGCGACAGAAAATGCAAAGTAATTGTCAAACACTAGTCACATCTATCCATCTACAGTCTTATCACGCAAAATAGAATAGTAAAAATACACTTTCGGCCGAAATTAATAATCAATATCAATCCTAAAATATTCAATCCATAAATGAAATGAAAATATATTTTCTAAATTGAAATCAGTAAATACTAGCTGAGCCCCGCGGTTTCACCCGCAATATTTTGGATAATTCACATGATTATAACTTATAGTCTATGTGTTATTCTGATGTATAAGCTATATTATAGTAAATTTTCATCAAAATCCATTCAATAGTTTTTTCGTGAAAGAGTAACAAACATAAATCCATACATAGGTAAATTCTTACAAACTTGCGCGCTTATAATATTAGTAGGATAGTAGAATATATTAGAATATAGAACCTATTATCAATCTGTTATTCAAATCGAGAATCGATTATGATTAATTATTAATTTCGGCCACTAAAGGCTAAGGCATTGACTTTGAAGTCATTCATTTATATTATTTTATATCTTATACTTAATATATAAAGCTGATGAGTTTGTTTGTTTGAACGCGCTAATCTCAGGAACTACTGGTCCGATTTGAAAAATTCTTTCAGTGTTAGATAGCTCATCCATCGAGTAAGGCTATATATTGTATTTTATCACGCTACGACCAATAGGAGCGGAGCTACACGCGTACGAAGTCGTGCGGATCGACAAGTGAATAATATATAAGTTGAAAAATCAGAAACTCCTCCTTATCAATTTTCAAGTCGATAAAACATTTTTAAAAATAACATTTAGTTTAGACTGTGGTCCTGGCTTAGCTTAATTTTTGATATCTATATTAGGTACCTTAAAAAGATCCCTTCATTGCCCGTTTGTCTGTATGTCAAGACCTTTATTCTCAATAACACGTAGAGGAATCAACTTGAAATTAATATCAAATACCCAACAGTATTTGATATTAATTTCACAAATAAAGAAAACATTTAAAACCTGTATGCATCTTGTTATATCACTAGTAAAATACTTTTTTACAAGACCATTATTCTCAGAAACACGAAGTTATCAAGTTGAGATTAATATCAAATATTCAAGGCTATAGTTTTTCGGAGCTGTAAAAAAATCAAACTACTGAGTCAACGTAATAAATTGATACAGTCGCTTATATGTTTGCGAAATTCCTAGGGTAGGTACTTTGACCTAGGAACATGGTTTTTGGTAAGAACCAAGGTCTTATATAGCACTAAAAATCCTAAAATGTGTAATAGAATGTGTTGCCATATTTTTTTGGTACATAAATAAATAAGTAAAACGAATAGACAAATAAAGAAATGCACTAATAGAATAATAAGTATACTATCGTTAAGTTTTTATAGATATTGATATGTTCTTTAATATTGTAGAATATATTTTTGTTCTATCATCAATAGTTACCGCAGCGCTTACAATGAAAGACATTTTATTACTATTTTTTACACCTTGGCTTACATTATTGAGTTTTTAATAGGGAAGGTTTGAAATCGGACCAGTAGTTTTTGAGTTTATTCGTTACAAACATACAAAAACACAAATCTTTCCTCTTTATATTATTATTACTATCTTCTATACTATATATTGTAGATTATTATATAAAGTGGATAATAAGGTTTGAAATAAGGGTACCTCTTCCGATTTCTCAAGTTTTTAATCCAGCTCGGTAACCAGGTTTGAAATCTGTACCGAGAAAACGTATCTATGCGAAGTAAGTAAAATCGTTAATATCGGTATTTTTTTTTTTGGTAATTTTCTTATGGAATAAAAAGCTAAAGCTCAGACGCATAACTTAGATCGGCTGTTGACGACGTGTGACTTGAATTTTAAAGTAGTTGGTTCAGATTATTTGGTTGTAAAACATATTCATCAACTTCAAAATTATTTTAGTGTAATAATTTTTTACTTTTTAGTGCATTTTTCAGTTTGAAGTCAGGTGTAGTAAACTTACGTGGACCTCATGAAGGGTGACCTTAACCATTGTAACACTAACTTCCATTTACATTGCGCGGAAACACGAGAGAGACTGAGACTAATGATTCTATCGCACTAAAGGTTATATATTCTTTGCAGGTCGGTATACTTGACATAATATAAAATGACCTACCCGCTACTACTACTTTGTAAACAGTGTTGCTAACAGTCAATAAATCGTAAACATATATGCTGTACATAGAAAGGCGTTTGATTATATTGAAACACGGATTATTAATGTCGGGAATAGACGCCCGGCATAATACCTACTGATTATGATGACATTTTGATCCGCACTCGAAAATTATAATTTGATAGTGTTTGTCCCTTTACTCAAATTATAGGGAACCCTCAGTGCGCGAGTTCCGCACTTGCACTTGGCCGAGTTTTTGTATATCTGCTTAATTTGCTCTTAATGTCCATTTTTATTATAAAAAAAAATTATATTAAAAAAAAAACTAGGCAAACTCATGGTCGTCTCAAAAATGTAAAAAAATACTTTTATAGTTATCTGGTCATTAATTTTATTTCTAAATAAACAGGTAATATTCGATGTTGTTGATTTATGTAAATATTAATAGAATGAAGGTTATTGTTGTGTACACACTATTGCTTCTGCTTTTAGCAAATTTGCTCAATATTGTTTGGGTATTTTTAAATATACCAAAATTTAGAGAAATAATTTTAAGTTTTTTACTAGGATTTTTTAATATGAGTGTATCTTTATATTTTATTGTTTAAAAAATCACACGGACGAACGGACAGCGGGTCCGGTTTTTACCCTTTGGTTACGGAACCCTAAAAAGTGTTATTGCTTGCTAAATGGGCACCTTACGTTACGTTTTGGTAATCCAAAACATCGTGTGTCAAAACACGTTCCTATAAAATTCTGAGGTCTGTGCCCAGGATCGAACTCGGACTCACTAGGCTATCACTGCTATATTCGTTTGCAAATTAATTGTTATTAATGAATAAATTATAGAGTGTATGTACTTCTTATTAATTACAAAGTTGTTGGATGTTTGATTAACTTTAAACACTTATTGGATACAGATTACCATGACATCTGCTCTTGCTCGTGGTGGCTCTATAACTGATGTGCACTAGATTATAGATAGATAATTCATGATCATGTTTTCATTTAATTTCAGTTGCTCCAAAATAACAAACATTTCCACTCGCGTTAAAAAATTTAATCTTTAAAATTCGCAAACCACGATTAGGACCAAGTTTTTTGCACGAAACATTCGGAAACTAATCGTTTTTTTTTCATTTCATTTCAATTAATTTTCTAACAAGATAATAACTATGTTCATTCCTATTATCCTGTATCATTACATTTTCATTCGATATAGTTAATATTACACCTAATGTTTATAAAAAATAATACCTTGTAAAACTTTTGAGATGCTTTTTTGACCCCATAAGGAAGACATTACTGGCTTTAACGCGACTTTTAAGTACATTTTTTGAAGTGCCTGCTACGTGTTATAAATGTGATAAACACATTATACATTACCTACGTAAATCCCCAAACTATTGTTTGAACCCTGCCACGACGATTTATGAACCTGACATGAATTACTGATTTATTGACAAGATTGACACCGAAATGGGAGAATGACTTAAGAGGAAATCAGTCGACACTTTTTACCCTGTTACCTCCTAGGATAATGAAGTTACAGAAGAAAAAAAAATACCATGCGATATATACGTACCTCTGCCATGACTGTACGTTTTGGTTTTTTTTATTTTTGATTAATATAATAGAAAAAAAAATTTTAAAATGTATCGAATTTCTTCATTAGATTCACTCATCTTCACAGTACGATAAACAAATAAAAATCACACATTTTCCTAATTCGAATTTGGAATTATCTTCTTTAAAATGTAAACTTTGAATGATACCAAAACCAGCCAGATACAAATAGTATAGCCAAAGATATTTTATTACAAGTTCATACATATATAATGCGAAAAGACTTTTTCCCCAACCTATTAAGAATCTATACATATAATTAAAATCTACAATCTGCAAGAGTAGTTTTTAAATACAATCTTAGAACAGCTCTACGTGGACTACGCCACGCGGGTCGACTCGTAAGTCGTAATGCATATAATTGATATACAGACACCAGTTGAACTTGCCACAAGTGTCGACTGCGATTATCATGGTCAAGGATTACAACTTAATTTAACTCATGGGAATCTACGTGCTTCATTAAAATGGGAAATTCTATGAAGTAAATTACGACGTTGGATATATTACTCAGAGAAATAATAATGAGAAGGGAGAAGGAAAGAGGGAATATTGAAAAACACTACGAAAAGGGTGTGATATTGAATGGACTATGGGTAAACGCAACTTAGATACTGCTACTGAACCGATAAATAACCAGACAATATGATCTCTTACATTTATGAGAGAAACCTATGCAGTGCCCTGGAATTGTAACCAAGGATGTCCTTTAACAGAATTCCTACAAAATGACTGGTTATTAATTATTATTTAGTATGTCGACTCGTAAGTTAGGCTTAGGTTAACCTAATCTTAGACTTTAAACAGTGAAACTGAGCAGTGGAGGCGAGTGTTATCCTTAGGTCACAAGTCCAAAGCACTGCTTAGGTTACTATCGTAATTGTAAGTCATAATGTTTTAGTATTTAACGTTGCATTCAATATTAGTCGGGGCGAGTAATATCTAATTCTTTTTAGTTGTATTTGTTATTGTCAGGAGAAGGTTCTTATGTAAGAAAAAAATAAGAAATTTGTGCGGAAAATTAGAAAATTTAAGAAAACTTAACTGCCATATTAACTTTTCTAATGTAAGCTTTTGACAGCCAATTCGAATTCAATATTCATAGTAAAGACAGGACAACGTCTGTCGGGTCAGCTAGTATTGAATAAATTAATGACTATCTTAATGTTTCTCTCTCCTCCTTCTTTTTCTCCGAGTTATATGTACTAGCGACGCGCCCAGGCTTTACACGAGTAGCAGAGCATGTTATCTTTTTGTTATATCGCAATAGATACACATTTCGGTTTTTCAGAAAAGGCTGGCAACATTGATAAGATCGTATTTGTTGTCTTTACGACGTTTTGTTGTCCATAGTGCGATTTTGTTTTATAATTTTATTTTATGATATTATAGATTGTTAGTTTTTATAATTAACATTTTATACTCCATAGCTTTGGATTTACACAAATATGAAAGAAAAATACATAGTTTTTTAGCAAAACTGGTTTTACGAAACATCCCGGTTGTTTTAATGCCCTAATGCGTACACAATTTCATTCTTATTTTATTACCTATTCTTGCACGAATAATTCATTCCAAGATAATAATTATGTGTACACAATTTAATTTCTATTATATTAGTCATTCTTGCACGAATCCCAAAGGAACTACAATATTGGGATAAATGTTGATTTAAGCTACAAATTAAGTAATTCATTGTACTCATATTTATTAAGCTGTATATGTGTTTTTTTTCCGAGATAAAAAGTATCCGATTGTTTAATTCTGGTTATAAAGTAGGCGTACATCAAATTTTGATTTAAATAAGTTCAGCAAAAACGTGACGCGTTCATAAACAAACAAACAGAAAAAACATCTACTGATGTTTTTGTAAAAAATCTCCATTGTAGAGCAAGGCATTGCTGCCATTTTATAAAAGAATAAGGCTACTGTTAAACATGGTCTAAAAAAGCACGCTAAAAAAAGTGCTATAAGTATGCTTATTATAAGCATGCTTATGAACTGTTTACATTTGCTAGCAATAAGTATACTACTTTTAAGTATGATCCTGAATAAGCACGCTCAAATCAAACATTCAAACACACATGCCATTTGATAGCATGCTCTCTGCCAATTCAAACAAAACTATAAAAAATTAAACAGCTATCCGCATGGATCTGAATAAAATTATACTTTTACTGACCATGCAATGCACCCAAAAACTTCTCTCAGCTAGGAAGAGGAAAAAAGGAATAGGAAGCGCGTGCACCTTGTAAACAAGATCGATACTAGCAATGAGTATTCATTAAGCAAACGCGTTCACACTTGCTATTACCTTTCCCCCACCCACCCCCGCAACAACTAGCATGCTTAAAGACAGCACGGCGTGCTATTATCCATGTTACTAAAAAGCATGCACGCACACACGTTAGTAGGTAGCATTTGCTCAATAATAGCATGCTTTCGTGCTAGTAACTAGCATGTGTAACAGACATTGGACTTTTTTAGGTGTTGTATATTACAACATTAACATGTATGTCAAATTTTAATACATTGTACTGTTTTATGTGAAAAGGTGTTGTTTTTGTTTCACCTTGTCACAAAGTAATCATATTCGATTATCCGAACTAGTCTTGGTCACAATTAGTTCGAATAATCGAGATTCTATTGTGTAGATAGATAAGATTTAAATTATATGAACTCGTGTATTCTATAATATTCAAATTATTAGTGTATATTGTAGTTTAATCACGCAACTCAGTGGTGCTCAGTGCTCAGCTTATGCATAATTAATGATTGTTTTCTTACAATTGTAATAAAAAAATACCAAGTGGAATTCTCCAGAAGCGATTAAACGTCAATAGACATGTTTTAAGAAAGAAACTATAAAAATTGATTTATTGTAGATAAGTAGGTATATATCATAAAATATTTTATGATATATAAATTAAATTAAATAAGTAATTTTTTTATGAATGTATATCGATTACGTTAAGATTTATGATCCGTTTTCTGTGATTTTTCTTTTGTTTGATGCGGAAAAGCTGCCATTTGGTCCCATAAAAATTTAACAAAGTTTGGTCTAGTAGTTTTTATTTAGTAAACATTTTTTCCGTTCCCGTTTCTAGGGATCTATATTGTATAACCATAGTTAGTCAAAAATAACAATTATTGCATATTATTATCCTAATATAGGGAGGTGAATAAATAACGGAATTATTTCTTACTTTTTAGTCCATTTTTTTTTCGTTTTTGAAGTTGACTTTTTTAAACGTAGTTTTTTTTTATAATTTCTATTTATTCAAAGATCTTTTATAAGATATTAACTTTCCTTTCAAAACTTTATAGTATATCTACACCACATACGTATGGTATGGTATGTTTAGCTAGCTATGTTTACGGAAATAAAACACATGTAGGTATGTCGCTCACGTAATTCGTTCGTCTTAAGCATTTAAAGCTTAGTTTTATCTCTAGTAGATAACTCACTTTTTACTTATTCAGTAAGTATTTAACTATTTTCTAACGTTCTATCACATGGTTAACCTAATTTTTGATAGAGACAGACATTTCAGTGGAATTCGCAATGGATTTATATAATACGAAGTTTTACATAATAAGCTTTTTATAACTTCCTTCCACATTTCCGCACGATAAACAACAAAAAATATACACAAGTCTATCTAAATAGAGCAACATTGTAATGTAAAAAGAAGCAAGCTCAGCGTTTTACTGTGACGTCACAGCGCTGGTTTTCAGCTTATTATGTATTTAAAACAACCTAACCTAAACCTAAATTTAAAATATATATGACAAAGTGAAAAGGGAAAGAGAGAATGTTTTTTCTCTTTTCCTTTTCATGGGACTGATTATCGTGTAAACTACGATAGTTACGAACGTAATTCGGTCGGGAAATCACAGATACATGAATAAATATAGTGATCTATTATAATTATTACAGGAACCCAAGTTGTGCCTTGGACTTGTGACCAAGTATGTAGGTTTAAGGCCTACTATATATGTATGTGAACACTCACCTCTACTGCCTAGGTTATCTGTTTAAGCTTAAGGTTAGACTTACATAAGGCTACCCTAAGTCCCTAACACTGGTCCAAGTTATTTTTTTTAATGTGGGAAAGGCATTAGCACATACCCCTTAAAGGGGTTATGTGGGACTTCCAAGGATATCCTAGACTACGCGTGAAATTAGGGTTAAGTTATCGGTCTAAGAGAATATAAAGGGACAAGACAGTAGTAAGAATACCCCTCCACTGGTGGAGGTAGTAGTAAATTCAACGCCGCGTCTGTTTGTCTGAAATGAATAAACTTAAAAACTACTGAAGGGTGTGTGAAAGCGGAGGCCAATGGATAATTTGATGGATGAGTTGTTTTTTTGTGTAAATTAGAAGAAATATGACAATGTAGATTCTACAAAATTCAGATAGTTGCGCAAGAACTTGTCTACCAGTATTTTTGTCAGAATTATATTGATACTTAATAAATTGGTTAATAACAGGTAGTATTAACCATCCACATTAAACACCAACAAAAAATAGCTTTTGTGGTAAATATCGAACCCACGACCTTGAGTTCTCAAGCGATTCAAATAAATCAATATTACGTAGACTTTAAGTAGGTATTTCACATCAATTATTAGATATAGTTACTAGAATCATAATTTATCTCAAAATATATAGAAATAACATGAAACCATTTTCTCTTAGTAGAGAAGGGAGGAAAACAGTTTTCCAACACTTGCCCTAGATATTTGACTTCAAAACATACTTCTCATCGAAACATTCATTTTAGTGCCTAGTACCAACCTCTTTTTATAGTTGTTGTTGAGTAAATTATATTATCTTAATAAGATTATATTATTTTGTAATTGAAAAACTGCATAATTACTTGTAAGTACTATATAATGTTACCACAAAATAATGAAACCTCTTCGCAACAAGTGTAATTTATACTTTAAAATGAAGTAACAATAAAGTAAATAGATAGGTCTAAATAGTTATTACCGTAATGATTGCCCATTATAGTTACATATAAGAAAACAATAATTGTGCTTTGTGAGTAACTGCAGCCCATCACAATGATCATTATATCAGCGCATCGTTTGCAAAACTAATATAAAATAAAACAATGAATTAAAAGTATTGTGTAATGTATATAATTACTAGTTCACCCGGCAAACGTTGTTTTGCCATATAAATTTGAGGTGGGCCACCGTTATCACTTAGAGGGATGAAAAATAGATAGTAGCCGATTCTCAAACCTACTGAATATGCTTATAAAATTTCTTAAAAATCGGTCGGGCCGTTTCGGAGGAGTATGGTAATTAACATTGTGACACGAGAATTATATATAATAGATTTATATATAATAATTATACCTTAGTAATTATTTTTTCTTGAGTAATACATTGACACTAGTGGTTACAAATAAGTCAGTTCACCAAATATGTTGTTTGGAACTAAAAAGACGAAAGTGGGTCGAAAGATTACGTAAAGTAGGTACTAACCGGGACATTGGCCGACGTCTGTGGTTGCGATGATCACAAATAACGAACAAACTACTGCGCTAAGAGGCCACATAGTACTGAAGTAATAACTGCTTTCTGCTATGTCTTGACTGCTACTGCTACCGGTAAGTGACTGGGCAGCATACGTTGACGCACTCGCTTTAAAGACTTGCATTTTAAACTTCACATTTTATCGTGACAACCTAAGTCAGGTTTTAACTCCTGCGACATTAAGTTCAATATTTTTCAATTGCTTACTTTTAAGTACACTTTAGTTGAAATATAATATACTAGGGCATTACCCGTGGTTTCGTTCGTATCATATTAATCAGGATTGCCATGACGATAATTAATTCATAATAGTTAGATTCAAACATTTCTGAGTTCACCATTTTAGGAGTTAAATTTCCAAAAATCATTCCTAGCTTAACTACAGATAAAAAGAGACACCAAATACCGATAGATACAAATATTTACTTTTGATCAGTCAGTTGTACTCTTATAGGTATAATGTATTAAGACTAGCTGACCCGGAAAATGTTGTATTGCATATAAATTATTTCAAGTGAGCAACTCTTTTCACTTAGGAGGATAAAAAATACCTTACGACCTTTTCTCAGATCTACCAAATATACACAAAAATTTCATAAAAATCCTCCACGACCTCCTCCGCGTGAAATAGAGTTATGGGTAGCACTTATAAGGCTAAATATTTTACAAATAAAACACTGTACCTATACGTAACTCTTGTCGCAAACTTATAAAATTTTCACATAAAACTTACATATTTCCAATTCCATATAAACTTTCATCCCCTATACCCTATTGTTATTTTAGATACTCAAGGTAAAACTTTTACGAACTTTGAATGTCATTTAGTTATATCGAGTCAACTTCCAAAAAAATAAATTTCAAGCTTCTACCTTTAAAAATGGTGATACTTCCATAGAACTTTTCAATTTTACTTATTTGTCACGTCTGACAAAACTAATTTATAAATTCAACGATAGAAAAGTATGTACAAGAAAACATTTGTTGACTTTATTAAAAATATATTTAAGTGCAGAAATACCCAAAAATGGCTGAATAATTCCTGTATATAAACAAATAGCTTATGGCTTTTTATATTAATCATTTATTTCTTTGAATTCGTTGCAATTTGGATAAGTAGCTTTCAATTTTAATGTTGGACAGTATGCAGTAGTAGACGTAGTACAGATACATAAAGTTTTTGTATAACTTATACTTACTATGTATAAAAAATAAATTGTTAAGACTAAAAAAATAAATATACAAAAAATAGCAATCATATAAATACCGCAGTTAACGTCAATTTTTTTTGTTATCTATAATGTTTCCTACCTAACCACCACAATTGGTCAAATTAAAACGACATTAAATTGTATTCAAAAACAATAATAATAATTGATCCTCCAACAGATGGAGAAAAAATAAAGCATACTAGCCAATAACATTTTATATACGGAAGGTGTAGTTTTTATAATAACTTTTAAATAGAAAATGAGTATTAGTATTTTGTACACTACTTAAATTTAATACATCGTGGTTTTGTTGATAATCTGTTTCATGCGTATCGTGTTCATACGACGTGACATCGTCAATCATATGCCGCAGGAATTTTTGTACATAGGTTTGTGTTTGTACCATTACGGAGTAACATAGAACTTGCATGCCTTCTTCATTGTTCACTCGCCACTGAAGAAAACCACGCTGATTCTGAAACAATTTAATTAACTACTTGAATATATTTCCAATTATAAAAAGTAAGGATTGTTTCGATTCTGCGCTAAGGATAACATAAGATGCTTATATTCGTGTAGATTCAGTACTTGCGCACTATGATGACAGCAAAAAATTAAGGTAAACACTCACTTATTGGTTTTGTAATCTATTTACTATAATTTCAACCGCCAAGTTTTTCTCTTTTTTTCAAGTTACATAGCGACGGTTCCGTGGTGGTAGAACATGCCCTCACCTCTGACGCAACACATTACATTCGACAAGGCCAAAGTGTTAGCCTGAGAGAAGTATTATATACCTCGTAAAATCAGGGAAGCCATAGAGATTAGAAAGCGTCCAACACACAACAGAAACAGAGGATGGAAACTGCCACCGACTTGAAAACCGTGATCATGAAGTTAGAAATGTGCGCCGAAAGACAGATGGCGACGTGGTGAGTTCTCTGTGCTAGAAAATCCCCATCATGCAAGATAAATCCAGGGAGAATGAACTTTTAAGTGCCTCTTACGAACACATAATATCCTTTCCCGATCCCTCTCCTACTCCACAACGATTTTCTTCACGCGCTGTACATATCTATACATGTAGGTACGCAGTATTCACCTAGCTATGACCGCGCGCGAGACCCACACTGATGAAGACCGCCGAATGCGGTTGAAACTATAAAAAAAATATTGTTTTCCACGTTAGTTTATAGGTACGGTAATTACCCGATATTCAATCAATCACACACCACCGACTGTCATGTAGCGGCACCGGCGATTACATTTCTACTTTTTACAATTTAACTCTATATCTATTAACTGTTGTTAATAAATATAGAGTACAGGGACGCGCCGTCCATATTATGTGCGAGTTTGTGCGGCGCAAGGGCGGAAAAGGCGCTAGGTAGCTCTCTGGGGTGCCCGACTGAAAATATAATATAACATGATTCGATAAAAAAGTTTATTCAAAGGACGTAAATAATTGTAGACAGACAATACAAAAACTATTGAAGAGGGCCAACCACATTAATGTAGGTAAAGTAAAGTATAGGCGCTCATAAGAATTCCCATTTATTTTTGCTCTTAAGTATACGCGCTCATAAGAATTCCCTTTTATTTCTTTTGTTCTTCAAGTATAGGCACTGATAAGTATCATAAGTATTAGGCACGCCGGCGCAGAAGATGCTTGGCGCGTGTCCGTGTATTTATAATCTATTTATTATCTTAATTCTGCTAGGTATTTACAATTTTAGCCTATTTATTTTATTTTTCCATTACAATGTACTACTTAGTCTTCATTTTACAATAATATTTACTATTTGCAAGTGTCAGATAATCATAATACGTGGTAATATTTTTAATTATTAATTTTATTTTTAATCTCGTAAAGAACATGTATTACCGTATGGACCGACAAGACAGTCGCAGTACGGATTGTCTTTTAATTTGAACCAATGTTAGTATTGGACGATTTCCCCGTGTCTGGTCAGTATTTGAGAAAATATATTTTCTACTATAATCAATTTGATGATTTTTCTTTCGTCTTACATACAGCACTTCTATATTTATACTGCCACTTTTCTATGCTTTCTTTTCTTAGAACGTATTTCGCTGACGAGATGGGTATGCATCGTATACCTTCTGCGGGTTTCTATGATATGGCTGTCGGTTTTGCCAAAGTGATTGCACGCTCGTTTCAAGACATCGTAGGTATATATTACAGCTGTTTTAATCTTTTAAATATTATATGTCATTGGTATAATCGATTTTAATTGACATTAGTATATTTTGTTGTTTCCAATTCAGTCTAAAAAAATTCAACCAAGTGCGAGTCGCAATTAGCGCAAAGTGGGTCCCGTACAATTTAGATAAAAGGACAAGCTATGGAAGATAAAAGGTTAAGCACCGGAAAATAGTTGTCCCCCTCCCCATATATCTACATAGGTCGTGGTCAATTTATTTCCTTTACTTATACAATAAGACTTTGCTTCATGAATAATATATACTAATATATAAATCTGAAGAGATTGTTTGTTTGTTCGCTTGAACGGGCTAATCTCAGGAAGTACTTGTCCGATTTGAAAAATTCTTTCAGTGTTAGTTAGCCCATTTATCGAGGAAGGTTGTAAGCTATATATCATTATACTATGACCAATAGGAGCGGAGCTACACGTGAACAAAGTCGCGCGTGTCGACTAGTTGATTGATGAAATTCAATACATTATATTGATTCTTATTTTTAAAAATAAATTGGAAATTTTCGTTTATTTTTCTTACCAAGGCCATGTTATTCGGAACCGATATTACGCTAGTGAAGGATGTTACAGCATCCGTTCGGACAGGACACATGACTGAAGCACATCGATCTGTTTCAAAATAAAAACACATGAAAAAATTATTTCTCCATTTAAAAGTAAGTAGTGTAATTTTTCGAATATGCTACCATGTACATAATTTGAACTAACGAATTTATATTAAATTTACACTTTTTAGTTATTATTTATACTAATATTATAAAGAGGTAAAGTTTGTGAGGTTGTAGGGGGTAATCTCTAGATTTACAGAAAGGCACATTATGTGTGAGTGTCATAGTATTTCATACCTTTTTATTGTTTATTATTGAAATAATTTTATTGTAAACATAAGAATATATGGCAATGATATGTAGGTATGTATCCTGTATGGACTGAAGTAAGAGAGCTAATTGAGGAATTGAATCCTATGAAATTCGTACTCTTTATTAACTACACACAAATAACCATCCTCTCGACAAAACAAATATGTATATTATGCTTGAATTGACCTTCAGAAGTTGCAAAATCATAAACATCCGCAATAATAATAATCGTACTACATTTGTATGTATGTTTAAGAAAAACCTTTATTTAAGAAGCATATAAGTTCTTCTTTATAAAACGACCGATATAAGAATAGTCCTTTGGAAGAAAGAAATGATACTAATTATTAGTTATTACTGTACAGCAATACGTATAATCTATATATATATATATATAATGCTTTTTTAGTAGGTACGTAAATACAGTATTCGCTATCACCACCAATCCCAATCAACTTCCCGTTGGGGTGGTAAGTACCCCTTGGTCTCCAGGTGGTAGTAAGGGAGTTTGGTTGGGGTGGGTGGAAGTAGATGGTTGTGGGTGGCGAAAATGTTAAATCATATATTTGTCTTTTTGACTTCTGAAAAGATCTAAAAATTATAATTGATCTGCAATGTCTAAAAATTTCTGGAATGATCGACATAATTCTAAGATGAATGCGAACTGTTATAATCGATTTAGAATTCGCAGTTCGCGTTCGCTTGTCATTGCGATCGCATGCTTGCAAAAACCGTTCCGTACTCAACACCAACTTCCTAGAACTAGTGTTGGGCTGAGGTGCTATCGAGGTTGTCGATAGTTTACCACCTTGGTCCAACATGGAGAAGTATCTTATTCCGACTGATTCCAATCCAAATCTGCCCAACAAGAGACCGAGGGAGAATGTGACTCCACCCGATCATAGGCGGCTACCGAAGAAGTTCTTTGCTAACGATACTTTAAAGGACCGTGGTACTCCCACATCAAACCAATTTGAAGGCTTACCAGTAGATGAAGCTGCTACCGAATATTATTATCATGCCACCAAAAAGAAGGTTGCTAACAACACCCCACCAATAGTGATCGAACTTCTAGGGGATTGGACAAGAGCTGCGTAGAAAATTATCTAAACAAAGAGGAATTCCACATGTAGTTTAAAGGTCGCAAAATTGTGCGAATCCAGTGTTACACGGCAAATACTCATCAGGTCCTTAAAGAGGGCCTCACGAAAGAAAATGTGTCTTTCTACACTTTTACGAGAAAGGATGAAAAGTTTCCGAAAGCAGTAATTAAAGGACTACCTAAGTCTACCCATGAAAATATTTCCAGTGAAATTGCATCTATAGGGTTTTAAGGAGCTGTAGTCTCAAAAATGAAATCGGTGTATGAGTCCGAATGTTAACAAATATAACAAAGTATAAATATATTAAGTTTTTTTCAAACTGTGTGGTTCAAATTCAGCATTATAAACCGAACAGAAAACCAGGTACGCAATGTTTCCGATGTCAGGGCTTTGGTCACGCATCAAGTAACTGTAACAGGCCACCAAGGTGCGTTAAATGCACATTACCCCATGCTTCTTGGGAATGTCTAAAAAAGAATATTGAAGAACCCGCTCGCTGCTGCAATTGCCAAGAAGAGCACCCTGCGAATTATAACAAATGCAGTGAGGTTAAAATACTTGGAGCGTCTCGAAACTAAGCGCATCAATCTCCATAAAGCTATAGGTTCAGAGACTGCCCGAACAACATTAAGAGACATGAAGTCATGGGCTCAAGTAGCTGGAAATAAAAAGAAAGCACCAGACCAACATGTAGCCCCATCAGAACTATCCATAGCCCAAATCCTTTCGAATGCACGTGATATACCTCAGAGAACGACTGTGTCAGAAAAACGAAATCCAACCGATGTAGTTATAAACAAAAATTCCATGCAAGATTCAGTTACTACTGAAATGTTAAAGATCTCAACGACACTTCAGTCAATTAAGCAAGAATTTATGAAATGTAAAACTTTTATGGAAATGTTATCTTAATTTTGTCAAATCTGGGACATTATGTGTAATTGTTATGAATTACGGCTACTTTACTGGAACGCAGACGGCGTTCACAAAAAACAGCAAGAACTATCAGAACTCGCGGTAAGCAAACTCAAGTGTGATGCCATTGCGATCAGTGAAACAAGACTAACTAAACGACTAGTAATTAAATTTCCCGGGTACGTGTGTTACCGCATGGATAAGCATAGTAATGGTACTGGCCAGGGTTTTGCTATATTTGTACGTTCAGATTTAGCCCATTCTCTACTTCCTACTCCAAGTACAAATAATCTTGAAGCCATTGGTGTCTCCCTACACTTAGCCAATAGTAGCCTTAAAATTTACTCAATCTATCAATCACCTAATCTCTCTTTAATTACTAACGATATTGATTGCCTTATGTTTTCGGGAAATCAGGTGTTAGCCATGTGTGATATGAATGCTAAGCACCCCTTGTGGTCTCCCGGAGCTGATAATTCACGAGGAAAGACACTCTATGAGCATATGCTTAATAATGAGTACATTATCCACGCCCCTAGGGAAGCCACTCTTATCCCCTACTGCATTGATCATAAGCCGTCGACTCCAGATATTGTTCTTACTAAAAATGTTTTGTCTATCGATCAACTAGAAACGATTCCAGCTCTTTCCTCAAACCATTTTCCGGTTCTTGTCAAACTAAACATCAATTTCCAACGGACTCCTATTCATAAGCATATTTACGCCAAAACTGACTGGCCTAAATTTCGTAAATACCTTAATAAAAGCACCATATTCATCATCATCACGACCCTTCAATGGCCCACAGCTGAGCCGGGTCTCCTCCTCAGAATGAGGAGGATATCAGGCCATAGTACACCACGCTGGCCCAGTACGGGTTGGCAGACTTCACATCCCTTTGAAAACTTTTTGGGAACCCTCAAGAGTGCAGGTTTCCTCACGATGTTTTCCTTCACCGTTAAGCAAGTGATATTTAATTTCTTAAAACACACATAACTCAGAGTCAGAGGTGTGTACCCAGTATCGAACCTTGGACCTCCCGAGTAAGACTTGAAGTCTCAACCACTGGGCCTTCACTGCTATTCACCATATTATCATCTTTAAATTATAAGAATACTGTCGAAGTCGATAGCGTTATTAATATATTTCAGGAAAGCATGCTTGAAGCAAGAGACTTATCCGTGCCAGTAATCACACTAAAACCCTGGAATGTTTGTACGCTTCCGCGTCGCATTAAACGTCTGATTCGTGATAAAAATCGCTTACTAAGACATATCTCTCAGGAACCTGATAGGTTAATCCGTAAATTCCTACAGAGTCGTATAAACTTACTCAAGGTGATGATTATTAATGCTATACTTCGTTATAATGATGAAGCTTGGGATCAAAAGCTAAAACGGGTAGATAATTCCAGTACCGACCTATGGCGTCTAGTGAAGTCGCTACGTGCAAAATCAACAGACACTATACCAGCTCTCAAACCAGAAAATGGCACCGTGACTGTTTCTCAAATAGATAGATGTACTTGCTAAAGCCTTTTTTAGCAACATGAGCTTAACTCATAGGTGGACAAGTACTGAGACAACTTCTTTAGAATCCTCTATATGTACATTAAATCTCTCTCATCAACACCTGATTACTCTTTGCTTGCATGACCATCTGAAGTTAAAAAGCTTTTGCTTAGCTTGAAATCAGGTAAATCCCCAGGTTCAGATCATATCACAAATCTCATGTTAAAAAATCTACCGCAAAAATGTATTGTTTTAGTCAATAAAATATTTAATTCATGCCTTATCTTAAATTACTTTCCATCTGCAATGGAAGATAGCCAAAGTTATCGCGATTCACAAGCCAGGCAAAGATGCTGCAGAACCTGCCTCATATCGTCCAATTAGCCTTCTCCCGTGCCTTGGAAAATTATTCGAAAAACTACTTCTCGACGTAACGACGTACGACGACGACGTATAGACGTCTCCTACTCTCCAATGCTCTTCTCATTGATGAACAATTTGGATTCCGTCAGTGCATCAACTAGCTAGGGTAGCAAAAACGGTGTCGTATAACCTTAATCTCAAACAATTTACAGGCATGTTTTTGTTAGATATCGAAAAAACCTTCGATACCATCTGGAATGATGCTTTAACTTATCTTACTCAATATCCCATTATCATTAGTTAAACTTAAAAAATCCTATCTTGAAAATCGCAGTTTTCATGTCCACATCAATGAAGATGTATCCTTCACCAAGCCTGTGCCGGAAGGTGTACCACAGGGTTCCATACTAGGGCCTTACCTATTCTTACTATATCTTAATGATATACCAATTCAACCTCGTACACACTTGGCTTGCTTCGCAGATATTACCGCCTGTTTTACTACCTCGACAGACAACGATCTAATTATAAGTCGTCTACAACTTGCTAGAATATTTCTCGAAATACCTGGGCACTACACTAGACAGTAAATTAAATTGGTCGGAAAATATTTCTCAATTACATATGAAAGGCATAAAAGCAATTAATGCACTGTATCCTGTTCTTAACAGGCGCTCAAAGCTTAGCTCCGAAACAAAATTAAAAATAAACTGCACCTTGGTACGTTCATGTGTTACTTACGCATGTCCGGTGTGGAGCAGCGCACGCAAAACAAATATTAACAAGCTGCAATTAGTTCAAAATAAGGCCCTTAAACTTGCCTATTATACCCCCTTTCGAACCAATCTTCGTAAATTGCACTTACTGTTAAGTTTTCCAAGAATAGATGTGTATATCTACAAACTCTCTGAAAAATTTTATATACATAATAACAGTAACAACCAAAATTCATTAATTAAAAATATAGGCATAACCCGCAAAAACAACATACCATTTATCGATAAATATAATCGATATAGATTGCCACATCACTTGTTCCTGGAGCGCAGTGAATAGACTTGAGTCATACCTACTAGCGAGCTCTGGTGGCCGGCGCTGGCGCGCACGCCATACTCGCCCGTATTATCTAGCAAATGTCGGGTGGAGATGGCGGTGCGAGCCACTAGAGCCGGCTGCACGCGCTTGTGAGATTTCTTGCTGTCTTATAAATACGACCGTAATTTATTTAAATGTACCCACTTATATTTTAATTATTTAAATTCTGAAACTAATAAAAAAGGAACATTGTTTAAATTGTAATGTTAAACTAAAGCATGCAAACCTTTAGCCTTAAATTATATATTACGTATATTACTAAATCTATTTTCCTTTAACGATATTATATTAATTCATGTAATAAGCTTATAATCATATTTATTATTCTATAAGCAATCTTAACCTTAACATTGTTTTGTCTCTCCAGGAAATTGTAATGTACACTGGAAATATATATATAAATTCAAATATACTGACCAAGACTATACTCGAAGGTAGGTATTTACATTATACATCTTCTTTTTTTATTTAAATATAAAAAAGTGTGTAATAATTATCCTTAAACATACCCGGAGTCACTGGTGTATTGGCATGTATATAGTTGATATTTATAGTCACATCTTGATCTAGTTGCCGCGATACAAAATCTGTAATAATAAAGATTTTAATTAAAAATTTAAATAATCATAAAATCGGATATGAAAGCCAACGACTTACGAAATTTGTCAACAGATGTTAACGGTCACGCAGCTCCCAAGTTGCAAAGGAGCTAATAATGTTGTTAAATTATAGTTAAGAACTATCACGATTAAATTAGCTTTCAAAATATAACCGCATCAACCATATTTGAAATAAGAAAAAAAGTCCAATTTGGTATTATATTTACATCGCATCGAAACCGTTAATATACATGTGAATGAAAAGAATGGAGGACTTTAGATGTATTTAGAATAACACTCACCAGCATAAAACTCAACATTCACGGGAATCCTGTCGCCTACAGTAACGTAGCAAGGCAATCTCAGTCCACATCCTTCAATATTAACACTGTGTAAATCGTAGGCCGACCCTGAAATCAGTTATAAACACAATCTCAATATTACTAATGAAATAAACATAAGTATTATATTTGTCCATTCATGGAAGTTGGTAAGTTAATCTAAATAAGTATCTATGAATATAACATATAAATTTTTTACGCTTCTCTAGATATCGATAAATTTTATAGACAGCTATTTTTCACTTGAATACTTCTTTACACTATAGTTGATAATATGACCGACTTTTATCCAGACAAGTGAATCTCGCGACAAGCTTTTATATCATACGAGCAGCCTGCCCTCGCTTCGCTACGGGTATTTAGAGGAATATTATAATTGATGTCCTTAAATTATCACTGTGCAATTGTGTAGTTATTCATTATTTGGAATAAGAGAGAGTGAAAAAAAGTTATAAAAAGAAAAAAAAGCGACAGATAATAAAAGAGGGAGGAGAGAGCAAAAATAAAATTGAATAGGTAAAGGAGAGAGAGAGAAAAAGACAAAAAAATAATCGAAAGAAAAAAAGTGACCAGAAACCGATCATTCTGAACAGATAAAGATAAAAATTAAAGAGAGAAAAAAGAGAGAGAATAGAATAGAGAGAGAGAGAGAATAGCATATAAGAGGAGGAGAGACGGAAATACTATAGACTTCTCTCAGTGAAAGAATTTTTAAAATCGGATTAGTAACAGCAAAATGGCCATTTCCTATTAATTAAAAAATGTATATGGCAACACTAAATCATTTTTGTTATTCAAGAATACTGTAGTTTTCTATATCAGGAGAAGAATTTTTAAAATCTGATTAGTAACAACAAAATAGCCAAATTCTATTAATTAAAAAATGTATATGGCAACACTAAATCACTTGTCACTCACGAATAGTGTAGTTTTCTATATAAGGGAAAGAATTTTTAAAATCAGATTAGTAACAACAAAATAGCCAAATTCTATTAATTAAAAAATGTATATGGCAACACTAAATCATTTTTGTCATTCAAGAATACAAAACATTTATCACGAATTCAAATTACCTTCGCAACTATTTCTGAATATTTATTCTGTACTACCCACTTTAACTTTTTTGAAAACTATTTTTACTCGCATTGAAACTAAGATAACTGTCAGAATGATACGTAAAGAACCTAAACATGAACTTGTGGGCTTGCGGGGTGAGTTCTTTTTCACACAGGTTTGTAAATTCTAACGAGAATGCAGATAGACCCGTGAAGAATGCAGATAGACCCCACGTGAAGCGAAGCTCTATCCCATTTCTGATGTCGGAAAACTAAAAAAGGGAAGGAGGATATACAATCATTTACTAAGCATCTAACCTCTATAAGCTCTATAACCTTTGAGAACGTTTGCTGTAAATTTACGTATTTTACACTTTTGCCTTATGCAAGGGATTCATAGATATTTAAAAGGGCGAATAGGCATTGATTGGCATTTTTAATTTATTGCTACTATAAAGGCTATACTATAAAAAGGCTATAAGGATGACTTTAGTATCAAGGTGCTCTGAAATTATGAACCAGATATCCTTCAGCAGCCGATTCACCATTTATCTCGTCCTTATGGCCTTTAAGCCGTTGTAGGTCAAAGAATCCATTTGTGAGTATCTTCCACTTAGTCAACATTTGTGATTTGATGGTCAAGTGAGGCCTCAGGTATTTTTTGCGTCTAAGTTAAATAAAAACTTAAAATAACAAGGAAATGTTAATGTACAAATTTGTTTAAACATATCCTTTGTTTATATAAAGCTTTTTAGTATATTTTTTGGACAGTCTTTATATTGAAAATTACATTTATTCTTTTCTTTAATTTTTTTAATATTTGTAACTCAAAAGCTATAACAGTAGATAAAGTATGGATTATATTTCTAAAGAGCTTAAACAAAGATAAAAATGCACTCGAATGACATGAATAAAAAGAAAAGCATAAGTATTTACTGATAAAAAAATATATTTATAGATATGATGTACCCGCTATGGAAATATATTTTTAAGATATTACAAATATACTAGACATATATGCAGTACAGACATAGTTGTCTTTCTCGGGAGGTCCGAGATCGATCCTGGACAAGCACCTCTGACTTTTATGTGTGTTTTAAACAATTAAATATCACTTTGCTATAACGATGAAGGAAAACATCGTGAGGAAACAAGGCCAGCATGGTGGACTATATGGCCTAACACACTCTTAATTCTGAGGAGATCCGGCTCAGTAGTGGGCCCTTAATGGGTTGTGATGATAATAATGATGACTGAGAGTAGTAGAAAGACGAATCAATACAAATTACAGTATAACTTAAAAATTACCATGTAAAGAATTCTGAACATTGATGGCGTCTGGCAGGTTGGCAATGGTGAGCTTAAATTAAAATCATATATATAAGATTTATTCTTATTTGTTTAAAGTTTCTACGTACGATTTTCTGTTGGATTCTATACAATGACGTCAGATTTTACACTGCCCTGAGACTATCATGAATATTATAATCTAGAGAGAAATTAATCCCTTTTCATCAGGTTTTCAATTCAATTCAAATATTCTTTATTGTACACCAAGCAAGAAAAGAAAAAAAATACAAACAAATATCTATATTTAAAAATCACTATGTAGACATACAATAGGCGGTCATATCGCAATACATCTCTTCCAGACAACCTGGGGCACAGGACATTACTGGTTGAGAAGCGGTAGGGTGTACGGATTGCTAACAGCAAAATAATCTATACGAATAAATAAAATTGTAGTGTCTGTTTGTAATATTAAAATAACCGATTTTTACTAAGTGCATATGGATGTATACACGGTACACATACCAAAACAACATTTTGTAAAATTTTTGTCTGTCTGTCTTTTTGTTCCTGCTAATCTCTGAAATGGCTAGATCGATTTTGACGGGATTTTCACTGGCAGATAGCTGATGTTACAAGGAGTTACTTAGGCTGTTTAACATCTTGCTACGACCTATAGGAGAGGAGCAACACGCGAACGAAGTCGCATGGGTTGGCTAGTAACAAATATTATACAACTTATAATGTATGTATACATCCACATATACAATATATATCTCGGAAGATTAAGGTAGCCTTAGGTTAGCCATGTGTTAGGTTAGGTTTATGTGAGTTTAACTATAGGTTAAAACAGAGAACATACATCAACATACATGTTGATGTATGTAACCGGTATCAGTTGAACCTAGTTTTTACTGTGTTATTATAACGTTTAAATAAATAATTCATGTCGGACAATCGGGTGATCCCAGACTGCTAAGGTTGTGTTTCCACCAAAGTTGAGCGAAGATTTTATACACTATGAGTGAGGTTAGTTAAATGAAGTGATTCTATTGGTTGTAAAAAATGCTTTTCTCCCTACAAATCATTATCACAAATTCTTATCAATTTCCATGGGAATTCACCCAATTGATATCATAGTCTAAAACCTGATTTTTAAGTTTTGTTGTCCGTCTTTCTGTCTATATGTTCATGAACGTGTGGAGGTTTGAGTCGAAATTAATATCACATGCTCAGGTCTGCGGTCCCTTAAAGCGATCAAAAAATTAAAGTTCTGAATCAACACAATGATACGGCCGTTTATATGGTGTTATAAAATTATAGTATTTATCCCTTTGACAATTTATAAGCATAATAAATTCGAATGTAGACGACATGACATTTTGTTAATAGACCAATGTCGATAATTTTTTAAACAAAAAAAATTATAGTAGGATTCTAAATAGATAGGATTTAAAGGGGATTTCATCTAAAATTTGGATTAGTTTTTTTCGTTTCTTTGCATTTTCTGAACTGATTTTAATGAACAAAAACACCACAGATTTTTTAAAAAAAAATCAGATATTTTGACGTGAGATTTTTCGATTGAAAATTGGGGTGCTTTCGATATTAAGTCAAATAAGGTTAAAAAAAAATGTTTTAAATCAACAATTTTGTTGATCATCAACAACAGTATATTTGGGACATAAAAGGTAAGTTTTCAACAAATTTCGTGAAAAAAATATTTTTTTTTGTAGACGATAAGAATAAAAAACCAAAAACTTGGTTATTTGAATTTTTCACTAAAATTTTGAGGTTATGAGAAAAAAGTATAAATACAAAAGTTGTAGATCTTATTATTACCTACAACTTTACCACAAAACTTTTTTCCATAGGACTTGTAATTTTGCCGGAAATCGAGGTAAACCATCTTTTACCCTTAAACCACCCCCCTCCCCCCCTTTCATCTTCCCGACCTCAGATCGCCCGTAAATTATTTTTCCTTTTATTTTGGTTATATTCTCTTCTTTTTCCTATGGGTTTCATTCTACTATAATTTCATTTTACTTTTTAACATTTTCAAAGGCCAACTTATTAACTTATAAAATGACAACTTATTAACTTGTAAAATGTTTTAAGCGAGTTCAAAAAGGAGTTTTTATATCCAGCTGTATGTATTATTTTAATATATGTTCAGCGGCATCAACATTATTTGGGTGAAATTATTTATTACTCTTAGTGCATTTTTCAGAGTTCGAAGTCAGTCTATATTTTTGTTAATAAAAATGATTTTTCATGTGTTCTGAAATTCATTTAATATATATATATGTCAATTGATTGTAAACATAACCTGTCGTAATGCCTTAATTGAAATTGTATTAAACCGAGTGCGCGTCTTCCACACTCACACTTGACCGAATTATGATCTATATATTAGGTCGGGGAAAAAGTTTCTTCGCATATTTTAAGTAAATTCAAAACATTTTTTACTATAGTTTAGTTACATTTAACTAAAGTATGTAGGTACCATTTCGTTCGATAACTTTTTGCTATCTTGTAGGTAGGGACATAATACCATTGCTATAGAAATTTTGGGGCTTCTGATCAAAAAACCGCGACAAGTAGTTTTGGCAGTCCTCTCGTGATGTTAATCTGACACTGCCTAAAGAATTCTGAAGAGACCGAAACAGGTGTTAATCTGAAGCTGCAAGGTTAGGACTACACGGCGGATGCATTAACACCTCCCAGCCAGACTCTCTTAATTTTTGCTGAGTGGCTAAAGATGTGTAAGGTCTAGCGTTATCATGATGAAAAACCACACCCCTTCTGTTGATTAATTCCGGCCGCTTTCTCTTAACTTCTCGCTTTAATCTCATCAGTTGTTCGCAGTAGAGTTCAGAACCAATCCCATCACACACACAGCATCACCTTGCTGCGGGTTAACCCGGGTTTCGCCACAGGGTGTGAAGCCTGACCGGCCTTTGACCACGACCTTATTCGCACGTTCTTGTCGTAAGTGATCCACTTTTCATCACCAGTTATCATCTTCACAGTACGAAAAACAAATAAAAATCACACATTTTCCTAATTTGAATTTGGAATTATTTTCTTTAAAATGTAATCTTTTAATGATACCAAAACCAGCCAGATACAAATAGTATAGCCAAAGAGTATATTACAAGTTCATGCATACTATAATGCGAAAAGACTTTTTCCCCAACCTATTATTTATAGATGTTAATATTTTGATGCTGGATAGAATCAAATTTTTTTTCTTAATTCTTAAAAACATGAATATTCATAATTAGCAAGGACTTACAGCACAAATAAATGAAAAAATTTGAAAACTATAAATTCTCATTAGTTTCTTAATTTTTCATTGTCTGTTTCTTTAGATAACTTTTTTCAATAGCGCGTAAAGGTATTAGGTTGAAATTAATATTAAATACTCAGGTGTGATCCCTTGTAGATAAAAATATTAAACTTCTAAGTCTTGATTACGTTATCAATCGAATCGTAACGTATTGGGTACTTTTCGTTGAGCAACATGTTTCAGCACACGTTAAAGAATTAATGCAAAAACTTAAAATTACATAAAAAATAATTTGTTGCAATTAATAAACTAACTGCAATCTAGGTTATTTTTAGTTAATGTTAAGTTTGTGCTTTAATTCAAATTGTATGGAAACCTCGGTGTGCGAGTCCCACACTCGCTCTAGGTGCATTTTTGGATATTATATACGGCTTATCATTATAAATCATATCCTTAAATATTTATTCAAAGTTCTGAGTATTTTATGAACCTGGCAGAAAGGTTTTATACCACTTGATTTTATATTATGGTGCCAGTTAATACACAATCTTTTTATTTTGGTTTGTGGTTTTATACTCTGGCTTTCCAGGGCTTTTATACTATAAGCTTCTGTAAATAGATTATATAAGAAATAAAAAGTCCTCATTTTTGAACACGAATAATGGGAAATATTTTTTGAAAATCTATATAGAAATTTAATTATAAACTATTCAAATATCGTAATCCTATATAGATAATAATCGGTAATTTAGTATTTAGAGTAACAAAGAATTCGTTTTAACAAGATGCAGGCGCCAACTGATTTACGAATAATGAATGTTTTGATAATAGCAATGAACAGCAGTTATTTAATACACAAAAAGAAGCTTTTTTTGAAAAACTTTTATAATCCCAACAAAAACATTTTCATGTATTGTGTTGCTGTTGCCAAGACGATACCATATACCTCGCACTGTCAAAATGTTATATTATCAGATCTCATGTAGAGCCAAGCTTCTAACTCAACACACCCTACCTCTACAAGCCCTAACTTCACAAACGATTTTAATGCGAAAGTGGGTCGGGAGGACATTTTCTTGCCAACAAACGGGAAACACAGCAAACAGGACTTGACGAACGATAATGGTCGTGAGACTCATAAGTTTTGCTACATCACAAAACATGGTGATTAAAAGTACAATGTACCCCTACAAAGACCTGCAAGGGTACATAATCTCCAGATGGAAAAACAGTTAACGAGGTCGACCCTATTCTCGTAGACGAGAGACGAGAGAGCACAATACAAGATGTGAGGTCTTTTCGGTGTGCCGACTGTGACTCTGATGCTTGGTGTGAAAGTTAAAGCTAAAGTGAAAATCGCTCAAAAGCAATGTAAGCCTAGTGGTCAAACAATTAACACGGACCACTTGAAGGATAATGGAACAAGACAGAAATTTCAAATACAATTAACGAATAGATTCTAAGATTTGGTAGTAGAAGAACACATTGATAATGTTTGGGAAAGTACAAGAGATATAGTAAAAGAAGTGCCAAAAGAAACTCTTGGACAAAACAGAAAATAAGGAAATGGTGGAACAAGGTGTGTGCCTCTGTCACTGAAGAGAAGAGCAAATATAAAAAATTAGCCGAGCAGGAGGATCAATGGGTAAATAGATAAAACGACCTAAAACTGCAATTTAGAGCAGTGATCAAGAGGGCAAAACGGCAACACCTAAATAAGAAAGTGGAAAATGGGAGAAGTTTATGCGTCAAGGTAAATCCAGAAAGTTCTATCAAGAACTAAAAACTTTCAGGAGGGGATATCAGCCAACTTCCCAGATATTGGAAGACAATTATGGCAACCTTATCACGGATGAGTCGGAAATTAGGAACACCTGACGTAACTACTTCCAGGAACTACTTAATTGTCCTCTACCTGAAGTACCTATAACTCGCACCAAAGCGGACAGGAGTGGACAGAAATCATTTGTCCAGTGCATAATTTAAAAAATAAAGTTTAAAAAACTATAACCCGACTTCGTAAAAAAGTGGTCTAAAAAGGACGAAATAAGAAAAAAAATCAGATAGAAACCCAGAATTGCATAGGTATTAAAATGGTCATGGTAGAACCGTGGTCGCACCCATGTATACTTACTTCGATTATATATATGATTAGAGGAACACTGCCATGAAACAGACATGGTAGGTATAGTAAATACAGGGTACGCGGACGACCTGGCTCTTCTAGAAGAAACCATGGAAAAGCAAAAGCCTAAGATGTGAAGGTCGGCCGAAATAAAAGAAATCGTAGCCGAACCTAATACCATCGGCGAAACTAAAGCTCACCGCTTGCGGTGGCTTGGCCGTGTTGAAAGCATGGGGGAGGATCGCAGAGTTAAAAAAGCATATTTAGGATGGCCGAGTGGGAGACGACGTTGGTCAACCTAACCTTATCAACATCTGCATCAACACCGTTGAAGCGTTTGTTGGTTTTGGAGAATGGTATAATGAATTGAAAGAGTATGGACATTACGCCGATACCTGACTGTAGACCATTGCGGCTTAGAGCAATACTGTGATATATGGTCAAATTTTTTGAGACCAAATATGAACCTGATACACAAGTTTTGCAGTACAATCTGTCAAGTAGTGTTTGATTTAGCCAGTATTAGCATAGTCAAGTATAAGAAGAAAATTGGCAATGCAAATCTTTGTTTCAATCGGTAAAAGATATTTCCACCTCCTTAAGTACCCAATTGAAGTATAGATCCTACGACTGGGGTTCTAGCCAAGTTGCAAACGTTATATTTCTATTCTCTTTCTATAATTCCAAGCGATAAGTGTTGACAAGCCATGTTGACATATTTGGTGCGTTCCACTAACCGTTTACAATGCCCAAAAAACTTTAAGATGTAAAAAAACTATATTTGATACTGTGAATGTTTTTGCATCGAATGCTCAACGTACCGCCATGGGTAAATATATTTATGTAAAATTAAAAATAATTAGTTTTAGTTTCAATTTAATCCTAACTAATATTATAAATCCGAAAGTAACTCTGTCTGCCTGTCTGTCGCGCTTTCACGCCAAAACTACTGAACCAATTTAAATGAAATTTGGTATACAGATACTTTTTAATGCGAAAAAAGAGTTGTTAAGTTGTTGAAAGGGGGGAATGAAAAGTTATATGGAAGTATCGCTATTCCACGCAGACGAAGTCACGGGCACAGCTAGTTCTATATATAAAAAAGTCAATATCAATTAATAAAAAATATGTTTATAAATTAATTTAACCAATAATAATTGAAGTTTATTGTTAAGACTTACAAATAATAATAACCTTAACCTCTTTAAGCTATTGCTTTATAACTCGCCAATTAAAGTATTTTCGTTAACGCTCAATAATCAACTTGGGCTAACGATTGTAACGCTCGCAAATAAGTGGAACGGAAAAACCGTGGTTGTGAGCGTGGTCGTTGTACTCGTGAGTGCTTAGTGGAACGCACCCATTAAGTGCGAACTGTCATTCTACATATGCTATTTTAATTGGATCACGTGATATATCGTTGACATATGTTATTCTCATACATTTTTTAAATTTTCTATATGCGTTAACAATTGTAGAAAGTCAACTTGTCTACAGGGGCTGATGTGAGATATCTGAGGCGACCAACAAAAAGAACTATCCATAATTAGACCTAATTTTTTTATTGTATTTTAGTATTTAAGAGAAATTCCGTCAAATACAACTGTAACAATGTGTTTTTGACTGTCGATTATTGAGAGTTGTGATTTAATAGGTTTTACAGTTAATCCATGTGATTTCATTATAACTGAGGTTTGTATTAATTCGTTCAATAGCTTTTGGCAGCTATGGTAGATGTTAAATATATTTGTAGATCATCAGCGTAGAGATAATACGGTATGTTTAAATGATCAGTTAAGGTATTTTATAAAGATATTTTATAAAGATAGAAAAAGGGAGAGGAGATAATACGCCCGTGTGAAACCCCTGCGTGGAAACAAGACTGAATATGAAGATATGAGTGGAAGCATCTAACTTTCGGTTCGGTTCGGTGAAAATTTTAAGTTTTGTAGAACTGCAAGAAGAAGTCTAAACCGACAGCATTAAATGCATTTAAAAAATCTAAAAGTACAATTAAACTTGCTTATCGTCAATTCCATAGCATATATAGTCACAGAACTTATTTAGCGCTGTGGCTTCGGCGGAATCCAGAGTGGTAGGAGTAGGAGAGAAAATATGATTTTGGTTTAAGGACTTGACTGTGGACAACTTGAGAAACGTTTTGAAACTTTAGAAAAAAATGGCAGGATAAATATAGGACGGAACTGCGTGAAAAGTGAAAGATTTGGGACTTTAGGAATGGGCAGAACGTAAGCTAGGAGCCAGTTTTTAGGAAAAGTAGATGAGCTAAGCGAGTAGTTAAAAATGTGATGAAGAATATAGAGTGCAATATAGAGTCTAAGATAAGGTGTATCATTTTTCTGCTAATACCATCACTGTGGATTGCATCGGATTTAATTGTCAGTATATTTTTCCTGATATCAGCAGCGGATACGAAAAGTCAAAGGACGGATTATTGATAGGTTTTGAATTGATTAAAGTTAGCGTATTTAATTTATTGAAATTATTATTAGTGGTTATCGAAGTAAAATGTCTATAAAGGTTATCTAGGTCACTATTTTCCTATTCCAATGGATTCTAGAAGTCACTTTACCAGGATTACCACCGTTTATTAACTCATAAATATGCATCAGTCATACACATCATCACTACGCTGTATATTTCTAGAAACTCAGCTACATTTGTTGCGTAAATGTTTGTATGGATTTAAGTTATCCTCGGAGGAGTTGTATTTAACCGACTTCAAAAAGGTACTTTATGTACACCGATTACGCTGATGTTTATGATCCTATTTACGTGATTTTTCTTTTGTTTGATGCGGAATACCTGCCATTTGGTCCCATAAGATATTAAACATAGTTTGGTCCAGTAGTTTTTATTTTATGAACAATTTTTCAGTTCCCGTTTCTTGGGATCAGTATTGTTTATTTATGCTTGCGTGGCGCGCGCACCTTTTTATGTATGAACACCGATTACGCTGATATTTATGATCCGATTTAAGTAATTCTTCTTTAGTTTGATGCGAAATAGTTACTATTTGGTCGCATAAAAATTTTACATAGTTTTGACAAGTAGTTTTCATTTTATGAACACTTTTTCCGTTCCCGTTATTAGGATCTATATTGTTAAACTCAAACTCAACTCAAACTCAAAATATTTTACACTGTACTTTTGATACGTCAGAAATTGGTCAGTCAGTCAGTTTGTCTGAAGCTACCACCAGTTCGGAAAGCAGTTTCCTGATGAGAAGAACTGGCAAGAAACTCAACAGTTGCTCTTTTCAAAATGCCATTGTTTACATCAGTCTGTTTTACAAAGGTATAATCATTCTGCTGAGCATCAACGTCATTTTGAATCTAAGCTTTGTCATCATTCAAATAATCTTGTTTGAATGATGACAAAGCTTAGATTCAAACAGAGTAGTAAGCTTTATTTACTAAACACTTTTTTATTCGGGTTTTAAATTGCTGAAGTGGCAAGTCTAATATAGTCTGTGGGATCTTATTATAGATGCGAACACCAAGCCCCATGAAACTATTACTAACTTTGTGGAGACGATAGTATGGCGTTACAAGTTTATTTTTATTTCTAGTATTCATACTATGTGTGTCACTATGTTTGGAAAATAACGTAATGTTCTGCCTAATGTATACAATGTTACAATAAATGTATTGTGACGGCACCGTAAGAATACCTATTTTATTAAAAACATCTCGAAGGGAATCTCTAGCTCTTAGATTGTAAATGGCCTAAACTGCTCTTTTTGAAGAATAATGGGTTCTATGTCCGCGGCCCTGCTCCACAACAAAATGCTGTAGGACATTATACTGTGAAAGTAACTAAAATAAACGAGTCTGGCTGTGTCAATATTAGTTAATTGCCGTACTTTTCTTACTGCGTAAGCTGCGGAGCTGAGCCTTCCCGCCAAAGATGATAAATGGGAGTTCCACTGAAGTTTTGAGTCTAAAGTTATTCCCAAAAAAATCGTTGAGTCGGTTAAATTCAATATTTAATTATTTAATAAAAGGGTGAATTGCTGTTTTTTAACATTCGGTAAAGCAAATTCCACACATTTAGTCTTTTTTGAGTTTAGTACTAAATTATTAATCGTAAACCATTGAAGAACCTGCGACAATGCACTGTTTACATCGTCGTAACTGTGTTGGTTTCTCTTAACTTTGAATATAAGAGAATTGTAATCAGCAAAAAGTACAATGTCGCATAAATTCCTCACGTAGTATGGCAGATCATTATTATAAATCAGGAATAAAAATGGGCCCAATATAGAACCTTGTGGAACGCCCATTCTTAAGAAGGATCCAGAAGATTTTTCACCATTAATAGCAATATTCTGGATCCTTTGGGTAAGGTAAGAAGCAATTAGATCAAGTCCTTTATCACTAATACCATAATAATTGAGTTTTTTTAAAAGCGTTTCATGTTGAACACAATCAAAGGCTTTGAACAAATCACAAAATACACCAATTGCATTTTGTGATTTCTCCCATGCGTCGTAAATATGCTTGAGGAGCGCGACTCCTGCATCCGTTGTTGTTCCTACCCCTAGTAAAACCATATTGCTCACTATGAAATATATTATTTTTTCCAAAATGCTCCAAAAGTTGATTTAGTATAATTTTTTCAAAAACTTTGCTTAGTGATGGTAATATAGAGATACGTCTGTAGTTACCAGGATCGTTTTTGTCACCCTTTTTAAAAAGAGGTATAACTTTACTGTGTTTCATTAAATTAGGAAACGATCCTGTATCCACACACTTGTTGAAAATAAGAGCTAGATGTGGAGCAATATTATAAATAATTTCGGTAAGTAATCTTACAGATATAATCCAATAAATCACCAGTTTTTTTTAAATTAAGAGTTTTAAATGTTTTAATTACATCTACTGGTGAAACATACTTGAAATTGAAACTATTGTGACAACCCAAGTGATTCCTTTTAACAATGCAATAGCATCGATGGGAGAAGATTTAAGGCTAGATGTTACTTTAACCGGAATTTCTGTAAAATATTTTTCATAAGCATTTGCCACTTCTTTGCCAGAATTTATCATTACATTGTCAATTTTCAACTTTACTTGTTCATTAATATTTACAGATCTTCCAGTAATACTATTAATAGCGTCCAATGTAGCTCCTATTTTATCGTCCGATTTCATTAGTTTATTTCTAATATATATCGCCTTTGCTTGGATACAAAAAATTCTAAAAGTCTTTGAAAATTTTTTAACATATTGTAAAAACTTTGGATCATGATTAAACTGCTTCTCCCCGTATAGTTCATAAAGTTTTTCTCTACTTTTAAATATGCCTACAGTTGCCCAATCACTAAATTTAAGTTTCAAGTTTTTAAAGAAGGTTTTTTCTTTAAAGCTATTATTAAACTGAGATAAATTTAAATGAATCTATTATACAGTTTATCTGGATTCTTTGAGTTTGTGTCCAAATCACTTATTTTTTGTGCAACACTTTCCTTAAAACATTTTATTCTGCTAACAGTCTTAGGACTGCAAATAATTTTTAGTCTTTCTTCAACTATATTGTATAAGGCATGCCACATTTTACCTTTCGTAGGCCTACTAGTTACTTAAATTAAAATTAATATTTAATATGTGACGAACTGTTATAGTCTACTTGATGTAATTTAGAAAAACGCTACTGTTGTTTATAGAACATCCTATTACAGACACTAATAAGTAAAAAAATAAAAAAAACTACGTTTAAAAAAACCAACTTCAAAAACTAAAAAAAAAATGGACTAAAAAGTAAGAAATAATTCCGTTACCATTAACCTCCCTTTATTAGGACAATAATATACTAACGACAACAAAAATAACATAATTATTGTTATTTTTGTAGTCGGTGCCAGCAATAGTATAGTACGTTAATACGTACTATTTCGTTACAGGTTCGTTCAATAGATATACCTATTACTATTCCATCGATACTACACGTCTGTTCACCTGGCTGGCACCGAGTTCAAAAATAACAATTATTGTGTATTATATAATCAATAAAGAGAGGTTAATAAATAACGGAATTATTTCTTACTATTTAGTCCATTTTTTTTAGTTTTTGAAGTCGCTTTTTTAAACGTAGTGTTTTTTATTTCTTTTAAATTTACATTTGGGTGCCGCCGCAGCATTATATATGTCACCGTAAAAATGTTAACGGCGCGGGCGTTAGGTTAAAATCTATCTCGCGATATTGCAAAATAGGTTCTACAAAATTGTTCTAAAAATGTAAGTACAAAATGTCCAATTAAGAAATAAATACCTTTTGTTTGCAATTCACGTACACGTACGGGTTATCTCAAGCGGACACGACGATAAATACTTAATCCATATAACACTCTTTAAATTTAGGTATATTATAAATTATAACAGATATACTAATTAATATCTTGTATTGTATACAAACATGACGTTTAATGAAAAAAAATATATACTATATATTTAAACACTTGCAACAAAGTAAAATCTAACAATTGATTATAATTATTATACAGATATTTTTTAATGATGTGAATATAATATTGTTTTATCTTTGCGTTAATAAATCTAACAAGGTAAATGATAACGCTGAATGTTAGTAATCCATTTACTTTATTTATTATTGTTTATAAATCAAATCTTTCTAAGGCCATAAAGCAATTTGTTACTTATACTAGTAAAATATTTTTGATAACTAAGCATTTAAATAATATATTTATTATTCAGATTAAATATTTATATTATAAGAAAGCTGATTTAATGTAATCATTGCTATATATGATCAAATCCAAGAATTTACAAACAGAAATTTAGTTTATTTATTCGCGGCATGGCCGTGACCTAGTTGTAAAAAATATTACTGAAAATATGACTTTGTTATTGTCAATGAGTACTAAAGACAAGTATATCTTATATATAAATTGTCAACACCGTTAGATTACAATCTATCTCGCGATATTGTGAACAGTAACGAACTGCTTAATATTTTAACGAATTTATTGTCCGTAGATTATCGAAATGAAACCGTCAAATCGTGAATCAGGATAAATTTACCATAGAGTTACAAAACTATTACAGTGGGCATACTGAAAATAGTTAAAAATTAGAAAGGCTTCTGGCATCGGAAATTTGTATAACCAATTTTGTAGAGGTACAAAACATTAAAAAGGTAACGCGAATCAGAAGAACTCAGAACTTTGAAAGCGTTTGGCAGGGGATTGAAAGTATTCGAAATGCCTGATATTAGTTATAAGAAAATCTGGTTTTATGCTATTTTTTTTTTATGTGTTGATATTTTAACCTAATATCGTTTAAAACCATTAACCCTTGGATAAAGTAAAAGCCAACTGTTAATATCTTAGGCATTTTTTTTTCTTTTCAAGATTTTTTTAAATTTAATACCTTATTAGATTAAAACACTAGGACTACGAGTTATGTAGTTTGCTATAATTACAAGGCATGCAATTCTTTACATTCTAACAACAGAGACTTCCATATTAATTTCATGCAATTTAAAGTTTAGTCTTATAAACATTTTAATTTCATATTCAGACAGAAATTTGTAAATCATAGATGAAAATATAAAGAATCTTTGTGTGTTGCACGGGGGCATGGTCCAGGCGGACAGATATTTCATGGATCGTTATTTTATGAACCATAATTTGAATACCACACAAACTTCTTATATTGGAACTAACAATAGCCAATATACTTATAATGTTCGTAAGATCAGTGTAATAAATTTTCAATGTTTGAATATTCAGCAATTACTCGATCGAAATAAAGCACTTGGTGTAAACTAAAATAATGCAAGGAGCATTGTTATCAACACAGTCACTCCAATTATCAACACGTTTCTGTCATCTCGTATAGGAAAATGGCCAAAAAAGAGCAATTATTTGGTCACATCAAGAAGTGTTGATATGCAACTTACAAATGTCTATTAAGCAGGATTTAACTGATTTAATGTATTATGTCAAATCATTGCCAAGTTATTGTTTTTAGTAATCGTGATATAAAATTAACATTTTTGTACTTACGAAAATAGATTTATAAATGACGGAATCTTTTGGAACACTAAAAATATAATTGAGCCACAACCATTAAATAATCTATTATTGATATACATAACGAATAATGCCACTGATGAAATAAGGAAACACAATCATAGAATACAGCACATTTTATCGAAAATTGAAAAGTAGGTGCAACTATTTATAAAATGGTTTAGGTTTATATGTATATAAATAGTAAATCATTAATCATTGTGATATCGAAAATTAAATAATAGAATTGAGTTAGATAATAAAAACTTACCGCAATCCTCAAAAACAACTGAGGCGCGGGTGGTTATAACAAAAAAAAGCAACACCAAAGACAAACAAAACATTCGTCGTAAGTTAGTAAATGATTGCTTAAATCACACTTGGTCTTAACGACTTCTCACTGAAATATATCAATGCGAGCCCTTGCGATTACCTATCGGATGTGATAACATCGTCACTGCCCCTGGAATTCTCTTGCATTGGAATAATTGGTGATAAATCGGCGGTTTGGTGCTAGGATGTGTAAGTAATTAAATAAAAATTTTACACAAGACGATTTTGTATGCGAAATCAAAATAACTTAAGAGCTTGTTTAGGTGAGCATACGTGCTTTTTTGTGAAGTTCTATTGCATAGTAACTTTTATTATTATTTTTGTGGGCTTTATGATATAGTTTCCCTACAACTTAAACTAAATTCACGAAACTTTGATTTCCATATACCTAATTAAGATAGTCTTAAAATTATCGAATACCACGTTTTTAACTACATTGATTTATTGTTTTTGTCTTGGCTAAATTTAGTAAGTAAATACTAACTTTAACCATCGTAATAACTTTTATATAAGATACTTATTGACCAGGCAAACTTTGTAACGTCTATATCAATCCTTTGACATTACCGAAATCATTCTGCTATAATCCGAATATTGTGGATATATATTGTCGATTCGAAACCAACAATTAAATACGTTCTTTAATTTTAGGGGAGAATTTACCGTATCGACGGGATGAACATTAAATGTTTGACAGACAGACAGAAACCCACCAACGTTTTGTATGGGAAAATGTTTTATCTTTTATTTTATTTTTTCGTTAATTATCCAATGTTCTCTACTCTTTTACGGTCAGCGCTATTCGCTTGTGGAATGAGCTTCCTAGGGATATCCGTGAGGCTCGGTCACTTAACATTTTCAAAACTAAGGTGCATGAACACTTTTTAAATCAGCGAAATAGGTAAATACATTGCATGTTGTCTTAATTGTATATTTTGTAGGTGGATCAGTATATATATTTATCTATAGACGTATGTATTAGTATATTTATTGATATTACATATGTATTTATCTATGTATGTGTGTATATATATATGTATTGTGTGTATATATATATGTATTTATAACGTTACTTATATATTATTTATAATAGGCATATCGTTATTGTAATATAATGTTTGGTTCATAATAATTCTCTCAGAACGTATCTGCGCACGTCATCCTAACTATGTCAACATTGCTGTAGGTAAACTGGAAGAGAATACCTTAAGGCATTAAGTTCGCTATAAATAAAATAAATAATATTTTAATAGTTATTCAGATATTCGGTACGGATACAAATTCAACAAATCAAAAACCATGAAAATTGGTACAGACGACGAGAGTTATAAGTGTTCGGACAAACCCGACTTTGTTTTTTATATATATAGAGAAGAAGAGAAGATTTATAGATATGTGATTTATATATGATTTCATAGATATGTAGATTATATAAACAGATTCCTGTGTTCAATTTAACTTTGTAAGTTATATTTAGACGTTATGATTTTGTTAAACAAAAGATAATTAAAAAGAAAAATTTATAGCGTAGATACTGGTACTCAAACAATAATTTTTATGTAAGAAGTGATTTTGACAAAAATAAAGTTTAGACATTCAAGCACTGGAGCAGCTAAATTGATTACAAATTAATCATAATTAATATTGCTATTCTACATAGTCTATAAATTCATATGAATTGAAGCAGCAAGCATTATATTTTAAGTAGATAAATAAAGATAATTTATTATAATGAATCATTATTTCTAGTATAATCCTATATATGTCACCGTGAAATTGTCAACACCGTTAGATTACAATCTATCTCGCGATATTGTAAACATTAAACACAACGATCACAGGAAAAAATAAGATTCAGTACTTCAAACTAAAACGATAGTCAAATGCGACGATGCGTCTTATAGTTGACGTATTCTGCCCGGCTCAAAAGTATGGATAGCGGCTTCTTATTTTTTTTAAATAAAATTTTATTGCATGTAAATAATATTATTACTAACATTAAGTATAATACCAAACAAAATATGTGCGCGTCAAATCCACTAACCGAAGATTATGTACCAATTGTAATTGTAATGATATTATAATGAAATGAAATGACATTTATTTGATAAACATGGTACAGATTAGGTCTTACAATTTATGTACTTCATGTTCTACCATATTAAGGCATGCAAATATACACATAACCATTTTATTAATGAGTAGATTTAATGTGGTAGTACAAAAACATTTAATTTACGATTTTAAAATAATTATTAATATCATGTCGTTGTTAAAGTTTGTTTATCAATACCAAACATAAAAGATGTCGGAAGTATAAGCTAGGTTTAGGTTAGCCTTATGTTAGGATAGTCTTTTGTCCGGCTAACCTTAAGTTTAAACAGAAAATCTGGGCAGCGGAGGCGAGTGTTGTAATTACATAAAGGAATTCCTTATGCCTACACCGTGGTCACAAGTCCAAGGCACTGCTTGGATCCTGTCAGAATAGTACGAGATCGTAATATTTAGTTATATCCGGACCGTATTGCGTCGATAAATAAGCTGTTATTTATTACCCGACTATGGCGAAGCCGAAAAGAAAGATAATGATTTTGGCAGTCTATGTATGTATCTATGTAAATCTACGTATGTATGTGTGTATATATAGCAGTATATGTATGTATGTGTGTATATTTCACTCTAGCGGGTAAACTAATGAACCAATTATAATAAATCAGGTGTCAATAGAATCGTAATTATGGCGCGGGTGACTTAGGCTAAATAAATTTTATGATTTTTTTGTGAGGGAATTTTAACCTTCATCCTCCATATGTTAGAAGCCGTTTCCACTTTATCCAACCCAATTAAATGTGTGAAATTATAAATTGAAGATACACATTAATGAAATATAATACCATTTATTATGCTTCCTAATATCATTTTTACACGATTAAATGACTTACACAATATTTTACGACGCTAAACTGACAGCTTTCGCACTAACGGTCGAATGCCGACAGATGCGCGGAGTTTTTGAATTGAGCGGACTTTCAGTGGAACAGGAATCGGGCGTACTTGCGGTATCCTCTTTTTTTCTGTGATCGTTGATTAAACATACATGCACATAAATGTTTAAAATGTCAAATCGCTATCAATTAATAAATACGCTATTTAATATAATATCATTAACCACACACATAAATTGAAATAATAAGATCTTTTATAATATCGCGGCACACGCTACCAGTATCATTTACCTAATACTATAACATCGACTGTCTTGAGATCTCCGTCCCTAAAAAGAACCTAGTGCGAAATAAAATTTTATAGATTATTTCATGATTATTAAATTCATCATGAAGCGGTAACCTCCCAATTTTGAGATGAATGAACTTGGTAAGTATAGTCGAAGGCATCTAAGTATACTTCCAACTGAAGCGCAGGGCGAGAGGAGCGCGCCACACGTGATTGGTTCTGCTCCCGCGCGCCTTTGTGTATTGAACTACCTATACAGGACTGCAGCGAGTTCAAAATGTTCTCTATTCAGACGCAATAGGCCAGATAGTATATTTGTTATCTTACATGTTCAATTTAAAAACGAGTTACACGTGAATCGATGACATGTCGTGACGTGTACTAAAATATGTCCCTTTGTCCAAACAAACGCAAACTCATTAATAAATATTTTGTTTTAATCTAAGATAAATAATTCGAATTTCAAAACAAATTAATTATCTGTGGAATTATTAAAATAAGTTTATTATCATATTTTGTTTATGGGTTTGTTAACATTAAGTTTAATTTTTCACCTCGACTTATCTATCTATACTATTATATAAAGAGGAAAGATTTGATTGTTTGTATGTTTGTTGCGAATAGGCTCGAAAAGTACTGAACCGATTTTGAAAATTCTTTCACTGATAGAAAGCTACATCCTTTCCGGTTAACATAGGCTATGTGGTGTTGCCATAAATACTCTAATTAAAAAGATATGGCCATTTAAGTGCCATAATGTGGCCATTTTGTAAATTGAAGAGTTTCTCAGGAACTACAAATTCGATTTAAAAAATTTTTTCACTGACAGAAAACTACACTATTCGTGAATGACAAAAGTGAATTAGTGTTGCCATATAAATTTTTTAATTAATAGAATATGGCCATTTTGTTGTTGCTAATCCGATTTTTAAAATTCTTTCAGTGAGAGAAGTCTATAGTATTTCCGTCTCTCTTCCTCTTATAATACTCTCATCCTCTCTCTTTTTCTCTCTTCAATTTTTATTTTTATCTGTTCAGAATGATTAGTCTCTTTTCACTTTCTTTCATTCGATTATCTCTCTCTCTCTCTTTTTCTTTCTCTTTCTCTCTCGCTCTCTTTCTCTCTTTCCTTTACCTATTCAGTTTTATTTTTGCTCTGTCCTTCCTCTTCTATTATCTGTCACTTTTCTTTTATTTTTGTTTCTATCATTTTTCTTTTTAAAACTTTCTCTTTCTATTTTTTCAAATAATGAAAAACTACACAATTACACAGTGACAATTTAAGGACATCAATTATAATATTTTTTTAAATACCCGGAGCGAAGCGAGGGCAGCCCGCTAGTTGTTAATATGTATGTCGACGCGTAAATTAGTGAAAGTAAGCAAACAGAAGTTGCTTCACTCAAAATGCTCACCATACATGCATGGTAAAGGGCGTTGTGAAGTACTCAGGGGGTGCCAAATTCGAATCAAATTAGCAAAATATAATATGATTCGAATTAAAAAAAGTTGGGCCAAAAAGCGAAGCAGACTAACTCTATACAGGGTCACCAAAAACTACTGGAGGGGGCGCTATTAGATTATTGTAAGCGGACTAAGACAGCAATTGCATTTTTTTGGTGTTTTTAAAAATTATAGTTACAAAAGAATATTCACTCATGTTTGATTTATTGCTTTATCTAAGTAGCCCTTATTATACATAATAGTTAGATAGTTTATATAGTATCGCAATTATCATTGGCTGTAACATATACACGTGTTTTTTGAAGGTTAAGGGCTAATTAAAAATCATATGGATTTAATACTAGAAGCGCCATCTATGTATCAGGCTATGAACTTTTCAGCTCACACACACATAGGCTGGGGATAAAGCTTCGCATTTTTTAAGAAAATTCAAAACATTTTTTAATATAGTTTATTGATATTTAACTAAAGTATGTAGGTACCATTTTGTTCGATAACTTTTTGCCATCTTGTAGGTAGGGACATGATCCCAT
The DNA here is from genome assembly GCA_905147385.1 of Limenitis camilla. NCBI lineage: Eukaryota > Metazoa > Arthropoda > Insecta > Lepidoptera > Nymphalidae > Limenitis > Limenitis camilla. The sequence goes on from LR990243.1 coordinate 5,386,538, forward strand.
TGCTATAGAAATTTTGGAGCTTCTGATCAAAGACCGCGACAAGTAGTTTTGGCAGTCCTCTCGTGATGTTAACCTGACATTGCCTAAAGAATTTTGAAGAGACCGAAACAGTTGGAAATTTGAAGGTGCAAGGTCAGTACTATACGGCGGATGCATTAACACCTCCCAGCCAAACTCTTTTAATTTTTGCTAAAGATGTGTGAGGTCTACCGTTATCATGATGAAAAACCACATCCCTTCTGTTGATTAATTCTGGCCGCTTTCTCTCAACTTCTTGCTTTAATCTCATCAGTTGTTCGCAGCAGAGTTCAAATCCGATGGTCCTGTCTGGTGGTACCAGCTCATAATGAATAATGTCCTTCTAATCCTACCACACACACAGCATCACCTTGTTGCCTGTTAACCCGGGTTTCGCCACAGTCTGTTCACAGACTTCTGGTTCACCCTGACCGGCCTTTGACCACGTCCTTTTCCGCACGTACAAGAACGTGCGGAAAAGGACGTGTGTGATCCACTTTTCATCACCAGTTATCAGGTTCTTCAAAAATGGTTCGGTTTCATTACGTTGTAATAAAGAATCACAAATGACTACACGGTTCAATAGATTTCTTTCAGTGAGCTCGTGAGGTCAATTAAAATTTAAACTTTTAATGATACCAAAACCAGCCAGATACAAATAGTATAGTCAAAGAGATTTTATAAGTTATATAAATATAAGTTCATACATACTATAATGCGAAAAGACTTTTTCCCCAACCTATTATATCAAAAAATTAGCTTGAAATAGTTTGTGAAAATATACCCTTTGGCAGAGCTGAGCATCTTCATTTGGCTTTAAGACGATGTCGACGTGTCTTGAACTAACATTTTAATCCTAATGTGCTGTATTTCTAACGGCAAATCAAGCAACATTCTAGTATAACCGGCCAATCTCCTTTGTATGGATATCTTGTTTGTACGAAGCCAAGAATATCATAATTACTGTTTTTTTTCATAGTCAATGCTTTTGTCTACTGTAATAAAGCTGTACGGTGTAATACCTTTGCCTTTTCCATTCCACCCAATAAAAAAAACAATCGGTTGTCATTAGTTGTTTCTGACTTCTGTTTACTAACTGTATTAGATATCATTTTTAACCAACTTTATCAACTTTCGTAATGGTAATTTAAGATTCCAAGGAATATTTGGTATAAAATGTTAGCTAGATATAAAAGTGTGCTATTTAAGTGTTCTGGCAGGATGATAATAGGGCGATTATGCCACGAATTAAGACAGAAACCTAAAGTAGCCCAAGATGTCATAAATTATTTAGAAAGTTCAATAGAGTACAAAGATTTGATTGATTCTATTCCAAAAAATTTATTAAAGAAATATAGAACTCCAGAAACAATGTATTTAATAAGTAGAAAAACAGCAAAAGATATAAGCAATACGTTGTTAGGTTATGTTGACAAAAATGCACCGTTAGTAGAGGTTAATCCAGGATTTGGATTTTTAACTCAAGAGCTTGTCCAATGGCATAAAAGTCCCATTTATTTATATGAAACCTCTAAACATTTTAAACAATTTTTTAATGTAAGTCTAAATTTTATTATACTTTTGTCAATTTAGTTTTTTTAAGTACAAAATTATTAAAAACTAGACATTTTTGGTCATAGTTATTAAAGTCATCACCATCAACAGTAAACCTTTCTACCTACCTTCTCATGGCTAAATATAATTCCTTATTTTTCAGGACATACAGGTACAAAATCCATCACTAATAAATTATAAAATAACAGATTTTTTTAGTATATGGAAATTAGCTTTTCAAGACAAGATTGACCAAGGAAACAGAGTTAATGAGCTTTTAGGAGATCTAATTAATAAAGATAAGGGTATATCCATTTCTTCTTTGTTTTTTTAGAAAGATTACTAGCAGTATGGATCACATACTACTAGTATTCCTTTTACCCCTCCTAGTAAGCTAAAATGCTTGTGTCAGGAGAGGGCCACACCAGTAGTCCAATGTACGGGATTTGAACCCACGAGTTATCGATTGTGAATCCAACTCCCGAATCACTGAGCTACTGATGCTTAAAAGTTAATTTTGAGTATTTAAAACTTTTAATGGTAATATTTAGTTTTTTCTTTTAACGAAGTGTAACATAGACATAATTACAAATTAAGTTGTTCAATTCTATGATGTTGACTGTTGTGAAAATACTCATCAACCTAATCTAGCTTTGCTGGGCTGAAACATTTTAGAATGGCGGTAACTTCTTGACATCTAATTTATAAGAAATCAAGCCTAGATTTTAAGTAACACCTACATATCTGTCAAAATTGCATTACAATTTGTGCAGTGCATTTATGTGATGCACAGACTCAAACAAAAGATTATGGTTCTATTTATAAAAGATTATGGTTCTATTGGTATTATAAAGACAATTCACATTAAATTTCTTAAATATGCATGTACAGAGATTTGATACTTTACATATGTATAGATTGTAATATGATGATTATGTTATAATTTTATTTATTTTCAGGTAGTATTCTCAATATTATAGCTGCAATGCCTAGCTTAAATTTTGTGAGACATTTAATAAATACTATTGTATTTGATAATAAAACAAGTTATTTAGGAATGCTAGACTTATACATTGTAATGCCAGGATACTATTATGAAGTAAGATTTTACAACATACTACAATAACATGGTTAAGATAACAATCATTTGAGGAACACTGATTTTCTTTAGTTTCTTACAGATAATGCTATTCAGAAAGGCAAGCACAAATCAATTCCAGCATTATTTCAATTGATATTTGATTACAAAGTGCTAAACAAGGTGCCTAAGGTTCACTATTTACCATGGACATATCCTCCAAGTTCGAAGAAAATCTCTATGGTATTGAATCTTTATATATTGTATCAATATAAAAAATTTTGGAATTCTATATGGTTTAAGATGATCTTTTTTTATCATTTTTAGATGGATGAATATTCCTTGTACCTAGTGAGAATAACACAAAAGCCCAATCTTCCTTGTTTACCAGAATACTTGCCACTGTTATGGTATTTCTTCAAGCCTTACACATTAGCCAAATCAACAAGGGTTATTCCAATGCTTGAGTATGTACTTGTTATAAATATTTTTAAATCACAGGTGTTAAAATTTAAAAAAACAGAGGCTAAAATATCTTGTACAATAAATAGCTAATTTTTGTGTATTTTACCAATGTGAATTAATATTATAAAATAAATCAATGTTTAAGTAAATGATTTGGAGTGATTATTCAGAATGTAACAAAAAAATCCATAAAGATTCGTTTTTGATAGATATTTTTATTTGAACTTAAGGCAATGGATACCAGGCAGTGGAGTTTGGCTTATCACTGGACAGGACCCACCTCATACTAATAAGCAGTTATCACCAGATGAAAATGATGCTAAGTTACCTCATATGACTATATTCACCGAGTTTGGGGATCTGAGTTTGCAACAAAAACTGACTGTTTTTAAAAGGTAACTTGGTCACACACATTACAAGATAATTTTTAACAAATTAATCAATATCTCAAACTCTTCACATTTCCTACTTAATTTTCAAGTTTAACAAAAATTAAAATGGGATTTTTTGACTTATTATATATATATTAATGGCATATTGCTGAGTATAGGTTAAGTGTGAGTTAGCATAAGTTGCACACTTTTATAGACATTATAGAGAACTCGAATGTGCTTTTTATTCACAATTTAAGCAACTGATAGTGTGCTTTAAACACAAGGGTGATAAGTCACAACTGCGTTAGACCGAACTATGACTTCCTGAGTCTTAACCACAAAAAAAAATCACAAATTCAACATCTTCTTACTAACAAAAAAAACATCTAAACCAGTAGAAACAATGAAGTCATACCTGAACATCCATAACAAAATATATATATATATTTTTAGTCATTTAGAAATAGGTTTAAATGGGCTTAATAATTATACATCGAATGTAGTTAATGGAATCAAAAGTATTTGTAATAGATTTCTTTCATCCTTTATTTCCAGGTTCATTTCTTGGCCAGAATTTGAACAGTGTCCATTCCGCGCAACTATGGAGAACCATTTGCAAAAGTTTGCTGCACCATATGATGACAAAACCAATATTGGTAGTCACAATGATGATGAGATCGAGATTTCTGATACTGAGACAGAACCTAATGAATAAATTAATTTAACAAAAACTGTACCTAATATTTTATTTTATGCTAACTATCATGATTTTTCAGTTTTATTTATTAAACGATCGGCCTGCCCTCGCTTCACTTTGGCTATTTAAAACACATGTATAATCGAAATTCGTAATTCTCACTCGAATAGTGTTTTTAATCATTTAAAATAGGGAGAGGGACGCAAAGACAAAGAGAGACAGGAATTATGTAGATTGGTATCTGTAAAAAAATGTTTATATAAAGTATATATAAAATATTTGAAATATGACAAGAGCACATATCCATCAGTAAAAAAAATGAAATCGAACCAATACAAAAAAATGCCTGTCTTATTAATTTCCTTTATTCAAAATGGCCATTTAATGTACGACTATCTGCACTTTAATATTTGTGGCAACACTAAATAAATTAAGTAATCTGGCATAGTGTAGTTTTCTATCGGTGAACGAATTATTAACATCGGTTAAGTACTTTTAGAGAAAATTACCAACTTACAAAATGGCCACTTTATGACACTTACGGGCCATATCATCTTTTTAAATAAAAACATTTATAGCGACCCCACATAGGATGTAAGTTCGAGGCTTCGTTTGTACCCGATACAACAATATCTCATTAACAACTAAAAAAATGATAAATCGAAATTTACCATCAAAATATAATAAGTGCCACTAATATAACAAACATTCGGAAATATTTTTTTTTCCTTGCTATAAAGTGCACGTAGACGCTAACGTGAGACACTGCTAGTGAGATATTTACGTAATCTTGGGAAAGTAGATCATGTAAGCTTGAGGTTAACGCCGAGCCTGAAAAGCTACTGAGCCTCGTAAAATAAAAAACAATAATACACAGTACATTTTTAATGTGATGTTAAGATCTATTTTTTTACAGTTTATACATTTTCAACTCTATATACAAACTATATATAGTTCTTGTTTTATCTAAACGATAAATATTGCTTGTTTTTCAAATAAATTAACTACTGCCATTTTAATTTTACTTAATACTCAAATATATACAAAGGTGTCACAAATAATACATTTATACATACGCGAATGATGAAAATTATCAGGGACGGGATTGTGTCTTTTTTATTACAATTTACATATTTTTTATTTATATTATCTGATTGTGCAAGGATTTGATTGTGTATTAAATAAAAGTATTTTATTATTAGTATTAGTGATAATAGTATTTTAAAATAAATTATGTTTCAAAAAATTTGGTAATATTTTTTAAATATTGACAGACCACCACCATACTATTTACACAAAATATTACAAACTAAGTTAAGTACATTATAATACTTATATTTCCAAAAAATATACTGAACTGTTATAAGTTTTGGAAATGTTTTTCTGAGTACTTTCCGCGATTATTCGATTTAGGTGTGATATAATTCAATGTTGGTATATCTAATGGCATTTGGTTACTTTTAGACGCAATTTTATTTTGAGTGGATGATTTTTGCATACTTAGATTTGTGTGAACATTTAGACTTATTGTGTTCAATCCATTTAGAGGCTTAATACTCGGGCTCGATACGAAATCAGTCCATTCATCATCGTCGGCAAAGGTGACAGGTTTTTTAGGTGATGGTTGTGGTTTAGGTGCACTTGAAACGTAATCACCCCAAATGTCATCATCAGATACTTCATGATTATTATGAGCGGGTGATGCTCCCTTGCTGTTGGTGCCGATACTATCACTTTTTAATGAATGAAGACTATTTACTGGATTAAACCTAGATAGATCTTGCAAGTCAATACCTGGATTAGGCCAATTAATTTGAGAATAGCTTTCTAGAGACAGTGGCTGAAGTATTTGTCCAGTATTATGAGTGCGTGATATTCCACTTGTGGTTGAATTTGTTGGTTGTAGAATATTATCACTAACATGATTTACATTGACACCAGATGCTTGAGGTACATTAAAATCTTGCAATCCTGATATATGATTTGATAAAATAGGACTTGAAGTATCTAAAGGCTTTTTACTGATACCTTTAGTATTTATACTTTCAAAATTGAAAGGTAAATTATCACAATTTTCTGCTGGCATAGTCATAGGAGCAGACTGGAATGTTTCAAATTCATCGTCAATATTTTCAGTCTTACTTGCTAAATCGGTATCTACTTCTACTTTCAGAACTTCTTCTTTTTTTGTATCCACCAAACTAATTTCTTTTTCATTATTCCTAGAGGTACTCATTATGAAGTCAGAAAAGTCGTCAAAAGTCTCTTTAACTTCTCCTGGATCTGGCCAATTTAATGTTGGCATAATTGGCTCTAATTTGATAGGTTGTAATATTTGTGTTTGGTATGTGATAGGAGCCTTTGGTACAGTGTCACCTGTATTAGCACTATTCAATGTTTCCTGAACATCTGTAGGGTTAATGGATTTTGTAGTCAAAATATCATTACTTGTTCTCTTAAAGTCTTGAAAGTCCCAATATTCATTTTCACTCTCACCGACAGTGCTTGATTGAAGAACCTGTTCTTGTATTTGGTTTTTTCCAGTTTCTGCTTCTAAAGGAGGTACCACAGCAGGTGCACTATCATAGTGAATTGTTTTAGATCTTGGTGTTTCTGAATCAGTTGGTGTAAATATATGAGTATCAGGTAAATTGATATGTCGTAATGGTTGCACATTAATAGTACTGGAATAAATTTTATTTGATTTTGAAGATGTTTCATCTCCAAAGACATCTGTTTCAGGTGATCTTTTAAGTGTATCAGGTTTTGCATTTTCATTTTCTGTATTACAAGCTGAAAAGAGTAAAACAAAAATATTGATAAGGCAAAAAAGACTGTAGTAGAACTGGAATATTCAAATAACTACAAACAATTCTAAAAGATTACAATTTTTTAAATATATTATAAAAAATAGACACTTTTTCATAGGTTTGAATATATTTTGATGAATATAGAGTATTAGATATTTCATGAATAGTGCAATAATATTTGACTACATGCTACATAACTTACCATGTGATAGTAGCTCAGATATTTTTAATGTAGAATGTTTGTGAGCCATTTGATCTAAAGTGGCCATTAGGTGCTCTAAGTCTAGGAGTAGAGCTTCAGCATAGGTGTCTAATTGATAGGAATAGGATAAGGGAAGAAGCAGATTGCAAAGGTGTATGGTTTAATCCATGTGCAAGACATGCAAAAGAACCAATTGTACTGTGTCAAAAATTTGCAAAGAGCATTAAAATAAGCTGATACTTGTTGACTAATCAAAATATAATTTCATGTTTATATTGTACACTATCAATATCATCTTCATTACCATTTTATCTGTTACTTATAACAAATTGTTTTCAAACTTGCAAAAAAACATTAGATAAACACCCTTCTAACTGTACTGGCACAAAAATATGAATGTAAAATATTATTATGTAAAAAATGTGATAGTATATTGTTAATGAAATTTACACAATCACGTATTTAGCTATTATATAAAAAAGATACAAGTTTTTTGCTTTTTGTGTACAGGATTATAAATATAATTATCAAATATGTAGTAGTGTTATATTACGATTAATGCTGTTTTTCAAAATTATATAGTAATATGCTCACAAGGATATGTTTAGACAAGAACTTCCACCAAAATGTTACTGGTACAAATAGATATATCTAACTTTTTAATATTATATAATTACAGTGACTTTTATTAAAAACTAGCAATTTATGTGCCTGTGTATGTATTCTACCTTTGTTATTTTAAAAATGTCGAAACTTGCATAATGCTAATTACACATTAAAATATACCAAATTTTTTGTATTACCCTAGATTCAATATCATATCCTTATTATTAATCGTTTTTTTAGTTAGTTTTTAGATTTTTTTATGATGTTTAGATTATAGTGAAAATTTGCTTTCTGTGTATTTATTTTAAACATACATACACATTTTTAAACCATTTTCTCCCCCTCTTGATATGACCAATATATCTCAGTTATCTGGCAAGATAGCTTGGTATGGTATAGGTATTCCTTACATATCATGTTTGTGTTTTACAATGTTTTCCTCTATATTTCCAATACTACTAGTGAACCACCCTTACTTCACATTGAGGTATTCATTAAAGTAAATTATAATCCTTATCCTTAAACTAGCAATTATGGCAATGACATGTAATTAAGGTTGCCACTCATACTATTATCTAATAAAATAGTATTATACTAATTAGCATTAATAACTTATTTTGAAATAATAGTTTTATGATCAGAGTAAAGAATTAATATAATATTATGTGTTTTTGTGAATTTCTAAAAAGTTTCATAATTTTCTCTTTAGTATATTACATAAAGACTTGTGTAATATTCATGAGTACTATTATAATATTAATAGTGCTGTGTGATAACCTTGCAACTATTAATTCCAAGTTCTATGAGAGTAATGATTGATAATCGAATAGATTCACACAATTATCTCCTACCCCATCCCTATTTTGAGCTATCAAAATTATCATCCCAGATTAGACAAAGTATAGTTTGTTTAGTAATATTAAATTAGTATATAACTATAAACTTACATTCTCGTACCCCATCAGGGGTAAAAGGATCAATCCATGTGCTAGCCTCTTTACTGGGAACCTTTTCAGTAGTCTCAATTGTTGGAATATTTGACTGTGTTGTTTGTTTCTGTGGTTGTAAAGGTGCAGCTGTTAGGTTTACTGCATATTTTGGCATATTATAGTTCCATTTTGGACCAAATAACTGGAAGCAAACGATCATAATTATTTCTTAATTTTAGTAGAACCCACCATCATTATCATCATAAGCATCGTAAATCATTTAATTTAATTGCAAATAAATATACTATATATGCACTGTGAATAGTAAATAAGTATAGAGTGAGAAATTTAATTTTGAATTTAATTATTAAACCATAAAATAGATTAATTTATATAAATCATAAAATCTTAAGATATTAAAAAAAATCAAGTCTTACAATATTTCTGGAATCTATACATAATGCTTTCAAAAGAGTTTTTTGCCCCAATGAGTTATTCCAGTTGACCATATATGGCTGCCTGACATCTATATCAATTAAATGTCCCCACGTTTCACTAAGATATGATTCAAGATTTTTATCAACATTAACTTCAAGTTCTGATACTTCCACTGTAAATATTGAAGTCAACACATTATTTATACTATCTACAATTTGTATTTCACTCTCTGGAGATTGTAGGCTTAACACAGGAACATTTGTTGCAGAAGTTAACATTATCTCTACATCTTTACTCATTTTCAATGTCTCAGTATTTGTAGATGATTTAAAGTCGTCAAAGTCACCAAAATCATCATCATCTTCTAGTGCATTTTCAATGGCATTAACTGCCTTTAATGGTTTAGAGTCAAAATTAGCTGTAAATGCACCAAATTGCGAACTTTCACTATCATTGCCCCATGGATTTTCTGGAATTTCAGTAACTGGCGAAGTTTGACTGTCACTAGCATTTTTAAATTGAAAGTCTTCAAAATCTCCAAAGTCATCTTTCTCTGAATATACATTAAAATCTTTAACCACATTGATATTGTCTGAAATTTCAGGTTCATCTTCTAATATGACATTTTGTAATGAATTAATTTTCTCACATTCAATATCATTCTTATTAAGTTTCATCTGTGATGAAGTTTCTGGCAAATCATTTGTGTCAATAATTTCATCATCAGTATTAGTATTTTCACAAACAGTATCTACAATTACTTTGTCATCACTTATGGTAATAAACTCATCTTCAACTTTGAGAATATCTGTACCACCCTCGTCTTGTATTCTAGTGTCTTTGTCTGAAGTCTCTTCGTTACCATAAATGTGAGTTTCAGTCTCATATTCCTCAGTAATTATTTTGCTGGAATGTACAATTTCTGGGTCAACTTTTAAGTTTAAATCTTCTAATGTGTTTTCTTCACATTTTGTATAATTATCAGTAAATAAATTATGATTAGGAATAAAATTGACACTATTAATTATTTCTTCAGATTTTACAGTAACTTCTTTTTTACTTTCTGTAATATCTTTACAATTTGTAGTCCATTTATCTTTATCTATAGCCTCTGATTTAGTAGGATAAATATTGTATGAGGAAAAGTTTCCATAATTATACTCCACGCTATCCTCATCATCTTCTTGTGAAACTAAAAAGTAATCAAGACTAGAGTAAACAAAATAGAAGAAAAAGAGACATTTAATAAAAAATATGTTCACACCAAACTACAAGCTATAAAATAATCCTATTATTATCGATTTTTTTTATGTAAAATCCAAAGTATGCAACATTTTTTTGGACTTGTAACAAACATTTAAACGAATTTTTTTTATAATGATTGCTTACAATCACTTTTGTAAACAATTAAACAACATTCTACCCAGAAATAATGTATATTGGGGATTATGATACAAAGAAACAGTATGTTTAGAAGCTGCTGAATTATACATTAAAAATAGTAATAAAACCAACCATGCGAGGACATCGCAATTTATTATTATAATAACATTCTGTAACTGCTGAATTCGAATAAGTAACAATAGATTTTTAGGACTAAAAGTATAGTAACTTACGGTTGTATGTTAAATCAAAATCTTCATGGTCTTTGTCGTCTTCACACTGCTCGGGTGGTGGAGGAGTACTGCAAACAAGTGGAGGAATCGACATTCTTTCCTATAAAGGAAATAACTTGTTATTGCTATACATGAAATCTATAATAGCTCCACACGATAATATTGTAGGTAAATTGTTAGTGGATTGAATAGAAGCTCAAATATAAATAGCAAACTTTAATGAATCGACAGCTGTTCATTTTAATTGACAATTTAAATTGTAGGACAACAATTGACGTTTCAAGATTTTTTTCCCCTGTTTTTATTCCATAATGGAAAAGGCAAAGGTATTACACCGTACAGCCTTGTATTTAGTAGGTTAATTTGACGTTCCAAGATTTCAACTGTAATTTAGATTTGTCATGTTTATAATCTATCCCTGCGTTCCATTAAGCGATCTCAACGCCCACGATCACGACCGCAGTTGAGATCGCTTAGTGTAACGCGCGTTATGTTGTCACCCGCCATAAAAAGGAATGTTAAAAAAATAGATATGTGAAATTGTCTGCCGGCAATAATATATTCTTTTTTCTAACATTTTATTTAATATTAATGAATTTTGGACCACAACATAAGTAATGGACTCAGCTTATTCAAATATTTAAATATCAACACCCGCTAAATATCAACGTAGTTAAACATTTTGAAATAAAGAAATACAAATTTTACCTTATTTTAGTTTAGCTTAGTTAAGATATATAAGGGTTTTTCAGACTTTAATTTTCAATTTATTGCTGTGTTTTGGTTTTTATGCATTGAAATAATTTTTGTAATATATTTTAAGCTAGATGTATTGACTTTCATTGGTTATAATAATTTACAAGGAATCGAAAAGTATACAATACGAATGATTATCGATTATGGTTAAAAACGTACCGATATATATCTACATAAGTATTATAACCCCGTGAAAGTGAAACGACAAAACTTACTGTCAATAACCTTTGACATGTGTCATTGCTTACGTGTCAGTCTTTTAGGTGTTCTTTAGAGGTTCAACTGTGAATTTTCTGTTTAAACAGTTTAACCCAGAATCATACTAGCAAGAAGGTAATTTCATATATTTAAAGTGCATAAAGGGTCTTACGTATAAAATTCAAGAATTAGAAATGTATATACTGTGATCAAACTACAATTATTTATCGTAATATTTTATATCTATAATACCCGCATTAATTGCACGATTTTAAAGATTCCTTAATCTTTATCTATTTAACTCTTATCGCAGTTCATAATAGCAATTAAAAGACTTAACTGAAAAGACATTTACTATCCAGAAAATCAAAAGGTTCTTATTATACGTAATTGTATATTAAATTGCATATATAGTAGGTTTTGTGTATTATTTGGTAAATATATTTGAAAATGTCTATCAGGTGTGCTTGCAATAGATCCAATGGAGTTGCAAGCATTGCTAGTATTGTTCGGCGTTGGGGTAGCCGGTGCCGCCGTACTTCTGCTAATGAGCTTGTTTTCGGCGTCTGGAACTAGCTACGAGGAAGCCATAGCCCAGCAACGTCGTGCTACAAATGAGCTGCTGGCACTGGCAGATAACAAGAATAAGTCTAAAAAGACTAATAAGAAAGCAAATAAAAAGGTAATTTTACATTCTAATATAAATAAAATTTGTTAATGTTTTATTATTATTGCTTTCCATGAGCAATAAAATTTATTTTATTCATATTTTCTATAGAAATTTCTATAAAACTTATATCCACTATATATAATATAAAATGTAGTAATGAATATAATAGTTTATCTTACAAATGTTATAAATGTGTAAGTTTTGATGTTTGTTACTCAATCACGCAATAACAGCTTAAAGGATTTCAATGTATGGCATACTCCATACTCATACTTTATAACCTGGTCTCATTTTGCTTGAAAAATTTAGAGTGCCAGCGGGATAACAATGATATGTTTATTGTCATAAGCACTTGGATATTTTTATTTAGCAACAAAATGTTGAAAATTTCATCTTTTTTAATAAATCTAATTTTTTAACAAAAAAGATAAAATTTTCAACATCATTCATTCATTGTACATGGTAAATTGCACCCTTGCAAAGCTGGGGCAGGGTTGACTACTTGGAAATAAATTTCAACAAATATTTTCTTTTGCCATGCTTAATGCAACCTTTTAATGTAATCAATTGGTTTGTTTAATCTTGCATAAAATAAGAATTAGGTTTGTCAATAAATCTTTTTGTATTTTTTAAAAGAGGTTTATTTAGCACTATATATAGTCATCAGCATGTATACTTGTATATTAATAATTAAAAAAAAGGAGAATTTATATAATAATATTATTTCAGATCTAGTTACTCTGGCAAAAAACCTATTTCATATTTTTATATTTATAAGTAGTTATATTATAATTAGTTGTGTCCATGGTGCAATTATAGAACAACTAATATTTGTCAAAATAGTAGGTAACTATGTGGGGTTGTCAATTGAACTATCTATATTAGTAGTTGGTGGTATTTGAAAGTAAGTTATCTGAAAACAAGGATTGATGACTTGATAACTTGGGCTTTGTGTGATAATTTTTACTGGTGTTTATATAGTAGTAGATTCTATTTGGAATCCTGTCCTAATTTCAAGATATTACTTACACTATTATCAATTTTTAGTTAGCAAAGAAAGAAAAGAAAGAACATCTAACATCAGCTACTGGAAGTGAGCCTGAAAGTGAGGCACCTGCTGAAAGTGGAGTGGAAGACGAATCTGTTCCTGCCAAGCCTCATGTTGAGTTCTCTCCTCCTGTAGTAGTAGAGCTTCCAACTGACACACCACCTAATATTAAGGTATTTAAAATTCTATGTATTTTGTTCAGTAATTATTTACTTTGACTATAGTATATATATGAAAGTAGTTAAAATCTTATTAACAAGGAGTTTATATATACATGTATATAAAACCAATTAAAACACTGAAAAAATTTATAGCTAATATCTGCAAATTTGCTTCTACTACACACAAATATATGAACATAATCGTTGTAATTTGAATTTTTGTACATATTGTAAATAATAATAATTTGGTGCATTCACATAGTGCATACAGGGACCATCACCAGTTTGTGTCACATATAATTAATTATATTGTCTTAAGGGCCTCTCCTTACGCATTGGCTATGGCTGCTCTACACACACCTTTTAAAGGTCCAGGTCACTATTAACTGACTAAAATAATAATAGTTTTTGTTTTTTATTGAATAAAAAATGAACCAAATTCCAAATTACTCTTCTGCCATGTTCATTTTTTTCAATATCTCTAAAGAAAATGTTACTGAAGTACTGAATTAGAAACAATTATGTCATACAAATGTACCCTGCCCTGCATTAAAAAAAAATATAAAATTGAAATATTATTTATGTTGGAAAAATTGTGTCATGGTATTATTGAATTTTTTCTTGAAGTGGTAATTCACATAAAACAAAAGTAGAGTGACTAAGGTAATCTACACCAATATGTTTTTTAATAATGTTTCTAATATTGATTAGAAATAATTTGACTGCAGCATTTGACAACATAGTTAGTAGGTCATATATTAATGTAAGTTTAAACCAACTATTTTATTCATCAAATAAATTTCCATGTTAATAATTATTATTATGCAAATATTATAATAATTATTATTCTAATGCTATGTTTGAGGCTTATGTATGCTTATTATAATACGAAAAAGCAATATATTTATCACTAGTGGGGTTGTCACATAGAGAATAATATATATAGTATGTTACTATATTTTAGTCTATTGTAGATACTTAATTATTGTGACCTGGCATACTTAAATCACAATATTTTAAGAGCTAAAAATATATGTACTAATTTTATACATTGTGCTGAGAATACCGTAATATGCTTTTTAAAAGCATAGATACAAATTTAACAAATACATAATATAATATATCCTTTCGTCTATCCATCCTTGCAAGCTCTGTTTTTACTCTTTTAGGTATATGTAATAAAAATGGTGGTAGAAGAAAATTATAATTATAAATGTCTTTTTTAAAATGATTAAATGTAACCAATGTTTTCATCAATAACATGATATTTTATAAGTTTTTGAAAAAAGTACAATCAATCAAAGAATTAAATTGTGGCAACCCTAGCTATATGCATGTATAAGACTGAAATATCATACCTGCTTACATTATTGCCTAATTAAGATTTGGTATTATCCTGGTTATTTCTCTTTCATGGGAATATTAACTCATTTAGCCCTTAAAATTAATTTCTATCTATAATGAGTGTAAATATGAGTATGTCTGAACTGATACTGAGAGTCTGTTGTATTATGTAGTAGTAGATGGATTGATTCTTCTATCGTAGACTTACTGTGTGTACAGATTCGCAAACGTGGCAAGGATCCTAAAGTAAAGCCGATATTAGTAAACAAAG
Organism: Limenitis camilla; assembly: GCA_905147385.1. Taxonomy (NCBI): domain Eukaryota; kingdom Metazoa; phylum Arthropoda; class Insecta; order Lepidoptera; family Nymphalidae; genus Limenitis; species Limenitis camilla. The sequence goes on from LR990243.1 coordinate 5,401,773, forward strand.
AGGATCCAAGCTGCGTTAGCGATCCGAGTACGGCGGCAACTCCTGTCGCCGAGATCTCTAACCATTTTGAGGAAATGCACCCTAAGGACGAGTTCGAATTGTTGCACGCCACACTCGAAAAAGTGAGTTTGTTATCCCTGTGTAGCAGTGTTGCCAACCTTGTGGGTGATAAACTTATTCAATCAAAAATTAATATAATTTTAACACAAGTTATTTAAATAGTATAATGGCATGGTTGTTAAATATGTAAATCATAGATTAATTTCAACATTGCGTTGTTGCATTTTTTACTTTAAACGTTAACAATATATTAATATATAATATTGTATTAGTGTAGTTGCATACCTTAAAAAATGTAACAATAGTATCTAATCATAAATAGTATTATAAAAACCTATTTATTTTTTAGAAGACATAATTTCTTTATAACTGTGATTGCTTAGCATAGAATAGAAAGTCTTTATTGCACACACATCAAAGAAATAAAACTAAACAACATAGATACAGATTAAAAAAGAAAAAGAAGGTATGCAAATGAGGTCTTATTGCTACCAGCAATCATATACTTAACATAGTTAATGTTAAACATATTATAAATAGCAGTTGTACAAGACGGTTTCTAGATATATAGAGAAATGGATCAACAAATTTTGCTCTCAAAATTATGTAGAAGAAACAAAACATATTTTACAGTTCAATTAATTCACAGTATAAGTAATATTTATTAATGTAATACAAATGTTTTTAAAGTTTAAAGTTAAATGTTCCTTACAATATTTTCTATAAGTAAATATAAAATGTTTTTAATATCAAATATATTAAACAGTCAACAAATACTTATTTTATAAAATATTTTACACAATTACTAATACAATATTGTGTTAAAATTTCTACTAGATTAGTTGGAATAATTACATCGAAAAAATGGATTTTATTTAAACTAAATATTAATAACACTTCTTCTATTCATTGTAATTAAAACATTGTTACAATGATAACAAAAGTTATCTAACATAAAGTTCTGATTAGATTTATCATCCTGCATGTATTTATGTAACTGCATACTATTTGTTCTCATTTGTATCTTGTAATTGTTGCTGGGTTATAGGTACGGTGATAATTTAGATCTGAGATCATTGATTTGGGTAAATGAAGTTTAGCTGATTCCTTGCTTATAATATTAAATTTAATTTTCTTATAATATCTGCTTATTCTATAGTTATATTTTTGTCTTATGTATAATTATGTATGTACGTATAATTATGTTTACTCATCTGTTCTATTACGACATTTGTGTACGCACGTGTAATAAAATATTTTAAATTTTTTATAAATTAAATTGTTATCGTAATTTATAGCAGGTAGCAGAAAAAAAAGAAGAAGTAGTAGAAAAGAAAGAGAGTAAAAATCCTAAACAAGTGAAAGGTGGGAAAGCACCTCAGAAGCAGAATGTCCCTGAACCAGCTAAGGATGAAGTACGCGAGCAACGCACTAGTTCTGATACAGCACCAGAGCAACGCAAAGGTGTTTATTTCTTATAATACTAATTTTTTCGCAAAACTATTTAAACCAATAATTTTTGGGTTTAAGGTACGAAACCGTTTCGTACCTTAAATGGATCACTTATAGGATCACTTCGTTGTCCGTCTGTCTGTTTGGCAAAACCCATTTTATCAGAAACGCGCGGAGGTATCAAGTTGAAATAAATATCAAATACTCAAAGTCTGCAGCCCCTTGGAGCTATCATAAATCAACCTAGTAATAAGATATGACCGTTAATGTGATTACTCACAAAATTATAAGGTACTTCCCGATAACGAAATTATAAACAATAAATTTCTAGTCAAATTACTGTTTTTTTTGGCTGTCCCGCAAGATGCTTTTTCTCAGAAACACGTGAAACGCTAGAAAAATATTCAAGTTTCCAGAAACTGTAAAAATAAGAAACTTCTAAGTCAATGTAGTGAAAAGATGTATATCTCATGTATTGTTATTTTGATTTTCGCATAAGAATCAAAATCAATGAAAACACAGGTTGGTTCTTTGACCTACGAACTTGATTTTTGGCAGGTTGCAAAAAAATCGAACTTCTAAATGAATGTAACCAAAAGATTATCCCTTGCATAAGAATCTGACTTTTCGTCGAGTTACTTTTCACGTTAATAAAGAAATAATAAAAATCTGTATAATTACATAAAAACACTTTATTGTGATTTGTAAACTGATTGATTACTGAAGCCATGGGGACAGAAGTTTTATGACGGCATAGTGTAGTTTGTCGCTTAATTCAAATTGTACGGAACCATTAGTGTGCGAGTTGCACTCGCACTTGGTTAAAAAAGTAGAAGCTCCAGATGCTGAGACTTGATTAGAAATGTTTGACTTCAATTATACTACCGCTACGTAGCAGAGTGTGTCTAATCTACATGTTCCATTTCAGCGAAGAAGACCGAGAAGAAAGTACAAGATCCGGTAACAGAAGAAGTAGTTCCGCCACTGAATCCTCCACAACCGAGTGAGCTGACCACAGAAAAGCTACTCAAGCAAGCGATGCAAACGGTTCCGGTAACTTCTTCGCCCCCAGCTAAGAATAAAAAGAAGAAGGCTGAACAGAACGTGTTGTCATTAATTGGTAAGCATAATAAACTAAATGTCTTAGAATTTTATTAATTTGATAATGTGCCGTAATATAATTTATCGGAATTAAACCAGTAATTAAAAAAAAAACTATTTTGGGATTTTTGGATAATCACCAATGAGTAACTCAGGTCTTGTGTTTATTTTTAATCACTACATATTTAAATATAGCCTGTTCTACAAATGATAAGAGATGAGAAACGTTAATAATTAACTTCATGCTATGTGCAAGATAAATATGACGTTGATAATTATCTCGCTATGTACATAACATTGTTGCAAAGGCTCTGGCTAACAAAGACAATTGGACAGACATAACTTTAAATTCAATTTTAATAACAATGTAATTTTAATGTTTTATTTTCGATGTTCAACACAACCATTCTCAAAAAATTGCTAAGTTATGAGAATATTAATTATGATTTTTTTATTGCTCTGAGAGTCAGTTTTAAATGATCGTATCAATCGTATCGTATCGTATTATTTAAAGGGTATAAAACTATATCTGTTCATTCTTTATGTAATTATTTTGAACAAAAACAAAAGTAGTAAAGAATCGTGTTATTGAATATTAGATGTGCGATTAGTAGGAGCGGCTGTGAAAGCTTATCATATTAGGATAAAACTTATCTAAAAAGTCAAGACGATTGCGTTTTGTCGATTAGGAAAAACAAACAACAAAGACTACATTCAAATTTTTATAAATTCGTTTTTTTATGTTATTAACTAACTTAAAATTATTTTTACAAGAATTTTATTTTCTGAATATACTAAAATTACATACCTAATTACTGGCTTTGGATAAATGTAGGTATACAAAGACAGTTATGCGTAATGCGCTTCATTGATTTGTATTGATCTGACTCTGTATCAATAAACGATATGTTGTAATTTGTATGCTATTCAATGACATGCTATTTATGTAATATATTTAATAAATTTGAAGCAAACCCATAATATAACGTCTTTAACCATCTAATAGGCTTGTGTCCACTAATAAATTGCTTGGTTTATATTTTCTAATTATAAATGAAGAGACGTAGATAAGAAAAAACCAGTCTATTTCTCATTAAAGTTAAAGATTATTAATATCTATAGGCAATAAATTCCAAAAAAAATTGGCATTAAGTCATGTGACAGCAATCACCAATCATAAAGTGTTACGTCACACCAAGCGAAACATCATTGCTGTTGACGTTTTCATGTAACAGAGAAATACGAAGAATTCATTTTTAGAAAACAGTTGACACTTGACACAGATGTAAACAGTTTTATTTCGCAAAATTTGACGTCATTCAAATGACACTATTCAGCATTTTCGAGGGAAATCTAAATTGCTTTTTTTAAAATACAAAATACGTAATGTAACTATTATTTTTTCTTTAAAATATGGGTTTTTGGGATAAAATAGATTAAAGTATGTAATTAACTAAGCTTTCAAGAAGTTTTTAGAAAAATATGAAATTTCAGTTTTTATAAATTTCAATAATAATATTTCGGTGTAGGTAGCGAAAGTGGCGGAGTAGCAGTAAGCGAACTCGTACGCGTAGTGCGGGAAGCGACTCTTTCTCGCACAGAGATTCAGATCTTGACCGATGCGCTGCTAAATAAACACCATGACCAACTTCCTGAACATTCTGAATGGACTGAAGTAAGTTATATATTACACCAGCTTAGCTCTGAGCAAATACATTGTAAACTCTTTATAACGATAAACCATTTGTTTGGTTTACCTTAAAACCCACACATTGATATGATACACTATTTATAGTGCAACAGCCATTCTCTATTACGAAGAAATGTTTTCATATTTAGATACCGAAAATATTCATCGGTATTATTGTTTAGGTTATCTAAGACGCCGACTAAACCTTTGAGGGAACTATATTGTTGGTGGGTTGACGTGAGGAGAGGAAGAAAATCAGGAACATTTCTAAGAATTATATTATGTTAATCTCTTTATCGTAAAACTAAAGGAGGTGAGCATAGCGCGAGTTTGGGGCTAAGATTGGAGATTAATTATTTTATATATAAATTAAACAAAACTCGTGATGACACAGAGAATTACTCTATCATAGAATACATAAGAAAATACAAAACAAGTACTGGCAAATCAAAAAACGTCAGGCAAAGATAACTGTCTATATTATGTATTAAATTATTAATTCTATCAAGTATGGGTCATTCCACGTCAAATCGACCAATAGTTGGAATCGACCCTTTCGATTCATATTTTTTTTCTCACTAAATAAAATTTCAACTGTTCTAAATATCAAAATTACGTGATTTGCCAAACTCAATTAAGATTCATATTTTTTTCAAAAATTCATATTTTTTTCAAAAATTCATATTTTTGAAAATACAAAAAACACAGTTCCAAAAATTTCTTTTAAGATTGGTACAAGGTAGTATAAAAAATTTCAGCCAAAAATTTATTGTTGATATTTGTGTAAAGTTTGGAAATTTTTCAAAAAAATTTCGGATTTTTAATATCCCCAAGTATTCCCTTTGAAACTTGAAAATTTTCAATTTTTTCCCTTTGGCGGAACTGTTATAGGATAAAAGAAAACTTCTGACCAAAATTTGTCGAAATCGAAAGGGGTCGATTCCAACTATTGGACGATTTGACGTGGAATGACCATATATATTAAAAATGATTGTGAATTTGGTTCTTCCTTCACGGTATAACGGTAACTCACTATGACGATAAAAAATGCTCGATCCCTTGAGTTTTGTTATAAAGAGTTTACACCTTATTTACCAAATATAATTTTTATCAGTATTTCTAAATATTATTAAATCATTATATTCCTTGATTAGGAGTTATTGTTTAACTTTATAGCTAACAATATTGATTATATAACCCAATGGTCCACGAGTATTTTCTCTGACATTAGTGTTATCTAGTACAGTTCTGCTTATTATATATAATCTTTGTTCGTCAGCAAGAGTAAATATCTCAAGTGAAATAGCATATAACTGTTAATATGTGGTGCTTTTAATGTTCTCTGTTTTTCTTGTAAATATTTACACTTAATTCAAAAGTTGAATGAAATGTACAACCTTGACTAAGGTTGTATTATATAGACATATTTGTACATATATTTAAATTAGTTATGTAGAAACGTAATTTGTGTAATATATGACTTTTGCATTTACTAATTTCTGTCATTTCAGGGTCCCAATGACCCAATGCAAAAGCTAAAAAAACAGCTTGCTGCTAAAGAGAAGGCTTTGGCTGAAGCGTTGGATGCTTCTCAAGCCACGCAAGCTACACTAAAAGAGCTCAGGTAGGTGCAGTAAACTAAGATATTTACGTAAATGGTGAAGCGAAATTATTGCTGAGTTTGTATTAAAAAATTAAAATCTCTAAGATGAATCATTATTTTTGTTTCATACAGCATTGCATTCCGTAATGTTTGTATTATTATGAGGTAAATAAAAAATAGTTTAGTTACATTTATTATAAAATAATTTATTAAATTTAATGAATATAATATCATTTATCAGATAAAATCTCATATATCAGCTAAATTTGTATTCTCGTTGTTTCCTACATTGATTATATTGAGTATACACGGCTGATCCTGCGGTTGTCCAAAAGAATCGCCAATGTGGGCCAGATAGGGACAGCCCTAGAGAAAAAAAATATAAGCAGATCGGCTGGCGACGTTCTTGTCTTATGATCTGTTTTATATTGGATAATTAGCGATATATTGTAATAGCAATATTAATGTTTATTTGAGTGTAGTTATATAGAACCCTCAGAACATTCATATAAAAGTTTTGATTACTGTAAAAATATAAACAAAGATAATCGGCGTGTAGACATTTCACAGATCACAGAACAGAACACACAAAACAGAACCGAAGATAAACACATTAAATTATATCAAAAGCTTTCCTAGTATTAGTTAAGAGTCCTACGTATTTTATATTTATTCAATAAACAGGGTTACTCTCAACGCGGAGCGTGAACGAGCGGGTGCGGCGAGTCGTGCAGCCGAGCAAGCGGCGGGGGCTGCGGGTTCCGCGCGCGCTGAGCTGCACGCCGTGCAGACACGCATGCAACGTTTGTTAGACGACAACCATGCTCTTGCGCAGGAAAAACATAGGGTGAGAGTTTGTGCAGAATTTTCTCGATACATACATACCCATAACGCTTTCGACCGGAACCATATTTTACACCTTCTAATTTAAGCCGCGTGACGCTTTAGTGACCTTTATGTTAAGCTAAAAAAGAATGAAAAAGACTGCCTGAGTTTTAGTTCGTTAATTAGAGACTTCAAGTTAAAAAAAATAATTATGGATCAATGTAATTGTATATTTAGAAGTATTATTTTATAGAAAAGATCTCATATATTAAAGCAAAAAAACATTTTTTTATAATTATATAATTCGTGTATAATAAATATGTATAAAGATTTCTGTTACCAGCTTCAAGCTAAGTTAAATGAGGAAGGCGAAGTTCAAGCACAACGCGTCCAAATGGAAATGCATATACAAAGGCTTTCGGAGGTAAGACTTATGATCTAATAAAGTATCTCTATATCGACACTTAGTTCTTTTCTCTTGTAGATCTTACATTTTTAAATGTTTACAGTCTGAAGTAGCGTTAATGGCGCAACTGGGCGCGCTGCAGGCAGAGTTGGGTCAGGCGAGGTGCGAGGCAGCAGGCGCGCGTGACGCCGTGCTTCTCGCTCAGCAGCACCAGGCCGAATTGGCGCAACAGCTACAGGTACTAATTGTTATTATTCAAAATCAGGGTATAATATGTCAATGCAATTAATTGTACATTTGTTGATAATATTTTTGATAAGACGGTAACAAAAATGGAATGACTTGTCAGGAGGCGAATCGTGCGTTTGCCGAAGTAGAACAGCAACGGCAGTGCAGCATCCACGCGGAGCAGCTCGCGCAGCAGGAACTACGTCAGCTGCAGACAAGGATTGCAGGTTAGCACTAAAAAAAATCTTTTTGCCGCTTAAAGGGTATAGCCGGGTTTCTAAGGGATATCCCTTAGAAACCCTAGGCTTTGGGGCCTTTATTACGTCTTTTACTCATAAGAATTGGGTAAAAAATTACCGTTCAGTAATTTTGAATCTTATTAAGAAAAAAAAATCGAAAACAGATTTTTCTGTAAAACTAGGAAATATAAATGGCAGAAAATTTGTCAAAATTACTTTTATTTATAACCTAAATGAACCCCTATATATGAGTAGAAAAGGCCCAAAGGAAGATATCCCATGGAAACCTGGCTATGCTCTTTATCTATATTTGTCTTTGTTTATTTTATACTTGCAATGATGACTACTATACAATCCAATAAATATAAAAATATTTTTTATTCGATGTTAACTGGCCAAAGAAGTAAAATATTGTTATAACTTCAGTGGTCCTAAGTTTAAAAATAAGGGGGTTATAAAAATGTCACATTTGAGTAAAAGTCAGGCTTATATATGACGCAACCAAATAAGCTGCAATACTTGTTTTATAAGATGTTTAACCACATGTAGAGAAGAATCGTATACTAAACAGTACCCTCAAGAAAAAGGTAGTTAGGATTGTAGTTATAATTAGAATGCAATTTTAATAAATAACTAATTACACAGGTCTCTCTGAACTTCAAAATGAGGTACAGCGTTTGACAAGCAGAGCACAAACCGCTGAAACCAGCATAGAAAAATTGAAGGAGGACTTTGAAAAGGAAAAGCAAGAGGTTGGTACATTACGCAGTAAAATCATAGTAACATCGTATCAGTATACGGTATATAAAATATATATATATATATTCATTTAATTCATTAAAAAAAAACTGGCAGAACATATTAGATTAAACACATTTTAACATATTTAATTAATAAAATGAGTTAACGCTTTCTTTGCTACTAACACAATGTAAACTTGTTATTTTTGGTTATTTCTTCTTCCTTATTTTTGTATTCTTAGAGTATATTTTGTGGTCATGTCAAAAAAAAATGTACTTGTTAATACCTAACTATTAACTACTAACATATATTGCATTTTGTATAACATATTACTATACACGGAACAACAATTTAGTTTATCAGTTATGTATCTATTGTTCTCAAGTAAGTGACTGTAGTGTCTTAAATAAACTTCTTTAAACCTATATAAATATGTTGTGCTTTCAGTTATCAAAGGAAATCACATTAATCAGTGAACAGTTATCCAGTCGAGAGGCCGAACTGGCTGAACTTAAACAGTTGAAGGCAGTTCCTACACAGAATGGATTACCTCCTACTAACAGCAGTGATGAACAGAAGGTAACCTAATCTGTTTAGAAGTTATACATTTTTTTTTGTGCTCAAAGCACATTGTGGACAATATAAAAACTTAGAACACAATTAAGGATAAACTTTGAAAAATATTGATTGCTAATATTAACAATGGAAAAATTTCATGATGTTAATAATGCTATATTTAACTTAATAGAATTGAAATATAGATCGAAACTAATATACCCGTTAATTTTTTTTTTAAATCCGTTAATAAATGATTGAGAAACACATTATTTAAGTTTACGTATTTAAAGCGCGGATCGATTGTGGGCCTCTGACGTCATTTCGACAAATCCGTACATTGTTAGTGCTGTAGGCATATTTACTAGCCTCAGCCATTATTATAATAAACAAAACACGACACGAAAGGCGGATATAACAACACGCCAATGAATGTATACATTCTAAGTGTATACGCGCCGCGTCAACTAGGTCAAGTGACGTCACACGCTGGTCTGCCGCATGAAACGAAATTATTATTACAGGCGGAACTTTAAAAGTCCCATAAGTTTTTTATTTGTATAGATATTTTAATAATTCTTTCAAATTGTTGTTTTATTTCACTTTAATTTTTACAATTAATAAAAAAAAATTAGAAACTTTTCTGTTGACCGAAATTGGGAAATCCTTCAATCATATCTAACTGTTGACGGAAATTGGGAAATCCTTCAATCATATCTAACTGTTAAGTGAAACTTACATTTTTAGGAGATTTTTATAACGTTTTATCTTGCTAATATTATATATAGCTTAATAATAATTTGAGAGCTGTCTTTATTGGTCTTACACTAAAATAAGACATGAATATCAATAAAATGGCAAAAAAAATTGGTAACTATCTATAAATTAACATTGTTGTATGTGGTTTATTTAGCTATTATAACTATTTCTTCACAGGCCGCCGAACTCGCTAAAGTGGAAAGTGTAGTGGAGTCACTTAGGTATGAATTGGCTACAGCACAAAAGAACACTGCCGAACAAAAAGAACAGCTCATTGGATTACAGGAACAGCTTGCACAGTACAGGGATAAAAATAATGTAAGTTACCATGTTATTATGCTTTAAATATAATTAATTCTTTATCTTTGTAACTTTTAACAGAAAATCAGCATGTTGTTCTTTAAATGCATGTGAGATTAAATAATCTTCAACTTAGTCATAATATTCTGTCCAACCATTTAATTTACTTTTGGCAGCTCGAGTTAGTGAAGCTTTGATCAGGGAATGTACCCATCCTACGTGACCGGTTCTGAGGGGGGAGGGTAGTCTCCAAAATACCACGCTTGGTCACGGGGGTGGGAGAGAGAGGCTTAGGTTTTTGTCATGTAGTTAATACCTTCTAGGGAAATCTCGTGCTTTTTCGAGCTATATTCAAATATGGCAACACTGGTATACATACGCCGGGACGATAACTGATTGAGTTTGAGAAAATAAAAGTTTGTAGTGCTGTGCAGTTTTCAAACAATTTGACGAGAGTTTGTTCCTATACTATAATATCGTTGTACGAAAGGCTTAAAACGTTAAAAGGTTTAAAACCATTTTTATAAATTACTACGTAAAAATAGGGGGAGAGATGGGTCTCGTCATATACTACTGATAGTTACAAAGGGCGGGAGGGGTATAAAAAATTGTAAAAAAGGGTCACGTAGTATGTGTACGTTGCCTTAAGACCCTTTTATATTTATAGCGTTTAAATGGCTGTATTAGTATCAGTTATTTACACTATATTTATATATCAAATCTTAAACATTTGGAGTTAAATATTTAAAAAAAAACAACAGCCTTCATCAAGAGTCGCATTTTTGAATATACGTCAATAATGACGAGACTTCATAAGAGTGCTATTTTAAAAGTAATCTAAATGCTTGAACGACATATTATACAAATAAAATGAACAGTACCACTGACTTATTGTCTTCTAACTTCTAAATTTCTTATTTCTCTCATAACCATTTAAACATTCTAACCGTGTGGTAACTTGTTTCGGCTCGCGCCAGGATTTGCGAACTAAAAACTGGAAAGTAATGGAGGCGTTACAAACTGCCGAAAGAGCTCTCGCGTCGAGAGCGGAGCCTGCGATGCCGGCCCGAGACGCGCAACCTGTAAGTGTCAATATGGACGTTTATACTATGTTTCGATCCATAAATACTTGATTTATTATGAAAATCCGGAATTACCAGTAACATGTACTAAAATTAATCATTATGACAAATATGATTATCAGAAAGGAGATGTTTCTAAAGAGAATTAATAAATGAAAATATTTTAAACTTTCTGGTTGTAATTTTTTAATACTGAAAAAGAATTAAGGCATCGTCTTTTCGATTAGATTTGTTCCATTTTATTTATTATTAAACATTTGGATTGAAACAGGGTGTAATAATTATGTTAAAATGTTTATCGCTATATATTTTAATCTTAGGCCGGCTTCGCTTGATATTTTTTTGTTAAAGATTATTATTTTTATCTCCCTGTAAAATTGTATAGTTATGAAAATAGTCTAACTATATTAATTAGCCTATGCATTTTGTTTTCTGTTAGCTACATTATTATTTTAATATTTCCTATAAACCATACAGTCATACATCAGTGCTAAATGACCTTAATTAATTTTATCACTAACAGGAAGCCATAGCTAAAGCCCAAGACCAATACTTCACAGAAGTAGTCAATGTTTTATCTACAATTTGTCCGTCTGCTCCACCAACATCAGCTGTAGGTAAAGAGTGGCTCAGAATATTTGCAGAAAACCTTAAAAAGGAATTACAGAACAAAGAAATCCAGAAAAAACATATAGAAACTGACTTATCCTCGAAATTGACTCAGAAAGACAACGAAAGAAAGCAAATAGAAACAGAATTACAAAATAAAATTAAAGAAAAAGAATTGTTAGCTAAGGAAATTGAAAGTAGACTACAAAAACAGATTGAAGAAAAAGAACTAGCAAAGAAGAATCTGGAGATTGAATTACAGCATAAAGAAAAAGATGTAGCACAAACTAAGAAACAGTTAGAAAACGTAATCCAGGAGAAAAAAGAAGTTAAGATTGTTGAGGCGGTGGCGGTCGATGACTCTAGAATTAAAGAAGTAGAAGCTCAAAATGAATATCTACAAGGCCTCGTAGACAAATACAAGAGAGTAATTGATGACACGGTGAGTTTCGTTCGTGTGTGATTAACCGTTAATTTTAATTGTAAGTTCTTATGTTCACAATCTTTCAACATACAGTTTATAATATCGCGAGATCGCGAGATGGATTATAATCTAATTCGATTTTTTTTTAAGAACTAAAAGCGATGATTTTTTTTTGAAAAACTAGAAAACTATTTGATATTCATAACCTAAACGAACCCCTAAGTACGAAAAGAAATGGACCCAAGGGCAGATATCCCATAGAAAACCGGCTATATATATTTATTTTAGTAATAAAAATTACATAACTATATTCAGTACATTAGAAGAAATATGTAAACAGTACATATTTTTCCAATATGCTTCTGAAAATTTTATGGTTTTTAGACAAGGGTGAGTTAGGCAAACAACAAAAGTACTACGTTGGTAGCAAGGGGAAGATGATCATGTAGCACTGGTCCAATATCATCGATGTCACATTTAATTGCTTTTGTCTATGTTCTTGATGTAAATAGGAAAATTAAATTTTATTAATGGTAATATATTGATTTTATTTGCCTATAATTTGTAATAAGTATATATATAATATGAATAGGAGGGCGTTTTGAGTCAACTGCAGCAGAATGTGACGCGCGAAGAGCAGCGCTGGGCGCAACAGCTCGCTGACAAGCAACGAGAGCTCGACGCGCTCAAGCAACACACGCTGATGCAGGTACGATACATATTTACCCGACTGGGTCAGTCACCTCGAGGATTAACCGCACGTAGCCAAACTTTATGCACTCACTAAAATACATAACAGGAAATTTTTGCAGTCATAATTCATTTCATTTTCTTATTTAGACGATGGGGTAAAAAATTCTTATCACCATTCTAGCAGCACAAGAAAGCTGTATTTTGGTTGAAAATTCAAAACGAAACCTTGATTAGATCATTGTTTCTTCTTGATTAATTATTTGAAAACTCATTAACTCATTTGGAATTCATTAAATCATTATTTTAAAAAAAATCGTTTTGATAAAAAAATTTAATAATTCATTTATTTTTCTAAAAAATATATCTAAACATATATTACATTTTGTATTAGAGGAAATAAACTACAATAATTTATACTGTTTATTAGTTTTTCTATTAACGGTTGTAATTTTATTTAAAATATTTCATCAACAATAAGTGCAAATATTTCTAAAATGAAAACAAATCTCATTGCGAAGCGTGTATTTATACATATTTTTCAACGCTAATCCCGATGCGTGCTCACTCATAATAAACCAAAATTATTTGTTATACGTAGGAACCAATGGCGTTTGCATACTCCTGCATTGAGAAATCGTTGCCATCCATCATAGAAGAGGTCAGACGTACATACATGCTCATTGTGTGTTATATGTCACCTCTTTATCTCATGGAACTTATAAAAACCACTATTTTGAGTAAAAATCTCTCGTCTCTCAAATCTGTTTCCACAGCAATATTTATTTATTAATTGTTCATTGTTTATTTACCTTTAGAAAGCAATTAATAAAAATTGTTTAATTGTTAGAATATATTTGAAAGCAACTGAAGGGTGGAAACCCTTCAAAAAAATTTAATAATTTTTGAGTATATAAAATTTTCTGCGAAATGCGATGCTTTGCAATTTATATACAATTAAATTATTTAATTTATTCTTTCTAAATTCCGTTTAAAGAATTATATTATCTTATCTATATATAAAAGGAGAAGCTGACCGACTTAATGACTGACATATCAATGCAGGGCCTAAACTATAAGGGTTAGAAACTTGAAATTTTCCTTTTATAACGTAAGGGAGCACTAAGAAAGGATTTTCGAAAATTCACCACCCTAAGGACGTGAAACGGGGGTGCAAAGTTAGTATGGAACTTTGCCGTATTTGAAGTTATTCAAATGAAATTCAGTATAAAGGTTCTTCATTGAAAGTCATGAAACACGTGTAAAATATTTTATTAGAAAGTCATCCGTTGTGGGGGGGTATGGGGGTGTGGCAAAGTTAGTATGATTACCCTATAAAATTATTAAATTTGTCTACAGACGATCTACTGTAGGATAATATAACTACCTCAACATCGCAAACAAAGGTGCTGGTAAAAGCTAGTATTTTTATAATTATCAATGTTTTCAAAAGAAAAAATGATTGAATTTCTTGTATTCGGTATCTGAACGATCTATAAAGTAAAAAAAAACATAAGAATTGCTGTGAGAGCAGATTTCAGTGTAAATTGTTAATGTAAATTTACAGTTTTTACGTAGTCTCTTGAGTCGATAAGAGAGAGATTAACGGGCGATACTACATATATTTAAATTTGATTACTATGACTACAATTTTCACATTCTTTACTCCAAATGGTTATACAGTTTCATTAATTAAAAAAGCAATAAATACGAAAACTTTAAATAAGGGTTTTTATAGGATAACTATTCTTCAAGTGAGAAGGTCTATTAAATTGTGACGTCTACACTTGTTTTGCGTTTGCTCCTTCGGGTCTTTGGTTAAATATATTGGAAACATTGTACGTTGGTTTTTGAGTGTTGCCATGATTTGTATTACAATTGACAGAAACAAGTTGTTTCTATGAAAAATCTGGCAACATATGGTGAAGGTCTATTAAGTTCTTACTAATTTTATTATATATTTTGCAATTTCCGTTTTGTATAGGACTTTATTTTGCTTTTAGATGCAGAATAAAATAGATTCTCTCCAGGCGGAATTACAAAAGCTGCAAACGAAGAATCACAGTAACAGCTTTGCAGATGCTGAAAGAATTACCGAGGTAAAAACTGATTTAATCAACAGCATACACGATATAATATAAATTAAATGCAGTTCATTATAAAAAATATCCACTCTCTTTCCATCATAGCTTGATCAATGACAGCTTGTCACTTTGACATAACTAGACCCGTGGATAAGATCGATATAATATGGATATTCCAATTAAAGTTATTGAATGTTTCAAAAAAAAGGAAGTTGTAACATGTTTTTATTCTTGTTCAAATAGTTCACAGCCCAAATCATCATCAAAGTCTGATTTGGACTACCTGGAGCAGTCTTTTTAATCATTTCCCAATCTACTTCCATAATTTTTCTTATTTTATCGACTCGATCCAATTAGTCGAACCATTAGTTGTCACTATTTGCCAATAAAGTATGATAATTGTCGCTATACATTTCACTGTCGCAAAATACGGTATTTCATAGGCGTGTTTTGGGACGACAGCTGTCATCGATCAAGCTATATTGGACAGAGTGTAAAGAAATTAAATTAGTTATAAAATAAAATATGAGATATACAATATTATATTTTATTTCCTTTAGGAAAGACTTATGGCAGCCTTATCTGATAAACAGGAAGCTGATGTACGTAACGGGCCACTACAGGTCAGGTAAAAGAATATATTTAATAATATTATTGCCAGAGTGACAGCGTAGTGTTGCCATAGATAAATATAATATATAAATGGCCTTTTTGAATAAAGCATGTAATCTCAGGAACTACTGATCCGATTTCGAAAATTCTTCTGATCCGTATCATTTTTATCTTTGCTCTGTCCTTCTCGTTATTTTATTTTTTGTCTCTTTTATATAACCTTTTCTCATTGTCTCTCTTTCTTTTTTTTCAAATAATGGAAAGCTACACAATTACAGAGTGACAATTATAATATTACTTCAAATACCCGGAGTGAAGCGTGGGCAGACTTCTTGTTTAATATAAAATATTATACTAATTTTTGATAACAATAATTGATTTTATACTTAAGAATTATATTTGCTAGTTTTGACTTTAAATATCACGCTCAATATATACCATATCTTTGTGGATAATGTACGACCGGTTTATTCTATATTTGCCCAATGCTAACCTAACCTACAAATAGATTCAATTTCCACGTATTCTTGATATATACTTACCTATCTTAATTTATAAAATGAATTAACTGTTCGGAAATAATTAAATTATTTTTCGATCGGGTTATAATTTTCTTTCAATTTTTTCAGATTTAATTAGTAGACAATAAATGATAGAGAAGTAAGGTACAAATGAACTGTGGCGTAAATCGAGGCATCGCGAACGCTACACTGCCGCTTATATTTAGATGAATCGATTACAATTGCAATAGATGGACTTCGAGGCGATCGAATGATTGAGAATTGAATTAAATGCAACATTGATTATATTACCCACTAACTTATCTGTAGTAGGAAAATACTAGCATGTATTAATGTAACCAGTTTATAAAGTGATTTCAAAAAAGTTAAACCAAGGAATTTAAATACTAACTGGAATGCGCACGTGCACTCAAAGAGTTCCGAAGAGTACAGCCACTATAGAGGATTGCATCTCTTTCTTCTTCGAAAAAAAATTAAATATTGTGTTACTAATAATTTCAACTTCTGTCTAATTGACTGCTTAAAATTATTTGTATGGTACATTGACACAAACGCCATAAGAAAAACACCGTAAGAAAGAGGCAAAATCCCCTTTAGTCCTGTCCTGCTCGGAACGATTTTTGCTCTTTACGTGTTGGAAACAAATATCAACCTTATGCTGGTTATTTCAAGGTGCATATTTGAATTTACAATATTTTAAGTGAACATTCCAGTTATGATATAAATTCCTTGGGTTAATAATATACCACAGATAAGCTAGTAGAACTTCCAGTGTTCCAGTGTAATGTCATGATTATAGTAAAATTATTATATAAGCAAATTATACCTTGTACACAATTCTGTTGGGATTACTGAAGTTTATTTGGGAATCTCAATTATTTTATTTAGTAAACCGTTTTTTAATTTCATTCTTAGTCGTCTTCATTTAATACAAAATATATAATTGTAAATAGAACGTTTTCATATATTAGTCTTTTTTAATAAAACATTACTGAAAGTCCAAATTATTTAAGACTATTGAAAGTAAAAATATTGCGTAACTTTGTATTTCTTAGTAATTGTTGAACGGATTATGAAAATAAAAAGATACGTGTAATATTTTAAACATTCAAGTAAAAAATCTATGTTTTCAGTTTTTTATTACATATTTGGCTATATCATAACATGAAAAATGTAAAATGACATAAATTAAATGAATTCCTAGTAGATGTAGCAATCGACAGATAAGTGTGGACTGTATTAGTGCTATAGCCTTATTGTATAAGTTAAGCATCTAGAATCAGTGTTGCTAACAACGATATCGACTTATTATAATTTTGCTTTATTATTAAACAGTTGTTGTGCTGAATATAATGCAGCTAAATTAACTGTTTCAGCTCCACTTTATTACATTTCTCTTATTTTTATTGACATAAATATTTAATAATAATTTTATACTTCCTATATAAGAGCTGCAGAAAACTCGTGGCTTGAATGCAGCTTGTAAGTTTCGTGTAAATTTAATATATATAATTAATTGATTTAAATGAATGTGCATCTCTGATTCTAGAGTTTGTATTGATATTCCTTTAGAAATTGTTTGTGTAGCTTCAACAATCTATTTTTAAATCACTTTGTTGAATGTAACATGAGTAAGCACAGGTGGCAATGTTCTAATTTAAAGCGACACGTGATTTGAACTCAGCTTGATATTAAGTAACATAAAATGGAATCTGTATTTCTACTTTAATTTCTACTCTAAGTGCGAATATGTAATCTTCAAATCACGCGTCTTAAAATTGGTATGTGACTATATAATCAATTTAATATAGTTCAAATTGATATGATATTATACTTATTTGCTTTGTAGAGATGCATATCATTAACATTTCGTTAAGCGAATTAACTGAAATGAACTGAAATTGGCCGTCGTTTTGTTTTTAAAATTCAAAAAATGACTAAATTGAGTGTAATATTTGTTTTAAGGGATTGTTATTTATCTAGACGTATATTATTTATATTTTTTGTACTAGTGCATAATTATTTCTGTCAGTGCCTTAGAGTAAGTGAATTTGAATGTAATAAGCTGACTGTTTATTTCTAGTAATAACGAAATCAAATGCATGTTAACGATTAAGTTGTTATTCTATCTAATCTTTGTGTTTTTTCAAATTTAATGTTATAATGGAATAATATGAATCTATAAAATCAAACTTAATTCTGGCGAATGAGCCGAGGAGTGGTTTCTACTTCTGCCTTTAACTTTTATACTAACCATAATATTACCATTAATTATTACTCGCTCTCCAACACTTGAAACATTATGATAATAGCCGTGTCAAATTTCCTGAATAATGTAATAATAAAAGTAAGGTAATTTATATGAAAATTCATATTAGATAAAGACATTATTGAATAAAATATTTCTATGATTATTGTTTTTCTTTATTTTATCATATTACATACAAACCTTTCAAAACGTCTTCGAAACTTTCAAAAAATCTTAATAGTAGCCTGATCATTAATTAAGAACATATTGGGTACAAAAGAATTAGAGTAAATCGTGTAAGTAATATGTACTAGGTAAATAAATACGTTACCACATTGAAGAGCCTCTAAAGACTTAACTAGTTTGTGGTTACTTTTCCAACATTCGATTTAACCATTACATGGGAATTCATAACATTATTCTAAATTTCTAATTTAATTCCGTTTTTGTGACGAACAGCCCACACGAGGGCGATACGGCTGGAACCTCACGTCCGATATGACCCTCAACCATATCGAATGTTGCTTTCTATCCTAAATGGTCAGACAGTGTGGCTAGGTAAAAAGCAGTGTGTCAGAAAATTAAAAAAATTATGTACTGATTACAATGATACACGTCGAATGCTAGACAACTGCTTTATTCATTTCATTTTGTATCCACCCTCAGTTTACATATTTTAATCATAACATCTTCCCCTTATAAAACTATGGCTTAATTATAAAAATCTCTATAAGTTTACTACAACAATACAAAATATTTTTAAAATCAAATTTCTAAAACTTTAACATGGACCAACCTTGGAATTATATATATATATATATATATGCTTTAATATTTAATTGCTTAACCACCTTTAATAATGATACCCTTTTCCTTCCTTCTTTTTTAGTTAGAAATATTAATAAGTTGCTAGCTAGTATTTAATTTTTTGTACACTATTATTACAATTGAGCAAGCCGCTCTCGAGCTACCAATTTAGCCTTACGAAATGTAGTTGAGTTCTGAGATTCGGGTGTTAAATCAACATTAGTTACTACATCCTGATCATTTTCAGCATATGCATCTATATGCTATAATATGCTAAACTCTTCCTCCTCATCTGCCTCGTGTTTAATAACCGGAGTATTTACTGAATCCTCTTCAACCTCACATTTAATAAGGTGACGTCGGTTACGTCTGTATCTCTTTCCTAGGTTATTTTGCACAATGTAAGAACGAGGGGAGTCGGCGTGGCCAACAATTTTTTTAACAACTTACTGGTGGTAGGCTTCGGCCGTGGTTAGTGACCACCCACCGGAGAAAATCGTACCGCCAAGCGACTCTGTTGTGTTCCGATACGTTAACCGGTGACACCGTTTAGAGAGTCAGGTCAGAACAGTCGCGTGTCTGCAGTGGAACGAATACGATGCATGCTGGAATTATCACATCGGGAGACTAGACGTGGAGGGTAGCGGGATCCGAGGCACGTTGCACCGCTGGCCGACCGCAGGTAGTTGGGGGCCCAATTAGTGATCTAGCCTCTCACGAAAGGCTGCCCCGCCAACTGACGAAAAATCCCGACGATGCGCCATCGTGCCGGTTGGCGACCGGATGAGAGGGCCCGATGGACATCTTTGGAGGGGCTCGGGCGTCCCCGCAGTCTCCAGTCTAGTACCCCATGTATGCTTCTCTGTGTCCACGCAGCAATCACCTCGTTCTACTTCTGACCCTCTACCTTATTTTACTCGCCAATGATATGAGAAAAACAAACAAGAGGAAAGCATCACAGCGGTTGCACTCCCTTTCACTTAAAGTGCACCTCATTAATATCAGAGGGTTGCACTCTAATATCACACCAGTCCACTACCATCTGGAGACTGAGAAACCCCACCTCTTGTTTCTCACAGAGACGCAGATTGGTTGTCCGTCCGACGTGTCGTACCTTAATTACCCAGGGTACACCCTGGAGAACAAATTTAAATCACGTCTCCGTCAATTTGAAAGCACCACGTTCTCTGTACTTTGAGGCCTGGTAGATACAGGAATAGAAAAAAATCTTTATGCCTGTGTCTACCTTTCGCACACTGGAAACCAAGCGGCAACCAGGCTTAACTTAGGTTTTTTTTATACAATCTATAGTTGAAACAAAAAATGAATCACTATCTACGGAATCCGTGTTTGAATCTGTATATTGATAATCAACTTCATTAATGTGTTGTACTTGGCCACGCTGGCCGTATTTATTAGAGAATGTAACAGACTTACATACACGCGCAAAATGTCCTTTTTTACCACATACAAAGCAGGTTCCAAACCGCGCCGAACATTCGCTGCTTGCGCAGCGAGCAGCCCCCCGACCGCACCCGTCACACATCGACCGATTCGGTTGCCGCGGCACGTGCGCCGGCGCCGGCGGTACAGCGGAGCGACCGCGCCCCCGAGCGCCGCGGCCACTACCGCCCGCTCCTCCGCTACGACATCTCATACCTACACTATCAACATGCACAATTGACTCACTTGCACCAGAACTACACATTTGTCGTCCGCTTTCTTGAGACACCTTCTCAGCTTGACAAATATTTATTGCCTTGTTAAGCGTGAGATCCTCACTTCGTAGTAGACGGTCTCTTACAGTAGCCTGCCTTATGCCGCACACAATTCGATCTTTGATTAAATCTTCTTCTAAGGAAGCAAACTCGCAATTTTTACTTAATAATCGTAAAGCAGTGACGTATTGTTGAATTGATTCACCCTCTTCCTGATTACGCGTAAAGAATTTAAACCTCGTGAGCGTTAAGTTTGGTTTAGATCCAAAATAACTGTCAAACTTCTGTAATAATATATCGACATTATCACGTTCATCTTCTTTATCGAACGTAAATGTTTGATAAATGTCGAAACCATCCGACCCTATGAGTTTAACCAATAAGCTAGCTTGAACACTAGACGGTTCTGTTTTCACTCCCGATGCCTTTAAGAATAAAATGAATTGTTGCCTCCATTTTCGCCACGCATCGGCTCGGCTCACCGGCCCACCGGCGCCGTCAATGTTTAATTCCGCTGGCGGTCGTGCGTGCTCCATTGTAATTCGAACGTATTAACTAATATTTTCGCTTAAATAATGTTTTACACAGGTTCCTTAAACAAACACTATCCGTTTTAAGCAATTATAACTTTCACCGGTGCCACCATGTAGTGATTACAATGATACACGTCGAATGCTAGACAACAACTGCTTTATTTATTTCATTTTGTATCCACCCTCAGTTTACATATATTAATATCATAACAAATTAGAACCGTGATTGGTTGTGCTACACACGCTAGTAAATATTATTTCCTTAACTGAGTTCGGGTTGTGTGTTTACTGAATATCTGCTGTCATAAATATTCGATTTGAACCTCAAAATGGAAACTAATATTATGCGAGCTGTCAGCAGCAACCTACCTAAAATTGATACATTTATAGTTGAACTTTTCTTTAAAAATAACATTGATTACGTAATATAGTACGTAAATGAAAAACTTATATATTTTGTATATGTAAGTCCTAACACTGCGCTTAAATATTTTACTATAATATGATAAGTACGGACATTTTGTAAGAGTTAATTTTAGGCTATATTGATGAAAATTCCTTCTATGACTTGCTTATGTTTCATAGGTCTGCAAGAGAATCATTATATGTAGGCGTGCAAGTCACACCTTGGTCACAAGTCCAAGGCACTTCGGCTCCTGTCGTAATCGTAAGAGATCATATTGTTTACTTAGTTAATGTTTTAGTAACAGTAGCTATCTACGTTGCGTTTACCCAAAGGTCCTTTCAATATTACACCCCTTTTAGTGTTTTCAATATACCCCCTCTCCTTTTCATTTTTCTCCAAGTTATATTTGTAAACTATAGCACTACGCACCATTTATACACCATTATAAATTAAAAGAAAATCGAGGAATTACATTTCTTATTAACTGATTTATAAGTTTATTTATTCCGTTTACTTTCGTGTGACGTCACGCACGATGCCATTTTTGCCACGTTTCTCATAATTTTGATTTTTTTACACATAATACCATAGATTTCCCGAAAATATTAAATATTATTATCATACTTTATTGGCAAATAGTAAACAATGGATCGACTACTTGAATCAAGTCGATAAAACAAGAAAAATTATAGAATAAGAATAAAAACGTGCTACAACTTCCTTTTGTTTAATTTATTTGAAATATATTTGAAATAGTAACTTTAGTTCGAATATCGATAATTTATGTCGACTACGGTTACCTATTTATTCTACTTCATTTGAAAGCTTAATTCATAATCCTGTAATTTTGAATTTAGATATCAAAAAAAAACGATAGAAGCAAACCTCAAGTTTAATGACGTTATTAATTCCCAATGGTAGCAGTCCTTAACCATATTCACTGATGCATCTAAGTTATCGGAGAATGGTTGTGTTGGTGCCACCTGCTGGATACCTAAGTTTAGAATAGCATTGTAATATATATATCCCCCTCAAGCATCGGTATTTACTGGAGAGTCCCTGGCTATTTTAAAAGCTATTTCGTTTGTCGAGTCGCATAACATTAAATATTCTATTATACTGACTGACTTACTAAGTTGTCTTCAAGCTCTTCATGATAACCCATTTCGTAGTAAGGCAAGAATTTCCATTATCTATAAAAGTAAACAGATTCTATATACATCTCATCAAAGAGGTTTGTCTATCGTGTTAGCCTGGATACCTGGTCACTGTGGTATTACAGGAAATGAAATGGCTGATAATCATGCTAAGCTTGCAATTTATTCAGGAACAAACTTTCAGAATCATACCCATGATCTACAGGCCTTAGCAAAAATTGATATGTCTCGCTCCTGGAGTACAACTGGAGTTTGTTTGATCAAAAATAATGAAAGGTAAATTTTACACCTTGGATCTCTTATCATTGGAATGAGTCTCACTGGGTCATTTCCACAATATTATTAATATATTGGGCCCTCGTGTATTCCGGTACACCTTTTAAAATTAAGGTCTTTGTGTGAATGTGGATTGGACGAAGGTTCCGTGTCCCATATTCTATTTTCTTGTCCTAAGCTCCGCTATAAACTTTATGATTTACTTCCTTCTAACATTCCCCGTCTAATAACGTGAAATGCTTCCTCCAACTGGTTTTTAGTCGTCGTGTCAAATTAGTATGTACATTTATAAGGCTTAATAAAATAAAACTTTTAACTAACATTTAACGATTTTATATATAAATATTGTTTTATAATATTTTTGTCGTTCTGTTTTTGTGTTGTTGTAGATCTATACTAACATTTTATTCCTCCAATTGTGATGTCTCTCTAATGGAGTCAAGCAAGCAATATTCTAGTACAACCGGCCAATCTCCTTTGTGTTGTACTCAATATACGTGACATTGGCGAAGTACTTTGTGTATACATGTTGTTGCACAATGCTGAATGCACATTTAAAAGCCATAATTGAAGTAGAAGAAAGTATAGCCTATATATATAAAATTTACAATAGCAACTATAAACAATTTTATGTGTAATGTTACATTACCATGGCAAGTGAAATTGCATTAAAAAATGTGGACAGTGCGTGTGAAACTGCGGAAGAATTCACAAGAGTATTTTATAAACAAGTTGATAACAGTAGACATTTAACCTCGAAGCTGTACCTCGACACAGGACTTTTAGTTTGGAATGGAAATGGAATCTATGGAAGTGAAAAGATTCAAAAGTTTCTAATGGATTTGCCTGCAAGTAATCATGTTTTGAAAACTTTGGATGCCCAACCCATTGCTCAACATATAGTAGATAACAAATTGACCTACATGATACAAGCTTGTGGAGACGTCACATACCAGAATGATGAGATTAAAAAACCATTTCAACAATTTTTTTTAATTGTCGCAGTTGATGGAAAATGGAAGATTGCAACAGATTGTTTCAGATTGCAATTACCCAGTTACAACCAGCAGTCCATAACTGAGCTCTCTTAATGTATAACTTTAAAATAAAATAAAATATATTTTTATTAAAAAAGTTTAATTCACTATAACTAGGGTAATTTATTTCTTAAATCTATACAAAAATTATATGCTTAACTTAAAAACTTATTTTTCCTTGTTATTTTTTAATAAATATATTCTAAACACGAGAATAGCTTCCTAAATAGTAATTGCAGTTTGAACAATAGTGATCAGCTGTTTTTAATGTAGTAATCATGTATGGGATTGCTGATAGACAACAAAGCATACACCAACTGAAATAAAAGATTTTTTTCATATATTAGTCTATGAAATTGGTTATTATTTGTACCACATTTTATTACACAAATAATTGCTTGCCGATATAGGTACATATCAATTCTGAATACAATAAGACAGAATTATTAGCAACAAAGAGATACACAATTAAATAAAAAGATTAAAGTAAAAGATTTTTTGCATGAATAGATCTCTCTTAATAGTTAGAGAAATAGATTCTAAGGAAATGATAATTAATTTACCCAAATAATAACATAGGCAACTAATAAGTAGCACAATATTTTTGAAAACAATAATTTACAATAATTAATACTTACAATGTTAATCCACAAATGAAACCAGCAAGCATATGTGTTTTATGTGAATTTACAAACTGAACAGTAGTGAGAATCCTTTTGTGACAACTTGGACAGTTGTAGTAAGTTGGTTCATCTTTCAAAGATTGTTCAATTATTACAGTTTGATGTATAACTGGTTGGTTTATTACCGTTGCTTCTGATTGTCTGTCAGTAACTGAATATGGAGGTGGTGGCTCTAATGGATGTCCAATAGGATCTATTCCTGGAGGTTCTCTTGAGAAATTTGCTTCTCTATTACTCATATTTTTTAATACTGTATACTTGCAGAAATAAAATGTTCACAATAAATTAATCTATTGATTAGTTATCAGTTCAAATAGGTATGTATCAGATACTCATATACATTATCTTATCCTGTCAGTTTTCATATGATAAGATTAAGTGTTATGTGCAATCAAGTTGTTTTTGAGGAAAAGGAAACAAAACAATAATTTCGTCATAGACTTTATTTTAATTAACAATTAGTGGGAAGGTGTTTAAAGTATAATACTTATGATCTTGATAAATGATGACAATAAAAGCAATGTAAAGTCTATACTTTAATTGAGTAGGTAATAATTTTGTGGAATATTAATTATTTACTCTAGAACAGAATCACAATAAATATAAAATATTTACAAAAAAGCCTATGTGTAACAATGTATAAAAGTTATAGTGCATTGAGACAATTGAATTGATATTATCATGAAAAATTTACTCATAAATACAACAATGAATGTAATAATAGGCCATTTTTATTACAAATTAAAATAATATAAAGCTTAAAAATATTTTTGATTTATATTTTTAGAGCAATATCACAGTAGGTATCAATTAAGATAAATATTGACTGTTCCATGTGAACTATAACAACAGAAGCAACATTAATTTGGTGCCCAATAATTACTAAGAATATAGTTTCCAAACGGAAGACAATAGTGTTTAGTTATACTATATTTTTATGTCAATGGTATAAAAATTACATTCACCCATGGTATAAAAATAGCATCATATTTCACTAACACTATATGTTTAAATAAGGATAATAATAAATGTAAAATCAGCAAATTTTCTATATCTTGAAAATATGCTACTTGTAATATTGGAGTTATTAACTTGAAGCCAACTTAGCCAGCCCCCTTATTGCAATCATGTAAAACAAACTACCACTACCCATCCCCATTTCATGCAAACTATCATACCTCTTTAGGAAGTTAATTTTTAAAAATTGTTTTTTAGGGCTCACAACTGTATAACGAACTTTTTTGAAATCCATCAATAAATTATTGATAAACACATTATTTAAGTTTTTAAAGCGGAACAATTAGAAGCGTCAGTAGCCCAGTGGTTCGGGCATTGGATTCACGATCGATAAGTTGTGGGTTCAAATCCTGGACATTGGACTACTGGCGTGGCCCACTCGTGACACAAGCATTTTAGCTTAGTAGGAGGGTTAAAGGGAATACTAGTACGATCCATACTGCTAGTAATCTTTATGAAAAAAATGTAGGCCTCTGATATCATCTCACCTATAGTCGCCCTGGTGACATCACACGCTGGTCTGCAGGAAATTATTGATACAGGCACAACTTTAATGTCCCACAACTATTTCATTTGTAAATATTTTTATGATTCTTTCAAATTTTTGTTTCATTTTATTATAATATTTAAAAAAAATGGAAATTTCTCCATTAATGTCAGTTTCCACTCACAATTACACATTTATGTAATAAATAAATATAAGAAATATTATCGTAATAGAAGATGCATAAATATTATTAACAATATTGCTTAAATATGACAATACTTTTATCATTATAACTGTTATAAGTTACTGATAAACAGTTATATTTTAAAAACTCCCATAAGATTAAACAAAGGCACCTAAAACTGACATTGTAGTGAATTGTAATGTGGAATATTTTCTTACAACTTTGCCTTTTTGTTTAAAGTAAATTCCCAAAAAATATTAAATTTTTCAGAATGACATACAAAGGATGATGATAATTGAAAGACACTAACAGTTTTCCATTACACATTTACGATCACAACTGTTAAACTACAGCCTTTCTGGGCTATGATATAAAATTTGTGTATAATATTTGATTACATGTTCTTAATTACAAATAAATCATGCATTTTATGATTTGATAGGAAAACATTAACATTTGTTGCTCTTGCCGATAAATGTACTGCAGTTGGGGCAATAATGCTCAGCATCCTTAAATGTGTCGAAGCAGTAAGGTACAAGACCAAGGCAGCACAGTGAGCATACCCTGAAAGTAAAATGGTATAAATGTTGGTTGTATATGCATTTTGCAAAAGACTTGTTAAGATTTAATATTCTCAATACTTACATTGTAATGACACATATAGATCCAGCTACAAGATGAGTGTGCCAAGCTGTTGTATATGTCACCCTGGTAGTAACAACTTTTCCACAATTATAGCAAGTTACAGTAGTAGGCTCTGTTCCTACTGCTGGAGGCATGACCACTCCAACTGGAACCGATAGTCCAGGAGGCGCTGCAGTCGCTGTTTGTACATGCGGTTGGGCTGTGGTCACTATTGTCGGGTATGGATACACACCCGTAGCAGTAAACTGTTTTGGCTGCGGAAAAACACCTTCAGCATTAGGATACGGTTCAGCTGAAGGTAATACAAATCCATACTGAGGATTGCTAACAACATCTGAATAAGGCGGAGGAAGATCGTTCGGATTTGCAGGAGGAATGTTCGACGTATTAGGAGGAAAATTTGTAGCCATAGCGTAACTTAATTAAATACCAAGAATTAAGAAAAAGAAATGCAAACACAATGGAGCACGAACACAAAATTAATTTATCTAATTTTCAGTAAATGAAGCACGAACACAAAATGATAAATGTTAATAAAATAAATATGACAATGGCAAATAGTTAAGTTTTTTTGCTGTTTTTATTCTATAATGGAAAAGGCAAAGGTATTTCACCGTACAGCCTTATCTTTAGTATGTTAATTCTTTATTTATTTTATAGTAAGGCTTAAGCCATGTCTTCCGTAATATTTATCTAAGGCCATGTTCCGAATCATGCTAACAGCATGTAGTTGTAGTTGTGAAATTCCTTGTGGTAGTAGATGTCAGCTTTGTCTTTATTTATTCTATAGTAAGGCCGAAGCCATGTCTTCCGTTATAATTATCTAAACCTTTGTAGTTGTAGAATTACTAGATGTCCTTGTTAAGGCGGGTCTGTGGGCAAAACCTTTTGTAATATTAAAAAAATATAGTCCTGTATAATATTAGTATACAAATAATATGAAAAATTGCAAACTGGATAAAAAGAACTCACAGACTAATCCAGAAATCTCGAACTATCTTTAGGGGTTATTTGTAAAAATAGAGATATAGATAAATAAACCACTAAAAAGCAACTACTTATAGCAATGTCCTGGGAAAAAATATATAAAGGTTACTCTACTTAGAAAGAGAGAGTCTGCCCACTGAGAACGAGATAGTGAGACATAGGTTAGCACCAAGGATATCAAGGGATATGTTATGAGGGCGTGGCGCGTGCCACCGCGATTTGGTCAATCCATTGGGTCAATCATAGCTTATAATCGGACGGCGGCAGTGCGCTCTATTCAGTATATCATCTTTGATTCAGTCGCTTTGCAACCACGTACCGTGTGCTACATAATACGTATTCACGTAAATACAAAATGCCGAATTGTTCCGTATTTATTTGCAAAAATAGATCAAGAACAACAAACCTTAAGACAAGTGGCATATCCTACCATCGGCAACTCAACAATTATGTAACTTTTTCATATTTTAAATCAATTGTTAAATATCGAAAAATTTTTCTTTCTTATTTTCGTAGTCATTTCTTTTTCTAATAGGTACTCTACGATATTCTTGTTTATTGAATATACAAATTAAATAAAAATAGTTATAACACTAAACCGATTTGGGTGAAATATGGAGGTGGTTTTATAATGAACCTATACCTAAATAATTAAAATTAATTAAATCTGTCTGGTTTGTATTATTGTTGTTTGCTTAGATGTTAACGTAAAGTACATAAAAAAAAATACTTTTTAATGAAGTAATCCCATAATTGTTTCTACAAATTAAAGGACGTAAGTGAATGTGGTAATGTAACGTTAGAAAACGTTATTATAAAACAATTATTTAAGCAATTAAATTCAATGACTGTGATTTTGCGTCAAAATTTGCGTCATTCGTTATATATACATTAAAGGAAAAACTATCGATAAAATAAAAAGATCCGTGTTGTCCATTCCCTATTTGCACATGTGTGCGTTGAATGACTGTAGGCATGCTAGGAAGGCTCTGCTATAATTTTTTTTAATTATGAACGTGTGATATTAAAAAAAATGTATTAGTGTGGCGGCTAGTTCATAAGTGCGTGAAAAATAATAAGCGTGTGTGTCATACTTATAATTTTTGTACATTTTGGTACATTGTATAATATTTAAGCATACTATTTAAAAGGCAAAGTCAGACCCCTATGTTTATTATACTCTTTGGTCAGACCACAGATAGACATGTTGAAAAAAATATTTTTATGATCGATGTATCGACTATCAACCAATTCGATGATATAAATTCGAGGTTTATCAAAAAAGAAAAAAAAAATTTATCCATACCTATATATGTAAATAATAAATGTTAAAATTATTACGTGTGTTTATCGCATGTTTATTCGCATTATATGTATTCGTCCCAGTTTATGATACACATATAAAAACCATATCCATATTTTAATTCGATATATCGATAATTTAAATAAGAATGCCAATACCGGGCAATTTTCCAATTAAAAAACACCTCTAAAACACAATTATATTTAAATAAAATGTACAATACTAAAATTTAAAAAAAATCAGAAAATTTAAAAGGTTTGAATATAGTATTCTGATTTTCTGTTTCATGTTATCACGTAAGTATACAAAAACATCATCAACAGAATACAATCGCTTTACCCAAGCTTAATATTCGTGTTCCATCCTGATGTAACACATCCTGCGTAATGTCTGCTTTAATGGCTCCATCCTCAGATATAACTGATCCCAGATATTTAAACGTGTTAGCTTTCGGTAAGATTATACTACCGGGGCTAAGTTCATCGTCCATTGTCATTTCAGATGCGCAATCCATTTGCTTCAGGTGTAGCCCTCCACCGCTCAAGACTTGTTTGGATTTCATTTTTGCTATCGGATATAAGGAGAATGTAGTCAGTATACAAAAGGTTCCACGGTGATGGTTTTTGTATGTGACTACTTAGATAATCCATATTAAATATCAGTGGGCTAGGAGCGCTGCCTTGATGTACACCCACGTTTATTTGCGCTGAAAATCTTACGCACGTTTGTACGCTATTGTACAGATCCATAACTAGGCGGTATCAGCATTCCGGTACATCGTGCATCTCTTAAGGCTTGCCATATTAGCGATCAAGGTACACGGTCGAAAGTTATAACTATTGATAACATACACTCCACGCTTTTTTTACAATAAAATCATTTTTTCTTACGCTATTTTTAATTCAAATTTATTAAAATTTATTTTCTATTTTTTAGTCCGATTTTCTATAAAAACGTATTTTTTTTAGTTTTTTTAACAATTATTTACTTTTCTATTTTTTAGTCCGATTTTCTATAAAAGCGTATTTTTTTAGTTTTTTTTAACAATTATTTACTTTTCATTTTTTAGTTGAATTTTCTATAAAAGTGTATTTTTTAGTTTTTGTAAACTATTATTTTTTTAATAATTAAAAAATAATGGCTTTGATAAATTATAATTAACAATATGCAGGGGGATGTTTTGAGACGATATAAAAAATTTGACAACTAAAACGAGACAGACACTAAGTTAAATTTTAAAATTTTGTATAAGTATGTTTATTATAAGATATCGAACCTATAAGGTAGGCTCGGTGTGGAGAATATCAATGAATTATTTAATTTTTCGTTCGTCATGAAAGATATCTTAACAAGAGTGGTGTCGTTGAATAGGTGATAAAAAACGCTATTCAACGATATATAAACGAGCGAAATCGGATAAACTAATATTACTATTGGCTACTAAAAACTTGATTTTTGAACCAAATTTTATTAAAATTTATCAATTTAACTGAAAATTTCGATAAATTTTATTATAAAACGGGGATGAAAACTACTTTAGAATGTAGGGAGATAATGTACGTATAAGATAGGGAAAGTATAAAACATAAATATAAAGTGTCTTGACGCAGACACTCCGGGTCTCAGGAAAACAAAAAATCGCTAATCCTGATTATCCTAGTAAGGATAACGGATCAAACTGTTTGAAATATTGGATTGTCATCGATCCTTAATAAGTATGCCAAATTTCGAGATAACCCGACGTATTGAAGGGGGTCAAAATCATGTTTAAAGATTCCGTTACATACATACTAACATACGTATGAAGCTAACAAAAGCGTATTAATAAAGAAACAAAACCATTTCTGACAAATAAGAATACAGATTGGGAAAGCTTTTGTTTAGATCTAGAAGGTGAAATAAATCTAAAAGTACCTATAAAAACAGCCGAGCAATTGGATATAGAATTAGAAAAAATCATTAATGATATCCAATCTTCAGCGTGGGACAATACACCGCTTACTCAGAAGAGGCGTCATACCCCAATGACATTAAGCAACTCCTAACCGAAAAACGAAGGCAAAGGAAAAAATCGCATCAGACTAAGTCACCGTTAGATAAAAAACTATTTAAATAAACTTTTAAAACTTACATCCAACTTCAGAATGTTACCTGCAACCTGCAACAACTTTGGAAAATCACAAAAAATATGAAGAGACCCATAGCTCATTCTTCGCCAATTAAAAAGACAGATGGAACATGGGCTAATGTGGAACTGGATAATGAAATAAATATAAAACCAACAACCACAAAAGAAGTTATCAGTGTTATCAAAAACCTGAAACAAAACAAAGCATCTGGATAGATCTCATTACTGCAGAAGTTTTTAAACATCTTCCTAGAAAATCATTGATTTTAAGATATGTCCCATCATTATGGAAAGTCGCCAAATGTATAATGATATTTAAGCCTGGGAAACTAGCCATTACATGAAGCTGCATCCTATAGACCGATTTCCCTACTGCCCATAATGTCAAAGATATTCGAAAAACTGCTACTGAAAATGTAAAAAGTAATCATAGATGATAGAAATCTTATTCTATAATCATCAGTTTGGCTTCAGGGAAAAACATTCCACTATCGAACAGGTTCATAGAATCTGTACAATAATTGAAAATGCACTGGAGGCAAAAAGGTTTGCTCTACAGTCTTTCTTGATGTAGCTGAAGCATTTATTAAAGTTTGGCATGAGGGTTTAAACTATAAAATTAAGCTCATGCTCCCAAAGCACTTTGTAGAAATCTTGTAATCTTACCTATTAGATAGAGTATTCAGAATTAGACAGGATGAGTCTTACTCTGAGCTCAAGCAGATAAAAATCGGTGTACCGCAAGGAAGGCCCGGTCCTTTACTTGCTGTATACTAGGGATATTCCAGAACTGAACAACAGCACCATTGCGACTTTTGCAGATGATACTGCTATTATGACAGTAGGAAATAATCATTCAGAAGCCGTAGAAAAAGTTCAAGAGACAAACAATATAGTTTAAACGGGACCAAGATATAGAGAATCAAATTAAATGAAACGAAATCAATTCACATTGATTTTATCAACAAAAAGACTCTGTACCATCTTAACAATCAAACAAGGGACTTCTTTTTATATATATTACATTAATTTAATAAGTTTAGGTCAAAACAAAATTACTCATTAGTCATTTTATTTAGGCTAGATTGTAATTAGATTATTATAGAGCTTCATATAATTTGATGCTTCGTAATAAAATAAAATAAAAAGAAATTAAATTTATAAGTTGCTAGCAAAAGTCTATGATGAGATATTAGAGGTTCCTTGCAATCTTTCATTAATTTTAAGTTTTGTTTGTTTATTAAAATGTAATCTATCTTGTTATAATATATGTTATAAAGAGTTTTTCTTCCTTTTTAAAATACGTATTTACTAGAGCTAAATATTGCAATTTCTAAAATTAAATTATCATAGTTATCTAAAATAAAATTGTAGTTCCCTGACCATTTCCTTTACTCTTATCCAAAGACACCATGACATTCTTCAAGACTCTCCCTGTCTGAACCCAAATGCCCATTAAGATCCCGACAAACAATTTTAAGCATAATATCCGTGTACTTTTTGCAAATATTTATTAAAATGGTTAATTATGACTTGCAACACCGATGAAATCTTAGTATTTTATTCTTCAGAATTTTCTGTAATCTGTTTGAAATTATAGATGGCGTTACTGTGTAGTAAATGCAGGACAATGTAGACAAGATAAGAAAAGATCCAACATGGCGCATTTTTTTCAAATTAACATTAAAATATAGAAAAAAATACGATATAAATTAATAACATTTTATAACTACAGATATAATATTTATTATCATTTAATCGTGTTTTAAAATTAAGTAAGTATGATAGGGGTATTTCCGTTACATAGTTGGCGAACAGACGGAAATTACGGATTAAATAAAACTGAGGGAATTAATTTTTCAACTCACGTTAAGGTAAAGTTTGCTATGGGAAAGTTAAATAATATCTTCCGTGGTGGGTGGTGGTTAAGTAACCGTCCCGCGACCGTCTCTCAGGCCAACCGCCAGTATAGAGATTGTTGCAAGACGCGCGCGGTTGTATAATATATATCTACTCGAATAAATACGATATTGAATTAAATATATTAATAAATAAGTTCACATCAGTGATTTATTTTAATTAAATATTTTATTACTTCAAGTGAGCTTGAACAGTCCGTTGTTGCTGAAACGCATCAATCGTTAAGATAGAATGTAGGTGACCGTTTATTTACTAATAAGCTTATGTAATTAACTACCTACCTTATGCTCCAATATCTTTAAGATTCTTAATATAGAAAATCGTATAAATGTAACAATATTATTGATAATATAATTAAAAAGTGTATTATGTGATTAATTTTTGTATATTGATTACATTTGTATGCAATGGTGCTGGTAAGTATTACCCTGATGATACATTTTCAATCCAGTCCATTAGTCATCATCATTAAAAAAAGCCGGGTCTCCTTCTCAAAATTAGAAGGGAGTTAAGCCATAGTCTACCGGGCCCCCTTTGAGAATATTATGGAGAACTCTTAAACGTTCAGTTTTCCTCACGATTGTTTTCTTCACCGTTAAAGCATTTTTTAATAGACACATTGTTGCATACACAAATACTTGCTTCTTGGTTTTAATATAACAGGCACTTAGATGCAATCTCAGATGGAGTCGTTCAAGTTGCCATATTTAGGAAACAACTATAATTATATGTTATATTTCTTGATTTCTTGAAATAATGTGTGATGCATTTTTTATTCTCTAGCGACACATCAATTACGCAGTATGTAATATCGAATTAAAGAAACTATGTAAAAATAATCGAAAATAGTGTGGATGAAATATTTTTTCTCATGAATTAAATTCAGCCGTTTTTGTGTGATTGAGTAACAAAAATTCAAATATCCAGATATAAAAATTTTATCATCCTACTAAGAAAATAAATGCAAAAATGTATGTATGGATGTATGTTTGTTACTCTTTCACGCAAAAAGTACTGAATGGATTTTGATGAAATTTTACAATAATATAGCTTACACATCAGAATATCACATTT
This sequence comes from Limenitis camilla, assembly GCA_905147385.1. Taxonomy (NCBI): domain Eukaryota; kingdom Metazoa; phylum Arthropoda; class Insecta; order Lepidoptera; family Nymphalidae; genus Limenitis; species Limenitis camilla. The sequence continues at coordinate 5,436,364 of LR990243.1, forward strand.
ATAATGATATAGTTTGAATTATCTAAAATACAGCGGGTGAAACCGGGGAGCGCAACTAGTTAATATTATATTAAAAAGTAACATTAATAATGCATTTAGGTAATAAGAGAAGGATATGAATGATATTGTGGTTAGTAAGTCAGCGTATAGAGGCTCACCACATTACAAACATAGGCTAATGATTACGTAAAGGGTTTTAGACTACTTCGCTGTACTATAATAATGTATTAAACATAAAGCCAACAGGGAACAATCTAAAGGTTCCATTTCTATGATGTAATCATAAACATAACCTATCTTTGTTACGTAAAGAGCTAGGACCGTTGACTTCGCTCATTATAGCTGTTACGTATACGTATAGGTAATTCGAATTTATTATCGGATATTATATTACCTAATTCAAAACCTGTTCCTTAATCAGAGAAGCATTAGAAATTGCTTCCGAACTGCATTTCTGAACGATATAGTAAGCCTATACTATACGTATATCGCCGAGACTGTAAAACTCATTAAATTATTATTTTAATAAGTGAGCTAAGTGTTACGTTGCTGAATTGCTACAAATGGAACACTCACTACACTTTTTTTACTATCCTTGTTTTACTTTTAAATTTTTACCTATATCTGACAAGGAACTTGTAAAGCTATCGAATAATAATAATCCCACCAAAAACATTTTCATGTACACGTATAATATTGCCAAGATACCTCGCACTATCAAAAAGTTATCAGATCACATATAGAGCCAAGCTTCTAACTCTACACGCCCTACCTCTACAAGCCCTTACTTCACAAACTTTACAACCTACCTTTGTCAATATATGTTGCTTGGCCGTTTCGGGCATGCGCTTCAAGGGGTTAAAATAATGGATGAAAGTTTTTATGCAAAACACACAATACCTGGAACCCAGAACCCAAAACGCGAAGAATTCAATGGTCCTGCAGCTCGACATGCACTTTTGTATGATAAAAAGAATACGTACTTTATAACCTGGATTAACACATAGGCTGCTTTATACTTATAGAGTGCTTCAATATTTTTATAAACCAAAATATATATATATAAAGATAAATCACAGTACCAACATATGGTAAATTGCACCTGTGCGAAGCAGGGGCAGGTCGACTAGTTAAAAATAATTTGGCAAGAAACAAAATCACCCAGTATGACACAGACTAGAAATCTTTAAGTCCTAACTCTGTATATTTTATAAAATAATTAAGGACTCAAAGAAGCGATTTTTTATAACCTAACTGTTAACAGGATTAATGGTCGTAACTAAGTTTGTATTAGATATTTCCTAACAACACACTAAAAATACTTACTAAAGATAAACAATACCTATACTAATGTGAAATCATAAACAAGCTTTATTACTTAAAAATCACAAATCATAACTGATATACAATTTGCAAAAAATGAGTGCGTTGATGTCTTTTGCACTGCCATAGCGTCTCTGGCATAATTTATCTTCCGAAGAAATTTAAAAAAAAATAAACTCTAAATTTTTATTTTTACTGCAGTGTTAACAAATTTAGTTTATTACTTAAACATTCTTAGTTTATTTTCCTTTATTAAAACATTCTCATATTCCTATCATTTTATGATGGAGTGTTGATGTTACGCTCTAGAAGATATGCTCAATAGATTAATTTCAGAACATTTCTATCATGTCATTGCCTTGACCACGTTTTCCTCTGCTGTTGCCTTACTTACTAGTAATAAGTTGACAGTTCCTACAACTGTCTCTAGGTTACGACTACGCGAATGAACTAGTGAAAGTGTACATAATATTGAGAGCGGTACAACTCGTTGCACACTTAGCTGTTTGGTTTTACAGGATTTTCATAATATTTGATTCATATTGTAATCTATTGTACTACTGTTGCACATAGAAAATTTATTTGCTGACAATTTTACAAAAAGGAGTCGCTAGTAATGGTGTCGAATCCTAAAAAAAATATTAGCTGCCTTATATTGACTATGTTAGCATAAATCTTTGTACTAAACCTGCGTCACGTCATGGCCAATTGATAAAAAAAAAATATTTTGAGAAATTGAGAGTAACAAGTTATACTGTAAAATATGTCTCGTTCGCTTGACCTACTTTTATTCAAGTGTGTCGTATTATATAATAAATACCGTAGTGTTTTTAAATGACCAGATTACCAGTCGAGTGATTTCGGGTGATACTAAGCTTATTTAAATTTTGAATTTAATAAGTTTATTATTTTTGTTTCAGATTTCGAGTACAACATAACAAGAGACTAGACGGAGTGAATTTTTTTGGAATATAAGTGTTAAAATAAAAACGATATTTTCATTTTTAACTAACGATGTTCTACTTACTCGTAGATAGCTAATAAAAACTTGTAAATCTGATGAAAAGCAACAGACAAAAATCAAAATGAAATTGTGCTGGTTTAGTGTGCTTGTAGTATGTGTCTATGGACTGGTAGGAATTTCTTCAGCATTGCCACCAGCAGCGTTAGGAGATGTTGTAGCAAATGCAGCGAGTAGTCTCAACTCTATGAAGGTAAGGTTTAATTTTTTTATAAATCAGATATATCTACAGTTAGCAACATTTATAACTTTGTATTTGCGAGTAGTTCCCTTTATTTTATTTCTCTTCTTGATATCGCCTGGTGACCATAATAGCTGTACAAATAGTGTGGCGTTATGCTGGGACTCCATTGTAAAGGATTTTCTTAGTGTTTAGTTATATTTCTTGGCCCACTTCGCCCAAAGTGAGAGGGGAAAGCAGAGTAATGCATTTCGTAAGAGGCGAGTAACCCAGAACCCCCTTGGTGGTAGGGGATCTGTTCTCCGACTGGCTTGTGACCACCAGCATGCGAATCCAACCGCCAAGTGTCATAAACGCATTCCGGTCGAGCCGCATGTGGGCCAGATTTACTCCTCCCTTTCCCATCCCATTAATACTGCGGATCTAGTGAAATCTAGGCTCTTGCTTAGGGTCCGCTGAAACCACAACATGTTTTTTCTTCACTCCTCCTTCCCACTCTATCTTTGAGGATGCAACGCATGGACAAAACAAGAGGGTATCTCTTGTTTTTCCGATTTCCATGGGCGATAGTGGCCACTTACCATCAGGTTGACTATCTCCTCGTTTGTATATTATACTACTTTGTAACGTGAACGTGAAATCAGTATGTAATCTTGTTTTGTTCATACGTAAATAATATTGCATGATCGCACGAAAATTTATATATGTATAATAACAATGAAAATTAAAAAGAAGAAAAGACGAAAAGATCCCGACCACACGTGTTTTTATAGAGTGATTTTCGTGCCGTGGTAGTGTAACATTTCAGAATCTCAAAATTACTTAGCAGCGCATAGGTAGTACCTACTTACAGGTCCTTGATTTATCTAATTTTCATCTTTGTATGCTAGTATGTGCATGTTTGGTAATTGTAGTAACCGTCACCCATTGCCCAAAACGTTTTACATTAAGTAATAGTGTTACTACGTGCCATTTAAGATGTGACGCAAATTCACATATGCATACATAATATGTGCAAAATAGTTATTTTACAGAAATAATAATAGCTATATTCAGCGCCGAAGGCTTTCAGTGACTATATATAATTAAAGATTACTTTATAGTAGTGGAAGATGCGAGAAAAAATGAAACCTATTACACTGAGTTAATATATTATGAAAGAGCTCTTTAAACCTGCTCCTGGTTCTCGATTCCTAGGCACTGCTCGGTTCCGTCTAAATTGTATGTGTACACGTATTTCTGTACAGGAATGGGTATCATTCCTGTCCCATTCTATGACAGTAGTGTCTTATGTGATCATGCAGATTACAAACTATATATTTACAAAATTTCATTGAAAATATATTGAGCTTACGCTTCGTCTCTAACATCGTCAATCCAACATGAACTGTGCTTTATTCCGTGATAAGTAGTATCTCATGTGGTCATTCGGATTACAAACTATATATGTACAAAATTTCGTTCTGATCTAATAGGTATGTGAATAAGATTATTAGAAGAAGAAGAAGAGGTGTAGACCTCAGGAACTGTATTTCTTTCAAGGATAAAAAGTATTTCATTTTCTAAGTCATGTTATAAAGTATGTTTATGCAAAATTTCATTTAAATTAGTCCTGCCTTTTTAGCCTGATGCGCGTAGAAACATACAGACAGACATATAAAAATTGTGGGAAAAACAGTTTTGTTTTATATTGCTGTTATAAAGACCCCCATATTAAAATTTCTTTACTAACTTCCATGTATAGACAATTGATACGTTATATTTTTAACCGAATTCAATGTGGAGGAGGTTTTCAATTCGATTATTTTTTAAGGTTCTGTACCTGAAAAGGAAAAAAGGTACCCTTATGGGATCACTTCGTTGTCCGTCTGTCTGCCTGTCAGTCCGTCTGTCAAGACCCTTTTTCTCAGGATCGCGTGGAGGTATCAAGTTGAAATTAATATCAAATACTCAAGCCTGCGGTCCCATGCGGCTTTCAAAAAATCAAACTTCTAAGTCCACGCATTGAAAAGATATGACCGTTAATGTGGTCACTCACATGATTATAAAGTACTCTTAGTACAAGTAAAGGATAAAATTAAAAAACTGTAAAATAAATTCTACATCACTAGAAAATTAACTGTTTTTTGACTGTCACGAAAGACCTTTTCTTAGAAAAAAGTGAAGATATCAAGTTGAAATTTATATCAAATATTCTAGCCTCTAGTCTCTCGGATATATAAAAAGATCAAACTTCTAAGTCAATTTAATGAAAAGATACAGCCGCTTTTATCTCATGTATTGTAATTTTCATTTGATTGTGTGTGTGTGTGTGTGTGTGTGTGTGTGTGTGTGTGTGTGTGTGTGTGTGTGTGTGTGTGTGTGTGTGTGTGTGTGCGTGTGTGTGTGTGTGTGTGTGTGTGTGCGTGCGTGTGTGTGTGCGTGCGTGTGTGTGTGCGTGCGTGTGGTTTGTATGCATAATTAAAAAAAATATATTAGCATTCTGCACTCCTTCTCTATATTAATTATAAGTGTGGGAAATTTCATACTCCTCCGTCGTTTTAAGAAAATTCATAAATATTTTAATATACTTTATTTACTAAACTAAAGTTATCAGCTTCTTCAAAAATGGTTCGGTTTCATTACGTCGCAATAAAGAATCACAAATGAGTACACGGTTCATTAGGTTTCTTTCAGTGAGCTCGTGAGGTACCCAAATATCGAGCTTTTTAGTGTACCCAGTTTCTTTCAAATACGCCAAAAGTGTTTTGTGGTCAATTCCCAATTCTTCAGCTACGTCGTAACTACTGATATGCCGATCTTGCTCCACTTTTTCAAAAATGGCATCCATTTCATCCGTAATAGGGCGATCAGAGCGAGGTGCATATTTGACATCGAAATTTCCGGATTGAAAACGCTTAAACCAAATTTGTGCTACTCTCACAGACCATAAACATCGCAAATTTTTTTCCGGCTTTCGTTGCATTTTTACCTCTTTTGTAGATTATTAGAGTCACTCATCTCCACAGTACGAAAAACAAATAAAAAATCACAAATTTTCCTAATTTGAATTTGGAATTATCTTCTTTAAAATTTAAACTTTTAATGATACCATAACCAGCCAAATACAAATAGTATAATAGCCAAAGAGATTTTATTACAAGTTCATTCACACTATAATGCGAAAAGTCTTTTTCCCCAACCTATTATTACAAACCCTGAAGAATATATCAAAAAGAATAAAAAATTAGTAACGCTAAATGATGTTATTGCTATTTTAATTCAATATATTATTGAAGAAGGAATAAAATTTTAAAAATATGATTTTTCATGCTCAGTACTTTTTACTAATAAGTAAAAAATCTTCTTCATCTTTATATAAATTTTATTAAAAATAAAAATCGTATAAATAAATAGTATTTTTCTTTTAATATTTTGATAACGGATTGTGTTAAAGAGTTCAAGTTTTGACAGAATAAATTTTTAATTACTACACAAACGATCCCTATAAGGGGCCATTCATTATTACGTAAGACGATTTAGGGAGAAGGGGTCGATCATGTCTTGTTGGGAGGGAGTGTCGTTAGTTCTTACGTAAGATCACAAAAATGCGAAAATAAAAAAATAAATTCTGAATAAGCGCGAGCAAGTTTATTACTACAAAAAAATTAAAATTATTAGTAGATTTGTACGTAAAAATAAACAATTATAAATATTGTTACTTGGAAAAATTGATTTAGGAGAGGAGGTCAAAACTAACGAAATTGTTTTTCGTAATAAATGTATGGACAACGAGAAGTCTCCGCCAGGACAAATTATATATATTATTATATGTATATCGGAAATTAGAATGAGAAAGATAATTGGAATACACAATCTTTTATAAGCATCGTAAACATTACAATCTCGTACTAATCTGACAGAAACCCAAGCAGTGCCTTGGACTTGTGACCAAGCGTTAAGCTTTAAGGGCTCATCCCGAGTTCCCGCTTGGGATAGTATTTGTTGAGCAAATTCCAACAATATAAAAACACACGGCTCTAGACTCTAACCTACCCTAACTTACGATTCCGACATATATACGTCTTGTGTATGATTTAGTATGTTTATTCAGCTATTGAAAATATTGCGTTGGAGATGCTGACTCATTAAGATTTCCACAAGCGAAAGCGCTTCATTAGCTTGCACAATCATGTTAATATAGAATATAATAATTATATAGCATTTAGAAATACCTATACTTAAAGCAATTTAAATACTAAGTAGTAAAACTAATGTGACAGTAAAGTTTCATTGCTTGAAGGACAACTTACGTTTTACCTACACCAAGATATCTTTTGACGTGAAAATTATTTATTGATTTACCTACCTGCTGAAAGACGACGGTCATAGACTTTATAACACAAATAGAAACTAAAACTATCATCAAATTGTTTTGTTTATTTGTTTGTATGCATAAACAAACTACTTCACGTAATTGGATACTATATAACCCAGTTGCAATTCTACATGTCTAAGTGACTACAGGCTTTGTTTTAATAAACATATAATATACTAGTCGGCTACCGTGACTTCGTCTACGTTAAAGTATATGTTAAATTAAGAATATATGTAAAAATAAAAATAAAGGAGAGAGAGAGACTCTCGAAAGAAAAAAACCGAACAGAGACTGAATTGAGATAAAGATAAATATTAAAGAGAGAAAAAAGATACAGGATGAGAGAAAATGATAGTATATAAGAAGAAGAGAGACAGAAATACTGTAGACTTCCTCAGTGAAAGAATTTTTAAAATCGGATCAGCAGTAACAAAACGGCCGTGTTCTATTAATTAAAAAAGTGTTTATGGCAATACTGAATCACCTTTGTCACTCCCGAAATGTATAGTTTTCTATTAGCGAAAGAATTTTTAAAATTGGGTTAGTTACGACAAAATGGCCAAATTCGTTTAACTAAAAAATGTATATGGCAACACTGAATCACCTTTGTCACTCACGAAAAGTATAGTTTTCTATTAGCGAAAGAATTTTTAAGATCGGGTTAGTTACGACAAAATGACCATATTCTATTTATTAAAAAATGCATATGGCAACACTAAATCACCTTTGTCACTCACGAAAAGTGCATTTTTCTATCAGTGAAAAAAAAATTAAAATCGGATTAGTAGTTCCTGAGAAACCCTTCAATTTACAAAATGGCCACCTTATGGCACTTAAATGGCCATATCTTTTTAATTAGAGTATTTATGGCAACACCACATAGCCTATGTTACCCGGAAAGGATGTAGCTTCCTATCGGTGAAAGAATTTTCAAAATCGGTTGAGTACTTTTCGAGCCTATTCGCAACAAACAAACAAACATACAAACAATCAAATCTTTCCTCTTTATATAATAGTATAGATTATATATACAGGTGGATTTTTGAGACGGGTCATTAAGGGCAGCTACCTTAACCGTTATAGTTACAGGAAAACGTTCGTAGGAGACTATCCATAACTTTTTAAGATATTCTGAACTGCAATCCCAGATTTTTGAGAAAATGTACGGTTAGCGAAAAAAGCTAGCCCTTAATGACCCGTCTCAAAAATCCACTCTGTATAGTAATATTTTGTATTTACTATAAAAATCCGAATTTTATTGTATGTATTAGCATTTACAATTTTATTTATTGAATCATATAACATACAGTAAACATTGTTTCTGCCTTGCGAAAGTTTTGGCTTTAACCGAAAAAAGAAGGTTGTGTAAATTGACGTAATCTTTAAGATTTTAAATATTTCACACTTACGGGGTAATTCTCATGTTAGCTAAAATAATTTTGTTCTAATACTATATATGTGTGTTATTCAAAAAATTGTATGTAACGTTACAAAAAATTAAAGAAACCTAAATACAAAGATTTGGATAAAGCTATACTATCATGGTTTCACCGACAGCGCCGGAATAATATGCATATTTCGGGGTCGATCGTGAAAGCTAAAGCGGAGAATATTGCTGAAGAACTTGGTTTAAATTCTTTTAAAGCGTCAGAAGGCTGCCTCGGAAAATTCAACCAACGTCATCATGTCAACTATGGTAAAATAAGTGGAGAAGCACGAAGTGCTGATACGAATGTTTGGTTTACTTTTACGGTACTCATGATTGGATTAATAAAGTGTGGTCAAAATTGACAGGAAAATACGCTTCAGGTGACATTTTCAATGCTGATAAAGCAGGAGTTTTCTATAAGTTGACTCCAGATAAAACTCTGAAATTTAAAAGGGAAAAGCGTGTGGTAGGTAAAATCTCCAAGGCACGTATTACGGTGCTTGAGGCCGCTAATATGGATGGCACAAAAAAAAAGTTGATGAAAAGTCAAGATTTTTTCAAACAACTCGTTCGTTTACGGTGCTTGCGGCTGCTAATATGGAGGGTACAGAAAAAAATGTTTATCAGCATTTTTTTCTGTACCCTCAATCAAGATTTTTCAAACCATCTATCCGTTTGGTGTGGAACACCACATATTATATACTAGTCGACTACCGTGACTTCGTCTACGTCAAAGTATATGTTAAATTAAGAATACATATATGTACATAAATAAAAATAAAGGAGAGAGAGAGAGATATATAATCAAAAGAAAGAAACCGAACAGAGACTGACCATTCTGAACAGAGATAAAGATGAATATTAAAGAGAGAAAAAAGAGACAGGATGAGAGAGAATGATAGTATATAAGAGGAAGGGAGACAGAAATACTGTAGACTTCCTCAGTGAAAGAATTTTTAAAATCGGATTAGTAGTAACAAAATGGCCATGTTCTATTAATTAATAAAGTGTTTATGGCAACATTAAATCATTTTTGTCATTCACGAAAAGTATAGTTTTCTATTAGCGAAAGAATTTTTAAAATGGGGTTAGTTACGACAAAATGGCCAAATTCGTTTAACTAAAAAATGTATATGGCAACACTGAATCACCTTTGTCACTCACGAAACGTATAGTTTTCTATTAGTGAAAGAATTTTTAAAATCGGGTTAGTAACGACAAAATGGCCAAATTTGTTTAACTAAAAAATGTATATGGCAACACTGAATCACCTTTGTAACTCACGAAAAGTATAGTTTTCTATTAGCGAAAGAATTTTTAAAATCGGGTTAGTTACGACTAAATGGCCATATTCCATTAATTAAAAAATGTATATGGCAACACTAAATCACATTTGTCACTCACGAAAAGTGTAGTTTTCTATCTGTGAAAAAAAAATTAAAATCGGATTAGTAGTTCCTGAGAAACCCTTCAATTTACAAAATGGCCACCTTATGGCACTTAAATGGCCATATCTTTTTAATTAGAATATTTATGGAAACACCACATAGCCTATGTTACCCGGAAAGGATGTAGCTTTCTATCGGTGAAAAAATTTTCAAAATCGGTTCAGTACTTTTCGTGCCTATTCGCAACAAACAAACTAACATATAAACATACAAATATACAAACAATCAAATCTTTCCTCTTTATATAATAGTATAGATATAGATAATTACTACTGATCCGATTTTAAAAATTCTTTCACTGAGAAAGTCTACAGTATTTCTGTCTCTTTTCCTCTTATATACTATCATTTTCTCTCATCCTGTCTCTTTTTTCTCTCTTTAATATTTATCTTTATCTCTGTTCAGAATGGTCAGTCTCTGTTCGGTTTTTTTTTTCGAGAGTCTCTCTCTCCTTTATTTTTATTTTCGTACATATATTCTTAATTTAACATAATATACCTCTAACGTGGACGAAGTCACGGTAGTCGACTAGTATAATATAAAAGTTAGCGTTGCGCGCAAAGTTGCACCAATAGTGTAGGAACAAAATGTTAAAGTCAACGATGAAGCCCCTTGTTTTGGTAGTTTTGGATCTAGCGATGCCATAAAAGTGACGTTATTTCTAATTTGGGAATATTTTGTAATCAGTTTTACATACAGGAATAACAGATATGAACGTAATTTTGGACATGAATTTAAATATTTAACTTTAATGTATTCTTAATTTATTAATATTTATTTCAACATAATTAACTAGTTTAGTGAAATACTGTGCTCAAAATATCCTTAATTTTATATAAACATAGTCCGAAGTAAATAAATTGACGGTTTATGGTATTTAAACGGAAAGTGGACGTGGTGTACATGTATGAAGTTACATCGACCGTGGCACAGAATTTTAAATTTTAAATAATTCTGCTTATTATTTCAAAGTTTCAATTGATGATAGTAGTAGCTAAATAAATTTTAAAATAAACTGTATAAAATTCAATTGGTTTAGCATCTACAAACAAAAAATAATAATGACGGACAGGAGGACAGTAGTAAATGTACAATTTTTTTGAATAACACCCATATACATAATTCTGATTAAAGTTAAGCCTACAGGTTTACCCAATTGGATAAAAACTGTATGCTTTTATTTATCTAGACAAAAATGTATTTGTTTATTAGGTAACAGGAGCCTGGCGAAGGTTGTCAAGTACCGTGAGCGAGTCCGTAGGATTAAAATATGCATTACGAAGACTCCAAGCAGTACCTGCACGAGCAGCTCGGCTTGTCCACGCATTAGTGGATCGCATGCGAGTAGGAGGTGGACTTGTAGTTACTACGCAGCTTGGCTCTTTGCGTGGACGTAGAGTCATTGCTAGGACAAGTGCACAAACACCATATTACAGTTTTAAAGGAATAAGGTAACTCAAATAGGGTAAAATATGTAATAAACTCTTGCTCCACGACATTAATTTAATTCACAGATAAGACAATTTCAATTCGAGAATGATAATTGCTAAATTTTAAAAACATTAATTATTACTTAATGAAGAAATCAAAAACAGGTTTAATCTATTTTTTGGTAAAAAAATAGACATATCTTGAGATATTATTTTATTATGTACCACAGACCGAAACCATTAAAAAATAAACAGACAAAACTTCACGTTACTTTCGCATATGGATGCATATGAACGAAGTTATTTAAAAAGCCTTGAATCTGAAAAGATCCTCTTACGATTAACAACGTATCTTTGTATTTCAGAACTAATTGGATTATTCATTATGTTGCAATGATTCATTAAATGCTTTGTAATTTCAAAATTCAGTTAATTGTTATTTACTGAATTTTACAAGACAATGTGTTTTACAGATATGCTCAACCTCCTCGAGGTTCATTGCGTTTCCGACCGCCTGCGCCGTTGGAATCTTGGTCAGGAATTCGTGACGCAGTCGAGGAAGGAGCTGTATGTCCACATCGCTTCATGCTCTTTGATACGTACAAAGGAGATGAAGATTGTCTGTTTCTGAATGTTTACACGCCGGCGCTTCCGGATAAGTTATCTGGGTACTTATATTAGATTATTATTAACTATAATCTTTATGTTGACTGATTGAGATTGAGATAGTTTTTGTAATATAAATTAGACTAGAGGCCGCCTTATGTTTAAGAATGTATAAGGTGATACTATAATCAGGGTCATCGTGTTTGACATTGGTAGTAACATATTATATAATATTTTTTATTTATGATATACAAAGTATTTTTAACAGTTATTTTAAAATACAACTTTTAGTCGTAGTGATGTACATCTTTTTGTATTAGAGAAAGGCGGCTAATATTATAGATTTGTTTCATCTAATAGGTACAATCCAAAATTAGCAGTTATGGTATGGATTCACGGAGGAGCTTTTGCGGTAGGGTCTGGAAACGCATTTCTGTATGGACCGGACCATCTCGTTGGAGCAGGAGTTGTTCTTGTCACACTCAACTATAGACTTGGAGCTTTGGGCTTTCTAAGTTTAGAGAATGAGGAGGTCTCAGGCAATATGGGACTAAAGGTAGGTGTAAATTATTCTTTTTCCTCTTATATATTTAATTCTATTAATTTAGATTTTTATTTGAGTTCATTACACAGTAATTGAAATGTAAGTTGGGCTCAGTTTCTCAACATGTCATTGAGTGAGTGAATAGGGGAGTGAATTAATAAATTTATCTTACAGAATCCTCTCTGAATACAATTCTAAAGGTTTAACAGATGTTTATTTAGCCGAATTAATATCTGTACCTACACTTAAATATTTTAAATCATTGCCGCTTAAAATTTACTTATTAATACATTTTATTTGGGCTTTAACTGTGAAGGTCGCTGTAAAAGTTGTTTCTTTAGAAGGTAAAGTTCCTCTCCCTAGTCTCAGGCACATGAATTGAGTTACAATGACCCTTCCATTATTTCGCGTTGATTACCTACAGCTTGAGCAACACTTGTCACGGCTTAGATATATCGGTCAAGTGCATCTATGATATTTCAAAACAACAATAACACACACGATTTGATATTAACAGCTTTAGATCATCACGAGTAGATGCGAAATTATATATTAATCATATTTTTTTCTAATACTGGATAATTGTTGTAGAAATAGTTTTATGATTGGATGTTTATAGTTATAATAATAATAACAACGCCAGAATTAATTTTTGAACGCCAGATTATTTTTATATGGGCCATAGGTATATTGAACAAACAAATCCGTGTATAAAGAAGAAAGATTTGTATTTTTGTTTGTAACGACTAAACTTAAAAACTACTGGACCGATTTCAAAAATCCTTTTACTGTTAGAAAGCTACATTATCCCTAAGTAACATAGACTATATTTATTACTAGAATAAATTAGAGATCCTCAGAAATTCTTACTAAAATTAACCCAAGGTGCAAAAAAATTAGCCATAAAATGTCTTTCATTGCATGCGCTGCAGAAAGTATTGATGATATAACAAAAAATGTTCTACAATATTATAGAACGTGTCAATCTAATCTAAAAAAAACTTCGTGAGACCACATGTCCAACTTTTGTAGTTACGTCACTATAACTACTTTTTCCTCCTTTTTTGCCCTGAGAGAGGGGGCACCGAAATGCGGGAGAGCCAACATGTTTAAAAAATTATCTACCCGTGCGAAGCCGGGACGGGTCGCTAGTATGTAATAAAATATTTAACGCGACAAAAAAGCAATCAAATTATAATGAGCAAAAACATTAAAAACTGTGTTCAATGAACTGTATTTAGCTCATCCTAGTTACATTAATTTATAGCTAATAAAACTACAAGTAGGTACTTTTCGTTTTTTTCAAGTTCTTTTCACGTTCAGCTACTGTCACAAGAAGTTTTGATATTTACGTACGCCCCCAGGACCCTACACACCACACCCCTTGATGTAACTTCGGCATTGCCTATTTCATTTCCTAAGGTCTAGTCTATCTCTGTACCAAATTTCATCAAAAGCACCAAGCAGTTCTTGATTTATAAATCAAGTAAATAACCCCACTTTGTTTTATAAAACGATTCGAAACGAATAAATGTGTGGAATTGATGTCAAATACACAAATATACATAACTGTCTCGCATAATAGGTAAATATTATCGTCATCAGATTATTGAACTCATTCCAAACACAACGCTTCTCTTGTCAGCGTTTAATTCCTTAGCTTTATGATTAAGGACCAAGTGATGGCGCTAAAATGGGTTAGAGACAACATAGAGTCGTTTGGCGGTGATCCGCAAAGAATAACGATTTTTGGAGAATCCGCCGGCGCTGCTTCTGTTCACTTGCTTATGCTATCGCCAGCGTCAAAGGTAAAATCCTTAAAATTTCTACATTAATTAAAAATTTTATTTGATCACGCTGAATATCTTCAAATCCATTCATATAATAATATGCTGTTTCATAGTTCATAAAGAATTTAACTTTTTTAAGGTTAATTAATTTTGTCTCAAAATTTTACAATCTTCATTGAATTCGTCTTTATAGTATATTTTTAACAAATGACTTATTTTTAAAGGGACTTTTCCACGGTGCAATAGCTCAAAGCGGTGTAGCATTATCACCGTGGGCGCTTGCACAACAACCCAAAGAACGAGCCTTTGAGTTGGGAAGAGAACTAGGCATAGACACAAATAGCACCAAAGAGTTACTTGGTAAGGACTGAATATATTAAAATAAGTTTTACTGGATATTTTTTGCACCATACTTAGATGGATAGTTAATTAGACTATAATGTATATTATATATTGAAGTATGCAAAATAGAAGAAGCGAAAACATATCATAATCGTTATTTATCCTTTATCCCCTACCTATAACTTTTATTTTACAATACTCAACTTTAAAGCCCGTTTTGAAAAGAGAGAACATACATCTTACATATAAAAATGTAATGTTAATAATTAATGCTGTTCGTTAATCTCACTAAAACTTGAGAACGACTGAACCGATTTGACTAATTTTGGATTTAAATTATTTGTGTAAGTCCAGGAAAGGTTTAAACGGTGAAAAATTCTAAAACAATTTTAATTTTACCTGTTGTTTAATACACCTCAGCGAAGCGAGGCTGGGGCAGCTAGTTTTGTTTGCTAATTTCGCTAAAATTCGAGAACGACTTGACTGATTTGGCTAATTTTGTTTTGAAACATTTGTAGAAGTCCACGTTTAAAAGGTGAGAAAAACTAAAACTATTTTGATAAAAATTTTAGTAGATAGGTTTGTTATTAAGTTGAAAATGGTTAGCAATGGAACTTTCTTAATTAGTTAAGACCTATAATAAACAATTACAAATCTTAGATAATAATTAAGTACCTAAATAATTTTTCGTTCCTCCAGGCTATCTCCGTGCAACACCAAGTGAGTTATTAGTTAAAGCAGGCGCGAGATTAGCCGGGGCTCCTGGTAAATCTATAGACTTTCAGAGCACTGTTGCTTTACCGTTCCTACCGACAGTGGAAAATGATATACCAGACGCTTTTCTTACCAAAATGCCAAGAGACTTACTTCCCGGAGCGGACGTACCACTGCTGACTGGATATAATGCTCAGGAAGGAATCATACTCTTCAGACGTGAGTATATGAAATTATTTATAGTTCCCTTACGGTAATTTTTATTATTACTCAAATAAAGTATAAAGTCGTTCGAATAATTTTAAATGCTCGGAAGTAATCTCGTTATTGCCTAACAGCCATCTTGTGTTAATATTAAGTATATTTTGTTTCTGTATTTTATAATTGTTGCTTTTTTGCAATGAATAAAGTTTTATTTGTACCATATATATTTAGAATTAGGTTATATCATATTTTCCCTCATTGTTAATGATAATAAAATTTAGTGACCAAAAGTTCGTATTGAAAGAGAACAGATAACCTATAAAATTTAATCGGTTGTATACTGCGACATATCATTATAATAAGACGTTAAGCCACTTTACGTATACAAATTCTGGGCCTGCAGTATTAACCTCAATTGCAAAATGCAACGAGTAAAGTATACCAGGATAGGTGTTTACCTTGGGTTGTATTTACTCAATTCCAACAAATTATTTAAATTATTTAATTTTACTCATTAAGGTATATAGCAACACTCCACTAAATAACGGCAAATGTAAAATTGTACTTGACTTTGGTGACGCCTCCGGCGCTATGGTAGGGAAGCATTTTCCTTTCCTCCGTGCCTCTGTTTTTTATATACAGTTTAAGGGAAGGACAGACAAGTAATGTGTGAAGATTGGTTAAAATAGCGTAGGGAATGGTGGCGTAAAAAATGTGTGGTGTGGGGGTTTTCTATCTGATTTATTTTCTTGTTTCGTCCTTTTTAAAGCACTTTTTTTTACGTAGTCGGGTAATAGATATTTTTAAAACTTTATTTTTTTATTTATCGTTTACCGTTTCCCGATCGGGATTACCTTTAAAATCTCATATTGTTACGTAATGTTGGTTTTTATTGCTTAAACGAGAAAATAACTGAAACGACTGGACCACGCGAACTGAGCAAAACCGCATTTTAAACATATAATTTGACTTAATCAATATATATCGTATAATATAATTTCTAATGTTCTCACCAAGCGACGATTAACTCACTTTTTTTCGAGGTAGAATCTGAGTGTTAAATTCCGTCACAAAAAAATGTTGTAAAATTTGTATAGCCTATGTCACCCGCGCCATTATTACGAATCTATTGACACCTCATTCATTAATATTGGTTCAGTAGTTTACGCGCTAGGGTGGAACATACTAACATACATACATACATAGACTGCCAAAATCATTACCCTTCCTTTTGGTTTCGCCGTAGTCGGGTAAAAACAATAGACGATAAATATAGTTCTATGTAGTTCTAAAAAGCTATCGCTCCGTGGCGAGAGTGCCGTATCTGAAGTACACAAATAATTTATACTTCGATCCAAACAGACTAAAATTCCATTAGGGGTCGTTACAAATACAAATAATATTCAGATTTGTTAAACAATTGAAGATAACCAATAATTATGACGTAATTTTCAACTCGCTTTGTGTATCTCATTCTATCATTCCGCCAATTATATTGACCTCATAAATATTGTCTATCTCACTTTCTCTCTCGCACAAAGTTGTATAATACAGTCACGTATGATGAAGTTTTTAATAATTTAAGTCTCAAGAAGAGATTTTCAATCATAATAACTTTGTATCAGTGAAAAAATAATGAAAATCGGCTGAGTGATCATTAAGTCTAAATAAACTAACAGTCAAACCTTTTCTCTTTATATATTATATTGTCGTGGATGTGGATATAATGTGAAGTATAGAATACAGTAGAATGCACATCTTGGTAGATTAGTGCGAAGCGGATATACCTTAACGTTTCGTAAGTGAACGGAACATAGTGTGACAGTGTGACACACTTTAGTTTCCTTAAATAGCATTCGGATAAATACGAAGGTAGCTTATGTCAAGTATTTGTTGTTCCAAGATATAACCGACTTCAAAAATGTGGCTATATAAAATTGTTTCACTAAATTTCTTGATCCAATATAACATGAAACACTATCAAATTTTGATTTTTGTTAGAGACAAAATATTGCGGGCGACTTGTATTGTAGGGCGTAGATATATAGTAGGTACCTAATGCAGTTTTTTAATATAATCTAACGTCATTCTATGTACAGCTTATGTTTATACATGAGAAAACAATTTCAACAAAAAATTTAAACACCTTAAAGGTCTTAAAAAATATACTAAAAAGAACAAAATAATTACACTAAACTAATTTTGAAAAAAAGAATTTTTAAACTACGGATAATTCATTTACTCACGGTACATATCTATATAAAATTTACGGGTTTTCCTCGATTTGCATGGGATCTCCTTATCAGATTTTGATGTGATGGAATGGAAACAATTTGTAAGTATAACCTTCCAAATAAAAAAAGAATTATGACCGTAGAGAAATCGGTGAATATTCATAACAAAAATATATACAACCGAAAAAATATATGGAACCTCCTACTTTTTTTGAAATCGTATAAAAATATTTTACAAGCTGTCATTTTACAGCACGTCGCGCGTCGCACAACTCCGTTGTTAGGGAACATGTGCAATTATAGTCCTCTGACTCGTTAACTCGAGTTTAACCTCTAAAATATTTTGTATTTGTATCGAGGGCAGGTATATGTATAGCATATTCGAATATTATTTTCATTAGACTTTACGTGGAATGCCCTCTAGGAAATTTCCTTGTGATACTAAGGCATAAATGGTCATAATTATTAATTATTTATTTATAGATTACTATCAGCATGGATCACGTACTACTAGTATTCCCTTTACCCCTCCAAGTAAGCTAAAATGCTTGTCTTAGGAGTGAACCACGTCAGTAGTCCAATGACTGCGACTTGAACCCACGACTTATCGATCGTGAATCCAACGCCTCAACCACTGAGCTACTGATGCTTCAAATTTTATTGAATTTAATTTTAACTTGATAACTTCACGTATTCCTCAAATAATGCGTCGTAATCTCAAATAATCTGTATGTATAAAAGATAGCTTAACATCAAATTTCTAGTGTTTGTATTTTTTCTATACTAGTGCTATAAGACCTTGCTTCTTGCCAAAAATCATGTCTCTAAGTCAAACGACCACATTAGCAGCCGTATCATTTCAATGTATGGACATAGAAGTTTGATTTTTTGACGGCCGCAAGGGGCGGCAATCTTGAACATATTTTGATACTAATTTCAACTGAATCCTCCTCGCGTTCCAGAGAAAAAGGATCATGACAGACAGACAGACGGACAACGAAGTGATCCAATAAGGGTTCCTTTTTTCCTTTTAAGATATGGAACCCTAAAAAACGTACTAAAACTGATTAAAAAATGAACTAAATAATAAAAAAATATTGAGTAACAAACGTGTAACGAAATAATAAAGTATAGATAATTTTAAGTTCAATCCACATTCATAAACTACATGCAATAAACATTCAAAATAAATTAAGTTGTTTTGTTACTTAGTTATTATAAAAATAGGAAAACGTTGAAGGTTATTATCGTAAATATTTTAGGGTTTTTACCATAACATAACATACGATAACGTACTGAAGATAGTCATATGGAATTACCCGACTAATATCATCTACACAGTACGAGATCTCAGACTTGCCAGCTCAACCTTAATTAAATCTTAAAATATCCTGTATATGGATATTATTTTGGGATGTAAAAATTAATTTATTAAAAAATATCAAATGGTGGCTTTGGGATCGTTAGAGATACGGGCTAGGTATATGCTTCTTGAATTTAACGTGAATTTTAATGACATCAAGTTACAGTATTGAAAAAATAGAGTTTCATACATTTGAACCACACTTTTTTTAATTAGACCGGCAACTCCGCAACTACGCTACGCGCATTATACAGATTGTTTAAGAAGCCGTGAAGTTTTGGGGGTCGCCTAAATGAAAATATAATATGAATAGAATTTAATAAAGTTGGTCCAAAAACCGCGTCGAGCGAAGTCGCTGCTCAATAATTGCTTATACTTTTAGGACTCAAGCGTTTTTTTTTACTTTCGCTTTATTATATATTCACGATTTAAAGTAGTTCTAGTTAGGGACGCCAAAAATTACAGAAGATATATCAGATTATTGAAGGTAGGATTAAAAAAATATAGGCGTTCATAAGTATTTAGCACGACGCTGCAGAAGATGCTTGGCGCATCCCTGCACGAATGTCTAATGATTGCAATAACTCTGACATACTACAAAAAACTAAATATAGCTACGACTATCGTAGGTATACTATTGATCATCGATTTATATATAATCCATATTATAAAAAATATTTTTAGTAGGTACTTATAGCTGGAACCCTGAAACAGGTAACTTCTGTAAGAATTTATGGGAGCGACAACAAAAATGGTATACACGAAATTTGATCAAGTGTTAAGTACTTCGCAATATATAAGTATATATGATACAAGTCTTAATTTAATACTTCGGTTACGCAAATTGTTACATAAATTGCATACGTTAACGTCCGTCTTAAAATAACGTCACGCTGTATTATACTGTAATTCGTTTACATAATATAACCAAAAATATGCGACTGTTTATACTAACACGTATATACTAGTTCTACCACCTAACTAGTATATACTTCCACTGCAAATGTAAGTAATAAAAACACGCAATGGATTTTGATATGGTTTTCACTAATTAAACGATATTTTGTATGAAACGACTGAAGTATGTGCAAAGCAGAAGTGGATAATATTTTCATAATCAGAATAAACAGTAAATACATTTTCAGATGTTAAAATGTATAATTAGTTTTTAACAGTTTGCCATATCAGGCGTTCAATATAGTATTTTAAAAGTTTACATTATTAAAATAATTAATCATAATTAAAAACAAAACTATATGTAATTAAATAAAATTAGCAAAATTGATTTTAGGCTTTAAAATTACAGTTTAAAATAAATTTGTTAAATAAAATAATTTTGTTAATTTAGCTTATCAATTACAAAGTTGTGCTTATGCTAAAAGTAAACTCTTGAATCCGATACCATTTTTAGGGTCCGTAGTTAAAAGGAAAAAATTAACCCTCATAGGATAACTTAGTTATTCGTCTGTATGTCTGTCAAAAGACCCTTTTTATCTAGAACGCGTAGTGACCTCGTGAAGAGATATCAAGTTGAAATTTATATCAAATATTCAAGTTTTATGTCCACGCAATGAAAAGATATGGCTGTTTATGTGGTTACTTGCAGAGTTATTGGGTACTTCCCGATGACCTAGAATCATGAAATTTAGCATGAAGCAAGGTCTCATAGCACAAGTAAAATAAAATATGAAAAAACTGTTTTTTTTTATTACATTAACTTTTTTTGGCTATCACGCAAAACTCTTTTTCTCAGAAAAACGTGAAGACATCAAGTTGAATTTCAATAATTATCCAATAATTATATTTAAGTCCGCAAGTTTTACGTTAATCATGGTTTAAATCTGTACCGGAGACATTGATACGCATAACATATTCAAAGAGTAGTAAAATCGCAAACATTTTTTCATCCGTCTTAGTAGATAGTCATTTTTAGAAAATATTTTAAATGGTCTAATTTTTCTTTGTCACACATTTCCAATTTAATCTTTAAAATTCGCAAACCTCGATTAGGACCAAGTTTTATGCAGACAACCCTATATTAACGTGTTCGTAATAAAACAACGCTTATATTGATATGTTTTCTATTATCAAGTAAGTGTGGTAACTGTCATCGACATAACCGCTTATACCCGACAACCGAGTAGTTTGTCCAGGAAAAGAATAGGCAACCCAACGGCTGCATATTCTATACGTTTGACACTTTAAGCCAGGGAAAAAAATTTTCTTATTATCTTGATGTTGCAACATTTAATTAAAAATCATGTTTTTAAAAATCATTAAAAATAGTCTGTCCTGGATTTTTTTAGGCAACCAATTCTTGACATATTTTGTAATATACTAAATTTGTTATAAAATATGATTCATTCTATTATCAGCTCGGTGAAGGTCGTTTTAAGTTCATCTAATATGAAATTAATTTAAAGCTATATTTGTCACATAGCTTGCTCTTTTTGACTTAAAAACCTTCCTGAGCTCAATCCAAGCGGATGAAAGGCAGATTCAAAGTTAAAATCAAAGATACGTTAACCACTTGAGAGAAAAAGTATTAAAGTAAGTCGAAATTAACAAACAAAATAATCATAACAATAATTAACTTTCCAGGTCTTCAACGCTATCCTAAGCTACTAAATGAACTGGACCACGAATTCCGACGTGTCGTTCCACCGGAGTTAATATCTTCAAATGAAGAGACTTCTAACAAAATCATGGATCATATTCGAGCATTTTACTTCCAGCAGCGCCCCGTGGATATGCATAATATAGATAGCCTTATCGATGTAAGTAACTAAACTTTTTAATATTGAATAGTGTGTTGTTGAGATTTAATGTTTTTTAAAAAACTAGAGGGCTGCCCTCGCTTCGCTTCGGGTATTTAAAGCAATATTATAATTGATGTCCTTAAATTGTCACTCTGTATCTAAATAATCACCTTTGTCACTCACGAATAGTGTAGATTTCTAACAGTGAAAGAATTTTTAAAATCAGATTAGAAACAAGAAAGCCATATTCTATTAATTAAAAAATGTATATAGCAACACTAAATCACCTTTGTCACTCACGAATAGTGTAGTTTTCTAACAGTGAAAGAATTTTTAAAATCAGATTAGAAACAACAAAAGTCCCATATTCTATTAATTAAAAAATGTATATGGCAACAATAAATCACCTTTGTCACTCACGAATGGTGTAGTTTTCTCTTAGTGAAAGAATTTTTAAAATCGGATTGGAAACAACAAAATGGCCATATTCTATTATTTAAAAAATATATAAATACATTATGGGAGTAAGTTCAAAAAAAGTATTTGCACAAGTTCACGCAGTTAGTAGTGTTGTGTTATGTTTTCGCAATTATCTTACAATGTGTAATAAGATATTGTCTTTCTTATAAAGTTGTTCACAGACATTATGTTCCTACGTCCAGCCTTGGATACTCTAAAGTTACAAGCACAAACAAACAGAACGAGTCCGACATTCTTTTACCGATTTGCATTTGATGGTGCTTTGGGACTTTTTAAACGAATGCTCGGCATCAACCATCACGGCGCCTGTCATGGAGACGAAATGGGATATTTGTTCTACTTCTCTAGACTTAATTATCGATTAGACGATGACTCACCAGAACTGGCAGTCTCTAGGAAAATGGTACAAATGTGGACCAACTTCGCAAAAACTGGGTAAGATGATAACCTCTTTTTTTTTGAAAGTCGGTTGAAAAACTAGCACAACATAATATTATTATAACTTATCTTTTTCTTATTTCACCTTGAAGGATAAATATTATCAGATTCGGTGTAATGAATCATTTAATTCCCGAATCTGATTACTGATTTGAAGGTTGGGTTTAATTAAGTACTATGATAACACTGGATCTAATGAAGTCATAAGTGCGCAATTATTGATAATAGATTATTTCAACAACAACACTTACTTGTAAATTGGCGTTCATTTCAATGTTTTTATGAACGTAAACAGCTAACATAACACACGTGGGCTGTGTACTTTACATTATCGTACTAGTGCGGTAAATTTAAAATCGGACATATTAGGTCGGGGGAAAAGTTTCTTCGCATTTTTTAAGAAAATTCAAAACAGTTTTTAATATAGTTTATTTACATTTACTAAAGTATGTAGGTACCATTTTGTTCGATAACTTTTTGCCATCTTGTAGGTAGGGATGATCCCATTGCTATAGAAATTTTGGGGCTTCTGATCAAAAAACCGCGACAAGTAGTTTTGGCAGTCGTCTCGTGTTGTTAACCTGATACTGCCTAAAGAATTCTGAAGAGACTGAAACAGGTGGAAATCTGAAGGTGCAAAGTCAGGACTATACGGTGGATACATTATCACCTCCTAGCCAAACTCTCTTAATTTTTGCTGAGCGGCTAAAGATGTATGAGGTCTAGCGTTATCTTGATGAAAAACCACACTCCTTCTGTTGATTAATTCCGGCCGCTTTCTCTCAACTTCTTCCTTTTATCTCATCAGTTGTTCGCAGTAGAGTTCAGAATCGATGGTCCTGCCTGGTGATAACAGCTCATAATGAATAATGCCCTTCCAATCCCACCACACACACAGCATCACCTTGTTGCGAGTTCGGTTTCGCCACAGTCTGTGAAGCCTAACCGGCCTTTGACCACGACCTTTTTCGCACGTTCTTGTCGTACGTGATCCACTTTTCATCACCAATTATCAGCTTTTTCAAAAATGTTCGGTTTCATTACGTCGTAATAAAGAATCACACATGAGTACACGGTTTAGATTTCTTTCAGTGAGTTCGTTAGGTACCCAAATATCGAGCTTTTTTGTGTACCCAGTTTTTTTCAAATGCACCAAAACTGTTCTGTGGTCAAATCCCAGTTCTTCAGCTACGTCGTAACTACTGATATGCCGATCTTGCTCCACTTTTTCAAAAAGGGCATCCATTTTATCCGTAATAGGGCGACTAGAGCGAGGTGCATCTTTGACATCAAAATTTTCCGATTGAAAACGCTTAAACCAAATTTCTGCTACTCTCACAGAGACTGCACTAGGTCCATAATCATCGCAAAAATTTTTCACAGCTTGCGTTGCATTTTTACCTTTTTTGTGGTAAAATTTTAAAATGTATCGAATTTCTTCATTAGATTCACTCACCTTTACAGTACGAAAAACAAATAAATATCACACATTTTCCTAATTTGAATTTGGAATTATTTTCTTTAAAATGTAAACTTCTAATGATACCAAAACCAGCCAGATACAAATAGAATAGCCAAAGAGATTTTATTACAAGTTCATACATACTATAATGCGAAAAGACTTTTTCCCCAACCTATTATGTCACTCGGAAATGGTATAGCTTTCTATCAAGAAAAGAATTTTCATAATCGGATCAATAGAAATTCAAATCTCTTTTTTAATTAGAAAGGTCATTTAATATCTTCCTGCCAGCACTTTGGCCACATAGTTTTAATTATAATATCTATGGCAACACGACACTCTGTCACTCTAGCCCGTTCTCTAGCCTAACCTTCACTGTATAAAATGGCCACGTTATGGCACTTAAATAGCCATATCTTTTTAATTAGAATATTTGTGACAACACCACTTAGCCTTAGTATGTAGCTTTTTATCAGTGAAAAATTTTTCAGTCTGTTCAGTAGTAGTATTCGCAACTCGCAACAAACAAATATATAAACAATCAAGTCTTTCGAAACTCATAATCAAATGAATTTTATGCATAAGCATAAAAATATACAAATTGTGAACAGAGTACCAAAAATCATCGTTAATAATATTTTTTCTTTTATAGGAATCCAACGCCCCCAATCGATTATGAATCCGTAGTAGATTTCAAGTGGCCGCCCGTCAACGGATCGTCACACATAAAGTATCTCGATATAACTGGGAATTTCACGATAAAGTCTGACCCAGAACCAAAGAGAATAAAATTTTGGGACTGGTTGTATGAAAATTATGTAAAGAATTCTGAAATTGATTACGAAAGTGGCAACATTACACGCAATGTGAATGACACCATTGTACAATAAACTAGCTAGTGTAGTGAAGTGGAGATTACGAACAGTGTATTTAACAGTACTTTTATTTTATGTCGTGAGTGATAAAACCCTTTTATATAAATTCGAATGTATTATCCTTCTGTTCCCTTATTGTATTAGGTTAAATGTATGTTATATTGTAAAGACAAATTAATTAAGAAAGTAATCAATAAGTATTTAAAAATTGTTGTTTCATTTTATTCGTAAAAATATTTCAAAAACAAGAAGGAAATTAAATAACTTGAGGGAAATTAAATAACATGGATATAACACAAAATTTGTTCTTATACAAAGTAATTGGTTTTTTTATAAAAGTCAATTAATTACAGTTGATAAGTTTATTTACGCCAATTTTTAACACGTATTCAGATTCTTTTGGTAAGGTATAAAGCAATTAATTAAGTTTTTTTTAAAGCGTTTCATCTTCAGCACAATCTAAGGCCTTGTACAAATCACAAATAGGTACACCAGTTGAATTGAATTGAATTGAGTGATTGCTCCGATACGTCCTAAATATGCCTTTATACTATAACTTCCTCAAAAATTACTAAGTGCTGTTTATATAGAGTTAGGTCTGAAGTTAGCAGGATCGTTTTTGTCACCATTTTTAAAATGAGTTATAAATATACTGTGTTTCATTAAATCAGCAAACAGTGCTGTATCCACAAACTTGTTAAATAGATGTGGCGCAATGATATAAACAATTTCGAAAACTAATCTTATAATATTTCCCATAAATTACCAGTTTTTTATAGATTAAGGGTCTTAAATTTTTAAATTATATCTACTGGTAGGTATACTTAAAAGTGAAACTATTGTTACAACCCAAGTGATTACTTGCACGACACGATTACGAGAAACTTGCTCGTAAAGTGGCCTTTATTTCACTCATTTTGTGAACGTAAATAGCCCCATAAAACACGCGTACTTGTTATATTATACTGTCAAGTTTTCGCATGTTTTCGTATGGTTTCACATGGTTTCATAGGTTTTGTATGTTATCAAAAAATGAATGTTATGTTTTTTATAATTTAATACTTTATTAAGACACTAATGTTTTTTCCTCGCAGATCTGTTGAAAAACGTTGTATGAAACTCGTGTGTATTGGTTATAACAAACTTTGGCTCGGTTACGCACCCCCCTCCGGCTCGGGTTGCAACGCGGACGGGCCTCGACTGTCATGACCAACTTAAAATACTTGTGTCATAATGTACTATCATACAACAAGATCATGTTTCTCGTACTTTAGGAAGACAGTACCAAATACAAGAAATCAATATTTCTTGCACTATTGCATACACACATACACACATTACAATAGTGTATAATAAAAAATATTAAGTACTATTCCAAAC
Organism: Limenitis camilla; assembly: GCA_905147385.1. NCBI lineage: Eukaryota > Metazoa > Arthropoda > Insecta > Lepidoptera > Nymphalidae > Limenitis > Limenitis camilla. Next base: position 5,462,744 of record LR990243.1, read on the forward strand.
AAAATTAAACCATCATGAGCACTTTGGTATTTACTCATGATTATGTTCTTATCTCGCCGGACCGGACTTCATCATCAAACTCATTATAATTTTTAATTACCGTGACTATAAAGTACACTGTTAAAAATTGTCAAAAACAATTACATTCCAATACTTACCTGTCTATAGCGTTTTCCTTTAAATATTCTAAGTACCTAAAACAATATAACCAGTACTGATGTTACTTATATAATGAACAATGTATATGTCAACATAAATTTGTAAATATCCTTATATTATAATCTATCGAAAGATCGTAATCCGTGACATACTATGTACCTACTTACAATATTTTGGTAGATTATAATCTATCAAAGTGAAACCGCCAAATCAGGATAAATTTACCATAGAATTACAAAACTATAACAGCGGGCATAAAAAATAGTTAAAAAATTAGAATGGATTCCGTTCGAAAAAATCAGCACAACCGTTTCTTTGCGTCACCATACCCTACGCCTCTTTAAGCAACCTTCACACGCAGTACTTGTCACTCAAAAGTAGTAATGCGGGGCATTTGTTCCCGAGTCTCGACATTGGTAATGCGCATTTCAATATAATCAAACCTTTCTATGTACAGCTTATATGTATATGCGAATAAATGGCCATATTTATTCATTCCTTACACTTAGAGATTTGATTTTTTTGACAACTTCAAAAGACTAGACTTACATGTTGCTATAAACATGGAGAGAAATATGATACCCATTACTGTACAGCAATACGTATACACATGCTATTTAGACTGAGGCGAGCGGTGCCTGGGGCTTGAGACCCAAGAGCAGGCTTAAAGAGCTCTTTCATAATATATTAACTCTCACCTCCACCACTCGACCTCGCTAACCACAATAGATAATAAAGTAAACTTACATGGACCTCGAGAAGGGTAACCTTATTCACGACACTAAAACACTAACTTCCATGTTCACTGCACGAAAACACAAGAGAGACTGAGACTAATCTATCGTACTAAAGGTTATATATTGTCTTCACGTCAGTACACTTGAAATAATATAAAATGATCTACCCGCTACTACTACTTTATAAACATTCTTGCTATCAATGTTAAATATTAATTTCAACTTGATTACATCACGTACTTCAAATAATAAGTCATAACTAAAACATAATCTAAGTATATAAAAGATCATTTCGTGATTTAACTACAAATTTCTTAAACTACCTTGTTTTTGCCATAAATCATGTTCCTGGGTCAAAAGCCAAAGTCTGGGAAATTTATTAAGAATTTTATCTACTCCCATACTTTAAAAGATTTTGAAACAGCTTATTGCCAACGTTAAAACACCCGATGTCCTAAAAACATCCAAACGGATGATATAATGTTGTACTGAGTTTCATAATAACCCTCGATTCCTTCTATGCAAAGGTTCACTCAACAGACAGCCATTCTTACTGCTCGATAGATAAATTTCAAAAAAAGAACATCTGTATGAATTTCAAAAAAAGAACAGTAATTCACGTGCGTTTCACTATCGAGAACGTCGTGCGCCGTAAAAAAATATGCTATTCGAATCCAAGCCTTTTCCTTTGATATTTTTATTGTTTTGTTTACAAAAAAATTAGCGATTACCTTCTGAATTTTAATAATTGCACTATACAAAATTTTCATCACAACTACAATAAACGTTTCTTTCATCAATACCTACTTAGTTTATTTTTATATACTCAATAATGGATGATATTAGGTTACCAGGACTGGCTGTTTTAATATTAGCAGAATGTAGTGTAGAAATTAATAGTTTTACCTAGCTACATGCAAAATTTCACGATTCTAGGTTATCGGGAAGTACCCTATAATAAGTTTGTAAGTGACCACATCATTAACGATCATATATTTTCATTGCATGGACTCAGAAACTTGATTTTTTGACAGCTCCAAGGGACCGCAGGTTTGAGTATTTAAAATAAATTTCATCTTTATATCTCCATGCATTCCTAAGAAAAAAGGTTATGATACAGACAGAGAGATGGACAACGAACTGATCCTTTAATGGTTCCTTTGTTCTTTTAAGGTACGGAACCCTTAAAAATAGGTAACGAGACATACTCGTATGCTTCCCATAGGTTATGTAGTAAATAAAATAAATATTAATCTTCCTATTACAATGAATGCGGTGTGTAAGTCTAGCGCTGAACGTTTATGCGCAGAAGTGGAAAATAAGGTATCTCAGGGGAGTGATGGGTTTGCACTGTCAACGAGTGTGTACTGTGTCGTTGTTCATAACAATTTTCGCGCGCGATTTCTGGATTCTGACCTTGACATTTACTCTACATTCGATGTTTTGTTTTAGTATTTCGTTACATTTTTGGTGAATTGTGTTAATATTAACTATTAGGTATAGGCTAGAAAAAATATAGTAGTATAATAACCAATGACTGTATATAATTTAGGTTTAATATATTTTAGGTTAGTTGTCGATTAGTGTATAATAAATTAAATATTATAAATGAGTAAATAAATAATGTAAGATAAAATCTAATAATGTACATAAAATCGATAAACTTCTAACTGCGCCTGACTTCACGAGTATTTATAGACTTTAAAAAAAAAGTTAATTTAGTGTAAATATTGTCAGACAGTTCTAAGCCTTTTAAATACGAAGGGAAGTTCATTGATATTGTATTTGTGAATGTATACACAACACAACATTGTACGCTTTTTCAACATAAATAACGTACGCGTTTGAAAGACGTATATATATTTTGCTCAACGACTATAGGCTTTCATAAAAAAAGCGTTATAAGTAAATAGCTCTTTTAACAGCAAGCTTATTAAATTAGGATAACGTTTAAACGCGTTGTCAATTTTAAACCGTTTATACCATCACTATGCGTAAGCATTTATTCATTATTGGCTCTCCAGTCTCCACTTCCAGTCGTACTTTGTCCAGCATAGGATGCCCCGCTCACTTCTGGTGTATAGTCGCGTTCTAAATCGTATTGTTATTACCGTTGTTGTTTTCTGTTAAGTTTGAGTTTATTCTTTATTGACTGTTTTAATTTGTGATTTTAAACAGTGCATATGAAGTGCATTCTTTTTTATAGACAGAAACTAATGAATTAATTGATGTTTTTTTTTTATTAAAAATTGTTAAGCTATTTTTTAATTTTATTTCTACCTTCCCATATTACTGATAAGAATAGTTTAAACGAACTAGCTAATAAAAGGACAAACAAAACACGTTCTTTATTAGTAAGGATTATTGTCATCAATTTGTAGAGATAACAATTGCGTGCGCGACAGTACCGATACGCAGCTATCCCCGCCACGTTTCGTTCACCGCTAAACTTATATGCCGAACATCATACTTATAGTTTAATATTTATATAACACTCTTCGATAAACACTAGTAAGATAATAATAGTAATAACTTAAATCACTGTAACCACCACCTTCCAATCTATTAATTTTATACATTCTGTCAACACACAGATTTTTTGATTTTTGAAAACGATATGCTTTGAATAATGCTTACTTTATCAAAATTAAATATTAAAATATACTTTGAACATATGGCAATTATTACTGCTTATAACATGATTTTTATGATATTTTTTAATGATAAATTAAAATATTTAAATCACGGAAGAAGTAACATTTATATGACACTTATGACAGTTTGACCGACGATAAGGGTTTTTTATATTGGCGTGGCGCTGGAGTTAACCAACCAGTAACATTCTACCAAAACGGGATCGGGGAATAGTATCAAATATCAATTTATGTAAAAGAACCTTATAAAGAACCTAAACATTGCATTATTGAAATTCCATCCAATATAGTAAAGATGCAGATAGAAACGTCAGACAGCCTCTGGAACCAAGCCAAGAGCTTGATAGTGAACTCCGCTAGTACATCCAACTCGCCTATCAGAAAACACGTTCACCAGCGCTGGTTAAATGATAACACTCTGAAGCTCGTCGAAGAGAGGCGCAAGTTGAAAACATCAGGAGCAAAAGTCCAAGACCTGAACATGCTATCAGCCCAAATCCAAGCAGGGTGTAGGCGGAATCACAATACCTACCTTAACAAAATATGCGAAGATGTTGAAATACACTCACATAAGAACGAGTCCAGAGACTTATACTTTAAGATCCGCTCCATGACCAGAACTCTATCTTCTAAATCCTGGGCTGTAGAAGATAGTGATGGCAGAGTGCACTGTGAGATAGAAAGCATATCAAATGTTTGGAAGGACTATTGTCAATCATTATTACTAGACAACAGGTCTGAGGAATTTTCCAAAACTGAGCCACAGAACGAATCCGAATTAGAGCCTGACATGCTTGAATCAGAAGTCAGAGTCATCTCATCTCAAGAATGGAAAGGCTACAGGAAAAGATACCCGATAGAAACCATTAAAGCTCTGGGTGAAATCGGTGTATCCACTTTCCTCAGGCTTTGTAACAAGATATGGAAAACGGGTATCTGGCCCAAAAAATGGACTTACACGGTATTTGTTCCGCTACATAAAAAGGGCTCAACAAAGAAATGCAACAACTACCGTCTAATTGCACTTATATCTCATGCCAGTAAGATCATGCTACACATCCTTAATGAACGGCTGAAAAGCTTCCTATCTAAGGAAATAGCACCAGAACAGGCAGGATTCACCAAAGGTAAGGGGACCCGAGAGCAGATTCTTATTGTCCGCGCCAGATCATTGAGAAGTCTCGAGAGTTCAACAAACCAACTTATATCTGCTTTGTTAACTTTTCGAAAGTTTGATTCGGTGAAATGGGCAAAATTGTGGGACACCTTATTGCAGATGGGAACACCAAAGCATTTTGTGCATCTACTTTACGAAAACAGCACTGCAAACAGTGAAAACAGACGAAGTCTTCTCGGACAGCTTTCACCTTAGCGCAGGAGTCAGACAAGGATGCATAATTTCCCCGCTTCTGTTCAATATGTACACGGAGATAATTATGCGTATAACCCTTGAAGACGGGACGGACGGTATAACTATAGGCGGATACAAGATTGCAAATCTACGGTATGCGGATGACACTACCCTTTTTGCCACTAGTAGTAGCTATATGGAAGAACTTCTCCTGAGAATGGAAAATGTGAGCTTAGAGTTCGGTTTGAAGATAAATCGCAATAAAACCAAGATGACGATTGTCGACAGGGCCAATAACAACTTGCCAAATATTACTAAAATAGGAAACTGTGACGTCGTACAATCATACATCTACCTCGGGGCTCTTATCTCAAATCAAGGAGGCTGCATAGACGAAGTTAAGAGAACTTGTAATAAATTCTCTTTGGCTATACTATTTGTATCTAGCTGGTTTTGGTATCATTAAAAGTTTAAATTTTAAAGAAGATAAATTCAAATTAGGAAAATGTGTGATTCTTATTTGTTTTTCGTACTGTGAAGATGAGTGAATTTAATAAAGAAATTCGATACATTTTAAAATTTTACTACAAAAAAGGTAAAAATGCAACGCAAGCCACGAAAACAATTTGCGATGTTTATGGACCTAGTGCGGTGTCTGTGAGAGTAGCACTAATTTGCTTTAAGCGTTTTCAATCCGGAAATTTTGATGTCAAAGATGCACCTCGCTCTGGTCGCCCTATTGCGGATAAAATGGATGCCATTTTTGAAAAAGTGGAGCAAGATCGGCATATCAGTTATGACGTAGAACTGGGAATTGACCACAAAACAGTTTTGGCGCATTTGAAAAAAACTGAGTACAAAAAAAAGCTCGATATTTGGGTACCTCACGAGCTCACTGAAAGAAACCAAATGCTCCGTGTACTCGTTTGTGATTCTTTATTACGACGTAATGAAACCGAACCATTTTTGAAGAAGCTGATAACTGGTGATGAAAAGTGAATCACGTCTGACAAGAACGTGCGAAAAAGGTCGTGGTCAAAGGCCGGTCAGGCTTCACAGACTGTGGCAAAACCCGGGTTAATTCGCAACAAGGTGATGCTGTGTGTGTGGTGGGATTGGAAAGGCATTATTCATTATGACCTGTTACCACCAGGCAGGACCATCGATTCTGAACTCTACTGCGAACAACTGATGAGATTAAAGCAAGAAGTTGAGAGAAAGCGTCCGGAATTAACCATCAGAAGGGGTGTGGTTTTTCATCATGATAACGCTTACAGACCTCACACATCTTTAGCCACTCAGCAAAAATTAAGAGAGTTTGGCTGGGAGGTGTTAATGCATCCACCGTATAGTCCTGGCCTTGCACCTTCAGATTTCCACCTGTTTCGGTCTCTTCAGAATTCTTTAGGCAGTGTCAACTTTAACATTACGAGAGGACTGCCAAAACTACTTGTCGCGGTTTTTTGATCAGAAGCCCCAAAATTTCTATAGCAATGGGATCATGTCCCTACCTACAAGATGGCAAAAAGTTATCTAACAAAATGGTACCTACATACTTTAGTTAAATGTAAATAAACTATATAAAAAATGGTTTGAATTTTCTTAAAACATACGAAGAAACTTTTTCCCCAACCTATTATTAAAGACACGCATCCATAGATATTAAAGCTTTTTAGAGCCATTACGTAAAAATACGAGACATTTCCTTTTTTAAAATTAAAATTGACTACGTAATGCTACCTTGGCTTTTAAGTTTAACTTATTTGATAAGTGCAATCAGCAAAGTTTTTCACTTAACCGTTCCTCATGATGATTATGTTCGTAGTGGTCGGGGCGAAAACGTCACTAATGGTGTCATGACTTGTGATCTCAAAACATGGGTCGTTGTGAGTTTCATAAAACAATAAAGATGATGACAATGACAATAACTTTATTTAATACCGAAACATATATTAGTAGAAGTTAATGTTACTGCAGTGGATGCTCAATGTTCCTCCTTATTTAAATGTGTATTACATAATTATATTTATATGTATACATTGTCCTTGATTGTGTAAATGAGAACAGCACCACCTAACCTAATAAATTGAAACTTATAAGATGAATAGGATTAAATAAAATTAAAAACTCACTCACTAACAACATTAAAAACGCACTCTAAATGCGCGTTCCAGTAAGCGACCTCAACGCCCTAAACGCATTGGCGTAGCTAGGAGGGGGGCAGAAAGCCTGGTGCCCCCTCCTAGAAAAAGCGATCCAATATATTTAAGTTCAAATAATTTAAGTTAATATTTTATTTATATATAAAAAATAATAAGAAATAAAAGCGTCGAAAGGCGGCAAATGGTTGATACATGTTTACGGACGAGAAGTACAAAGAGGCCGCGAATCGCGATAAAAGATTTGTTTGTGATTAAAGCAAAGCATTCATATTTTGTCTATTACGTGTTTATTTATTACTAGCAGTCCCGCGCGGTTTCACCCCCGCTGTTCCCGTTCCCGTAGGAATATGGGAATGAAATATGTGAAAGAATTTTTAAAATCGGTTCAGTAGATCTGGATCTAGATTATCCACAAAATAGTTACAAACAAACAAACTTTTTTATTATTTAAATTTTATTAAAAATAACATGACTATGAAAAACAGCAGTTTTATTCTCCAGCCGGCCCCTCCTGCCCCCCCCCCCCCCCCCCCCCCCCCAGAAAAAAATACTGACTACGCCCCTGCCTAAACACTCAACGGTTGCAAAATTGGCGGCATTTTTAAAACAACATTATTGGCGACGATGTAGATAACTTTATTTGATACGGATAGAGATTTGTTAGTGGACGTAAATACTTCTGCAGCGCATATTTCTATAAAATTAGTTTCAATTAAATTATAAATATAAAAAATCAATCAATAAAAAATATGAATATAAATAAATTTAACCAATAATTATAAACCTCTTGAAACTGTGGCTTTTTAACTCGCCATTCGAATTATTTACGCTAACGCTAAAAACGCTCAATAACCCGTTCCACTTGGATTAACGATAGCAACGTTCGCGGACAAGTGGAACAGGAAAACCCGCGATCGTGCGCGTGGGCGTTGAGATCGCTCAGTGAAACACAGGATTAAGTTGAATGTTCAACTTAAGCCGCGTTCCACTGAGCGATCTCAACGCCCTAAATGCTCATTTAGCCGTTCCACTTGACGATCGCGGGCGTTGTGGTCGCGGCGAAAACAATCTTGTGCTCACTCGAAGCTCACGACGCCCCATGTCTAATCGTGGGTCCTTGTGAGCGTTGCAAAATTAGTGATCTGTGGTTGCAAAATTTGGCGGCATCTTTAAAGCAAAAAAATTGCCGACGATTTAAATAACTTTATTTGACATGGATAGAGATTTATGTGGACGTGAATGTTTCTGCAGCGCATATTTGTGTAAAATTAATTATAGTTTCAATTAAATTATAAATATAAAAAAATCAATCAATAGAAAATATGAATATAAAACGATCGTAAAGCTCGCGGACAAGTGGAACGGGAAAACCCGCGGTCGTGCGTGAGCGTTGAGATCGCTTAGTGAAACACAGGGTTAAGTTGAAAGTTCAACTTAGTTGACAAGTGCAATTAGCAAAGTTTTGATTTTTAAGTTCTATTTATTTGACAAGCGCAATCAGCAAAGTTGTGAATTTTAAGTTCAACTACTGTTCTAAAAAAAATATATTTTTAATAAGAAATATAAATTATTTATTATTATGTTTCTGTGATAATCATATTTCAAAATCGTGCATGCTGCATGTTTGGCTAACGTAATTTATTTCCGTAAGTATATCACATATTGTCGAAGTTTCTAGCTATATCTACAATCAAAATTTGATTAACTAACAGAAGCTAAGGTTATTTCGGTAATCACATGAAATTATCATATCATGATCACGCTTTAATGCCGACTGCGACAGTTATATTATTTAATAGACGATACATGTGGTTTCGTCGGAAGTCATTCAGTGTTACAAAATTAGCGCGTGGAGATTGTCGTGTAACCAGTAAACTTATCGGTACTCGACATATATTTTCGTGTAGAATTTATTTTGCAAAATATATAAATAGACGTTAAAAAGGACTGCAACTTGCATTTCTATCTTGAAGTCTCGAGTTAGCAGACGTTTCCAAAAATAAGATTTAACATAACTTTTTTCACAACAATTGATTACAGGTTTTCAGTAAAATAAATAAAAAGTTTAGAAGATTAAATAGGCCGTGAAAATGGAGAACGGTACTTCATCAAAGTTTCCTAACCTTAAAGAAATGCCGCATATTGTTAGAGCATTGTAAGTACAAAATATTATTTTCCTTAAACGTAAAACAATTATCATTGTTTTTTCAAATAATAATTTTTACTTGTAGAGACCGAAATCAAAAAGTTCAGGAGAATATACTAAACGTGATCGGCAATACACCTCTGGTAAAACTTTCGAAAATACCCAAACAAGAAGGAATTCAATGTGAAATGTGTAAGAAGTTATTTTATTTAACATTTTTGCTATCTATTTTATTTTTATATCAATATTCAGTTTTTTTTTGTTTACTTAACTAATATTTTTTAATATTGACAGATGCAAAATGTGAATTTTTGAACCCAGGTGGTTCTGTCAAGGATCGTATTGCTTACAGAATGGTTTTAGATGCTGAGCAAAAGGGAATATTAATACCAGGAAAATCTGTGATCATAGAACCAACATCAGGAAACACAGGAATTGGTTTAGCACTAGCTTCTGCTGTTAAAGGTATTTAATTTAGTCAAAATTTAGGATAAAATAATTGTTAGTTAATGTAACAATAAAATAATATTCTTCTCCCAGGATACAGATGCATAATAGTATTACCAGAAAAAATGTCAGATGAAAAAGTAAACACTTTAAAAGCATTAGGAGCTGAGATCATCAGGACACCCACAGAAGCTCCATCGGATTCTCCTGAAAGTAATATTGGTGTGGCTACACGGTTATCAAAAGAGATTCCCAATGCTGTATTATTAGACCAGGTAATTGTGATATGTGACATGTAAAGTTTTTTTATACATTTTTTATTATTCATAATAGTAAATTAAGTACTTGTTACTAATTGATCATTTTATTTTAAGATTAAGTATCTTGGACCTTTAAAACTCTAATCGCATTTCAGTTGGCAATGTCTCAAATACAAATTGGATCTGCTAATAGCCATTATGTAATATCTATTGAACAGAAATACTGTACAACTTTGTAACAGTACTAAATCTCATCTGTTTTTAGTGTATTTTATGTTTAGACACTAACTTGATTTCTATAGGTTCTATAAAATTAATGTTTTGCATATTTAGATATGTATCTCTACCTCTAGTAAGTTCTCCAAATATGTGGTGTAAGATTTTAGATTAATAACAAATACATTCATCATCATCAAAACCCATTAATGGCTCACTGCTGGGTTTCGGGTCTCCACCTCAGAATGAGGAGGGGGTTAGGCCATAGAACACCACACTACGCTGACCCAGTGTGGGTTACTAGACTTCACACGCCTTTGAGAACATGGAGAACTCTCAGGAGTGCAGGTTTCCTCATGATGTTATCTTTCACCATTAAAGCAAGTAATATTTAATTGCCTAAAAACACACAAGTAAGAAAAGTCAGTAAAACCTCTCTAAACATCAATGTCTTTAACCACTAGGCCATCACTGCTTCACATTTTGCTTTAACAATATTTTTGAAAAGTACTTCCCTACTAGTAGTTTGATCGATTTATTATTTGAATAATATACATATTCTATTAATTCTTTCTTAATATTGTTATGTCTTTCTTTTAAATAGTACAATAACCCATGCAATCCTCTTGCTCACTATGATGGAACAGCCGAAGAAATCCTTTGGTCTTTGGATGATGATGTAGACATGGTGGTAATTGGAGCTGGTACCTGTGGCACAGTGTCAGGCACTGGACACAAAATCAAAGAGAGGTGTCCAAAGTGCACTATAGTTGCTGTAGATCCTTATGGGTCTATACTGGCCGAGCCCGAGCATTTAAATGAGAGTGATGTACAAATGTATGAGGTAAATCTTAAATTGTTAACTGATTTTATTTATAAAAAAATAGCTTATTATTATTTCTTTAATACAAATAAATATTCACTCCTCAATATTAAAAAAACATGTTTTTGAAAAGTTCTGAGTTTCCAAAACTATGTTTTTTAATACTTTAGCCAAAATTTTAATGATCAACATTATGTAATATTTTTTTATTGATTGAATGTGTTATTGCATTGATATCATTGATGTGGTGATTTATCAATTCATAATTATGTAGTTATCATCAATCAAAATTATCAATGGATAAAGTGTATTTAGTCATATATCTGCTTAAACTTTTCCTTTCCTTTCTTCCTTCAATAAGTAATATTTTATACATTTCTAAACAATTGCTTTTTGCTAATTTTGAAATAAAATAACTTTTAGATTGAAGGTATCGGCTATGACTTTTTACCTCAATCTCTCGACCGAAAAGTGATAGACAAATGGATAAAAACAAATGATGCTGAGGCGCTGCAGATGGCGAGGAGGCTTATTAAAGAAGAAGGATTACTTTCTGGTAAAAATTTGTCTAGAGTGAAAATCAAACATAATATTTAAAATGGACATAAATGCTGTATAACGAAAGAACCAAGCGTGCGGCCGCGGAGCCCTTGGTGTCTGATAGTGATGGCCCTCTGCAACGACCTATAAAAATAAAAAAGGCATTTTAATTAGTAAAACAATCATGGTAAATTATACCATTTTCAAATAGTGGATTTATTATTCTGATTTTTTACTCAAAAATGAATCTTTCGGTGCATAGAATCAGAATTAATTTGTTTGATATATAGTTAATGAATTTAATACAGGAAACAAAAAAAATTATCTTATACTTTATTATCATGTAAGCATTCATTCATTGCATGCATTTTATATTATCTTATCGGATTAAAAAAATCAATCTAATATTTAAGTACCATCAATAATAATAATCGATTTCATCATAATTATTAGGTTATTAGGTTTTTTTCCCCTATATCAGCATATGTAATCTTATCAAACTTTGTAACAAAAAACTTGATATAACTACTACTAAAGGAACTCATATACTCACAAAACACTTAACTACAAACGAAAATAAAGAAATAAATTGTTTTGCATAAATAAACGATAGGTATGATAAACTGTTCTATTCCTCATTTTATTACTGATAGAATTGAATAACTTTCCATTTTATTACTGATAGAATTGAACAACTTTCCAATAGTAAGATTTACAATAGTTATTTATGCAACTGTTGTATAATAAGGGGTCTTAGATTATTTTAAAAAATTTATAAATAATCTAAGTAAGGGGTATTAAAACACGAATGTGGGTTTATCACACGAGACAAAGCCGACTATGACAATAGTAACACATGAGTGTTTTAATACCTAATTATCAATAGTTGCATACAAGACTTTATCTTCACCCATAATTAAATCTTCTATAAAAGATTCTGAAACAGTTAGCTTACTGCTAACATTAAAACAGCCACTCCTAGTAACCTAGCATCGTCCATTACTGAGTATATACAAATAAACTAAGCATTGATGAAACAATCATTTATTGTAGTTGTAATGAACATGTTGTATAGTGCAATTATTAAAATCCACTTTAATATGTTCTTCAATGTTGGAAGGTAATCGCTAATTTTTTTGTAAACAAAACAATAAAAATATCAAAGAAAAATGGCGGGGATTCGAATAACATATTTTTTTACGGCGCACGACGTTCTAACTTCTAGATAGTGAACGCGCGTGAATGACTGTTCTTTTTTTGAAATTCATACAGATATTCTTTTTTTGAAAATCATACAGATACGCATCAAGCAGTAAGAATGTCTATTAAGTAAACCTTTGCACAGAAGGAATGTTAGTATTATTATGAAATTCAGTACTATTAGAACATTGGGTGTTTTAATGTTGGCAATAAGCTAACCGTTTCAGAATGTTTTATAGAGGATTTAAAGTATGGGAGTAGATAAAAATATAAACACAAATAAAATGCGCATTAATGCAAATACAGTAGGAGTCATCCTCCTAGGTACTTATTATAAATATTTCCATGACTTATGGATTCCGACCTTGTACTGAATGATAACATATTACTGGGTTAGTATTTTAATATTCTACAAATATTGATCGTGAATAAAAAATGTTTATATTAAAAGATTCGAAGTTTTTATAAAATAGCACCACTATCTAGTTGAAGTTATATTATAACTTAAATTACCTATACGCAATCAATTATTCGATTTCTCTTACATCTTGCTTTTGCCCGTTATTAGGGTTCTGTACCCAAAGGGTAAAAATGGGTCCCTATTACTCCGCTGTCCGTCCGTCCGTCGGTCTGTCTGTCACCAGACTCTTATCTCACGAACTAATTATGTATTTCAGAATCAAATATAAGGGGGGCTCCTACACAACAAACATGATTTTTTTTGCAAAATATTGGTACGGAACCCATCGTGCGCGAGTCCGACTCACACTTGGTCGGTTTTTAATCTTTATCTTAATGATGTATAGGATATGTTGACATATTTTTCTTTCGATAAGATGAATAGATTCCGTAAGAAATTAGGCATGATGATGATCGAAAGTTGCTAACAATGTATTTTCACAAATTAAGTCTCTAATATATAAAATATTTATAATTTATAGGTGGTAGCAGCGGTGCTGCGATGTGTGGAGCCATTCGAGCTGCCAAGAGCTTAAAACCGGGACAGAAATGTGTGGTTTTATTACCTGACAACATTCGCAACTACATGACTAAGTTCATTGCCGACCAGTGGATGGAAGTAAGAAACTTCCAGCCATATTTCCAGAATGATAAATTATGGTTAGTGTTAACAGAAAGTATCTACCGTAAGGTAGTCCATTCTGTCACAATTCTATCAAGAAATTAGCTTAAGAATGTTTAAAAAACTTGAAAAAGGAGAAAACTGGTTTAGTAGTACTAAATATTTTTAATACATTAAATTGAAAATAAAACATTTTTACCCATTGATGGTTGATCATGACAAAATCTTTTTCTCTAAAACTAGATCTGGATGATTATTCTATAGATTAGACTTAATCTTTGCTCTAATCTAAATCAAAAATGTGTACACAGCTGAAGCCACTAGTACAAGATAACCTTTAGACATTATTATTTAATGAATTATGACGTAGTAATTATTATCGTTTTATAAATACCGTTATTAACTCAATCTCTGCGTAATGTTTTCATGATCATTGTCAAAATATTTAATTTATTGCCAAAGCGACACAACTTGTACTGAACCTTTGACTTGCTAGATAAGCTTATGACATTTTTGTATACATTATATTACATAATGCAAATTTGCTTTAGACGTCACAGTTTTTTCATAAGACCTTCTAATACAATTTCAGACTGATTAGCGTCTTATTATATTTCTATTATTTGCTTTGGTGGTTACATGTAAGTTTGTCGGCTAACACTAGTTTCGTGAGAAACTGATTGTAGATGTTTAATATTGCGTGGTTTTATTTAACCTTCATGCTAATGAATTATAAATATATTACTTAACACTTAAAGAATGTTCAGTCTGCATTAATCTAACAAATGGATCTATCTATATACTTATGAATCACTCATATTCAAGTAACCAAAAAAAGATGGTTTACCATATTCATTGTAAACAAGATATTACTCCACTATTTTACCTTTAGTTTCCTCCATAAGCTATTTTTATCTTATACTAATATATAAGGTTGAAGAGTTTGTTTGTTTACTAGAACGTGTTAATCTCAGGATCTACTGGTCTGATTTGAAAAATTCTTTCAGTGCTAGATAGCCCATTTATCGAGGAAGGCTATATGCTAAATATCATCACGCTAAGACCAATGTTGTAACTCTTAAGACGCTAATTTTAGTTTTAAATTCTTATTTAAGAGATTAAAATTGAATGACGGCTAATCTAAGAGAGGGTGTGTCTCCTAACTCAACTCTAGATTACATCGATACAATTTTAATATAGATGTGTTATCTTGCACTACATTAATTAATTATAGGTTTCGATAGTTGTTACCTAAGTGTTTTATCTATATTTCATAATGCTGACATAGCTTTATTTTTTACATCACACGATAACTCAATATTGATAATCTTTTGATTTTGTTTGCGACATATTGAACTTTTAACCCTCATCTGACTAAAAATATGTGATAACTATAGATTTCACACGTATATACACGGATGTAATTTAGTAAAGAAAAATTAGAAAAACGACGCGAATTTTGTTTTACAAAACTACTATTAGATAGTGTCGACATAAATAAATTAACTTAAATTGAAATTGCTATGTTAAGTTATATGGCGTTGTTAATTTGATTATATTGTTATCCCAGACCAACTTTGTATTTTTCCAGAACATAAAATTAAGCAATGCCACTTTAAAAATCACGTCGATCTATTGCTCTGTTACAGCGTGAAAGAAGGAGAAACCAACAAACACATTTTCACAAAATAAAATGGTGTATACATCCGTTTTTTAAATGTAATTTTAAATTTAAATGTAATTTTAATTATTAATTTTAGGTGGTGGAACAAACCTCTTACAGAAGATAAAGACCTGATACAAAGTACACCAAGCATATCCAACAAGAGCTCTACAATTGAGGCAATAGCTGTGCTACGAAGTTCCAGGGCACCTCTTGCAAATATTATCGATGAAAAAGGGTAAATAACCTTTTTCTTTTGTTTTTCATCTTACTTTTTGTACTTTTATATAAGGTGTATAAATTAAACCAGGCTTGACTTGAATTCATAAATTGTTGAAGTTAAATTAATTAAAAAATATTTTAGTCTTTGCTACTGACGTAACAACCATTTTTCCCTATGGGGTTGCGCCAAAACTCGTAAAAAATGTTTATAAAATATTTGGAAATTTAACGACAAACAGTCTATAAGAGATTATATATGTCGGGGTATAGTTGGGGTAGGATAATAGTGAAGGCCGAGTCGGGCTATAATTAGAGTAGGGTAATGATAAAGAAAATTAATTGTCACTTCCGTCGCGATTTTTATATTCAAAGATTTTAGACAGCCTTTAAACGAGTAAACGATTATCGATTAATCGCGACGCCAGCGCCATATTTCCTATTTCTTGATTTACTTCGGATAATAATAAAGAAAGCCTATGCCTTGTGTTGGTCAAAAAATTCAATTAAATGGCACATAACGACGCATGCAGATCGGCAGTAACAGCACATTCACACTGGTGCATGCGTACGATAACACATGCGTGGCGTTATCGCTGTTTATTGGACGCTGCGGTAGCGCGGCGCAGACGTACGTGACACCGCACAGACGTACTTGCACAAATTGCGCACTCGCGATTTTAGCGCAGCGTTCTCTTGTGCCCCGACATAGACACCACGACAACGCCACGCAACTTAAGCGTCAGCTTACATTCATGGTTCAAAAATTGGAGTCACGATCAGATGATTTAAATCCCAGTCATTACCCAGACTACTAACGTGGCCCACTTCTTAGCTTATTTAGACGAATTAATAGTACTTGTTAGTTTGCAAACCAAGCTACTACTAATATTTTTTAAAAATAAATTGCTACGCGTGCACCGCTTTGTCACAGCGTCTGCGCTGCCCATACGTTCGTCGTACGCCCACGCTGGACATACAACCTAATTTTTAAAATGTGGCCAAAAATATCAAAATAAGTGCGCAACAAATAAAACGTGATTATTGTTTTGTGAAATTAGTTTCTTAGAAATTATTTTAGTTCTCATTCAGCCATATTTCAGATAAAAGAATTCTCTCATTGAATGCTTATTTATTATATTATGCGTAAAACTCACAGAAGTGCTGTAAAAAAGACTTTTACTTTGACTGTTACTTTCTACTGGTTCGTTAAAATTGACTAGGGATTGTCACTCAATTCAGTCAAAAAATATAATGTAAATAATGGGTGTTTAGTAAATTTTGCTAAATTTAATGTGGCTTACCTGATGTTTTTCTTCCTTATTCTGCTGTTGGTATACACGTTTATAGTTATCGTATTTCTTGAACATATATCGAGAACAGATGACGCGCCAGAATGCATCAATTGCAATCAGTATGTGTAAACGGGAATGATGACTGCATTTTATAAGAAACTTCGTAAAATGTTTATAGTTTTTCTAATAAAAAAGGTTTGAAAAATGCAAAAAAATACTGACAAATGTTAATTTATTAACGATTTAATTTATTTATTCCAGATATGCCGAAAATATAAAAGTTTCAAACAGCCATAAATGTATTTTGAATTTCTATCTAATATTGTATATTAATAACCAATACGATTTTAGTTATTTAATCTCTCCTTAACTCTTATATTCTTTTTAATTTTCACCCTTTTTCTCGTATAATTGAAATATTTGTTATTTATTTCAGATCAATAATGGGAGTGTTTACAGCTGACAATACGAGAAAACGATTGGCGAATTTGTCTAGTTCCACTCAAGAAGAGCTTGATAAGTTTATGGTGAAGAAGTTTTATAAATTAGATCTTTCAAACAATCCCACACTTGGTGCCGTGTCTCGAACACTCGATATCAGTCCTTATGTTGTAATTGTCAAAACAGGTAACTTAAATCACATTTGGTAATGAACTTTAAAGATATAGCTTCTTAATAATAAACCCTATTATACTTTATTTTCAGATTCAAGAAATGTTCAAAATCCCATTGGTATTATAACATCAGAAGATCTATTACTCCATGTCACAAAAAAAAGTAATCTCTTGAACGGTAAATGAATTTTAAAATGGAATATTTATACAAGTTACTTAAATAATGATATTTTAATATTTATTCACAAATATTCACAATATAGAATAGGACTTTATAGAAATAGATTTACAACTATACTCATACATATATTGTATTTTTTTTTTAATTACCAAATTTTACTTTGTGAGTGACAATATTTTGTGGAATGAATGTATTTTAACAAAAAATACAGTTGATAGTCAAATCCTTCATGCATTTAATTTCCATCCCATTCCAAGATGAATTTGTTATGTTTATTTAATTAATAATGGTTGAGAAATTTGATATATGTTATGTAACATATTAAGGTATACAAATTTTATATTACCCAATAAAATTAATAACAAATGGCTTTTTTTATTAATTTATCCCCTACATATGTTTTTACATTGATATGTATGTCATAGCCAAAGTGATAAATCAAGATATTATTATATAATATCTATCCAATTTAGACATAGTAATAATTCAGAATGAAAAGTTATAGTACAATTGTACTATTTTATTAAAGACTAGCCGACCCGAACAACTTCGTTCGCGTGTTCCTCTGCTCCTATGGGTCGTAGCGACATGTTAAATAGCCTAAGTAACTCCTTGTTACATCAGGTATCTCCCAGTAAAAGTCCCGTCAAAATAGGTCCAGCCATTACAGAGATTAGCTGGAACAAACAGACATATAGACAAAAATTTTAAAAAAGTAATTGTGTTATATGTGTATGTACCGTGTAATGTATACATCCATATGCACTTAGGGGCCATTCATTAATTACGTAAGACGATTTAGTGGGGGGGTCGACCATGTCTTATTTTATCTTACAAGGGGGAGGGAGAGTCGATAGTTCTTATGTAAGATTACAAAAATGCACAAAGTTGGACTGAAAATCTTATGAAGCTAAACATGAATGATTAAAACCAAAGTTTATTAATACCAAAAAATAAAAATTATAAGTAGCTTTGAAAGTAAAAATAAACATTGCTAAAAATCATTACCTTGAAATATAAACATACCAAACATGTATCATTTTTTCCTTTAGATTCTTACGTAATAAATATTAAACAGGAAGCGAATTATCACTGTCTAAATTAGATAGATGTTCTATATACTAGCTAGATTGTATATATTATAATATCTCAGTATATCACTTTGTTTTCCTTCTGAATAAATAAACTTATTAGACACCATTGCTAACTACTACTAACTAAAATAAATATACCATTTGTTACAAATCCACAAGAAGTTCAATCTCACAAAATCTTTAAATTAACAATGAAAAACCAGTACCAAAAAAATTTTTTTTAATGTTTATTCATTACATAAAGAAATAATCGTTTCTTAAAGTGGTGGAGAACTTTGCTTAGCATTAGCTGCAAGTATTGCTCCGGGTGCGGGATATGGTCTCATCTGATACAAGGATCCAGATGCAGTAGAATCCACTCCAGTCTTAGCGTGAGCATCCAAGCCTGCTGTCCAGTTACCTCTAGGAATATCTGAATATGATGCTGGATCCATTGGGTCGAGATCATTATCTTTAACTCTATGCTTCCTTTTATCTCTATGGTGCACCATTTCCCTCTCTTTTTCTTTGCGATCATAACGTTTTTCTTTGTGATACTGTTGAGGAACTTCTTGATCAGATGCTTCACTGCTATCGTCACTTTCATCACCTTCTCGCAATAACCTCTCTTCACGAAAATGAGCTGCACATTCGGTGGGTGTAGCTCGTGGATGGGACGGTGGCAACCACGTTACAAGATTGTTGTGTACATTCCAAAAGTAATAATATCCAGTGCCCTCATCGTACACTTCTTCCCATCCAGGCGGTAAAGGCCATAATGCTAAAACCTTTCGCTTGATTTCTAAATATTTCTCGGTTGGCGTAATTTTTCCTTGTTTCCATGTTTTAACACAAAATTTTGAACACTCATGATATATGTTACTCTTATTAGGACATCCTTTATGACCTTTAATTGGGTCTACGTTAACACCTTCAATGCCTTCCCAAAAATATTCTTTGGAGTTCACTTCTTCAGGCTTACTATCATAATCTTCAGCAATAATTTCTTCATTTGCCTGTGTTATTGGAATTTCATTACCCGAATCTGTATTTGCTTTTAACAGGCCTCGTTTGGCTAAACGAGCCGCCAACGCAGGCGGCAATGGCATGATTAAAATTAAAAATTTATATTAAGTATGAATTGTGATTTTATTTACTATTAGTAACTAATTAACTACCTATAACAAATGCAGAGCAAAGAGTATAAATAATCACAACCACAGAACACTTATATCCTACGGAAAGAATGTCAATCACTACGTTTTAATGCATAGAAAACCTATATAAAATAAAATACATTCCATAGATTATATATAGCCAGTGACCTTCATGTCGTATCGGATGTTGTGTCCACACGGTCCAGAGTGGTCGGAAAGTGTAGCTAGACAAAGGTATAAACGTTTAAAAAAATCTAGAGCACAAAAATACGTGATAGAAAGATCTATTAGGATCTTCCCGAGCCGCTGTTCAAGTCGCCATCTCAATCGCTGATCGTCCTCGCTAAGCCTCCCCTAAGTAACTGGGAGTCTCACCCTGGGGGGATCGATCGCTTGTGACCGCGTGAAACAACAGCGGCGCCGATGAACACCATTCATCGGTGAGACCATTTTCCTTTACTTGTAAAGGTAACCCTATGAACGACTCATGTTAATGTGTCGCGAACGAAACCAGGTGCAGGAGGCAAGGCCTCGAAAACATATCCCAATAAGTGGCCATTCATTAATTACGTAAGACGCTTTAGGGAGAAGGGGGGTCGACCATGTCTTATTTTTTCTTACAAGGGGGTGGTAGGGAGTCTCGATAGGTCTTGCGTAAGATTACAAAAATGTTCAGTTAAAATTATACTTTGAAAAAGCACGGTTAGTTTGATTGTATAAAAATAAAAAATATAGAGAAAAAAGGGCGTTAACTTATTACTTGAAAAACCAATTATTTATATGAGAATATTTATTTTAGCAACATCCGTTATGGATATGGTTGAAGGTTATATCATTCGCTTCCAACCCGTGTGTGCTGCCTATTTAGTATTTTGATTTTTGACAGATAGAACTAGAAGGCGCGCGGCGCGGATTCATAAATTGGATTTACACATTACTATTTATCTATTAGTATAAAAGTTGGAGTTTATTTTGTAATTTTGAATTACTTTGTAAATAATGTTTTATTTGATTGGTCTGGGTTTGGGAGATGCGAAAGATATAACTGTGAAAGGATTAGAAATTGTAAAAAAGTGTGATAAAGTATTATTAGAAGGTTATACTTCTATCTTAACTGTCGGAAAAGAAGTTCTGGTAAGTTAAAAAATAATCATGAGTGGGGATCGTGAATCTAATGTATCTATGAGTTTACTCCCGTTTTTGCGATATTATATTTATTGTAATTTAGCTTGAGTAGTTTGAACTAAAAAACTTTTTAAATATATGTATATATTTAAAAGTATAGTAAGTTAGTTAATTTTAAATTTACAGGAAGAATTTTATGGCAGGCCTTTAGTAGTAGCTGATAGAGAGGTTTGTGAAAGTGGTATAGATGATATACTAAAGGAAGCAAAAGATAAAGATATAGCTCTTTTAGTGGTTGGTGATCCTTTGGGTGCAACAACACATACTGATATGCTTCTTAGAGCTAAAGAAATGGGTGTGGAAACTCAGGTAAAAATTAAGATAAAGTTGACCAATAAGTATTAATTTTCTTACTTTGTTTACATAAAACGCTTTTTCAAAGAATATATTTAAATTTTTTTTTTTTTAAATAATTGATCTATAAAACTTGATAAATTTTAGATAGTACATAATGCATCTATAATAAATGCAGTTAGTTGTTGTGGACTCCAACTTTACAATTTTGGTGAAACAGTTTCAATTCCGTACTGGACTGACAGTTGGAAACCTGACAGTTTCTTTGAAAAAATACTTGGAAATTATTCAAGAAATTTGCATACTTTATGTCTACTGGGTGAGTTTACCAATATTACAAAGAGGCTCAGTTTGTATTAGCACTAGGACAGCAAAAAAGGTTTAAAAAATCTTTCAGTCATTGTAACTTACTATAACACCAAGTGACAAACTTCGCAGCCTTTGCATTATGAGACCGGAGAATCCATATGCTATTAGCATTATTAGTAAAAAAAAATTAAAATGGTTTATGAAATCTAAAAAAATTAAACAAGTTTTCTATATATAGTTAAAAACTTATTTAATAAAATATAGATTAGATTTATTTATATATTAAATATTAACCTAAAACTAGTTAATAGGTTTGCAGTCAATGAAAAATAAAATTTTCAATCCTTTAGCTCGTTAACCACAGTTTAAACTAATAAAATATTTTGTATCTATATTGAGGATTCATTCATATATTGCTTAAATTGAAAACATCATCATTTTTTTTCTTATCCGCTTGAAAAGGACTATGTGGGATAATCCATGTTATAAAGCCATATATACTTTATGCAATGTAACTTAATCATTCAGTCAACTTAAATTTTTCCATACTTATTTCCAGATATTAAAGTGAAAGAGCCAACAGAAGAGTCCTTAACGAAAAAATTTCGCCAATATATGGATCCAAAGTTTATGTCTGTGAAAGAAGCGGCAAGTCAGCTTATTCAAATTATTGAAGGCAATCCATCTACAGCTGGTTGGTTCTTTAAATACTAAGAAAAGAACATTTTTAGAGTTCAAAAATAGTATATCACATTTTTGCCTCAACTAAGTAATTTTCCTATAGAGTTACACATTTGCCATACTAGCCTTGAAGCCTGGAGAGCAAATCGATGTATATAAAACAAAATTGGGTTAGTTACACATTTATAAATGCTTGACCGATTTTGTTGAAATTGGTACAGAGCTACACTTCAGCTTGGAAAAGATATAAGCTATCTTTTATCTCAAAAAAAGGGTTTGAAATTGGGGATGAAAGTTTGTATAAGAGTATAGAAAAATATGTTGAAATTAAAATGTAAAATTAAACATCACGACTCACATGATAAAATTCACCTAACCAAAGCTGGGGTGGCTTAGACTAGTAAGTGAAATAAAAAATCTGTATAAAATATGAAGAAAATAAAATTATAATTTTATGGAATGTACATTTAGTCAGTAATAGTCCAATTCACAAATTATGTATATTTTGATAGGCAATACATGCAAGACGTATTTGTCTGTGTATGAAATTTGATAAAAAAAATGTTTCATTCGGTAAACAGATGGGTGAAGGTTCATGTATACTTAGATCCTGTACTATAATGGGATATATTCATTTAACAATTATAGTACCATTAAATATATTTTACAGGTATTAACAGAAACAGTATAGCAGTTGGATTGTCCAGAGTTGGTGCTCCTGATCAGAAAATAGTGGCAATGTCATTGTACAATATGCAAAATCTAGAACTCGGCCCACCTTTACATAGTCTAGTATTGCCTGCACCAAATTTGCACCCACTTGAAATTGATTACCTTGCTCAGTTTAGATGACTTGTGTTTATAGCAGCATGTTATGTTGAATGTAAATTAAATAAAAAAAAGTTTTTTCATATAATATTTATTTGGCTATAAATGCCAAAATTACTCACAACATAAATTGTTGAAGATATTATTTATAAGTTTTAAATAAACATTATTTGAATCATTTAATAACATAGTTTTATTATTTACAATTACCATTTTTAATTAAAATAATAATATAAACAAATTACGAACCACTATTACAAGGAATATCATTCAAACTTATCGTTGGTCCTTCAAAGCTACCAAAAACACTACACCACATACAAATCGTTTAAAATCAATCTTGAATCGTAAATATTAAAAGGTACATTAATTATTATTTGGTCTAAGTTGCGTATAATATAAATAATGAAATTATTATAAAATATACAAACAACGGAATGTATAAATACGAAAGGCGCACTTGAAACAGATTACCATTAATGCTACACATATACATTTCTAGACAATATAACTGGAACATGGTGGGTCACATTAATTATAATATTAGTAATTAATAGAGGCGACATTTTACACTAATACATTACATAACATTAGGAGTTACAAACATTAAAATTATACAGTCTTTAAACTTAATCAAAAGGGGTACAAAACATACACGATATTAATATTTAAGAAAAATCTATGTAAGTCGTGCTCTATCTATTCGTCAAGTGAGATTACAAAACTTCTATATAATTAATAGATATCAAATAGAGTATTTAAAACTTCAAACAGCCGAAACCTGCTGATCATCGTCCTCATCATCCGGCGCGTCGTGATAGTAGTCGTAGGGGCGAGTGACACCCTCGTGCGAGTGCGCGCGACTCAGCCGCTCGAGCCGCGCCACCTGTGCGGCCAGCGTGTAAGGCATGCGGGGCGGCGGCACCGGCCGCACGCAGCTCGCCGTCGTGCACGAGCCGTGCCCGCTGTCGCTGGACGTGGCCGACCCAGTCTTCCTCAATGGCAAGTTCACTAACGACGTCACACTGCTGCTTTCCGCAGACAAGTCAACTGGCAGGGGTGTCGGCGTATCTGAATGCGATCTCTCGTGAGCCGCTCTCGAGCAACATACTGGTACGCCGGGTCCGTCGCGACGGTGGGAACACGGAGACGGTCCTGACGGCGGCGGCCGCGGCTGGTGTGGTCTAGTCTTTGCGGGCTCAGATAAAGCAAGCAATTTCCGGACTGCTTGTGGCGAAGCTGCACCGAATTTATTACCTGCGAAATTCTTCTTACTCTCGCTAGCAGAAGAAGCGCTACTGGTCGTTGATAAAGACGGTGAGGGATGACGACGGCGCGGTACCATTGGAGCCGGACCGGCACCCTCACATTCTAGAGACAACGCGTGAAGTCGTTCTTCATCTGTTTCCACATGCATCCGATTGAGATACGCCTTTACGCGACGAACCATCTGGGCTTCTTCAAACATCTTTTTAGGGTTGGGAACATTAGAAGACTTCTTCCTTCTCTTAACAGTGACTTGTCCTTGTTGGTGTATACCTGTAGTGAGTTGATTGAGTGCCACCATTGCATTTGATGGTGGTTGTTTCCCCAATTCTAACAAAGTGAGAAGATCATATGGTGCATTGCACATATTTGTAAGTGTTCTTACTTCTTTTGCTATCATTCGTAATTTTTCAAAGTTAACCATTCCCTCAACATTTGTGTCATTACCAAGATGAATAAATGTTAAATCTTTTCTGACCACAGGGTAAAAAGGTATCACTGGAGATCTACCCTGTTCAGTAGTGACAAGCTGGCGGTATTTTGACATGTTTCTTGATGGATCCATAAGCATTTGTAAATCAAAGAAAAGTTTATTATATTTAGTGGGCAGTTTTTCCCAAGTCATCCGCAGTCTAGACACTGCACCATGACCTAAGCCAGATATGATTGCAAACATTGAATTAAAATTTTTACATTCTTTGCAGTGACGTGCTACTTTTATGAATTGTTTAATAATTTTTGACCTTCTTACAATATTCTGTTCATTGACTACTTCAGTAACAACCCAAAACATTTCCTTGTTTACAAGACCTGAAAATTGTGATAACATTGGTGTGCCATACCTACTCTTTAATTCAAATAGGTCATCAACATATTCTGTGCTTTCAATTTGCCGAAAAATGCAAAAATCCTGTAAAGTAAGTTGGACTGCCACTTCTACAGCATTTAGTTGCAAAAAATGTACTACACTCTCTCTGAGAAGCTCAGGAGCCATTTCATCAGGTACTAAAGTCTCACTAACACCATTGGTTTTTAGATAATACCTGGAACTGAGACCAATACGTTCAGCTAGGTTACCTAGTTGATCTGGTAATCGATGTTGTTTTATTATTCCACCTTGAGCTACTGAAACTTCACAGAGAGAGAAATTAGAACTAGGATCAGTAATACCAAACTCTTGTAAAGTTAACATGACAACTTCTCTAGCTGTTGTTTCTTTATGTACTAATAAATATTTGCAAGTTTGATCTGCTCTATATACTTTGAGTACATGTTCAGGATAATCAGATGACTGGTATTCATCATAGCAAATGGATATCAAATCTGGATTACTATGTGAATTATAGAATGAGGTGCTTGTAGCTTTATTCAATGATTCTGAATTAGAGAGTATACTGTCATCATTGTGGATGCCATCAGTAATAGTATTCTTCGGTAGTATATTCATCTTCATTAAAGCTTTTTGTAATCTTCTTTTAGGTCCTAAAGTCATAAAGCCTTTTTGAGGTTCTTTCTTAATGTTAAGTTGTTGAGGTTTCTTGGTAGGGGATTGAAAAACTGGAGTTAAAGTGAGAGGGTCATCACTGAGAAGCTCTGCTGTAGACAACCTTGCACGAGGATCTGTTTGCCAACGTACCATGTTAGTACATCCTCTCTGTCTTGGAGAATTCTCGGGCATTAATAACATATGCTTAAATGCTAATAAATTACTTTTTACTGTGATGCTTAAATGTGTTGAACCGGTTATGATTTCCATAGCTTTTGCCTGACTGACATGTCGAAATGACTGACCATTTACCTCTATAATTTGGTCCCCTCTTTTTAATCCCACATCTTCAGCTTTAGAGTGCTTTTCTACTTTCAACACAAAAATTCCATATCCTCTCTCATAGCCCCCTAAAATGTTAAAATTTAAGGGTTCATCTCTAGAGGGCCGAGACAAGGTGACACTCCTTGTGCGAGCTTTTGCTGAACAAGCAATATTCAATAAATTTAATTGACTATCCATTTTCTCACATTCTAAAGCTGTCTCAAAATTTTCTAAAAATTCCATCATATTTGGATCAGTTTCAAAATCTGTAAAATGATTATTAACCCACAACAACACAACTCGTGTTACTTTGTCACGAACAGAAGGCTCAGCAAACCAGGCAAGCAGTTGTTTGGCAACAACTAATGGACTTTCTATGAAAGTTCTGTGAGTCAACAAAAAATCTTCAACATATGTAGAATCACGGGAGTTATCTTCAATAAGCTGCAACATCAGATGTTCAGGTGTCCCTCTAATGACTACATGACCCTGTTGGTGTCCAGAGTCTCCAGCAGCCCCTCTATATTCAGTGACTAATACAACTACTCCCTTTTCATTTTCATGCCTCCTTATGTTTTCCTCACCCTGGTGTAAAATGCGATAATAATCAGTTTGAGTTACACAAACAAATTGGCAGTCATCACATCTAGTCGTCATTACACCTCTATGATAGAGTTTCTCTAATGTAGCCTCTCCCATGCCAAAGCTGTCACCAACATTAAGGTATTCAATTTCTCCATTCTGATGTTCAATTCCAACTTGACCATTGATAAGAACTGACCATGAGTCATGCTCTTCCCCATCATTCATAACAACTGTTTCAGCCTTTTCGACAACTGCAAAGACCATGACGGCACACAATGCTCTACGCACAGTTATTGTCATATTAGTAAATGCTTTTAAATGTTGAGTAAATTCTAGAAGAATCTCGATGTCCTCATCAGTCCTTTCACTAGGGTCTTTTTCAAGGCATTCTCTGACAGCATCACGGACAGTTAAACTATCCATGCTCTCTTCCAAATCTTCCTCTTCATCGGAATCAACAATAGACTCCAAAAGACCAGAAAGGTCTACCTCCATATCCATGTCTAATGAGCTGTGTACTGAAGTCATAGTGTCACTACCGCTATAAGCAGAGCTTGTATCACTTGCATTGGAACACTTAAGTGTGTGGGGGTACAGCTCTGGACTGTGACGACCACCACGCCCACCTCTCAACATTGTGAAGTTTCTACCACGTCTTTATAGACTTCTGCCTTCTGAAATCGAAACATATTTTATTCATTTAAAATTATGTTATAAATCTCATATAAAGATAGATCAACACAATACTTTTTTATTTGTTACTTTTTTGTTTAAAGTTGAATATTATTTCAATAAATAAATGTAAGAACTTTTACTTCTTAAATAGAATAAACAGGTTCTAATATAATATGCTACGCATTGCTGTAGTTGAATAGACCATTTTAGAATCTTAAAATATAACTTATATCATCGTAAACAAGTTGAAGAAGAATTGAATTTTTGTTTTAAATATTATAACTTCCCTCAGAAAACTTAATAAGCGAGATGTTTCATCAAGCACAAATTAGAAGCTTGTACATGCCAGATATTATTGCTATATTAAAATGTATGCAACCTTACATTTAAAATCTATAATACGTTCTAATTATAAATAAATAGAAACACCGTACCTCCACAATTTCTATTTATTTTGCATTCATGGCGGAACTGTCAGGGCTTCCATGTTGCTTTCTAATTAGTCTTCATAACAACGGATAAATGCTAGTTTAACACCACTAAGCACTGGCTACCGAAATTCCTATATGAATTCATAGAACTATGCAATTTAAATGGATATACAATATTTCGTAAGGAAAAGAGACTTAAAAATTTAGAAAGCTACTTTCTCAACGTAAGTAGTTAAATACCCACAATATAATGTACCACAGATACCTAATAAACTAATAGAATAGTGTATATATACATAATACAGATAGAAGAAAAAAATTGAAATACAGATAAAATTTATTTAAAATACTATAATAAAAAATCTGTATTTTAATTCCTATACTGTAATTTGCATGCGGATTTTAATCGCATCACTTGGCCTTTTAAAATATTACTTACTTACTTAATAGCTACTGCAATTTTTATTGTATTTGTATATATTGGATGATTTCACAGATTTAAAAATTAACTGCTGCAGAATTTACTAAATGAATTGAAAAGTTAAGTACAAAAAGAGCTTCCACGAATCTTTTGAATCGTATTATAACGATTAACGACATAACTTAGCGTCTGCACCGTCGTGGTCACATTCTCAGGTAGACCAATTTCATAAAAACATAAAATTAGTAGTATTTGTTGAATTTATTAAATTAATGCAAGTATAAATAAGACATTATAATGTATCAATTTGTATAAAATTATGTAGTTTTTAGATTTGTGTATTATCTGTTCATGTATATTGTACAGGCATGAACGCTTCTATAACATTTTATTAAACAGGGAAAAAATACTGCTTCCGTATGAAAACGTAAGTGATTTTATTTGTGATGTTTCGACGTATTTGTGAGATTTAACTATATGAAGTACATTTTTTTTAATACAGTGAAATTTTTTATTCAATTTTAATCTCCGAAATATATCTGAGTACTTAGATTATTATTAAAAGTTGTTCGACTGTCTATGCGAACATTTTTATATCTCCATCTATTTTCAGAAATAGGTACTTTTGAGTGCTGGCGTTTTCGCTGCAAAACGAGTGATGATTATCTTTTAGCTAGATAGCTTTTGTAAATTGATCGTCTCTACCGAAGAAGTCGCAGAAATATATGTTTTCTAGTGTAAACAATCAAACTATTTCCGTGCTTAATAATAAAATGCGTCTTGTTTCAATATCGGAATCGGAACGGATGGTGAGCGATGGCGAGAATACGATGATAGATTTTTGGTGTTAAAAATTTGCTCTGTGTCATCGCCGTTTTAGTTTTCTACTACACATAAGGTGTACTACATTTGATTGATTTTGACGTTTTTCGTGTTAATAATTCTGAATGTTTAAATATTTGGACGATTATTGTGAGTAAATGATATTGTGATCGAGTGACCGGCTGATATTACACGAGGCTTGTATGTATATGTGACTTCTGCTTTCTGCTATAAGTGACACGCCTCACAAAATAATACTTCATCTTGCGAATGGATTTATTCTATTTAGTTATTGTGCCGTTTTAGTGATAAAGACGTTTAAAAATTACGTAACTGTTGTGGAATCTTAGTGTAATAAAGAATGGCCTGAGTGTGACCACTCCATTACCGTCATGTGTGACGAAGGAATGTTTGTTTAGGCTCTGATATTTTGCTGCGACTTCACTCCGAGTGCGCTTTCGTATCGTACATTTGGCTGGATCATGAATCTATCCGAATCAGGAGCAGTGTTACATTGATCGTTCTCGAGCTATTGTCATTCCGGACACTTTTATATTAGCAAAATGTCTTCGGGAACGTTTGTGGACAGGATTGACCCTTTCGCAAAGCGGTCGTTGAAGAAAAAGACTAAGAAGTCTCAAGGGTCGTCGCGCTATCGGAACACGCAAGATGTGGAGCTACAGGCATTGCCTTTGCTTAAAGGTTTGTTTCGTACATTCTCCTAAACATTATCATTGTAAATATTCTTGTTGGATTGATTCTATAAAAGGCAGATATAGCAATTAGAATAACTACAGTTGTTTGTATACAAATACTATAATATAAATTGGTGAAGAATACTCTAGTACATAGTATTAGTTCTGTTTATTATAAAATTATTCAAGCAACTCATGAACCAGTAAAAAACAATTATTCAAAAATGTTAAAATTTGTAATTTATAGTCTAATTGTCTTGTATCATTGTTTTTCCATACTGAAAACAAATAATTTATATATTATAATCTATTATAAGTGTAAACAACATTTTAGTGTAAAAATTACATCATATTTTAATAAGAGCCATTTTATTCCTAAAAGAATCTTGTAAGAGATCAAATTAACTTTATGTGAAAAGGTATATATGTTGATGCCTAATGATATTTGAAATTTGTTTATAATATTTTAGTATTTTAAGGGGAAATTTTTTTTATCACTAACATTCAAAAACATATTACATTACTCTGTTTTCTGTGAAATATTAATTTCACAGGGTTACAGCATATTACCTGAGATTTATTGACCCACATTTTTCTATGAAAGTAGTATAAGAATGCAGTATATAGACATATTAAAGTATATTATGGCTTTATCATCACAATGGCTGTTTTATTTGCTAGATATTTAATTATTTTTATATTATTACTTAATTTCATATCCAGCATTTTAGACGCTTGACAAGATTTAGGATTTATTTCACTTCATATTACACATGTTTTAATGACATTTAAATATTGTTTATGATTATTTTGTATTACAATAAATCAATGTCTCTGCATAGTAGATTTTTACACATAAAATACTATTTGTGACTTAATAAATTATGATAAAATTCACAAAAAGTTGTTAAGAATTTACATTTAACTCCCACTAATTAAAATAAACGAAACTTATCATAAATAAATGAATATATGTCACAGGTCTTTAGTTAGTATTTTAATAACAAATATAGAACAAGTGATACACATGGAATGAGCTAATTGACTGAATGTGTTACAAATATACTTGTATATATTGCAATAGTGTATATTATATTAATATTTTTATTTTATTTACATTCCTTTAATTTGATAATTTGAAGAAATGTAGATAAAATTAATAATTTTTATTGTCTCTATCTCTTAATTTTACCAGCAACTATATAAATTTGTAAAAGACTCTTAGTATAGCCTAAATTAACATGTAAGGAATACTGCATCTTAATGAAAATTTTAAAATTTATATATTTTTAATATTTTTTTGTTCTTTTATTTTCGGTGTTAGAGCAACTGAGCCTTAAAAAAGGTCTAATGAATACTCATCTTAATATGCTCATATCATTTGGGTGTCTTTGGGGTCAATCTATAAGCATTAGCATACTATAAATTTGTATCCACTGATAAGTCTTCAATATACTGTTATGTTTTTCAGATGTTCCCAGCAGTGAGCAAGAAGAGCTTTTTATCAGAAAATTGCGGCAATGCTGTGTTGCTTTTGACTTTATGGACCCTGTGGCTGACCTGAAGGGGAAAGAGATTAAGCGTGGTACACTTAATGAGCTTGTAGAGTACATCACTCCAGGTCGTGGGGTGTTAACTGAACCTGTCTATCCAGAGATCATAAAAATGGTAACCAACATTTTTTATAACCCCTTTATGTTGTGTAGAAAATGCACTAGTAATTATTATAATCACACATCAGAAAATTAGGATTATCCAGCTTGTGTTGGGTCAAAATATAAGTAAATCATACAGAGGTTTTTTCAAAACAGAAAAAAAAATTTTGCACTTGTAAATTATTTTAAGCTAATTTATTTAATTAATAAATGTTTACAAAGATTGACATTTTGTTCTATATTAATTTGAATCATACACATAATTTCTTAATATGATATTTTGTTATAACCTGACTAGGTTAATTATAGACACCATTAATTTCTTCATTTTATGGTCTGTCTTACACCAACCAACTTTAGATACTTATAAAAAAACTATGTGTAATTGTTTAACTTGTACACTTTTTTATAATTATATAGAAAAAAAATTAATTTAAAATGTAAATTATAAAAGTATATTAAAAAGTCAGTTTAGGAATCTTAGATTTTGATTAAGAAATTCAAACCAGTTTTAATAAGAATTAATAAACTTAGTACTAACTCTTCTTGTCTTTTTGTTCAGTTGGTAAATGACAAAGTAATAGGACACTCATGTTTTTCTTTATCAATAGCTGAACTGTTATTTCATTAGCATAACTTATTATGCACTAAACAATTTATATATTGCATTCTATTAGGTAACAACCATACTTACAGACTTCTAGAAATATTTTCTCTTAATTGAGATGATGTAATTTTTTTAATTTTATCCTATATTGATAGATAAACTTTCAAAAAAATAAGGTGATTACATTCTATATTTAGCTTGTTAATTCAGTGTGCTCTATATGAAAAAAAATCGGATTGCACTCCGGGAGTGCCGGTGGAAGTCAAAACAAAATTTAAAAAACCAAACTGTATTATTGAGATCTGGCTTACATACAGCGTTACTAGAACGTGTCATGGGACTTTGGAATAAAAAATATAATTCTATGGTCTAAGTAACCCAAAGAACAAAATTCAAATAATTTTGGATGTTTTGGACCGGCGCAATAACTTTCAAAATATAGAAATTATATAATTAATAAAAAGACGTTTTTTTGTAAATAATATTTTTGGATGTTTTGGACCGACGCAATAAATCAAATATAGAAATTATTTAATTAATAAAAAGACGTTATTATTACAAAAAGACTCCGATTTTTCATTTCTATTAGTTGAAATTATTAAAATTTGACAAATTTTTCTGTTGCAAGTTTAACATTTTTTACCCATTCCAAAAAAAATGAACCAAACAGCACAAAGCCGATAAAGAAGTTTTTTAATTTCAAAAAGTTTATAAGCACGTCTTTTTAAATATTATTTTTAAAAAATTATCTCAGATTTTTTGAAAAAGCTTCATGATCAGAGTTATAATTGAATAAATTATATAAATGCTTTTTTAAAAAGATATCGGCGAACTTATTCCGCACGCTGCCGCCGAGTGAAAATCCCGACTTTGATCCGGAGGAAGATGATCCAACGTTGGAGGCATCTTGGCCGCATCTTCAGCTAGTTTACGAGTTCTTCCTGCGATTCCTCGAGTCCACTGATTTTCAGCCAACTATTGGCAAGAAGGTCATCGATCAAAAATTCGTACTTCAGGTAAAACTATTAATATTATTGCTTTGATAGATCTAAATTTAGATAAGAATCTTATGTTTCAAGATAGTATCATAACACTGGGCACAGTGATTATGTTACGCGAACTATGGTAGGTTATTGGGTTTTTACTACCTATTCAGACCCAGATTTTTAGTATTGAGGTCAAGTTCATTTTCAATATTTTGGGGATAATCACATGTTAACAGCCGCATAAAAAATTGACTAAAAATCTGTTTTACTTATTTATAATGTCCTACGACATTTTGTTGTGGGGCAGGGCCGCGGACTTAGAATCCATTTTTATTCTTCAAAAAAGAGCAGTTCGGGACATTTACAATCTAAGAGCTAGAGATTCCCTTCCGAGATGTTTTTAATAAAATAGGTATTCTTACGGTGCCGTTACAATAAATGTATTGTGTGTGACACACATAGTATGAATACTAGAAATAAAAATAAACTTGTAACGCCATACTATCGTTTCCACAAAGTTAGTAATAGTTTTATGGGGCTTGGTGTTCGCATCTATAATAAGATCCCACAGAATATATTAGACTTGCCACTTCAGCAATTTAAAACTCGAATAAAAAAGTGTTTAGTAAATAAAGCTTACTACTCTGTACAAGATTATTTGAATGAGGACAAAGCTTGGAATCAAAATGACGTTGATGCTCAGCTGAATGATTATACCTTTGTAAAACAGACTGATGTAAACAATGGCATTTTGAAAAGAGCAACTGTTGAGTTTCTTGCCAGTTCTTCTCACCAGGAAACTGCTTTCCGAACTGGTGGTAGCTTCAGACAAACTGACTGACTGACTAATTTTGACGTGTCAAAAGTACTTTGTAAAAAGTCTATTTGAATAAAATATTTTGAGTTTGAGTTTCAATTTTATAGGCTTTTATTGAATAGTGTGACTGTATCAACAAGAAAAAGGGATCATCCGAAACCCAAATATAACAGCTAAATCATACGTAAACGAAGTCACTCGGGTCGGCTAGTAACTATTATTATGAAGAAACAAAAAAAGCTCATACGGCAGAACAAAAGTTAAATTTTCTTGACCAGAGTATTTTCTTCATACCATAATTTTTAAGTATGTATGTGTAAATATTTTGGTACATAGTAGAAACATAATCATTTTATATCGCAAACTATATAGTATAATAATGGTAGTATTATGGATCAAAGTAGAAGACATCGTTTAGTGTATCATACGTAACGTTACAAGATGCTCCATATTCGATCATAGAAAAATAATCAGTCATTGTGAAATTATTCATATTATTGGCCATTAGAAGTAATTTCTAATCAACGCAAATGTAGTCTGTTTATTTGAAAAGAGGTTTCAATGACATATATTATAATAAAGGTTTTATTTATTTATTTTTAATCCCGAAGCCTTTCTACCACTTCAAATGGTTTCGAATGACAATATGATTTTTTTTATTAACATACACAAGGCGTGACATATACGTACTTTAGTAAAATATGTGCCTATATTTTACTAAAGTGACCAGAAAATTTAAATCAATTTGTGGTTCTTATTTTTAACTTCATATAATCTTTAATCGTACTAATTAACCTCAAATACGTAGGTTTAATGGTTATTATATCTTAAAAAACTTTTGAAATGTTCTTTTTCTGTTTAATACTAATTCACTGTTGGCAATACACTGTGAAATCTTATACTAATATATAAAGCTGAAAAGTTTGTGAGGGGGAGATCCAGCTCAGCCGTGGGTTTTTGACGGGTCGTGATCATAGAATTTTTTCCCTGAAATAATATAAAATTTTCATTTTTTATGAATTAATATTCAGTAGTGGAGAAAATGTTTATTAGGGCATTGATTTCGGAGAACAAAAAAAGGGCCTTAATTATATATATATTTTATGTTTATTTTTAAATATTTTTGAAATATTTACAAGACAAGACTACTACTGAGATGTTAGGATTAATTATTTGTAATGTTCAGTTTTTATAATTTAGATTTTATAATGCTGTTGATCCGATGCTGATCATGTATATTTTGTTTATGTAGACCAACATTGCACTATAGTATACAATACATGTCGGCGCGTAAGTTAGGCTTAGTTTAACCTAATCTTAGGTTTAAACAGTAAAACTAAGTGGCCCAGGCGAGTATTGGAAATCTGTTTATAGGCCTTGCAAACCTACACCTTGGTCACAAGTCCAAGGCACTGTTTAGTTTCCTGTCGTAATTGTAAGAGATCATAATGTTTAGTAGTTGCGTTGCGTTTACCCAATAGTCCATTCAATATCACACCCTCCTGTTAATGTTTTTCCATATACCCCCTCTACTTCTCTTTCTCTCCATTTTTCTCCCGAGTTATATGATGATAGTTTTACGGATCTGGTTATAGTGGGAATTAATAGCTATGATAAAGTACTAATATTAGAATCGTTATTTATTTTTTGCAGCTTTTAGATTTGTTCGATTCTGAGGATCCTCGTGAGCGTGACTTTTTGAAGACCGTGCTTCACCGTATCTACGGCAAGTTTTTGGGTCTGCGAGCTTTTATACGAAAACAGATCAACAACATCTTCCTTAGATTCGTCTATGAAACTGAACACTTCAACGGCGTCGGCGAGCTGCTAGAAATATTGGGAAGGTGAGTTTTAATAATATTACTTATGAATGAATGTTTTACTTAATATTTTTCTCGAATGATAAAAATATTGTATAATCCACCAAACAATATAACATTGTCACTACATAGTATAAAACAAAGTTGCTTCCCGATGTCTGTCTGTCTGTCACTATGTATGCTTAGATCTTTAAAACTACGCAACGGATTTTGATGCGGTTTTTTTAATAGATAGAGTGATTCAAGAGGAAGGTTTATATGTATAATACATACATAATATAGTAGAGAAACACTGATAATTTTAGAGGTTTCTAATGTGAAAATGCAGGGACATAGCGGTTATAAATTGCACCCGGGCGAAGCCGGGACGGGTCGACTCGTAGTAACTAAATTGTTTAAATGAATTAATGTTATAAGTAACTGCAATTGTTAATTTAGATAAACATTGCAATAGAGGAGCCTTAAAGAACAATGAAGCGAATTTATGACCCTAATTTATTACTAATTCTTATATAAATTTTCATACGAATACATTCGAATACGAAAATACGAATATTCAGATTTGCCAGGTTAATCTATGCATTAAAATCATTAAATTAATAATCATAATAGTACTACTTAACATCTATGGTTTAATACATGATCGTATTACATTATTTATTACGTTCCAATTATTTTTAAATTCTTTTTTTGCATTCATTACATTGTGTATTTAAATAAGCCATGTTGGCCTACAGCTTAAATGTATTCATCGCCGTTACGTATTCCGAGTAGCATCTTTTAGCTTTTTACGTTCTAAATTTTATATTTACATTCCCTCAAGTATCTAACACTTACTTTTGCCTGTAGCTTTTCTTAATTACTATTTTACAGGATACGTAAAAATATTCGAGATAATTTTCTTTATTTATTTTATAACTTTATTGTTTACCACATAAAAACAACACAATAAAATACGAATTAAAAAAATCTAAATATAATGTAAAGTACAACGGGCGGTCATAATGACTTGGTAACCATCTCTTCCAGACAACCCTGTCTTGGAAGGAGCGGAGGTTGGAATAAAAAATGTTGTGTAGCTTCAATATTACTGATACTAATAAGTTACAACCGAATACAGAAACACCTACACAATCTAATCTAAAAAATTACAAAGACGCTTCCCGCCGTCTGTCCGTCCCTATGTATGCTTAAATCTTTAAGACTACGCAACGGATTCTGATGTGATTTTTTTTAATAGATAGAGTGATTCAAGAGGAAGGTTTATATGTATAATACATGCATAGTATAATAGAGAAAGAAACCGTGAAGCCGGAGCGAGTCACTAGTAATATTATATAATATGTATAAATACAATTTAAAAATAATAAATATTTTAAGGTTATTATAATACATGATCATATTAATAACGAATTTAATTATTTAATGTCATTTTTAGTCAGGATAATGATACCATGACATGTTTGCACATGATGTTGACGAATTATAGGCCGAACAGGGTAGTAGGGTCTACTAAAAATAAATTGAATCCGTGAGGGGACAGGTTAGAATACGATTCCCCTCTGCCGCTGGGAGAGCATCTCGTAAAAGCCGAGTAACCCTTGGTGGTAGGGGATCTGTTCTCCGACTGGCTTCCGACCACCAGCATGCGAATCCAACCGCCAAGTGTCATAGACGCGTTTCGGTCGAGCCGCATGTGGGCCAGACTTACCCCCTCCCTCTCCCATCCCATTAATGCTGCGGACCCACTCTGGGCTCTTGCTCAGGATCAGTAAGTAGTATCTTTATTTTATCGGAGTCCATGGGCGATGGTGGCCACTTACCATCAGGTTATCATAAAAAAAAAAAGAATCGATGACAGTTTCTACAGATTACTCATGACTTTGAGAATCAAATATGCAAAGATTATATTAATATTTGAACAAAATTTTAGGCTAAAATACGCATTCTGTCACGTGATGTTAAATACAATGTGACGTCATGTGTATTTAACCCTTTTGTTGACATTTTCGTCGAGCAATCATGGCAGCAATGAGCAAAGATACTTTAACTACTGCCAAACAATAAACAACGTGACGTCGCTATAATTTTAAATCAGTTTTTATAAAATCAAAATTACTTTATATAATTGTTTATTTTTTGTAATTTGTAATATTGATTTGACACTAGCCTATTGGGTATGAATTTATTACTGCTATTTCCATTTGCCTAAAGATAGTTGCTTAAAAGTAGACTCCGCTGTCTGCCTGTCTTTCACCAGGCTCTATCTCATGAACCGTGATAGCTAGACACTGGAAATTTTCACAAATGATGTATTTATGTTGGCCCTATAACAACAAATACTAAAAACACAATAAAATAAATATTTAAGCCTTCCATACAACAAACGTGTTTTTTTGCCGCTTATTGGTCGATATTAATAACAGGTAGACGCTTGAAATATTGACAGAATATTGAGTTTTATATTCACTTAGAAAATAAATAATTTAAATAATGATTAAAAAATTATTTAATTTAAATCCTCGTGTTGTTACCGCAACGGGCTATACTCAAATAGATAATGTGTTCAGTAACATTGACTTAAATGCTGTGCACTATTTTGTTACAGTAGGCCTTTATGGATACAATTTAGAATTAAGCAATAGATTATATCATAACTAAATAGAATAGGTAGCTGAAAGTCACAATCAAAAGTGGGTCGTGCTACCTTAAAAACAAGTTATTTTGCCAAATATTGGTACGGAACACTTCGTGCGCCAGTCTGACTCGCACTTGGTCGATTTTTAACTTTATATGTTATCAGCATGCTAGGCTAAAACATTTAAATACAAATATCTTCCTGATATCAGATTTAAATTAAACACAGCCTATATAAGTCAAAAATTATTTGTATATACTACTAATATTATAAATGTGAATGTAAGTTTATTTGTTACGCTTTCACGCGAAAACTACTTAACCGATCATCATTAAACTTTGTACACATATTCTTGAGGGTATTAGAAGTAACATAGGATACTTTTTATGAAAAAATTTAACTCAATTTCTTTCGTTAATGCGTGAGTAAGATCCTTCACCATAAGAGCTGTAATTTTTTTGGGATAAACGTATTATCTATTTTTAATCAAGATTATTAAGTATTTGTATAATTTAGTTTTGGATTCTATTAGTGTTATAAAGACCCTTACACAAAATTTTCTTTAACATCTAAGTACAAACATCAATGAGTCACAATTTTATTATATGTATAGATGTAATATTCTTTCATAGAATTTAGCATTTAACATTAATTGATAATATTGTAATGATTGTTTGTAGTTACTGTAACTGGTATGACCCCTACTTGTTGTTTTAATCTTCAAGATTGTATGTATGATTCTACTCCCTACAGAAGAAATAGGAACAAATTTTCGAGATCACTCGAAGATATAAGGATATCTCGAGATAAAGATTACTTTCTCACACTTCCTCTTAAGTCTACGGTAGTAGTAATTGTGCAATTGCAAACATGTGATTTTTCAATATTTTTTTTAGTATAATAAACGGGTTCGCTCTACCGCTAAAGAGCGAGCACAAACAGTTCCTGGTGAAGGTGCTGCTTCCGCTGCACAAGGTCAAGTGCCTATCGCTCTACCACGCGCAGCTCGCTTACTGCGTGGTGCAATTCCTGGAGAAGGACGCGACTCTCACCGAGCCCGTGGTGCGAGGTCTCCTCAAGTTTTGGCCCAAGACTTGCTCGCAAAAAGAGGTATTGAAGCATTCTTGACTATTCCTCAACATTAGCGTGTGTCCATCTAAACTGAAACCGATTGTTGTACCTATTGTGATGTAGTTGGATCTAAACTATACGGTAGTCAAAAGGTACATCCATACATACAAATAAATACAATTGGAGTGCCTGTTTGTAATATTAAAATAACCGCTTTTTACTAAGTGCATATAGATGTATACACGGTACATATACCAAAACAACATTTTTTAAAATTTTGTCTGTCTATCTGTCTGTCTGTTTGTTCCGGCTAATCTCTGAAATGATTAGACCGATTTTGACGGAACTTTCACTGGCAGATAGCAAATGTAACTTAGGCTATTTAACATCTCGCTACGATCCATAGGAGCGGAGCAACGCGAACGAAATCACGCGGGTCGGCTAGTTTTTTAACTATATACAATCAGTTTTTTATTTATGTGAAATTCAATTTATTACAACATTTAATCGTTTTTCATACAATTCTTATATACTCTGAATAAGTTTAAACTTTATATTATTTTCAGGTTATGTTCCTTGGGGAGATTGAGGAGATTTTGGATGTAATCGAGCCGGCACAATTTGCTAAAATTCAAGAACCGCTATTTAGACAAATCGCTAAATGTGTTTCCAGTCCACATTTCCAAGTAATAAAAATAGACTTTTCGTAAATTAAATAACATACTAATGATTATTTTTTTCCATGCACAGAACATACTATCACTGTGCTTCTGAGTGATAAGATATAAAATTTGTAAAGAAATTATTTATTTGAATCAAATTTCAATAGTTACACATAATTTCCTTTGGAGTCGATTTCGCGTATATACAATGTATAGATTCGCAGTAAAATTAAATGTCCAATCTTTTGATTTATATGCTATATCGTTTCTTTTTGGTTTTAATATTTAAATAGTCCTTGGAGAACAATTTTGAGTTTCAATTTTGTTTGTGATTTTATATCTGGGTGGTTCCACAAAATAGGGCAACTTTTAGAAGTAATTTCTCTTAATCATATTTAAGTTATTGTTGCATTCCCTCTTAGTGTACATGATGGTGATCATACATTGTGTTATATCTAAAAGGGCAATCACTTTATACGTTATTTTAGAAGTATTTAGAGTTTTGTAAATTTAGGAATTTGAAACGAATATTTGTAAAATCACGTTATGTCTCGTGTTTGTTACGAAACTCCTCCGAAACGGGTCGACCGATTTTTATAAAATTTTGTATGCATATCGGGTATTTCTGAGAATTGGTCAACGTCTATTGTTTATACCCTTAAGTGATAAAGGTAGCCCATCCCAATTTTTTTTAATTTATATGGCAAAACAATGATTGCCTAGTCAGCTAGTATATAAATATTTTACGTTATGTTTTTAAAGATATGAACGCTCAAACACAAAATTTCGGAGGTCGGCCTAGGGACGATTTGGGGTCAATGAAAAGGATTTTAGGAGAAAAATATAATATCATTTTTAAAATAATTTATGGTATGAATAAAACACATTGATATTTAGCAATTATGAAATTAGATAATTCTCAATTATATCAAGTGAAATGTGTCCGCACATTAGACATAGAGTTGCCCTATTTTTGTGAAACCATCTTTTTTATAGATGGTATAAAATACAAAAACGTCTTTATGATCACTTTAGCAAGTATGTGCTATCATTATTTAATGTAAATTGTTTCTAATAGTAATCGCTAAGTAAGTTTTTGCATACAAACAATATTAAGTATAAGATGTATATGTCTATTAAAATTAAAAAATATAAAACCTCTCCAGACAATTTGACTGTATAACTATTTGTATATACGCATAAATGATAGAATTAGTTATATAATATTAGAAAGCACGGAAATACAAAATTACAATTTTGTATTTAAATTTCAGGTGGCAGAGAGGGCCTTATACTTTTGGAACAATGAGTACATTCTTTCTCTCATGGAAGAGAACAATCAGGTCATAATGCCAATCATGTTCCCCGCGCTTTATAGGATGAGTAAGGAGCACTGGAACCAGACCATAGTGACGCTTGTCTATAACGTGCTCAAGACCTTTATGGAGATGAACTCAAAACTATTTGATGAGCTCACAGCCAGCTATAAAGCAGAGCGGCAGAAGTAAGTACTGTCTAAATAACTTAGAAAACATTTATATTTTTTCCCAATGATTTAAATTTTTTATTGCTGATTATTGAACCCTTCTTGTAATATTAGTCTGCTGCCAACCCTATACGATCGTAGTGTACTGTGCTAAGAACTTAAGAAAGTTTAATTATGGGATAATCACTAAAATCCTGCTAAACATCACCTAAAATATTTATAGTATGTAACATTACATGTCATATTAGGGCGTTTCAAAAAAAAAAAATATTATTTTTCTCGGAACCAGGCTCAAAAGTTTCGTTTACATGCCAAAATAGGCCTCTGAAAATATGAGCTATTAATATTTAGGTAGTCCGCATCGCACTTTTCGATTTCCCATAAGAATAACACAGGAAAATTTTTGTTTTTTCTTCTGATTTTTATAACTAACGAAAGATAAATTACATTGCAATACCTCTTATGTATTTTGTAGAGAATTGAACGCTCTACAAAAAAGGTCTGATGTCACTTTTTGATAAATCAACTCAGTCGAAAGTTATTCAAGATCAAAGTTTATTTTACCCTTAATTAAGGCGTTTTCTTTACAATACTCTTAAATTTATAAGATTACTAGTTTCAAAACAAACTGAGTTTATTTCTAAGCTCTCAGAGTTAAAAAAAATACAAAACTTATATTTTGCCCTCAAAGATTGCTGAAATTTTATTAATCAAACAGATTTAAATAAATTGCGCTCGAAAACAGCTGAAATTTTTCTTAAAACATGATATTTTGCTGAATCATTCAGAAAAACGGCTTAATTGACGGTAAATTAAACTTTAACCTTAAATAACTTTCGACTGAGTTGATTTATCAAAAAGTGACTCCAGACCTTTTTTGTAGAGCGTTCAATTCTCTACAAAATACATAAGAGGTATTGCAATGTAATTTATCGTTCGTTAGTTATAAAAATCAGAAGAAAAAATTTTTTTCCTGTGTTATTCTTATGGGAAATCGAAAAGTGCGATGCGGACTACCTAAATATTAATAGCTCATATTTTCAGAGGCCTATTTTGGCATGTAAACGAAACTTTTGAGCCTGGTTCCGAAAAAAAATATTTTTTTTTTTTTTTTGTAACGCCCTAATGTCATATATATAACATTGCCAGGCGATGAGCATTTTCATCTGTGTGTTAAGGCCAGACCTAGTCATCAGTCCCCTTCTTGCATGATTTGGGAGCTTGATCATGGCAAAATCCTTGAAAAGTTAATCTTTCCTATTCTTATCTTCTATCCTATGTTCATTTGGTATTATAGTGAGAATTGAAATGACTACAGTGTGTTTTGTGTTGCATTTGTAGAGAGAAGAAGCGCGAGAAGGAGCGCGACGAGCTCTGGAAGCGGCTGGGCGAGATGGAAATAAGCCACAAGCGGCAGCAGGCCTCCGCTGGCGCTGCGCTCGCCAAGTGATGTCCTTCCACTGTTAGATGCTAGATAATGCGAACTCCTATAATTTCACTTATGTAGTATTCATATTTTCTATTCGATTACATTTTTGTTAATGACGTTATTAATTTTTTATACTCTTAATGATTCGTTCGTTCGGGTGAGTTCGCGACGACTCCGTAGATTCGGTTCGCCCGCTCCG
Organism: Limenitis camilla; assembly: GCA_905147385.1. Taxonomy (NCBI): domain Eukaryota; kingdom Metazoa; phylum Arthropoda; class Insecta; order Lepidoptera; family Nymphalidae; genus Limenitis; species Limenitis camilla. The sequence continues at coordinate 5,506,094 of LR990243.1, forward strand.
CCGTGGCGATGGCCGCGTCCCGAATACGCCCTCGTCACCGTTATAGTATTTTATATTCGTTGACATAGGCTCTAGATTTCATTAGGATCTTTTATTATTGTTAAATCGTTCAATAAGTTTTAAGATTGTATGAATTTTCGATGCATGAACGTTCGCATCGCATTTCGACTTACCGATGATTGTATTAATCGGGCAACACGGCTTTCAGCTGAAAAATGATTGTACAAAAAAAAAATTAATAGTGAAATTTAAAGATGTAATTTGATTAGTATACGAGGTCCGGCGTAGACGACTGTCTCACCGGAGCTCGCGCGTAGTATGTTCTATGAAATTTTGTTTCAATTAGATGCTGAATACAAAAAATGTAATTTCGTCGTACTATATAATTTTGTATAGATACATAGTGTAAATAGGCATTTATTTATTATAAATTTATAGCAGTGTGATTTTTATACATAGCTGCGGAAGTGAGACACTATAATTGGTCAGAGTGACTATGAGTGTGACGCGCGTCCGGCATCCGGCTTGGTAACCGAATCGTATTGGAGTAGCATGATGATCCGTATCGTAGAGCGATGAACCTGATGCTGAGAGTAGTTAAATAATTTTAAGGAAATAGTCATTAATTTGTATGATATTGCTGTAGCCATTAATTTTTCTATCATCACTAGTAGAGCGGCGCGGACGCTGCCGCCGCGCCTCTGTATATAGTATGTACGATACGCATCGGGCCGCGACCGTCCCGTGCGTATGTATGTATGTATGTACACTATGGAGATGTTTGTTATGTAAAATGTATTAACATTGCAAAAAAATATATGATCTTATATATAAATAACTATTATAGTACACAATATAAAAATAAAAAGTTGAGTCACATGAGTTGAATTGTTTATGTATATGTAAGCCGCTGCGTCGCCGCGCCGCCCTCGCGAGCGCTAAACCACACGACTCGTTTTCGCATTACTAGTTCATTTTCGAATAACGGATTTTATACTATATTACTTTATTTTTATGAGTATTGATTATTTAGGTTAACGTAAATGATAATTGTGTTGTAAAATATGTGTACTTGGGTAAAATAAAAAACACAAATATAATGAAAATTTTGATAATTCTTGTACCACAAATCTGTAAAAAAATAAAACTAATTCATAACCACTAGCGCCGAGCTTAATTAAGCTTGTATTTTACTTATTTTTGCTTATTTATTATCCATCCAAGAACTTGTGTGAAGCAGTTAGTTATATATAATTTCCTTACCCCTATCCTTTTGTTATAAATGGTTAATTATTATTATTCAAACCAATTTATATTACTCTACAAGATAAATAATTATATTATGTTTAACTTATTAAATATAAACATTTGAGGAAAAAGACTTCATATATATCAAAATGTATCTATTCTTATATATATAGCTGAAGAGTTTGTTTGTTTGCTTGAACGCGCTAATCTCAAGAACTACTGGTCCTATTTGTAAAATAATTTCAGTGTTAGATAGCCCATTTATCGGGGAAGGCTATATATTATCACGCTAAAACCAATAGGAGCGTATGATCACGGGCACGAAGTTGCAAGGGTCGGCTAGTTTAATATTTTATTTTTTGATGGAAATGTAAAGTTATTTTTAAACTTGATTACTCAATTGCTCACAGTATGTTGAACTTCCATAAGGAACTGGATCAATAACATTCGTGTCAACGATTTTCAGTCTCCATAGAGACCTATTGTACAAACACTGTCGAACTTTACGCATTACGTCACAAAATCCTGAATTACAGTAAGTATTATGGAGTATGTCTTTTTTTAAATTTATATTTCCATAAGTATACCATTTATTCTTTACAAATTGTTTTTAATTTATTTAATATTGATTTTTTTTTTAAATTTAGATGAGTCGCAGAAATTCTCGTCATTACGCAGCTCGAACACCGAAAATGCCTTCTGGTCTTGTTGGATTAATGGAAGAGCTTTCGAGAGATGTTCTGCGAAATAACCCAACTGATATATACGCTTTCTGTGCTGACCATATGAAGAAATTGCTGCTGATAAGAGATGGCACTCGTAAGTAAAATGTTTAATGTATTGTCGACCTTCGATGTTGCAAATTTGATTCTGTCTATGTGTACAGGGTAGCGGTACAAACTTTAATCAAGTTTATATCACCAACGTGATGAGGAAAAGACTGTAACATCTAGAACTCATTCCATTCCAAACAATCAATCGATTATATATGTACCTAAGAAATTATTAGCTCTGCTGAGTGTCATACTCCTAATTTATATAATGATCCTTATTGCATTCTCTTAGTTATTATTTATTTTCGTAGTTATACTGAACTGTAGTTCATGTTGCGTAAGCGTCTATCAACTCTTTCACATCCTTACATTTTTGTTAAATATATACTGCAGCAAATTTTTCGGTATTCAAAGCATTGTTTATGATTTATTTCATGAAACTACTGTTTAATAATGATTGCCGTTGATAATATATTGTTTTTATTTCTTTATATCATTAGTCTTAATTATTCTTAAACTTTGTAACTATTAGCTACTTTAATTTTCTGCCTCTTATTCATTTAAATGTACTAATATAAAAATTGTTTTAGCTCCTAAAAGATTACTAACTTTGGAGCAAAAAATAGCTTTAGCTAGGAATAAGGTAAATGAAAGAGCTGCACAGCGAAATAACGATTTCAGCAAACAAATGCAAGAGTTGATATTAAACAAGGATTGCAATGAAGAATCTAAGATAGATAAAGATGCCGACTCAAAACAAGAAAATATTGTCATAATTCCCCAATCCCAACCAGCTGGATATAAAGAACATGAATTAAATGTTTTCACAGATGAAAAACTTATCTCTAAAACAGAAATGCCTCAAAACAAGATTGATTCGAAAGTTGATTTGACAGATGCTATCAATACAGATTTGACGGGTTCTTCATTATATGCTAAACTAGATGAAAAACAAGTTATACCCGCTGCCACAAACGAAGATAAAGCCATAAGCAGTGTATCTCCAGTAGAAATTGTTATGGTACAAAATAATGAAATAGTCCCTGTGATAAAAAATGCGGTGACAAATATTGAACAAGATACAGCTGTACTAGAGAATAAAACTTTACTTGAACCAGAAGAGTTAAATGAGAAAGACTTACTAGAAAGCAATAATGAAAGTGCTTTGTGTGATTTTGGTAATACAGATATTAATACTAATACTACCGGTGACAAGCTCGTAAATAATTCAAAAGAAAAAGAAACGGGTAATTATGGTCAAATCGACTTGCCTCAGCAAGACATTGAACTTGGAGATTCCAAAATAATAGTTGATACTTCAAAGAACGCAAACAAAGACAAGGAAGTCGACTATAACGTTGAAAATATAACAAATTTGAATGAAAATAACATAAGTGATCCTTTGATCACTACAGACTGTAATGAAACTTTATTAGACATATCTATGTATCCGATTATAGAAAATGTTGCTAGCAATCTTGAGGAACCGCGTCCCGCTGAACCCGATGATCCATTTAATAATAATAAGACTAACAGTGACGAAATTTTGACATCAAATGCTGATATAATATGTGATAACTATATTCCTGAGATCAAGTATAGTGAATCACATAACTTAGTCAATAATAGTTCAATGGATTTAGAAACAGCAGCCATTACGATACAAAAAGTATTTAGATCTTTTCTTTTCAGAAACAAAACTTTGAGTGTTGATGATCCTACTAATGTTGACATCAACTTATTGATCGAAGATAAAGAAGAGAAGGTATTGTAAGATTAATATTTATCCTTTTTAGTGTAATTGTTATTATACCAACTAATGTGCTAAGATATAAAATAAATCTCTTAAGATATTAAAAATAAGTGTGTTTTTGCAGAATACTCATGATGAATCTAATAATAATATAACAAAAGATCGACGAACTTTAGGTATTAGCAGAATGGATACGGTTTTACAAACAGTGAATGAGGAAAAATCTTTATCTCTATCTACTGATGATTCTTCAACCTTATCAAGTGCAGCTACTATAATACAAGCCCGTGTGAGAGGTTTTTTAGTAAGAAACAAATTTAATAATAATAAAACCACATCCAGTACTTCTGGAATTGACTCAGATGGGCAATCATTGAATTCTTCGGATGGTGACAACGACAAACGTACAAATAAAACTGTTTTAAACATTCATATTGTACCAGAGGGCAGTCCTTTTCTGAGCAGAGATGAAAGTATTCTGACTTCTATTGACTTGTCTTTAGATGGTAGTCCTCCGAATTCAACTAATTTACATCCTTTGGGATACGATAAAACTGAAAGAAGGAAGCAGTTAAAAAGAGAAGATGCTATTCAATCTATATCACCTCCAAGTAATAATAGTGGGAAGTTGAGCGAAGATATTGAATCAGTGAAGGAAATATTTATTAACAATGGTCATTTAGAAGAAAACGAAGCTAAAATTGAAATTGCTACAGTTGATTCAAATAAAGATTTCTTGGCACCGCATGTATTCAATGATGAAAACATTTCGACGATAATTAATAGTGCCGAAACTGAAGAAGACCATAATTCTGAATCAACTGATGGTTCTACAAATTTGAAAGATCTTAAAAATCTAGAAGAAATGACCTCGGACGAGATGGACGTTATCACACCTGACGCTTACGAAAGGTTTTCATCAGATTCTGTCAACGATATGAAATTAATGCATTCAGGTGAATTTCACGATGTAGTTCTTCCTACAAAAGTTTCTAGGAGTGACACCTCTGTCGTCCGCGGTGAGTGAAGACATCTTTATATCAGGTGAAAATACTTTCCCTTCTATTAAGGCCAAGGCATGACAGCTTAGAATTAGTTATATCTTATGTAGTTAGCGGGCCTCGTTTTTAATTTAAAAAACAAACCGTATGCTGTAATAAAAGCAGTCTATAACAATATTATCTCTGTTGTAAATAAACAACCAAGAATCCAAGTTAAACTAATCCACTTGAGATTTTTATATAGTTCTTCACACCTGTAGTTTAAATTTATTTAGGGTATAAATTAATATTAGCTTGAAAGAGTATTTTTTTTTCTTTGAGCATTAGCAATATGTTGATGGCAACACTATCGTTCTTCAATTGTGCCGTAATATTTTCCAAAAAAAAATGCCTATTGGCACTTGTATTCAGTTTAAATGTATAAGCTTTAATAATAGTAGATATTACTTAGTCTGTCTTTGCATATTTGGATAGACCACGTTTATAGTACTTTATTTTTTTTTGTTTAACTTATAAATAATTTGATTCTTTCTTTCAGAGTTTCAAAATGTGGTGGTGTATTTTTTACTTTGGAATCATTCTTAGTTGAGTAGAAGTAGATTCACGATAGGAAAATTGACATTGTTAATTTAATAAAATTAATTATGAAAAGGAATATATACATAATTAAATGATTAAAGATTACTTTATGCTGTTTTAATTTTAGTTAATAAGGGAAGATCTCTTGGTCTTGGTACAAATCGAGGCTTACTGATACTTTTCATTGCTACTAATTTGAATAGCGAGTTATTTTGGGGTTTTAGCGACGCCCATTAACACACAATGTTTTTGGCAAATTTTACCCGCGTTGTCAGGTTAGCGGTGGTCCCGCGGCTATGCCACTGATCTAATCCCTATTTCCTTATGCACTGTATGGTGACTCGACCGACCTGACTCTAGAAAGACCTTTTTCAATACTTAAGTGTAAGAATAGCTGATTAATAATATTGTAAATATAGCATAATTGAACGAACCATTAAAAACATAGGTTATCATCGAAGCGCGGGCAGACACCATACTCATCGACAAGTAAAGGAAGAAAATATTTGATCAATGCACAGATCACCCCCAATAGATTCCGCTTTGAAGGCGACATGAACTCACCACACATATATGCATTTGCTCTAATAAAAACGTCACGCCCACAATTTACTAATTAGTGTCAACCAGACATTAGACCCGTGATGACGTATATGTTTCCGTGTTTCACAAATAGAGATAAATCGTTTTTATTTACAACAAATTAACAAACATGACTAGCTGTGCTGTTAAATGGTGTGGGAAAACTTCAAGGAGCTCAAGTTATAAAAAAGATGGTATAACATTTCACAGGAAAGTTAAAATTATAAAACATGTATCCAGGCAGAGCTCAAGTTATAATGGATTTTTAGAAGTAAATCGTCAAAAGTGAGCCTTACACTCGTTGATGTCTTTGAAGTCTCCTTCACTCATTTGCGTTTATGCTATATTTGTCTTTGTCTTACAAAATAATTAGCGTTGTGAAAGTTTAAACTTTATCGAATAGTATCGATATTTTTATTTATATATCTTCTAGTTATGTTAGTATAGTTATTGCTTATTATAGGTATTTTAGTTTTAAAAAATAGTAAAATTTCAAAAGATTATTTTTTCCGCTTCTGAGTGTTAAATATTTATAAAATAAATATAATCTACAATAGTAAGTCGATCATAAATTATTCAATTTCCACAGTTTTTTTTTTATAATTAATTGTGGTATTCCATTGTTAATCACAAAAATAACATTTTACTTTTTTAAATTATATAGTATTATTCTGAGGCGGTATGAAGTTTGCCGGGTCAGCTAGTACACTATAAAAATATGTCATAATCAAGGCTATTATAATTATTATTGATGTTAAATGAGAGTTGTGGTTTGATTTTGAATCCTTTATTATTGAACATTTCTGTTAGGAGCTAGAAAGTTGTAGTCACGTAGTTTACTTACGAACATTACTATTAATATATATCGACAGTTAAATATCCTTGTCCCATCACTACGACAATTGGGTGACGTTGAAATAGCCAATCATACTGCACTAGCCGTCCCCCGCGCAACCCGCACGTTCCGCCAACTTTGGTGAATTCGAAACGGAACAAAATATTCAACATACGGTATCTATTGGGGGTGATCTGTGGATCAATGTAATCAATAAAAATTCTCAGAGAAAGATGTAAAGGAACAAATATTTTAAATTTCCTAAAATATCTGAGTATGTACCTATAGTACATAATAATAAACAGTAATCTAATAACGATTTAGGTTTCAGGCTCTTAATTTGTAATGAAAGCTTTGATAATTCGAATTTATTTGGAACGAAGTTCCTTATGGGACGATACGGAGGAGGTACCCTAACCGGGAAAAAACGTCCGTAACGTAGTTATTGGCCCCTACACAGTAATTGGACATTTCAACTTTGATTATGAAAAACAAGCTTCACCCTAAACAAATGGTAGATTTTAAACAACATCAATGGCAACACATTATTTAATCGAATAGGCAAAGGTATTACACCGTACAGCCTTGTAATAGAGATAAGAAAATGTGTATAATGTACGTTACATTGGACACATTTTTTTTATCAATAAAAAATGTATACCCGAATGATTATTTTATTTATACCTCGAATAGAACTTAAAATTAATATTTTTATAATAAGGAAATTCGTTCCTATCTGGTGTCCCACGAAACCACACGTTTTTTTTAAAACATCGACGTTCATCCCTGTTGCAGGGTCTCCATGACTGATAAAAATTACTTAACTATCAATAATTATTTACGTTAATGCTCAATTACCCGTTCCACTTGGGTTAACGCTCGCTGACAAGTGGAACGAGAAAAACCACGGTCGTGAGCGGCGGCGTTGAGATCGCTTAGTGGAATGCAGGGCAAGTGGAACGGGTATTGAGCGTTAACGAAAATAATTCAAATGGCGAGTTATAAAGTAATAGTTTCAAAAGGTTAAGGGTATAATTTGTAAGTCGTAACAATAAAAAACTTCAATATAGTTATTGGTTAAATTAATTTATATTCATATTTTTTATTGATTGATTTTTTATATTTATAATTTAATTCAGACTAAAATTAATTTTATATAAACATGCGCTACAGAAACATTCACTTCGACTGATAAATCTCAACCGTATCAAATAAAGTTATTTACATCGTCGCCATTTTTGTTGTTTTAAAAATGCCGCCAATCTTGCAACCACAGATCACTAATTTTGCAACGCTCACAACGACCCAGGATTTAACATGGGTCGTCGTGAGCTTCGTGTAAGCACAAGTCATTACGTCATTAATGACGTTTTCGCCGCGACCACAACGCTCGCGATCGTCAAGTGGAACAGGTAAATGAGCGTTTTGGGCGTTGAGATCACTCAAAGGAACGCGCCTATAGTGCTTTGTCGCTGAACACTGTCAACTGTGGATATTCCGTGCGTTCCACTAAGCGATCAAAACGCTCATATATCCCGCGTTCCATTTGCGGGTTGGAATTTGTAAAACTCTCGTTTCTACCGAACATTGTCTCTATACCTGCTTTCTCGATCTCACGTGACATTGGCGGAGTTAAATGTGCTCAGCTGGCACTCCTAAAGCCTTAAAACTAAAATTGATGATGTTGTTTTATATATTATACCTATTAGAATGCATAGTGTTTTAAAAGTTTTTATCCGAATTATAAATATATAATTAGTTTGATAACTATTTTAATAGAAATGAAATTGCATCAGACAATATAATCTATATTTGAGTTTATTGTACTGAGTTAATCCTATAGAGCCTAGTTATCAAAATGATATCTCGTAAAGGACAAAAAGCTATTAATGAAGGGGTTGTGGGTAAATACGTGAAAAAAGATACTCCACCAGACTTGCCGAGTAAGTTTAATATTATGGGAAATTCATAACAATGATATGACTAATAAATATATATATGTTTTTTTGTTGTAAAATAAAGTATTCATTCATTTCTCCTCTACCTTACACGAATTTGGTAGTAGATTTTAGAAAACATATCAATTTGTTTCTATCATTAAGCAGTAAGCATTGTGAGCAATTATGTACTCTCTAATTAGGGATGTTAGATAGTTGCCCAATGAAGTTGGCACAGAAGTACCTGGTATTTCACATAAAAAATTGGTACACTCATACAATAGTATAGATATTATAGTGTATATATATAAGATTAAAGTAATAAGTTTAATTTTATCATTAATGTAACTGTTTATACTCTCAACTTTGATTCATATTGATAGTTTTTTCAATATTACATAGAAATAACACTTTTATTAAAACTGTTTTCACTTGGAGACAAAGATGTTAGGCGTACCAATCTTTTTGGAGGTGATGATACCATTTTTGGAGGTTTTGTATCATGTACCAACTAAATACTGTCCTGATATGCAAAAATACCAAGTTTTTGACATCGACCATGATTCATAATTTTTGTTTTTACTATGTTTAAGAACAAAATTTGAGGAATTATTAATATTTATTGTTTATACTAAAAGTTAGTTGTCGGCACTTTAGTTATGCAATTAATATTAAAATATCCAATATTTTATTTATTATAGTTCATTTTATTATGTTTTTTGATTTGATATTGTAGTATCTGTATTAATATTTATATGATATATACTTAATTTCAATCAATTTATTATGATAAGCTGCTTACTTTAGAAGCTTGTGATTCATAATTTTAAATTTATGAATATTATTGCAGTTATAAATGTTTGGACAACTGGAAACAACAGAAGGCCACGGAGCCAACCTTTTGGATCAAGTGATGGTCATACACAGAGTATTGAAAACAAATTTGGTAAAGCGCAGACCATGAGTGGTCATGCCGGTAAATACACTCCCAGTGAATCTGTACCAAATTTAGCACACAGGTATTTCTCATTAAATTTTTATACACAGTATTGAACATAGTTATGGAAAAAAATACAACCTACATCTTTAACCTTTTTTTTTTTTTTATATTATGTAATGGGCTTACTCTTGACATAGTGCAGAGACGAGGTTGAAGACTTTTAACTGGTGAAAATTGGATGTTTTCAGAAATTTTAACTTCTCAGTTTGCATAAATATGTTCAATTTATCAGTGTGTTTCGTTTTTATTTATACACAAAGTTATATATGTTTCTGTCCTTTACTTTTGATAAAACTACTTATAGCTTTAGCATCTTCTTTATTTTTTTTATACTTGTACATCAAAACCTTAGTAATTATGCTCCTTATTCAGCAACATTATTTAAAGTCTGAATATTTTTCTGCCGTCACAACAAAAAAGGGCACATCTAGCAATTTGTAAATGTTGAGAAAATCGAGTTTAAAATATTTTTTGGTTTACCAAGTATAACATACTGCTACATTTTATTTTGGTCAAACATATAAATACAAATAATTGCGTGTACAAGATGGCAATAAGACTAGTGTGTTTTAAGCTTTTATTTTATTGGTATTTATTAAATAATCACTAAATAATTATTCATCGTAACATCAAAAATATTATGAAAATAATAATATTAAGTATGTAAGGCATAAAAAACCAAATGTGACTTTTCATTCTACTGTATTGTTTAAAAATTAGAAATATTGCAAAAAAAAGGCACATTCATTCAAATGTGTCTTTTCATTATACTAAATAAAAGCAAAAAATATAGTATGTATTTTATACTAATATAATAAAGAGGAAAGCTGATGATGTTTGTAACGAATAAACTCAAAAACTACTGGAATGATTTCAAAAATTCTTTTACCATTAGAATGCTACGTTAACATTAAATAATATTGGCTATATTTTATGCTCGCATTCCTACGGGAACTACGCGGGTGAAACCACGCGACACTGCTAGTAGAGAATAAAAAATACGTAAAAAAACAACAACTTCATTAAGTAAGAAACTACATTAAATAACGTAAGAAAAATATCTTCTGCATAATTACATAGCAATATTATCACTTTATATTAAACACAGCTGTTAATTATCACAACCATCAAGGTACTGTTATCAAAATTATATTAAAAATAATTTTTCTATATTGTATAAAATATTACAAAATAAACATATTTCTTTTTTTGTAAATTATTTAGGAAATTACTTGATTTTCATTAGAATTTATTAAATAAATGAGATAAGAATAGAGGGTCTAATTTTTATTTTGTGCTGAGCAGTTATCCTTTTTTTTAGGTAAAATGTAGAAGGTTTGATTCATCATCTGATTGTTGGATTCTAAAATTGTTTTTGTACGGTTGGTTGCGAACATTCATTTACATATTGATGCAATTAATTTATGTAAAATGTCTCCTTGGTGGTAACAGATCCCCCGTTCCCCGACTGACTTGCGACCACCAGGATGCGAATCCAACCGCCAAGTGTCATAGACGCGTTCGCACATCGTGCATCGACAAAACAAGAGGGTATCTCTTGTTTTGGCGATCTCCATGGGCGATGGTGGCCACTTACCATCAGGTGGACCATCTGCTCGTATGAACCCTCTACCAGAAAAAAAATCTCGAACCGAATAGTGAACTGTATTACAAGGAAAAAAGGTTGTATTCATTCAATAAAATAAAAAAGTTGAGTAAGAAACGTTTCATGAACAAAGGTTACGTTATGTTTTTGATTTGATACATTAATAAATAACTTATATTGTTTAAAATTTCATGAAGTGACATATTTTAGAAGAATAATATTTTTTTATTTTTCATTATTAACGTAATCAATTAATCATTTAAAAAGAATACAAAGTAAAAAATTAGTATTTGCATTTTTGTTCGATACACACGCACGTGATTTACAAATAATCGTAACAAATCCTCTGTTAATTTTAACAATCACAGGAATATAGGTTTAATAATAAAAGTTAGCGCAATAGATTTAACAAATAAAAATTCCAAAGGCGCATTAACATTAAAATTGAAGAAAAAAAGAAAAATGAATGAAAACTATAAAATGAATATAATTAGCAGCTGTATTTTAATTAAAAGACATCATCATATCACAGGCTTGCAAATAAACTTACGAAAAAAATTTCTTACCTTTGCAGAGCAGACAAAACATGGACTCGTTGAGACACATCAGGCACAACTGACGCTACTCGCTACGTACCCTGGCCCCCTAACTTCCCCTGTTTTTTTAAGATAGTTGATAGAAAAGGCGTAACTGTCAGTTATGGCTTTTCTTTTAAACTGATTGTTGAAGAGTACTGTCCGTAAATTTTAAATCAAAGGTCACATTTGCCACATAAGCCTTTAATATTTAACTTAGCCCAATTATGCCTTTTCAATAAAAAAAAATATAAATCACAAGATAAAATAAAAGCTTCATCTACGCATATATGACTTTTTAATTTAATAAAAGTCTGATGTGCTCTTTTTACCTAAAAAAACATTAAAAGTAGCTCAGTTGTGCCCTTTTCACTATTGGTATTTCCGTTAATCTTGTTTGTAAAATTCTATAAAAAATCAGGCAGATAGGCCTTTTTTTTCTGATTCCGAATATGTATATAACGCAATTTCGTAAAAAATGTTACTTGTGCCTTTTTTGTTGTGACGGCAGTTTTAACCTTCGTAGATTAGTGGACTCATTTCTAAATATATATGTATATATATATATTTTGGGAAATTAGTTAGACTTTAATAAACATTTATTTTAAAAGCCCTTTTTATTTTACAGGTTTGCCAGCTTATCTACTGCGAGTGATACAGCTAGTACATCAAGCAACTTTAACTCTCAGTTACATTTAGACGTTAATGTGGCATGTATTGTAGTTTTATTTAATTAATAATTATAGAATAAATACAGAACTTGAACTATCAAAATAAATGGTCACCATCTAGTATTTATTGTATACAGAGTGACATGTAATAAATTAGTTTTAAAAGTTCAAACAATGTTCTTAAGTTGAAGTAATATTTCTAATCTTTCATGAACATTGTCAAAATAAATTATTCAAGTGGTTGTACTACACAGGTTGTTAATTGCATGTCAAGAGAATCCTTTATTCTTATCATTTTAACATTTCTTTACTTGCTCAAACAGATTGTTGTACGGCTGTAGTATTAGCGATGATATAGTTTATAAAATTATTAAAATAAAAACCATACTTCCAAGAAACAGTAAATATATTAATATGCAATGATGTTATTTCTAAAATATTAAAATAGAACTTCAAACGAACCTCTTTGCTGCTTATAATAAGTTATACAAACTTACCTTTTACTTACCATGATGGTATATGGGATTTGAAATTGATTATGTGTTGGGATTGAAATGAAATACTGCATTGTAAATCTAGGAGGTTTGTTAGACCTATTTATGACATTGATTTCAGGCGTCACATTCAACCTTGAACGAAATTGATGACTCTTTTAGCCGACAGACCAGCCATCGTTATTATAGACAAAATCAACCAGAGGATCCAATATACCAAAATCAGCAGCAGGTACTCTTGTCATATACTCAAAGTATAGAGTAAAGCTTAAATAAAATATAGTTTATTTATAAAAACGAATAAATGTCCTTTTGCCTATTAAAGGAGCATCAAAGTTAAATAGAAAATTTCCCCAACCCAAAGACTTGTACATTGACTAGATCCAGTAAAAGTTATTCTCCTTGAATAGAATAATACCTTTATTTGTTTTAAAGAGGAATCTAATTCTAAAAAAATTATTATAAATGGATTTATGTTATCTGAAATTAGGTTACATCTAGACCCAATGAATATTATAAGTTTCTGTAAACTAATGGTGGTTTATTAGAAAACTTATTTTTATTATATTAAATTTAAATGTCAGTAAAAAAATTTGAAGGTTTTGTGTGATAATAGAAACTTAAATGCATTGTTTTTGATTGTCCTATTCCTATTTTGCATAAGCATTTGTTATAGTTTTCATAAACAAACATATTTTACATAATCTTCACTATCCATTGGGCCTAGGTATATATAAATTCTTTAGGTCCAACAACAAAAACAACAGCAGTACAGTTCCAGGGACTCAAGTATGGCACGGATCTCTTCAAACTTGAGTTTAACTCCTCGCCTCCATCCCCCATCACCACATTCAATTAGACTCCATTGTACTGATTGTAAGTTATTTTATTATTAATTGGTTACATAATATTAATTTACCTTATATTTTGTAATCTTAAATAATATTTTATTTTTCAGCCTTTTCCACAGGAAGTCAGTCTTCTCCAATATATTCTAATTATGTGAATACTCCAGCTCTTCCCTATCATAATAAAGGACATGGTGGCAACATTATATCTTCTAGTCAAGGTAACATAAGTAATAAACATTTTAAGTGGTAATGTTTGATGCGATTGGAGCAGTGATAGCTTAGTCTAATGGCTAACAAGAGAGCCATTTAAAGTAATATAAGAATAGGCGCAGACAATTGCAGACAGGTGAAATTATTCTTTAATAATTCGGCCAAGGCGAGTGCGGAACTCGCGCACTGACGGTTCAGTACAATTTCAATAAAAGGACAAACACTATCAAATTTTGATTTTTTGGTCAAAATATTTTAGACGTTTACTCTCGATATTATAATTGCGTGCTTCAATTAACATACAAGTCTATACAACAGACGAAGTCTTCTCGGACAATGATGCATAATTTCCCCGCTTCTGTTCAATATGTACGGAGATAATTATGCGTTAAACCCTTGAAGACTGGACGGTACGGACGGTATAACCATAGGCGGATACAAGATTGCAAATCTACGGTATGCGGATGACACTACTCTTTTCGCCACTAGTAGTAGCTACATGGAAGAACTTCTCCTGGGAATGGAAAGTGTCAGCTTAGAGTTCGATTTGACGATAAATCGCATGATAAAACCAAGATGATGATTGTTTAACAACAACATGCCGAATTTGACTAAAATAAGAAACTGTGACGTCGTACAATCATACAACTATCTTAGGGCTCTTATCTCAAATCAAGGAGGCTGCATAGACGAAGTTAAGAGACCTATAAGCAGAATTGCTATGGACAAGAAAATATGGAGGAACAGAAACATCACGAAAGACACAAAGATTAGGCTCGTAAATTCCGGACAAATGCCTCCATCCTCGAAGAGCTACGCATCAAAGAGCGTCTATCTACTCAATTATTTACTGGCTTATGTTCTGTAAATTTTGTGTAATCGTTTGTAATATTATAATGCTAATTGTTTCCCTAATAAAATAAAATAATAATAATAAGTGCGCAGTTGGGTCCTAAAATTCTTTGGGCACATTAGTTGGCGTGGGAACGACTCCATAGAGCGTCTTGTTGTTCAAGGGAGATTCGAAGGCACGAGACCACGGGGGAGACCCCTATGAGATGGACGGATCAGGTGAAGGCTGTGGTAGGCGTTCCCGTACATGAATGTGCTGAATTAACGGTCAGTAAGCAAAGGTGGCGGGACGTCGTGAGGCGGGCACTGTCTTCTGGCCAACTTGTTGGGACGTGATAACCACGACCACTCTGCCAAGAGTGAAGCGACAGAGAAGAAGAAAAGTTTGATTTTTTGACGGCCGTAGTCTTGAGTATTTGATATTAATTTCAACTTGTTACATCCACGCGTTCCAAAGAAAATGGGTCTTGACAGACAGACGGACAACAAAGTGATCATATAAGGGTTCCTTTTTTTTTACTTTTAAGGTACGGAACCCTAAAAACGTATAACGCTGTTAAATGTTCTTACGCGCTAAGTCACTAAGAAATGCTTATGTAATTAAAGAATTATTTATAATAATTGATCACCTTAAAAATTTTTCTTTCAATAAGTATATTTTGTAATTATTGTATTGTATAGTTCAAGTTTTTTTACTTCATTCAGGGTCGGAAGAATGCGAACTACCGCTACCACCTGGCTGGTCTGCGGATCGGACGCTGCGTGGTCGCCGCTACTATATGGACCATAACACGCAGACCACGCACTGGACGCACCCGCTGGAGAGCGTACCTCGACCGTGGCACCGAGTGTCCACTCCGCATCATGGGGTTTATTACTTCAAGTAATGACTATAATATTAGAAAAATAAAATATGTTGCGGTCTAAAGACACGCAACCGGCAACATTAACTAAGATTTTCACTCCTTTTCTTTAACTCCGAATGTAATTTCATGTAGATATCGACCGATTGACTTTTATAAATTTTCGTGACGTAAATAAAAAGAATTCCTCTCCATTATTCTTTCTCGCTAATCAGACAACTGAACTGGCATGTGATATGAATAGCTATGGACTAACCCCCTCATTCTGAGGGGATTTGACTCGGCAGTGGAGCATTAACGGGTTATAATGACCTGAATAAAAATCAATAAATATTTAATTATCAATAAATATTAATATCGTTTATCGTTAACTAATATATTTTTTTGGTTGCGATATATAACGCTTATTCCTTACGCATCGATTTTTACCTCGTATCTCGTACAGCAAGTTGCAAATTTCTTCAGAGAAATTATAAGTATTAGTATTTCATAATAAATTGCATTGTATTATTTACAGTGAAATAACTCATCAAACAACATATGCGCATCCATGCTTAGTGGGAGGGTGTTACTTGGTCAGCCCACTGGTACCCACACTAGTTCCACCCTACTTGCTAGAAGAGATACCTCATTGGCTCATTGTTTATTCCAAAGGTATGTGTATGGAACAACAGACAAAATTAAATAGGTATTTGACTTAGCTAATATACAAATGTATGTGTTTGCTCATAGGTGGGACTTATAGTGTATTATATCATATTATATTGTATTATTTTAAATTTTTATTACTTAGCTGATCAAGAACTGGACCACAAGTTACGATGGAATATGTTCCGTTTAAGCGAGCTGGATTGTTATTCAGACATGTTGACTCGGCTCTATAAACAAGAATTACAGCTTATAGTGATGAAGTATGAACAATATAGGTAGATATTATTATTTTGTATTTTAAGTTATAATAACAATGGCGATATATTTATGTCAACAAAATCATGTTCATTTGCCAAGAACGTATGTAGGTACTGTAAAATTTTTTTTGTTTTGAATTCATTCTCTTATATTTTATTCTCTATTTCAGGTCTGCTTTATTACAAGAACTTGAAAAGAGGAGGCATGCTAAATCTTGCCATGCACATTCAAACTTTTAAATCAATCAAGAATGCCTTAACAAGCTGTGATCTATTTATTATATTAAGTCTATATTAGTGAAATGCCTTATTCAGAAATAAGTGCCTTAAATTGTAAGATTAAATGTTGTTAAAAATTCTCATTTTAAAAACGTAGTTATAATATTATTAAATAATATTTGTCATTCAATTTAGATAGTTTGTGTTGCTAATTCAGTCTAGATGCATATTATTACAGACCAGCCATGTCTTTGGGCTTATTCAAATTGTGATGTAAAGTCAATGCACATACAGTAGAACCTTGATTTTCTGAACTAATTAGGACCGAGACTAGTGCTGATAATAGAAATGTGAGTACTTTGGGACATGATCAAACAAAAACAACACCTTTTCACATAAACACAACAACTAAATTTTAACATACATATTAATGTAGTAATATAAAACACCTAAAAAGTCTAATGACATTGTTTATCTTATTCTTTTATGAAATTTGTGGTAGGTATTGTACAGATAATTAAGCATTCGGATAGACTAAGTCAGCATTCAGATAATTGAGGTTCTTCTGTACCAGTTATGTTCTTCTTCTATCTTTCTTTTGAGAGGCTATTCCAGTCTACTGGAGGCCTGGTTGTCAGTGCTTCCATTTCTGAAATATGACTCGCCATTCATATTATAGCTCACTGTCTATACCTACAGTCTCAGAAACTGTAGTATCGTTTTGACAGGAGCACTTCTCACATCCTCATAGTTTATAAAATACCTACCAAGTATGTGATTGCGCTTGTGTACAAATGGGCCATATTCACATAGGATATGAAGAGGCGTTTATTCCTCCTCGCCACAAAAACGGGACACCCCTGCATGAATGAGGCCCATTGTTGTGTGATGCTTACTTAGACGGCAGTGGCCCGTGAGCGCTCTCGTTATTGTGCACAAATTGTCATTGTCATTCTGTTGCTTGCAAGTTTTTCTCTCTCTCTTCTGTTGACATAGTTCTTTCGCAGGCTTATTTCCAGTTATGTTACTTAAATTTGTTTGTGTGCTACAATACCTTGTGCCACTTATATTGATTCTTTCTGGAGCAATTCGCATTGATGGAGCAATTGACTTGATGGTTCATATATTCTTGTGTTTTTCTTTCCCACATGCTGCAATTGCACTTCAGCTGAGCCTTAAGCAACATGTTCTCATCTGGGGGGTAACTGATATACTTAAAGACCAAAGGAATAACATCCAACATACTAATTTGCATCTGGACCTCAATTTACTTTAAAAATAATAGCAGATGTTTTTAAATATCTTATTTATTTTGTACCTATTTACAATATTGATCAATTGCTTATATTATGTGTCTTTTTACATAATATAAAATGACTAATTTTAAAACAATTATATCACAGAATTTGAAATAAATTAATGACTATTCTTCTGCTTCTTGTTTTTTTTGTCTTACTTCTTTTCCATCGACTATGTCATACTCATCTACTTTAGTTATTCCAGATATTCTATAAACTTTGGCGTCTTTAATACCTAAAGTGTTAGCCCATCCTCGACCTAGAAAAAATTATATAATCAAAAAATCCATTTAATAGTAGTCAATAAAGTCAAATTGATATATAATAAAAACTAAGTAATAACTAAACAAGTCAAATTAAAAAAATACCTGGAGAGACAGCCTGTTCCTCCTCAGAATTTATTCCATAATATTTGGCCCAATCCGCTTTTCCGTAATATATGTTATACAAAAGTATTCCAAATGCATTCCATGTAACAAATGCATAAGCAAAGCTAAGACGTCGTTTCCAGAGAAGAGCTACATCGGCAGGAATTGGCTTAGTTCTACGTCGAACGAATCTATGCCACCATTTGTGAATCATTTTAATTAATTCACTCCGAAATTTACACTAAGATTAAATAATTCAACCTCAAATTTATAATAGGTTTCTTTTTCTTTTTTAAATTATATGGCTTTGAATGTGCTTATGCACAAAGCATTCTGCCAGTGTCACGTATAATGAAACAAACACGGAGGAGACTGCGCGGTAAATCGTGCCAAATTATAATAGGTTATAAATATGAACTTCAAACTTGATTGATAATAGGCTTGCTGAAAAAGTATCGATATTTTTAATTCAATGTATTTTTAGTCGATATATTTTGATCCGATACATCGGTACAAAATATCCAAAATTGAATCAAAAACGATATTTTTTTTATTAACTAACTAAAGTCACTACGTTAAAAAATAAAAATTATTGTATAATATTGTCCTAATAAAGGGAGGTTATTAAATAACGGAATTATTTATTACTTTATAGTTTTTGAAGTCGGTTTTTTTAAACGTACTTTTTTTTTATTTTTTACTTTTTAGTGTCAGTAATAGGTTGTTCTGTATACTACAGTAGGATTTTTCTAGATTACATCAGGTAGGCAATAACATTTCGTTGCTTTTTATTTTCATATATTAAATAGTAATTTTATTTTAGGTAACTATAGGTAGGCCTACGAAAGGTGCCGCGCGCCTTAAACAAGATAGATCCCAAGACGCGTGAACGGAAAAAATGTTCATATTATTTTATGAAACTACTGGACCAAACTGTTAAATTTTTATGGGACTAAATAGCAACTATTCCACATCTAACTAAAGAAGAATCACGTAAATTAGATCATTATTCTTTGCATAATCAGTGTACATACATAAATAAACAATACAGATCCCAAGACGCGGGAACGGAAAAAATGTTCATAAAATAAAAACTACTGGGCCAAACTGTTAAATTTGTATGGGGCCAAATGGCAACTATTCCGCATCAAACAAAAGAAACATCACGTAAATCGGATCATAAATCTCAGCGTAATCGATATACATACATAAAAAGATATATACAAATCGAATTGAGAACCTCCTCCTTTTTGAGGTCGGTTAAAAACCATAAAGGATAAGAACGAACGGAAAAAAGTAACTATAGTAGCCAGCTGATCGCGAAGCAAGCAACCCGTTTGCACGGGCCTGATCTTTGGTTTTGATATTTTTGTAATTATTGCCCAATGAAAAAGAATACTAATAAAAATACCACTATTTTTATTGAGAATTTGTACATTTTGTATAAAAATTACTATTGATGTTACATGTTGAGCTAAATATTTTTGTAAATGACCAATATATCGAGTTTTTCCTAGATGTATCGACTTCGATAATGATATTTTAATAAATATCGATATTTTTTCACTTCCGACATCTCTAATTGATAATTAGATGTCATGCAGTGTTGCTAGTAAAAAATCAAGACTTTTCCTAATTAAATGTATTAAAATACTAATTATACATTATTTTTACTTAAACGTTATGTATATGTACTAGTAGGCGTGTGGATGCAGCATTAATCTAAAGCGTCTAAGGCATCCAGACACGCTGGTCTTAAGATCAACATACTGGAACACAGAAAAGTCAATAAAATAACAATAACAATTATCTTATCCGAGACAATTGTAGAAACACATAATTCGGGACAATGCTGGTATAACATAATAATAAAATGTATGTGGACTTGGACTTCTGTGACGTCTCTGGCGCTATGAGAAGAGCCCCTTTCTCCCTTTCGTAACATAGTATAAAACATAACTCCCTCCGCTTTTTATATACACTCTAGGCCCTAGAGGTAGGACATGACAAGTACTTCGTGAAGATTAGTTAAAGCGGTGTAGGGTATGGTTGCGCAAAAAATGGATTGTGGCGTATTTCTATATATCGATCGGACGAATAAATTTCTTTGATTTGTTCATAATAATTTCTTAACTAGTAACAGTGGGGACAATTTGAGGGTTTCACCTCGAAAGATTTTATTGAATAATGATTATCTACTAAATAAAAAATACCTACATACTTTGTGTCACAATTCTTGAAATGCATTCATTACATTTAATTGACACATGTGTTTCATTCCTAATTCTGTGGACATAGAACAGCCGATCTTCCCATCGGACATCGGACAGTATCTAACTGTTCACAATCTTTCGATAATTTCAAATACGGTGTTTAATTTTATTGTATGGGAGCCCAAGAGGGAATTTTTTGGATTTACTCGAGCGCGTCTGATTAAGGTAAGGTGGGTTAATTGCATGATAGAATACGTGTATTTTGAAAATCTGACGATTTGGGCGTGGCGGACCACGGACGAGCTCGTACCATCATCACACCGCTTTCCGACGTCATAACATCATCACAGATAATCACAAAACAACGCATTCATGTCATTTTATGTATATATGTATCACTTAATATCCCCTCTGAATATCTGACGGCACTTGAATACATTTTTTTTCTACCCTTCTAGATGGATGGATGAACATACCGTCACATCAGTGACAAGTCGGGCCATCTTAACTTCATCAATATCTGACTTCTGGCTTATTATCTTCATGTATTTTTTTAATTAATTTTTGAATAGCTATAGATGTTTTTCGGAACATTGAAATGGGAAACATATATAACCTTTTATTCTCACCATCATCTAATCTACAAAATGTTATATGTCCCTAAGACGCTCGAATAAATACCCATTTAGCATCATGGCCTCCCCTACTACTATCTATATACATAAAACAGTCAGGTCTGTTCGAACACTTATAACTCGAGAACGGCTGGACTGATTTTAATGGTTTTTGCCCTAATAGCAGTATAACCATTAAAAACATTGGAAAATTGACGAAAAAATAAAAGAAAAGAAAAAATATTCACCCAAACAAAATGTTGATGGGTTTCTTACTGTCAAACATTATTATTCATCTTGTCGGTACGGTAAACTCTCCCTTCAAAGGAAATCGACAAGATATATCCACAATATTCGGATAATGTACTTTAGATTTTAAAAATGTAGAATAATTGTACCATAAAAAATGTAGAATAATTATAACAACTTACAGCCATGGTACTCTTAGATTTTAGCAACGCGTTCAACTGCGTTGATCATGACATCTTGTTGAGTTTGTTGTATTCTTTTAACATATCTCAAGGGACGCCGCCAGCGTGTTAGGATTGATGACACATTCTCATCATGGCGAGAGGTCCGGTCTGGGGTACCCCAAGGTGGCGTGTTGTCTCCCTTACTCTTCCCTGTTTTCATAAACTCAATCACCAAAATAATTTCTTCTCTCTACCATATGTATGCAGACGATTTACAAATCTATCGCCACTCAAGCCATGAAAACTTGACTGAGACAATAGCTGCTATCAACCGTGATCTGGATGCGATATCCGAATGGTTTTTTTGATTACAATATGGCCTGAATATCAACCCGAGGAAATCTCAGGCTATTATTGTTGGCAGCAAAGGCATGATTGCGAGGGTCGACTGTGCGAGTATTCCGGCAATCATTTATAATAGTTCTACTATACCATATTGCTCAACTGTAAAAGATCTTGGGATATATTTAGATCAAACGCTTTCCTAGTCAGAGCAAATAAAAGAAATTAGTAGAAAATCTTTTGGCACATTGAGTTACTTGCGCCGTCTCCAAAATGTTCTACCGATTCCTACAAAAA
Organism: Limenitis camilla; assembly: GCA_905147385.1. NCBI lineage: Eukaryota > Metazoa > Arthropoda > Insecta > Lepidoptera > Nymphalidae > Limenitis > Limenitis camilla. The sequence goes on from LR990243.1 coordinate 5,528,596, forward strand.
TTATGTTAGCAAACTCTCTCTTATGATCTATTCTCGATTACGCGGATGCAAGTTATATAAATCTGAACGAGGAACAACTTAATAAGCTTGAGCGAATACAAAATCACGCCGTCAGTTTTATTTTCGGTCTTCGAAAATATGACCACGTATCAGAATTCCGTTCTAAGTTCAAGTGGCTCCCTATACGTCTTCGCCGGGACATGCATATTCTTTCTCTTCTGTACTGTGTGTTAAAGGACCCAAACGCTCCTAGCTATATGAAGGAAAAATTTGAGTACATACGGACACCTACAAAAACACGATCATCTTGAAGTCTTATGCTTAAAACGCCCGTACATAACTCTAAAATTTATTCACAATCGTTTACTGTACAGGCCGTAAAACTATGGAACTCCTTACCACAAAGCATAAGGCTATCAAAATCCCGATTTTCAAAAACTCAGTAAAACTTTTTTATTTGCACTCGGACAACAGATACTGATGACATGAAATTTATTATTATTCATTTATGTATATTTATTTTCTTTTCAACCGACTTCAAAAAAAAGGAGGTTATCAATTCGGTTGTATTTTTTTTTTATTGTATTTAGTTTTATTTCTAGATATTTATTAGTATATGATTATAAATATTTATTGTATATGTTTATCTGGTTTATGTATTAGGTTGTAATTATTTACATGTAGTTTATGGTTACACCACCTTATTCCCCATTCAATAAAACATTTCTTAACTGGTTGTCTGGAAGAAATGGCTAATAAGCCATAAGACCGCCTTTTGTTCTGCCACTTCTTTAGCGTTTTTATATTGTCTGTACTGTACTCTTATGCTTGTGGTGTCCAAAAAAGTAATAATAATAATATCAGTAGGTAATGAAAATTGACGTTATATTATATTGGTTGTCAATAGTTCAGCTAATCTATAACACGACATTCATTAACTGTACAAAGTTCGCCGGGTCAGCTAGTATAAAAATAATTACTACTAGATTTTCGGAATCCGGGACAGTAAAGACTGGTCAATACCTAAAATTCTCTAAAAAAATAAAAGTCCTATTCGTCAAACTACCGCTGATCTTCTGGAATAAAGGGGACTAAAAGGAACTACTAGCCAATCAAACGTTATCAGAATTATAAAAGGACATTGAATGTAAACTACAAATATTGAAATATTTCATAAATTTTTAGTTCTTTATTAAATCGATAACTAGGCATTCGTGACAAGGTCATGTAAACATAGTAGAAGGTCAATCCTTGATATTCGATGTATAATGCCGAGACTACGCTGCAAAAAGATAGTACCATTCGGAGACGGGTACCCCAGATTTCTTACACACTTGAATAAAATATAATTTTTACAATAATTAATTCTATATACTTCTTTTCCGATTCATGTGGGTAAGAAGAACGCTATAGCCTATAGATATTATTAAACAAATTCTCACGCCTGTCTACTGCGATTTTTCATGCGGTTCACTAACGCAACGAAAGTTTTGGAAAAAGTCAAGTCACCTGGGAGCTTTCATCAAAGACACTGCCTGAGCAAGCGATAAGCCGTGGTAATGAGGTTTTCGGGAGAGTGAGTGAGCATGTAGAGTAGTAAATTTGCCACGTGGATGCGTCGCGTTACGTCGCGCGTAGATTTGATGAAGACTGCTATGCGGTCACACTCTATCATCAGTCATAGTTCAATAATTCAATTCAAATTATATAACAAACAAAATATAAAGTTTTCCCCGTGAGAAGAATGAAAAGAAGGGCTAGAATACAATTCCCATCAGCCGCTGAGAAAGCAAGTTCTCGTAAGAGGCGAGTAACCCAACACCCCTTTGGTGGTAGAGGATCTGTTCCTCGACCTGCTTGCTACCTGCATGCTAATCAAACCGCCAAGAGTGCCGATCCAGCCAAAAGTGGGATAAACTTAGCACTCTCCCTCCCATCCCGTTCTAGCGGAGTCTGGGTTCTCGCTCAGAGTCCACTAAAGCCATGACATTCTTCTCTTCATTCCCCTTCCTAACTTTATCTTCTAGATAGCAACGCATCGGCAAAATAAGAGTCAAACATGGGCAATGGTTACTTACCATCTCTTAACTGCCATTAAAAAAATTGTTTAGTTAATACTTATACACAATGGAGTTTAATTTTAACAGTTCACTTTCACAGTCTGGTTCGTGTTGTAGTTACTGTAGTTTTAGTTGAAATAAAAAATTATATTAAAAAAATACACAATTGTAATGGAGTATTCTTATGTGTACGTTCATAAGTTGCCTTCGGTAGCCAAGTTGGAAACCTCATTGAAGGTCGACTCGACATTGCTTTATTTACGTTGGTCTAGTTCACTCTACTGTGCAGTTTACCAATTTCTAATATAAATGGGAAAATCCGGTAAAAAGTACGTGCTAATAATTAAGTTTAAGTAAATAATAAGCGATATGATAATAAAATACAAATCTAAATATCCGGGTAATAGCCCTCCCTACATTCTGTAAACATTAATAAATAATTTATATTATTAAACTTCCTTATAGGATCAAGTCTGATAGAATAAACGCTCTAAGAAAACAATATGATTTGTTCCTTGAAGAAGATAAAAAAAGAAGAGACCGTAATGAATATATCTTGGGACATCTTGAAAAAATGCGATCGTCCACCGTTTTACAGCCAGTTCGTTATAAGGTAATAATGTCATAATATTATATCCTAAAATTAAAAAACAAAACATAAAGGGCAGTTTAATAATTTATCATCAATTTCAGGAAGAATCACTGCTTAATGATAGCATTTATCCTTCACCGCGGAGATCAGATTATCTAAATCAAGTCACTCGTGAGGAATATGATAAAAATATATTAACTACCCAAAATGCTTTAGTAAAACCTACACTTGTTGAAAGTGTAGGAGATAACTTAATACTAAATGAGATAAGTAAAAGATATATATTAATTCCAAAACTTCAATCTACTCAAAATGAAAATGCTTACTACGAACCTGCGAACGTCAACCCTATTTCCGATACCAATTGGAAAAACAAATATAATATTCTAAATGAACTTAAAAAAACTGAGAAAGAAGCAACTTCCGATGAAAACTTATATCATGCAGGTATACATGCCGATTGTAAATCTAATATATTTATTGAGAAACACCAGAGTAAAGTAAATTATGACTCGTCCTTGAAAGATGAACATAAAACAAATATACCCAGTCACGAATTACCGTCAAAGAAAACGGTTATTATTAATGATACTTTAAATAAAAACAAACTCAGAGAATTTGATACAAAAAATAATGTACAAGTACCTATTGCAAATGATGATATTGGCTGCATAAAAAAGACTGTAGATCTTCCTAATGAAAACATTACAAAGCAAAAGGAATTTAATATAATTGAAAAAGAATTTCCTGATAAAAATAAAAGTATAAAAGAAACAAACGAACATGACTTTATCGATAATTCTAGAGAGTCTCGCAAAAGTAATGACTTACATAAACATTATGAAACTCAAGATCATTTGCACGAAAACAGTAATGAAAACAAACCAGATAAAAATGAACATACAAAAATAAATGGAACAATCCTCGAAAAGCCTTGTAATAATTATAAACACGAAATGGATGTAAAAGTTAGTGAACTTAGCCTTCCCGACGAAACATCTATAAATAATGAAATTGTTAGAGCAGCTGCGCAAGGACAAGAGAATGTAGAAAATGAACAAACAAGTCATGATGAACCAATATTAGATAACACAGAATATGAATCAAATGAGAAAATTTATGAATACAAGCAAAATTCTGGAGTAGAAGTTAACAATGAACATAAAGAAAAACAAATATTATATGGTGAGGTAAACAAACCTTATGATTATAATAATGATAACATTTTACACGATCCGGCAGAAAATGAAAATTACACAAATCAAGAATATTCTTACAATGAATCCCAACAAGAACCTTATGTACAAGAAAATGAAATAAAACATGAAGGATTAACAGAGGACTACGATGCAAATTATGAACAACAATATGCAAACAGTTATATAGATCCTAGCTTAAATCAGTACCAAAATCAAGGGTACGAGGTCGATACTAATAATCTTTATGAACAGCAGCAAGGAGAGTATCCAAATGTAAATTATGAAGGACATCCAGACAATACAAATTATGAATACATTAATTCTGAAAACATTGGAGTCACCAATCAGGATCAACAAAACAACGTCCATAGTTACGAAAATCAAGGAGCACATGAGAGTATGAATCATGAAAATCAACAATATGAGGTTGATTATTCCTACGAACAGCAGCAAGGAGAGTATACAAATATGAACTATGAAGGGCAACCGGACAATACAAATTATGATTATGTAAACACGGAGAATATTGAAGTCACTGATGAGAATTTACATGAAAATGTATACAACTATGACAACCAAGGAGCAAATGAAAATGAAAAACACTATGATGACAACGTACAAGAGGAATATGCACTACCTAACGAGCAGGACGAATATAAAGAGCCACAAGGAAATATTCTTATTGAACCTGAAACTGAACATGATGCAGAAAAACAACCTATTCTAGACGACGAACAAGGGAATCGTGGTAATGATGTAAAAAATAATGTAGAAGACGTAAATGACGCTGAAAAAAAATTAATCTTGTAATATATAAATCAATGTAATATATAATATGTAATATATAATATATATCTGGTCCAGGCAGCTCTGTTAGGGGGCTTAGATAAATTAGATAATAATAAAAAACAGTTTTAATTTAAAGAACACATTATTTTACTGTTCTATCTGTACAACAAAAACAGAGCTTATGCGATTACTATACGGACAACATCATTAAAAGCAATAGTTATCGCTATCATCTCTGCTAAGTACTACATTACTTTTCTTTATAGATAATCACTGACTATGCTAGTTATATTTAGGAAAGCATAGCACTTCTGCAAATGTTTAGAGTTACTTATGTATAGGTATAATAAAAATATAATAAAAAAGGAACTTATCGGAATCAATGTCAGGAAAAAGTTATTTCCATTTTTATATGTTTTAGTCTAGCGAAGCTAAGGAATATCAATTAGTTTTTAAATATAATATACATCATAATTACTTTAGAATATCATTGTGGCATCAAATAATTTGGATATAAATGTTTATCATGTTTTATGTGAATTGGCAAAAAATAAAAATTATTTACATCTATATTTTTTTATTATCTATCTAGATTTTTGATTTTACAAATCCCAAGCTATAAAAGATAGATTAGTACATGAAAATCTAACTAGCCAAAGGCATTTTTTCTAATATAGATGCTTGCTCTGGAATAAGAGGGTCACGAGGTATTTTCCAGTGAGCTTCCACCCATGGCAATCTTTCAAGCCCTGTAGCCCAATGATGGATTCGGCATCTCACATTAACTTCCTCCTTCTTGTTGATCTAAATTGAAGATTATACATATAAATAATACATTGTATTAAAATACTTTTATCCATGTGTATAGATAGTTAAATCTATGACCGATCATGACCTGTCTTCTTTTATAACAGATAGTAGGTGAGCTGCGAGATGTCGTGGATTGAACTACATATATATACCTAATATTTTACATGATTATTAGTACCTTAACAGTAACAAAAAATTCCTTTTCCTGTAAATCCAAATCTGGCCCCTTTATGGTGACTGGGGGCATCGTTATTGCATGTTCTGGAACAATATATCCTACTTTTCGGAAACTCGTACTAACATGCCATGGTTCCAAAGTCCATGGTTGTGTTTTATTCATTATTATTTGCAAAACAAGTCGAGAGAGACATCCAATTGTCTAAAACATTATAGATATGTTAGTTATTTATTCAGCATTTTATAAAAAATTTAAGAAGTAAGATTAAAGTTTGGTGCAGAATAATACATTGAGCATTGTATATACTGCATGGTGCCAGTGACTTAAGACAAGCATTTGAATACTCTTGATAGATTATTCAAATGAAAAAAGTAATTTAGTTATTGGTCAAATTTAATTCATTACTTGTCAAACATTATTTGAATTTCACCAGTCTTGCAATCTAATATCAGTTACAGAGCTATAGTAAGTAAAAGTTTACAAATATAATTTTAATTTACCCTTTGAACATGTGGCGAACTGTATTCATATTCATCTTTTGGCTTACTCTCATTAACTTTATATTTTTCCATGTTTGTTGAGTTTGCATATACTCCCAAGCCAGGCAAGAGAAAATCTCTATAAGCTACTGTTGGCCGAAGCGATAGTACATCACCAGTATTACCAACACCTTTAGAAAGGTTCAATCAAATTAGTTTTTGATTAGTATTGAAGAAATATAAAATAAAATATTCAGACATCCTTACCATCCAAAAACTGATTCAAAACTATTTTAATATCAGATTTTTTCGATGTTGTGGTGTCTTCAACTAAATCATATACAAAATGTCTGGCTTTAAACTTTGATGGCTTACCACCTTTTTTATGCAATGGGGGAGGCCATTTCCTTTTAAGTATAAAGGTGTTCTGTAATTATACAAATATATGAAACATAAAAACAAGGCAAGAATATTTTAAATTTAAAAAAAAATTATATTAATAAGTACCCTTGTTTGCAGATGCATCAAAGGTGGGGCTACGGTAATCATTTTTGGTAAAGTTGAGCGTAAACCAAACATTGTTTTTATTTTCTTTAATATTTCAATAGTAAGTTAATTATTTTATAGACATTTATAATTTTTAGGTTAGTACAAAGAGTATAATGTATATATGTTAGTACTAGATCTTTAGTCTTTACATAGGTATGGTCTTGTAAAAGTTATATTTCTCTATGGTATTTTGACTACTAGTAGCTAGTGCCGCCAGGTCTACTTTCCTGCTTTTAACCATAATCCAAATTTACATCATCCAACACAATTATCACTGATCACGGCCTATCATTTCATCAATTTAAAAAGCACAAATAAAATTAACTAAAGTTAACCTTTACGGTAGTTGAGAAAGTGAAATATGCGAAGTAAATATTTCTTCGTGTTCCTTCTAGCTCATCAGCGCCTCTCCTATTTCAAACATTTAGAGTGACACTTTTTATAAACTATATGAATATTTTTCTTAATTTTTTAAAGTATAATCTACGGCTGTGTTTAGTGAATTTGATTTGATCTGAACGTAATCTGTGGTCGTTCGAAATCGAATCAGCGTCAAAAAATCAAGTCTTTAATTTCTGAAAAGTGAAAAATTAAAGAAATTTGCTGTTTGTGGTTTAACTAAATGGTTTTTATCAAGTGTTCTGTGCAGTTTAGTATTTATTTTCTAAAATTATATCAATTCTGAAATAATTGAAGTAAGGTATATAACTTATTAAGCAATAGCAAACAATGGATGAAGAAGCCAGTTCCGATTTACAGGTAAGTAGAGAGGTTATAGAACTTTCGGTTGTGTGTTATCCTTGTTTGCTATTGAGAGTAATTTGTTGCAGAAAAGACTAACAGAAGGTGCGATGGACACCGACGAAGGCCCATTGATCAATGAAAATTCAAATGGTTTGTCACATTTATTGACGGATGGCGAGTTCAACAGTGTTGACGCTGCAGTTGTTGACGAGTCTTCTACATCGAATCAAGCTTTTCTTAATGCGGTAGAGTTGTCTGCGGGTAGTGTTGGCGATTATTTAGATAATAACACGGGTGGTTTTAACACCGACTCCTTTGATGTCGGCGACAATGCTGTTAATTTTCCAAGTGATTCATTAAATAACGTGTTATCAGATTGTGACTCTCGAATGAGTGCTACGTTCAAAACCACGTCTGAAAATGATTTTGATCTCACAGAAACTCAACAATCTGAAACAGAACCTCAAAGTGAGACAGACATACACAATGAGATTAGTAATGATGCAGGACTGTCAGCTACTTCTGAAGACAATATTATAAGGTTAACTGTAATGGATACGTCTGAAGAAAATGTAGATGATGCCACAAACAATGCTATCACAGACAAAAATGCTATAATTGATAATGACAAGGTATGTATTTTATAAATCTAATTTATTCTGTACTTTAAGTGTAGACTTATTTATATAAGTAACTTATTTGTATAAGTAACTTGGTATTGCATTGGTTTTATAAACTGATTTATAATATAGATAAATAGAATATTAAATGTCTAACAATACATTTAATATTCCCCCATGCATAGAAATTATGGCCACATGAATTTAATCAAAGGGAAATTGCCTTTTAACATAAAGGGTAAAAATTGAAGAGGAAATTTTTAAGGTATGCTTATCCTTTATTTTGCATAGATTTAGGTAAGTTTTTATAACTTTGTTATATATTTTTTTATTTTTACATAGTTGTTTTGATGTTGTTGGAATGGTTTTAGCCTTTAGAAGATATAGCAACAGGAAATGAAATGAAATTTAATTCTGGGAAACAAGAAAATAAGGACAATATGCAAAATGATGATGACAAAGTTGATGAAGGTAAAAAGTTGAAATCCATAAAAAACTCTATAGTAACCGAAAATCTTGGAATTGATGATAGTCAAGAAAAAATTAAAATACATGAGGACCTTGAAAAAGACTATGGAGAGAGGAAAATAGAAATCAACAATTTTGATAACCAAGAAGAAACTGGAATTAATGAAATATCAGAAATAAAGGAGCAGGTGAGGATGCAATATAATTAATGTGGCTTAATTGAGTTAATAATGTGCTTAAATAATGCATAAAATTTTTAAATTTTAATGGCTATATATAAAACACACACTTAAGTATTAAAAACTATAATTTAAAACAGGATTACTCCAAAAAAAGATTTTATCAAATATTATTTACCTTGCACTCATTTTGTAAGTGAAAAAAAAATTAAATTATTTGTACTTGGAATAGCTATTGTATTAATAATAATTTGATCCCTATGAACTTAAATGTCCATATTGTTTTTATTTTTTAAATTATGGACATACTACATAAGTATAATATAAATCAAATAAATTTTTAATGTCAAAGCAACTGCCCTTATGGATTTTCCTTAGAAAGAATACCCTTTACCTCTCTTTCTAAATGACCATCATTTGTGTACCAAAATCATGAGATGAGCTTTTTTTCTATACAAAACCAACTATATTAATTGAAATTTATTCAGTTACTGGACTAAAATTACATGTGTTTAGATGGGAGGAGCTGAAGAAACGGAAGTAGTATCAGAGGATGAGTTACCACTAGTTCAAAAGCCGAGTGTTAAGGATGCAGAGAATGTTTCTGATGATGAGCTACCTGGTCCCAAACCTGCAGAATTGCCAGCTGATACAGAGGTAACTTAGTTAAAACAATTCTTTGTTGGCCATACCAAAATTAAAATATTATCTATATATTCTCCTGCATGTATATTCTCCTGCTATTATAAGATTAATAGAAATAAGGTTGTATTAACATATATTTATGTTCAGGTGGTGTCTGAAGATGAATTACCAGCAACTAAAAGGGATAATAAAGAATCTCGCAAAAGAAAAAATGGTGAGGAAAATGATGGCTATGATCCCGACTCCCCTACTTCTGAAGGAGAATCAGCTGGTAAAAAACAGGCTTTAGCTAAGGTAAATACTTTTAAAGCTATAATCATTTCATTTATTTAAATTAAGGTCACATTTTTTAAAATATTTTAGTAATTTGGATTACAAATGATTAATATTCTTAATGATTTCTTAGGTTTTCAAGATTGTTATACATTTTAAAATACTTTATAAAACGGTTTTTATCGTGTTTTATGTTCTTTTATATTCCTGACTTTTCCTAATGATGTGTTTTATGTTCTCTTATAAAACACGATAAAATCCGTTTTATAAAGTATTTTAAAATGATTAATATTCTTGTTAACTCCCTTCAACTAAACAAAAGTTCTGAAGTTTGGTTTATCTAATAAAATGTTTGTTTCGATTGAACATGTACCATCTTGAATGCAATACCTTAACTTGCTTATTGATTTTTACATTAAAAATAAAATTTAAATATGATGTTTTAATAGAATGGGGAAAGCAAACCAGTGCCTTCTGAAAAACGGTCGTCTGTTGATGAGAACCCTAAAAAGAAAACATTGCCTGAATTAGATAAATATTGGAAAGTGGTCAACGATGACCCCACTGATTTCACTGGATGGACATATTTGTTGCAGTATGTGGACCAAGAAGTAAGTTTTATTATAATAAACTTGTATAATTATTTAATAAAGGCAGTGGTTACAAAATTAATGTAAAGTCCCCCATGGTGTGTAAAAATGATGTAAATAATCGCTAATCTTATTGCTTTGTGAAGCAATGGGAACTGAAGTAAATGTAGATTGGCAAGGGCCAACTGATACTCTGCAAAAAGACGTATTCTAAATAATCTATAAGAAAAGCGACTTATATAAGTGTTATTTGTTAGAGCGACGTGGAGGCGGCACGGGAGGCCTACGACGCCTTCCTGTCACACTATCCATACTGCTACGGTTACTGGCGCAAGTACGCCGACTATGAAAAGCGTAAAGGAAGTAAAAAGAAGTGTCTCGAGGTAAGTACCATAACATGCATGCATTTCAATATTTAATATACGGTGAGTGAATTAAGGAATAAATTGTTAAGATTCATTATCAATGTGTCGTTACACTTGGATTTTGAATTATTTTAGTCCTAACTGGTATTGTGCAACTATTTTTTTTCCCCAACAGCGCTTCGAGGCCCGGTTCATAAGCAAAGCCGCCGGCACGGGCGGTAAGAGCGTCGTCGTGCCCCATACTGTAACCTAGCATAGTTTACGATACGCATGAGATATTGTGATGTTATATTTGATTATTTAAGTTTAAGTGCGTTGGTTGTGTTGCATACGTTTATATATTTAAGAGTGTCATATCATGATATTATAATAGATAACCGAGTAGGGCTTGGAGCATCGCGGAGGCGAGCAGCGGGAGACGGCCACCAGCTCGGACGCATAACAGGTGTAGCCGCACTTTATCGCGGTGGTCGTAAGCGAGTGGTCTCGGCCTCTCGCTTCCTCCATCCGTTATTTATGAAATATTGAATTACAATGCTATACAATTATCCCTTGCTTCGTGGCATTCCACGCGGGCCGCGGCGCTCGCTCCGCAGGACCTCACAGTAACCGCGACTGTGCTACTGTTTCAGGTGTTGGAAAGGGGACTTAAAGCTATTCCACTTTCTGTAGATCTTTGGATACATTTTCTCAATCACGTTAAGGCCACGAAAACGGACGACCATGCTTTCATCAGGTCCCAGTACGAGAGGGCCATTGGTGAGTCCTGTTTAGTTATACACCGCATGCTATCCTATCATATACATGTATGTGAATTATAATGTGTTTCTTATTGTTAAAGATGCGTGCGGTTTAGAGTTCCGCTCGGATCGTCTTTGGGAGTCCTACATCAAATGGGAAGCTGAGAATGGTTCAGCACTACACGTCACAAATATTTACGACCGATTGCTGGCCACGCCTACGCTCGGATACACTTCACACTTTGACAAGTAATGTATTAAAAGCTCTTCCTTATGCAATAACAAAATGCTACTTTAAGTTGACTTGTTTTACTAATCATGAATAATCTACATGTCCCCCTAGTAAACTAAATGATTTGGTTAGGTAGTATTTATAAATAAAAAGTGCAGAAATATAATAAATAGATCACTCAATCTTTCCAGCTAGCCAGTCTTCTCCTCCTCCAGGAAATGAAGGAGGATAGGAAATCCGCCTTCCTTTCCTCGTCCTTTCCAACATCCTCTTTCTTCACTCCCCCCTACTTCTTCACGTCTCCGCTTATTTACACTCAAGGGGTATTACAGACAAGTACTGCGTGAAGGCTGAGTGTATCTCCAATTCGGTCTCCAAACCAGACAAGTTATACAAATAATTACATATTATTTACTATCACATAACTCATTTTTTATAAATCGCCAATTGCAAGTCATCTTTATACGGTGTCGCGAAAGAAATTATCCTTTTGTCTTGTCCCAAAAAAATAAACGTCCCGATGCTATCATCGATGCATTATATAGAGAGCACAGACTAAAGAGATTCCCGAAATAATATAGTTTTATAAACTCGTCCAAAGGAGGTGTCGATTCCTTGAATGAAAAGTCGGCCACATACTGTTGTGCAAGTGTTATGTGGCGAGCAAATAAAATGTCTTTTAGAAACTATTTGATTTAATTCGAAGTAATAATATTTATATTAACACAATTTAAAAATTATAACTAAAAGATTTAGAACTAACACTAAGAAACAGAGTAACGAGTTAGTGGTAGTGAGGTAGAAATGTAATGTGTGAGTTCTGGGATGCGGGAGCATTTAAGGGATTTAGAGAGTTGGAAGGGATAAAGATATTGTGTTGCGCTAAGAGGTGTAGGACAAGGGTTAGTCGTTATTTTGACGAGGGTGGTAATTACTTTATTTCACACTTCATAACAAAAATACTTATTGGTATGTTAATGAGTTCTTACAATCTGAAGTTTAGTTAATACTAACCATTAGTACTGAGTGTGAGAAGATATTTTGACAGGGGTTAGCTATTACTTTATTTACACTTAAATATAGGAATATTTATTGGTACATAACGATTTCTTACAGTCTAAAGATTAGTAAATAATGAGGTTAGTATTCGGTAGTATTGTTGGGAGATTATATAACACCTCCCCCCTTAGAATAAAGATCGGGCCTTTGGTGCACGCGATCTTGAATTTGAAGTTGACGGCTGTAGTTCCTCGTCGTCCTCTGAAGTTGAGCTTGAATGGGATGCAGTTATCGGGATGCTCTGATATCGACGAGAATTGTCAAAACAATTATTATATATTTGTATGTATCCTCTAGTTTCGTCGTTTAATGTTGCTGGGTACCGTCGATTTCGTGACCATATGCAGTGCCAGGGGAAGAATTTGTATAAGACACAAATGATCAATATTATGCCCAGTACCATAAAGGTAAAAGAGAATGTGGAGATATGTTTCGTTTTGAAGGAGTTTTGTTGTTCCTTCAGAAGATGGTTTTGAAGTTGTATCTGGTCTTTTATTAGATGTAATGAATTTAATGGAATGTTTCTTAATTTTATAGATTGAAACTCTGATGAAATTTGTTGCTCTGGTGTAGTCGTGCTGGCGTCCTCGATGTTTACCACGATGATTGGATGTGTTATGTTTCTCGAAACATCTTCTTCTGCATTGAGTGTTACGAACGCAGTGTAGAATTTGCATCCTGGGGCTAAGGTAACGATTCCAGATCCTGGTGATATTTCTTGATGTTGGGAATTTTCACGGCATTCGACGACGTATGGAGTTTTTAATTTTAAAACAAATATCCATTGATTATTTCCTAATGGTTGGAAAATGGCAATGTGGGCTGAAAATGTTGCTAGTTCGCAGTTTTCTGGTAATTCCTTTCTTATTGACTGGAGAATAGTCATTTCACATATTGTTCTTGAGTTGTAGTTGTATACAGGAAGATCTTTACATACTCTTGTTTGGGTTTGAAGGTCTTGCATTTTTCTAAGGAACTAGTAGTAATGTAGCGTTATCCTGTTGTGGAAGTGGCAAGGTATGTTTGCTCAGGAAATAAAGTGGAATAGAAAGATGAATTAGGATATTTTATAGGGATAGAATACATATGGTATAAATTGAATTTATCATTTTTACTAAAGGAAATTCTAATATATAAACTAATTTGTTAAGATATATGTATGAAGTGAGTGTTGTTGATTCTAAAATGCTGTGAATGTTTTATGAAGTTATTGATGCAACTAAGTTATTACTATTTCTCATATAATTTGTAGCTAAAAGTTTTTTATAAATTCGAGCTGTCGAAATAATAGAAGGATGGATTGCTCCAAACTTTATGAACAATATGCTTGTAATAATTTCATCTAGTTCTTTTTTCTAAGGCGAATACAGATTCAAGAATATCGATTGAAACAGACGATATTTCTTCTGAGATTTACAAATCAAAAATGATCTTGTTAGTTTTATTTAAATGAGAACTTAATTTTTGTAAGTTATCGTTAATAGTATATTCGTCGTAAGAAATTCGAGAGATAGTTTCATTGAAATTAGAGACGGCTGAAGAGATTATTTGCAGTTCCTGATTTAAAATTTCGTTTTGATTTAATCTTACTAGTATAACTTATTTTAATGAAAGTATATTATTTGTAAAATATTAAAGCTAAATGTAAAGTAATAATTTAATTTTAAAATAAAATAATTGAATACATAATAAAGATTAAATAGGTGTTATTCGTAGAACTTATCTATTCGTAGTACTAACTTAGTGACGTCGTAGAACATACTTATTTCGTAGAACTTAGTGATTTCTTAGAACTTAATTACTATTTTTCTAAATTAGGTAAGATACATGTAGTATTTCTAAATTATCAATCTTGTAAAGGTCTAAGGCGATTGCCATGAACTAGTTGGTTTTTACCAGACTTCCTTATGATATAATTTTCATTAAATCCTTTTCTTATAATTTCGAATGGCCCGTCCCATTTGATATCTAAGTTATTCGGATTAGGAACGCGGAGCATGACTTTGTCGCCTAATTGAAAATTAGCTATGTTTTTTATGTTGTTATCGTAACGAGTTTTAGCTTTTTCTTTCATTATATCAAGATTACGTTGAGCAATTTCACGAGAGATTTTAAGTCTTTCATTAAGATCGTAGAGGTAATCGTTTGTCGTATATTCTCGTGTTTCTTTAAGGGTATAGAGTAAGCGAGGTTTGTAACCGAATAGTAATTCGTGAGGCGTAAAGCCTGTCGATTGATTAGTCGATGTGTTGTGGCACATAATTGCAAGAGGTATTATACGGTCCCAATTATGAGAGTTTTTTGTTGTGTACATACGAATATGATCTCTAAGTACTGCGTGAAATCGTTCTAAAGCGCCGTTGGTCTGTGGATGATATGCTGTACTAAATGTATGTTGAGATCCTAGTAGTTTGATAAGATGTTTTAATATATTATTCACGAATTCGCCGCCTTGATCAGAATGAAAGCGCTTTGGGATGCCATAGTGTTGACAAAAAGTCAATAGTGATTTTGCGATGGTAATCGCTTGTTTGTCGGGAATAGGATAGGCTTGAACAAATCTAGTTAGATCGTCTTGTAATGTAAGTATGTATTTGTTAAAGTCACCTGTGATGTCAGAGTATGATACTAAGTCAATAGTTACTCTTTCAAATGGTTCTGAGGCAGAGGTGGTAACCACCATGGGAGCTTTGTACGTTTTTCGCTGTATTTTATTACGTTGACAAACTTTACAATTGTTTATGTAATCTTTAATATTATCAGTCATACCTTTCCAGAAATATTCAGATCTTACTTTTCGCATTGTTTCTATTATACCTCGATGTCCTGCTAAAGGATCATCATGAAAAGTTTTAAGAATTTCAGGGATTTCATCAGATGTGGGATATTTTATTTTGTTTTCGCAAATTGTGATCTTACATTTGTATATATCTGCTAGATACGCTGTGATATGTAGTTGTTCGTTTCCCAAAAGCTTACACGTAGGGTCATTACTAAGTTTTGGAACGTAGAGTGTTTTTAAGTCGTGGGTTTGAAGGCAATTAAGAAGTATTTTAAAGTAGCTTTCTGAATTCCAAGGATCGAAATGAGTGGGTCTAGTACAGCCGAATAAAATGTTTTGGTTTTTGTTGCTTGTTAATAAATCAACGTCATACAGTACTCTTGATTTTTCAAGATATGGTTGAACTTGAGAACACATTGAAATAGCTTCGTTAAAAAGGTTGTTTTTATCAGAGATTTCACAAGAAATGGGAATAAATATATTTTTATGGCGTTCGTTTAAAAGGTTATCTGGTGAAGTATGAAGGTTTGGAGTGTCGAAACTATAAGAACTTATTTCAGTGAAGTGTTGATAATTGAGTTCTAAATAGTCGTTTAAATTATTATGTTTGGTATTTGGGCTCTCGTTATCGTTAGTAGGATCGATAACATTGGTGTGAAGTATTAAAGGATTTGAGGACTCGTCAGTATTTGAGTTATTTAGAGGAAGACGTGAAAGAGCATCGGCATTAGAGTTATTTTTACCAGCTTTATAAATTACTTCATAGTCAAACTCTTCTAATTTTAGCCTCCATCGAACAAGACGACTACCTGGATCTTTTATAGAAAATAACCACGTAAGAGGCTTATGATCTGTTACGATTTTGAATTTTCTGCCAAAAAGGTAAGGTCGGAAATGTTTGACAGCCCAAACTATTGCTAATAATTCGCGCTCAATAGTAGAGTAATTTGATTCGGCTTTATTGAGAGTACGAGAAGCATAAGCAATAGGTAAGTCTTTACCTATTTGACCCTGAGATAGAACTGCGCCGATAGCGTATAACGAAGCGTCGGTAGTTAGTATGAACTCTTTTGTGAAGTCGGGATATTGAAGAATAGGAGGACTAGTTAATAATAACTTACATTCATTAAACGATTTTTGCTGAGATTCACCCCAAATGAAGGGAGTGTCCTTTTTAAGAAGGCTAGTGAGAGGTTTAGTAATTTTGCTAAAATTTGAGATAAATCGTCGATAATAACCTGTGAGACCTAGAAATGCTTTAATATCTTTACAACATTTTGGAACGGGGAAATTTTTAACAACTTCTATTTTGTCAGGATTGGGTTTTACGCCTTCGCTAGAAATAATATGACCTAGGTAAGCTACTTCACGACGAAGAAATTCGCACTTATCCGGTTGGACTTTGAGTTCGTAATTTTTGAGTCTAGAAAACACTTCACGAAGCTTTTGTTCGTGTTCCTGTAAGCTTGATGCAAAAATGACAATGTCATCTAAGTAAACAAAGCATCTTTCTCCTTGTAATCCACTAAGTACAGAGTCCATTACGCGTTGAAACGTAGCAGGGGCATTTTTAAGTCCAAAAGGCATTCTTTTGTATTCATAATGACCGTAAGGCGTATTAAAAGCTGTTTTAGGAATATCTTTTAATTCGACTTCGAGTTGATGGAATCCTGATGCGAGATCTAGAGTAGTAAAGTACTGAGAATGTCCTAATTTATCTAAAATGTCTGTGATATTGGGAAGTGGATAGCTGTCACCTACAGTTATGTCGTTTAATTTCCGATAATCTATTACTAAGCGCCACTTTTGTTTTCCGGAGGCGTCGCGTTTTTTAGGAACCACCCAGATAGGGCTACTCCATGGAGAAGAACTAGGTTGAATGATATCTTGATCTAACATTTTCTGAACTTGTGTTTTGACTTCGTTTTCATGAATTTGTGGAAATCTATATGTTTTAGTATGAATAGGTATATCTGATGTAGTAGGAATTTGATGTTTCGTATGATTAGTAAATGTGAGCGAGTCGCCTTCGATGAAGAATATATCTGAGAATTCGGAAATTATTTTATCCAAAGACTCTGATTCCTCAGAATTTAAGTGTTCTTTTCTTATCAAATTCATGACTTTATTTTGCCTATCAATAGTGTTAAGATGGTTAATTATTACGTGTTGTTGTGATTCGTTAATGTTTGTTTTCCTATAATTATCTTCACTGAATGGAAATGCATTAATGATAGGAGTAGCAATTAACTTGTCGGTCTTATTGGTGTTAATACAACTGATTGAAAAAGAGTTGTTTATGACATTAACCAATGCGTTGGGAATGATAATGTTTTTAGCTAAATTTTGTTTTTCTATAATGGCTAGACCGGAGTCAATATTATTTGTTTTACATTTAATTACAGTTTCTGATCGGCTAGCGAGAAATTGTTTATCTAAACTGTAATTAGTAACGGGTTCGTTAAGATAATGAAGTTTATAGGTCTTATCGTGTATACGCATAGTTTTGGATTGTATGTATAATTTGACATTAAATTTCGTCATAAAATCATTTCCTAAAATACCGTCTGCTTTAAGGTTTAAGCTAGCTACGTGAAATTTAAATTTAGTAAAGCTATCTAGAGAGGTTTCAGCTGACCCTAAACTCGTGATCGACGTTTTTGTGTTAGAAATTCCAACTATAAACACTTTGTCTAGCTTATTTAGTTGAGCTGTACCTATTTTATCTGGTTTCAATATTGATATGCCTGCGCCGGTGTCTATGAGAAGAGTCACAGGTTGATTTTCGATAAGAAAAGTGGAATGTAATAAGTTCTCTGGAGGAACGTCATTTAAAGGTGATATAGAATAAGATTGTATATTAGGTTTATGATTAGTAGAAATAGTAATTTGAGATTTAGGATTTGGTTTAGGTTTAGGTTTACATTTTGAATAAAGTGATTTGGTAGGTTTGGAATGTTTAGAAGATTTAAGAGATTTGGAAGGTTTAGTACTCGATTTAGGAGAGACAGTGGATCTAGTATAGACAGAGGATTTTTTAGTGTTAGTAATTGTAGTACTACGGGTTTGGGGCTGGTTACCCTGTTCATGAGTTACCGAGTTTGATGAAATTTGTGATACAGAGTTCGAACATATGGGTTCTTTAATAGTCTGTGTGGACGCATCTTTGTATTGTCTCCGATAGACTGGTGACGCATCGTTGACGACTTTAAAGCCCTTTGTGTTGTGTCCCCGATGGACTGAATTTTCTTGGCTTAGGTGTTGATTAGATATGGATAGTTTACTTATATGAACTGGAGGCTGTCTGGGTTCAAATGTGATGTTGGAGACTGTATCGCTGAGCAAGGGGCTGAAGCGATTTCCAACGAGTTGCTCATCTCGTTGGTCGCTTCGGAGTTTAAATTATTTATATGTGATGAAAGAGTACGTTGTATTGGTGGACGATTTTGTGTTGGAACGGCTGGTAGAGCACGTTGTGTTGAAAAACCTGACAGATTATTGCGCAAGTTATTGTTATAAGCTCTTTTACGACATTCAGATATTAGATGCCCAAGGTTTTTACAGTAACTACAAACTTTCGTAGAGGGTGATATAATTTGATTGCTACGAATGCTCGAATTGTTTTTAAGCTGTTGTATGTTGTTGCTGGGCTTGTAGCTATTAATATTTTTAAATAGTACTTGTCTAGCTATATTCATGGCTCTAATTTTGTCTTCTTCTATTGCAAAACGGCCTGCCTCAGATAGACTACGAAAACCTCGCGTTCTAAGCATTGTCCCTATTTCGCTGCAAAGACCATTTACAAAGACACTTAGAGCGGTCTCTTCTGTTGTTGCCATACGACCTAATAAGGTACCGTCTTTAATTTCAGTACTCAATTTCTCAATTATCTTACTACGACAAAGATCTATTCTATGAAAATAATCGATAACGCTCTCAGAAGGGTTTTGAAATATCGACTGTAGTTCTAAATTGAGATGTGAAATTGTTTTAACGTTGGAAAATTTTTCGATAAGGTAGGACTTAAGGTCCTCCCATATAGCATATTGTCTACAATGGATATCGGAAGAGCCTGTACCCGTGATATTATTAAGTGCATAAACAAGTAAGATTGGTTTGTTATCTGAGTTAGCTAATTGAAACGCGGAATCACACGATCTAATAAATCTATAGACTTGTTGTGTCTGTGAAGTGTCAAACGTAGGAATGAGTTTTATGAGAGTGTTGATATCTAAAGACATGTTTGTATAAGGTGTCGTTTATGAATATTAGAAATATGTTACTTATATAATAAGCTTATTAGCGTTTAGGTATAAGATTAATAGTACAAAATAAATTATAAAATGATACACAGGGAATAAAGGAAATGAGCAGACAAATTTAGCCACTTACCACATTAACACGATGAACAGGAACATTTCGCAGGTTCGGCGAACACTATCAAAAGCCTACGGCTACCGTGCTTTTTCTTGAAGAACACGTTTATTTTCGTCTTTATTTGCGAATAAATCCTACCGACTGCGCCAAATTTGTTATGTGGCGAGCAAATAAAATGTCTTTTAGAAACTATTTGATTTAATTCGAAGTAATAATATTTATATTAACACAATTTAAAAATTATAACTAAAGGATTTAGAACTAACACTAAGAAACAGAGTAACGAGTTAGTGGTAGTGAGGTAGAAATGTAATGTGTGAGTTCTGGGATGCGGGAGCATTTAAGGGATTTAGAGAGTTGGAAGGGATAAAGATATTGTGTTGCGCTAAGAGGTGTAGGACAAGGGTTAGTCGTTATTTTGACGAGGGTGGTAATTACTTTATTTCACACTTCATAACAAAAATACTTATTGGTATGTTAATGAGTTCTTACAATCTGAAGTTTAGTTAATACTAACCATTAGTACTGAGTGTGAGAAGATATTTTGACAGGGGTTAGCTATTACTTTATTTACACTTAAATATAGGAATATTTATTGGTACATAACGATTTCTTACAGTCTAAAGATTAGTAAATAATGAGGTTAGTATTCGGTAGTATTGTTGGGAGATTATATAACACAAGAACATCAAAAATGTTTAAAGCCTATATGTGACACTTGTCGCTTATTATGTGACATGCAACAGACATCGAATCGCAAATATTGTCTTTTATTAATAGTTTTGAGTCTATCCAAATGTATATGTGGGTTATACGGTAAAAAAGACAATCCGAAAAACATATTTATATACGCATAAATGTTAAACGTATTGTGCTATGTCACTCGAAAAAAAGAGTTATAATTTCAAAATACAATTTAATCGAAACTGCAGAAAAATATATTTTAATATTAAAGAAAAAACAGTAATAACAGTTAAAACATTTCAACAGAATTAATTAATTGCCCCAAACATCGCTAGACAAGTCAAACAATGAGTGTTGAATAAGATGGCTGATGTTAGTTGGGATGTACTTTTTACACGTAACACAGTTAGCCAATGATATATACAACTGCGTTTAGCTACTACCTACTGTTACATTTTTCCAATAGTAGAATATTGAGTTGAATCAGGCGTTACTTGCTGTAATTCATGATTCAAAAGTAATCAAAAGGTTATTTTGCTATGATCCGCGGAATTTTTTAAAATATATTTTTCTTTATATATCCACGTACGTTTCGCTTCGTAGGAGTAGTTGACTCTACAAGCGTCACTTGCAAGTGCAGTGCCACTCTATATATATAGAAAAATAT
This sequence comes from Limenitis camilla, assembly GCA_905147385.1. Lineage (NCBI taxonomy): Eukaryota > Metazoa > Arthropoda > Insecta > Lepidoptera > Nymphalidae > Limenitis > Limenitis camilla. The sequence continues at coordinate 5,549,677 of LR990243.1, forward strand.
ATTTAAAAAGTTCATAGTACGTCAAAGCGTTGCGTAATGTGAGGCGCGTTGCAGTTTCCAGGAGCATGTGATGTCAGAGCCAGTGGCGGGCGTTGTGTCGCGCTCGGAGCTGGTGCGACTGCGAGGGGAAGTGCGCGACACGGCGCCCACGCAGCCCCCGCCTGACCTGCCGCCAGGGGAGGACGAGCCGCTCGATCATATTGTAAGAATTAAACATTACATTTAGTTTCTACTTCAAATAATCAATTTAAAACCCCTTATGAATAATCACTAAATGCCAATTGGCATAACCTTAAAATAATTATTAAAATAAAAGTATTTGAAGTGTTTGTTTGTTTGCTTAAACGCTCTAATCTCAGGAACTACTTTTCCGATTTGAAAAATTCTTTCAGTGTTAGATAGGCCATTTATCGAGGAAGGCTATAGGCTATATATCATCACGATAAGACGAATAGGAGTGGACGATCAGGGTCACTAAGACACAAGGGTCGGCTAGTCATAGAAATTTTAAGTTAAAGTAATCTTATTCTCAGGCAATCGATAACAAATGATTGATTGTTTTATTTTGTGATGTAGGCTATTTAAATAAGATAAGGGGAAACCTAGCTTCCCAAGGTACATGCACAATTACACGTTTGTTCTTTGCGTGTGGAATTATAGTTTTATTAATGATAATGATTTATTTTAACTAGTCTTCAGACGAAGAAGCGCAAGCTATAAAGGAACGTATCATCGCAGCGCGCAGGAAAGTTCACAAGGCAACAGGAGAAGAAGTCACAGCACGATGGAGCTTCGAGGAAGGGGTATGGAGATATATATTAGTAAACCACCTCTAACTCGTGACGTTTTTTTTGTATATGAAACCTCCTTATGGTTAGTAATTTAAAATTTAAAGTAGCTGTCGAATTCACGAATGCTAAATCCCATTTACTCTTTTGAAGGTGATCCTTATAATTTAATTAATTTGTAATGAATTTCTAATCCGTGTTTATAGATCAAGCGTCCATATTTCCATGTGAAACCGCTAGAGCGTTGCCAGCTGAAAAATTGGAAGGCATACTTGGAATGGGAGAAGCAGCACGGGTCGCTTAAGCGCGCGCTGGTGTTGCACGAGAGATGTCTTATTGCTTGCGCTCTGTATGAGGAATTTTGGATGCGGGTTTGTATTTAAACAATTCTTATAAAAAGTAATTTAGTTGTTTGAAAGTAATATTTGTTAAAAATTTCTTTACGTGATGTAGTAATACAACATTATTTATAGGGGACTTTATTCCCATTAGTTGCCATAAATTTATAGTTTAATTTTATTTGACAGTTAATAAAGTTTTTGGAAGAGCGTATACCGTCAAACCCTGAACTAATACCGGTAGAACGTGAAGTACTGGAGCGAGCATGTGGCGTACACCATCTCGACAAGCCCGAGTTACACCTCCACTGGGCCCACTTTGAAGAGGCAAATAATAATCCAGCCAGGGCGGCGGAAATACTCGATCGTATTGAGAAGTCTTGTCCTAATATTGTGCAGATACAGTACAGGTATAGTACAATGAGGTTTATTTGTTATGCAGTTTATACATCACTAAAGATTTAATGAAATAAAAAAATATCTGAATATTTTTTGTAATTATTATAAATTACACATGATCTATGTAAGAAAATATTACAGTAACAGTTTGTATTAACCGACGGCAGAAGAAACAAATATGTTTTGTGAGCATAAGCTTGTGGGCAAATTAAATAAACGTTATTGATTAGAAATTTAGGATCTACGTTATCATTGACTCTTATACAAAAAAATTTGGTCTCATTTGTCTCCGCGATAACAATGATGTTACGTTAATGTGAGAAAAGTTGTTAATTTGTTGAGGAAAAAAAAAGAATTTGTCCTGTAATTTTTCTATATTATTAACATGGACCTTATAGAAACTTTAATGAATAATATTTTGCCACACAGGCGGATAAACTTAGAACGGCGCCGTGGTGACTACGACAAGTGTATCCAATTATACGAAGGATACATTTCATCAGCAAAGAACAAATCAATCGCATCTGCTCTCGCTATCAAATACGCGCGTTTTCTATTCCACGTTAAACAAGAGCCCGCTGCTGCGAGAAAAGCGCTGGATAACGCTTTAGAGAAGGATCCGCTGAACGCGCGCTTGCATATGCAGCGTCTTGACTTGGCCTTGCATACTCCTGGCACTCCCTATGAACAACTTGAAGGTGAATTATACATTAATTATGAACTTTCTTTTATGCATTTAAAAAGTCCGTTAATATGTATTTGTATACAGCTAATAAAATATATCACATTCAACAACTTACAAGTATACCTTTATTTTCTGATCAACCCGTTATGTTTGCAGAGCTAGTAATGAGTTATGAAAAACAAGAAGGTGCGGATATGGAGACATGCGCGGCAATGGCGGCGCGGCGTCGCGAGCTGGCTGAGGAGCTAGGCCCCGCGTCGGCCGCGCGAGCCGCCGCGCTGCATGCTCGGGCTGCGCACAAGCACCTGCGCAAGCGGGCACGCGCATGTAGGCTGGAGCCAACACAGCATCATGTGTTAGTTTTGTCCCTACTTATTATTATTATACTTATAATAATATAGTTCATGAAAACAGATAATTTAATGTGATTCTAACCCAAGTACGATCTTTCAATAAAAGTCTTGAGTGTGTATAAAGAAGAAATATAAGTACTAAAATAAAATAAAAAATGAATTTCGTTTCAAAATGAATGCTTGCATTTCTTGTGGGGTCAAAAACGGTACAACCTTTATTTTTAAACAATAACTACATTCATGAGCTATTCTGATCATGAGAGTGGAGTATCTAAAATATCTCTTGTTTTGCCGATGTCCATGGGCGATGGTGGCCACTTACCATCAGATGGACCAGTCAGACCATCAATATGCAGTCTCTTCCGATCCCCACTTCTATAGGTTATGTGCTACATTTGTTAAAAAAAACCCTTATTTAAATATGTATAGTAATTAGTTCTATTAATATGCACGGTATATGTATATTTTTTAGTATTTAATTTTAATACTTTGCAGAGCATCCGAAGCAACTAAGAAAAAAGATATATGTGCGACTGCTACGACTACAACTACAAATAGCACAGCTTACTACCAGACGCAAGCCACCAGCGCACAGTCGTACGACCAGTATGCGCAGCCCTACACTCCGCCGTGGGGCTACCAGCAACCGCCCTACCAACACCACCCCCACCCCTGGCCGCAGTATCCCAACTACTACTAGACATACGCAGCAACTCAACAGCGCAACCGCCCTACCAACACCACCCCCACCCCTGGCCGCAGTATCCCAACTACTACTAGACATACGCAGCAACTCAACAGCGCAACCGCCCTACCAACACCACCCCCACCCCTGGCCGCAGTATCCCAACTACTACTAGACATACGCAGCAACTCAACAGCGCAACCGCCCTACCAACACCACCCCCACCCCTGGCCGCAGTATCCCAACTACTACTAGACATACGCAGCAACTCAACAGCACTTATGCTTGACATCTGCTCTTATTAGTTTATACACCAGCGTAGTTAAAAAAAAGTTGAAATTTTACATATATTATAATGATTTTAAATAAAATTGTATTGTGTCTGTTATCTAACATACATGTAAAACTAAAGCAATATGACAAAGAGCTCTGAAGATTTGCCTTTTCATCATCTTATTGAATTTAAGCATGAATTTTGTATTGACTCCTGTAATAATCCATATATATTTACAACATATGTGGTTTTTCAGTTTTATTATAATTTTTTTTTGAATTTGCAGATTACACAATTTGTAATTAAGCTATCACGTGTTTGTTTATAGGTTATAAATAAAATATTTCGGATGGATAAAAATTTATTATTTACAAATAACCTTCCTCACTTTTTAATGTGATAAAATTATTAAAAATTATACATTTATAAGTATTTACAAATATTCTTTGATCCACGTTTCATAATGTATCAAATGTAATAAATATTCCTACAGAATAGGTACTTAAAATTTCAGTTTCACATTAGTAAAAAATTTTTTTTCGCAATTTAAGTATGAATTTTCGTATTTCACCATTATCTGTGTCCGATGTATATATCAATATATGATCATCAATACAAAACATTACGTAGTCTTCACAACTCTTCCGTGAATGATAGATAAAACATTCTTACCCTTACACCCATCTATATAAACAAAGTATTGAATAACGCAATACGCTTACTGTGATGAAAATCATATAATTTTAATATTGTTATTTTGGACGTGATGATGATAACACAACATTAATCAATATGCAGAATTAGAATTAAGAGGTATTACAGGAAGCATAAAACTGACCTTAAGTTTTTCAGCTTCATAGAATTCAAATTGGTAAATGTAAAACTGTCCGCTTTCTGTCCGTTACGAACTTTTCCAATTTACTGGTAAACATGTAATGATGTTTTGTTAAACATTCTAATAAATCTTTCTCCCTTAAAATTAAGTAAAGACGATGTGATGGTGAAGTTTTGAGTAGTCAATCTATTATTGCCATGCTAATATTATGAAGCTGAATAGTTTGTATGGTTGAACACGCTAATCTCCAGAACTATTCTCTAGTACATCTCCAGAACTCGATTCGAACCAAGAATCGAAAAATTATGTTAGTGTTGGATAGCCCATTTATCGAGTAAAATAATTTTGAGAACAATATCAACATCGTCGTATTTATAACAGTGATAGCAGCACCCTGCGGTTTCACCCGCTATATTTTGGATAATTCAAACTATATCATTATAAATTATAGCCTATGTGTTATTCTGATGTGTAAGCTATATTATTGTAAAGTTTCCTCAAAATCCATTCAAGTAACAAACATACATCTACATTCTTACAAACTTTCGCGTTTTTAATATAAGTACGATAATCAAATACCAGTGGAGAAAAATAATTCAAAAAGGAATAACTGTAAGAAAGCACATGGTGATTTATCTTAGAGCCTCATCATGAAACAGAATGCCTGTATGCCACTGCATCGAATAGTATTGCTGGCGTATAAATAGAAAAGAAAAGTAGGAGAAACGTATCTACCAAGATCGTGGAGCATATATTTTCTAACTGTTATAGATTCGATAACGCGAGGGTTCTGTCATAAGATACACTTATTATACTTCAGTAAGTTTCGGAAACAATCCCCATTATCATCTAAATTACATTAGAATCCATTAAATATGTTGTTAAAGATTAGCGACGTTATATAAGAGGAACCCATTACTTAGTGTATCAGTGATCAGAAGTCATCTTCATATATGTTTCCACTTCCTTTACGAGTCTCAAGGGGGTGACTGACGCATGCTGACGAAATTATCTTCCGATCAAACCAATTTTCGAAAAGCAATATCGACAAATGAATATCAAACGATTGCATTCATTTTCTTTTCATTCTCTAAGTTGTTTATTAATCAATCAAATCTCTAAGTTGTTTATTATTGTTGAGGTCTAACTAAACGTTAATCTCACGTTCTTCAGATTCTAAATATTTCTTTTCATTTACTATTTCGTAAAATAAATACGATGATCATAGTATAAAGAATGCGTTATGTCAGCTCTAACATTCGGTAACGGTTTCGTAATTTATTATCAATCACGTCCAAACAACTAAATAGTATTTCTTAAATATCTATATTTCATTGTTATACTATCGACAGACATAGCTAAACAATGACGTGGACCATCTACACAATAGAGACAGTTACAATATAAATACAAAATTATAAATTATTTTACAAATATAATCACAAATTACTAAAATTTTTATGTATTTTATAAAATGCACTCTCTGTCACTTTATTATTTTCTTTAAAATAAATTATACATTAGGATTAGGCTTACACTTAGAATTCCGATCCACAACGTAGTTGCACGTATCCATTTAGTGATGCTTAACGCCTATTCTACAACGAATAAACTCAGTCCAACTGATTGAGATTGAAAGTATTAAATCTGCACCCGGCAGATTTACAATAGCTTTCATCATGAGCAAGCAGCCTTTGCTGCTTTAATGGCTGAAACAAATACAATCTCATTAAATATTTTATATTCATCAAGTTTAACTGCCGCACTCACACACTCATTAATTTAGCACTAATACTTGACATAAAAAATTCTTATTAATTTGTTAATTCTAGAAACATCCTAGACAAAATTTAATCGTTACATAGATAATGACAAGTTTAAGTATCCGTAGGGCGGAGCATTACATATCGATAATGCCTTGGTGTGGCAAAACTAAAATAAGTATTTTTTTTAAATATTCAAAGTTGTTTTAAATTAATTTCAAAACCATTATTAAATGTATTTTCGATAAATAAGTTGTTTCATAAATTATAAATACATTAAGAAACACTTCCATCCATCACAATCCTTAAAAATCAAAGAATGTCTGTAGTTTTTTTACAAAAATTAGTCAAAATTATAATTTTTTTTTAAATTTTCATAGACTTTTACTTTCAATGCACTTTCTTTGAATCTTGCATTTAAAAAAGTAAGGACTCCACTATTGCAATCTTTTTAAAATATTTACGCAACTAATCAAGATTTTAATGGTGATCATTATTTAATAACTACAATATAATTATTGTCTTGATCAAAAAATTTTTGACAAAATAAAAAGTCCTTTCACTTACCAAGAACCTAAGACAATCTTAAGTTTTAAGTTCGTTTTATTATTACAGGTTAGAGATTAATGGAATAAAAATAAGAATACCTTCTCGTTCCTTCCGTCGTAGTTTCTTACGCCGGCGATCTATGGCTGCAAGCTCTGCTTTCACAGAATGATACGCCTTACGCAGGTCTGCTAACCGCGACGTTAGCACGTTGATACGAGTTTGACAATCCCACGATGGGTCTGTTTGGAAATACGTGCGATTTTAAAGAACAAGCAATATTTACAATTTGTATATAAAAAAAGGAAATTAAAATTTCCCTCGCAAACGCTAAATAGTGTCACGGCGTTTTGAATGACGTCACAGTCTACGAAATAAAACTGTTTACATCTGTGTCAAGTGTCAACTGTGAAAACGTCTTCAACAACAATGATGTTTTGCGTGGCGTGACGTAACACTTTCTGATTGGTGTTCGCTGTCACGTGACTTAATGCCTATTGTTCTCGAATGTATTGTCAAAAAATATTAATAATCTTTAACTTTTATGAGAAATAGACTGATTTTTTCTTATCTACGTCTCTTCATTTATAATTAGAAACAAACAAAGCAATTTGTTATTAGTGGACAGAAGCCTATTATTATAGTTTACAATTCACGTAAAATTATTTTCAGAATATTGATGAACTGAAATGTCTGGAACCCAATGGTTAGTTCATTGAATTCAAGATTGAAAGGTAAAAGTGGGGATGCTCCATTTTAAAAGATTCCTACAAAATTGTTTATTTCAATAAGACTTTTGACACGTCAAAATAGGTCAGTCAGTATGTTGTAGAAGTATACTTCACACACAACTTCAGCACAGAAGTTTTTTAAAGTACATTGTTTTCGACATCCCTTAAAATGAGTGTTTTAGAAAAAATGATGACATACCAAGATCAACATAGAAGTTGTATTTGAGATTGGGAGTATGGTGCGGGGCGTGCGGGTCGTCAGTGTCACGGCGGGAGCGACGCACGCGCATGCGCCCGGCGCCCGACGACTCCGACGCCTTGCGAGATCGTACACTACCTGCAGACAGACATAAACATCAATGTTTACTTGAATGTTTCATAAAGAGAAACGGTATTCATTCGGGAACTATTTTTTTATCATTAAATACTTTAGTGAAAGTCATGCACATCTGCAAGCAAGTTAAATTTAATTTTAATAAAAATTACCATGAGGTTTATCCATATCTAGAGCACAAGCATCCTGTACTGGATTATCATCTTCATCTTCTTTTCTGTCTGAAGGGCTGTCTCTTTCTGAATGTCTTCTTTCCCTATCGAAAAGAATAACAACATTAAAATATATATTTTTATAAGTGTATTTTAAGAACTATAAGTAACTAATATCAAGAATTTACTTCTACGAGGGAAAATAAAACAATTCATATGGAATGCTCATTACAAAGGGGTATTTTTTTGGTACCTGTGAGGCGAGAGGTCTAAGCTGCTATCAGGCGTCGTAGGCGGTGTGTTATCAAGCAGCGCCCGCCTTCGAGACCACTCATCTTCCCTTCCTTCTCTTGCAACAGCACCCGCTGCTGCAATGATATCGCCTGGGCCCTCGACGACTGGTGCAGGATTCCCAGCTTCTCGCGATCCACCTGATGCATGTCGCTCTTCTGCTGTATTATATATAATTTATTTTTATAACTAAATACATAATAATTTTTTATCAACTTAATTTGTGTCAATATTTTTTTTATAATAATGGGATAAACGATTATTAGTAAAGTTACAAAAAATACCTTTGTGATTATGTGCATTATGCGAATGCGCGTGGTGCTGCGGTGCGCAAGCGAAAGGCAGGTGTACGGGTCGGGCCGGAGGCGCCGGTTCTGCGTCCGGCGCTGGGGACCCAGGTATGGTCTCCTCGCACAATAGTAACGATACGCAGCTCTCCTCCTCGGGTCCTGCACTACCCGACGCCACTGTACTGCTTACGCGACCTCCACCAGCTACAACTACGCTTGCACCTAATTGGGAATAAAATTAATAAATTCTGAACATACTGTACTGTAATACTATAGTCTTACCTAACAACTAACGGATCGTATGCGCGGTGAGATGGAAGACGATGGAGGAGTGATCAGGGACGCACAGTGTTTGATATCATTTTTGCTATCATCATAATTCAAACTATAACACCAGTTTAAGAGTAAAATAAGCAAATTCGATTCCAGCATTTCTAAAGTTATGATTTAATTAACCGACATTTTCTTATATATAAAATTCTTGTGTCACAATGTTAGTTACCATACTCCTTCGAAACGGCTCGACCGATTTTTATGAAATTTTGTGTTTATATCGGGTAGGTCTGAAAATCAGTCAACATGTATCTTTTATACCCCTAAGGGCCTAAGGGATAAGAGTAGCCCACGTAGTTAAACAACATTTGCTGGGTCAGCTAGTATTTTTATAATTTTTTATCCAACTATTATACATATCCTTTACCCTTGTTGTGTTGTATCACTTTTAGTGGAACTGGATGACGACGATTGTCTCACCAAAAAAAGAAACAAATAATAAATATAAATTCATAACCTTCCATTTAGTATATGAAGTTATGAGGTATTTAAAAAAAATGATGGATACGAAATAGGGATCAGCCTTTCTTATTACGGGCTACGCGGTAATTTTTGCGCGATTTCGGTAAACGGGACAGTTATATGTCCTGAAGCTTAAGAAACAAGTTTTTGTTACTTACTATGTTTACGCTCATTTTTACAAGCATCTTCTAACATGAGCAATGATTCTCCAGCGCTCCATTCACCAGGCGACTTCCCAGCGTGTAATGCCCTGGCTGCGGCTTGAGTTCGCGTAACTCCTGCACTACTCGCACTTCCGCCACTGCCACTACCCCACTCATCCACGGATAATTTGTCGATAATGAGTCTGAAATGTATAAACAAAAATGAATCATGTCGTTTCTAGAATAAGGCTATTTTTATTACATTAAGTAAACAGATCATCGATTTAAAAAAAATCAAGATTTGTCATAAAAAGATAACTCATTTATGACAAATCTTTTTCATGAGTACATACCGCCTATCTGAATCGTCGGAATCGCTAGATTCACTTCGCTCGTCAGGCGGGAAAGCAGGCAAAGGAATGCTTGTTGTAACAACAGACTGATTTATCTGACTTGATAGCTTTTGTATTGTATCACTTAATACTTTATTCTTCCCGGGTGCACTTAAGGGCAATTCAACGACGCTCTTTCGTCTCTCCAATATATTGAGAGGACTCTGCAATCTTGGCGGCGTCGGCTCTTTAGGTTTTACTTTTTTAATATCTGCTATATCACGTTTTAAATCAGTGAAATTGGAAGGCTCCCCAAATATTATATCCGTAACTTCAGCAGGGCTTGACCTCTTAACAGAATCTAACTTCGTCAAAGGTTTAAGTAACTCTGGTTTGCTAGGCGGACGTTTTATTTCAACAGATATAGGAGATAATTTTTCATCTGTTGGTTTAACCTCCTTTTTCGGTGTAATCGGCCTGTCTTCCACAGGAGGCGGGGACATTGACAATCGTTTTGCACTATTGATAGCTTGTAATAGTTTTTCAGCAATCTTAGGTCCCTCCGATTGCAAAAGGAATGCAGGTGGGGGTTCAGGCAATACGTCGATCCGCGCTGGGCTATCAGGCTCAGATTTGTCCTCTTCGGTATCAATTAGTGGACTAGAAGGTGGTTCCATTTTAGATATTATTGGATCAGGATCTAATTTTTCAATTTTTATTTTTGGAGGCTCTTTTGGTTCTTCAATTGGAAGAGGTATTTTTAAAAGTTTGTCTTTAAGGCTCTTCTCTATAGGCTCACATATTGTTATTTTTTCATCTTTGACAGCTTTTTCTTCTTTTTTATTGTCAATTTCCTTTGAAATGCCACTTGTAGAAGGATTTATGGTTATAGACGGAATTTCTAATTTAAGTTTAGGTGGTGGAGTACGAGGGGGCTCAGGTGTAGATTCTACAAGGGGCAATTCCTTTAGAATTGTTAATGCTTCTTTTATTTCTTTAGTTGACTCTGTATTTTTATTATCCTCTTTTAGTGGCTCAGGAGATTTTTCTTTTAATATTGGCTGTATAACAGGACTGGGGTGCCTTACCTCTTCTTTTTTAACAACCTCTTCTGGTTCATCATCAGAAGATTGCTCATCATCTGCAGGACTATCTGGCGAATCGTCAATTAGCTGTCGAAGTTTCGAAACTTTACTTTTTTTTGAGTAGGTTTCTTGGTTTTTAGCTGGAGTGAATCCTTCAAATATGGGTCCAGAACTACCTTCTCCTGGAAATGAATCATCATCAAGCGAGAATAAGCCATCTTTTGAATCCTCCTCTGGACTTTGTCTTCCCGGTATATCTCGAGTAGTTCCGAAATCTCTAAATGGTGAGACAGATGGCGATCTAAATGAAGACGATCTTGGTCTTAATGAATCCTCTGATATTTCCTCACTCAAAGATTTTGACAATGTTGATGTATACTTGCTCGGAGAGATGTCGTCGAATATACGGTGAGTTCTTTTCTTTTTCTCATCATGTAATTCTAATTCAAAAGGTTCTGGTTCTTTAAATTCGTAAACATCCTCTGGTTGCTTTTCAGGCTGAGATATTTCAGATAGTTGGTTTGACGATTGAATTGGATTCAAAATGGCTTCTTTTTGTTGTACTTCTGTTTTTACTGTCTCATCAGCTTCCTGCTTAACTGAATGCAAACCTTTTAGTTCTGATCTAATTTCGTTTAGATCATAATCACGACCTTGATGTTGGCTGGTAAGATTAATGCGGGGTTTTTTAGCCGGAGATGAAGCTAATGGTGTGGAGACAGTTCTCACGGGTCGTTTTCTTGGTTTACTTGAACTACTGCTGTCACTTGATTTTTGATCTTTCGATCTAGATGGAGCTGAAGAAAATCAAACAGATTAAAATAAGCAGTTGTTATCATGTTAAAACAGAATATGACATGACATGACTATATGAAATATTGAATTTTTACTTACTTTTCACAACCGATTTATCATCAAGCTTTTTAGGAGGTCTTTTAACACTTTCATCGCTATCTGAACTGTCAGTATCGGAACGAGCGGATGATTCTGAAAACAAAACTAACAATAAAAATATCGCTTGTTTGTTGTATAAAATTTCTTAATATAAACATTAAAAAAAAAAATAAAATAAAATACCTTCAGTTCTTTTACTTCTTACTCGTCGACTTAGACTAGTAATCTGTAAATAATTATCAAAAAAAGGTTATGATATTGTAAAATAATTGCATTGTATATTTGTCACTATAACGATCATAATAAAACTATTAAGGCTTGCTTGAATTATACCTCATTCACTTGACTAAAAATGCCATATTTCAACAAGTTTGGGATAAATACCAACCATCATTCTAAATAAACATGTAAGCTTACCTTCTTATTCCTGGCATCGTGGTGAGTAACGTTGAGCGCTATGCGCTGTGGCTTGATCCACTCGTCGTAGCGAGTGTTCCAACCCGTATAGTGCACGCGCAGCATACCCTCGGCAGACACTTCGATTACTTTCGCTTCGTATGTCACCTGAACACTCAAAAGCTTAGCAACATTGAAGGTGGTCAGAACAAGATTCTATATAAAAGATAACATGATTAAACTTTTTAAATAATTTAAAAGAATCAACTTTAAGTGAGTGATCAAGAAAACCAACTTTAAATTGTTCTTATTTATGATTAATTATAAAAAAAATTTACCTTTGACTCTGATTGTGTAGGCCCATAATACACTTTCAGTTTATCTCCTACTTGAGCTTTAATATTGGTACCTCCTGATCTAACTGGTTCATTTTGTGAAGGCCTGTGAAAGTTGGCGAGGGTTAACTTAATATGTTACAGTACTTATTGTGTAACAAATTTTTAATTCAAATCTTATGATAATATTATTATAAAAATGAGAATATGTGTATTAATTACTCTGTAGTCTTCCGTTTCCTTGGTCGCTTGCTGCTATTGGATGCTATAGTGTTGCCACTACTGGCAGAGTTTGCACTTTGACTCCTTCTACTTTGCATTTTCTTTGTCAAACCACACCTAAAATATTTGAAAACAAATATATGCAATTTTTGTTTGAAATGCTTTATCAACATGAATTAAGTTAATGCAAAAATTAAGACTAAGATGAACCTACTAGGAAGGTCTTCGGTTCGTTGGCAACAAAATCTGAATGTTGAAAACTTATTTAAAACTAGCTTTTACCCACAACTTCGTTTGCGATATTGAGGTATGTAGTTATATTAGACTACAGTAGATCATCTGTAGACATATTTAATAATTTTATGAGGTAGTCATACTAACTTTGCACCCCCCTTTAGCCCCTTTAAAGGATGATTTTGTAAAAAATATTTTACGTGTTTCATGACTTTTAATGAAGGACCTTCATACTGAATTTCATTTGAATAACTTCAAAAACGGCAAAGTTTCATACTTACTTTGCACCCCCCATTTTACCCCCTTAGGGAGTGAATTTTCAAAAATCCTTTCTTAGTGGTCCCCTACGTTACAAAAGGAACCCCTGTGCAAAATTTTAAGTTTCTAACCCTTATAGTATAGGCCCTGCATTGATATGCCAGTTAGACAGTCAGCTTCTCCTTTTATATATATAGATGAAAGATGAAATGTTAAACATACCTTGACGCTCGCCCAGAACTATCGCTATCGGTGGAAGCATTGGGTCGTCGAGACGCACGCCCTGTACTTGAACTAATGCTTTCGCTCACTGGAACAAATATTCTAAATTTTACTTATGAATCTGGTTACGCATATTACAGACGAAAGAAACAAAAATATATTTTTGTTGCTTGTAAAGAGTACATAAATTTCCAATATATTTATGACGAGCAGCCTGCCCTCACTTCGCTCCGAGTATTTAAAAAAGTATTATAATTGATGTCCTTAAATTGTCACTTTGTAATTGTGTAGTTTTTCATTATTTGAATAAAGAGAGAGAGAAAAAGTTATAAAAAGATTAATTAAAAAATGTATATGGCAACACTAAATCACTTTTGTCACCCACGAATAGTGTACTTTTCTCTCAGTGGAAGATTTTTTAAAATCGGATTAGAAACAACAAAATGGCCATATTCTGTTAATTAAAAAATGTATATGGCAACACTAAATCACCTTTGTCACTCACGAATAGTGTAGTTTTCTCTCAGTGAATGATTTTTAAAAATCGGATTGGAAACAACAAAATGGCCATATTCTATTAATTAAAAAATGTATATGGCAACATTAAATCACTTTTATCACTCACGAATTGTGTAGTTTTCTATCAGTGAAAAAAAAATTTAAATCGGATTTGTAGTTCCTGTAAAACTCTTTAATTTACAAAATGGCCACCTTATGGCACTTAAATGGCCATATCTTTTTAATTAGATTATTTATGGCAACACCACATAGCCTATGTTACCCGGAAAGGATGAAGCTTCCTATTGGTGAAAGAATTTTCAAAATCGGTTCAGTACTTTTCGAGCCTATTCGCAACAAACAAACAAACATACAAACAATCAAATCTTTCCTCTTTATCTATACTATTATACTAGCCGCCTGCCCTCGCTTCGCTCCGGGTGTTTAAAAAAATATTATAATTGATGTCCTTTATTCGTCACTCTGTAATTGTGTAATTTTTATTTATATGAAAAAAGAGAGAGTGAGAAAAAATTATAAAAAGAAAAATGATAGAAACAAAAATAAAAGTGACAGATTATAAAATAGGATGGACAGGGCAAAAATAAAATTGTAAAAGTAAAGGAGAGAAAAAGAGAGAGAGAGAGAGAGAGAGAGATAATCGAAAGAAAGAATGTAAAAAGAGACTAATCATTCTGAACAGTTAAAAATAAAAATTAAAGAGAGAAAAAAGAGAGAGGATGAGAGACAATGATAGTATTATAAGAGGAAGAATTTTTAAAACTGGATCAGTAGCAACAAACTGGCCATATTCTATTATTAAAAAAACGTACATGGCAACACTAAATTACCTGTGTCACTCACGAATAGTGTAGTTTTCTAACAGTGAAAGAATTTTTAAAATCGGATTAGTAACTACAAAATGGCCATATTCTATTATTTAAGAAACGTACATGGCAACACTAAATCACCTGTGTCACTCACGAATAGTGTAGTTTTCTAACAGTGAAAGAATTTTTAAAATCGGATTAGTAACTACAAAATGGCCATATTCTATTATTTAAGAAACGTACATGGCAACACTAAAATCACCTGTGTCACTCACGTATAGTGTAGTTTTCTAACAGTGAAAGAATTTTGAAAATCGGATTAGTAACTACAAAATGGCCATATTCTATTATTTAAAAAATGTACATGGCAACACTACATCACCTTTGTCACTCACGAATAGTTAGTTTTCTCTCAGTGAAAGAATTTTTAAAATTGGATCAGTAAAAACTAAATGGCCATATTCTAATATTTAAAAAATGTATATGGCAACACTAAATCACCATCGTCCCTCACGAATAGTTAGTTTTCTAACAGTGAAAGAATTTTTAAAATCGGATCAGTAGCAACAAAATGGCCTTATTCTATAAATTAAAAAATGTATATGGCAACACTAATTTACTTTTGTCACTCACGAATAGTGTAGTTTTCTATCAGTGAAAAATTTTTTTTAATCGGATTTGTAGTTTCTGAGAAACTTTTCAATTTACAAAATGGCCACCTTATGGCACTTAAATGGCCATATCTTTTTAATTAGAGTATTTATGGCAACACCACATAGCCTATGTTACCCGGAAAGGATGTAGCTTCCTATCGGCGAAAGAATTTTCAAAATCGGTTCAGTATTTTTCGAGCCTATTCGCAACAAACAAACAAACAAACATACAAACATACAAACAAACATACAAACAATCAAATCTTTCCTATTTATATAATAGTATAGATAATACTACATCCTGTAAATTCCATTTCCATTTTGTAAATTGAAGGGTTTCTCAGGAACTACTAATCCGATTTTAATTTTTTTTTCACTGATAGAAAAATGCACTTTTCGTGAGTGACAAAGGTGATTCAGTGTTGCCATATACATATTTTAATTCACAAATTTGGCCATTTTGTCGTAACTAACCCGATTTTAAAAATTCTTACGCTAATAGAAAACTATACTTTTCGTGAGTGACAAAGGTGATTCAGTGTTGCCATATACATTTTTTAATTCACGAATTTAGCCATTTAGACGTAACTAACCCGATTTTAAAAATTCTTTCGCTGATAGAAAACTATGCTTTTTGTGAGTGACAAAGGTGATTCAGTGTTGCCATAAACACTTTTTTAATTAATAGAACACGGCCGTTTTGTTACTACTGATCCGATTTTAAAAATTCTTTCACTGAGGAAGTCTACAGTATTTCTGTCTCTCTTCCTCTTATATACTATCATTCTCTCTCATCCTGTCTATTTTTTCTCTCTTTAATATTTATCTTTATCTCTGTTCAGAATGGTCAGTCTCTGTTCGGTTTTTTTTTTCGAGAGTCTCTCTCTCTCTCCTTTATTTTTATTTTTGTACATATATTCTTAATTTAACATATACTTTAACGTAGACGAAGTCACGGTAGTCGACTGGTATAAATAGTATAGATATAGATTAAGTACTGAATTGGCTCTTCTTTCTGATTTTTTAATAAGGTTAAATAAATTACATTATAATATTAAAATTTAGTTTTCATACTTCTGATGTTCTTGAAAAACTTTCACTATTTGTTTCACTAGACCAAAAATATTATTAACATACGAGTTTAAAGGGTTTCAATACATAATATTTTAGCATTGGACTGACGCAAAATTCAACAAGTGGATATTTTTAATGACAACATAAATCGGTATACCAGAGGTATACTAATAAACCATTAATTAATGAAATCATTATAACTATATTTACTTAAAAATTTACTCCAGAGTGCAGTACAAACATGTATAATGACAAAAGTGAGACATGGGACCATTCAAGTAGTACATAAGCATTAAAGAGGGGCAGAGGGTCCTTGATTTACTTATTTCACATGATATGAGGAATGAGGGGGTTCTGCATAGTGATAAAGTGGATAAAAATAAACACGCACACCGTAAATATCCCAGCTCAGAAAGAGGAGAGTACATGTAAGCATTGCAGCTTCATTACGATAGAAGCTGCAATGGTTTTGTATTTTATAAGATTTCCATGCAAGTATTGATATTAGAAGAGCAAGGAAGGTCGCAACAACTAAAACTAAGATGAAATATTCGAAATGAAATAAAGTTTATTTTATTTATGTACTAGCGGCCCGTCCCGGCTTCGCGCGGGTGGAATATTATTTTTAAAAATATATTGGCCCTCCCGCATTTCGGTGCCCCCTCTCTTGCCGCTTTACTCGCTGCGCTGCGTCGCGTCGTCGTGTATTTTTTGTTTATATTGATATTTTTAATTTCGTAATATTTTTTGAATGGAAAGTCCGATTTTAATAATTCAAAAAGTAATTTACAGGTATTGAAATAGTCTTGAATACGAAATAATTTATTTGGATAAGGATTAATACAAAGTTATAGAAAACATGGTCTGATTTTGATAGGCATTTTTATCAACTTTTAAAATGTAAAAAAGTAGTTATAGTGACACAACTATAATAGTTGGACATATGGTCTCGCCGACTTTTTCGTAGATATTGATACGTTCTATAATATTGTACAACATTTTTTTTGTTCTATCATCAATACTTTTTGCAGCGCATGCGATGAAAGATATTTTATGGCAAATTTTTTGGCACCTTGGGTTGGTTTTCGTGAGATTTCCTAAGGATCTCTAATGTTTTCTTGTAATAAATATAGCCTATGTTACTCAGGGATAATGTAGCTTCCTAATGGTGAAAGAATTTTTGAAATCGGTCCAGTAGTTTTTATGTTTATTCGTTACATACAAAAATACAAATCTTACTTCTTTATAATATTAGTATAGATAATTTCTGTATGCATTGCTCACTTATTGGATTCCAGTTTAATTTCTTCGCGCACTATACTTAAATTAAGGTTACGAATATCAATACTTTTCTATTTATTTTTATTTTATCTTATTTTATTCTAACCTGTACGCTTATTATCTATAAAACATATTATATATAATTTGCATACTTTTACTTTATATCATCATCTTATCACCTACTGTCTATCGCCGTTAATCGCAAACGAAACAACAAAAGGGGATCACTAAAAACCAGCATTGGCAAACCTGAGGTCGCTCAGGAGACTTCGATATTTGCAAAAATATGTTTACGTAATACTTGAAAGGTGCACTGAATGTTGCATTAAGCTTTATTTGCATCCGGTATACACAAATTTACTCACATTTAGAGGACAGCGTTTTTCTTTTTGGAATACGTTTTTCGTGTGACTCACTCTTAATAGGCGGCAAGCTGCGGGTTTTAGAATGAGAACGAGGTTTAAGTACGCTTTTTTCCTCACTGGTTGTTGAACTCTTTTCTTTTTCTTTGTCTTTTTCTCTGATTTTCTCCTTATCCTTTTCCTTTTCTTTTTCCTTTTCTATATCAATCCTGAATAATAAACATTTTCAGTAATTAGAAATCAACGTTAAAAAGATATAATATTTATTATTTTCGGAAAAAGAAGGTAAATACTACAGTAACTGTTTTTTTTTAAAGATTACTAGCAGTGTGGATCACATACTACTAGTATTCCCTTTACCCCGCCTAGTAAGCTAAAATGCTTGTGTCAGGAGTGGGCCACGCCAGTAATCCAATGTCCGGGATTTGAATCCACAACCTATCGACTGTGAATCCAACGACTGAACCACTGAGCTACTGATGCTTCAATTAGTTATATCCTAGCATTTTATAGGTGGAAAACTTTTTTAGATACTAATAAGTTACAATGCTCTATATTTATGTTAATACATCTCTAGAGACCAGCAATATCTGCTCTATATATATTTATAACTACTTCTGTGGACACAGAACATCCAGTAAGATCAACTAACTGGGAACAGCCTTCGGAGAGCAGTATCTTACGGTTCATAATCTTTCGATACTTGAAATCATATACATAGTAGCAAAATAATAGTAATCTAAAAGGAATCGTTTTCGTTTTTAAAGTGAAAAAGTCTATAAATAATTGAATTTTTAGTTGATCAAGTTTTTTGCAACATCATGTCAACTTGTGAGTTGTAATCACAGTAATTACCGAAATAAAATGAGTGAATCAAATTTATAAAAGGGAATGTTACACCCTATACATTTTTATATGGTTTTTAACAGTATAAATTCCTATCCTATGGATATTTAACAATTGCACTCACTTGGGCGTCGTTATAATTAGAGGTTGGTTATCTGCACTGTCGTCTTCATCACTAACATGTAATTTCTCTATTTTCTCAGGCTTCTCTATTTTATCTTCTTTCTCACTTTTATCACTTTTGTCCGTTTCACTTTTGTCCGAATCCTTGTCCTTAGAACGCTATGATTATTAAATAAGAAAAGATAATAAAATAGCAAGATTTGTGATATTGTATATATGTGAATCATAAATTTGTACAATAAATGTTTGCTTCATTAACATGTGTATTTTTAGCCTTTTTTATAATGTTGCATGAAATATTAAATAATATAATATGAATTTTATTTTACATTAAAAATCAAGTACCACGTTTAGAATATTAAGGAAACATTATATCCCCTATTCTTACATATTAGGGAATAAAATCAGCATTTCCCAAATGTGATTGATTATGTATATCAGAAATTTCACCTAGGATTTTTAGAAAATCGCTTTTTAATGCTTTCAATACTTTCTCAACTGTTTTGATAGGCATTTCTATCAACTTTCAAAATGTAAGTATAGTGACATAACTACAATAGATGGACATATGGTCTCGCAAAGTTTTTTGTAGATATTGATACGGTCTATAATATTGTATAACATTTTTTTGTTCTATTATCAATACTTTTCGCAGCTAATGCGACGAGACATTTTAAGGCTAATTTTTTTACGCCTTGGGTTGGTTTCAGTAAGAATTCCTGAGGATCTCTAATTTTTTCTAGTAATAACTACTGCCTATGTTACTCAGTGATAATGTAGCTTTCTAACGGCAAGAGAATTATTGAAATGGGTCCAGTAGTTAATAGTAAGTTTATTCGTTACATACAAAAATACAAATCTTTCCTTTTTATAATATTAGTATAGAATAGAGGATAATTAAGTAAGTGTCACCTGATTAGGAGTACCAGTTGGCGTAGAGGACGCAGAAGCAGAGGCCGACGACGTTGATGGCGGTTGTTTATCGCGATCTCGTATGAGAGATCGTCCTGCAGGAGGTGTGCGCGCCCCTCGAGGGTGAGCTACAAGTGTCACTCCAAGCTTGCGGTAAAAGTCCTCAAAACTGTGAAGGAACCTAGAAAAATACATTTGTTTAACTTCTACATATATATAAGCCATATATATTTATCACTTATAACTAAATCTCAAAAACTTTAAGACACTATACTGTAGTATTTTGGAAGATCATGTTGTAAGGGAAAATAGTTACGAAAATGTAGGTGGTCAAATAGGGATAGAAACTTTGTATGATAGTACTTAAAAAGAGTAATAAATGATCTTATTACCCTGTTTTTACAATAAAATCAGTAAATGCAATGTAAATACTTACTTCTTATAAGCCTGTTTGCAAAGATTGGTTATACTCGTAGTGACTGGATGAAATCCCATTTTATCAGCAATTGTTTTCCATTGATTTTGATTTGTCACTCTATTGTACCCTCCCAGTTTTTGAACAACCTAAAATGTTTAAAAAACGTGTTTATTATACAAATAGACTACTTTCAAAACTTATAATAATTCGAACGATTCATATAAAAAATAATTTTATACAAATCGTATATACATACCCTAAATAGTCTATATAAATCAATATCCCTATTCGCAATAGTCGGGTTCCGGTTAAGCGGAGTACCGCGGTCGTCCATGAACTTGTACAACTGCGCAACAAAGTGATCCTTTTCTTCACGAGGCTCGTCATCTGAACTCTGTAAAGAATAATCACTGGTAATGTATTGGGGAAAGTAGAAAATTAATTTCATGTTCTTGATTCCAAAGGAAAAATGTATACACAGTGAAAAATAGTGTTATTTCTAAGAAAAATAGTGCAGTAAATTTAAAATATAAAATCAAATGCACTTCCATATTTTTTATATTATTGTCACTTCTGTAAGAAAATGCTATAAATATAATATATACCACACATTTTTTTTTAATAATTGCATTGAAACAGAATTAAACTATATGTATATAAAAAACATTGTAACTGACATCATCAGAAGTATTCCGTGGCTCATTAAATAGAGTATCACGGTCCCAGTGCGGAGGTAATACACCCTGGTTAAGGTACTGCAGTGCCGCCTCTACACCACACCATTCTATTGGAGCAGCTCCCTTGCGGAATTCTCGTGCCTCCTTTTTTGGTACTGTGTAACTGTAACCATATAAAAATGTTTAAGGTTCTGTGAGCACAAAAGGCACTGTTTGTAATGAAATGTTTAATTTATTATGCATATCGTTAGGTAAAAGGTATAAAAGTTAGGTAAAATGAAGAGAAGAAAATTAATTATTTATATTACTTAAAATACAAATCCATCATTGTATCTAACAATTATGTTAACATTATTAGATTATCTCATGTATAGTATACTCCAATGTAATTTAAATATTACAATTTTAACTACCCTTTTTCCGATATACAGTTATTTCTTAGTAAAATAATTTTAAATTTTAACTCACTATCTGCCATCCTTAAAGGATCTGACTAAGTAATCTTCCTTTACTTTTATCTGTGCAGTGGGAGCTACAACCAGTGCAGGGAATGCAGGCTGGTGGGGTCTACGTCGTTCTGCACCGCTAGCCGCTTCAACTAATACAACACGGCCGACATGGGGCTCCCTTTCTGTGCTATCCGCTTTAATTCGACGCGTGCTTCCTTCCCCTTCACTTTCATCTGATCTGATCATTATAAAACATGGATAAATATTTTATTTACGAAACTACAGTTAAGTTGATTATCGATTCATATTTTTAATACAAAATATATCTCATATAGTAGATATTATCATAATAGATGCATAGCTTAAGATTTTCTTACTCAAACCAGTAAAAGATTATAGGAGTAGACAAACAACAAATATTGATAGTCTATAACAATATTGAAAACACAACAAAAACAATAAATAGTATTGCATAAGAAATTTGAGCTTACTGGGCCCGTCCTCTCCTTCCTCGTCTCCCAGCAATAACAGGCGTGGAGAAATGCTCAGGATGAGTGAGCGGTAACTGGTCCAATGTTTCACTTTCATTGAAATGCCTCCCACTCTTCAGGCACAGTGCCGTACGACGCAATGTTGTTATGTCTCCATCGTCAAATACTATTGATAAAAATGTATGTTTTTATGTTTTGGATTAATGCAATTATAAGATGACAATAACACTATTATCTTTTTTGATTATTTAATTACAATGAAGTTGAACTCCTTGTAAATTCTTTTTTAAAATAATTTAGAGAAATGTTAAACATCAATTTTTTTAATAATTTATAAAATTGAAATGGTCCAGAATGTTTTGCAATAATTATTGTACAGACAATAAAGATATAATCTACTCTCCAATATGGTATAATAGTTGCCTGGACAAAATCACTTTTCAATGTTTAGTAACTCAAAAATATACCAATTGATAATATATATAATATCAATTGAAATATACTGATTCCAATCAATCAATGTTTTATTTCCTTGTATTTATGGTTTTGGTGTTTAGTAATAATTAATGGTGTCAGCCATGGTGCTCAAGGCTAGGTCAGGTTAGCAAATTACATCAACATCTTAAAGAATAAAATGGAAGGTCTCTATTTAAATTATTGTAACAATGTACATTATGCACTAACAATGGATTCTTAGTAATTAATAACAAATCCTTATTGTTTTTATTATTTTATATTTTTGTTAATTGCAATATATTTGTAATAAATAAAGTTATTCTAACAGTTACTGACCTGGAGAAGAGGTTAAATTAATAAAAAAGGGATTAAAAGAGTTTCAGTACTTTCCCAATATTTTCAATTGACATCAACAATCGACAAGAACAAAAAACAAAAAAAAACTGTTTTGATTTAAGTAATAAATTAGATTGAGGAGTATTTGCCACTAGCCTCATACTCAGAAAATATAAAATACAAAATTTAACTAAAAGAAATTTTCTTTATGTACATAAGTTGAAACAGATGATAAATTAAATAAAAATGGGAGTTATTTAAAAATTGTTAAATCATAAGTGATAAATGATTTTTAAATACTTTATTAATAGGTTCGAAAAAATAAAACATACCAACAGTATACTGGCTACAATCTTGTATCTTAGTAATAACTGCCTCCATTGCTTCCTTCTTTGGGTCCTGTTTCACCTCTACAGAGCTCCCTACTCTTAAAGTACCTTTGATGACATCATCATTTACTGTGATAATACCACCAGCTTTTAAAGTCACCTAAAAACAAAATTACAGTATATAATTAAACAGGTTTCTTTTTACAAAATACTTTTTTAATAATCTTAGCCATTTAAAAAAACCTTTATATATTAGCATAAAGTTAATTTCTACAAGTCCCAATACTTCATACTGTTTTCAAATAATCTATAACATAAATAATACTGTGACTTACTTTACATTTAATGTTACGAACAACTTTTTTTATCTTGGCCTCACAAAAAGCTCCCTTATACTTGGCACTTACATCAGTACCAACGGGAAGAAATGGGGGATCGTCACCCTGCTGAAATAAAAGAATTCAATAAATATATTTTATATTTTTTTATAGTTAAAGTTACAATATTAATATCCACTTACCATTCTGAGTTAAGAGCAGATTGAATTGGCAATCAATAATTCTTATTATTTATTAACTATTTATTCAGACAGACCTGCAAGTGTTAATTAAAAGATGTAAACATCTCAATGGTTACAGAGAATAGAAGAATTGGAATTTCATTAATAAATCTAGAACCAGTTCTAAAAGCTTTAACATAAGTATTTAACATAAATATAATACTACAAATGATCCAGCAAAGTGAATGCGCGGCAAGAAGTCTTTTATATTTGATAAAACTATAGTACAAGAATACGATGTATACCAATTAAAACACATTTTATAACATTGAAATAATAATATTCTTTTTCAAACTATAGCATAGTCGTCAATGTTTTCTTCATGAAGTGTATAAACAGAAACACACCAAAACTATAAGAACACCATTTTCGTTAATGAACATTCAATACCAAAAATGACAACTTAACATCAGTGTTGACATCTTCATTTTTATTTTAAATGTTCATATAGGAAATCAAAACAAATGGTCTAGAAAATTATTTTATTTATTACGATTTCATCCTAATTCATGCGTAAAACTATGTAAACGTAGCATGTATAATTATATTATAAAACGATTATGTTTAATAACAATAAATGCATGCCTATTTATATTAAAATATCAAACTAAATATATTATACTAATAAATGTAATAAATCATTGTTTTCGGACTAAGTTTAAAAAATAAATAAATAAAATTAATATGGACGTATTACTCTAAACAGACGTATTACATTTATATTTTATATTAATGCGTAAATGGTTGAATATAAGAAAGTTCCACTTTGTGTAAGATATTATGAAGAATTGTAAGATATATAATATATATTTATTAATTATTAATCATTATTTAGCACTAAAATGATAAACTGTTATTATTATTTATTATGATCATTTAAATCCCATTTTGACGGATTTCCTTTTATTTCTTAAAGCGGGCTCCGGTAAAGGCTGGTATCACCGATTCATGGTTGACACAAATGAACATTGAACACGTCAAAATTAGTTTTTTATTCCAGCGAGTGATATGAAACGATGTTTTGAAAATGTATTTGTTGATTAATATGCGATTTCAGTAATTCTAGAAGTTCCATCAAGAAGTTAATGTTAAAATTTTAGTGTTTAGACGTGTTGGGTGTAATTAATATAAATGAAAATGAAGGCTGTAGTGGCGACTGTTATCAGTCTAGCCCTAACGTCTGTAGTAATTGGAAATGCTTATTATCAAAAGAAACAATTTTATCCATCCGTAGTTTATCTGACTAATTCAAATCCTAGTATGGCAGTAAGTACTTAGTTCATTATCCTGACTTTAAGGAAAATATGTCTCACGAATATCAACCTTATTATTGAGTTTAATTATGCTTTCATTTACACATTATTTACTTCAACTTGATCTCACCTTGATGACCCTTTTAATCATATTTTTTTCAAAAGTTAAATAAATAAAATGGTGCACTGTAAATCAAAACATATGTTTGTTAATACAGGTGATGTATCTGCAAGCTTTCATACTTGTATTGTTAGCTGGTAAAATATTAAGAAAAATTTTCTTTGGTCAACTTCGAGCTGCTGAATTTGAGGTAAGATACTGTTTATAAATTTCTGTTCCTTGCATTATGAAAATTGTAGCATTATTTGTTCTCTTCATTTTTTAATTGGCTTTGATTAACATGAATCTGAAATTAGACAAAATTTTAGGAAAAACAAAATACTGATTTATTGCTGCATTACAGAATAAAGATGAAGAATTAATATTGTAAAAAAGTTGAATATTATTACTATTATGTTGTTTTTAATGAACCATTTGTATGAGCTAATACAAACTGAGCATTTGATATAAACTAAAAATAGAAAACTATAAAAAAATATGTTTATTTATGGAAATGATTAAGGATAAAAAAGTTTTGTTTTTAAAACTTTGTATGTTTTTGATTCTCCTATTTCTTTTATATTTTTAGTTTTCTAGAGTAAAACAAAATTTATATAATTTTTTTTTCAGCACTTAATAGAGCGGTCTTGGTATGCTATAACAGAGACATGTTTGGCATTCACAGTGTTTCGAGATGATTTTAACCCCAAATTTATTGCTTTATTCACACTCTTGCTATTTCTGAAGGCATTCCATTGGCTTGCGGAGGATAGAGTTGATTTTGTAAGTAATTTATACTTATCACTTATTAATTTTTTTTATTGTTAAATTGTTAAATATTTTTATAATTATTTTTATAGATGGAGAGAAGTCCTGTTATTGGCTGGTTGTTCCATATAAGGATACTTAGTCTATTGATGCTTTTATCTCATGCCGATTTGTACTTCATTCACCATGCATATGCTTTCACAGCTACCAAAGGCCCATCAGTTCAATTGGTCTTTGGATTTGAATATAGCATATTAATCATTATGATTGTGAATATATTTATCAAGGTAAGTGTTTTCAAACAGTGAGTTTTTATTTTTCAAATAATTATATACAGTAGTGTGTACCTAATGATTTCAATTAGTTTAAAGAAATAATTACATCATTTGTATGGATAATGAATGCTGATGATAATAGACAAAAATATTGTGTAAAATGTTTGAGAAAGCCCAAATGTTAATAAAAATGTTATCAAATTACACTATCTACAAGAAACATTATGAAATCTCTTTTTGTTCTGTATAAACATAGGTTACCCCAAACAGAGACTGTTGATTTTAAATAATTTATTTATAATCATTCTGAGTAATTCATTTAAAATAATATTAAAATGATAGAGTTGTGGTGAATAAATGCAAAATGGTGTCACATGACTTACATACCAAAATACTATATAGTTATTACAAAGTAATTGATTCATCAACATAAATAGGATAGGGTAATAAATAGATACTAATTAAATTAATTTGTACTACATATTCAAAATTTGTTATGATTAAAATAAAATATATTTTGGTTGATGGGTGATGTGGTAATTTTTTAATTTCTTTTAGTATCTTCTCCATGCAATTGACTCTCGATGGGAGGCTCCTTGGGAAAGCAAGGCAGCTGTGCTCTTGTATACTGAGCTTGCCATCAATTTTCTCAAAGTGTTGCTCTACGTCGGTTTTGTAGCTGTTATGGTGCGGATTTATACTCTACCCCTATTTGCATTCCGACCTATGTATGAAACTTTGAGGTGAGAGGAATCTATACTAATATTATAAAGTTAATCTCAGATACTACTGGTTCAAATTGAATTATTGTTTTATTGTTGGATATTGCATTTATTGAGGAAGGCTATTGGCTATAGAATAAATTTTTAACGAAATTTGGAACATAGTCTTTATAACTTATTTATTATTTAACTTATAGGCTAATTTTTATAAAATTTATTTAGCAACAATATATTAATAATTATAATTAAATGTTTTTTGATAAATCTATGTATGGTAAATTGCACCTGTGCTAAGCACTATTTTAGTTTTAAAAATCATCTAATCATCTTTAAGTTATTCGTTTTTTTCCAGTCTTCAATTATTATCATGTACTTTTAAAAGGGATATTGTATTAAAATGAGTATTTATTATCAATTTAGGAGCTTTAAAAAAGCTTACAACGACGTGGTTCTGTCGCGACGGGCGATCCGAAACATGAATACATTGTATCCAGATGCAACAACTGCAGAGTTGGCTGCGGCTGATAATGAGTGCATCATCTGTCGAGAGGAGATGCTTAATGGTAAGCTATTGTAACTGTAATCATTATATGTTTGTCATGTATTAATGATTTAAAACTAATAAAGCTTGTTTATGGTTTGACTTTCCTTTAGGTATTATTTAACTTTAGTTAGTATAGGTATATAGTAACTTAGGTTTTACCAATTACATGTTCGCTATTAGATCATGATTTAATGTATTGTCAGGAAATAGACCAATACTGAAAGTACAATCTCAAAAATAAGAAATGTAGTTACATTATGATGTCATATTCAGTTATACGACATTGAAAAAATTCAATGCCACACATTTATAAATAACATATTGTATAAAATAAGGTCATTACATTTATTTAACATATCTCAATAAAAAAAACATTTTATATTAGTTACAATAAGTATTATATTCAGATCATCAATAATATAAAATTTGAACTAATATAAATTTAAACTATATTATAAAATTAAACCTAAAAATAATAAATTCACATTTGGTATATTTTAATGTATTTAACATGGATGTTACAAAATTATACTGAAAAATATACACGAACCTTTCATTTAACAGGTGCAAAAAAGCTTCCCTGCAATCACATATTTCACGCAGCCTGTCTACGTCTTTGGTTTCAAAGACAACAGACCTGTCCGACATGTCGTCTTAACGTGTTGCGGGCTCCAGCGCCCGAACCTACTCCACCACCTAACGCACAGCCACCGCAGCCGCAGGCTCCCCCTCCGCCCACAAACGCTCCTGTGCCGCCACCTTTCCCGAACATGCCACCACCACGTGAGTACATTGTTTTTTTTAAAAATAATATTCCTATGCTGTGAGTCTTGTCATTTGACAATTTTAATCAAAATCGAATTAATGACAGAATTTTTAGTAACTTGTTTAATAAATAAAGAAAATTCCTCTTGTTTAGCAATGACGGGTTGGGGTATTCAGCCACCCCCGCCACCACGACCAGCCTCTCTCGCAGTTCTCACGGTGGACGAGCTACGACGCATGGAGGGCAATGAAAGGCGAAATATTGAAGCAAGGCTTCAGGTTTGAACTATTATTTAACAGGATATATGTGTATGTTATTTATAATAATTACTAAGAACATTTACCAGAAGTTCTGTTGATGACAATAGGTAACTTATTTTTACTTTAACTACTAATATAATATCATATAAATTTTATATATATATTCTGAGATTAAAATAAAATTTTTTGAACAACTTTGTTATTTGTAGTAGATCCAGACTTTATATATTATAAATAAATTAAACTACTGTGGCAGCCAAGAAAATTCATTCTCGCTTCTTTTGTAGGAAGGAAATGGTTCTGAGTAGATTAGAGTTTAAGATATTGTACATAAAATATTAAATAATAACAAGAAAAAGGTCAATATAATTTGTATATTAAGGTTTTAAAATTTCTCTGATTTACAATAGCTCCTCCGTGAAATCCAAGCAATGTTAGACGCGTCGGTGCTCCTGATGCAGCAGTACTCCAACGTGGTCTCCAATTTGCCCCTCAACTGTGCAAATGTTGCTACTCAAACTGATATTAAGTAAGAAAAGAAAATTTTATAATCCTAAAAAACCACGATATTAATTTTTTTTAAATTTAATTTTAATAAAAATGATTCTTTTGGGATAAAAGGTAGTCTATGTCTTTTCTAAAGTCTCTATCACTGTACTAAATTTCATCAAAATTGGTCCATCAGTTCTTTATGTTGTAATTTAACCGACTTTGTTTTATATGATTAAATTATTTTTAATCACTTGTGTCATTTCACTTAAACATAATAAAACAATAAAATATCTAAATAGCAATGATCTCAAGCCAAGTTTAAAAATGCATCACTAACAAACATTATTATGTATATTGTACTGCTATATTATATTCTCAGATCAGATATATTCTCAGATTTTTAATTAAAACTTGATTTAATAGCAGGTCAGAGCCATCTCCAGAGCCAACACCGGTAAAAGTTGAACCTGATGTAGTACCAACTACTTCAACATACAAACCAAACCCAGGACCCTCGACGAGTAGAGACGATTTTCATCAAGCTTTCGAAAACAGCATGGATTCTAACAAGTAAATAAGTTATCATTTTTTGCTTAGTAATTTATAAACAGCTATATATTTGATATATTCTTTAAAATATTAATTAACCTAACTTGGACAACTTTACCTGGCCTTGTAATTGCGAATAGTGTAGCTTATCTACTATGTAGAAATTTAGTCTAATAATATATGTAATATTATTAGATTAAATTTTTATTTATTTCCATTAATGTAAAATTCAATTAACAAAATATGCATATCAGCAATTCCTTTACGATGAAAACCTCGATACTTTGGAATGAAATCCCAACCGATATTCGTCAGTCAAAATCACTTGGCATTTTTAAAAGCCATCTCAAGCATCACTTTTTATCTAATCAAAATTAATTATTATTTTTATTAATAATTGGTACGGTATTTTCATATTCTTTTTGCTATGTATGAAGTTTTTTATAATTATTTATATATTAGGTATATAGTATTTATATAGGTACTTGTATTATGTAAATTTATGTTTATTAATGTACACATATGTTTATAAATATGTATTTTATTATATGTACTTATATGTATTATATTTACAAATAGTAAGTCTGCACTGTCCCGTTTTTATTTATTAAAACTCTTTACTGCCAAGGGTTGTCAGTAAGAGATTGCTTATAGCAATAAGACCGCTTTTGCATACCTTTTCCATTTTTAATCTGTATCTATGTTGTTATGTTTTATTTCTTTGATGTGTGTGCAATAAAGACTTTCTATTCTATGTATGTTTGGCAAAAAATTCTGAAAACTAATGTGTTGTGTTTCCTGACCTTACGAAGCATTGTAAAGTATCGTCTAAGTTTAAAGTACCACTGACCCTATTTGGGTCTTTTCGACCTTTTTCAGTGTGTCACCAGTTCCCGTGAGGGGACGGGTTAGAATACAATTCCCCTCTGCCGCTGGGAGGGTATCTCGTAAGATGCGAGTAACCCAGCACCCCCTTGGTGGTAGGGGATCTGTTCCCCGACTGGCTTGCGACCATCAGCATGCGAATCCGACCGCTAAGTGTCTCTGACGCATTCCGGCCGCGCCGAATGTGGGCCAGATCTACACCTCCCCACCCCATCCCATTACTGCTGCAGTATCAGTGACCACCGGGTTCTTGCTCGGGGTCCATTGAAACCGCAGAAGTCTTCTCTTCGCTCCCCCTCCTCACTCTATCTTCAAGTCGGCAACGCATCGACAAAAGAGAATCTCTTGTCATAGAATGTCTATGGACGACGGAGGCCACTTTCCATCAGGTAGACCGTCTGCTCGTTTGTCCCTTATCTATCATGAAAAAAAGTGTTGCTAATGCTTTGTAAATTTGAAAAAATAATTTTAAATAAACTATTACATGTGAAACAATTTGGTTTGACTAAGGGTTGTTTGATCACGGAGGCTGGGGTCAAATTAAGAATATCTACAAAGTCTGAGAGGAAAAAAAAACACTGACTTTGTCTTTTTAAGTATTATATCCCACAATCATAGATTCTGTCAAGGACTAAAATATGATAATAATTATTTACAGTGAGACGGATGCCGACACAGAAGAGCTTAGAAGACGTCGATTACAAAAATTTACTTCCGAGAAATGAAACAATTAACAGCAACTCGTGATCAATGTTTTTAACTTGCTACTGTTTTATTATAGTGTACAAAGTGTTTTGGTACGTGCAAGATTTGTGTAATTCTAATCAAATAAATGTATTTGTGTTCTTGTAAATATATTGGTATATATACATGAATACATTTAAATAACATATTTTTCTCTCATTAGACTCATCATTGATTCCAGGCTAATAAGTGTAAAAGTAACATTTAGCTAAATTCTATTTATTACTCAATTATTATATAAATCGGAACATTCTAACAATTGTAAAAGGCATTAATGTAACCATATACTTTAGGATTATAGTTTTCTAAAATAGGCATTGCACTTAAGTATCTGCAGGAGTCATACAGTTTGAGATCGTTTTTACAATACCAAATGTTCTTGGTACCTTCAGTACCGTCAACATTTAGCGTATTTAACTCAAAAACTCCAAAATGAAAGCGTTGACCATCTGTTTGTATGCAATTGATGTGTATTGGCTCAGGTAGGTCTTTTACATCCTCCTGTAAAAATAAGTTAAATTATTATTAAACAAAATATAAATCATTTATGCTAAATAATTGAAATATATTTCATTTACCCCATATAAATGTTTTGCATATGAAGAGGCTACTGTAAACGCATGAGTAAGGGATCGTCCCAATATCTGAGTGGGTGTTACTGCTGTTTCATAGATGTTAGAGACTTCTGTGCTATTAAAATGAAGCCAAGTAGTATGAGGGTGCTTCATAGACACACTTGAACGTATAGCTGAAAAGTATTATAATATATTAAAAAAAAAAGTTATGGATATAAAATTCGTAGATTTGGATATAAAAAATTAATATATATATATATATTAATTTTTTTATATATATATATATATATATATATATATATATATATATATATAT
Source organism: Limenitis camilla (assembly GCA_905147385.1). Lineage (NCBI taxonomy): Eukaryota > Metazoa > Arthropoda > Insecta > Lepidoptera > Nymphalidae > Limenitis > Limenitis camilla. The sequence continues at coordinate 5,581,600 of LR990243.1, forward strand.
ACCCAAAAATAACCTCATTATGGAATTTATATTTTAGATATGCTTCTATACAAAATTTAATGTCTAATTCTGAAATTTCTATTTAGAGTTCTTTTACACATAGCAGCATTAAACCATTATATTTCAGTTAATTTTCACAAATCTTCAATTATACAATAAAACCTTCCACATGGCCAGAATGATTCATAACTTCATATAAATGTTTTCAGTTGTGTTATGATACATGTGGTGGGGGTTATTATTTTAATAATAAGTAAGGAGTCTATCTCAGAAAACATAAATAAAAGGATATGGCTAACATCTCAATTGAGATTTAATTTAATACTTACGGTATTTACTATTGTCACTATAGAAGTGTTCTGGATCCAAAGTAATAGTGTGTTTTACTGGATACAAATCAGGAATTTCAATGAACGGTATATCACTTTGGTCTAGGTCGTGTTTCAAAGGCTTGCTACTTGTGACCAAAATATTGGAAATATCTTGGAATTGAATCAATTCTCCATCTTTATCAAATACACTCTGACAATTAATATCATTTATGACATACTTGTTTTGAGTCACCTCAATATCATTGCTTTTCTCAATCAGTTGAAGCAATTTATTTGTTAAGATTTGGCTAAAAAATAAGGACTTCAATTAGGCATATTAGAGGATTGCACCTAGAGATGAATAATTTTAACTATAAAAGACTTATTCCACTTTGAAAATAATGTTTACATAAAAAGTGGTAGTAGCATAATTTTTTTAAGCATTGAATTCAAATAGCAATGACAGCATAATCAATTTTACTACAGAATTACTACAATAAATTGTGAGTACTGTGTTTTTTTTTAAGCTCATTTGCAATCAGTAGACAACTATAAGCAGATTGGTTATATGATATTGTCGGGACGAGTGCATCCTCCAATGAGGACCACTACTCTTTATAATGTAGTTAGGTTAGGTTCCAAAGTATATTTATTCAAATAGCAATGACAGCATAATCAATTTTACTACAGAACTACTACAATAAATTGTGAGTACTGTGTTTTTTTTTGAGCTCATTTGCAATCAGTAGACAACTATAAGCTAGGGGTAACCAGAGCCGCCGCAAGTACATTCGGGGTGATTTTCCAGCCTTCTCTAGTATTTTGAGTACTGAGTGACTAAACTCAAAATTACTCTCTTGAAATAAGTTTTACATAATTGAATTCGTCATTTTAGAAAATTTATATCACAATCAGAATTTTTCGAGATTAGAGTAGAAATACCCAATTTTTTTAAGGTATAAAAATGTACATGGATGTAACCCGTCCTGGGTTACATTACATACAATTTTGAAAAAAAATACATGTTATCACTGTGAAACATATCTCACATCATACATTAAAATTTGAAAATTAATAATTGAAATTTTTGCTGCAAAATGGGTTCAAACTCATGCCAAATGAAGTTTTGCTGATGTATTAAAATCAACTCGCGGTAAATAGCATTCCGGTTTAATGTTACTTTACAATATGTCACACTATACACGAGGCAATAATAAATCATAACATGTCAGTTGTTGAACGACTGAATTTCATAATATATTTAATACTTACTTTCGTTTTCTATCAGTGATTCCTAATATCCTAGGAAAGTTATAAGCTGGTCTCTCTGGATCTTTTATTTTAGGTAATTTTTCTTGTTCAGAATCAAAAATATTGGCATTTAAAATAGCTTGTTTGACTCCTTTATGAACTGATTTTGGTGCTGGTAACTCTGCAAACTCTTCAATTCTTGGAGGTAACTTGTCTTCTGCAATTATTGTTTTTGTGAGCACCTGTGCTTGCGAGATGCCTTCAAGCAGAACTCTGGTGTTTTTTAATGTTAAACATGGCTTTTCTTTATACTCTGGATGTGTTGCGTCTAATGGTAAAGGCCGAATGTATGGACCCAGAATCTCAAGCCTATAAATTTATAATTCGGTAATAATATTTATAAATATATTTTTTGGAAATTACAACTACATTGTGTTGAATGCACAAAATAGTAAAAGCTGTTGTATTAAGTGATCACTAAATTACAATAACCATTGCAGCTTTACAATTGTAACAGCTTTTCAGTTTTGTTGACATAAGAGTTGAGCAGGCCAAAATAAAATTTTTTTGTGTTGATTATTCATTAATTGAATGGTGATTCTACGATAAGAGGTAATGTGTGCGGCAAACATTATAAAATAAGTTATTTTACTCTATATGTTGTTATTTTATACAATAAATCACAGCATCTTAATGTGTTCATTATAATTAAATGTTCCAAAGACATTGCACAAAGCACATTTTCGTAAAATACCGTATTTTGGTCGAAAATATCTCTACCCTGGCCTTCTTCATAGCCTTATCAAAGTAAAGTGAGCAATCATTTAAGTAATTAAACTTAAACAATTTGTTAATTTTGAATGATTTTGGAATTTAGTATTTGTCTTGTCTTTTTTTGAAAATCTACCCTGGAGAATTAAGAACATACAGACATAAATTTAAAACTGCCCCAAGGTCATATATGAATGTAGAATTAGTAATTATAAATACAAAAGTTGTTACATTTTTGTTATTTATCGTTTAGCATATTTAGCATCATATTTTTAATTATAACATTTATAGTCACATTACCAACTATTTCACTCCAGTAATATCCAGAAATTTTCTTCTATACAAACTTCTGTAAAATTATAATTTAAACTTGAAAGTTTTTATTTCAAACTATTCAAACGAGAACGTTTTGTTACCTAATAAGGCTAAACTTACTAAAAAACTAAGAACCATAAAGAAATCTTAACGAAAATATACATTTCCCCTATATTTATTTTAAGTATTATTAGCTCTACCTAATGGAAATAAATTGTACAATATAACACATATTATAATAACTACCTTTCTCTCGGAGCTGGTTTCTCTTTGACAAATTCCATAGCATCTTCAATAGGAATACCTTTTTCTTTTAAGTATTCTTCGATCCCAGAGTCAATGGGCACGCGTTTACCTTGTACTAACCAATGCCTTTTAAACATAAAATCTATATGTTGTCTACATAAAACTCGAGATAGTTTCATTTTTGGTAACTCTGAAAGTTATATATACTATGTATGAAGATGGTGACTACTGAGTACTAATAAACTTTAATTCATAAATTAGAATTACACAAGTAGATATTTATTTCAGAAATCTTGACTACCTGACTCCTGTGCCGACAGATGTCAATTTGACACTTGACATAAATGACAACTTTTTATTCTGTGTTTTTGTTCCATAATGAATAGGCAATGATATACCCCGTACAGCCTTGTATATAACTGTTAAATTCTTTATTCATTTTATACCCTGCGTTCAAGCGATCTTAACACCGACCGTGACCGCGGTTTTTCCCGTTTCTCTTGTCCGCGAGCATTACGATCGTTAACCCAAGTGGAACGGGTAATTGAGCATTTTGAGCGTTAACGTAAATAATTCAAATGGCGAGTTATAAATCAAGAGTTTCAAGAGGTTAAGTTTATAATTTTAATTGGTTAAATTATTTTATATTCATATTTTTTATTGATTAATTTTTTTATATTTATAATCTAATTGAAACTAAAATGATTTTTGTATAAATTCACGTCCACTATGAAAATTCTATCCGTATCAAATAAGATTTACATCGTCGCCATTTTTGACGTTTTAAAAATTCCGCCAAATTTTGCAACCACAGATAACTAATTTTGCAACGCTCACAACGACCTACGATTTGACATGGGTCTTTTATATATCATCTTTGATGGGTCGTCGTGAGCTTCGAGTGAGGACAAGTCATGACGTCATTAATGACGTTTTCGCCGCGACCACAACGCCTGTGATCGTCAAGTGGAACGGCTAAATGAGCGTTTGGGGCTTTCAGATCGCTAGTGGAACGCGCGCGCGTACTATAGGTACGGCGATGCGATCTGTGGACGATGCCATGTCATTTGTTATAATGATATAAATCCTTGTAGTTGTAAAACTCTTTTTGGTAGAAGATATCGTTGTAAAGTGTATTCATAAGTCAAATTAGTAAAGTATACATAGTCCTTTTATAAATCAGTTATAATTTGTATGATTATACGTTTTATAATTAAGAAGTTTCCAATTTTTATTATATATTAATTATAAAAATTAAAGTTAAATGAACAAATGAAAAAGTTTAAAGACTTTAAAGTTGCTTATGTAACAATAACTTCGTTTCATGCGGCAGGCTAGCGTGTGACGTCACTTCACCTAATCGGCGCGGTGCGTATGTACACTTAAAATGTATACTTTTATTGGCGTGCTGTTATTGCGCCTGTTAAATAGATTCCACCCTGGCTACAATAATTATATTACTTAAATTCTACTTTGGCTGCAGTGTAAGGATTGCAACATAATTTCCGTGAACGACATGAACATCTGCGGGACCACACAGCGAGGTCGAAGGCATCGGTCGCCGCCGCACTCTTAATTCATACGTCGAACAAGATAACTAACTAAGGAGGGACAGTTATAATTAATACTAAGTATTTTTGTAATTCAGTAATTAAATTACTTTTAAATAAAATCGTTTTTTTGCATCCTCCGGCCACAGCCTTCGTAATTCGCCGCTCGTGTCGTGTTTTGTTTATCATAAACAGCACTAACATAAGACGGATTTGAGTAAAAAAATTCCATCACTGAGTATGTATATAATAATTTTAGGTAAATTATAACTTTGTCCTTTTACGAAATCTTCTTCCATTATGCTAAAATAAAAACTACACTACTTATAAATAATCAATAAACAGCTGTACGTAAAACATCTACAAGCAGCGCAAGCGTTCTGGCGCGACGATCTCGACTATAGGTGAAATGACGTCAGAGGCCCCACAATCGTTCTGCGCTAAAATACTTAAACTTAAATAATGTGTTTCTCACTCATTTATTTGACCGATTTCAAAAATTTTGTCACGGGTGTATTAGTTTTGTTTCTCTATATTTCAATTCTACTAAATTAAATATAGCATTATGAACATCATTAAACTTCTCCATTTACACTTAGCTTGCGATGATTTATAAATAAATAGAAGTTTTCCAATCACTATCAGACGGTCAATATGAACTATATGAACTACTATATAAATATGAACTATAGGGCAATCAAATAAAATGTGATCTAAAGTTTTATCTGTAACTAGACAATTATTGATGTTCGTATTTTTGATGGACAGTGCTAAAAGTCTGTATTTTTATTTCCCGCAACACCAATATGGGAATGACTTGAGAAGATAGAAAAGTCATAAGATTTTAAGGTTCGGAAACCATCGAAGAAGACAAGAAGAACCTCTGATTTTTCCAATGACTAAAGAGTTCTAGAGGACTCGAAATAATGATATATTTATATTAAAGAACATTATAGAAGTACGATTCTAAGTATATACATCCATATGCTCTTAGTAAAAAGCGGTTATTGTAATATTACAAAATACACTCCAATTTTATTTATTTGTATGGATTTGTTAGCGATATCTAGTACAAATATATTCTATAGTGAGTGATAATAACCATCACTCATACATAGACTTTTGCGTCGGCTTAGGTGAAGAGTATTTTTTTCGTTACCTAACAAGGGCGCTACGATGATGATTGCACACGGGCGCTACATATTCTAGAGACGCCCCTGCCGGTAATGACTATGTTGTGAATATACTGCAGATATCAGGTACCTTTAACCTTTGTTATTATAATAGAAAGTAATCAATAATATTGGTTAGTTATTAAAACATTTTTAGTTTTATACTGCTTTTTAAATATTATCAAATACTCTAGTTAAAAATGTTTAATTACAGGTATCCATCCGTAATTTGAAATAAAATATTAATTATATTTTATACTAGCTGACCCGTCCTCGCCTCGCTGAAGTGTAATAAACTATAGGTAAAAGTTTTATTAAAATCTGAAATCGGATCAGTCGTTCTCAAGTTTTAGTCAGACTAACGAACAGCGGTTCATTTTGATATATAAGGAAGATATAAATTACCTATTAATATTGCAATGACTACTAAAATATTAGAGTAATTGGCTGACCTCTGATGTCCTGCCTAAAACCTCAGAATATTCTCTGACTTTTAATATACCTGATTGTTATTAGGAATTACCTTTTATATACCTACATAATAATGAACAAGATAAAAATAGGTAATACCATCATACCTATATTTACATTACCAATAGGTAGATACATAAAGGTTTGAAGTTTTGGTAAAAAAGGAAACAACATATAATTTCGTAAATATATATTTTTAATTTTATATCTTCCATCAATACATACATAACACTGATAGGTTGATACATTAATTTGGCTGTAACGAATAGTAATCTAACACGAATATTAATCTACTAACATCATTCAGACATAATATCAAATTTCTCTAGGTTTTATATATTTATAATTAAAGATTTTTTCATATGAACAGGGAAGACATCATTTAAAAAAAATAAAATCGAATCAGCATCTCGAGAGTGGTAATACTATTTAATAATTTAACGTATAATATTGATGGAGGAGTAATACTTTACAAAATAAAACTTATCGAAATATCTTCGGTGTATGCTAGGAGCTATAAAAATTGAAAATAATACAACTAATTAATTTCATAACTAGTAAGACATTATAATCCCTTACCACGAGATCAGCGACAGTGACGTCACCCGGTGTTATTTTTACTGTAGGTACTTTTGCAGATAAGCCACATAAGTCAAAAGTGATTAAACTCTTTGCTTCTGATATATTGTCAAGTCCCTTTGGTGATTTCACAGTTGTTTTCCAATTGGTGGGCCCGTGTGAAGATTTTTATCTTTGGACTTCTCTGAATTAAATAATTTTTTTTAATGTCCGTCATCATTCTAACTATGCATTAATTTAACCGCATATTGCAACAATTTGCGAATCAAACATACAACACTTAAATCCTATTATAATATAATACCTAACTATTTTTATAGTAACAAAATTAACTTATATTTACAGTATTGTTAAATTGATAGTAGAATTTTTACTATTTAACTATGTCTGTATAATGTATATGTTTCGTCAGTACTTTAGGAGTAGGGAATTTATATGAGTGAAGAGTTTCGAATCGATGAAGCCTGGACTGAACGTATTCAATTTACGGATATTCCGAAAATGAACACAATAAATCCGGCGCAAAAGAGATGTGCCTTTAATAAGGAGCATTAGATTGTATCCATGTGATTAAATACTTTAAAAATACAAAATTAACAACAATCTGTATGTGTTAAGGCACCGTTGGTTAAATCTGGTACTTAAAATTATATGTGGTTTGGTGTAAAATAGAACCAAGTTGTAACTCATTAGTAAGTAAATAATAATTTCCACTGGTGGATGTGCATGAGATCAAATCCGACATTTTACATGAAATTCGTAATGATAAAATTAAAACAAAGTACTTTCACAAGAAAGACAGATAAGTAGGTATAGTACGAATAAAATTATCGTTTCATCGAGAATTCATCAGGGAAAAATAGTAATTAGTTATTATATTGTGTACATTTCAAAGTATGTCAAAATTTATAAGTTTCAAACTGTTAAATAACTTTTTGCTATGTATTTTAATAATAAACTGTCTCCCTGAATTTATCTGACTAAAAGATTTAGACCAAATTAAACTTCTTTGACAATTAATAAGACATTGACACGATTTTCCATTTAACAATTTACATCTGTGAATCCAAATATAGCAATAAATTTAAGATATGTGCAAGACAATTGCATATAAAACATCTGAAATTTTAGAGTCTCGTTATATCTGTTTATTTTCTAGGTGAGGATGTTTAAAAATCGTCTTAAGTCGAGTTCAGTCATCGTCTTTCTTTTCCATTTTGGGCTCATACATTGCGTGTAGCTGCTCCGGTGAAATACTGAAACAATTAATAATAAGCATATACAATATATTTCTAATATAATATATTATTGACTCACTGTTGTATTTTATCACATTAAGATACCCTCAGTTACTCAGTATTGGTTATACGTTTAATGAAAGAATTATTAAAAATAAAATAATTACCCAAGCAAGCTCTGGAGATCGCATACGAAGCGGTATACGTAGCGCTTGCCAGCGGTCTTGTGGATGATGTTTTTATCGTAGTAGTAGCGGAGTCCTCGGGAGAGCTTTTCATAGTTCATCTTGGGCTTGTTCTTGCGGATTCCCCAGCGTCTAGCTACCTGGATATACAAAATTGGAAATTACTTAAGTTGTAATCATTACTTGTGGAAATTTTCCTATTTTGATCTGTCAACATATTTATATTTTAAATAGACATATTACAACTGGTTCAATAAACAACTTTGTATTTCTTTTTTCAATTAAAAAACATTAGCAATTTAATAGTGGGATATTCACTGGATGAATTGTTATTCTATGCGGTTTATTTACAGTATATCCTTATATCTAGAATTAGGGTTACAATGTTAAAAAGTAAATAAATAATAAGTAGTACTAGTAAGTTATAAATTCAAACCTCATCAGGATCTGTAAGTTTAAACTCCCATCCATCACCAGTCCACGAGATGAATCCCTGGCAGCTCTTGTCAGTGAGCAGCTCCAGCAGGAATTGCCAAAGTTGAATGGGTCCTGAACCTGCACCGATAGTACACACTTGCTTTACGATGTACTGGACATTGTTTATTATACAGTTTCACTTATTAGTTAGTAACTATTAGAAATAGACTTATTGGTTATTAACAAAGGTTTAAATAGTTAGAAAAATTAAGTTTGTTTTTTTTTTTAATTTTGTTTGAGTCATGATGTCTACTAGTTCCGAGTTCGATCCTGGGCACGGAGGAAACCCACAGTCCTGAGATTTCTCCATGTGCTCAATGGTGTGAGAAGTCTGCCAACCCATATTTGGCCAGCGTGGTGGACTATGGCCTTATCCTTCCTCATTCTGAGGAGGAGATCCGGCTCAGCAGTGGCCCATTAAAGGGTGACGAGAGATAGAAAGCTTTTGTATAGGGTTGTCACGACAATTCAGAAAGATAAAAATAATTTACAACGTACCAGTGAAACAGGGTCCCGAAGCGGGGTAGGGGAGCTTGTCTTGAGGCAAGAGGGCGTGCTGCTCACTTGGCCATTCGCTCCACTCGGCACAGCCGCCGTATTCTGTCGCGTATCCTTCACCGTATACTTCACCGGGACCGTACCTTCCGCCTGCCGCTATAAAAAAATCGATAAATATATTTTTGAGCGAAGTAAGATTAAGTAGAGTATTAATAATAAGAACAGTTAGCAATAAGTGTGTCTCTAGGAAGTCAACAAGTTTGTATATTTTACTAGATGCCCAGATTTTTTTACATACGCAATGTGCTAAGTATATACTGTAGTCTGTGTGCAACGTAATTGCGATGTGGTCTTTTTAACGATGGAAATTAATAAGAAAATCGAACTTAATCGGAAGTCTTTGGATTGCAGATTGAAAGTATGTAGATTCCAAATTAACTTTTTTAAAATAAATTTCGATTTTTAAATTTATTTTGAATCTGTAATCTGTAACCCCTAAATTTGAGATAAAAAATATATTCCTAATTTTTTCTATGAAAAAAATTTGAATTTGAATTCTATAAAAGCTTTGCCAGTTTCTCTCATCAGAAAACCGCTTTCCGAACTGTTGGTAGCTTCACACAAACTGACTGACTGACCAATTTTGATTTGTCCAAATTACTTTGTAACAAGTCTAATTGAAATAAACTATTTTAAGTTATATTTAATCCGTAAACCAAAGATTTAAGATTAAGGTTAATTATTAATATCGGGTATAAATGGTGTAGTGAAGACCTATACTTACGTAAAATAAGTAATAAGAATATAACTTATCGAATGTATGTGCATAGATATAGAATGTATGTGCATAGATATATATATATTTAAGAACACTTAATGTGAGAGGACTTTATATCACCAATAAAAGCCAAAACAATTATTCTTAAATGTTTTTGTTTGTTTGTCTGTTTGTACGCGCATAGCAAATAACTAATACATGAAACTTGATACGATTTTCACAGTTGTTCTTGCATTTCAAATCTAAAATATCGTTTGCCTAAAGAGATTTCAGGAAAAAAAAAATTGCCATTCAAAAATGTTTTAGCCCAGCGAACCAAGAGCGCGGATTATGATATTAGATTAATGAAATCTAATATCAGAATTACGGTCATAATATTATTAACAGGAAATTAAGTAGATTGTGCGCAAAAATAGTTGAAATGTAAAAAAGTAAGACGATCGGAAATCTACTTTTACTTCCTTTAAGCAAAACATTGGATTGAAAGGAAGTAAAAGTGGAGTATGTGCTGAAATAATTAAATTTTTTAGTTAATATTTAGATAAATCTAAGTATAACGTTTTAGTAGCGAGCTAAAGTATTCGTGAAACCAAGAGACTGAATAGTAAATAGACGCCTTGAAAGGTAATATAAAAATTAATTAAGTGCAACGTAATAAAACCCTTTGTTGTTGTTTATCATATTCATTCATCTTTTTGCAACACCATTCTTAGTGACTCTGGTTCTCGACATATTACTTATTAACGAGTTGAGGAATGTTATATTGTAACCATTTCTGTTTATTCTTAGTGCTATTAGAAGTAAAGAATGTTATACTACTTATAATATATGGTGATCTATGTAGAGACCGTATCCGCTGCCACTCTGAAATATTGGCAGAACTGGATAAAAAGCATTTTATTTAAACGCAACAGGATGTGTGTTCCCATTTTGCTAAATGTGCGTATTAATTGGATGATTACGTGGAGAGCTATAAATTGTAGCGTCTCTCTCGTAGTCTGTTTTGAGTATTTTCATAATGTAATTGTTTCATGTTTTTCATACATGTATAAGTTATTTAAAACTCCAAAAAATTGAAAAAATCTCTATAAAATATTATAAATATGTTTGACATTATTTGAAGTATTTTCACACTAATGTGTATATTCGGAGTTTACATGTAAGGTATAGTCGAAAACCCGTGTCCTACGAACCTGAATAATCTAAAAAAAAACTTACTTCTAGGATAATGCTTCGTGTAGGTGTGCGGTTGATACTTGTGCTCATGCGTGAGCAGTGGCTGCGTGTGCGCGGGCGCGTGGTGGTAGTAGTCGTCGAGATACTGTTGCGAGGGTGCTGGTGGCGGGTACTCCGGCTGGTAGTACTCGTCGAGAGGAGACGCAGCAGCGGGCGCGGGGGCGGGCGGCGCCGCAGCACCTCCGCTCGTCTCTGTATAATAGGAGTTTGATTCACGTGGACCACCAGTAGTGTAGCCGCCTGAAAATAAAACATTCCTTAAATAAGTATTAATAAATTATTGTTTTCTAGGACTATTAATTTATTTGTGCCTACACCTTCACATGTATGTGTCGGGACAAATAAAACCCAAAAAATCAGGACAAGCATGGTATCACAGAAGCGGCGCGGGCACCGAGGCACGACGGTCGCGGTTCACGGCGCGCCCTTTGTTCTGCGCGCACGCCGGACCCTGCCCCTCACCCCTCACCCCGTCGAGCGTCGACACATACGCGCTTTTATTTTATATTGCAATTTTTAAAACAAATTGATTGTATTAAATTAAATTTACTCTTATCTAGCCGACACACGTTACATCTTTAACGCTGAATGTAGTGGTTTTATTTACTTAGTATTTTATTATAATTATACTTATTTAACTTTTTACTTGATATCCGAATCACACAAAATAAGTCATATATGTACATATTTCCAATTCCGAGGCAAATTCTCTTACCTCGTAGAAGGTGTCTAAAATTTGTTTAGTTATTTCAGACACGTGCGTGATCAAATAAACAAACACGCATACAAAATGAATTAAAATTGTTAGTCCTTCAATTACATTTTTTTTTCTTACTCTTTTAAATATTTATACACATCACCAACGTAAAGAGCCCATTACTTATTCGTTCAATCGCTCCCTCACTCACTCATAAAATCACTGATCCAGCCGCCTAAATTATTTCATATTAAATTATTTCACCAACCGATCTACGACTTACTCATCTACACAGTCTATATAACATCTATTACTGTTAGAGATATTGCATTTTCTTAATTATCTTCCATGTACAGACTGTCGATAGGTTACATTTTTATTAACATGTATAGATTCGTATATCTATTTTGAAATTTATGTAACAAAGCCTACCCTCAGTCAACCAGTAGGTATTAAATGAAGTAAGCAATTAAGAATAGATATTCCAATGTACACAAGGCTAAGACAATTAGGTATATAGTATGTATCTACATCTGACTAACATATACATATTATGTTAATACCTTTCAATAACACTTACCTACACCGAAAACGTATGCTAACGTTAGAGGTCAGGTTAATTTATGTTCATTGTGCGTAATATACCTACGTCTTTTTTCTCATCACGATGTACGGTATAGTTAGTTTTTAGATGTACTGCATATTGACTCTTAATGCATATATAATAAGAGCTAAATTCCATACCAAACTAAGTCAATTGCTGCAGTCACTGGTCAACGGTCACGGGTGTCTGTAGGTATTATTAGCGCCTTTTGTAAAAATTTATAGCGTGTTTTGCAAACTAAACTATAGTATATTATGGTTCTATTTAAACAAGTCCAAGAGCGGACAATGACACTGTCCATTTAACCATTGTTCTTTTCTTATTTTAAAAACTTATTACTGCAGTTTGGTAGATTATCCTTATGAACCTACATGAACTATCAATCATCGCGATCCGTCAATGGCCCACTAATGAGCCGGGTCTCCTCCTCAGAATGAGGAGAGTATTAGGCCATAGTCCACCACGCTGGCCCAGTGCGCGTTGGCAGACTTAACACACATTTGAGAACCTTAAGAAACTCTCAGGAGTGCAGGTTTCCTTACGATGTTTTCCCTCACCGTTAAAGCAAGTATTATATAATATTTAATTGCTTAAAACACACATAACTCAGAAAAGTCAGAGGTGTGAAATCACTGCCTCATTGGCGTATCATTTATTAGTTCACATTAATTTTAATATTTTTGTTGGAAAAAACTGTCTTGATACATTTTCTAACTATAGAAAAAGTCAAAATCACTTGAGAAAGTAACGTGAGGAATTAGTACCAAAAGCCATAAAAACTAAAATTAAAGCTTTATTTTTTGTAAAAGTCACATGAAGAATAATGGTGAAGCTTATAAAGAACAAAGGCGTGTAAACAAATCACTGGTCTGTGTGACAAACAAATAGAAGTATTTTAATGAAGCGGCACAGCTCATTACAATTCCCTACAGTCGTTCCTGCTGTCGTTATAAATTATAGTACGAAACTTCTTTATCCCGTAAACAGTTCCCCAAGGAGTGACCTTTGACACGGTTTCAGTAAAAAGTAAAACTATCTAAGAACAAGAAACGAGGATGTACTCGTTATTTTTGTGTTAGGAGTGGGCCACGCCAGTAGTCTAATGACTGGGATTTGAACCCACGACTTATCGATCGTAAATCAAACGCCTGAACCATTGAGCTACTGACGCTTGTTTAATGGAATCAATGACATCAAATCAATTACAAAGTACAAAGTAAAGTTTATAGATGAAGAGAAAATTTTCAAGAATTTTCCCAGAAAGATGTGTAATAGGTAAACAAATATCATATCCATTTACAAACATTAAAAGCTGAAGCAAGCTTATTTGTTCAGTATATTGTAAAATGATTGGAAGCAAATTACGAGATGATCAGATTGCAGTGGTGTGAGACAAATTCGGAGTGATCGCGAGAGGCGTTCGCGCGGGGCGGAGCGACCAATCGAGCGCGGCCACGCCTTGCGCGTCGCCGGGTTGAAAGGTCGCGCCACTCGCCATCGCCACTCGACACTACTGATGCGAAAAGCTTTTTCCGAACATTTTCCGATGTTAATTAATTTACATGTATAGCAAATATTGTTTCTTTTTCATTTCTTCTCAAACAAATTAGAATATCAAGTTTATTCTTATTCTGATCCATACACCCACACAAATACCTAAATAAAATTTGAGTGTTAATTTGTAATATTAAAATAACCGCTTTTTACTAAGTGCATATGGATGTATACACGCTACATATACTCGTACCAAAACAATTTCTTTTACAATTTTTGTCTGTCTGTTTGTTCCGGCTAATCTCTGAAATGGCTGGACCGATTTTGACGGGACTTTTACTCGCAGATAGCTGATGTAATAAATAGTAACTTAGGCTATTTAACATCTCGCTACGACCCATACGAGTGAAGCAACACGCAAATGAGTATCTATATTAATTGAATTGATGTTTATTAGTATCAGAAAACCCGGGAACAACTAGATCTTGCTTGTTTGGCTTTTTTATTAAGTGCCACCCATAGATACTAGATGTGCTATAATTTTATTTTTGAAGTAGATTTACCTAGTAGTACTGTAAAGTCCACTATTATGTACTTATATTATTATCTTCTTAAAAAAATAACGAAATATATTAGCATTGATATACTTATTGATAGAGTGAACCAAACCTTTCTTTTTAACCTTTCAGGTGTTATGAACACTAATTACAGAATATTATAAGTAGGTATATTATGCATAAGTAACTTTAGAGCAGCTGCTACAAGACTTATGAAGGTTTTGTATTTTTTACTTCTGAAATTTGAGACCTGCGAAAACGTATAGGTAGAGATATTTTTGGAGCACGCGCTATTGGCCATATGGTGTCCTGATGTCAACTATTTTTCATTAAAAATGGTACCTGATGTCATTTAAAAGCCTCTTAAGTGTATAAAATACTAAGATGTCTAAAAGATAATTTTTATATGGAACTCGATGCTGTTGAAACTAATATTTTACGAGTAAGTACCGATGACGATTATTAAGTAACACTGATTTACTAAGTCTTATTCATATGTTAGTGATTTCTGTTATTATTATGAGTTTACTGTGCCAATTCCAATTTGGTAGCGGAAGTTTAAATACGTTTTTTTATATTTAGATGCCGAAGTGTTACAGGTGAGCGTTGGTGACAGCTCTGAACGCCGCGCACATTTCGTTAATTAGCTTATTTTTAATTATAATAAGATATTTGATCTTACAGTTTGGGCATGGAGGGTCAAGCTATGCTATTTGTAATTACTACGACTTCAGTGTTCTCTCTCTCTCGTCTCGATTTTAATTTGTTTTAAATCTTAGGTTAGAGAGGTAATACATAAAAAATATTAATCATAATTTATAAATGCATAAAATGTTAAATCACCAAAAACTATTCAATATCTATGGATTGATTGGGCGGTAATTTGTCGACTGATACGAAGAGTTATGAAATACTTATTAAAAATACGAAAAATAACGTGAGAAAATGTCGCGCATATAAAAAACGAAGGAAATTGCTGTCAACGAACAGATTTTAAATCAAATACAAAATTGGAGCATCGTTCGGCAGGAAGTGTTAAATATATTAATGTCCAGTCGACGCCCGCTTTTTCACGTGGACGCTCTCTATATAATAACTATCTTATTTAATTATTTTTATTATTATCGCAGAAATATTCGCATTTATTCGTCGAAGATCGAAGTAACGTGTTGTTATTATATCTATTCGCTAAAAAAATTAATCTTACCGTACGTATTGCCAAAATACTTATAGTTTTACTCATAGAAAGAGCATAGCGTATTTTCTACTTTTTTAAAGACTTCTATTTTATCTAAGGAACAGTGTTCGAATCAATTTTCCTGGAGGTGACCAAATATTAATAGGAATAGATAATACCAGACTCGATATTTATGACCAATAAAATGCGGCGTGGCATGTCGGTCATTTAATTAAACATAATATTTTACTTCTTGGTACAAAATCTATATTTAATATAAAATTACATGGTACAAGATTTTTAAATATTAAAATATTATCGAGCGTACAATAATATCCGGTGCAGCAATTTGTTAGTAGCATACTTTATAAACAAACTATCCCGGCAGATGTTAATTCCGATTCGGCACAATAAAAACAAGTTCGATCTGTAAATTTTTAAAGACATTAATAGCTTAATTTTCTGTCATGTCATAAATGTATATTTAAATAAAAGCTGGCGCATGTTTTATGTAGCTTCAGCTCTGGGTGCTCAATAACAGAATAAAAATAGTTATCCTAAAACATATATAGGTTCTACATGACTAACTGTCATATTCAGTTGTTAGATATTCCATAGTGTGTAGATTTATAAGCTCTATGGTTAGTCTGAGAGCATTAGTTGTTTGTGAGGCAGGTGCGTGGCCACCTGCGCACGCGCGCGTGTCGTTACAAAAACGCATATGGGGGGCGCGACCTGCTACACTGTAAACACTGACAGCCATACACACAATAGCCTATGGCCAACATGAGGGAAGCCATCAAACTTATTGTTACTATTTTAATACTGTTAAAGTCAGTTAAACCGTTCAGGATCAAATTTCCAAAAGACTGACTTACTTAACTTTATACTTAACTTTTATAATATAGAGCCTAACGCCATCTAACCGACTGACCGTCTGTCTTTCCTCTTAAACAACAGTTTTTTAATGGTATTCAACCGACTTCTTTTAATTTACACACAAGCTTAAATTATTATGTTATTTATCCATAGTTACAAAGACAAGATATTCTTACTAAAAGTATTTTCCAAATAAAAATTAAATGATTATATTTGTTAAGATTCTTATAAGATGTAAGAAAAAACATCTTAAAGAATGGCAGGATATATGGCGCTAGGAGAACGGAAGCGGCACTTAAAAACGTTACGTGACGGTTTTCCGATGTGGAGTTAATGTTACTTCTTTGTGGATTAACTGATAGTTGGGTTAAAAATATTATTTACAAAAGAGATCTTACTTTATAGTTAAGAACTTCTAAAGTTTTTATAACACTTATATAACTCGGAACATGCATATCCACACAATTAATTAACATTATGGTAATGTAATAAAAACGTTCAAATTGTTAACATATCAAGTGTAAGCGATAATTTTGGTTTGTTTAAAAAATGTGTATAATATACGAGTAGCGTGGCGGAAGACACTACATGACGGAGCAGGCAACGGAAGTGGCCATGTTGATGAGTATGAATGAACGTGACGTCACCGTCAAGTGGCACGTGGGGATGCTTCAAGATGTCTGTATTACATAATAATAACGCAATATGTGGTTATTTGCTGTTATTAATGTAGAACTTAAACTAACAACCGTTTACTGACTTCGTCCGTGTGATGCTCCGCTCCTTATGGTCTCAGCGTGATGATATATAAGCATATATAGCCTTAATCGATAAATGGGCTATCTAATACTGAAAGAATTTTTAAATCGGAGCAGTAGTTCCTGAAATTAGTGTGTTCAAGCAAACAAACTCTTCAGCTTTGTATATTAGTATGTACTTATAAGATAAATATTCAATATTCAAATAAAATCATATTAACATTCTTTGAATTTTTGAAATATCAACATTCTAAATATGAATCGTAATATATAAAAGTAATTTATATAATCTGGAAATCCTTTTATTACAGATAATTAATAAGTAATAAGAGAATATTCTTAATTTTAACTTATTATTATTCAAATGCAATTCGTAATCTGCTTATATATTGCAATTAAAGAAGCTTAAAAATTAAAGTTTTGTAATTAGTGCGTCATATTTAATGTTAATTGCTTCAAAGTTATCGTTATTTAAGAGTTTTCCATTGAATATAACATTTAACGCGATAGACAGGTGTTTCTAACACGGTCTTGCTTCTTGGTCCCTTATAAGTAAACATTAATACCGGATAGTCATTTAAAATTCGCACCTAATGGCTTCGACCGTCCGATGCGGGAGTGCACTAAACTTATTATGGATAGTGGCCAATCGCGGAACATTAATTTTAATATAAATTTACTAATGAATTAAATTTAAATCTATTCAATATTTATAGTATGTAACATCTATGTAAGTAAGGCGCGTAAGTAAGGCGCGTAAGTACGGCTTGGGTTGACCTAACTTTAGGGTTAAACCGAGTAAAAGACGTCTTTAAGCCTACACCTTGGTCTCAAGTCCAAGGCAAGGCACTGCTTAGGTTTCTCATAATTGTAAGCGATCATATTTGATTATTTATCCGTTCAGTAGCAGTATCTACGTTGCGTTTACCTAATAGTCCATTTAATATTATACCTCTCTTAATGTTTTCAACATACCTCTCTCTCCTCCTCCCTTCTTATCAATTTTCTCCGAGTTATAATAAATTCTCGTGTCACAATGTTTGTAACCAAACGTCCTTTTAAACGGCTTGTCCGATTTTTATGATTATTTTAATGTATATTCGGTAGGTCGTAAATTATTTTTATACCCGTGTGATATTTTTTTTATTATGGCAAAAAAATATTTGCTGTTTCAGATAGATATTGTATAAAATACAAGCTTAATTGGATACCAAGAAGTGGCTTAAAAATAATATGTTGTAAATTATGACGGACAATATTACTCGTATGAACAGTGCAAGTTAATACCTTTGTTTTTGTGTGAATTATATGAGCTTAATTAATATTTTTTTATTGAATGCAATGTAGACTAAATACGAAAACGAAACAAATACTGTCTTAAAAATTCTAAGAATAGCCAAGTGTATTTTTTAATATCGATGTCTATTTCTGCCGATTTCGCATTTATATTCTTTTGCAATTTAATATTACTTATTGGGCATAAAATAATTTTATTTATGATGCCAATAATCCGAATGAATCTTTATAAGGTACCCTATTTAGTTCCGATACATCGTAACGGCTTCGGGTTACAAACTATTCGATTAGAATTCGTCATTACGATCACGTCAAATTGATTATCGAATAAGATTTGCGACAAGCTGTAAAAGGCAGGAACCTATTACTGAAAGGTGAGCGACCTGCACCGTTATTATTTGTTACTAAGTTTTGCCATTTGTGATCAAGCTGCCAGGTATCTATAAGTACGAATTTACGATGATTATATCTCATGCGATTTGAATATTCATATACAAATATTAATATACTCGTCGGGCATTTGATCTTCTATATTTCGCAAGAAATTGAAATAAAATTCCATCGCTACTTTTAAGCGATAATTTAATTATGTCATAAAAATCTTGATAATAGTATGCTGATTGATTTTAATGTACTATTCAGTCTCTTCTTAAACTAGTTTGAACAACATTATTCGTGTTCGTATACACAAATTATAGCAGTAACTGCGAGATTCAGGTAAATACTAAAGAATAGACGGATAATATGATTTAATATAGTGATATTTTTCTTATTAAAAGTTAATAAAAAATTATGGCTAATAATATATTTAGTGTTTAATCGAGGATACAGAATGACAGAGTAGATACAAGTTATAGAATATATTATAATAATTACATAAATCCTTTAACTATGGTATTAAATGGTAAAATCTTAATAATTATATAATCTACAAACTTCTAATATAACGACAGATAATTATTTGGAAGATTACCTCTGGATGATAGTTATCGAATATACTTTTTATGAAAATCTATTTTTTTAACTTTACTTATATTGAATGATAATAAAAGGTAGATGAAGCGTTCACATAATAATCACGTAATCTATATATGCAAATGTAAGCTGTGTGACAATACAGTGAAGCTTTTTTATGCGCGTCACGCGGCGGAAGTGCGGCGAGGTGCGCCCGCGCCGCCGGATCCAACATGGCGGCGAAAGTACTTCCGGCCTGACTGAAGAGTTCTCAATGAAGATCGTTCGTCGTAAGCGTAGATGTCAAATAATTTCTCATTTGGCGCACATTGTTAATTATTCCAGTGATTGCATCTTTTCTTTAAATTTTGACATTTACATTTGTTACATATGGATACATCAGTTAAGAACATTGTTTTTTAAGAAAATTATTAAAAAATAGCACTGCAATAAAATTATTTGATTATTTTGTTTGGTATGTTTGAGCATTGCGCTAACAACTATATGCTTTTATTTTCGCCTATACGCATACTCTTTTACACATATTAAAAATAAATTACAAATGCTAGTTAACATTATTATCTCTAAGAAAAATATTGATATCTAGTATATAGGTGAGTAAGCTATCTGTTTCAGGATAATAATAATCACTGTTGATGATCTAGGGGTAGTTTATCTACTAATAAATTGGTGTTACGAGATATATGGTAAGATAAGGTGAACCAACCTGCAGGCAGTGCGTAGGACGGGTCAGCGCAGATGTTATCCACGGAGGGGTCGTATAGCCTGTTCTGATCACCATAATGCAACTTGTTTGGGCTCGAGCTTGAACTCACCGATTGTTCATAGCCTATTCTAGCTGCACTGAGTGCTTGTTCATAGTTCAACCTATTATCAGTATTTTCCACTGTGTCGTACTGTTTCACTTTAACACTGTAGTCCGTGAAGTTGAATTTCGTAAGGGTGGACATGGGGTGAAGTGGCCCTGTAAACGGAGGCCCAGCGGCTTCGCGCGGCTCTACAAGAAGCATGGCGGCAGCACACCGCACACCACACTATTATTTCATATTATTAATTCACTTGCTTTTTTTTTCAACATTTAATCAACAAATAAATAATTTAATATTAAGCTTTATTTATTATGCACACGCACACGTTAGTGCTACTTGTTTTATTAAATAAATAATAAAGACTACATAAAGTTCCGATCACGTCGAGTTTTGCAACTCTATAACACATTTACGACTATTAACGATAAAATCTCGATTGAAGTTAGTAGCACCACACTGCTTAACTTCTAATTGCTGACTGAGCTTTCGTATGGTGTCGGACGGTCGGCCTCGGCTGGCTAGAGAGAGGGCGGCTGCGGAAAATGGCCCGAGCATAGTCGACGCAGGCCGAATACTACCGAAGCAAACCGAGAGCTCATAAGCGACAAAGCACACCGCGACCTGCCGATGCCGCCGCGCCGTGAGTCGTGCCACCTGCTACTCGACCAACTGTTATGCGACCGTTGATTTTTTGCTAATCACCCGTAGTGTCAAGAAAATTAGCAAAAAACATTGTTAAAATAAAATTGCAAATCCATGTTTCATATGTCTGTACTGCAAAATAATAAGCAAGTTTGTTAATTCACATCTACAAGTGTTACTTTGCTTTATATTAATGAACAACAGACGAAAATAACTACGCTCCATTTTCCTTCTTGCTTATCACACAAGGAAAAGTAGTGTAAGTCAACTTCATAATATATTTATACTTGTACTTAGTGGGATAATAAAGTTACCACAGAAGCATAAAACGGTTTCAAAAGGCAAAAAGAAACTACTTTGTTTAATTACACGCTTCAGCTAGCAAAACAAGGTTTTTGTTTTAGTGAGACATGTCTTGAAATTTAAATATGACCTATTTATCGTACTACGTTCACAGATAAAAATTCTGCAAAATGTAATGTCATATTATTACGTAAGAAATGTCGTGTAATAAGTGACAAAATTCCACAAATGAAATCAAATAATATGTTAGCAAATAATTTATTTACCTTTACCGCGAAATAAGTCGTATCTAATACCTATAGTAGCAGCTACGAGACTCCTCTACATAAATCTTTCAACTATTCGAAGTTTACACTGACTTATTTTTTCGTACAAAAAATAATATTATGTATAAATTCAATATTATTTAGATATATTTTTATTTTCATGGATATAAATTTTATAAATGTAGCTTACGTAGGTATTCTATGCTACGTATGCATGTACGACTGCTACATTTTCCCCACAGGTCAACATCGTGAGATTGGGGAAGAAAATATTCTGAAGAAATAACAATTTTACAACACTGATTCTATCATGTAATTCGCCTGACAGAGACGACGTAAAGCGTAATTACCTATAATGATTATGAGTGATGACGCATGCGACCTTGACGTTGTTGCCCATTGTTTAATATTCGTTGGGAAAGAGTTTAGTACAGATCTTAGTCCAAATGATATATTTGCTCTTCTACAGGCATACTTATCCCATGTAGTTTTAAGTGCAGGATATTTACAATAGCAGGTAAGTATTGAGACAGATGTTGGATGTATTGCTTGATGATAGAGACGAGAGACAAATTGAATTCGATAGGAGGACACAGCGTAGGCGGCGCTCAAGACCGGGTCAAGTTACAGGGGTGGGTTTTAAAAGGTCACAATGAAAAGGGGATTGGAATATTCCTGGATAATAGACACCTGAGCACGTGTGCTGCCGGATATCGAGCCCCATTGTATACAGGAGGAAGCAATTTTGATGCCAGATCCGATTCGATTTTTTATTGCTTCGACTGTGATGCATTAAATATATGGATAAATTCATTAGAGTTTTAGTAGTGAAAATTCGATTCTTTTACTTCACTTTCATAAAATACTAGCTGACCAGGCAAACGTTATTTGGCCATGTAAATTATATATAAATAGAAGAAAACCTATTAACAGACTTACCAACTATTTACAAAAAATTACATAATAATCATTCGGGACAACAATAACTTTGTATTTCTATTTTTTTTCTCGTTTTTAATTATTACTATAGTAGGCACCGACTACAAAAATAACAATGATTGTATATTATTATCCTAGTAAAGTTAATATGAGGTTAATAAATAAGATAATTATTTCTTACTTTTAGTGCATTTTTTAAAGTTTGGGCAGTTACATTGTTTTTAAATATTTTATTATTAAAACATAAAATCAGGCTATTAATACAAAAAGTTTTCCATTGACTTGACATACATATTGTCATTATCTTTATCTATTATAATAATATATAAAACTGTAGAGTTTGTTTTTTTGTTTGAACGCGCTAATCTCAGGCACTACTGGTCCGATGTGAAAAATTCTTTCAGTATTAAATAGCCTATTTACCGAGAAAGGCTTATAGGCTATACAGCATTACACTATGACCAATAGGACCGGAGCATCACGCGGGTGAAGTCGCGCGGGTACACTAGTAATAAAATAATATATGCTGCCATTTCAAACGCATGGTAGTGTATAATGTTTTTATATAAAAATATTAGCTTTGTGCCTAATTCATACTTCTCGTCGGTGTAATTTCCGTGAACAAAGGTAAAAAGTTGTAGCTCCACTTTTTTACATGAATATCAGGGGGTCCTACTTAAGTTTTTAATAAATTAATGTGTAAAACAAATTAAAATTATAATGTTTTGTTTCTTTACTAAAATTTAAGTATTGTACAAACTCAATCGCTCCGTAAATAAAATATAGTTGTTATTCCCTAGTAGGTACGTAGCGGTAAGTCGTGGAGTAGAGCGCTTGAACGCAGCAAAGATTCAATTAGCGGTGGCGCACGAGGAAATGGTCCGGGAAATGAGTTTTCAATATTTGAATAAATGTCGCGGAAGTAAACACATGCGGGATATTGTCTTCGCTCGTCTAACATAATTTTATTGTCTATCCTTTGCAAGGAAATTAAAAATTTTACAGCAATAGGAGTCTCGAAGCTCTTTTACACAAATATTGTAGGGAGACCTGTAAATATTTTTATTTATCTAATCAAAGAATTCTGCGTTTACCTATTCATTAAACATATTTTACTGGAATCGAATCGTGCCGACCGGCATCGGAAAAGAGGCAAATTATGTATGGCATCAGCGTAATATCGATCGCAAAAGGCAAAGTAATATTAAAATACCGCGACCGATCGATATGCACAAAGTAAACTCGCCATTCTAGTAGCGGCGTTTAAATTTAAAAATAAAATTTACCGAGGAATTCCCTGCGTTGAATTACATTAAGTGTAAACAATAAAGCGCTAGCGAGCGTATCGCCCGCGGCAGGCGACGGAAGTACACGATAAACAATCTTTTTTAGATAAAATACTGAAAAACAGTTCATAAATTTATACAGACGCCCCAGACTACTTTATCCAGAGCTGTCAACACATCGCCAGTACCGCTTTTTAGTACCGGAGAGCGCAATATATTGAACGGTACACCATAAATATGAACGAATATCAACTTATTCTTTAAAGAGTGACAGCACAAAAGATTTTTTTGTATCTAACCTTTGCACTAATTATAAAGCATAGCACATCCGGCGTACCCGAATACAAAAAAGTGATTAAATTCTAATTTGAAATTCAATTTTAATGTTCGCCATTAATTCGGGATTAGGGTCTTAGGTTAGCTGGCTTCCTGCGATTTAGGGATGTGTTATTTGTGACGATAACTTTTTAAGGCCTTTACGCTTGTTTTTAAGAAATTATATGTTTTTTTTTAAATTTTAATAAAGAACTGTAAAGCTTCTAACCACGGCGCGGAGTGGTGTGTTTTAAATTGGAGCGAGCTTGAGACGTCATACTTCCGGTTCCAATAATTTATTTCTCTTGGCCTCCATCATGTGACGAGATGGTGCGAGATACGACATTTATCCGAGTTTAAATTTGGAACGATTTCTGAGAATATTATGATTGTGACATATTATTTTTGTTCTAAATATGATTTGGTTTATTTTGTAATCTAAGTTAAAATTCTTTTGAAAAAAAAAACGTTTATTTGATGATGTTTATTTTGTATGTGTTTTCCAATCTTTAGTAAACTTTACAATTTGAGTCTGCATATTGTGATAAGAAAGTATAACAATGGGTGACCCATGTCAAAGAGGCTGTATGTTATGACAAGCAATGAGCATCGAACTATCGCAGGGCCGGCCGGTTGCGTGGACAGCGCCCACTGCGTCCGCCCGTTCCCACTACACTACACCCAGCAGATAAGATATTGATATTTAAATTTAGACTTCATTTTTTACACAAACCATATCCAAAACAAAGTTTTATAAAATATTTTTCATATTTTGTAGTAATTTCGTGAAGTGCTGTGTTGTGATATTATTAGTATCCTACTAATATTATAACGCGAAAGTTTATAAGCATGTATGGATGTGTTGATATATAGATGTACGTTTGTTACTTTTTACGCAAAAACTACTGAATGGATTATGATGAACCTTTACAATAATATAGCTTATACATCAGAATAACACGTAGGCTATAATTTATAATGATACAGTGTGAATTATCCAAAATACAGCGTGCGAAACCACGGGGCGCAGCTAGTTTTAAATAAAATAATATTTTTATTCTCGTTATTTTTTGAGTGTCGCATAGGTACTAATTTGTAGATACTAATTTACACTAATAGAATATTAACAATCAGCGCTAAGCAATAATGAATAATGAACTCTCGTCAAATATTTGTTCTTGTGGTGGATTGCTTCGATTGGAGAAGAGAGACACAAATAAGGCAATTAATTGAATTCGGCACTTCAAAGTCGCCGCCGGCAAGCTTTGTCGGCGCTTCAAGCTGTGTAACGCGACAGTCATATTGCAAATCCCTGTGAACTACGAGCTTTTTGAGCGTTAAATACAAGATTGCGAAAACTCCTTCAATATAAAATTACCACACCTTTTATTAGGATGTACCTTCTTAAGTTACAACAAAAAATGCTTTTTTTATCTGTTTGATGTATTAATATTTTCTATGGTTTAAAAGAAATGTCTTTCGACTTAAAAAAAAAACTTTAAAATAATATAAGTTTGTAAGGTACTATTTATAAAAAGACATGGGAAGACATTATAAATTCTATAAAAGTGTTAATGCGCAATAAGGCAAAATTAAACATTTGTTAAGTTTCAAAAGTATTTAAATGCTCAGCTCGTAACTAATTTACATAGGGAACAGCTATATTTCAGTATTAACAAGTCCAACAGTCTCGTTCAGCAACGCTCACAACTCAATGGTGGCGATAACTCGTTATCTGCAACGAATACCAAGAACACCGCCAACGTTCTATTGTTTCCATTTAATTTATAATTTAATAATACGCATGCACATATTTTTTATAATATATACAGTAAGAATTTTTTTAATAATTTTATTTTTCGGACTCATTTTTAAACAATTTTTAATGCTTATCAATTAGGTTAAATAAGATAAACTACCCTATTGCGTATGGTTTATAGAATTACTTTTAAGACCTTAATCTTTATTTTCATCATCATCATCATCACAACCCATTAATGGCTCACTGCTGAGCCAGGTCTTCTCCTCAAAACGAGGAGGGGGTTAGGCCATAGTCCATCACGCTGGCTCAGGTGCAAGTTGGCAGACTTCACACACCTTTGAGAACTTTTAAGGAACTCTTAGGAGTGCAGGTTTCCTCACGATGTTTTCCTTCACCGTTAAAGCAAGTGATATTTAATATAAACATATATCATCTTTATTTTGTGATCAATTAAAGTTTGTTTGTAACGTATATATAAACTTCTGTGAAAACTACTGAATTTTAAAATTCTTTTACTGATAATAAATATTTATACCGAATATATTATAATTTAAAAAATGGTCATTTAAGTGTAAACCTTTAATGTGACGAAAATATATTTTAATTATATTAATAGCCCTGCTCACGCAAGTTAAGTATAAACTGACAAAACTTTTCTTATGAAGCAAATGATGAAAAACAGAAATCTAAGTCGTGTACAAGACCTATATGTAGTATGTCCTAACTAGTTGTTTTATATGCAAATACATAAAAAGTTATCTTATGGAATATTTTTTGTTTACAATACATTTGTTTAAGGCCAAATTAAATTTTTATTGGTCTATGAAACCTTATCTAAACTAAACGAAATAAAATTAAACGCTCGCGATAAGAATCACTTTTGAATATAAAATGTTTTTGTTAGTGACCCCTTTTACCCTTCATTCTAGAATTGGAATATCAATTGAATAAATTCGGGACAGAATCAAGGACGACTGAAATAGGTGAATAGCAATCTTTACAAAATAATCTCATTGTATGGTACTTACGAGTTCTTGTTAGGGCCTTATTGAAGGACAAGGGCTCCTCAAATAATCTGTTTAACAATATATATAACAGACGTGGAAAGGGCACCCCTTGCTCTTTTAGCGCAAACCCTAGAGGGTTGGTTCTGCATTGTTACCTGGTTTGGTAAGTATGTATTATGATATCAAAAGCACTTTTTTATAGTGTTAATATATATTGTTTACATAACTTATCAATGAAATAACTTTATCATTATTAACTGCAAGGTGCCCCATTTGCGATGAGATAAAAAGGAGTTTTTTAATTTGTGAAATTCAAAACTAACTATTTACATACATATATGTATATGGAAAATATTTAGATTTTACATTATTTACAGTTTTTTATATATTTCATGAAGACCTTGTTCTAGTAACATCCTTTGTGCCGATTTTGGTAATTCAAAGTTTGAAAAGAACCGCACGTGCGCAGGAGTGTGTATCGGGTTGCACCGGAAGCCAGTTGAAGTACAATGGTTACCGGATGTGGCCGCTCGAAACGACACGTATCTTTTTATTGATATCTTAGAAAGCTCAATATTTTCCCTGTCCACACTACACATTGATGCTTCTGTGCAAAGTAAATACTATTGAACTATTATTGATTTACCTATTGAAAATTAGGGCACGTGCTCTTAACAAAAAAAAAACTTAATAAAGGAATCATAGCATTTATCTTCTAATATAGGAGAGCTTATTAATTTTAATTTGACCGTAAAATCAAAAAGTTTCATCAGTATTAGACTATGACGTATGTCTAGGAAAGTATTCAAAATTTGGTAAAGTTAAATTTTGTAATTACATAAACTTTTTATGCGATAATTTGCGTTTAGCGAGTTGATAGAATATTGTTCAACGAGGTACATTGATAAATCGCCTACCTCTACACAGGATGCAAGGCGTCAACACTAGATTAACTACCCATGTCATTTATGGATATAAATTAACATGATTGGTCAAACAGAGCCACGTAGCTCATAAAGTCGCTAATAAGGATGAGTTGTGATATATGTGTGATACGCGAGGGTTTAATGATGAGATGTGGTTCATTATACGTTCATTAATTGCTGGACGGTTAACAGCTTTATGAATGAATATACTTTTCACTGGCGCTATTTCTTTTAATCGAACTATATAATACTTCATTAAAAGAAATGTAAAACAGGTTTTTAATTTGTTACTCACACCGGATGTTTGGTAAGTTTGGAAAATTGAAATATATGTAGGTATATTAGGCTTTTTAACGATAAAAAAGCAGGACCTATAGCAAATATGATTTAATAGACTTTTGTTTATATGTCTACTGGATATTGGATCAATGTGTATCTTTTAAGATAAACTCTGACCATGAAATGGTCTAAACTGATGGTTGAGCACTTTGTAAGGTAGGTATTTCGTAAGTGTTCAGAGGCGCACGGCGTACGTCCGGCGATTAGAAGCGAGTGCGCAACGCGAGGATGTGCGCTGCGATCGCCTTGCGACAGCGCGGATGCGCGCACATTGCGCACATAGCGCGCGTTGCGCACATATGTCGTGTGCCACACGCCTTTTTAATATTACGGCAGTTGCTACATATTCGATATACCGTATACGCCGTTTTGTACACTAACCTTCGAGTTGTCGGCCCACTTGCATTACTTTTCTACGGTTGAGCTGGTGCGAGGACGCGAAATGCTTCGCGGATCAACATCGATGCTTTAACCTTGTGGCACTTTTTAATTAGTAATGTGATAAGTGCAAATGTTTTAGGGGTAAATATTAATACTGTTACCACGTATAATTCCTCTGGTAATAAGTTTCATTGGCACCTTGCACAAGTGATAAGAAATTAACTAAGTATGCAGATAGAAGGATACTTTTGCAAACATGTTCTTTTTGATTAGATATATTAGTGAAAATTATACGAAAACTAGTTGAACCGCCCTGGCTTCGCTAAGGTGTATTAAACTTCAAGTAAAAGTTTTATCTAAATCGTTTTAGAATTTATCAACGTTTAAATCTTCCCTGGACTCCCATAAATAATTCAAAACCAAAATTAGCCACAAGTCTCTAACAATTCAGTTGTTATTAAGTTTTAGTGAGACTTACGATCAGCAATTCATTTTTATGTATAAAGAAGAAGATTTCGGTAATAAGATTATTAAAGACTCACCACGCCACACCATGAGAGAGTCCAGCTCCGTAGTGTCTCTGGCGCGTGAACTCGGGTGTAAGAACATAATATCTTAACCAGAATCAAGTGGTCCCATATTTGAACACGATCACTAAGTAATATTTAATCTCTAAAACACTTCACAAAACTCCTAACTTTGTTTAAATTAAAAAGAAATCGTGGTAAAGCTGTTCTTGAAACATGAGTATGAAATTTGGAAGTATAAATTGTCGGAAACGATCACTAATAATTTTATAATTCTAAAGAATAGAACGATGAAATATGATGTTATTTAAAAGAACAATAGTCGTTGAGCACAGTAGCATGAAGACTGTTCGCCGGCCGATCCTCGGTGGAGAGACGGGTCGGTAGTAGGGGTTCAACTTCACCTTGAAGCTATTGCAACGTTAATGCTGAACACTTAGTTTTTTTTCTCGTTGCTTTATTTGAAGTATATGTATGTACACAGACATATATTTTTAGTTTTCATTGTTAAACAAGAAAAATTAAAGCCATAAAAGTACAGATTGAGATGACGATTTTTATCTACTCAGATAAAATGAACTGAATGAAATTACCCATAATTAATTGAATTGAGTTTAAGTGTTTATTAAAATAACAAAAACAGGAAATAGAAAGACGGCATAACTTTAATAGACATTGAAGAAGGAAGAAGAGGTGCTACTGTTAGGTTAGCAAAACCGATGGTCCAAGTATTCCAAGTAGTAGATTTAGATTTTTTATCCTAATCTGGTTCAATCTTTTTTTATGTAATGGAGATTACAAAATAATAGAAACAAATAGTTCTACTAAAATTTCTATAAATATTTACGGTGTAATCACATCATAAATGAATAGATAGTCGTCTTAATGTTATTCATAATTATTCTACATCTATCTCAAATATAATTGTAATTCATAATTATTCTACATCTATCTCAAATATAAAACAGGTGTAAATGTCGAATGCTTTAATTATGCTGTGAACCATATTAATTAAGCACTGGAGAAGGAGATGAAAAAAACTGTCACGAGTTAATATATTTGTGAGATGTAACAGAATACTTAATGAAGAAACTTAAATATCATGTCCGTAGATAAAATTCGTAGACATTCAACATCAAAGAGCGACTCTTGTAGCATGCTCACTAATAGCGTAATATTTAGAAATAATATAATTAACACAATGACATCTAGAAATTATATGGTTTATCTTAATTTTATTTGTCGGCAATTTCAAAATATGTAGTGATCTTTTATAGATCATTCTTAGCTCATTTGCATATTAATATGAATTAACTAAATATATTAAAACTGGTTTTACAATTAAATAAATATACAAGCTACCTAAGAATAGCGTCACGCAGTGTAATTTCGTTATGAAAACGTTAAAGATGACACACGTAGTACAAGATAGACCTCGGATCGGCTGAAAGAGAGCGGAAAAACTGCGCCAAGGTCGATGTTTGCTTCACGCGCCCGCCCGACTGGAAATAATGTATGTTCGATGCCCCACGAAATAAAAAAAAGCTAAGTACGAGTCAGACTACTACACCGAGGATTCCATAAAACCTGTGAAGGACAAATTAATTTTGTCAATTTACCAACTGCAAAAATATATTTATTGTTATATTTTCAGTTTTTTCTACTATTGCATATATTCAAATACATTGCTTTTCATCAAATTGTAATATCCAATATCAATGGGAAATAATATTGGTTTCCGTGATCAAAACGTGCATAAACGGGGGGGCATTTTTTTTCTTGCGTTGAACTAAAAGTTTTTGATAATTCTTTCGTCGATTGAAAGCTACATGCTTTCTGAGTAATATAACTTAATCTCCATTAACTCTTAGGTAAGTATACAGATATTTGTTCACCTACTCATTCAGAAAAAAAAGAAATACCATTGAAGTATAGGTCCTGTAAGCGGGGAATAGTGGCAAGATTACGATACGAAACATCAAAGGTTGTTAGATTTTATGGAAATCATTATCAATAAATTTTGACGACAAATCATTGGGAAATATTATGTTATCAATACAGAAGCAATAGTAAATTACTTCACGATTGCATATAATAAATTTTATACACGTTAAAAAGTTAAAGATAAATTTGAACATTTAAATCACATTTATTATAATTTTACACATTTTTACAATTAAAAAAGTAACTACAAAAGTCATAAAAGATATAGAAATAATAAATTAAAATCCAATTCTTAAACACAACCAATCGAACTAATGATGATTAATACTTGGACGAATTTGAATTTTCTATTAATATCTTTGATTATAAGGAAGTAATTTAGATAACCGGCTAAGGTCATGATTTTGCAAAATATTATACTTATTAACATATTAATTATAATTGATAGTTATAAATCGATGAATAAAATACTGAACTATAGTATGTTTTTATTTTATTTACTCTGAATAACAACCGATCAATTAAATAATAAGTAGCAGAATATTTAAATTCTTGTTCTAGTTTGCAGATTTAGAGTGCAGAGTTAAAAAAATGAAAGGCGTGGGATGTCGAACATAATTACACCCTGTTAACTAGTCGAATGCTAGGACCACCCGTGTTAAGTGAAGAGGGCTTATGTCTCTTCTTTAATTTATTATTTCAGTGGTATTCGGCGTGCGTAGTCAAAACATCCCGCGCTATGATTTACAACGCAATAAACGCTTTTATATGAAATGGAAATGGTCTATCCCTGATATTACGCAGGACTCTTTGATTGTATAACTTCTATATTTTGTAGTTTTTTGATACCAAAAAGCCTAAACACATATCAAGTATTGTAAATATCATTGATCTATACTAGTGCTATACTTGTCACCATACAGACCCAAAAAATTGGGATATATCGTCAGGTATCTCTCGGACTATACACAAATTCAATCGCATACAAGTAAATTATTGTATAGTGGGTTTACCATTCATCTTAGAGCATCGAATGTGACAAATAAAAATAACAGGCGTTATAATAGTAACGATAACGTTTACGAGGGTCATAACTAGCTCATAATTGTCGGGTTATCGGCAATGGTAGGATAATGAGTCACATTATCGCGTATATAAATAATATACTAAAAGATTATAAAAATCCGTAAAGCAAACAAAATAAACCCGTGGCCCTCTTGTCGTAGTAATCTTATGGTTACCATGCAAACAGTTAAACTAGCATTAAAATGTTTACTTTTTGTTTAAAATTAACTTTACAGAAATGTACCTGTTATATTTTTGAGACTATACGAGTAGAGAATAGGTATATTACTAACTAGCCGCGGCCCGCGGTTTCAAACGTTATATTTTTGATAATTCATACTATATCCATGTGAATTATAGCCTATGTGTTATTCTGATGTGTAAGCTATTTTATTGTAAAGTTTCATGAAAATCCATTCAGTAGTTTTTGCGTGAAAGAGTAACAAACATCTATACATTCATACAAACTTTCGCGTTTATAATATTAGTAGGTTAGGATAGGCTAAATTGTTTTATCTACATATTATTTGTTTAAGGAAACATTAAGATAATTATCTTTTCTTATATTATGTGATCAGGATTATTATATAATTATATTGTTTATTTTAATAATGAAGGTTCCCAGGATGATTATTATAACTGTGACAATAATTTATCATTCAATTGTGTCTTATCTATGTTAAAATTATTCTTAAGCATTTCTCAGATAATGCTTTATAGTTTTATTTAAATAAAAATAGGTAAATAAAAATCACGATAGGTAAAAAAATATATATCTAAAAAATTAGGAGAAACAGATTAGAATTAAGCAGTATTTAATTCTACGATTTAAATTTATAAAATAAAATTTTTTAGAAGAATTTCTCTGATGGGATCATACTTTAATCCTAAAAACTACTGATATCCAGCGAAGTCTTAAGGGAATACTTACACGCGTATAAAAATATTATAGGTTTTAGCTATATTTATTATAATTTTTATATTAAAAATAACAAAGTAATTTGAGTAAAAAATAACTCACCAGTATTGTTGTTGTTGTTGTAATGGTGTGCTGGTGGTGGTATGTAATCGGAGAGCTCTGGCAGACATACATTGCTCTCGTACATATTCGGAGGCACATTCGCGAGCAGGGAACGCTCCTTTTCTACATCTTGAAAAAAGAAATAATTTGATGTTTTATTTTATTGTTTTCGCTGAAAATGTCGCAAAGTTTAAATTCTGCAAGATAACTCCAAATTTACAATATACGATAAACTTTTTGGAGTTGTTGAAGTTCACCCACCTTTTTGCAGTATTTCCAAATGTTCCCATAATATATCACCCATAAATGCGGGTGCACGAGCGACAAATTCTTCCCTGCCCATTGCGCAAATATCTTTTCCTTGTGCTCGCGCAAACTGTTGAAGGGCTACACCTTCTAAGGAAAACTCTCTTGCAGCCCAACGCAGCCATGCTGCGACTGCTGCCTCGCTCCATTGCCGAGGATCTGTGAACAAAAGAAAAAAATTAGTTATATACATATAAAATTACGGAATCGATTAAAATCTTTAATGAAGAGTCGTATATGCTTTGATTTGTCTACTTAAAATATTGAATAAGCCTTTTAATAAATGCTCATTTAATCGTCAATGGTAATATTAACATATATTTTCTCTAAATAATTGATATACAAGTGATGGAATGTAGCAACTTCGACAACAATTAGACGATTCGTTGGGTAACACCGGAACTTGCCTCACGCGGGAAGCAGCGCAGCCTTGATCGCCCAGCGCCCAACGAAGCAGAAGTCAATAAAAGTGATTTCTAATGTTGCTTTACATTTACATTGCTTTAAACTAATATTCACTTTAGCTATCGCAAAATTATGTACCCAATCCACGAAATATAATGAGGTCATAACAAGCAAAAGCAAAGATACAGTTTGTAATCGTATCTTATATATTATAATAAAGCTTTCAGTAACCTGTCAGTCAGTTTAATAAACATATTATGAATTTCTATGAATTTATTATTTCAGCCTAAATATATTCATAGGTTTATAAAGGTCGATTAATAATATATTAGATTTTACGATCTAATATATTGTTTATATTAATCAAGGTTTTTATTAAAAATCATACTAACGCAACATTCAGACGATAAAACAACGCGGCATCGCTCAATGCAAATAGAGTTAGTTATGTGTTACTATGTTATAAATTGCGGACGGTCGGAGCTTGACTTTTTCCCCGAGAGAAAAGCGGTCGAGTGGCTGCTAATAATAAATAATTAGTTTAATTACGGCTTTTAGTGGCCGGCAGCCTGCGGGACTCTGTTTACGTTACTGTCTCCCCGTACCTCGTCTGTGATTACGCTTACGCCTGTGCGTGTGCGGGTGTGTGTGCAAGTGTTGTTTTTAATGTTTTTGTATGGAAGTATTTTGCGACAAATTGTTCATATTAACATTTTAACGTATTTTCCTAGTTTGTCAATTCTACCAGCTATCTTTCTACTTGAGATAGGAAATAAATAAAGATTTTAAAATATTTCATTTCTCTTATAAATATGTAAGTTTTGTATTCGCTAACGTCCATTATTAAATATAGTGTATTTGTAAGTATAATATATCTTTGATCTCTACCTTAGTGAATATACAGAGGTGTCAATTAATATGTTTACATACTATTAAAATAGTATTTTTGTATCATTTATGAAATGATAAATTACAGCAGACTTGATAATTATCAATATGTAGATATACATATACAAAGCAAAGACACTTTATAGTCATAGTAAGCGAGATTAATTTTACGCTCAACTGAGAGATTTCTATGAAAAGATAAAGAACTATAACCGTCATTGTGAGTATTCAAGTTTTAAATACCAAAGACTTATATATAAAATATTCTGTTATCATGTTAGAATATCTATTACTCTACTTTATTCAAGAAAATTTTGCTACAGCTAAAATAATTTCAATTACTTGTGAGCTTGTGGCCATAAAATGTTGTAAGTTTAACATTATTTTTATTTGCAATCAAACTAATCAGTCTCATTCTAAATTAGAAGCTATTTAAATAAAATATCATTTTTTAATGTGTTTAAAATAAGACACGATATTATTAGTAAGACAAATAGTGGTCGTATTAAAAGATACTGGTTTTACATTCTTGTTTCCTTGCTCTACAATGTCCACGTCTATGAATCCTAAATATTTATATTTATTTTAAATATCTATATTCAATTATATTTCCGTAGAATCATATTCATGTCTATCTAGACAAAAATAAAAGAAAATCTTATTCTAACAGGCGAGGTGAGTCAATGGTAGATGTCCGTCAGATGTCCGTGAAGTAGCATGATTATAAAATTGCCTTCATAAATCTTTATTAGTTGGGTTTGAGTTTATTAGGCTCTAGGTCACAGGTAACGGGTTATGCAGTACATTATTTATTGATATTACAGTATATTATTTTTTATAAAAATTGCCTATTAACCAAATTTAGAAACTAAATTTTCATTTTAGTTGAAAATGAGTTCAACCGTAATAACTAATACCAAAAATAACATATTCTGATGCATTTTTTTCGACTAATACCTATTTTTCTTTACTAATGAAGTATAATAAAAAATCTCTAAATTATATTCTGAAGATGTAGCAGGATCCCTTGTTATAATATTAGGTATAGCAAACATATCGTGTAAAGAGTATATATAGAGTTAATATAACTATTACAAAAATATATTGACAATAATATTTGTTCACTAAATAATTTAAAATTAACAAAAATTCCACAATTTTTATTATCTCTAATATTCAATAAACTAACACGCACTGTAGTACAATTATCTTATTTTGTTATTATGTTTTGAGATATATTTGTTGAGTGAGTTCTCTTTATCTTATTTAATGTAAAAGAAATAATCTTAAATGTAAAATAAGTCATATCAGTTACATAAAACTCAATCAACAAGACTTTATCACGTGATATGCATTCCAAAACCGGTTACGTTATATTTATGAGTTGCTTTAAAGACTTGAACAATTCGACGACACCCTGATGTGTAATTTGAGTGCAAATGTCAAAATACAGTGTATTGAACACCTGAATTTATTCAATAAGAACAATTTTACCTTTATATTCATTTTGATCTTGAAAATGTTTTACATAGAAGACTCTACCCAATGAGATCATTATTCTTATCAAGAATTTTAATTTGGTAGGTTGAACTTACTTAAAATAAGAGTGATACGAAAACTTGTCAACATTAGTCACAATGTTTTTTGGCGTTATGCAAAACAAAAGCATATTTATTTTTAATGCTGGTATCCTTGAATTTTATATAGCTTTCCATTTTTTTATATAGCTTTCCATTTTTTAATAACTGAAATATATAATACTAGCGGCCCATCCCGGCTTCGCGCGGGTGGAATATTATTTTTAAAAATATATTGGCCCTCCCGCATTTCGGTGCCCACTCTCTTGCCGCTTTACTCGCTGCGCTGCGTCGCTACACTGGCCCGTCGCGTCGTCGTGTATTTTTTGTTTATATTGATATTTTTAATTTCATAATATCTTTTGAATGGAAAGTCCGATTTTAATAATTCAAAAAGTAATTTACAGGTATTGAAATAGTCTTGAATACGAAATAATTTATTTGGATAAGGATTAATACAAAGTTATAGAAAACATGGTCTGATTTTGATAGGCATTTTTATCAACTTTTAAAATGTAAAAAAGTAGTTATAGTGACGGAACTATAATAGTTGGACATATGGTCTCGCGGATTTTTTTGTAGATATTGATACGTTCTATAATATTGTAAAACATTTTTTTGTTCTATCATCAATAGTTTTTGCAGCGCATGCGATGAAAGATATTTTATGGCAAATTTTTTGGCACCTTGGGTTGGTTTTCGTGAGATTTCCTAAGGATCTCTAATTTTTTCTTGTAATAAATATAGCCTATGTTACTCAGGGATAATGTAGCTTCCTAATGGTGAAAGAATTTTTGAAATCGGTCCAGTAGTTTTTATGTTTATTCGTTACATACAAAAATACAAAAATACAAATCTTACTTCTTTATAATATTAGTATAGATATAGATAATAATTAGGTACATAATATTCTACATAATACAAAGACCTTTGTTAGTGGCCATAACTAAAAGAGTTTTTCTAACTGTACACCTACCAAATATTCAAAGTTATGACCTGCAGATAATAATTAATCCGATATGGAATAGATAATGTGAGTAGCGAGCGAGCTGTTTCGCTGGACAGCGGAAGCGCGAATAGACACGGCGCAGACGCACGCACTTCCGTCGCGGCGGCCGTCGAACTCGTCACCTGTGATGTGCTCTATGTTATGCTAGATATTATTAAATCTACATACCTTAGGTTCAATTGTTGTCTATGATTAACCATGAATATTAAAAAAATAAGTGTTAGTGATATAATTTCACGTAATAACGATAGCAGCAGTTGCTGTCAACGCCTGCTTTTTTCTGCTGTTTTTCATTTACTCGTAATTGTACCCAATCCTTTATTCAAAAACTAGTTGACCCGGTGAACTTCATACCACCTAACAGTTAATGAATGTCAAGTGACAGATTAGCTGAGCTTAATTTATGATTGACAGTTGACATGTTTGAAATGTTGGAATTGAAATGTTTGACACTTACGAAATCCATCAACATTTTATATGGAAAAATGTGTTATTTTTTAGTCAATTCTACAATGTTTTTATAGTTATTCTGCTATTCAGGACGGAGACAAATACAACTAATCAAAATCCATCAAAATCGGTCCAGCCGTTCTCAGACAACTGAACTTGTATCGTATTCTCGATAAAAAATGATGAACTTTAAATGATGAAATTAACGAAGTTTAAAGACTGACGAGACTTCCTGAGAACCTGATTAACTCTTAAGTAGTATAAGCTATTGGAATCGACTTTACTTCTAAATCTTTTAAAATAACAATAAGCGTATTACGTGTCATTACGTTTACTTATTTTATTTTTAACCGACTTAATTTTATTTAAGTTATTAAGCATTTGCAATTTATAATGCAGTTTAAAAATTTTTACGTTTGAATTTTGAATTTTATGATAGAGTCACAGAAACTGATGAACATTTTAATAACATGATTTTGTAGGGTATTGTTTATGTGTATGTAATATAATTGTAGATGTGTTTAATTTTGGAAAATATTAATTACAATTTCTTAAGTTTGGTAGCAAAACTAATACGATTAAAAGCTCTTATTTACTTAAGTTTTTTTACACACCATCTAACGTTTGTGCACAAACTACGAACAGATAATATAACATATCAACAAAGATATCTTATCGCAGGATTTTATTGTTCAGAACTTTTAGTTATAAACTTTGTCTATATTACGAAACAATAAATTGTTTACAAGCAAGATTTATTATTCCTTCAAAGCGTATATGTATTAAATGAAATCTAGCGACTGACTTTTAAAAAGTATATTTTTGTATTTTTTATTGCTGTTTCTTCCTGATCGTAAAATAGCACGAAAGCTGAACGATTCCAAATGAAATTTGTTTATACAAGTATAAAATAAAGACTGCCATATTTCGCTGAATGTTTTATAAAATGTCTATAAAACTTGCAAGTTTATTGTTGGAATAGTTTTTTTTGACTTTTTTAGTTTTTATATTTAGCTATTATTTAATTGTACTAAATATAACTTGTAACTAACGAAGATAACCATGAATACTTATGCTGCAGTGAAAATAATATATATAAACTTCCAGTTATTTCCTATTGGCCATAGCCTTTAAACTAATATATGTTTTGAAAAATTCCTCTCATACAATCTGATTTTCTGATTTAGTTTTATTTAACACAGGCAGCATAAATTAAAAATCAAATTTAAAAGAAAAAATAATTATTAAATACCAGACATTTCGGTAACTATACTCGCTAGGGCATATCGGCTCAAGTATAATACACTTTAGAGATATTAGTGCTATCTGGGTATATTATTGCGTTAATATAACAAAGAAGTGGTACCATAAAATGTGGGTAAAATTTAACTTTAAAGCAAACCAAACTGTTAATTGATAGTTCTTCTGAGGCGTGTTATTTTATGAGCTCTAGAATTAAGTATATAATTTTTTTTTCAGTTTCTTGAGTTATCAAGAATCTTTTAGGATTAAAAGAAGCATCTGCTACTGCTGCATATGAACAGATTGATATAGATGAATATTAATCAGACGTTACCTTTAGGCACGCCGAGGCGCAGTTGCTCCTTCTCCCAAGAAGCGAAGGTAGCTTTCAACGCCTCGGCCATCTTCTTGTTGGTGCCGGGCGTAAGCGGCGGCACCTGCGATGGGATGTCTGTAACAACATAGAAACAAAATTATGAATAAGGACAATGTATAAATTGTCAATGTAAAAAAGACAATGTACCATATCGATAGTTGTTATAAAAAAAAATATAACCAAAGATATTTTTCTGTGCATGATTATTTAAATGATAAAAATGCGTGAAATTTAAATGACACTTAAAGGCAGACGATTATACGTTACGATTTAAGTTTTGTAAAAAAAGTCTAATGAAAATGAAATATTTTGATCTTAAAAAATCTATACGCTTTTTGAGTACCAATATGATCCTGCTTAAATAATACTTAGTTAAAATTATACTATTACAAAACTTAATTTCTATCTTTTAAATTAAAGGTAGAGGACCTTTTAAATTTAGTCACAATTACATGTCTCTTCGTAGTCTTCAAGATAACATAAAATAAGATAAACTATTTAATAACCAGGCGATAAGTTAAGGGTGCGTTTAGATCAGGTGATCAATGTTTCTTTATCTCGATCGATCGAAACTTGTTCTGTTTTCGACTAACAAACATTGGTCGCTCGGTAAGTGGCATTTATTGTAAAACGAAATCAAATTTTTATCCTCCTATGTTTACTGCGATTATTTATTGTGAAAGATATTAACATTGAAAATGTATTTTTTTTTAACTCAACTAAACTGAATTTATGCATTTTTTACCACTTTTTTTTTGGTCGTCCATTGCAGTCGTTTTGTGTCCTAAGCATAGTTAAATCCTATAGTGTAGTATTATGTAAATAGATTACATTTGCTGTTACGCAAGTTCTATAAATATATTTATAATCATACACACTTAAACTAAGTATAGGTTCAACTATTTGCTTATATGTACGTTAAAGGCGTAATTTTTAGATATCGATACAACACTGCAGCGTAATGGAAGATATAAATTAACTTCAGTGTAAGCGCTAAAGTTAATTAGACCAATTGAGAAAATAAGTAAGTAGCTAAAATGTTTCATTGGATAGTTAAAGGGTTTGATTAGAGTTAGGTAGCTAGCCTTGGCGTCGAAATTACTGATCATTGATTACAGAGGTGTAATACCAGTTACCAACAACTTGCTTTTCTCCTATTAATTCTCTGCTTTCGTTGCGTTCATTTCTGCTGTATATTGCATAGCAATCAATGATTGTAAAATTTTTATTAGGTAAATTAAGATATTCGACATCTAACAGATTACTACTTCCTACGAGTATATAAGTAGGTTCAAAAATAATGGATTTTAATTTGAAGTAAATCGGAAAGATCAAAGTTAAAGAGTGACAGATTATTAGTGTCCAAAGCGCATAGCGGTATGCGTCTTCTAATCATAGTGGACTCGATCAGCCGATGATTATTATCGACGTATTAATTACTTCATCTAAGGTATTTATTTACCGGGTAGTGAGGAACAAATTAATAGTTGATTTCTTTCAGAGTCCCGATGGCTTGGAATAAAATAAATCAGAGATAAACAAGCAAGATTGCGGTCGGTCTGTGTGCGTGATGCGCGGACGCAGGCTTCATTCATAAGTGCGGCTGGTTTGTGTCCCGTGTGTGCGTGGGTGTGCGTGTGTGCGCGGCTTGCACACCTGCCGACCAGTTCTGAGATGTTGAGATTTGTACTGCTCTCCCACGGTCGGTGCCCGCTCCGATCTTCTAGCTGAACCGTTCTGATATCATTTAAATGTTTCTTACGTATTCTTGTCCAAGACGAAACACGAGATCGTTTGTGGACCGCAAAAAACGTATGTGAACTGATACAGGTTACAGTGATTTACATTATTAATACGTACGCTAATAGTCGAATATTAAGTAGTAGCGAGCATATTTTTTGATATCTTTTTATAGAATAATATTCGTGTGAGCCGCGTGTAAAGATAGGTACTAATATACATGTAAATATACGTGAAACTTTTTTGATAGTACACATTAACTTTTCTCCCAAAGTGTCATTAATAAATTAATCGCGTTTTATTATTATCGAATAGTGAAGGGTCAGACAAAGCAGTTGCGATTGTAGCGAATCATACAGACATTAATTGCGATCTCCAACACATTGTGATTTACTCGCATTTGCCGGCAGCTGCACTTGACTCACTGTGCATTCGCATCCTTGTGTATTGTAATTCCATAAGAACGATATCCTTTATCGAATATAAGGTTTGAAAGAGTCGAGACAGTGCAGATTTGATTACTTAGGCGTTTACTGAGCAAATACGCAGTAGTAAAAAATTAACATGCGTCAATTTGATATAA
This sequence comes from Limenitis camilla, assembly GCA_905147385.1. Lineage (NCBI taxonomy): Eukaryota > Metazoa > Arthropoda > Insecta > Lepidoptera > Nymphalidae > Limenitis > Limenitis camilla. Next base: position 5,623,223 of record LR990243.1, read on the forward strand.
AATTGAATGAGGTATATTTTATATATACATGAATATATTATATTGAAAGCTGTAAGTCATTACAAAATTACTGCATATAAAATAGGTACGATAGAAACGTATATCGTATTACAACACAATTATGTTGGCGTGAAAATTAGATTAAATAAATTCGCTATAAAAAAAAAACAGCTACGATCGTGCGAAATCAAATGTGCTAATATGCTTCATTTGAATAAAAAAATTCTACGATTTTATTGATATTAAATCGATAGGATTTTTTATGACCGCCATAAACAGATTTTAATTTATTATATAACTAATAGTGAATTTGAACATTATAAATGTAAATCTATTATTTCTTAAACTATTATTGTTTATTGTTGTTAATAAATTATTGTTAAATATATTACAGGCGTCAGAAAGCATATATCAGATGAAATATAAATTGTAAAAACACACCGAGTCTCTAAATGAGTTTCAGTTTCAATAGTCATAGTTATTTTATATATTACACTTTTTTTTTTCATTTTTATACTTTCAATTTAAAAATGATATAATATTGATGTTTTTTTTAGTTAAATATTTAACTCATCACAAGTCACATTGCTTGACATTTTGCATAAAATATTCTAACAATTCATTATTGAGTATGGCTATAGAACATGAATAAAAAATAATATGCATTACGATCATTACGCGCACCTGCAAATCCTATTTATATATCAATATAATACATAAAGTTATTATGCATTGTAGTTTCACCTGATGTAGATTTTGGTAGAGATCTCCTTATTTTCTTTAGTTGCCTTATTCTTAGTCAGATTTCTTGAAGGTTAAAATCCTTCAAAATAAAAAAACGGTGTGGAAACAGCTTAACGTAGCAACAAACATAATCTTTTAACTTTTTAGTAAAGAATATTTGAGAAGTTGAGTTTTGATAATTTGATTTATTCATGAAAAGTGTCACCAAGATATTAAAATATTTAACTCTTAGAGCATCACACTTTTTCTATTTATGTAACACGATAATCGAGAGGATCGATGGTTATTGTTTTAGTCATAAGATACTGAATGAAAGACAAAAGAAGTAGGCTAATTAGTTACTGGTATCCTATTGAGAAGACCGTACAAACACTGGGCAGATGAGATCAAGACGACAACAGGCAGCTCATGGACCAGAATAGCGGGAAGCAGAGTATGGAGGCAGATGGGAGTGGCCTTTGCCAAAGGTCAAACAGATGAAGAATATAAATAGAAAATTTGGTGGTTTAATATATAACAAAAATTTGCAAATCTGAATAAAGGCTATTTGATTTGGTACTGAAAAGATTTTGATGATATTTTCAATAAAAAAGTATTATGCATCTCAAAAAATGCCGCCACTTGCAAGATGCGTATATTATATAGTATTGGATACTCCAGGTATATCCTAAATATACTTACTAACAGTAGCGATGCAAGAGATTGCCTTCTACTTATTTTACAAAGTTGGTTAAGAAAGAGCTGTGGTTGTTGTTTTTATTTATTCTGGAATGACAAAAATGAGACAAGTGTTCCGCTTCCGTAATTAAGATAATTAGTTGTGGTGATTTTGGCTTAATTACAGCATACGGCTTCCGATAGCTACCATCCGTCCAGCTGGACTGGACTTTTGTCTTAAGGCATCAATAAGGAAATTCTTGAAATTAGTGCTAATTATACGAGTTTTTAATAGTATTTTTCACATATTCGTCTTTTTTATGAGGGGTTAAGGGCAAAAAATAAAATGGTACAACCACAAAATATATTATACTTTAGTAGGTATCTTAAATTTTGCTACATTCAATATTTTATTATTTAATAAAAGGGTGAATTTAAAAAAAACAGTAGTTAGTAGTAATTAGGGTGAATGTTAAAAAACAGCCGTTTTTTAACATTCGGTAAAGCAAATTCCACACATTTTATGTCAAAAGTAAATTATAAAAAGTTTAATTTAAATAAATAATTTTGAGTTTGAGTCAGTTTGTGACTAAAATCAGTTCGGAAAGTTGTTATTTGTTGAAAAGATCCGGTAAGAAACACACTTTAACATGTTCTATGAATAAATGAATTTTATGCATAGGTAATTTCATTGGTGTATGGGCAGACTTCAAACTATTAATCCATTTCCATCTACCCCTAACTTTGTACTAGTTGGGTAGCCAAATGTAAAGCCTTCATAACGGCTTCGAACTCCGCACGCCTCTTACGGATGACATCGGGTCGAGCACGCATCGCTCCCTTCAAGAATATCGGACGTACATATCAAGCAAATACTGTGAGGTGCAGTGTACATTGTATTTTATGCACCAAACGCAAAGCGAATCAACAAATTCGCTGGACTGGGTAAGATGGAAGTGAACGTTCGCGACTAATCGTACTATCACACGCGGGGCTATTTCGCACCAGGTAACCCACCATACATTATCTTTACCCAACAGTAATCATTGTTTCTGTTAAACTCATTAAAAAAGTACATCTTTTACTTTATAATGACGATAAAAAGTTGGCGCTTAGGAATTACATAAGTGAAGTAATGGAGGAGAAGACATTAACATTTAATTATAAGTCAGAACACGTGTTTGGTGCAATAAAATGTAAGTATCCACGGAAATGAAGACAGTTGAAGTTTTTCTTTCCCTTCAATGCTCACATTATAACTTAATAAAATGTACCTGCCGAGTATTTAAGAACTTATGGGCTTGTGAATGGTTTTGCACAGCATGATATTCAGTTTAATGTTTTTCTGTCTTGAAACTTCAATGTTTTGGGAACCCTTTGTCTTCGTCTGGTTAGTGTGGCTTTTTAATTTTTTATAGTTTTTACTGATCGGTGGATTCGTATTCTAATATATTTCAGTCCTTTAACAATTTCTACCAATATAAACCAATGTCATAAATAAATGAAAATCAAATTTAATACTTTTCAATATTATTTGCGTAAGCTCTGCAAAAGCGACATATATTGTTTTATTGCTTAATTTTATGGAAAGGATAAAAATCAACAATGGATAAAAATGTAAACCAACAAAGTTAAGTAGTTTTGATGTTTTCTCCACCTTCAAGGCAGCTATCATTTATATTGTGTTAGAGGTTAAAAGTATTGTATTGACAGTGCCGAATCGTGAATGGCGTAGATAACGGCACAATAGCCCGGAGATGCGCGCGGTCACACACAACATTACCTACTTGAACAACCTTCGCTCGTTTGTTATTAAGATCTACTAATTAAAATGTTGATTTTTTGCACTTGCATCTACAGTTATACAATTATAGTTGTAGGTTTCTTGTAAAGCTTTGTAGAATTTAAGCTTATACCCTGAAGATCGTGGGTTTGTTTTCGACAAAGAAAAATTTGTGTTGTTGTCTACTCGCTATGATAAAGTACCCTCATAACAGGTATGATTATCCGATGAGAAACACTATCGTTGGATCAGCATGTAAAAAGTTGTTTCATCACAGTTAAATCCCTCATTTACCAGTTTCTCATATTTTTAAAAGGTTCAAAATTTTATTCGGGCTATCTGATCACGTAATCCGTTAAGCTGGCCTCGCAATTGTGAACGTAATGCAACAGGTGGAATAGTTATAAGGGTGCGCGTAGAGGGGACCGGCACTTGTTGCACAATTTACACGATGAATTATTACGATTAACGATTTACCTTTATGCTATGACATAGTTTACAAATACAAAAATAATGTTAAAGTGAGTGTAATCCCGTTATTGTCTGAGTATTGTGCGTATATCTTTATTTTTATTCCAGAAAAGCATATATTTCGGAAAGAGGGTAAACGCGAATAATCATCAGCTTTAGCTTTTTTTAGTACAGGCTATTAATTTAATGTTAAGGAAAAAAACTAGTTAATATTAAAATTTAATAATGTTTTTAAATTATAAGTACTGTGAGTACAATAGCATCGAATAACAAAAGCTCGGGCCATTTTTACCAGCACTGCTATTGTTCGTTTGAACTTGGAACGTCGCGTGACGTAAACGGCGCGTGCGACGTTTCGCATTCAAATCGCCGTCTCATAATTACTCCAATAACTGTTACTAACTTTCTCATTAGCTAAATTATAGTTCAAGATAATATATGTAATGTAAGTTATTCTAAATAGAATGAATTATCTTAAAACTTATAAAGATGTATCTCTATCCACCTACTAGCTGATAATAATTTGTTCGGCCCTAACTTGATAGACTGATACGCTTATTAATTAACGGTCAAACTGACTTCTCGGAAGACTATTTTAATATATAAATAGTTCAATCCACGACGACATATTCTTTTGACTAACAGTAAGCGCGCCATGGATTGAACAGTCTATAAATTAATTAGTTATTTATTTTTTGGCTGTTCTGAGTTTTAGCGAAGAAACGCTTTTTTTCTTCAATTCTTCCTTTTTTCTTCCTGTCAGTAACGTTGAAGTAAAACTAATTTAAAGAGAATGTGAGCTATACTGCGCAGTAACACTCAAATGACAATATTAACATACTATCAAAATGGAAGCCAAGGAGTTCCTGAGGCTTGATACCCAGGAGCAGGTTTAAAGACGTCTTCTATAATGCACAAAATCTCAATCCACCACTCCACCTCGTTACCGAATCGCACGCTACTAATTTATAAACGGCGTTGCTAACAGAATATTCGATAAAATTTTAGAATATCTCAAAATTATACAGAATAGGTCTTTAATAATAGACATTTAATATAGCTGAGTTTTTGCACATCAGCTATATTAAATGTTTAATTACAATCGAAGTATGTATTAGTTTCAAAGTTGGAGTGGGCCAATTGATATGGATAGGCATAGGTCGTTTTTTTTTTGTTTAACCCACTACCAAAGTATAAATTTGACTTGATAGCATTCATAAATTTCAAATCATGAACTTACTCTAGAAGTAACACATTTACGTTGCATGGAAAAACCCAGTAGCGTTTAAGTCATAGCTTTTAAAACAGTAGCTAACAATAGGGTATATTAATCTAAAGATCTGTAACGTTGATCACGAATGTAGGCGAGAGACCTTTGCTCAATGACAGAGGCGGCGCGGGCGCATCATCTCATTGAGCGCGCACCGGATGGACCAATCAGTGGCGTGAATGGACGCCCCCGCGCCTGCACGCTGATGCTGCTCGCTACTCGGTGCGTTATTGCCCGTACTAGATGCCTTCTTCTTTGTTATACCACTAAATTGTTATCACTTTTTATGGCCTCCGTGTGTGTTGAGTCGTAAACGCTTCTACTGTTGCTTCATTGACAGCTAAAAGTAGCTGTTCGAGGACTTCTCAATTGTATTATGAGATTCGGTCTATTTGATTAATCGTTTAAGATTACTCTTTGACGACCTTATTTGTGTAGGGTTAACTTGAAAGGTTTGAAAAAAGAGATAATTAATATTCATTTTCACAAAATCATATTGTCTATACTTACGTCCCGTTTTGAACGGAACAGTCCCGTTATTTGGTTGTCTGTCCCGTTGTCCCGAAAGTAAGCTTTGGGACGTCAAATTGTCCTGTTTTTCGAAATCTCGCAAAAATTACCGCGTTGTCGGCAATAACACAGATACTTATCGCTTTGTTTTTTTTTAGAAAATACTAGGGATACCTCATAACGTCACCAAAAAAATCCAAATTGTCACTTTATCTATACTATACGAATGTATAAATCTGATTTAGGTCTCTAAAGTGAGGTATAATTGTTTATATTTGATTGAAGTGTATGTCGAAGAGATTTCATATCTGCATCTGATGTAAATATTTGGTAACAATTCTCAGACAAGGTCTTCACTTTCAAGATCAACAGAGCATGCTCAGATCATAATTGTGGTAACAGCGTTTGCGCAACTCTGCTGCCCTAACGAAGACACGCGATGCTATGGCTAGTGGTATTTTGATATAAAATAAAATTCACTTGATAAATTAAAACCGTACCTCTGTTTAATTACTAGTACAATGGACGCAGAATTAATGATGTTTACGGTGAGTGATGTTTGTACCGTAACTTAAAATCATTATTACACATTGTGCGAAAAATAATGTAAATAAAACATTTTAAAATTGTTGTTTTACGTTTAAAGAATAATTGATAGTCGATAATTAGGTACAGATTATCGTGATTTCAGGAGCATGGGATTTTTTCTCCCAGATCAGAAAATGTAACTAGGTACGTTAAATACTAGAATAATAAATTACTAACATCACGTTGAGATTTGTATGTATATTTGTATTTAACAAACAATTTTATTTAACGAGAACATATATAGGTACTCTGAGCACCAGACAACAGTCATATTTAACTAAGATATAATAAACTAAGAAACAAGTATGGCGAGCAACGCCTGACTTTTAGTTAAATTTAAAATATAATTAAATTTTAATACTTTTTTATACATAAAAATGAAACATTTATTTTGAAGGGGTGTGTAGTGAAGCGGTACAACCGCTATTACAAGCGTGGATAGACGATTCATATATTATTTCTTACGGTCACGGACTGTTCACATTCGGGACAAGAGCAGGCGAAACCGAGAGCGTTGCGTCACTGAGGATGATACATCGCTTTTCACAACCGACTATATTGTTGCGAATTCCAATTCTGCAAATGTTCGAACCTTGGCGTTATGATTGACGGATGAAGTTTTAACAATATGACATTTGTTTAAATATTAATAATTTATTAACTCTACTTTTAAATGCTGCAACTTTATTAGATATTCTGCAGTGTAGATGTATGACTAACCTTTTGGCTTATTGAAAGCTTTCATCATGACTTTGATTCCCATGCCTGCAATTGCCGCCGTTGCTATTCTTGTCTGTTGTCGTCTCTTCAATTTTCAACTTTATCTTGCCTTTATACTAATAAATATAGTCCTTTGAGCACTTTTATATTTACAAAAGTTATTAATTTACTATATGTTAATGCTAATTTATATTAATAAGATCAATAAATATCACATTTATTTTTTTCTCACTACTTAAACGTCAATGTAAACATTCTTCACTGTTTTTCATTTTGCCGTTAAACTTTTGTCACGTCACGGTTGTAAAATTCACTAGTTTTTTATTGTTCATACTTGGGTACACCTAGAATATGTCAATTTGACATTTTTGCACTCGACTCCAAACTTACTAAATTATATATTGCGTGTAATTAATGCATAAATGATGCGTTACGTCTCGAAATGTAGTGAAGCAATATTCAAAATAGGAAACATTCCCACAGGTGCGTAAAACGGCTGAGCGTTTCCGGCCCCTACCACCCGCACTACCATCCACCACCCTTGTTTCACCCCCGCCGACCACGTAGTTCCCACAGCGATCGACGGCGCGTGACGAGCAATTTCGCTAAATTTTGTGGTTAGGGTTAAAGTGCACCTAACAAACGTAGCTTGAAACTTTGTCATATAACCCTTCTAACAAGTACTTTTTAAAAAAAATAAATATGTATTATATAAAAAGGAATGATATTTAAATTAAATAATGGTTCATATCAATATTTTTTATATTTAAAAGAACTTTTAATAACATGCATACAATTTAATAACGTAACAAATTGATAGGCATGGTTCATCCGACAGAGAGGGTTCAAGGGTTAAATACGTGTAAACATCTCTATTCCGATTTAATAACCACTTTGTAGAAGGGTCGGTAAGTGCATGGTTATGGAAAATATTACCCTTTAATAATTGTTTACGAGTTTGCCTTTAATGAATTTGTACTTTTTATGATTTCACACGACTATTGAAATTGAAAGATTCGAGTGGTGATTAAATATTGTTTATTTTTAACTAGTTTTAAAATTAAGTTCTACTCTTAAATAAATTCAAGACCGCTCGTCGTTCATCAAAAGATGAATAAAGTCCTCGTAAGTGGTGCAATTGTGAACAAATGGGCCATAATGTATACATATATTCAATCTAACTTACTTAACAAAGATGGGGGCGACGAATTGCTCTCAATAGAAATCAAATTTAGACACCGCAGGCATATTGTTGAACGTATAACCGCTATGTCCTTGTTATGACATGTTTAAATATTTTAGGTTAAAAAGGCAGAAATGTATATTAATGTATACATACTATGTGTGGCACTAACTTAAATTGCAAATTATAATTAACATAATATGGATTTAGCCAATCCACTTACTGATATAGTTATATTTTTTCTGATAATATAATTTATAGGTATAAAACTCACTAGGTGGCGTGACTGCGGTTAATCTCATGGTTGAACCGAGATTGCCGGTCTCAGGTCAACTAACTCAATTGTCGCGCCCAATATGTCTATATGCCCGACCAAGCGAGATTGAATACTCTAAATTAATCCTTAAGTATTTCTATAGTAAAGCATAATTATGTTTTATTTTTCAAATGTTATTGACAATTTTCACGCAATTTAAAACGTAATTTGAATACAAAATCTTTAATGACCGAGATCAAACTGTGGTCTTGGTAGGGTAATTAATTATAGCCGGCGGCCGTAGCAAACACTAAGCGTTGGGTGTCAATTGCACTGCGAGATCAACTGGGGTCGGCTCTAATTTCTATCTCGTCTTCGACCCTCTTAATAGGAAAGTGGACACCCGCATTGAATGTAAATAACTTCTGTTAAAATTAATATTGTTATACCACAAACTTTTAAAATACCTACATACGTTATTTGATTTTTCTGATTACTGTCAGATACTGTCTGTCTCTAAGACAGACCGTTTTTTGGATTTTTAAATCAAGAATTTCAAGAATGAAGTTAAAAAGGTGATGTAAAAATACGTATTTATTGTTACTATTTTTTTCCCTATTTTTTGTTATCCACGTAACATTAGTTTTTTGTAATAACTGATTAGTTAGCGAGTTCAAGGTGCTCGATAGTATTTTTGTTGTCAAAATTTATGGAAACTCACACCGATGCTTAATAACTATCGATATGATTTTATGAATATTCATCATTATTTGTAAGTCTCTTGATGTTTTGACGGGCCATTCGTGAGATTTTGAACGGGTTTGCTCTTAGCACAAACAAACAAGCTACAATGGATGCTTCGCCGAAGTGTGTGTGACGCGGACTCGATACAAATGTGGAACAATGTGAACAATGCTATAACAATTTGTGGTGTTGATGCAAACAAGTAACAACAGTGTTGTAAGTTTGTGCATACGTTTTGGTACAAATTGTCTAACTATTATACAATATACATGCAAAGCACATTGTTTGCGTTTTCAATTCTTAACTTAGCGATAACTGCGCAAACACACATTTGCATGTCAGTTTTGTAATCTACTTAGCCTTACTGTCTAATCTAAATGGTTCTTATAATAAAAAAAAAATTCCAAATAAAGTTTTTGCTTTTATTATACCTATGATCTTCCTATAAGTCAAAAAATTTTAACTAAAAATCAGAATAATTAAAAAGTTATAATGATATGTACAACTTACTTTATTAATCTGTGGTGGAGTTAACAAGTAGCTTACAATTAGATAATGTAGCAACGGTTGTCCGGTACCAAGTGATTTGACCTTAGACCGTTCAATTAAAACGTGGACCGTGGACGGTGGGGCGGCGATGATATATGTGAAGCACACTAGGTAAAGACTCGTCTGCCCAGGCATTAGGTTTCTTTTGGTCTAGAGTTGTTTTTTGTTTACTTTACTAGATACATTATTTGTAAAATTGAGGATATTGAGATAGGTTTAAAATTGAATTAAGGTACGGGCGCATTGAAAGGCCCATTTTTTGCAATAATTAAATAATTATAAAAAGGAATTTTTTTTTCTGAAAACAAACTTTATCACAATATTGCTCATTTATTTGTAAATAAAATTAACGTACAAATCAACTAATCGAACATAGGCGCGAAATTTAAACTCATTCGACTTATTAACTTGTAAAATTTCGAAAGTGGGCCATCTTAGGAACAGGGCTATCTTAGGCGTACGTACCTTAATCCTGAAGTTCAATTCAATGAAATATTTTTTTATAAAATTCTATTAAGATGTCACTTAATAGAGGTAGTGAAAGACTATAAAATCTATGTAGTTCAAATAGTAAAACCTAGTTGTAATAACTTATTATTGTGTGATAAATTATAGCCATGTAAGGTTCATATAAAAAGTGAATATAAGAACCGAGTGCTACAGATATAGCTGGTTAAATGCTCTTTCTCATATAAGGAATGGCTGGTTATATTGAAATGTGTTAATATTATAAAAACTTTAGGTTTTTCTAGTCCAAGTCACATTATAATGAAAAACCATTTTCTGAACTAAATTGTATGGCCTCACAATGTAGGGTACGTCAATTATTCACAAGGGTGTTCCCATTTTGTCTTCTAAATCAACATATTAATGAATGCGATACGATAAGACTGTACTGTAAATATGCCAAGAGGTATAGAAGCGATAAAATGAGTTTTCAGAGATTAATACAAGTTACTACTACTACTACTTAAGACTAAATTTTAAATATTACTTTAATTTTATTTGTGAGTCAAAAACCAGTCGTAAAATATAAATGACGCACTTATTTATTGGAAAACATACACAAAACGAGGTTTGGAATTGTAATTAATAATATTTTTTTGTGGAGCAATCAAGATACAGAATTGGCGGTTGTTATCGAATATTTTGGCGGCGATTTAGAGTGGGTGTACTGAAAGTTAGGTAAATGAGATTATAAGGCGTGTACACGAGCGTTGTGAAGTGTGGGGTGGGCTGGTCGGCGATTGGCGAACGCCTCCCACCGCCCACGCAAGCGCAGAGCCGCCGCGCCCGCGAGAAAAATCTTCGAGAGGAAAACTCCAGTTTCAGAACCGCGGACATTCAAATTTTTATGTTCATTTTATTGCGTGGGCAGCATAATAGCTGCTTTGTATATCAATAATGCATGAAACCATCACTGTTATACGTAATTACGATTGAAGGTTTCGTGTTGTAGGTGACATTGGGTGCGACAGTGATGTTTTTATTGGTTCAGCCAATAAAAACATTAAATGTGCATACATTAAAACATTTACTTCATAACAATAAATATAAATTATATTAATTCTTCTGAATTAATGACACACAATAAGCAAGTCGATATTTGAAAATTTATTTTAATGATTATAACATGTTTAAACTTGAAATTGTGTATAACGTTCTCTTGGTTTCAGCTTATAAATATAGGGGTTCATTAGACATTCAAATTAATGCGATTTCAGTACTTTTGTATGTTAATTTAATGTGTATAGGGTTAAGTTCAGTGTCGCAGCCATTTTATGTAACATTTAAGAACAAAGACAATATGAATAGTATTCTGTTTTGAAGCATATATGCATAGTTATACTCTAGTCTCTGTTTTTTTATTAACTATGTGTTGTTATAAAAAGTAGCAAATACTGAATATTAGTATTTCAATTGATTTAAATACATGAATGCCTTATTTAGTTTTGTATAATACCCGGTATAAAATTGGGTCACTACGTCTCACTATGGCAGGGGCTATTAACAGCATGTTAGCGAGCTGACTGAAAATATTACTACCGTTGCGTCAAATTTATTGACAGTTTGTAGACAGACAGACAGATAGGCATTCGAAATGGGCTGCGTGGTGTGTGTCCTATTAATTTATTAAGTTTTTTAATTAAATAGTCGTATTATATATTATTAGACAATTTAAACACACACATATTACAGTGTAAACTCTACATAGCGATACTTTAGAATGATGATGATAGGAACCGGAGTTTCCCGAAACATGTCGGGCGTAAGTGTTAAATCGTCCTATTACTACATAATGGGGCTTACGATAAAATAAGACACTTTAGAAATCAATTGAGATTATGTAAACAAATTAAGTGAAATTATTTCAATGTTTTGGGGAGATTAGGTACTATATTCGTAATGATTCAATCAACATTAAAGGTAGAAAGTTAGTATATTTTAGTGCATAATAGTATAAGTATTTTGTTTTCTGCACTCAGGTATTCAAATGCAGATGAATCATGATTCCAGATGACAGAAAAATAACCTAATTGAATTTTTCTGACCGTACTTATATTAAAAATAATGATTTTAATCTTCTGCAGGGTACAAAAAATGCAGATAATAACTCCTTAGATGAATATTTATATTTGTTGATACATTTAGTAACAAAAAATACATTATCATAAATGGCCCTCTATAATTGCGGATCTGGGTAATTTAAGATTTGATATTTAATAATATTAAGCTGGAAATTGATATTAGATTTTATCTATATGTGTATAAATAATATATAAAATGAGAAGTGAATGTAATGTATAATATCTACAATTCAGAACATATATAAACATACTCGAAAAATAATATATTATGTCCCTTAGTTTATCTGTGCACAAAACGCTCGTTAGAAGTTATGAGTCACCATCACGGTTGGCTGACTGCGAAAATTTGGCAGTCACCAGATCGTATTACAACAAGGGAATGCAATTTAAAAAATCCTATAATTAAGCAACTGACATATTATTAAATTACCAAAATGTAACCTAATTGCTGAACTGATATACAGAAACCTCTCTTAAAGAAGTTAAAAAAGCTGCTCTATCCACAGACAGTACGAGTTGAACTCGTTGACACATTTCAAAAGTAAAATAAATATTACAGTTATTTTTAAAGTATATTTAGTGACATTCTGAACGGAATTCGCATGAAATATGACTTAGGCCCATTGAATGATCACTCAATAATAAAATTCCAAAGTTGAGATTTTTCGATAGGTACTCTCGTATGATTAAATTTTTGGTAATGTAACATAAAGATATTTTTCAATAACTAATAGTTGTAGATTGTTTTAAAATATACTTTTATATTGATATAAAAGTTTGTTAATTTTAACAAAAATATATATTATGAATGTTGTTATTAAGCCTTGAGATTTTAGAGCCTATATTAGTTAAAACATTGTATTCATATTGTTGCTAGCGATGTCGAAAGCAAGCGTGACCGGGAAACGAGAAATAGTTTATTTTCAGCAAATCGTGGTTCTGTGAACCTGTGTAAAATAAACAATTGATTCGTGATTCATTGCTTGTGCACAGTGATTTATGATTTTGTACGTGTTTTTCTACTGCACAATTTACGAAGACAGTTTTAAGTAAATACTGACAAAATAGGATTTCTTCTGTGACTTTTATAACATCTGTCCATGTTACACTAGACTTATTTTTATTATCTGTTCATTTTAAGTGATAGTACCTATTACAAACACCTTCACTTTTCAAATTTTACTCTGTCGTAAAATTATTCAAACAATAACAAAGATTTTTCTTGTATAAGGACTTTCTTTTCCACCCATTGACTGTTGTTATTTTATTCTAAGTACTTTAAAAGACTATGGTGAATGTACTTAAAATTTTCTTAAATTCCTTAACTATAACTAAATAAATATTGATAAACACGAGACAATCCACTATACAAATAAATAGATGGCTGCATAGTAAGAATGTACGGAACCCAAGAAGAATCAAGTCGCACGCGCTCGCGCCTTTCAAAATATTTGTATCTTTTTGTTTATGGCGTTCTTCAAAAAATTCTCGTTAATAAATTGAAACAAAAAGAGGAATAATTATATAATTACTCTATAATGCTATAAGCTCTCAGCTTTTTTAGAATCAATACCTACTATTAAGTTATCTATCATTTCTATGAAACCGTTACAGATCAATAGCCGTTGTGCAATGGGTATGTTGCTACGAAACGCATTGAGTGAAAACACAAGTAATTACTGGAAGCACCCTAAATGGGGTCTCTTATCTGTCGCTATTGTTTAACACGCTTTTTTCATTCCCACGGTCGTTGGCGAGCTCACTGATAACGCTCTACCTGTACTCGTACCTGATCGTCTCAAGGAATTCTAAATAAATATTTAAAATAGAAACACATTGAACGAATAACGAATGTTTTATAATGGGCGAAAACCTATTCTCGGAATAAATATTGCAAGTTGTTTAATTCCTTAATATGACACCTGTGCATGTTGTCGTTTTATTTTCCTTGAAATATCATTTACTTTTATAAACTTGAAAATTAGGTCAACAAACATACAAAAAATCCAAATAAGCATTCATTTTATGAATGCAGAAAGCGCATTGTTCGAATTAAAATGGAATGTCATTAAACAAAGAGTGTTGGGAGTCAAGTGCAAAATTCGCCAGATACCCACGCATGTTAAAATATATTGCAATAGGTATGAGAGCCGAATCCATTATCCAATGACGTACACCAATTACCCATTTAATGTAATTTGGGGCATTGTAAATATGTCCAGCGGTTCTCGTACATTCCCAGCATCACTCACTCAAAAGCACCAATTAACGAAATCACAAGGGAGCAAGCACTCGGTGAGCACAGACTGATCGCGGACCGATCATTTCAAATTCGGTTTCGGATATCCAGAGTTTTCAGCGACAGGCTGTGATCGCGCGCGTGCGTGACTGCGGCCGGTGCGCGACTACTCGCTCAATGGGCGCCGGCAGAGGGGCGAAGCTCGCGTCTCGGCTCACTCCCAGCGAGCTTACGAAAATCACCAATTGCGCCTGTCCTCTCATTAAGCGATGCTCATTTTACGTGCGACCGCTTTTGTTGATTTCCGCCGTTCAACCAAAGAAATATTGCAGATAACATTTCTGATGTGACTCAAAAAGCTTCCAAAGCTGTACGTTGTGCGCTGCATCCGGTATCACCTGCTCGCACTCGACGAGAGATACGCGTTAGAAGGAGATGAAATGATCGTTTAGCAAACAGACCGGATGGCGGACTCGGTCATGAATGAATACGCCATCCTTGTCTGTCATGAACGTTTACGTAACGCAGTCTCGCTCGGCTACAGGTTGTCGCCGTAGAGGAAGTGAAAGGGACGGGAGGCGACGTAGTAAATATTGCGCTCCATCGGGAGTATTTCTAAGGGTTTACAATTTTTTGTTCCATCAAAAGGTATCCATCCAACTTCATTCATAGATCGGTTACTGTAATCTTATACCTATATATGAATGTACCTCAAATTTTTTAACTACAAAAATATAAACATCTAAATAAGAAATACTTACCAAAAACAGAAACTCAGAAATCTTGATGTGTTTATATCAAGATGATATTTATGTTTTAATTTTAACGTCAACTTATGATTTTACAATTAAATTACATTTTTCTTTATTAGTGTTCCTTCTGTTCACTTATCCTTTGTCAATATTTTTATAGATGCTTAAAAGATAAATATAATGATAGCATTATTAAATAGGTACTACGGATGCGCCCTCCGAATGTCTGCTTACCAAATCAAGTAGGTTATAAAAATCAGCAAAGTTTGAAAGTTCTGTACAGTATGAATTAAGGGACAAACATAACGTTTCCTTTAGTTCCTAAATTGTTATCTCTGCACATTGACAAAAGTTACAGTGTACCAACTGTAAAAAATATAACAGCTATCATTTCTTATCTATGCGTTGAGAAGATTAAGAATTTAATTTTTTTTGCAGCCAACGGATTGCAGATTTCATTATTTAATATTTATTTTAACATGATACTCCGACGCGTTCTTGAGATAAAGGATTTTAACAGAGAGATAGACGGAAAACGAAGAGATCCTTTAAGATTACCTTTTGAGGTACGGATCCTTAACAAATCGCGATTGTACCTACTGTTGCACATTGCAATAACATTATTATCAAAAATATTGGATTATTACTTCCAGAACTTATCTTCTACATACAAGCTTTACCAACAACTTATAAGCTTTACCTCTTTATAATATTAAAAATATGGATATTCTGTATAAATATTAATAAAAATTGAATTTGTTGATAGTACTAAGAAAGCAAAAGGAAATCATAAAGTAACTTAGGTAATGCTAAAGAAAACAAAGAAAGAGGTCTTTAAGATTCATAGATCGTGCAAAAAGGTATGTAATGTAAAGAAAGACGTCTGTCTAGTCGTGCCATTGTTTTGTACTTAGAAAATTTGCTACACTATATTAAAACAAATCAACATTTAGATTTTATTTATATGCGAACTAATACTAGTTCTTTCAGATTTACTAGTACTATAAAACCTTGCTTCTTGCCAAAAATTTTTGTTACTAGATCAAAGGACAAATAATTTCAACAATAATTTCAACTTGATGTCTTCAGGTTTTTCTGAGAAAAAGGATCTTATGTGACAATCAAAAAAAGTTATTTTGTAGTGACATAGAAAGAAATTTTGCAGAGATTCTAGGTCATCGGTAATAATCCTTTAACTTTGCGAGTAACCACATGAACAGTCGTATCTTTTCAATGCGTGGATATACATTGTTTGATTTTATTATAGCCGCAAGGACCCGCAGACTTATGTATTTAATATGAATTTCAACTTGAAACCTCTACGCGTTCCTAAGAAAAAGACTCTTGATAGACAGATAAAAAGACAAACTCACAGTCGGACAACGGTTTTTTCCTTTTAAGGTACGGAACCCTAAAAATTTTATGCCTAATTAAAAAACCGTTTTCTTGAAAGTATTCAGAAATTAAGAAGAACTCGACTTTACTTAGTAATTTAAAGTCAACGTAACTTGCATGGTTTTTTTTTATTAAACAGTAATGAATACAGTAATAAAATATAACCAAAGTGTGTTAAGAGAAACACTGGTTTTTTTTTCTTTAACTTGCCTACAAAACAACAAATAAAAATATTATTCAGTCAGCTTTTTCGTTAGCTAATAATGGTTTATACAAAAAATTGGTAACACAAATATTTTTATAATACCAAAAAGTATTAAAAAAAATATACACATATGCACATGTATAATTTACCCATAAGTTTATCATAAAGTACCTAACTACTGTGTAATGTAGAAGTGTGGACTCTAAATAGTGAGTGGTTTTAAGGGTTAAGATCCTTAAAATTGGCATTGTGCTCTGAGGCATATATTATCGACCACCAATAGGACTCTACGCTAGGAATAACATGGGGGTAAGATGAGAAGAATAAATTAAAAAATAGTTGTTCTAAGTCAGTGTGACGCTTAGGCGCGGCATCCTATTGTCAGTTATCTGTGGGCGCGGTACAAACCAAGCGTGTCAATGTTTGGCTCGTGCACCTGGACAAGATAGAGCAAATACGTATGTATCGTAATATATGTATACATTTGTAATGGATGATATTGTTTACTTTATTTTCATAAATAAATAATAACTATCCATACACATAATAAAAATTTAACTTGTAAAAGGACTATATAATTGCAATAGAAGCCTAAACTATCTTTCTTTTTTAATTTGTTGTTAATACTAGTACAGATTAAGTTGTATAATTTTATCATTGGATAAGCGAATGAATTCGAAATCGAAACTCGAGTAGTAAATAAAGTAATATAAAAAATATTTACTGCTTTTTTTGCATCACGAACCCGACCCAACTCCTAACTTGGTCAAGATATCCTTAGTATTAGCGTTCCATCGATTTCAACATTTTATTTTAAGTATTCTCCTAATGTTTTATGTTAATATTTTAAAGGATACGTTATTGTCGTAGTCACGGCTTTTGTAAGAAAATCGATTTACATTGAATTCAGCTATGTTGAAACCTATTTGGTACGCGCGTGTTGAATCAAAGCTGCGAATAATTTAACTTCTTTGTGTCTTAATTTGCACAATAACGGGTTGCTTTCAAAAGTTTCGTTTAAACAAATGGGTTTTAACGCAACAATCACTTTCACTAAGACAAACAGAGGATGTCGACCGTATTGTCACCATGCTCGAATACCTTGATCAGGTCAACATTACATTGTTCTAGCATTTTCCTAAAATTACACATTACAAATATATTTTTTGCTGACCGAAAAGTAAGCATATTGAATTCGTTTCTTTCTACATTTTATTTCATATTTTATTCATTACAATCGTACACGCCTTTTTAATAAAAGTGGATCAATGAATGGACTACATCTATATTTTGCAAGTTCGTATGTAACATATTGAGCATTTCTTACGCTGAGTAAAGATAAACTGAAAAAAAAACGTAAATTAATAAATAATTCGAAAGCTAAAGGTTAAAATGTTCTTAATATTAAAAGAAGTGTATCTCGTTACAAATCAATGGGATCTCGTCGACGCTTGTAACCTCTGCGAGCCAGGTGCTACGCGGGAAGTACTCCTCCTCGCACTGTCCCCCCCTCTCCCTCCTTTACACCCTCACACATGTAACCTTGGAGGAAGTCTACACACACACACACTTGTACGCAGTAAAAATCATGAACATGTGTGTTTCTTTAAATTATTAATGGTTTGCATTTGCGCTGTTCGCTTTGCATATAAAATGGCATAACTACGTAGGAATATCACTATTTGTTTGCGAAGATTTAGTGGGTGTGTAATAGAAATGATAATTTTAAATAAAGTTTACCAAAATATTTCTTTCAAATTAGTATTTCATTTAATAACAGAAAAAGTAATTTTTATTATACATGACTCTTTAAGAGTATCTAATTTATGCTCGTGAGTCGTGCTTAAAATATAACATAGAAATTATATCTCATTTGAAATGCAAAACTTGTAGAATATATTCTAAACGATAAACGTCTTGATAAGATTTTTATCGTTTATCGATAGATGGTGGACCATCTCTGGAATGCACAAAAAATTTCATGCCACCTATATAATTGTTCAAGTCCACTATACACAAAGAATATTATCACCAGGTAGCGAAGGTAATACAATGTGTCCTTCCGGTGCATTTCCAGAAAAGGAACAGAGAAAACGAAATAGTACTCTATCCTGCACTATTAAAATTGAAAATATTTTGACATTTCTGACAATTTGGGCGATAGTTATAACAACACTGGAGATACATATTTGAACGGAACGACTAGTATTTTATTACGAAATATGTCTATGTGCATAGAAATAAGGTCTATTTTTAAGTAGCATAAAACTTGGAGGTTGTAGTTTGCTTTGCAGGGTTACCTAGCATCCGGTGTAAGTCGATACCGTGGGGAAACAGGGACCATTTCAAGGCATAAACCACATCATACCTCATAACATTTAAAATTATAATATCATTATAAAATGTTAATGATTATTTTATATAAAAATATCTTCAACCAGAATTCCATGTAACTTAGATTTGATATTCACCATAGCGAATATCTCACAACGCTTTAAACTTTAAAAAATATTATTAATCAGTTGCAATATATCTAAAAAAATGAAAGAAACGAGTTTTCAATCTATATAAAACCATTAGTTCTTAAACGAAATTTCTCATGGCTTCTGGTATTAGGTTGCGTATAATTAATACTTTATAATGTTTAGAGACGTTTTTTTTGAAATTCTATATCTCTCGATTTACGTAAATGTAATAATGATCATTATAAAATCATCAATTGTATGTCATTTACAAATGCTTTTCTGGCAATGAAAAGAACCGCGGCCTATTCTGTAGCATACAATCCTCGAAGCGCATTATTCGTCGGCAGTCTAGACTTGTATATCAAACAGTAAAATGTCGAACGGAACCATAAAAAGTTGAGTAAAAGGCGTCGAAAGAAGGCAGCGAATTTTGAGCCAAACCAGTTTAATGAGGGTCGTATTTAAATACGAAAATAAAGCGGTTCCCACGGCGTCGTTCGCGGGAACGGAAGCCTCTTCGATGTCGCGGCGTCACCGCGCGACTGTTCATATCGCGCGATGATCGCCTCTGCGCCGCCGATCCGTCGCAGCCTCGCCGGCCTGTAGCGACCTCTGCCTTCACTCAGAGCTTTACACCCGCACCGTCGATCAGAGACCAACATAAACTGGCGATGATACACGTGATCAGACAGAAGCTCGCGAAATCACAAGAGGCAAATATCAAGTTTTGCGATTCGGTTGTTGACGCGTTGTGGTAGAGCAAGCGTGAGAATAATCTGCAAATAATCTCGAATACGATTTTCAAATTAAATATATAGTAAACTGTATTTAAATTATATTAAATTTTTTCTACTCTCTCTAATTTAATCATGTAGAGTATTGATCATGAATATTTATCGCATTTTTCGCATCTTATCTGAATATGATAAAGCTGAATAAAATGTAGGTACTTATATTAATAATTAATTATTCCAGATTTATTTAACTATATTTTTTATATTTGACTACATTGAAGAAGAATCAACTGATACTGTTGTGAAAGAGAGCTAAGTACAATTCAAGTATAATATGTATCTCTTGTTATTCATTTACCTTTATTTTTTACTTATTTTAAATTTTTGTTTTTATATACGGAGATTGTATTTAGGCATGACCCTTTGACATATTTAGTTTTTGACATACATCGCCACACCACTTAAGTAAGGCATCGGGCTTCTTGCTAAAGTCAACAGGTTCTTACAATGCAGTAGTAGTTAGCCAGCCGAGGAACAGTTCCTCTATCACCAAGGGGTGCTGGATAAGTGGCAGATGGGAATCGTAACCGGGACGGATAATGAATTCACGGGTAATGAAAATATTTCTTGTGCAGTATTTATTAGAAAAATGTTTGTTAACTAATTTATGCCTTAAACAGACTTAAACTACAACATATTATTATTTATCTCGCGTATTTAGTCTTAATTTCATTCATGTCGTAAAACCTAACGAAGGTTATAATCTTCCATAAAGGTTTACAGCATAATGACTGTAAAATATTTTTGCATAAATTTAGGTTTATTTGAGAAAAATCGAGTTTATGTTAATAGTTATGAAAGTGATCAAAGGCAAAAGTTGTAAGAGATCACGGTAGGGATAAATAATTCTGATTTTCTCAGATTTAGTGGCGATATGAAACAAAATAGTTACTGATCAAAGTTCCCTGTTTTTTAATTTTACTTTTATGAGGTCTTCGAGGAAATCTTGCAAGATTTACTTAACGAAATATACATGCTTTAAACACGAACGATCTTTCTTTGTTTGACTGCTTTCGATAATGTCAACATGACCTTAGTCAACGGAACTCATTCCGACGCCTTTTTGTGTTTTTACAAAAGCGTTTAAATGTGACAAACAGATACCTGTGAGATTATCCTTTTCACTCTAAAATACTTGTAGTATATCCATTTATCCGTTAAATTTTGGCATATATAGGAATAGTGTTTTCAAGTCTTTGACAGATTAAAATAGGTTTTTCTTATTTTATTTTGTGTTCTCAAAATATTATCATCCTCAGAATGAGAAGTCGTTAGATCATAGTCCACCACGCTGCGCTGGCCCAGTGCGGGTTGGTAGAATTCACATAACTTTGAGAACATTATAGAGGACTCTCAGGAGTGCAGGTTTCCACAAGATGTTTTTCTTCAACGTTAAAGCAAATTATATTTAATTACTTAAAACACATATAATTCGGGAAAGTAAAGGACCTTCCGAGTAAGACATCCACGTCTTAACCACTAAGCTATCACTGTAGTTATAACAATATTATATTTAGGGCCTAAATTCACGGATTTATAAAAACCACTGACGTATGAATAACCAAATGAATCCAATTACAGATTCGATTAGGTATTTGACTAGTGTTATTTTATATTCGGTTTAAGGCTAGAAAAAGTTATGATACCTAGAGTACCTATTTCGATTTTAAAATTTGGCTGTATCTTTATCCATACAATCATCCATCGTTACTGAGCATATAATATTGAATGGTGCGTAATGATGTGTGACAGAACCAACTCTGCAAGTAACTCGGTTCATTAAATGACGTGAATGATATGCCCATTGAGTGCGCAGACGCAGATTGCAGCTAGGTGGGGGCCGGAAAACTGAGTATGAATGAAATGTTTTGAGCCATTCCTGTATAGTATATAGATATATTTATCTTTCACGTTTTATTTATTCGAATTAAACATATCAGAAGATTTGATTTACCATAGGTAGAACATCGATTTTTATCCAAGTTCCAATATTTTAAATATAATGACAGTGATGTGTTCGTCTAAAAATTAAAATGAAACATTATGATTTACCATGTCGTCTGCCACATGTATCCTGTGTTCAATATTTACGGAGACAACATGTCGGCTCGTCATCGACAATATTCTTGCAAAAACTTTAAACGATGACTCAGTGTTCATTGTTATTTATTTTATCTTTGTGTCAAAAACGTTTTGCTGAATATTATTACGTTAGAAACAAAGCGATAAAGCAACAATAGCGGGATGATAAAAAGTAATCTATGCAACTAAATATCCATTTAAGTAATTTTGACAAGTACTGAAAGTTAAAAATTCTATTTGGTTAATATTTTATCTCGTCAGAGTTTTTAATGAACTTTTGGACCTTGATAGATTTAATCTTTGGGTTTATGGAAATGATGCTACCGTTGATATGCTCGAGTACATTACATACATATTTCTATTAATTATTTTTTGATATGGATAGTAGATTGAATGTGATATATAGCGAATATTTATGCACTCTTTTAGTTGGTTTTTCAAGCCGTATGGTTTATTTATTTGTTAAATTTAATTGCATGTAGTTTTTTTTAATTTTTTTTTTTTTGCGTATCTGATTGTTTGTTATGACTCCAAGTCTAACCAAGTTTGAATAGATCTTATGGGAATCTAAGTCGTAAAAAAGGGTTAAAAAAAGGATGTATTTGAAATTCTGAACACACAATTATTATAAATATTTGGTCTATTAATAAATTTTAAAAAAGTCGATAATTCAATGATTTTTTAAATACACGTCAAAATTTGTAAGTCTATAGGTATTATGAAGTAATCGATCAAATATGACAATAATTATTCGTCAGATATTACATATAAGAGGTCAATATAGCTATTAACTGGTTTCAATCATGTTGTAAGACATTTTATCATTTTTGTCCAACATTCGTCATGAAGCATTCGTGAGAACCAACAAATCTACCACTTTATCTGATTATTTTTGTATTATAAATGATAATGTATGCAGAGATCGAGTTATGCTGGTTGCTCTTTACATCACTGCTTTCGTCGCACCTATCAAAACTTGGGTGTAAAAACGGTGATTTGTTACAAACCTGAATTTGGCGGTTTTAGAGTCTAATGAATATGTTATTCGATTTACCGTATATTCCGTTTCTTGCCTCGTGAGAAAATTGATTTGTTGAAAACAAACGTCTTCTGTGTACGAATAATATTTCGACGTTTTATTCATTTATGTATACTAAACGAGTGATATCTTGTCATCAGAATGGTTTCTAAAGATATTAATTAATAAATGTTTTAATAATTAACTATGCAGAAACATATAAGATACACAGACATTAGACTGGAAGGCGAGTGGTGCCTGGGGCATGTGATATAGATACAAGTTTAGATTTAATAAGATCTTTAATAGTAATTATATAACTAGCCTTCGTTGCTCGAGCTATCTACCCAATATCTGTAAATAAGGGTACAACACATATTAAATTTTAACTTAACTATGACACATATAAGTCTACGTGCCAGAAAGGTATTTAAAAAAACCTTTAGAAAATCCCTATTAGCTCATTAAAAGTGATAAACAGTGTTAGAACAAATTTGGTTATTTAACTTTGTATTATGATTAAAAAAAAACAATGAAATATTACAATTTCTTTTCGCGTATAATATAACACTGTTGTAGGTTTTATGGTAAACTTCTTTCTGTTCTTTCTTCCGATCTGTCGAAACTAACTTCTCTGGATCTATAAAGTCACTTTAGGACCTAAAGTGTAATCGTCACGACTGACACAGTACCTTTAAAATTAGTATAAAAAATATGAATCGTCTGTATGTATGTACGGGCATAACTTCAGGAGGCGAGCACTAAATATATATTTTTGTTGTTGTGTTCCTTATTGTGAAGACAATGTTTGTACAATGTAATTTTTGTACAAATGAGCGTGTGAGTGAACGATTTGAATATACCTTAGCAAAGCGAGGGCGGGTCGGCTACTATTAACTAAATAATAATTCAAATGTCAGAACAAGTTATTAAATTAAAATCAGCGTCAGATAGGGCAACACTATTTTGTTCAAACTTTAGTGTGATCATTCTGATTACTTTACCTTGGTGTTTAGTTCATGCCATAATATGTTTCACCTTTTAGTTATCAACAGACTTTTCTATAATTATTAAGGCGGTTTTGTTTATAGCATTTATTACCACAAGCATTTACGTTTCTCTGACAGCGGACATGAAGACACATAACGAGTTAGAAGCAGGTACTGTTAGGTGGACAGGAAGCGTCCGACTAAAAAACCAGAATATCAACATCTCCATAAGACACGGGAATATCGCCTTCCGCTAATTATTTACGATATATTGCGTAACGGTGAAACGACGGGAAGGAGGCTGGAAAAAACACGCTCTACAGGACGTAGAGTCACCAACACCCAACGCAAAATCTACTCATCTACCAACTTGCTACAACGTTTTATGGTTCATTTTTCAATATCAGCGACATATCGACTAGCGCTTAGAATATCTTTATTCATATTCCGAACGATCTCGATAAAGTAAAACGGAGGCTGATCAATCGATTGCTCAACGAAACGTGCACTTTGTCACGCGAGAATACGAGTTATATTCGTATAGATCGACACACCGGTCCGCTTATACTGGCTATAATTAAAGATACCATAGCAGGAACCAGGAAGAGTGTCGTACTATCTCAACAGTTAGCCGGAAGTCGCTCGATCTGTGAGCTCATTCATAAATGAGACTCGACGCGACAACGTGTTATCATGGATGACGCACCGAGCCATATTTGTTTCTATTTATAGCACACTAAGATTTAGAATAGCTAAACATTGCAATAGTAATAATTAAGTATGAATGAAAGGAACCATTTAATTAAGTAGAAATGCGAACAAACATTGTGTTAGTAGTTGCTTGCCTCTATTTCGTTATATCGTTTATTAAGTTTTGTAACGCTACATTCGGTTACACCATTTTTTTCGAACAGTACTCAGCTGTTTATTGTTAACTTTCTACTAAATGCGCAGGATACAAGATTACTGCGAAATATATAATCGCAATATAGCGTATGTTGTGAGACTTTTCCACTATAAATCTCTACACGACACGCTAAGCTTACTAGAAATTATACGTACAATGAAAATACAGATTGGGGTGATCTGTTTGATTGAGTGAGCGGAACGATTTCCTCGATTAATAGAAAACAAATATAACGATTATTTTCTCAATAATATTGAACCTTGATAGATTGTCAATATCGTGCACATGCAGTCTGATTAGATCAGACATTATGGCGTCAAGAATCAAGATCAAGCGAGAGAAGTAATTACGATAGTTGTAATTCTATTAGGTGTGGGTATTGTTGAGTTACGTGTAAATGTATCTTCGTATTAAATAATAAAGGTGTAATATTTATATTAATTAATTATTTTATTTTGAGAAGAATAATAATGTAATAAAAGCTTGGTGATAAGGAATGTGTAGTCAGTCAGACTTCTAGGCGTCAGGATCAAAGGGCATGTGTCTGGTTGTACTAATCGAGTTATGGCTATGAAAAATACTAAAAAGACCACACTTCATGTCATCTACGGATTTTGTTTCTATGATATATTATAATTAGGTAATGTATGGTATTAAATTGACGATAACCTACGAATTAAGATGTTTGTCTTAAGGAATTAAATATGTTATAACATTTATGTCATGTTTTGTCATGAAAACAAAAAGCATTTTCAACTTCACTTTTTAAATAGTAATTATACAGTATAATAATAATTTTATGAATATTTTAATCAGGTTACTGAGCCATATACTTAAAAACAATTCTTATAAACATACTCAGTGCATCCTTTCGAATTTGTTTAATTTCATACCTATTACCTTAAGTTTGATTTACAAAGTTTCTTATACAAGCAGTGATAATGAATCGTAAGTTAAGATCAGACATAATGGCGTCAGGGTCAAAGGGCGGTCCTGATTGTCCTAATCGAGTTAAGACGATAAACAAAAAGAGCGCAATTAACTGCGCGTGGGCGCAGGATGCTCCAACTAGTCCACTAGTGCCGGAATCTAATTACACTTTGTTCTTTAAAAACAAACACTATACTTAGATTTTAAGTGGCTAAAGTGATGTTTAAAGTTTTAACAAAATATTTGTGTTTGATTAAATACATATCAGGGATTGTGACGAACGAAAATAAAAACTAACAGACATCCTATCACGTACTGACTACTTAAAATGGAGATGGACTGGGCACTTGCTATATATTGTAAATACGAAAAAAGGAGTAAACAGGTGATAGCCTCGTAACCAGAGGTTCAAGAGCCGAGGTTGCAAAGTGAGAAGATGGGAGGACGAACTGAAAATTACCTTAGGTTCCCTTAAGCTAAGAGTGTCAACAGATATAAAACAGTGGAAGACGTTGCAGAAGGCCTACGCCGCAAGGCATATCGAGCAAACATATTGTGAATATATTAACCTTTAAGTCAAAGCTCAGAATAAATAATTATTATTATCAGAATAAATATAATTATTACTTAAATGAGTAGCAAAAATGAAGTTAGAGGTTTAGTAATATATAATCGTCATTTACTTAGCTAGCTTTTTAAGTCTATGTGCATTCAAGAAATTAAAAATAATGACAAAAACAACATTTAAAAAAAAACCACAAGTATGTACGTAAAAGTAGTTTGGAATAAATTAGTTGAATTAAATATTTCAAAATGATAAATATAACTACATCTAGATTTTTTTAGTACCGGATGTCCTGCTTTCAATTGATTTAAATATTCGATCAGTTCATATTAAAAACAATGGTAATAATCACCATTAATTTATTGAGCATCGATTATCGACGTAACTGTAGATATACAGGATGACTACACTATTCACAGGAAGTGGCCGCCGGACGCGCTATCTAGCTACCGTATATCTCATTCACTTTACAGCTCTGTCATACCATATTTCCATCTCACTTTTAATCATACAATGTTATATTTTCATCTCCTTCGCCCCAGTACGATTCCAATGATGTTGCGTAATGAGCCCGTCGAATTTTATTTTATATTTTAGGACCGTTATAAATTATTATAACATAGATCGAGGTGAGATGACTTGTAATTTTTGTATGTAACAAGTATACGAATTAAATTTAAGAAAAAACTTACTTGAATTAGTAAGTGTATATATGAACCAAGTTATATATCTGCGTTCAAATTAGTCGACCAAAATATTAAATTTACTACGTACTTAGCTCCCCTTAATAATTGATATACTTTTATAAAACACACTAATATGATTAAATAAAACTTACTAAAAGTTTATAAAATCGACTCTAATAATAGAAAACGTTTATTACTTACAAAACTGATATTCTACAAAATAATTGCACACATTTACAACCATGAATTACAACAGCATTTAGTGTCACAATTGAACACGTTTAAAACACCTCGTCTAACTATAGTTTCACCCATAAATCCTTGTACTTTCCTATTAACGCTTATACGTACATATTTATCATCGCAGTGTTTGACTAACACATTTTAATCGTGATTTCTATTCCTAGTAAGGTAATATTTTCTCTTAATAAGCATTAATATCATACGTAAAATAAATGGTCATTACGAGTCAATGTTATATGACTAGAAACATTTAAAATATTAAGTTACTTAGTTTGTGGTTTAATTACGTAAACTTACAACGGAATTATAAAGCTAAACCTTCTAAAATTTAATTATAACAATTCAGGGAAAATTTGTATTTATTGTGTATTATGTATGTTTTCACAAAAAATTTTTTTTTTGCTATCTGCTTTGTTATTACTCGCCACCTGATAGCGTTGCAGTTTAAAACCAATTTTCTCTTCCCTTTACTTAAAGGGATAAGCTAGTCTAATAAATATATTAAGGAAATAATTGTAAATATCTTTCCTTTTGTAACAGAATTTGGTCCATTTATTAGTTTATTAATGCACCTTGTATGTACATTCAACATCTGAGAAGGAGCAGTATCTGCGCCCATGTAGCAGAACCGGCCACTGCACTGGCTAGAAAATATCATCTCGACGTCCGGCCATTCCATCAGTACGTTTAATTATTAATGAAACTGGCCGAGCCGCCGCCGCTGAGCCGAGCCCGCGCGGGAAAGCCGCACCGCCCGGCCTCGCTTCCGCTCACGACTTTGCGCTTCATTCATAAAACTAAACACACCGAACGCATTATCACAACTCCTACCACACCCGTGCG
The DNA here is from genome assembly GCA_905147385.1 of Limenitis camilla. Classification (NCBI taxonomy): domain Eukaryota; kingdom Metazoa; phylum Arthropoda; class Insecta; order Lepidoptera; family Nymphalidae; genus Limenitis; species Limenitis camilla. The sequence continues at coordinate 5,651,399 of LR990243.1, forward strand.
ATACCGAGCCTTAACATAAACGGTAAAAAGTCTTATTTTAAACTTTCAAATAATGCTTAACCGACGATAAGAAACCATACAGGCCTTCGACAGAAATAGACGTCTAAAAAGTTGTAACTCGTGACGCGACTAGACGAAAGTGGTTAATCTTCCTATAGCAGAAAGTTGTTTTCCGTATGAGGAAACATTTCCGATCGTACCTTGTTCGGTTCTATATTCTCGGTTGATTTACTTGCTTGCTTTGAATGGGATCGTTTTGTGGTCGGTGAGGTGTAAAGATAGTGCATGTCCTTCGCTAGGTGTTACGACTATGGTGGTGCAATCGTTGGAAAACTGGTCAGTATTGCATTTCCATATTATCGAGTATCGGTTATCTTAGTTGCTTCCCTTCAAATTTCGTGGTATAACTCAGCATGACTAATGCATTTGAGATATATAAGTATGTCACGTAACTCCAAAAGCTAACTAAGTAAAACAAAAAATGAAAGATTTATTTACTAATAGCACATACTGCATATTAATACTCTGCGAGTTCGCACTAAGTATTTACGTTTAAAGGCATTAGGTTTCGCCGGAAGAATAATTTTGAGATCGTAGAAACTAATATAGTAAAAACATTAAATAAAACTGAAATATTTTCTAAATATAAATCTACTTTACACATCAAAACATAGAGGTCTTATGATGATTATGCCTATACATGAGACCCTACTATAATAGCAAAGATTAACTCATATATATTTATTAACCAACAATGTCGATAATAATTTAATGTTTTACGTAGGTTCCAACGCTCAAATCAAATGGTTAATCACGAGGGTATTAACATATATATATAGCTGCTTGTGCTGATTCACTGACCGATTGATCACCTCTCCTGTAAAATTTTGTATGAAATTTTTTTTTTTACTTAAGGTTTCGTATAGAGGGCGAAAATTCATGCAGTGGAAAAATATGGAGAAAGCTGATGATTGAGGGTTTCAGAGACGGGGGAAGAGCGCAGTCAGGATATTTAAGATAGGTGGGAGGTGCTCGAACAAATATCATGCAATTGGCAATGAGCTAGAAAAAGATCCAAAATGGCGGATTTAAGATGTCGGCCATACAAATTTCGTCGGCGTCTATCTCAGAAGGTATACAAGATGGAAGATTGGTTTATAAGAAAAAGATAATCAGGGCCTCAAGGTCTATTTGATGAATAGAAAAAAAAAATTAATATGGCAGAATTTATTTTTCCATACTAATTGTATGGGAAATATTCAAGAGACTACAAGTTGGAAACTATGCAAGACTTTGATACGATTCATAGAAAAACTTTTATTCTGACAACATTCATTCTGACAAATTCATCGAGGATTTCAGAGATGGGTATGGAGCACGGCCAGGTTATTAAAATAGGTGGGCGCTACTCAAATAAAAAACATTAGAAATCTCATAAAATTGGCAGGAAGCTGAATAAAAAATTCCAAATTGTCAGATTCCAATGTCTATGGTGGTTTTGTAGAAAATGGTAGACAGTGGTAGAAAGTAGTAGAAAAAAGTAGTGAGTTGTAGACGGTTTTACATCTTATGGGTCTGGTAGATGTTAAAGAAGGTCTCTCTTTTACATTCCACTGTACTGTGCTCGATAGCATATCAATCTAATATTCGCTTTAGAAAATTTAGGCAGTAAACAGTGGATAGTTGACAGAACTATAGATAGTGGAAAAGTAAGTTTCAGATAGTGCACAGTAGAAGTTAATGAACATAAAATAGTAGACCACTGTCTAACATTGCCTATCACTTTTTTTTATCATTACCTTTTTCTACTACTTTCTACCCCTGTCTACCATTTTCTACATAACCGCCATCCGGAATCCGACAATTTGTTATTCACTCTTTCACGCCGTCCGCTTTAGCTGGCCGCGCAACCACGCGCCATACTAGTCTACTGTATAACTGCAACCTCATGTAGCAAAATAAAAATTTAAGTAAATACGAATATTTTAATATTTAAATAAGTAGAATAATATACAGTTATATATTTTTATTTTTGGTTTATATTAATGATCTGCCATACTATGTGAAGAACTTGTGTGATATTGTACTTTTTGCTGATGATACATCTCTTATATTTAAAGTAAACAGAAATAAACATAATTATGACGATGTAAACAGTGCATTATCGCAGGTTCTTCAATGGTTTACGGTAAATAACTTAGTTCTTAATGCTAAAAAAACCAAATGCGTTGAGTTTGCTTTACCTAATGTTAAAAAACAAAAATTTAACCTACGTTTAAATAATGAAATTTTAGATGTGGCGGACTCGACGGTATTTCTGGGTATAACTTTAGATTCAAAACTCCAGTGGAACCCCCATCTATCATCTCTAGCGGGAAGACTCAGCTCAGCTGCCTACGCAGTAAGGAGAGTCAGACAAATGACTGATATCAATACTGCTAGGCTAGTTTACTTCAGTTACTTTCACAGTATTATGTCTTATGGCATTTTACTGTGGGGTAGGGCCGCGGACATTGAATCCATTTTTATTATTCAAAAGAGAGCTGTTCGGGCCATTTATAACTTAAGAGCGCGGGATTCCCTTAGATATGTATATAAAAAAATAGACGTTCTTACAGTCCCATCTCAATACATATATTGTAATATTTTGTTCATTTACCAGAATATTCATTTGTATTCAAAACACAGTGACAAACATAATGTTAATACTAGAAACAGAAATAAACTTGTAACGCCTTACTATCGTCTCCACAAAGTGAGTAATAGCTTCATGGGGCTTGGTGTTCGCATCTATAATAAGATTCCACAGCCTATATTAGACTTGCCACTTCAACAATTTAAAACTCGTATCAAGAAGTCATTAATATATAAAGCATACTATAATGTACAGGATTACTTAAATGATGAGAATGCTTGGAATCTAAGTGACGTTGACTCTCAAGTTAAATGATTTGTATAACAGACTATGTAAACATGGCTTTTTGAAAAGAGCGACTGTTGAGTTTCTGGCCGGCTCTTCTCAACAGAAAACTGCTTTCCGAGCTGGTGGTAGCTTCAGACAAACTAACTGACCGAAAATTTTTGACGTTTCAAAAGTACTTTTCAAAAAAGTCTAATTGAAATAAATAATATTGATTTGATTTGATTTGAGTTACTATATTTTAATATTTAGAATAGATTTATTAAAATAAGAATCCCACCAAAAACATTTTCATGTAAAATGTTGCCAAGACGAGACCATCAGATCTCAAATAACGCCAAGCTTCACACACACCCTACCTTTACAAGCCCTTTCTTCACACACTTTACACAAACTTCACACTACAAGAACTGTTGCATAACAAAAAATCAATGAAAAGTAATAAATTGAATAGTTATAAATATACAACGCGGTAGCGAAACGGCCATACATTCAAGCAGATGCTTGGATACTTTTTATTTTGTCATTAAATGAAACGTCGTACGTTTAGCTACATACTCTTCTTTGAGAATCTTTTACACATTTTAAGTCAATTACATAACTCTTAAAAATAAAGTAGAATTACTTATAATAATCTAATCTTCGGGTCTAAAGTATAACCCTCAGGAGTACCTAATAAAAAATAAATATTATAGTACTCAACCTAAACTACCTAAACGACCAATCTCATCTCCTTATTATACACCCTAGACTTATGATGGTCATGAATGTATAATACGAGTACAAATAGTGGGTTGTTAAAAAAACTGCAGTAGCGCATCCGAATTACTTGGAAGCAGTCGATGAGCTCTTTACAATCTTGAGTATTTTGCTGGAACAAAAAGAATTCGGTGCCACACAGTCTGCAGCCACAATGGATGATTTTTTACAAAATCAGCTTTAGAAATGCAACCTGCAGTATTTGCAAAACTCAGCTTTATAATGACGCTGATCGAGTTTGTTATCCTACAGGTAGTTTGGGTTGAGTTAGCTATAATAATGGCGTTTTTGCGATACCTTGCAAAATAGTGGGCTAACCGGATATACAATTGTGTTTACAATAGCCACATAAAAAGAATATTTACGATTATGCACAAGCAATTTGTCGTCACTCGATACGTGTAAAGCCGCCGGTAATAATGATTATTATATTGCGTTACATACGAAATGTTCTATTATTTATTTTTGAAAGTATAAACTATTTATTAGAATCCAAAATTGTAATAGAATATCTAATATCATTAACTCAAATCGTTGATTTTTTATTATCATCCAGCTAACACATATAATTTAAAAAGAAATTTATAAGGATGATGGCGAGAATTAGAGATACTGATGAAACCATAGTAATCATAGGTAACCAATCACATTATAATATTAAGGATATTCATTCATACTCATTAGTATATACACAATATTTTCTTTATGTATTAGAAAAGTTTTACATTCAAATTAATTTATATATTAACATAAGTTTATAAATACTCCATACCATACATAACAATCTTATGAAAGCTAAGTTAAAATTGTGTCTCAGTATAAAATATTTTAGTCTGCTCTACAGACAATGATACTTAGTCTTCGTAAGATATTTATTTTTAAATTTAAAAGCACTAAGCCCTTTGGAATTCGTGTCAGTCAGAAAGCTCATTTGTTGGAAATGCAATGCTAATAGCAGCAAATCCGAAATCATAAACATTTGGTACATAAATGTAGCCCTATAAAATTCAGTCATGTTTAAATTATTTTTTTAATAAAATCTTATTAGCAACATTAATGCTAATACCTAAAGTTAACATTTTATAAAAGATTATAAGAAAATAATATTTAGACTCCTCAAAATCGTATTGACTTCTGAAACTGCACTGGTACCGGAATATTTCTTAATTCACCCTAATTTATTTAATAGGGTACATATATTTTTAATTTACATACTGATATTCATAATGTTACAAAGAAACTTCGCTAATCTTAGTCTTGTTAATCCTTAACGAAATGTCCATTTAAATTATCGCTATAGCTCATTCGGTCGGTTTCAACAAATCAACACATTATACTTTCACAATATGGCGACAAGTTTCAAGAAATAACCCATCATACAGTGCGAGGTGATTTTTCACAGAGTTTTGTTTTTCCAATGCATAAATAAAACGTCTAAATATAAAAGTCCGCAAATAGCAGACGTTGACAACGTCCATCTCACCTGTTGGCTGCTATATTATTTATATTTTATCGTCATAATTGTCGTTTATTTAATAAAACGTATGTTTTTGCTTGTGTAAATATACATATAATTTTATCACCTTCATATTTAATAGTAAAATGTCAAAGTAACTATATACGTATATTTCATGTGCTTTAATTATACCATTAAATTAACGAAAATTAACAAAAAATAACCTATTGCATTTCCGTTCTGCTCTGTCCTCGAATTATTAGTTTAATTATGATTTCTGTAGCCTGTGCTAATTTTTACACAACTGGTTTTATGATTCATCTTAAGATACCAATCACGGTCGAGTAATTATTCAAATTATCTACATGTAACAGCGTTCTATCGGTAAATGGCCTGATAAAAACTTTAAGACATTTTATATGGCTCTGAGCAATAAATAATATTAATAGACAAATTGTGTAATTCAAGCTAGAACAAAGATTAAAACTAAAAATTCTAAATTAGAATTGTAATCATACATGACGAGCCGATGAGGCAGAACTTTTTCTAGTAGCCGGTCAGGTCCGTTAGTGAATGAACGAGACCGGTTTGACCATTATGTAGTTCCACTTCAGAAGCAAGAGGTTTATGGATCAAATTATCGTGCACGAACACATCGCTCTAATAAGAACTTGAGTTCGTATGAAACACGATTAGGTTGCAACAGACTGTCAACATAATATTAAGTCGTTTCACTTTATTTTATCATATATTAAATATTCACACTAAAATTCTTATCGTTTCGTAAAACAGTGGTTTTGATTCGACTAAGATTAGATATAGATAAAATAGTACTTTTACATAATACGTTACAACTTACAAGCTATTGATGTTTGATTTTTATTTACACGACGAGTATCTGGCATTGCGCACTGTTTTAAAGAGATAGGATGTTACGACACAATATATTGTCTCAGGATGTTAGGTAAGTTTTCATAAAGGTCCACATATCCTGTATTGATTTGAAAGTCAACTGGCCTGAGAAACTAGCTATTCGTAATATAATGTAGAGTCAAGTAAAATAATTTGTGAATAAAATCATTATTCCTCGATAATATTGATTAATGTTATTGAAGTAAAAACGAACGTATCTCGTTTTTGCAATTTTAATATTTAATTAGCATCTATCTTGTATTAATCAAGTGTATTTAAGAGTCATATTTAAATATTTTTATTTGATTAGTTTCAATATAATTAACGAGGTTTGAAACGTATTGAATCCAATACTTATTATTGGTCTTGCTGTGTGATTTGACAGTATGATGAAGTAATTTTGATATTTAATAAAAATTTATGTAAGCGTTTGTTGTTCAAAACAAAAAAACATACACGGCTTTCGACATACTCTTCTGCCATTTTCTACCAGGCAGTTCTAGAGCCTACATCCCAGGTCAGCATCAAGAGATCAGTTGTGTCATAACAACGTATTTACATAAGTAGGCCATAATTCAGCAATAAGGTACCAGGAAGTGGTTGTAAAATATTTTGCAAATTTTGGCGAATATTTCCTACAAGCAAAAGAAACATTGTGGCGAAATAAGCAAGTGATAAAAATATTATGGCCAAGTAAGAAAAATATAATGATTCTGAAAGTTATTGACATTGTGCTTAAATTATAATATATTTCACTGAAACAATTATACTTAAATTAGCAAAAATTTTTTCGGTAAATATGGCCGATACTTTTGGTCAATAATATATAATAACAATAATATACAATCAATAAATGTCATGTTAGACAGTTCTAAAGTTGATTGTATAGCTATTTAAATATGTATTTTGTTGTGATTGGTTTAACCACTTTTTAAAATATAAATATATAGGTATGTATCATCAAATGTGCTTATTAATATATTGCTTTAAATTAATTTAATTCTTGACTTATAGACTATGTAATGCTAATTGTTATTCAAGGTAAGTAATGGAAAAAAAAATTGTGTCAAAATTATTCAATATAATATTTTACAAATAAAAAAATAGGAATCAATTTGAAACGTACATAATATTCTGTACGGTATTTTGTCAGATTAGTGTCCGTAGACCATAAATTTAACTTTTCCCCTCCTTAATGTATAGAAAGCATGATTCGTTGACAAGTCTCAAATTACACATTAAAATAATCTTTTATTAACCCATCCCTCACACTAAGGGTGAGACACGTCTTATAATTCCGGAAGGGGCGTGGTTTTCCTGTATCTGGTAATAATCGGAATATAATATAAATGTCTTTGTAACAGCCCTTATCTAAATAACTTATGTTAGCATATAATCAACTGTGTACATGCGTATAACGTGTTTCTCGATACGGGATAAACTGGCCTAACTGTTATTTATAAAAGTGTTCATATTTAACAAACGTATTGGTCACATTATGCTACTAGGTTCTATGGTTATTCTACTACAGTAATATAATAATATTTTTAATTATTAGGTAGTGGTTATGAAACTGATGTGGTTACTTATAGAAATTTGACGAACGGTTTTTATCAAATTACACATTTAACACTTCTTAACACTATTTCTCTCCTGAGAATTTGTGAACAACTAATTTTGTCATTTTATTTCATTATCTTAAACAGTAGATAATATAAATATTATGTATCTGAATCATCGTCATTCATACTTAAATAGGCTTTTGTTTAAATCTTATGACACTTGTATAACTTACAACAAGCTTTTTAGCAACTCTGTTTTATCTCGTGATTATTATAAAATAAGCGTAATATTCATAAAACAAATTTTAATACTCCTAGACGATAAGATCTTCAAACAGGTTGTATTGATAAAGCGCCATAAAACTGAACTTACTTATCATTTACTAATGTCTGGTAAAACGAGATAAAATTACATCAATTAAAATTTCGTGGGAATAACGTCAAAAAGTTCCTACTTAATTTAAAACTAACATTTTTTTACAAACGATATCAGTAAGCACTTCTCACGCTAATTTGTTGTTGGTTGACAGTTTGACAACCGCGATGAAACAACACAGAAATTAAACTATTTCCTAATTAAAAGAATTAAAAAATCTACTCAGGGACGAAAGCGCCTACTTCCGCATTAGTTATTTGTGGTTAACCCTTCACTAGCTATTAAAGGAGTCGGGGTTAAATGAGACATTTTTCAAAGCGGGCCCGATCGCTGACGGGCTTAATGAGATGGCTCCATGGGTTATTTTCAGAAGACAGCGGTACAATGTTAAAAAGGCTATTTGAATTCGAGATAATGAACTTTTGTAACTGTTGAAAAAAAAACATTATTGAAATCAGTAGCTTATTTTATCGTTGTCATTTCGGGAATGAACAGGTTATGTACGAGTATATGTGTCCCTGGATGGTTGGTAAACGTCGCAGCGTACCTAACAGTGAACTGTAAAATGGTTGCATCTGGTATAGATACAGAATTTTATTATTGGCTTCCTTAATAAATCTATGATAAACAGTGTATTATATTAAGATTTACAATTTAAATTCAACTTAGTTTGTCCATGTAAAGTGATCTGGTGCAGGTGCCCCAGAGTGTTCCAGTGGTAACACTTTGCGAAGAGGTAGGGGTATTAAAAACTCCCCCGAATGGTCTCTGTTTGCGAATGATCACTAGCGGCTTTGAGAAACCCTTTGCTATCACGTGGCTTCGTCGTTTATTATGTCAGTATAACATACGTGATTCTAGATTTTGCCTTAAAATATATTTGTTTGCAAATGAGAACTCGGCAGGAAACTGTCACCGGTGCACTAATTTAGCTGGCCGCGTGGTTTCAGCTTATCGGCAACCAGTTTCGCACCGTGGGAACCACACATGCGCAATAATTTACGCTGCTTCATTTGTAGGGTTGCCTTCAATGAAGTTGGCGCCAGAATTATATCAAAAGCGATACTTTCACCTTTATTTATGCTTTAATCGACGTGTTTCCTCTATAGATAACTGATTTATCTGTATCATAATTGGAACGACTTCATTATTTATTCAGTTTCCTTCCGCTCAGACAATTTCATTTGATGTACAATAATTAATTAAGTAGTTATTGCTTTCCGTACAATTATGTACAGTTACATCAAATTATATAGATTAATTGATTAATAGACATTTTTATCGTAGGTAGCCCTGCAACTACTGGTCACTCACTGGTGGCATCCCATTCATAGTCGGATGAACCGTGTTAAGTTTATCTGTGCAGCGAGAGCCCCGCGTTGCGCAGCGTCTAGTGAGCGTGTGTGTGTGCGTGTAATCACATAACCAATGTTTCAAGCTACCGTTAACGTAGTTTGTACGGGTCGTTCTAGGTACCTAGTCCACTTTTTAATAAATTACTCCATGTCAGACCGCACGGTCAACTCAATGATGACCTCTTTCCAATGTAAGATTGTAATCTAAAAACTCATTTATGTTACATGTTAATACAGAACAATAACGAGTAGCGTCAAAATGTAGAGTTAAAAAATAGGTAAGTCTGTACTCGTAAGAGAGTTATTTTCATTAATGAATAGATATATGTCGTTAAACTATAAAATATACAGTTGGTAACTACAGGACGTTTTTTTAATCGATGCTCTCTTAAAGCAGACAGAGGCACCGTCGTGTATCCCAGTAAAACGCAAATAAATTTTGAATGCATTACGTGTCGTCGTCGCCGGTGATGAATAACGTCCTTCGTCTTAACCCTTTCAGCAGTCTATTGATATCTTAAGAAGTACCTACACACATATATCAACATAATAAATATAAGTCACTAGAAGGATAAAAATTCTGTTCTAAAAATCTGTTATGATTGTTTTATTATATTCGAAGGTTTATATTGCTAGTCATTTATGTAGACAGAAGCTCAATCTTCTATTTCTTCACAATAGTCTGCTTGTACAGTGAAGTCAATGTAGCGAAGGTATCAATTTGTTTGTTCACAATCAGAGTCTAATCCGATGTAATAAAAGATATTGTTCGGCCGAGCGGTCAATGGCTCCCATGATTGCTAGTCGGAGATTTTGAAGAAGAGAGAAAATTTTAAACTTATTTAATATTTCAGTTTACCAATACCATTTCTATTAGTATATTAATGAATTTTGAGAGTTTTGCCTGTGAGAATTCTAATTAAATGTAATAAGCATTATTCTAAAGCGCTATCATAAAACAGCGTGTTTTTTGATCTCGGATTATTACAATTCGATTAAATTAATAATTCGTATAACAAACATTTCATATAGTTTAAGATCTATTAAAACCTTTGTTCGTCATAGTTCCCAATTCTGATTAACGTTAAGGGGTTTCACATTAATTTTATTAATAGATATCAAAATAATAATTACAATGTTTTACATAAAAAATTTAAGGCGTATATCTTGTATCATAACTTCTAACACTTTTGATACATTTGTAGAGAGATTGGCTTCACGCGTTTTAGTAATGGCTGTTAACGAATTATTGCTCACGATTTAATTACCGCGCTAATAGAGGGCCCGATGCGATTAACTCGGTAGCCACTAGCAAGTAGCCATTACCTAGCTGTAGCTGGTTATGTGGTTATATAGGTATCTACGGTTTAGAAAGTTTCATGTGTAATGGAGCTGTATCGGGATCATAATATGTAGTTTTATTTTGATCTTAAGATTTTTTGTAGCACGTGAACTCTGAAACTGAACTTACAGTTTTCCATTGACAGTTCTAGTAGACATGGTCATGTTTATATGGATATTTTTGTTTACTTGTATAAGATATAATTTGTATTAAGTAAAAGTTTGAGCTTGATTCGTAATCTTTAATTGTAAATTGAGATGTTTAGTTTTACTGATTGTTATCAACCTGAATATTTTTAATCAGCTTAACCGATATTTATTTCATTTACCTAAGAATCATCTCAAGTTAGGAAGTTGCACATTTTTTTATATTCTTTATGTTTCTCTTATTTACCAGATTCAGAGTTTTTTCTACTTATACACAGACTACACCTATATAAATTACACGTTTAATAAGCCTTGTATGATTTTATTACTTATTATTTTTAGTACCTACTAATCAGTAAACTATAAAGGAACTCAAATTCATATTAGAAATCCAGTGCTATAAGAAGCCTTGCTGTCGATTTATCAGATTATTAATAATTCTAAACTAATGTTCAAATCAGTTTACCGCATAAATAATGAAACTGGTCCCATTAATAAGAACAATAAATACGTTTAATACTCTTTGTTCCAGGTGCACCCTGAGGATGTAGGATGTTAATATTATATATCTGTATTCTGTACCTGTAGCTAAGTAAATCTCGACCAGATCATTGATCTTTAGATCGTGAGACGGCGCCGGCAGTGGGAGGAGGCCTGCTCCGAAACACCTGCCGCCCAAGTACTGTGGACCAGTGTTTGGATTACCGTTTGCTAAATGATCTAACACTGTTCAAGATAACTATTAAAATAGATCTATCCTGTTTCTCGAATAAGGTGCACTTTAGATCGGTCCTGCACGGGATTTGTTGCGCTTCTAAGATGCGCTTGCACATAGCCAACCTAGTCAGGGCACAAATCTCTCGCTAGATTATCTCCAGCTACTTTTACTGCAGGCATTGAATTAAGGCTGCCGCTTTAATAGGACCTTTACAATGCGAGGCGGTTTTTAAAAGCGTTAGAGGTAGATTCTAGAAATATTATCGTATATTTATTTTACCGCCGATAAATTGATGGACAGATAATTAAGCCCGACGTTTCTAACGTGCAATGCTACATGTGTTTTAATAAATTAAAAGAACCATTAAAGGGTCTATAAACGGGCCGATGGGAGTAAAACTTGATTCAGGTTCGCTACTTCTAATATAATTATGTAATTAAACTTTAATAATAACAAATTCCGTTTGAATTAAGGTCTAAGATAGCATAAACAGTCAGCCACCTATGCGATTCTGCCAATAAGAATCATCTTTCTTCTTGTATAACTAAAATTAAAATTCTATAACAGAAACATCTTTTTATTTTTAGAAAAATAAGGTAAAGAAACATTTCATTATTTCAGAAAATGTGAACTTCCACCTTATATATTTTTCTTCTCTTTCTAAATATTTTGTTACTGTTGAATAAAATGAAAAGTGTCTTTAATTTAAACGTACCTTTAAAAACAAAATTATCTTTCATTTATGCTGATGTCATAAATAAATAATATGTGCACTCCGTAATTGTCCTAGTTTTTAAACTCTTATTATGTATACTCCAAAAAATAAAAAATACATTAATTTATTCTTAGGCTTATTAATAGCAACAAAAGAAATCTTAAGTATGAGTCACTCGTTTATATAAAATAGCCTTACGTCATTTCATAATTTATTACAGAACGGAAGCCATTTTGCAAGTGATCGGACGTATCGCAATCAGATTTTATATTATGTAAAAATCTTTTGTGCGTCTTTATAGTCGTGGGACTTCTAAATTAATCATAATAATTCTTATATTTTGTAAAAACAATGGATGGATTCTTTGACAAGTAGGCTCGACCGATTTCTATGAAATTTTGTACGCACGTCGGGTATCTATTTTTTATACCCCTAAGTGATAAGGGTGGCCCAAACCAATTTTTTAAAATTATATCTCTAAATTCTTTATAGAAAATAGATATCAAATTTGAATTTTCTAGACACAAATTGGAATTTGGAATCTATATTCATTATATAGTCCAGAGATTACTGTTTGAGATAGTTTAATAAATTCGGTCGGAGTATGTCAAGTTGACAATGTCAAATTCTGAAGAAACCACCGAAAAACAATGTTCTAAGATTTTATATTCAAGAATATTTTCTACAGTGTGATTTTAATACAACTAAGCATAGTTTAGTGCTCACTGCTCATCATGACCATAAGATAGGATATTAATGCTTATAGTCTAAAATGATACATATAATCATCAACTTGATAGAACAGTTTACGATTAAGAATAAAGAATCTAAAAGATCTCGAATAAAATCAGTTACATATCAAAATGGCTCGATCTGAAACGGTTGTGTCGATCGGTCCTCAGATAACTTATAATAGCCATCGCATCGGCTACATTAAACTCGGTCGATAATAATGATGCTTGGATTACTGCACTGGATTCCAATCGGATGCTGCTATTGGAATATGGATTCTAATTGTACTTTTTTACTTAACAATTCTCATTTTTTGCAATCCTTGGAAAAAATCGACATTACGAAGATTACGAGGAAATTACTTTGTTCACTCTTTCAGGAGACTCATAAGTGGTGCTACCGACAGTTTTTAACATATTTGGCGGATGTGGGGGCCTACAAGCACCCCTTTGCATCGTATTGGCCAAGTACTAGGAGATTGTTTCTTTAATATAAAACAAATGAAATTTTTTTTCTTCCATTAGTCAATATTTTTATTTCTGAGCAGTGTCAGGTGTCAAAAAGGTCCACAGGAAATATCTTGAGGTTATGTACATAGGTAATAATTAATCTAAGAGAATATTTTTCAGTGAGCGTACTTCAAATAAATCACCATTGTAAAAGATAACTGCTTAATCTATACTAATAATGAAACGTAATGCAAAAAAAAGTAGTGAAATAAGCCGTGATTGATGACATAAAAAATTTTTTTTTTAAATTTTTGTATCTTTGTAGGTGTGTTTGCGCAAGTATCACGTTAAAATGGCTGAACAAATTATAATGAAATTCGTATACGGATACTTTATAACCTTGATTAACAAATAGAATACATACGGAAATTACACACGGACTTATTTCGTGTATACGATTAGACAATATATAACCTCTGTTCTGATAGGACTGAGCTAGTCTGTCAAATGGTGTTGCACAGTACATATTAAAGTAATGAGACTATTAGAGTAGTATTGTTTGGTAGCGTGGTGATAAGTCTCCGTTGTCGAGGAAAAGTACTTTATTATTTTAACATTTGGTAACGAGATCGAGCGGTGGAGGTGATAATTTACGCGTCGTTGAAGACGTCTTTAAATCTGCTCCTGGGTCTCAAGTCTAAATCTAAATTGCGTGTTATTATCGTATCTAGAGTGTTACAGCGCAGTATACGCCGATATAGGTACTTAATACGATTATTATTAATATTATCTTCATTTTAATCTTTTAAATTATTCATTTCAATCGAAATAAATGCTTTTTTTTTTCAAGTAGCTCTTATTCATATCGTAATCATTCAAATTTTTTACAATTCAATAATTCCAGGAATCATGACATATCGGTGTTTGATTAGCTTCTGGACGGGACCTCATGTTCCTCGAACAAGAACCAAGACGCGTGCCTTTTATCCGCGCCGACAAAGACCCCGCCGCTTATCTCGTGTGAGACGAATTTTGTTCTAACAAGTGACAATAATGGCCTTTGTGCTCGATAAATATGGATTTTACTCACTTCCTCCACTCTGTAAACTATGACCTAAAAGGAAGTTAGGTAATTGTAAATAAATAATCTGCTAATCTCCGTCATCTTTCATATCCGTTATTTCAAGAACAAATGATTCTCAAGTTTTAAATAGTTTACTTCAATTAGAATTTTTTACGATAGTGCTTTTAAAATGTCAAAAATAGCAAAGTGAATCTGTTTTTCTTTTCTGCTAACAGTTGCTTTTTTCGAAATAGCTAATTACATGTAACCTTTTCGTCTGTTAGTTTAATTCTAATAATAATTATTATTACTATCTAATAATAATATTCATACTTTAATACTAAAAATGTATATCACATTAAATATTTTGCAATACAGTAACTTGATAACGAGTAAATGTTATTTTGATTCCAAACATTCTTATTATTTAATTTCATAACTGTGCATAATAGTAATATTTAAAGATTAATAATTTTTAACTTAATTTTTAATCGTTGAAATGAAAAATCTAATATCGGCTGTAGATTAGAAAACTATTTATTTTATAGATTCGCAAACTTAGCCTCATGAAAGAATTACTCACTAAACACTAAAACATGGAGTTACAAGTTTAATATTTTAATAGTATAAAAGTTATGATTTTCACTCAATTTTAAATATAAATTAATATTTCGGTTACTAAGAATGTATAAAACAAATATCAGAATAAAAGAATAGATTTTTTAACTTAAATCAGTAATTACATTATCTTTGTGCAAAATTTATAAATAAACCATGAAACGAATCTTGTTTTATACGCATTCATGTATTTGTAGCTTCACTCATCATAGCACAGCTCGGTAGTTCTATTTTGACAGTAACAACGAATAGCGGTCGGGCTAGCTTGTTATTTAATTAGAGCCGCATTAATTTCGTAACAGCCACTTCCGCCGTGGGGGATCGTCTAGACGTGGTTATTGTCGTTTTTAAGGATTTTTAATGTAATATAGGAGTTTGTCTTTGTTGACATAATTGTATTGACTGCCATTAAGAATATATGATGTCCCCCTCTACCAGTCAAAGAATAAACAAATTTTCTCAATGTTATTTGTAAGGATTAGGATTTCAAAATCTCTTAAACCTTGAGTGCTAAACTTTTGCTAGTAAAACATTTTAATAAATCAGTAGCATCAGCAAGGTCAAAGTGTAGCAACCGTTTGTCCCTTTCTGCTCCAAAAACTACGGTTATGCAACCTCTTTAACAGGCACACATGTAAATACAAATGTATAATAGTATATCAGTTTTTATTGCTGGGAAATAATGCTATAAACGAATTAGAAACAGAATTAGCAATTATATGATTTAAATTTATGAAAATTACTATAATTGATGCTACCAACAAGTCGAAACGCTTTACAGAGGTATTGGTTAATTAATTTTCATCTTGATTGCACCTATTTACGATTGAACTAATTTCTTTTATAGTTTATGTTTTTATTTATATATTTGCAGATTCTTAAATAATAGTAGGAAATATTGTAAGACTTTGTATTTGTAATTTTGTATTGATTTTATATTGTACTTACTCGTATTTGCTGTGAATGAATTAGTTTAAAAATTGGTTCGGTGGTCGGCATTGTCTCGTTATATTTAATTTATCTATAACTGTAAGTTTTTTTCAATATATGTTCATATATCACAAATAACTGGGTTTCTCAGCAAACATGTAAGTGTTTCACTTCGTTAACTAGATCAAAAGTTTGAAATCATTATATAATTATTTAAATTATTGTCGTATCGGTGTAATTAAATACGCTAATATACCTAAATGTGTAGATTTATTATAGTAGATAGATAAGGACTAGCCTTAAATGAGGTGTGGGCAGTGGCAAAAGTTTCTGCCCACACCTCATTTAAGACTGCCAATCATGTGACAGAACGCCGTGTTAACACGCCAGAAGTGTCTTAAAAAACTTGTAAGCTGCGATATAACTGGCAATAAAAACAGATATAGAAAAATAAAGAAAAAAAATCATAAATCGTAAATATGACAAGCGATCCGGAAATGCAGACCGAGCGCGCGACCGGACGTGCGCCCGCGCAAGTGGGTCAGTTTATTTCTGTTTTGGCGGGAACCTGGCCGGAAGCGGCGCCATTGTGGATGCGCTGGGAAGCCCGGAAAAACAACCCGGATTTCTAGCTAATGAAATATTATACGCCGTTCACGGTAGCGTATTGTGATGCTGAACAAACCTCATCCAATTCTACCTTTGACAAGTTTTCTTAGAAAATACAGTCGCACATCTATTTTTTTTACTGTCCTACAAAGTTAATTTTATTACTGTCCTACAAAGACAAACAGTAGCAGTTTAGCGGTAAATCTTTTGTTCTGTGTATCGCTTTATTGATATTATATTTAGTTTTTAACATGTTAATGCATTAACGTATTTTTAGGCCTTATTAAGTAATTTTAGGACAATATAAGGTTTTAACTTGGTTAGTTTGCCAACTTTTTCGATATTAATTAATGTTCGATTAATATGAAAATCTGAATATCAAATATATATTATGTCTGAAAAGCTTTGATGTGCTTGTTAAGGACTATGAAGGTATTATAAGGAAAATTGTCGGATGTTAAGTTTTTGGAGAATGCAAAGAAATTATACAAAATTAAATTAATTATTAATTAAAAGTAATTTTGATATATTCTTAAAATTATTCAATATGGCCTATTCTAATTAAAATTCGGTGTCGATAATGGTAATTTTATTATTAGTTTAACATTGCGATTTCATATGGAGTTATAAGTAATATTCTATGAGGGTGAAGCGTAGTCTCCCACAGTGTATGCGGGCTTTTGCAATAATGCTTCTCGTAAAGGACGAAAGGACCTTCAATTAGAATTAATTAAAGACAATTCAGCAATACCAGAAAATAAATGGTCACTTGACGATAAACGAGATTTATTATACGTTCAAGAGATTTAATTTTAACAATCTTTTACTTTGCATCTGCTTCATTGCATTTGTCATTTTTTTGTGTCAAAGTTATGGTTTACGACTTGATGTTCAAAGTCTTTATATCTTAACTAGTCAACCCGCCTCGGTTTTACACGAGTGCGATTTATCATGTGAAAGGAACCCGCCCGCAGAAACTTAAAATTTTATCAGGATAAAAACTGTTAATCCAAGTTATAAAGTAACTGTATGCTTAATTCAATGAAATCCGTGCAGACGTTTTTATGTAATTGAGTAACGAAAATCCATACATCTAAACGGCCAAACATCCCAACATAGTAATGTTTCACATTTATAATATTAGTAAGATATCTTATTTTTTTTTATAGGATAAGGAAGCAAACGAGCAGAAGGCTCACCTGATGGTAAGTGGTCACCGTCGCCCATGGACATCTGCAATACGCGGAGAATTGCAAATGGGTTTCCATCTTCCGTTTCAAGAGAACAATTTTAATTCTGTTATAAAACAAAACTTTAGTTGTTTATTGTATTTTGACAGTCAGCACAATCTCGCTAAGCGTGACGCAGGTGTCTGTGTATTCCCACATTAGCGTAGCAGATTGCCGACAAATCAACTTGATAATAACTCAAAATTATCGAGTTATTATCAAGTTGATTTGTCGGAAAAATACCAAATATCTACGAGCAATTTAAAATAATTGTCTTTTATAAAAAGCTAATAATTGATAGTTGCACATTGTAAATACGTACATAGAGGTTCAATAGCTAAATGTTTAGCGTGTTTGAGGTTAGTTTTAATTTAATTGCATTTATTTAATGCATTACGACTTACGATAGTAATAAATATACAGACGATATTTTATGTGTATATTAAAATCAAAGGATGACATGGAGTTTCCGAGAACGGTCACTTTAATAGGGATCATTTGAAATCGTCAAATTTCGAATTAGCGCAAAGTACCCGGCGCACGCAATGTGTGAGTTAGACTTCTATCACTTTGATATTACTAATGTAGTTTAAGATTAAAGAAATATTTAATAGAACTACTAATTTTACCATTTTATATATAGCATAATTATATTACATTGTTAGTGATATTAATAAACTATTAACCATTGAAAAAAATGGAAAGAATACTGTAATAATGTAATTCCTACATAGATATATTATATAAAAATCGATTGGTCTTTTTTTTTATGGTAGGTGCAAACGAGCAAATGGTCCACCTGATAGTAAGTGGCCACCATCGCCCATGGACATTGACAAAACAAGAGATACCGTCTTGTTTTGTTGATGCGTTTCATCCTCGCAAACAGTGGGGAGGGGGAGTGAAGAAAAAAATGCTAAAGTCTCAGTGGACCCTCAGCAAGAGTCCAGAATCCACAAGATCCACAGCAATAATGGGATGGGACAGGAAGGATGTAAGTCTGGCCCACATGCGGCTCGACCGGAACGTGTCTATGACACTTGGCGGTCGGATTCGCATGCTGGTGGTCGCAGGCTAGTCGGGGAACAGATCCCCTCCCACCCAGGGGGTCCTGGATTACTCGGCTCTTACGAGAAGCTCTCCTCTAGCGGCAGAGGGGAATAGTATTCTAACCCCCTCACGGGATTGTCAACTAACTCTATTAATTTTTCACTTTTTCTTCTATATCGGTATATCTTCTATTCGTAGATTTAACTTCACATAGACAAATTTTTAAAAATAAAATCTATAAGTACTTTTTGACCTTAGAATTAACAAAATATACCTTTCGTAAGTAAGTTAAATTTAATTTTAGTCCTAAAATGTTTGTTTTGCTAAATTTATTTAATAACTAGCTGACCCGACAGAATTTGTTTTGCCATATAAATAAAAAAAAAAAATGGGGCGGGCCACCCTTATCACTTACACTTTGGGGTATGAAAATAGATGTTGACCGATTCTCAGACCTACCCGATATGCACACAAAATTTCATAAAAATCGGTCGAGCCGTTTGGGAGGAGTATGGTAACTAACATTGTGACACGTGAATTATATATATTTTTTGTTATACTCAAAATTTATTCTATGATGTAATTACAAGGGGAAATAAGGCACATATAAATTCAATTCAATAAACATAAAATTATTTAATTTTTAAATTTAAATCAATGTATTGTGGAAATCAGTATTTTGGTGTAATCGATGTTACTCATAAGAAGAAACACGTACGATCGATACCATCTCCATATTCCAGCCTAAATGTCCGGCTTTGAAAAGAAGTCAATAAACAATTACGAAATAAAAGAAGCAAATCTTAATGCAGTATTAATTGGGTATAATGGATAAGGTTTAAGAGGTTTCGGTGCAGCATCATGTGAATACTGCTAATAGGCGGTAATTACAAACAATTTATGGCAAGCATTTAAAAATCACTTGATTAATGCGCGTGGATCGTTTTGGAAAATGATGTTCATTACTTTTATCTTTTACAATAATTAATAAAAAAGTAAATTTAGATGATTTCAAAACTAAATTCACTGTTAACACGCCTATTTACTTATAAGTTGTACTATCAATTTTATCTTAATTGTGAAGTACCTAAGTATAATTGGCGTATCGAAATTTGTATTTGGTTTGGTATGAAAATATATTTGGTATCTTGGATATACGGAAACTAAAAGTAAGGATAAACGGCCTCTAAGAATTAACACCTAAATGCAACATAGGTATGAATTTACCATTTAATTATAGGAAAATACCTTCTATTGGCAAACTAAGAAAAAAATTGTTTATTGGTAAATAGACTGTTTCGTAGTAAATTTGTTATAAGTATAACAATAGAAAAATTTCGTATCGAATCTTGAATGACTCATTGTTTAGTAACATTTTCCTGTCTTTATGCCATTTTGGACAACACGAGATTATTGTTTTTACGTAGGTATATATATAAATATAGAATCCATAAATCCTACTAATATTATAAACACGAAAGTTTGTAAGAATGTATGGAAGTCTGGATGTATGTTTGTTACTCTTTCACGCAAAAAACACACAGAATAACACATAGGCTATAATTTATAATGATATAGTGTGAATTATCCAAAATATAGCGGTTGAAACCGCGGGGCGCAGCTAATATCTTTTTTTTTTTTAAATAATTTTATACAACACTCCCAAGATCTTGATATTGAATTTTTTTATTTCTTCAGACGAAATTGGAAAAATATTCATATAGAACCCTCCAAGTCCCAGTTAAATCTTTAAAAAGATTTCAGAAAATAATTCTCAAACTCAATCAAAAAGTCGATTATTTACCAAGGAAAATGGTAATTAAAAAACCATAAAATGCTGGTAGATCAGTAACTAATTAACTCAAACAGTGCGTTTAACACTTCGCTCATTAAGAATAAATCAATTCGGGTTGTGGGTTTGTTTCCCGCCTTTTGCCGCAGGCTGTTTACTGCTCTAAATTACTTAGTCGTCTATTTCATGCTGAGATCTACACCATTTTACAATGGTAACTTGGTGGAGGAGAATATATACTGAAAGCTTCGCAAATTATGTAAGTAATAGTGTAATAAAAATGAAAGGATACTCTGATATTGACGAAATATTTTACAAATTTCAAGAGCAATTTAAAACCGTCCTTTCGTATTTTCAGGTAGTTAACAAGAGACGAGAATACCTATTAGTTCACAAAGCGTTTCGACATTAAAAGCAAAAAGCTGACCTAAAACGAAAGAGGCGAATCATCAAAGGGGAAACCTCCCTATCAAGCCGAAGAAATCTAATTTTTGTACTTTGATACCGGGCCGCCCTCCAGCTAATTTTGTTATAGACGGTATGGTTTTTAAAACTTGTTACGCCTTTAGACTTTATACGTTAGTATTTCTTTGTTTACGTGAAATCATGTCTGCAAAAAGTACCTATATCAAAATATAATATAAGCTATACTGTACTTAACTCAGTAATTCCCATGTCCAAGTTTCTAAAGATAACCTTTAAAGAAATTAAATTTAGATTGATTTAGTAATACAAAAAAATAAAAATTATAAAAACTACTCCCCATTTTTAGGAGGGAGTCTTCCAAAAGTAACCGTGAGCTCTTTTGTCTCTTTCTTTAAATAGAGGCTTTAAATGTGATTATAATGGACAGTCGCAAACAATACCTACTGTCCGTATGTACGTGCTTTCCAAGAAGTTAATATTAACTTTATAAAAAAAAATCTTAACGGGGATTTTTAATTTACATCATGAACTCCTCAGAAATTAAAATAAATTGTTAAGTTAATACAATAATATATTTTGACATTAATGATGTTAATAAAACATGAATCGTAGCATATGCAAGTTCCAGGCAGGATCAAGCTAGAAAAGCGGAACTTTCTATGTAGGTGTGCGTTCAGGATCAGTGGCCGGCGTTGGCGCACCTGCCGCGGTTCCCACGGCGCCCGTCTGACGTCACAGCAAAACGGTCCGATGCTGACTTGTTTTTTATTGCCCCGTAAGGCTCTATATCTGTACCTTAAATGTAAGACATATTTGTAGATTTGGACATAATATTCAGTAGAGCTAAGTCGTCATAACGTAAACTATCGTTTAATCTGACTGAATGGGTTCAACAGCTTTTATGATATAGAGGAAAAAAATGTTTAAGTAAATTATACTTTCATTAAAATCGGCTTATTGGTTTGGGAGTTACCCTTTGCTAAGACACACACACACACACACATTTAATACTTTAAACTCATTATATCCCTTCCTGTTTGTTTCAGGGGTTTGGTGAAATATAATATTTAACACACAACCTAACTTTCTGCATGGCGCATCTAAAGAAATGATAAAGATGTTGAAATCCTGATGATCTATCTATACAGAGTATTTTGATAGCGATAGTAAAATGTGGTAGTGAGAGAAGATCGGCGATCACTTGTCTGCTGGTTAAGGGTAGTATGTAAGGTCCTAAGAGAATTTTAAATATTTATTTAAAAATTGGGGCAAAAGGAGTACATGATATCCTTATAATTCTATTAAATATTGTTTTAAAATTTAAATTCATTATTGTTTATTTGAGGAAACCTGCACTCCTGAGAGTTCCCTAAAAGTTCTCAAAGGTGTGTGAAGTCTGCCAACCCGCACTGGGCTAGCGTGGTGGACTATGGCCTAATACCTTCCTCATTCATTCTGAGGAGGAGACCCGGCTCAACAGTGGGTCATTGAAGGGTTGTAATGATGATGATGATGATGATTGTTTATTTATGAATTACAAAACAGTTCTTTTAAATGCGGGCACCCACCAGAGTCACCTATCGAGTATTCGTCAAACTAGTTTAATGTTCCCATCGCGCCATCTATCGGACCACATTGAGACTACTTTGCCAAATTCGATACACGATAGTTTGCTCTCCCTCCGTCAACAGATGGCGCTTACAAAGCCATCGAGCTAAATCGACTCTAGAGGCCTAAAATTTTAAATAGATTATATTATGTAAAATATATATATATATATATAATTTCTAAGAATTATGTAGTTCGTTAATGAAGTTTCTGTATAATATATAAAAATTCTATACTTAATGGTAATACAAGACCTGTTGTCTATTTTAATAATATTATCTTATTTGAATACTTAGATAATAATATTCAAAGCATCGTATATTTAAATCATCTTAGATCGTGCGGTGCGTGTAGGCAGTCATTTGCCAGCAAGTTGGCAGGCTTTCAAACGTCTTCGGAATATCATAACGAGTCAGCAACAGATTTATTATCTCTATAAATCATATTTGGGCCATACACTTCAACATAACCCGCAAATTTATGAAATGTACTAGAGGCATACCTCTTATACATTTCATAAATCTTAATGCACCTGTGTATGATAATATTATACAGTTATGATTCTAATCTGATGTACTTTATATTTAAACTATAATGTTACTCTATCTACTGACTACATGTTATTTTTTTATTTCTATATTAAAACAACAAATAATAAAAAATAGTGCAAGTCAGGGATCCAGCTCATTTGGCCATTTTAAAAAAGCCGTTACTCTTTGCCAACTAATTTTGTCGTCACTAGTCAAACTCTATCTAGTTATAAAAAATTATATTTGATCGTGTAAGAGCTTTTTTTATGGATAGTCTTAGTTGTTGTATAGTTGAATGACGATTAGTATGCATACAATACAGTAGCGAGCAGGCAAGAGGTGACGACAAGCCCATTTGGATGCGTATGCTGACGCTGAGACATGCCAAGCATAGAAAAACACCTCATCATCACGATAAAATTATTTTCAAATTAATAAAAAACCTTTACAAAAAATATTCTACCTGCGACCTACAAACAATGAACCTTTAATACTCTACCATACATAATCAAAATTACAATAATGTATTTTCTGTACGCGTTAAATTACAGCTTACTTTTGGTATTTGTTATTTTATTTTTAGTAATTGTAATTAAGAGTAAATAAAGTTTACTTAGAATTGATTTTGTACTCTAGCGCCGACCTACACAAATTTCGCATTTCAGTTTATAAGCGATAAGAATAATACTTTCACAAGATTTCATTTTCTTCCTTTTTTGTTACAAATAGGTATTCAAAAATGTATTTCAATTTTCAGTACCTACTCACAATAATTAATATATTTAGAATTTAAAATGTAGAGCTTGCAGCAGAAGAATGTGTGACTAATTTAATTTAGCTGTAGGTACTCGAAACAGGAAAATCTAATTCCTTAGTCTATTTTCTGGAACATTTTTAAAGTAGTTTAGCGTGCGTTATTTACGTAATTGTGGTGTAATAATAGATACGCGCATAAAGGGATTCAGTAGTGTTACGATCATTATCTGTTTGCGTCGGCAGCGCAGCGGTCAGTATCGACGATTAATAAAACAACATGTCCGCCGACTAGTCCGCCCGCAGTACCAGGAGATCACGATTCCTATGGAGCTTTCGCCGAGGCGCGGCCTCCGCCATTGACGAGCTTCTTTATGAATGAATCGCGAGTGTGTGCGTCGAGTTAACAACGTCTCAGTCGCTAGTCGGTGAACACGTGTTTATTTGAGTCAACATGGTAGGCCGTTCTTGAGAATATTCTTGTGTCAACATCTGAACTTGCTTAGACAGAAATAACTCGCAGCTTTGTTTTCGCGAAGGAATAATATGAATTCCAGTATTGCCTCCAATTTGCATCAAGTTTCTCCGCTTTGCCGTTTTTGCACAGTTGCTACGCGATTTAAGCTTGACAATCCGAGATGCAGCTTCGTTTTCCAGCTATGTAGATGACACATACGTGATTTTTAAATCTGAATCTTGACATTGCAAATTATTGTGTACTCATATCTTTCATGGTTACGTAAATGTAATACTGTAACTTATTTAATTTATTAAAAAAAATCAAGCATTTTATATAATTTATTATTATTTACTGTCAACTTTGATTATAATATTTTAACTCGGATATATGGTCTTAACCATCTGATACCCAAGTGTCGTGTCGAGTGTTACAAGTAACGTCACACATGTAAAGTATTTCATTATGTAAAAAAAAATTAGCTCGATCCGAAGCATATCCAATTTTATATTGAGTAGGAGTAAATTTTTTCGAAACCAGGTGACATACGAGACTTTCCACTTGGTCGAGCGTAAAAAGTTCTGTTCAACACGCTAAAGAATATAATGTTACTTATGGGGTTTAATGCTCTTAAAATATAATCATGACAATAGTTTTAAATGACTTATTTTTAAACGGCGTTTTAGTCACTTTCTTAGCTTACGCCAAAACATGATCAATGATAATACGAGAAAATAAACCAAATTTCTTAATGGTTTAAATATGGGGATATACATATATCTACACAAAATACCTACATGATATATAGCCTAAAATTATACACTTATAATAAAGAAATGTTACAAAACCAAATAATATACTCATGTCAATCGTTAATTTATATCAAGTAAACTCTAACTTGAGGAGAAAACCAGTCACAATATAACGTTGTTTACAAATTCTTTGCCTGCCTAGTCTATACTAATATTATAGAGGAAAGATTTGTATTTTTGTATGTAACGAATAAACATAAAAACTACTGGACCGATTTCAAAAATTCTGTCACCATTAGAAAGCTACATTATCCCTGAGTAACATAGGCTATATTTATTACAAGAAAAAATTAGAGATCCTTAGGAAATCTCACGAAAACCAACCCAAGGTGCCTAAAAATTAGCCATAAAATATCTTTCATCGCATGCGCTGCAAAAAGTATTGATGATAGAACAAAAAAATGTTCTACAATATTATAGAACGTATCAATATCTACAAAAAAGTCCGCGAGACCATATGTTCAACTATTATAGTTACGTCACTATAACTACTTTTTTACATTTTAAAAGTTGATAAAAATGCCTGTCAAAATCAGACCATGTTTTCTATAACTTTGTATTAATCCTTATCCAAATAAATTATTTCGTATTCAAGACTATTTCAATACCTGTAAATTACTTTTTGAATTATTAAAATCGGACTTTCCATTCAAAAGATATTACGAAATTAAAAATATCAATATAAACAAAAAATACACGAGGACGCGACGGGCCAGTATAGCGACGCAGCGCAGCGAGTAAAGCGGCAAGGGAGGGGGCACCGAAATGCGGGAGGGCCAATATATTTTTAAAAATAATATTCCACCCGCGCGAAGCCGGGATGGGCCGCTAGTAATAAATAATGTGGCATAATGTAACTTTAGGTGGTATGTTAGTGAAAACACACATACGTAGTTTAGCAACATCCTGTATAGTGATCAACAGCGTGAGGAAGTGAACACCGCAACATCCTGAGGTGTCGTATAGACTACATTCGTTTTTTTTCCAGGTATAAAGGAATTTACTTAAATTGCTATTAATTCCTTCATTGTCATTCATAGGAATCTGGTATAATATTTTCAAAACGTTTTTTTTCTCTGCATTACTTAAACTTGTGGAAATAATTAAATAAATAGATTTTATTTGTAATTATATATTCATTTCAGATGGAAATTTAATTTATGTATTTTATTACATCCAAATTATGAATGCTTTACGCATATATCCAATGATTCATGACAAGAGATAGTGCAACAAATTACAGTGTTGTTCTCGTTAGTTACAACTGATAGCATATCAGCTACTGGTATTTTTACAACGTTAGGTACAATGTTAATAAGCTTTTATATACGAATATCTTTTGTGTTTTCGAATATTGTTCAATTTATTTACTAACTGTTAAATGATATTTGCAGCAAACCGCAAAAATCATTGTAAGAATTAATTATTTCCACAAATATCCAGGATTAGTTTGTGTATTAGTCAATTTCTATTTAGTCAAAAAATAGTTATATATAAAGAACATGCATGTTTTTGCATGCGAAATGGTTTTCGTCTTTATGTTTGAGTTCCAAGAAAGGATTTTAAGATAATGCACTCCGGCGCTAAAAGTACATGTAAATAAACTTACACAGATATATGAGCATATGTTCCCACGTTAAATACATGGTAAAACAATAGGCCCCTATTCTCGGCCCACCCTGTAACGAACCCACCAACTTTGACTCAGTTTATTAACCTTCTAATGGTTGATTTGATTTTCTTTAACACGAACTGTTTGAAAAAATGACATTAGTAGTACTTTAGGTTAGGACGTAATAAAAATTAAAAAAAAGGAAACTGAAGTTTAAGTTTACAGCACTAGGCTACAGAGGTACATACTGAAACTGCAATAACGAGGATGCGCCGCATTATCCTATTCGGGCTTCACCTATTTGTTAATCATTAGTATTCTAGACCCTAGTTTCAACTGTAATATCTACTGTTCTAGATATAGATTTCGTTTGAAACCTAAGTACGAATCTATGCCGTTTGTCAGATTTAATTTGCATCATGGCTTGCAATAACATATTAAAAAGTAAGCTTAAAGCGTTCCTAATAATTATCCCTATTTGTTTAGATATCAGTTAAAACATTGTTTTACAAGCGGATGTAGCTAAATAAAAAAAACATTTTATTTATTTTAGTTTTGATCATATAATGTGGTTAAAGTTAATCCTAGAGAAATCTCCTCTTAAATAAATTAATTAATTGACTGAATTTATTGTCTCTATTAGTATTTACAATTTTTAATTATTCTTTTACGTACTAAAAACTTTTTTCCTTTTATTCGATTTTTTAACTAGAATACCATGTGTCTTCCTTCCTTACCAAAATAAAGAATAACTCGATACGTTTATAAAGCTTCTCTCGTAAATATCAAGATAGCGTAAAATAAACTCAATGAAAAAAACGGCTGATACAGGCTGTTTAAGAATAAAAAAAGTGTAGCAGAAAATTAAACCTCTATTAAAGGACAGCGATTCAATTGTATTGATTAAGTGAACTTCTTAGTGAAGGTTCTAAATATTACGAAGATGATATTATTGCATTTTTGAAATAAGAAACATGAGAAATTAACTAGAATTATGAAAATCGAAGAAAATAATAATTAGTAAACTTTACTTGAAACTTCATATAACAATAATAATGACAGATTAAAACTCCTATGACTTGATGATGAATCTATATCTAAATTCTATGGGTTCTATTCTGAATAATTCCATCAGTTGCCTAGTGTCATTTATAAAAGTTACCTCAAATCAGGTCTATCATACTGAAGATAGATATTTCCTTCCACCTAAATGAAACGGAGGGAGATTTACTAGGTGTGACAAGTTGATTGGAGCAACCTTCAGAGAAGGAAATTGCGAATAATCTTCACTAAATTGTGTTACGTGTTAAAACCTCAATTTATGAGCGCTTAAATTCGTGTTATCTCAAAATATCTATACATGATATGTTCATTGAGAACCTTTAAAAAATACCTAATAAATTCAAAGTACTTACCCAAGGATGCTTCAGGATCTGTAAGGTCTGAGAGCGAAGGGACCTTCTGCATTGTTCGGGGCTCCTCTGGTTCGGGAGGCTCTGTCTTGATACCTTCAGGGATGCCACCGCCTTCATCACACTGAAAATTACAATGTTTAATTTAATTACAATAAGAAAAATTATGATATACAAATATTCCTACCAATAATTCTTCAACTCTTCTATATAATTGCTGAAATCAGAAATTGTCGACAATATTTACATAGATAATAAATTTAAAATAATGCTGAATCAACGTATCTTTCCATCATTTTTAAATAAAATGATAAAACAAAACTATACAATAACCCCTGGCTTCTTACGCATTACAGTTAGTTCGGTTAACATGATTACAGTTAAACCACAGTAAAATTTAAAAAACGACGAATTTACATACAAACTTTTATGCCTTTTTTTTTCATTTAAATTTCCAAAAATCTTTTCATGCTTTGTGTTTTATGTTATGTCAGTCAGATTAAATGTAGACATGAGTGTTGCACTTCTGTAGGAGATAAGCATACAGGAGACATAGCTGAAATTTGTCGAAATAGATTTTAACAAAATATAAGAGTTTTCAAAATGTCACAAAATCAAGAGTTAAAAAAATGGCTTCTGTATAGGTATATAATCTACGAAGAAGCATTAACGCGGTTGTAATACTGAGCACTTCGTTGATACGTACAGATTTCAAGGTTTTTTGTAAACAATGCCTAAGTATCTTGACAGGAACTCATTTTTTAAGACATGTAAGCACTTGAATCTCATCGGCTCATCACATCAACTATCAAGTCAATATACTATTCACCATGCGAAGGCCACTTCCGTTGGCGTTCGGCACATGCAACGGGTTGAAAAATCGCAAACAATTGGTCTCCAAGATACAAGGCAGACCCGTCAATATCTGAGTTTCGAGAAATATTATAAGCGTTTATCAATACTGAGAATTGATTGGATTTTATATAAAATTCTGCACATATGCTCATATAATCAAGCTATATTGTTTAAATTATTTTAAAAATACCATTATCATTTTGTATATAGAAGCGTTACTCTAAAAACGGCTCAGTAATTAGGCTTTTCGAAGGGAAATAAAAACCTATCAATCGTCAAAATGTAATTAAGAAGGGATTAATATTAAAACACAAGCTTTAACCCGAATGAACGTCGTTTTATATCCGTTCTTTCTCACTCCTATAAACAAAATAATCTTCACGTCTCTTATTTACTTACGAGTTTTCAGGTTAAATAAATCGTTATAAAAACATAATATTTTTGTTACAAAAATAGTTATACAAAAATTCTTACCTATGAAAAGAAACTTTATTCTCACTTTCATGGTATTTCTATAAAAGCAGAAAGGAATTATATCAACATATTAAGAAAAACAGACACTAATTTTTTGTTACTTGGAGCATTGGTAACTTAATATTTTTTTTTATAAAAGCAGTGTTTAATTTCATATTACGTTAGTTCAATAAAGCACCTATATATGTAATACAATTCAATTCCAACTCCGACCCATGACACTGATTAATCATAGAATATATCTATAACACCCAATAAAAACGTCAAAATCGAATCAGCGTCCCCTCGGGTCAATCAAGCAATATGTTCCACTTGTTAGTTGTACGGTGTTCGAGATTCTATTGTTATTTATTGATAAAGATTAGCTTTTGTATGTCTTCAAAAAAACAGCAGGTACCATAGTAGTTTTTAAGACATATCATTCGAAAAGTAAAACGAAATAAACATCTTCTCGTATTAAACTTTAAATGAAATTTGGTCACATTAAGCTGCTATAAATATATAAAAAATATGTAAAAATAAGATTATCTTTATATACTCTACATCAGAAATTAATATTATTTGGTTAGTGTTCTCTTTGGTGTGGTAAAACATTTTAGATATTAGAATACATTTTTTATTTCTAAAGCAAATATTTTAAAAATCTAATGAGCTCTACATTTTATAAAATCAACAGCTTCGTTTCATCAAAAACAAACGTATAAGGTGAAATATTTAAAAAAGATCAATTAGGCGATTAGCATTCAAACAAATCATAGTTTTGAGAACAGAAACGTATAAAACACATAAAAAACGATTTATAGTATGTAAAATATAACTAAATAGCTTGTTACTAAGATTAGAAATTCTGGCGATATTATCTACGTGCCTACAATGTTAGATTTCGTCAACGTGTAAGGCTGATTCATTTATGTTAATATCTATTGTTATCATTGAGGAATTACAATGAAGTATTTTACTAAAAGGCGCAAACTTTATTAGACTATTCTTGATTTGTTTATTACTGACATTGCCTGTTTTAAACGGTTATATTAAATTCAAAGATGAGCCGTTTTTTAAAAAATTGGTATCACTTCAGTTTGTTTTTATGATTTGAGTATTTAGTGAGTTTTGGGAATTTCTTAATATTGGTATGGATTTTCAGTTATTAACAGTCTATCAGACTTTACGTTTTACAGAAATTTAATTTATCAATATTACTAATCATATAATTAATATCATTTAATATAACTTATAATGATAAGTTCAGCAATAGCCTTTGGAAGCTTACATTAAAGATATTGAAAGTTATGAATCATAGATATAGGTAAATACAATACATTATAGAGGATATGAAAGAAGTCGCTCAATAAAAGTAAATAAAATAGAAGAATAAAAGGAAGGGAATTAGAAGAAAAAAAAGAGATTTCTTAGAAGACTGTTATGAAACTGCAAATTGAAACTCTGCGAGCTCACGGTGAAGAGTCTTTAAAGACTACTAGAAATAATTTACATTTACTTTAAGTTATAAAAATACAAATAAATAATACGGCTTTTCTCATAGTTCAACATAATTGTTAAAAATATGTAGGTACGCTCTATTTTTAAAGCGTATCAAAATCTATTGCGTGGGTTCAAAAGAAGTAATAGGCAGGCGATTTGTTTTTATACGAGTACTTTATAATACTAGAGAAGTATGAATTATTTTACATAGACTGATGTGTGAACGATGATTAACCGATACACAGGAGGGATATTTTTACACGGTCCACACTGAGGGGTCGCCACCCCTACGCAATTACGAGGGCACGATCCCAATCACTCACCTATGCCGAAGATTGATAAACTATTTGTTAGCTTTTGTCATTTCTGGGCCTTAATAGAGTCGCGTGTTAAGTGACAAGATTTTAATATATTTACATTTCTGTCTTACAAACATTATTAACTGTTGAACTGGACGTTCAACCACCATATAGTAGTTTTATTCTACATAAAGATATTTATGATAAATATCAAGCATATTATAATAAATATTAATCAGAATTTAAACTTCATCGAAACTGTGAATCCAAACCTGAGTTAGGTACTTATTATGGAGTAAAGTTTTAAGTGTTAGAAATCAACAATCAATAAGAAACATTTTTATTTATTGTTCGTATATGTTGATGTTAAATTAAATAACGTTGCCTAACTTCAACAAAGGGTCAACCTGTGATAACAATGTTCGTTACTAGTAAAGTCATCATATGCCTTGTATCTCGCTTGTTACCCAAAGATACTCTTTGCTAATTTATTTTTTTGCAAGTATCAATGCAATGAGTAACATTTGGTCAAAACAAAAAAGTTCAAAGTTAAAGAATGTAACCTAATGTTATCGTGTTACATTATGTTGCTCCAAACAAACACACAAAAAAATATCAACACAAACATAGTTGCTAGAAATAGATAGGGATATTCTGTTGATAGTTAACATTAAAATATTCTGTATGTTCTTCCGTTTTCAAAATCATTGTAGAGGAAGTAGATAATATACGAGCGAGGTTAATTGACTATTTGTCGCGCCATCGTTTCAGTGAAGTGTGAGCCGGCTCGAACTTGTCACACTATATCACTTGTCACAGCTTTTTAAACGTGCTCCGATAATCTATGGACTTTGTTAATCCTGTGATCATAATAAATTATATGAAGATTACGCTTTACTTGTATAAATTACTTGTTTATTGACGGTCCAATAACATTAAATTTACATACAATGATTATTATAAATTCATAGAAAGATTGAATTTTTAATTTGTATTTTCTATCCAGGCTGAGCTACTGTATCTACAGCATAATAAATAGATTTCATTTTATAACTATAGCGACTCCCAGGCCCCTAAATTCAGCCAATTAAATAATAATATTCTAAACCTTCCTCATAAATCGTTCAGTAGTTTTTGAGTATATCGTGAATAGACAGACAGACGCGCTGTGTGGTTTTTTTAAAATAATATGTAGTAAAGGAAATGTGTTGCTAGAAATAATTTTGAGTATAAGTTATAATTGTAACATTAACTGAAGCATATTATGTCGATTTGCAGAACCTGCATATAGATTTCATACGTCGAAATATTTTCAAAACATCTATTATTCAACGTATTGTGTGTACTTAGATTAGTTTTATCGTTCGTTAGCCTCCTAATTTAGCAGTTCCGTTAACTACGTGATTCAATATATGAATAGCTTCAAAGTGTGAGTCGAAGGTACCTATTGGTTAGAAACTGACACAATTTCTAATGAAATTTATTATTAATAAATAAGGAACGATACCTATAGATAATTTAATCATCTTTTTTAACACTATAAAAATACTAATTGAGTTATAGTCTATAATAAAGAGAAATATTTCTGTTGAATAAGCATTTCTCCAAGACAACTTTGTCATCGCACGCTAATCTGGCACAAAGATAAATAAAATAAGAAGACACCAGCTTTTCTTCCCACGCATATGCCTTTTAAAACAAAAACATTGTCTTATAATTCATTTTATTAGTATACAATGAGCATAACATTAATATTTTACGTCTTATTATTTGATCTTTGTTGATATGTAACTTTAAGCATAGATCCTCAACCTATTGTATTTTTTTAAAGGAAACTTAAGGGCCTCAGTCCTGATAGCGTTGTTCGGAGTTGTCTCACCTCATATTAATTAATCAGTTTTGTTCCAAACTATTTTTGTCGCACAACTATTGTGTTTCTTCTTATTTTGTAACGAAGGCGTACAATGTGATCTCAGGTTCAAGATCAGCACGTGTTAAGCAAGTGTTTATGGATGCATGAAGATAAGATCAATAGTAGAAACTCCTTTGTAAAGCAATACGAGTACATACATATAGGTACCATCTCCGACATACTACAACAGAAATATTTAATCTTACAGTTTCATGTCGGCCATGTACTAATACAATTCATGAGATTGAATAAATCCTTTTTACGTTAAACCTCAAGAACCACAGAAGGCCTTACTATTAAATATCCAATATTTGTGCAATTGAATGTCTCGTCCAAAATAGAATATTGTCAAATCAGTAAAAGTAAAGTAAGGCTTATAACTATGAGTCCGTATGAAATTCAAATTAAAAAGCATTTACAAGCATTTTGTTACGTCAAATTATATGTAATAAAATAAAGAAAAATCACAACGAATTTATCATATCCAACCCAGCAGATATATTTTAGCTTACTATTCCTTTTCCTTTAATTAGTTACCGGATATCGTAGCAGCCCTTAATGAGACACGGTTGCATGAACCGGCTGATTTCTGTCTCAGTACAAATATAACGTATAAAGATATTGTTATTATGCTGTTAGGTAAGTAAATAATGATTCCTGATGCTACATTATATTCCAGTTGTTGTAAGTTAACATGAGTCTTAATACATTTTTATTTTCGAGTTAGGGAAATAAATTAGATTAAATATAAATTAGATACAATGCCATACAATCTAATCCAACCGTTTGTATTGTTTAATATCCTCTGTTTATAAAGTAAATTCGAATCTAAAGATTTAGAATGAAAAATTTGAATTGGTTTTCTTTTATTGGTTACTAAAAATCGATTTTCTCTAAAGATAACATGCATCGAAATATATACAGGTTTTTCTTGGATTTTTTTTAAATTTTGGATAAAAATAAAAATCAACTGATCTTTCAATGTACGACGTTTTAAAAGAGTAAGACATTAAATTAAAATAATTTAAAAAAATTATGACAGGACAGGAGACAAATCTGTTGAAAAGCATTTTTTATCAATCATTTAAATGTTTTTATCAATCGAAAGAATATATTTATTAAAAAACAAAAGATATAAACAGTCGTACCTATTTAAGTAAGGATATTTAATCTTTCAGTGGGTACTGCTAATGAATACTACAGTTATTTTTTTTTAGAAGTAAATCATGTCAAGTTATGGTTTATTACACCACTGAATAAGGTGTCGCGTCATAACTGTCAGCGGCTTAACAGCGGTTATTCATAATAAACGAGTGGTAGATACTTTAATAGTAGATTTTAGTGATTAAACATATTCATTTTCTAGTGTTAAATAATTCTAAAGTTTTAATTCTTATTACTCTTATACAAGTCATAACTCATAAGCGAGACCTAACTTCGAAAAGCATCTATAGAGGCAAAATATAGAGCCTTTTAGGTTTGAATACGTTAAACTTTTAATCACTTAGTCTGGGTAGATTAATTATTATGATGAAATATCAAACAAGTATTCATGGCATGTTTAAAATCATTCTATACAAAAAAAGATACGTGAATCGTGGACATCCCAAGCACGCAACGGGCAAGGAATCAACCAGTATTATAAGTTAGAAAACAATATATACCAAAAGCATGACATGACGTGATGCTCTTGCCAAAATTGTTTATTTCTGTTATAGAGTCTGTATTCACAATGCTTTATCCGAAAAATATGGGGATTATATAAATGAAATGTACTTTATTAAGTGAAAAACAAGAACAATTACAATGTATGTCAGAATCTGTAATGTAATATCATTTAAATATGTGCAGTAGACAAAGAAATAGACCGAAGATTTAATACGTAGGCCAAATATACCAAATATGAAGGAAACATTTAAAGAATCTTCACCACTTAGGCTGCGTTTCCACCAGGCGAGGGTGAGTTAAAAAAATTGTCTGACTTTTATATTTTAAGCTTTTAATTCTGTATATTAATTTTGTATTTGTATCTCTATTCCTCTTTGACCAATAGAATCGCTTCATTTACCTAGCCTTGCTTAGTGAGTCAAATGAAGCAAATTTTTATTATTATGTCTCTTCCAATTACGGGTCAATAGTGACCCGGACCTTTGGGAGGCGTGCGCGGAGCCGTGGTAAAAGTACGTACTATTTGCATACATTATTTCCTTCACTTTTAAGGTAATTTATTATTTATTTACATTTGATGTCTAACTAGTATATGAATTGCACAGTAATACAATGTGTACATTATGATTTTAAACTAAAATAATGCGGCCATACAACCCATTCGTAAAAAGTCCCACCACTTTTCCATCGTAGTAAGCTAATGTCGAAAGTCATTAGAGCAGCTTAGCGTCAGTGTCACGGGCAAGTTAAAAATAAAATTAAAAAAAACAAAAGTGGGAACATTTAAAATAGGAACTCGTTCTTTTCCTTAGAGAGGTTGATGATTGATTGATGCCGTAAATTTTGTTTGGATATTATAAATACTAAGATCACTCGCAATAAATCGGAAATTCCTACATTATACTCATGTTCAATACTAACGGACCCGTGCGACTTTGGGTGATGTTCCGTTCTTGTAATAGCGTGATATTATATAGCCCATAATCTTCCTCGATAAATGCTTTCGAGGCTATCCCACACTAAAAGAATTTTTCAATTCAAATCAGTAGTTCGTAAGATTAGCGCGTTCAACCAAACTAACAAACTTTTCACCTCTATAATATTAATATAGATTACTTTGAACCAACTACACGTCCGCGTTCAAGAGCCTCTAATTTCCATTTCTTGGCATACGTGATTAAAATATAGTTATAATGATATGTAATAAATGGTTTGAAGTAGCCCTAGCTTGACAGTGGCTAGTGGCTACCAGTATCAGGGCGGTGTCAAAAAGAACGACAGTTGATCACGCTCCGCTGCGCCGGCGCATCCGGTGCGATGCTTTGCCTGTACTGGCTAAAACTTTTATACGATGAATACAAAGCTTCTTATCATCTTATATTTTATATATCTATTCATATATAATAATATTATTGTAATAAAATCGTAAACGTGCTAAGCCTGGGCCTAACACCTTGGTGATGTTTCCAAAAAAATACGCAAGAAATAAGCAATAGAACATATAAAACTAGTTTTTGATTTAAAACTATTGGTTGGTATTTGATTTGTCTATTTGTTTGTTTTACATTAAAGTCTGGACCGATTTGATTGAAATTTGGTACACGGATAATTTATAACATGCATGAGAGCATATACGGTATTTTTGATTCCGGAAAAAATTCGTTGTTTCTGTGGAATTTAAGGGAATATCATAGAAAAAGACTAAAGAGATATAAGTAAAATTCTTAACTTAAATAGTGTGCAACTTGAAATTTGAACTTGAATACTTTCATCTCAGCACATTTTATAGGTTCGGTGGGATGAATAGTTATTATTCGTGCAAAAATATCTACACTGTACTGGTATGTATGAAATTTAGTACACATAAAGTTTGTTACTTGAATATAAACATAGAATTCTTTATTCCCAGAAAAATTGGAATTCTTGTGGGATAAGGGTTATTATTCTTACCCACCATATTATGAATATTAATCCTAAAAATACATAAAACAACTTGTCCTAAGGTAATATTAATCGAGTCAAGACTCCGAGTTGACTAGCAAAACAGCCAATTTTGGTGAACTATCTCTTTGTACTTGGTAATTGTAACATTGGTTCCACAAATATTGGTCCCACAAATGGTAAAGTTGTTTCACCAGTTCTAGCATAGCTTATTATTAAACAGCTTGAGTGCAGCAAAAACTCAAAGTACTAGTTCTACAACAGCAATTATGGTGATCCTAGAAATCGAGTGCACTGCATAGTTGAATTGAATCCACTTTTTCAAGTCCGTAATGTAAAGCTCCATCTACAGTAGATAATACTATGAAATTATAGAAAATAAAACTAGATTTTAAAACTTATATCTTATATGAAAGTTATGTTGTTAATCTAGTTTTCAACATACTAATTAATAATAAATTAATAAAGATGTTACAAGCAATTCCAATAAAATTCTCTCATAAATATTAATAACTCATATTAAAATATTTGCAACTTCCTTTATGTAAATCAGTAACTAGTTTTAGCAAAGGTTTCTAAAGGCCTAATTATATTCCTATAAAAATTAATTTCCTGTTATAAGCTAAGATCAAGGCAGTATTTAATAAAAACCGGTAAAATGTATGTCGGGTCATGCACTAAGTTTTGTTGCTATAAACAAAGAAGCAGTAAGACATCAAGAGCAGAAGATCTCTCATTTTATATCAATACAGTTCGACTAGGCAGTGACTTGAATGGCAAGACGTTTTTACATATAACAACTTGTCTTGTGTTGCTAGATCACACAGCAACTATCTGTCACTATTTTATATCTGTGTCTAACGTCAATTAAATGATATTACGGAGATTCTATGCAGAGACTTGTCAAAGTTAATGTCTGATCTTATATATATCGGAAACTAAAAAGGAAAAGTATATACAATCATTTAATAAGCATCGTATGTGCTCAACGGATGGCCTATCATGAAAGCTACGGGCACAACACGGTCAGGATATAACGAAACGTTACGATCTCTTACTATTATGACAGGAACCCAAGCAGTGTCTTGGATATGTAACCAAGGTGTAGGAATAAGGGATCCCTTTAAGTAATTACAACACTCGCCTCCACTGCCCAGGTTCTCTGTTTAAACCTAAGGTTAGCCTAACACAAGGCTAACCTAAACCTAACTTACACATCCGACATAGGTATTCAAAAATTAATCGACGTTTGTTAGTCTCGGGAACAGCTAGACCGATTTGGCTAATTTTAATATTGTAATATTTGTGAAATACCAAGGAAGGTTTAAAAGGTGAGAAATACTAAAACTACTTTGATAAAAATTTTACCTGTAGTCTAATACACCTTAGCGAAACGAGGACGGGTCACAAGTGACAAATGAAATAAAAATCAATTTCTCTTTCCATTTTATTTTAACTAAGACAGAAAAGTTTATCTAGTCTTACTTTTTTGTATTTACGAAAGTATACCACACTTACCAGATCAAGTCGCAAGCTAAACGAGACATGCTTGCGCGGTGGTGGAGGAATCATGGCGGGTGCTTCGTAGAACGCGGCCTCTTCCAGACCGTAGTCCGACTCACTCTCCGCCCACTCCAGCTTCATTGTGCTGGGACTGGAACAAAGAAATATAATCATTTCATTCATTGTGTTACAAATATACATAATAACGTGATAATGATATGAGAGAAAGGATATAAATTTATCATATAAATATATATCTACAACCTATTGAAATGTTTCGGACAAAGTGAATATTTTTTTAAATATTATTGTATAATAAAAAACAGTAAACCCATGCAAACTCTAAATTAGATAAGTGCTAACATAAAAAAAATCATCCATTTTAGTTTATATTTAAAATAAGTGATGCTATATTTAGAAGAGGCTTCTAATTCTAAGATGATAGTAATGAAAAATGCTATCCTTCGTGGCGAGTAGGGTGAAGCTGGTATATAAGCTCGCAATCTTTTATTAAAATAAAAAGAATTCAAGAAAACAAGATAACCATAGAAGCCACAGATACAATCTACTTTGAAGGTATAATTTTAAGACCACTTCTTATGGGGCTTGAAACAATAGGGCTTCTGAGTTTCTGACCACAAGTATCGCCTGTGAATTCTAATAATTGCTTTCGATACTCGTGTCTTTGTCTCACTTACTCGTACTTAGTAGGACAAGGACAAAATATACACTTCAGTTCGTGCGAAGAATAACATGAATGGGGTTTGAATTTGAACCTGTTCTTTATATCTAGATGGATATTATTATTGTTTTACGTCTTTTTTATCTTGATTGTAATAACTTGCTACCAAGTCAAGCAAGCTTGATTCTTAGGCCTACATGCTTATTTATTATTCTTATAATGAAACAAATTTTGATGTTGGAATTATTTTAAGACGCGTAAGACTTCAAATTTTAAAATAAATAAATATGATGATGAAATCTCTTTTTCTTAGAAACCACAGTCATTAAACTATAGAAGCACTTCATAAAATTCATTAATATCCCATCAAAGCGATCAAAATTAGTTAAAACTTTGGTATATTTGGAGTCGATCCGGCGGAAATAATTCCCGAAACCACGTGCTTACAAAACCCTTTATCGGCTCATGACAAGATCGTCTTATGGCATTCATAATACGAGTCAAAATCCCTTGACAATAATATATTGCAACAAATTTTTGTTCTTCGATTTAGAGTTCTTATTGAAACAGAAATAGAGCGGATTTTCCGTTATGATTTTTCATCACCAAAACAAGAAATAGCTAGAAGTGCTAGTTTAAATATGTCGTCGGAAGAATCCGATGTTAGGCGTCTCGCTTCGCCTAATATCCGCAGGAAATGGTCCTCACTTTGACACAGATTATTGTCTTGTAATTGAATCGGCGTGTCGATTTGTTTGAAGAGCGAAAACTAAAGGGTG
Source organism: Limenitis camilla (assembly GCA_905147385.1). Classification (NCBI taxonomy): domain Eukaryota; kingdom Metazoa; phylum Arthropoda; class Insecta; order Lepidoptera; family Nymphalidae; genus Limenitis; species Limenitis camilla. The sequence continues at coordinate 5,691,337 of LR990243.1, forward strand.
TATAATTATAGAAAGTCTTACTAATACTGTCTGTATGTGTGGGTTCGGTGTAGAGATTGGCTACGTTAGTTAAAAATCTGGATAATTTGTAAGCTTCGTAAATACTTGAATAGAGAAACATCAACAGATTGTATTTTTAACTTAACTGATTGTATTTATGACTAAACGAATATTAGATTTACCCTTCCTTTATTGATCGTCAACCAATTTTCAAGCTGACGTATGATTAGTATTTTGCGTTTATGAACATGAACTTGAATGAATATTTAATTAATTTAACGTAAACGGAAAACTTATCTAGATGTGCCTCAAAATAAAAAACACCGCACACAATCTAATCGTGCTAAGATAACTTATCTAAGTGATATCGAATTATTTTTAATGGAAATTGTTTCTGTAGAAGCTGAAGCCTTCGATCGCTGTGATTTGTAGAAGCCTTTGGCTATAATGCACTAAGGTAATTTTAGCTTGTTCCTCGAAATGAGAGAGATTTATAAAGATGGGTGCGTTAACACATATGGTAATGTGTAAGCATAAGGTTCCCGACCTATGGAACATTGCCCCATTAAATTACACACGCGACTTTGCATGTCAGCCTAATCGTGTGCATAGCATATAATTGGTTTATTTATGCCCCATTTGATGAGTGAAATTTTTTAACGCGATAATATAAAATACTTAAAATCTGAATCATCTGCCGAACTATGTATTGAATTTAGGAAAAAAATTTGCGAAAGAGAATTCAGTCATTGTGCAAAAAAAACAGTTGAGTGAAAACGATAACACACTATTCCTATGATTGAAAATTGACGGTTATTGTCATACCGACAGTTCTTGGGATTTTACAGAGTAATAATTTTCGCATTGACTTCAAATTGTCCAAATTCATAAAATAAAATGGCTAAAAGATTTACAAAATCAGCAATAAACTGGGTAGAGTTTGAGAAAAGGGTTCCACCGGAGCAGAAAGCTAAATTCTTAGTTTTTAAAGCTAAGTCGGACATGTATTTGCGACGGTATATATTTTTGTAAATTATTTTCAAAGATTTTGATATATTAAGTTTTTAAGAATTGTCAGTAATTTTTCAGAGTTCAAGCAAATCCGCCCGAGCCTCCAAAGATTAATTGGGAAGAGTATAAGAAAATAATACCAATCGAGGGACTTGTTGAAAAGTACAAGGCGGCATATGATAAATTACAGGTGCCTTATCCTCAAGATACACTTTCTGCAAAAGTAAATGAACAATGGGAGGCTCTCGAACCTAAGATAAAGGAATTTTGTCAAGAGAGACAAAAATATATTGATGCGTAAGAACCTATTATATTCTAAAACTTCTAAGTCATGTCTTTTGTGCTTTAGTAACACTGTTAATAAATACTTATACTTTAATACATATATAAAATATATTCCAGAGCACAAGAGGAATTGAACAAAATTAAAGCACTGCCTAAATTCGATGATATTACTTTGGAAATGTTCTACGACATGTTTCCTAAACAAGCTTTAGATCCAGTAAATCGTCCGAGCTTTTGGCCTCATACTCCTGAAGAACAGCCAGGATATGTTACCCCTGAGCAAAAAGCGATGAAACAAGCGAAACATTAGTTAAAATAAGAGCTTATATGGCATAAAATTTGTTTTAAATGAAACTGTTTAAATTAGATTAAATGTATTTAAAACCAAGATTTAATCTTATTAAGTTTTCTATAAATGTACAAAAGGGCATTAGGAGTCAGAGCAACCGACAAATGTTATTGTCTATGGAACAAGAGGGGCTGAAGTCTATAAATAGTGTCATGTTCAGGGTCGCAGGCATTAGCCAAGAAGTCGCGCGTGGCAAATTGTGACTGATCATCGGATTAGCTTACAACATATTTTTGGCTTTATTACTTGCTTGGACATTTTTAATTGGCGCACGTGCATTTTATGATCGAGTTAAAATTATCTTATATTTTGTTAATCAATGTCAATGATATGTATACATATTTGGATTTGTATATGTATAATCATTGTAAAAAAGGATATAAAAAAGGATTTTGCTATTATCCTCTAATACTGCGTAGTTAGGTAAGATGTACTCGCGTTTTGCACGTAGCTAAAAAAGTTTTACTTCTCTTTGAGACACAGAACTTTTTCAGATGTTAACTTTACAAAAGTCGTTTGCAAGTATAACTCGTACAGTTTTACGTATTAGCTGATAGTAGCAAAATAGTCTTTTAGTTTTAACATAGATGTCCGCATAGTTAATCTATTGTATCTAATATCTATTTTATCGAAAATATAACAATATTTTTACTACTTAAATGATGGTTTTAATTTTAAATATCTGTACAATATTCTGACTTAAAAAAGTTTGCATTCATTTTTTAATTAATTGTTTAATATAATTTACATTTTACACACCAATTTAACTCAAAAGAGTATTCCAAATGCTCAAAACATCTGAATGTATCTCTTTACTGATTCAAATGCATTCAGAACGCAAGTTGTTGCCAGACACACGGCTTCTTAGAAATGTAACTCTTCTGTTACTATAGCGAATGAAAAGACGGTTAAATATTCTGATTAAATAACAAATTACAATATCTTATTACGACATTCAATTTTTGTACAAAAGGTAAAAGTTTTTTTGATCAGATTTGTCTAGATAAGATTGGATTTATAACTGTTTTAATATTAGTATATAATAATATGCATTTTGGTTGCATATGCAACTTGTTTTGATGTATTCTATATATCTTAGAACTTATTTCAAACCATCACACTTAGCGGTTTCCTAATAGCCAATCGATTTGGTCGATCTTAAAATAAATACCTTACATCAGTAACATCCTTTTCCGTTTCCTCTTTAGAAAATAACTTGATAACTATCGTTGAAATATTAGTAAATTATAAATAACATAACTAAAACCAATTTCTAATATTATTATTTATCAATCCTTCTTAGAATTATAGTGTTGATTCTTGACTCTGTTTCAAGTGTAGCTACACAAAATATGTATATTTACAATGCTACATTACTTATTTTAATTATATAGTTGTTTTTAGAATTTTAATTTTTTTTAAATACTAACTCATTGCATACTTTTAAGAACAATTTAAAAAAATCATAACAGAACACAGAATGATGGAATTTATAAATGAGCTAGTATTGTTTTCGTGTAAGTGACCTATATTTTGTCTTTAAGGAGAATAAATGATCCTTAACCCTATTTTAAACTATATTATAATAAACTAGTCGACTACCGTGACTTCGTCCACGTTAAAGTATATGTTAAATTAAGAATATATGTACAAAAATAAAAATAAAGGAGAGAGAGAGACTCTCGAAAAAAAAACCGAACAGAGACTGACCATTCTGAACAGAGATAAAGATAAATATTAAAGAGAGAAAAAACAGACAGGATGAGAGAGAATGATAGTATATAAGAGGAAGAGGGACAGAAATACTGTAGACTTCCTCAGTGAAAGAATTTTTAAAATCAGATCAGTAGTAACAAAACGGGCGTGTTCTATTAATTAAAAAAGTGTTTATGGCAACACTGAATCACCTTAGTCACTCACGAAAAGTATAGTTTTCTATTAGCGAATGAATTTTTAAAATCGGGTTAGTTACGTCAAAATGGCCAAATTCGTGAATTAAAAAATGTATATGGCAACACTGAATCACCTTTGTCACTCACGAAAAGCATAGTTTTCTATTAGCGAACGAAATTTTTAAAATCGGGTTAGTTACGTCAAAATGGCTAAATTCGTGAATTAAAAAATGTATATGGCAACACTGAATCACCTTTGTCACTCACGAAAAGCATAGTTTTCTATTAGCGAAAGAATTTTTAAAATCGGGTTAGTTACGTCAAAATGGCCAAATTCGTGAATTAAAATATGTATATGGCAACACTGAATCCCCTTTGTCACTCACGAAAAGCATAGTTTTCTATTAGCGAAAGAATTTTTAAAATCGGGTTAGTTACGACAAAATGGCCAAATTCGTGAATTAAAATATGTATATGGCAACACTGAATCCCCTTTGTCACTCACGAAAAGCATAGTTTTCTATTAGCGAAAGAATTTTCAAAATCGGTTCAGTACTTTTCGAGCCTATTCGCAACAAACAAACAAACATACAAACAATCAAATCTTTCCTCTTTATATAATAGTATAGATAAAAGCGAGAAAAAACCTTCCTTGCAATATAACACGGTATTTTTGAGCCAAAAACCGAAAATATATATCTATATATTTTTTAAAACAATATTTTTTGTTATAAAAAATATATAGATACAGTCATGAAATTTCGGGGTTTCTCCAGGCTTCAACAAGTCTAGTCTAGTTTCTTATGTTACAATTCAAAGTTCTACAATCAACTAAGTTTATAGTTTTACTTATCACTATTTACATTAAAATTCATTAAGATCCATCTTTCTTACGAACGGCCAGCCTTCGCTTCGCTTCGTGTATGTAAAAAAGAGAACAGGGGATATATGTAGATAGAAAGAAAGAAAAATAAAATAGAGATAGAAAATTGAAAACAGAAACATGGAATGAAAGAGAGAAGGTAAAACAGAAAAAGAAAGAGAAAAGGGGAAAGAGAACAGGAGATAGACGGAGAGAAAGAGAGAGAGAGAGAGATAAAATAGAGTAGTTGTTCAGGGGTTATGTCCTTTATTCAAAATGGCCATTTAGTGTCCGTCACATCATTTTAATATTTATGGCAACACTACAAGAACTATGTCAATCAGGCCTAGTATAGCTTTCTATCGGTGAAAGAATTATCAAAAGCGTTTCAGTGGTAGACTTATATCCCATTAGCAACATACAAACAATCAAACTTTCTTCTTATTTTAATAGTGTGGATGTGGATTTAAAATACGTCAAAATTATTTATACCTATTAGAACAAAAAAATAAAAAAATTTATTTATTTATTTATTTATGTACCAATAAATGTTACACATTCACATAAGAAATATGTGCACAAAGGATGACTTATCTCTAATAGAGATCTCTTCCAGCAACCCTTGATGGTGAGATAGTTTTGTATAGTTAAACACGCGGAAATAGGTACAAAATTGTACAGTTATAGGTAACTTTTATAGACAGTTTTATTGTTAATGACCTAAAGTCTGTCTAATTCCTAAGCTCCCATTAACTGCAGTCGGGTGCGTGTGCGTGGGTGGAAGGGTGAGACCACCTGTTGCAAGCAAGAAGCTATTTATAGCACTTTCCCCGCGCCCCCACATCCCCACGCCCCCACGTCAGCCGCTCATAAAACCATGAGTAATGTGTGCACTCAAGAATACTTGCAACTTTGACCGGTCAAATTATTAATATCACTACACTCACAATTTTATAGACAAAAACTCACAAACTATTTTTTTAAATAAAAAAAGTAAAAAGTATCTATTTCATTCAAGGCCAGATGTCAAGAGAATATTTTTTTTAAAACTAAGTTATCAAATTTAAAAAACAATGCAAGTACAAAATAAAAATAATTAAAAGTCCAGAAGAATTAAGAAAAACTTTATCAACGAACTGTTTACAATTTTTTTTTGCAGTTAAAACTAAGTATTGAAATTATAACTTGATATCTATTTAATTTCATGCGAGAGAAGCCGGGCAGATTGCGAGTTATTCACAAACTATACATTTGACAAAAAATCCTTTGTTTGAACCTAGTGATATGTATTCGATAGGTGTGAAAATTACCATATAAGTAGTTTATCGCGCAACAAGATCATTAGAATAAGCTATATGAGAATAGATTTGTATAATTTTTTGACATTTTACTTACAAATAGTTCATTTTATATGTAAACTCTCGTTCAATCATGGTCATCAACATTTTTCTTTTGTTTACAAGAGGTATCGAGCAATCAAAAGCGTGCTTGTTTTTATAAATGTGCGATACTTCGTGTGAAAAAGTAATTCGATTTGTTTATGCTCAGATCATGATGGAATTTAAATTGTTGGCTATTTTTATTTTTAAAACAGTTGTAGGCAGCTTTTGTTAGCTTATATCGTAAAAATATTAGTATTTGTACTCCTTAAGGATTGTCGAATATAAACAGTCTTAGGAAATCCTACAACCCTATCAACATCGTTTGTGATCAATAATTCTAAACAAAACTTTAAATAACAAAAAAATAATGCCGGCCATGATCAGTAATCTGAAACAGTCTGATCAAACGTTTATTCTCGTATTAAAGACATTTACACACACGTGATCCGAATGCTCGATCAAGCGGCATGAGATGAATTAAATGCATTATCATCGGCCACAGAATACTTGGGTTGGACATTAGTAAAACTATGGTTGGCACTGACCTATAACACCCACTATGTTATAAATATTGAATGTGTTGTATTCATTGCGAGAAAAACATTTGATAATCTAATATGCTTAATATTTGACTTTACTACTATTTATAATCTTACGATTTCAATGAAAGTTTTAGTCTAAGACGTTTATAGAGATGCGTTTTATTCTCATTAAAGTGGCATCAAATAAGGGAGGTAATTGCCCTTGGCCAACATTTAATCAATTACATACCAGTCAGTGTTGTGACTACACGTTACATACCGTAAAGTTATAACATTAATTTTTAAAAGTTTGTCGATAAAATGCTTTGCTATATTATTACGAAATTAGTATAATTTATTTATATTGACATAAATATTTTTTAATATTATTTCAAGTTTATTCTTAAGTGATTGAAACGTGCATTGCTTTGTGTACTGGAGTAAGAAAGAACTAATGATTATGGACGGCGTTTTAGTTCGGCGTGTTCATCGTTTTTTTTTGCAGTAATACTAGTGTATAACTCGTCTATTTATAAAATTTCATTTCTTTCAGTTTTTAACGAACGATGTGACGAAACGGAAGTGGAACCTTAAAGTATTCGTTCGATTGTAATCTAAATTTGTTAAAAGATAAAACAAATTGGTGAAAATATATAAATAAATTCCACATTTATAACATAATAGATAAGGTTATATTTTTAGAATGGTTTTTACTTGTAATAGAGATATACATACACCATATTAACGTGCTATGTCCTTCGATAAATAAACAATTATATGGCGCGGACGCTGATAGGACCGTTATCACAGAGTCGTCGAACCCGCACCAAGGCGACATAAGGCATTATGTAAAGGTCTTTGTTAAATATTAAGGCCTTATTTTATAGTGTTTATGAAAAATATCATTTAGAATGCTAACTACAAATTATACAAATGCAATTAAATATATAATTATTTGTTTCTTTTTTTCAAACAAACATAATATTATGTAAGTATGGCTTGTAGAGTGTATTAGTAAGTATTTAGCTAATTTCAAAACTACTGAGTAATTTTGATTATACATCAGGATGCGGATCGTTTCTAATTAATTCATAATTAAAAATTCTGGTGCGCCCGAGCAGACGCCGTCAACCAATTACGAGATCTACCAGTTTTATGCAAAAATGGCCGGTAAGGCAGATGACATAGAATTTAATTCAGATTATTATGATATAGGAGAGTTTGTATGAAGGGCAAGCGACAGTTGTTTTATTTTGAACTATATTTAGTACTCGGACTGAATTGTTACTGTGCCAGCTTTGTGTACAGTGATGTGTGGCGATCGACTTACTTGTAGATACTCGATAAGTGCATGCCTTCAATACAAATGAATATCAGTAAAAATGAAGTTTGATCATTCATTTAAATTTCGTAATACATTACAATTTTGTCAAGCCTTTTTAGTTAAATTTTAGTGTTAAAAGTGGCAACACCGATTAAACAACCAACATAATCAAGTGTCTATTTTAGAACCATAAAAATAAAAAAAGGTTCTAAAAATCCAAAAATGCGTACGTACAAAATAGCCAAGGTAGAGCCGTGGTCCCACAACCACCACTTTTTTATTTAATACTTTTCAGTTTCCCGATCGGGATTACCTTTATAATCTAATATTGTAACGTAATATTGGTTTATTAGTTACTTACACGAGTAAATAACAAAAATGACTGGACCGCGCGAACTCTACGACCACATTTTAATTTATTTTGTTTTTTATCTGTGTTGATTACTTAAAACTTAAGCATTTATTTAAATTTATTTCAATTTTACTAAGATATTATAAGTTAATATTTAAATTTAAATGTTTTAATAAGCTATAAATTCTAAAAGAAAATCTTTTAGTTGGAATTTCATGCTTTTTGAGCTGTAAAATAATGGAAAATTGTCGAAAAAATTAAATAGAAGAAAAAACATTTTACCATAAAAAATGTTCATGGGTTTCCTAACTGTCAAAGATTTATTGTTCATCTCGTCGATGCGGTAAACTCTCCCCTCAAATTAAAAAACGTACTTAATTAAAGGCTTCAAAACAACAACATATACACAAAATATTCGGATAATGGCGTATTTTAGATTTTTTAAATGTAGAATAATGTCAGTAATGAAAAATGTTGCCAAATATTTAATACATATTATGCTTGCGTTCAGAAAAACATTCATTGACTCTTTAGCGGTACCTACGAAGTTCGCCGGGTAATCTAGTGTTTTAATGAATTTTAAAAAGCTTTTGATTTTTAAACATTCAATCTAGATAAAACAACCAACGACCAAGTTCCTATCAAAAAAACTCTGCGTTGTTAGGCTGAATTTGTTTTTGTTTTTTATCTGTGTTGATAAGTTGAAAGTTCTTTAAATATAAAGGCGAAGATGGTTCGGATGAACATCTGTTTCTGTTTACAGTGTGCGAAAAAATATTTAGGATATTTCGTCATGGTTTATGTCACCACAGAAAAATAGAATCAGGGCAGTGATTTATAAATAAATTATATTTAGTTATTAAAATAACAAATGTGGCCGTTTTTTAAAACCTAATAAACCTGGCTGACTTAAAATTTTGTAGCTTTTCCATCTATATAGAGTATTTTTAACATTATCTACTAAACACTTGTACATCGAGAACATCTTGGTCATCTTTTCGGTTAAAATAATATATCAATGAATTCAGAAAATCTAACAATATAATTTCTATAAGTATAGACTATAGTGTTTCTTTCTTTTGAAATCCGTATTCGCTAAGATCCGTGATCCGGGAGCATGACAGCAGTTTCTACCTGCGGTCCCGTTGCTCGCAAGGTGTACGCACCCTGCGGCCTACTCACACACATACACACACCTACACTTACAGGGTTGCCAGATGTTCAAACTTTCGATGATTTTGCTAAATTCTTCTGTTGTATGTCTCGTAGAAATATTCGATAATGTTAACGACCTTTGTTTTAGATGCATTTCACATAAGAGAGATAGAGCGAGATTTAGTATTGTTAAAGTGTAATAATAAACTACGGACTACGTTTAAAATTACAAATTTTATATGTAAGTTAAACTTGTAACCTGTTCCAACATCCCCTCTCCATAAAGCCGGCGACCTTACCTAAACGTCCATCACTATACCAAACAGGACTAGATGCCATAAATATCAAATACACATTTTACGCACAGTTCTGTTAGCAACGCTGTTGATTATTTAATTTATTTTTGTTTTAAAGATTAATAACATGGATCACATACTACTAGTATTCCTGAACCCCTCCAACTAAGCTAAATACTTGTGTTAGGAGTGGGCCTTGTCCAATTACTGGGATTTGATACAATGTATAAGCTTTGTGTCGATGTTAGGTTGCGAAATGTCTTCATATTATATCATACAATATATATAAAGCTGAAGTTTGTTTGTTTATTTGCTTGAACGCGGAACTACTGGTCCGATTTGAAAAATTCTTTCAGTGTTAGATAGCCTATTTAACGAGGAAGTCTATAGGCTATATATCATCACGCTAAGACCAATAGGTGCGGAGCTACACGTGAACAAAGTCTCGCGGGTCGACTAGTGGCTTCATAATCCTGCTCTAGGATCTCAGACCCCGGGCACTACACGTCTTTCTGTCTAAATGTTACTATTGTCATTTATGTGTGTGTGCGCAATATAGTTTATTTTACAAGATAAAATACTTTTCATACTGTCTGTTATCATGTTACCTACTTCTGAATTACGTTGTTTATAAGATACATATTGAACATGTAATAAAAATTATAATTAGTAGGTGTAGAGATAACATAATTACAAATAACATAGTAAAAGTGTTAAGTTAATAATTAATGTAAATATCTTTAACATCCTTTTTTAAGAAAATAATTTCTAATTAAAGTTAAAGTTCTTTGCTTATACCATATTTAAAAATTTGATTAAATATGATGAAGATGTATACGTTAACCTTCAGGTACCTGATAACAGTTGCGTCTGATAACAAGATAACGTTACGACATATTCTGATTTTGCATTCAAGAAGGAAAATTAACTGTAACTATAAATAAATAAAAATTCTCATTATTACGAGTAAACCAATATGAATGAATTGTGTAACTGATATTCAAAGAAAAAGGATAATAAAAGCGATTTAAATTTTTGCAATTCCAAAGCAGTTTTGTAATTTTTATGATAAATGTGTCTATTATTAGTAAAAGGGTATCTAAAATACTTTATTTAGGCGAAGGCTAATTTCGAGTGAGCTGAAGATAAACTTTGAAACTTTCTAACACTCGAAACCCCGATACTTCATAACAGAATTATTTTAAGAGCACAATTATTGACCTTTAAAAGAATATGTCAGAGTACGATACAATATGCAAAATTTTGTATTTCCCTCGGAAATTCATTTGGCATCGGAAGTTTAATATTCGAATAGTTTTGATAACTAATGGAAAATCAAACTTCAAACATTCAAGATAGGAAATTTATTTTTGTTTTTCAAATCAGTGGTTGAAGTGCGAAATTGTCTCAATTAAATGCTTTAGCTCACCTAATTTAAAAATAAGTATTCAAGTAATTAGTAATTGCTAAATATTTAAAATGCAGTTTTATGACTAACTGTAGCGTTGAAAGACATTGAAGATATTCTTGGACTGTACGAACATACAATCGATTTCGAGATCATTAAAATTTGCGTCATAGTTCTTTTTAGCTACTGAAAACTGAAATCTATTTTCAATTTCCAATTATATATGTAGGTTATTTAGTTGTTCTCAATTACGTGATTAGTTTAGTTCATGGTTGGTTAAAATTTTGTGTGTTGTGTGCAATGTAAAGGAATCCCGTAAACCTGCATTAGGTCACAAGCACTACAGCATAACATGCGCAACTTTACCTGCTTGGTCTTTCCGAATGGAATTCAGAGGGAAACGACATTATATAATTCAACATACCTACAAGGATCAAACAGAGGTCTCCAAACCTATCTGATCCGTAGAGATCTCTGCGTTTTCCATCCGACTTTCTTGATAAAGTACAAACATACATTTTGTAATGTAACAAATTTTCACATTCATAAATTAGTAAGGACGTATGCGCCTATTGCGTAGAGTTATATGAAAAGGAACAGTAATATAAGCACTAGTGATTCCGGTAACCAAGACCATGTATAATGCAAAATATACCTACATCTGCAAGTTAATTATAGTACACATACCCTTAGTAACTAAGTACAACATTGTAGCTATACTTATATTAACTCAAGTTACGGAAACGGGTTAAACTGGAAAATTGTTAAAAACAGTCATGTTTAATTAATGCCTATATTACTAACTGACAGCTACTTACTTTGCCTTAGTATAGTTTTGATTGGTTCTATTAAAGTTCGGAAAATAACTAATACCTGACTATGTAAATAAGAAAATTCATAGACATAGTGATCTACAAAGAGTAATATAACAATATGTTATAACAATATGTTATAACAGTAGTGATAAAATGAGAATATCCCGTAAACCTGTACCTATATTACTAGCCCCATAAGTGGGAACAGCATAAATAACCTTCTAGGTATGATGTTATATATGCATCAGGTTACATTTTTAACAAACTGAACTGGGATTTCTAGCTTTTTAATAGAAAAACATATGATTATAGTGACAATACCTCTAAAACTACTACTTAATAATCTACTTCGGGTACCTGTTTTTAGTATAATTTGTTAGGTAAATTAATCAAAGCAGATATTTACGGAGTAAGCAGTGCAGATGCCTGCGTTGGTAAGTTTTATAAATTATCATATTATACTGTATCTCATAATCGTACCTTTCAATCCACTCGCAAATGTTTACATGCCAATATTCATTGCAATTTATGACGGTGAAACCACGTGCAAAATAATCAAAGAACTGTGGAAAGAGTTCAACGTATAGATATATTGCGTAGCTCGGTAAGCTTTACCTAAACTAGGAAATAATTTATGTCAGAAAATCGCCTATACATTTTCATGAATTGTTAGAACACAAGTCGACCCCTCCCTACATCGCTGAGCTAGAACAGGATTCAATAAAAATAACTTTTTTCCTGACATCTGATTAAAATAGGATGCTACAAAGCCTGTATTTTAGACCTGGATCAATACAAATGTGAAAACCGTTTTAAAAACAACCGGTTATTTTTGCGTAATATAAACCGGAACATAGATAAACAAATTAAAAAAAAATGACTGTATTGGTGTGCTTCTATTGGTGTTCCTTAATATTTTCCACGTTGGTCAAGCTACGTTTTTATATAAGTTGAAACGTAAAGTCTTATAATGTAGTTGTTATTTTATTGACTCTTGATAGAGCAAAGGTAAAAATATTCGAAACAAGAAAAATCAATGATTACGTAACAAAAACAAAATATAAACAATTAATATAATTGACGAGGTGTTTTTGCGAATGTTTGTTAAACACAACATTACCGTTATCAGAGACTTTAGCAGATAATTTATATTAAAGATAACATACCAATTGATATACCTTGATAGTTTTTACTACACTATAATTTAGAACATAATGCTTGCTTGTTCCATACAACTGTATGGTTGCCATGATTTTGAAGTATGTTCTATGACGTTTAAAAAATTCAGGGAAAATATTATAATAGATACATACATTATTTTTAATTATTTAATTCCCCAAAATGAACTTGTTTTTAGGTACCTTTCATTTTAGCCATCAAGGTTCTTTAATATTAAAATAATTAAAGAAATAAATTATGGGAAATTAGACGTACATTAAAATAAATTAACAAATTATTGTACGATTAGGTAGTAGAGCTTTCTATAGGAGGCAAAGAGACGAGAAAACAATAATTTGAAATCAAATCCATTGTTTCCTGCTATAAAAATTCTATGATATTTTAATGTATTATTATTACCAATCTAATGCTTACTATAAACGACTTTAATATAGTATACGATGCTATATAAACCAAATGAACTAGCATTTCTAATTGCTGCTCTACGTATTATAAAATCTTTTACGTTACCTCCTTTACCTTTCCTTATTTCTAAAAAATGTGAACTTAAATTAGATGATATACGGGCAAAAGTTTAAATGTATGGAAACCTTGTTTGGGTAACATACAAATATAATAAAGTTATGTTTATAAATAAAGAATTTATATGTATCATTCAAGCTAAAGCTTTTGTATTAATATCATAAATGTGTTAAATTTTTCATATTTCGTAGACTTAACAAATATTTTTCTATAAGTATTTATAGAGAAAGAGAAGTTTGTTATGACATGCCTGGTGGTATAGTTGGTAATGAATGATGTTTAATATGTATAAGAATTACACCACTGATACTAAAGTGATATCACGCTATATTAGAGATATCTGCGCTTAAACAAACCTACATAATATTATACAACCTAGAATAAAATAAGATACACTCAGGTTTCATGCTAAGAGTCCTCTGAAACTGTAGCATTCTTTTCTTAATTCCTCTCTCTTCTTCTTTATCTTCGAGGTCGTAACGCATTGGCAATACAAAAAAACTAAGAGAGGTTCGCCGATGTCCATGGGTGATGGTGGCCACTTGACATCAGATGGACCGTCTGCTTGTTTGTTCCTTTTAAAAATCAAATACTAATGAACCGGCTTGCTCTTGTTTAGCCCTTCATAAAATTATGTGCTATTGCACTTATATGACAAATCCTTTCAATTATAATATTACTAGCCGACTTTGTCCGCGTATGTAATGTATAGACTGACTCGATAAATACTATCGAGGATATTCAAAACTCTAAACTAAGAGATTTTTTATTTCGAAACATTTTTTTTTAAATAATTGTTTTGGTTTCTGTCGGTGATATATATTGGCTTGAAATTAAAATGTATCTTCATTGTAATTAGATTTTGATTAAATGTAGATTCTAAATAAAGTATGTACCTTTTGCTTAGGAATGGTGTACAGATTGTATCAAAATCGAATGAGATGCTCTCCTACAGACAAACATTAAATAGTCATCATGAAACAATTCTCTTTTTTTTTCTTGTAAAGTTGTTTATATATTTCAAAGGGTATTTTCCCCTAATCATTATGGTTAGAAGTCGGCGTACTGATGGCAATGCCCTTCATCGTTGGTCATCTATGGTAACATCCTTCTGTTTTGGTCGAGGGAAAGTTAAGATTTTACGTGTCATCCTATCACAGTTTATTTAGGGGCCATTCATTTATTACGTAAGACTATTTTCGCTAGTTTTTGGCCCCTTCCCCCACTATTATAAGAAAAAATAAGAATAGGCCGACCCCTACCCACCATGTTTAATAGTTATTACGTAAGAATCTAAAGGAAAAATGAATACATTTTTGGTTTGTTTTAATATTTATTTTTCAAAGTAACAATTTTTAGAAATGTTTATTTGTACTTCACAAAGATACTAATAATAATTATTTTTTAGTAGTAATACCCTTTGGTTTTAATCATTAATCTTTAGCTACATAAGATTTTCAGACCAGGGGCTCAATACCCACTCGATTTGAGCGAACACTCGCGCTTTTTTAAAGTATAATTTTAACTTTTCGCATTTTAGTGATCTTACGTAAGAACTATCGAGACACCCTCCTTGTAAGAAAATATAAGACATGAGGGTCCTTGGTCTAAATCGTCTTACGTAATAAATGAAAAGCCCCTTATAGATATAAATCTCATAAAAGTACCTAACTTTTGCCGCACCGACGTTTGCCATGAACTTAGTGTTTGTTTGTGTTATACATATTACTCTCTTCGACTCTACAGTACAGATATACATATTAGTATGTCCGTACTGTAGAGTCCCATTAGTTTTGTTATTAAACTATTCGTAAAAAGAAAGAACTAGTAACAGGTACCTCTACTTTATTACTCCCAAGTATAGGGAATGTAGGATCGAGAATACAATATTATCAACTTGTCTTTTTATTTATGTACTTCCCATAATGTTACCGTATCAACACTTAATGTCAATTTCATTTATAATTATATCCCTTAAATCATACAAAATGATAACATTCTGAGAATTATGAGGTCATAGCAATGTCCTTTTAGTAAGTATTATTATAATGTGATACAATTTACGTATTGGTTAACATATAATTATGTATTATAAATGTAAAAATATATAGACGTCGTTATATGTAATATTCATTCAAGGAATGTGGCCCATCTCATTTTCAAGCTTGCTATTGCATATTATTTGCTGTCTTCAATTTTAATAATGAATCTAATACTTTACTTTTACTGCTTACCTGCACAAAATATCTAAGTTATGAATAGAACCAAATATCTATTTACCTAGAATAACGCATATCAGTATTATCTTGATAAGTAGGTATATGTTTAATCACAATGTAAACGATTAGTGATAAAGAGACGATTACGTCACTTCTATTTATTTAAAAATTCTACATCTGAAAATCCTTACATTTTGATTTAAAAATCTAAATATCCATATTGCAAACGAACGATAACGATTGCGACATAGAATGAACAGTGTAGAGTTCTCGCAGAATATGTAAACAAATTCGCAACTAGTTTGAAGGTGTGGTCTGGCTTTTCTCTATGTGCGCTGCGCCATACATTAGCAGGGATCGACTGACGGCTGACTCGGCTCGGCTCAGGTAGTCCGGGATAAAAACACCACTCGAAATGGAACGGACGCCGGTCTCACCTAGATAACGCCCCACTCTACCGGTCTAAGCTAAATAGATTATACACCGTAACCCTCATTCCTGTACTCCATCTTTTGTCTCTATTTTGACACCATACTCCTTTCATATCGCACATCGATAATCGTCCCTAGCCAATGAATGAACTTATAACATGTAAATTCGTCGCACAAATCGCGACACCGAGCGTAGGCGTCGGGCATGAATGAAAATAAACATTCTTACCTCTCTATTTTTATATTATCCAGATTAGCGGTATGTCACAGCACTTTTACAATAAATGTTGATTACACAGAAACGATTAGCATGTTATTGTAACGCGGGAGAGACGCGGCGCAGCTGTACTGTCCCGCCGCTAGCAGTTTCGATACTGAACTCGGTTGCGCCCGCGCCCGCCTCGTACTCACACAGAAGACGTTCATTCAAATGTAGGGGGGCGAACTTATGAATGGACGTAGTGAAGCCGTGTCGTGTAGCACTGAGCCACTGATAACACTAGCATTATTCGACGCGATACGGCCTAGATCATGCCTTGGTGAATCGCAACAGATAAAAACATGACACTAAGTGAAATTCGAGCAAGTTTCGCAACCTTTACAATGTTGATCTCTATAAACTGCTAGCTGTGAGGTGCATACTTTATACAAACATATTATTATGATTACCAGTCATATTTTACGTGACCGAGTCGTACGTAACTAATGAGGACATTGTAAATTAAAAACATAAATAAAATTACTTCCTTTAATAAATAACATTAATAATAGTGATATCTTACAAGGTAACGATATATCATGTGTATATTATAAACACTGCGTGTGTCAAAAGAAAATTACGAAAGCCCCTTGAGAAAGCTTGATAACTTATGAGTCTTGTAGTCAGAGCGTAGTTGAATAAAGTTGTGTAAGATTGAGTGATCCAGCTCCGCCTGTAAAAACAAAAGAAACTTTTTATATATACCAGTAAATCTTTTCTGTTCCGCCGATGCTAAACAAGTATTTTTTTTAAAAATACCAGGCACCTTACACTACATTTTATATGAATAAATTAGCTTTACACTGAAGTATTAACGATTATAGATGACAGCTATTAAAGTAGTTTAATAAGGCAGTGATAGCCTAGTGGTTAAGACACTGATGTCTACTCGGGAAGTCCAAGCTCGATCCTGGGCACACATCAATGATTTTTCAGAGTTATGTGTGTTTTAAGCAATTAAATATCACTTGCTATAACGGTGAAGTAAAACATCGTGAGGAAATCTGAACTCCTGAGAGTTCTCCATGTTCTCAAAAGTGTGTGAAGTCTGCCAACCCGTACTGGGCTAGCGCGGTGGACTAAGCCCCTGCTCATTCTGAGAAGACCTAGCTCAGCAGTGGGCCATTAACAGGTGATGAAATTAAAGTAGTTTAGAATACAAATGATTAAACCGTAAATCTTTTATATCATGTTAACAGTCAGTGCTTTCTCGTTTCGCAGAGGTATATTTATGTACAAGCGGACCCGACAGACGTTGTCCTGTCTTAACTATGAATATTGAATTTGAATTGGCTGTCAAAAGTTTACATTAGAAAAGTTAATATGGTCGTTAAGTTTTTTAAATTTTCTAATTTCCCGCGCAACTTTTTCAATTTTTTTCTTCCATAAGAACCTTCTCCTGACAATAACAAACACAACAGAAAAAGAATTAGCGAAATCGGTCCAGCCGTTTAGGCGGGATGCCGTGACCAAGGGGAATAGGGATTCATTTTTATAAGAAGATATAAGTTTTATCAAAATCTGTTTGCCAGGTTACCGACGACTCACCAAAGTTTCATCGCTAAAAGATTAATGGTTTAGGAACGCATAGTTAGCAAATATGTATTCATTTTTATTTTATCAAATAATATTTCACTCATTTATCGATGATGTTTACCTAATAACGTATCTAACTAAATGTCAAGATGGATTAATTCTTGCAAACATAGCTTATCGCTAATTCATGAAGATTATTATATTATAATAATAGATTAAATGTTGAAGATAGTATAAAACAACATATAATGTAGAATTTTTCTGTTATGATTCTAATTAGTTCAGGAAAATAAGTGAATTTAAAATTACCCAACTTTTTCCTAGAAGAGAAGAGACGGGACGAATTTGAGAAAATA
Organism: Limenitis camilla; assembly: GCA_905147385.1. Taxonomy (NCBI): domain Eukaryota; kingdom Metazoa; phylum Arthropoda; class Insecta; order Lepidoptera; family Nymphalidae; genus Limenitis; species Limenitis camilla. The sequence goes on from LR990243.1 coordinate 5,709,491, forward strand.
TATAATGATACGAAATCATTACACTTTGTAAGGGTTTGTAAGGGTGTCGAATAAAATGAAGTTAGCTTTTCATCATATTTCGTAATACTTGTTACTTAGTAGTAGAAAAAAAAATGGAAATGGAATAATTAAATACAGAAAAACATATTGTCTATTTGAAACAATTCACTACTATCATATAAATTTCCTATTTTGGGGTAATGATGACTTTTTATTTTCCTGAAATGTTTTATGATATGATAATAGAAAGTCACCATGATAATATTGTTAAGAAGTCTTTTTATTTACCTGACTATTTCACTTCAACATTGTAAGCACAAAAGACAAGAATGATTGAAACGTGTTATTTATATTTTAATAGCTGAGATAGTTAACTAGATTGTTGTTTTATTGCACTACACATCTAGATTGATAAAACTTGAATAACGTCTATCTATGCGTTTTGTGTGAAGCTGGTTCCGTGAAAATACAAAAATATTAACAATACTTTTTGAAAAATCAATGTTAATATTACATAATGTTCAGTTTCTTGTAGTGTATCAGTCATACCGATGAAAAATGATATATAAATCATGAAAAAAACCATAAGCATTACACGCATAACGTAGCTATCCAATAAAGTCAATTAGCAATGTATGACACTGTGAGTCACTGTAAATACGACAGACAAACAAGTAGACATTAATTTAATGCATGAAAGTCCATGTTACGCCACTCGCCACTGCGGTCAGTACGCATAATTGCCTTTGTTATAAATAACTCCATAGAATCATAGGGCCATTGTTAATTGGTATGATAATGAGAGATCTGATACTCTTTTTATGGAAATATTTAGGTATATTTCGAATATTTTTTTTACGACCGCTTGTCGAGGACAAAAAGGACTTCGTTGAAGAATCGATAAAATTTGCGCCAAATACGTAGATGTATTTGGGGTTGAGGCCGAAATTTTTTTGTTCAGTTAGGTTTAAATCTTGTTTTTTCTTATATTGAGATATACGATAAAAATCGTCAAAACGCAATTAAAACCCAGAAATGATCTTAGCGCTTTTTACTGCGACTAATTGTAAATCTATACGCCCACACAAAAAAATTCTTAAAATTTTGTGTTGTCTTTTTACATACTGGTTTTAACTTTAGTCAAAATCCCTCCTCTAATTGTGTATAAGATAATAACAAATAACAATAAAAAAACCAGGCAGGCAAATATTTCGTTCAAATTTATACAACATACTAAAAACCTTACTTGAATAAATGACATTATAGAAAACTGTTATGTCCAAAAACGGTATACTGAAGTATGCTGTTTAGTATTGAATTGAATCAGGTGTTACTTTGAGGAAATTCATGATTTAAAAGGAATCAAAAGGTTACCTTGCTATAATCCGCGGCAATTTGAACAACCAGACTAGTATGGCACGACCCAGAAGAGCACCCTGCCCACATAAAAGTGAGACGCGCGAACCCGCAGACAAGATACTCAACAATGGATAAAGTACATAAATAATGTGGATAGTATGTCTCACCAACGTCTCGCCTTCGCAGACTTGATGCAGGTTCTCGGGCTTCACGAGAAGAAGGTTGCAGAGCGCGTGCAGGGCATCGAACAGCGCGTGCGCCGGGGCGGGGGCACTCCGCCCTCGACCACACACTGCTGATCTGTACTCTTTCACGTCGCAAATTGCTATCATTGCACCTGGTAAGATAATTTCATAAATTTCATAAATGGGTCGAACAAAATTAAAAAAGATTACAGATTCTGCATTACATCTCATCCTCCGGAATTAAAAGATCAATTAATGGTTGGTAAGTTTAATCAAAATTGTTAAAAAAAAAATACTGAAGAAAAAGTTTAGATGCACTGGTTTTTATTAAATTCTTACACATAAATAAAATTGGAGTGTCTGTTTGTAATATTGAAATAACCGCTTTTTACTAAATGCATATGGATGTATACACGGTAAATATACCAAAACAACTTTTTTTTACAATTTTTGTTTGTTTGTTTGTTCCGGCTAATCTCTGAAATGGCAGGACCGATTTTGGCGGGACTTTCACTAGCAGATAGCTTATGTAACAAGGAGTAACCCATAGGAGCGGAGCAACATGCGAACGAAGTCGCGAAAGTCGTAGTATTGAAAATTTTTAGGAGGAAAAGCAAGAATTATAAAATTTATCTAATAATTATGTTTAAGTATATTATTTTTAAATAATTTTATTAATGTTATAATAAAACATTCTATACCTACAGTATAGTATATAAACTACTGAACTTACCAGCGGAATTAAACTGGAAATTCTGCAAATGGTCATATATAACACGGTGCAGACGCACAGCCAATTCCAAAGAAACGGCGTTAAGATTCTCTCCTTCGAGCTCCGTGTGAATTTTATCCATCACTGTGTTTAAGTATGACACCACTGCTACACACGCCTGGTAAAGCAAAAAGTGTTAATAACGTTTTTTATAACAAAAAAATTAAACTTGAAATTATTTCTGTTAGTAAAAAAAAACAATACTTTAAGGCCTTAATCACAGAACAAGGAATATGCAGATTTAATGCATATCATATTGAGTGCTAAAAAATTAGACGGTTTTAAGTAGATCATGACTGTTTTATGACTTATTTCTAGAAATAATTAATAAAAAAATCTACAGACTTTAAAAGCTTTAAATATCTATATTTCTAATCATTTTTTAAATCAAATTGTGATTGTAGTAGCCAATCACATATTGTATAAAATGTACTTAGACGTACAGACGATGCCAAAGTGTCAATATCGCCTTCGGGTTTAAAGTCAGTTTTCTTCTGCTCAGTCTGCAGATGCAGCTTCACCCACCCAACGATGGCGGAAATAGCCCGCTCCAGACCCGCGTCCAATTTGTTCTCTAATTGTTCTGTGATGGTGTTCTTCCTTTGTATACATTCGCCTTGTTTACTGTTGGTTATAAAGGTTTTATTAACTACTTAAAGATTTATAACTATCAGGGACCCGCTTCTGTCGAATATATCTCCTTCAAGTCTTTATATATTTTCTTCACTTATATATACCGATAAATAAAAACAGATAAGCGCTTTCGGATTAATAAATATATTTTATTAGTATACCGCAAAAACAATGAAACTTTCGTTAATTATAAAATAAACCCATAACTTAATCAACATATCGATGCAAAAACATCAGAACGACTTTTAAAAAAAAATTGTATCGATGGTAATTTGTTGTTTCAAAATATTCTTCTAAAATTAATTTCGCGTATCTTGACAAAGTTTACATTATTAATTAATGTGCTACAATATTTAAAAGTTCCATCGCATAATACAGAAAATTATAATGTTTCTCCCTCTGTTTTACATATAAATTATGTAGAATGTGTAAAAGATTGCCTTAGAGCCATTGTCTAAAAACGTAAAATATAAGTAATAATTTACCTCATGCAAGGAAGCACAGATTCCTGAAAATGTTCGCCAAACATCTTCACTATTTTATTAGCTTGATTTACTATGTCGAAGAAATAAATCTGAAAAGAATATGCAAACATTTTAATATTCACACAAACTAAATTATAACGATATTTTATATTATACAAATAATCTAACCCTGTCTAGAAACAAGTAATATTAGTGTAATTCTTTACGATTATATTTGGAATGTAACAAGAATAATACAAAAATAATCGTGACGAAAAATCAAGTGATAGCAGTCTCTTTGTACCCCAAATTACTAGTCATGTTTTAGAAAAAAATATGGAATACACTTGTATGCTACAGCTTATTTAGTTTATGTATATTATATACTGATTATTACCTGTGGTGGTGACTTATTTTCCGCAATCGGTATAGATTGCAACCCCAGGTCAAGGGCATAATCAACATGTTCTATGAGGAGGTGATGTATTAACGTATCCAGCAATGCTATCGTAGTGCCCGGTAATTCATTTGGAGTACATAACTGTTAATACAATAATATTGTTTTATATGAAACGTTAAAAAATTGAGTTAATATTCCTTTTTTATTTCCTCTTGAATAAAACCTACGCAACCTAAATGTCAGATGACGTTCATTAATTTCTTAGGTATCCTTTTTATTTATTAAAAGTCATAAAAACCATTCAGTCAACCATAGCACTCATGTTTTTTGGTAATTTATTTTTTTATGTGCCAAATTAATATTAATATTAAATTAACCATCTGGTAAATTGGTTTAATGTATTTATTCTATTGTTTGCATTATTTTTCTCAGTAGCATGTAAAAATAAAAGTAGTGATAGCCTAATAGTTGAGACATTGGTGACCACCTCTGACTTTTATAAGTTATGTGCGTTTTAAGAAATTTAATATCAGTTGCTTTAACGGTGGAGGAAAACAACATTGTGAGGAAACCTTCAGTCCTGAAAGTTCACCCTGTTCTCTGTCGGTGTATGAAGTCTGCCAATCCGCACTGGGCTGGAGTGGTGATTTATAGCCTAATCTTTCCTCATTCTGAGGAGGGGACCTGACTCAGCAGTGGGTCATTAATGGGTTGTGATGATGATAATGATGTTAAGATATATTTCAGACCTCATACAAAGCAATTTTTGCTAACTATTTAATCTGGATATTTCAAGTTGTAGTTGAAAACTTTATATACTTACAGTCTTACACCTAGTAAAGGATGTCTTAGCATCAATCAACATCCTCTGAACCAACTGTTCACTAAGGAATGTCTCGCCTCCATAATTCTCAATTTGAGCTATATTTATGTTTGCACGAGTTCCTATAACTGCTTGCAAATCTCGTCGTAGTTCTTGAAATCTTAAATAATTGAAGAATTTTTACATGCAACAAAATATCACTAAGATTAATTTACTCACATTGTCTTCATATCATATCATGTCCAAGTTTATGATATTGTCAAAGTCACTGTTTAAAACATTTAATAATTGATAATACAAGATTATTGATAACTATATATTATATAGGATTTATTTATACTTTTATTTACATTTTACATTTAAATAATTCGTCATATGATGGTGACCAATTAAAGTTGGCACACATACACTTCCCCATCTAGAAACTGTAAAGTACCTTGGTATTCTTGATAGAAAACAAACATGGCTGCGCCATATTGAAGATATACGAGATGGGCTAAACATACTACTAAACAAGTTTAACTGGCTCCTAAGGGGATTTTTTTTTATGGTAGATAAGGTGCAAACGAGCAGATGGTCCACTTGATGGTGGCCCATGGACATTGGCAAAATAAGGGATACCCTCTTGTTTTGTCAATGTGTTGCATCTTCAAAGATAGAGTGAGGAGAGGGAGGGAAGAAAAAATGGTGCGGTATCAGCGGACCCTGACCAAGAACCCACAGTCAACTAGATCTGCAGCATTAATGGGACGAAGTGATCCCCTACCACCAAGGGCATCTATTACTGGAAAAAAAGTACTTATATACAAAGCAGTACGATATGCATTTTGGCATAGCTGTAAGTGTATCGAGGATATAATTGTATAAATAAATAAGGCCTGTCTGGATATACGGTGTTGAACTGTGGGGCTCAGCAAAAAAGTCAAATGTGAACTCGAATCCTGTAAATATTCCAAAATAATGCTCTCAGAACAATATCAAATGCTCCATGATTTGTCAAAAACTCAGAAATACTTGCAAACTAAAAGCAAGATAGATATGAGATAGATTCTTTGCTGGAGGAATGGTTTTCACCCACCATTTAAACAACACAAAACATACAGAACACAACAAACAAATCAGAGAAACATAAACATTCATAAATACTGTAATAAGCACAATTAACTACTAATAAAATTAGAACGATACAATAGTTTTAAGGCTCCAACAGAAATATATATATTGAAATCAAAGAACATAAATCCTTACCCGCCACCTTGTATCTGCTTTTTTACATGATGCTTTTCATTATAGTACACATTCAAGGCATTTGATAATACCGCTTTAAGTCGTCTTATTTCCAAGGCTGGATATCCATCAGTAGCACCGGCCATGGAACCATTTATAAGAGCCTCTCGTCGAAGATCTCCAGTTGAAGTGTTTCCATCTGCTGATACGAGATTAGCAGCCACAAGTTCATCACAGACTTTTTGCGTACTAAAATGACAAAGATTGATTTTAATATAGAAACATTAACACTTTGATTTATAGTAATCTTAACACAATCAACTTGGAGGGATTAAAAAGAAGATAAGTAACAAGCCACTTCTGACAATGCATGGGGGCCATTTTGTAATATTCATAAAAGCAAAATATGAATGTAACGTTTTGAATATTTTCAATTAATTGTATAATATACTGAATGATGATGTAATACTGAAACTGTCAGGTGCTTCCTACTTGGTAACATGCCTCTTTCAAGCTCATAAACTTTTTCTATACCGTAAAACAAATTTTTTGGTTGCGCCATTATAGTGTGTAAAGAGAGTCAATCAACAATATAATAAAATCCACAAATAAATTTTTTATCAAAATATGGTTGGACTAAGAATTTGTCACCGAAAATGATTTACCGACAATACAAGATCCTTACTGACATTATAAATGCAATTTTATTTGCACATGGTTCATGCTGCCACAGAGAAAACTCTGATACTGAAACTATACTCATAAGAAGAAGGGCAGGTAACTAGTTAATTAATATAAACTAAAGAAACTTGTTAAAAGCAAGTCTTTCTTAAAAACTAAAATTCACCTTGTGTACATGTCATATAAATTGCGTAAATATTTTTCTAAGTCATTCTTATCTGCAAGTTTAGTCTGTATATACTTCTGCAGCTTAAGGTGAAAGATGTTCAGTACAAACTTGCTCATCACTTGGTCTGGATTGGGAAATACACTGCTTATCACTGTGTAATTTTTCTTACATAATGGAAGCACTGCTGAGAATATGTCCTTGCCGAGTAAGGTATTCTGGAATAAAAAAAGGCTAATTGAAAATTTATCAAACACCCAGGGCACTGGGCACCCATGGAGGGTTTAAACTTTAGTTGGGTGCAAGAATGGTTGTCTAATATCGATGACTTCGGCAAAGTATTCCAAGATAGTAATAATACTTTTAAAAAAAACTTTTGATTAATGTTTTTTAAACTTCAGTATGTTCTTGAGGGTTATTGAACAACAAAATTTGAAGCGTCAGTAGCTCAGTGGTTCGGGCGTTGGATTCACGATCAACAAGTCGTGGGTTCAAATCCCGGACATTGGACTACTGGCGTGGCCCACTCCTGACACAAGCTATTTAATAGCTTACTAGGAGGGGTAACGGGAATACTAGTAGTATGTGATCCATACTGCTAGTAATCTTTTAAAAAAAAAAAAAAAACTGAATAGATTTTGATAAAACTTATATTTGTAACGTATACTTTATTCTTTACAATAACTATGTCATGGAACTACTCTTAATCAGGCAGACTGACCTTGACTTTTGTATAGTCATTAGATTTTAATATTTTTTTAATAAACTTGAAATATATATAAAACAATTGCTTAATATTTAGTGTACCTATATACTATTATTTCTATTTCTTTATGTTTATAAATATCTTTACTTACCATTTGACTAGTTTCAATATAGGCATCAACACATTGTGAATATCCTTTGAAATTTGTCATGATATTAGCAATATCCTTCATCTTGACCATGTTACCTTGGTTTTGAGCCTTAACAAACTCTTCTATAAGATTTCTCTCAATTTCATCATATTTTGCCTCAATCTTTTTCTTAGCAACTTCAAATTTATCAGGTGGAAGTTCTTGAGAAATAGTATATAGCTTTTGTATTACATCTGCTGCTTCATTTAACTAAAAATATAATTAGTTGATATATTATGATAATTGAAGAAAACTACTTGAACCATCTTGTTTTACACGATTGAAAAAATTAAGATTAAGATACATTTTAAAATCTTTTGGAAATCTACTATAAAGCATTTTAGAAAATTTTAAACAATTTTGTACCTTATTTGGATCATTAAACATATCAGTAAGCACTGGTCCAGGATTAAGAAAGTTAGCAAGGTGCGATAGAAGGTCTCTTGCTGCAGCTGCTCTTGCTCTAGGAGCTCTTGCTGCACCAAGTTTCTCCCCTACATCCAAGGCTCTTCCACCGCAGCGAGACATTCTCTCATCTAATGAGCTAAATACATTGACACAATGCTGAAACAATAAGTGTTTAAAATTTAAGGGTAATCATAAATTAAAGGTTTTAGGATATAAATTGATTTTATTTGAAGAATTAATGAGGTGAATAGGAATAAAATGTGATCTTGTCTTTCATTTTATCAACACAATAACTCACAGAATGTTGATCCATTATCTCAGCGAGCTTTGCTACATATAATTTTTCCTCCTCTTGCACTTCCTGCTCTAACCTGGTACATTTTCTTTCTTGTCTCTCTTGAAGAACCTATTATAAAAAATATAAAAGATTTAAGTAGGATGATTGTTGTAATTTTAGTAAAATCTACTTTCTAATGAACATTTCATATTGTGTAAGTACAGTACATTTATGATTATCCAGACTTCTAAACTGTTTGTAAATTTTCTAATATCCACATTTATATTATCTATAATTAAAACCAATCAGTTATTTGATAATATTTCAGTTTATATCAAAATAATATGAATTACCAAATATTTAAAACCAAATAAAAGTTTTGTGACTGACTGTGTGACTTGGTAGAAGGCAAGTTCTTTTATGATTAAGCCATAATGCTAAGCAGTACTAATATTTTTAATTACTTTTTGTTGTAAAGACACCTGAGTCACTAAGGTATTTTTTTAGTAAAAAATTATTTTCACACATTGTGTTACCCATATTGTTAATTATATGAATGGTTATCGACAATAATTAGTCCAGTTAATACATTCTCTACTTAGTATTTGTATTGTAATTTAAATATTTACTTTTAAATCTTGGATAGCTTGAGTAAATATGTCATGGATCATTTCTGGGTCGAACTGGTCACCCTGGAGGCGGCACTCTTGCATACTGCGACGTACCATCCTTTCTACGAATTCGTCAGGATCGAACGGCTCCTACAACATTACCAAATTTATTAGTTGTAATAAAAACGGCTATGAACAAAATAAGAATGTATTTTTTTTATTTAACTTACCTGCTCCAATTCTTTAATGTACTGATTCATCATCTTGATACCCAAATAATTTTATATTTTTATAATTTTTTAAATTGTAATTTATACTTCTTACATACGCCTCTTTCTGGTTGTTTATTTTATGAAATTAAGTTTTTAATCTAAGTACATATTTCTAGGTTTATTGATATACCATATCGTAAAATAAGAATTTAAGTATTTATAATTTATACAAATATAATAAAAATAAATGTTTATAATTATTAAATAACAATATAAGCTATATATATAAGGAAAATAAAAGCTGTCTACTGTCACTGTCACTTTTCCTTCAGTGCTGCCAATAAATTAAATCAAATTACCCGTTTTAAATCATAGTATTTCCATAAATATACCTAAAAATATTACATAAAATATCATTATTACACTACATATTTAATACCTGATATCTATCTAATCTAAGCGAAAATATTAAATTAGTTAAATGGTTATAAGAATTCCGAGTTATTCGCAACAGCCAATACGAAAACGAAGTATGATGCACTAGAATAATTTAACATAAAAAGTTGTTTACAAATTTTTGTACCTAAAAATTATTGATGCGTACAATACTTTCATCATAATATTAGGTAACAACTATTTTTTTATTATATTATATTGTCTTAATTTCTAATTTTAATTTGCAATGGCAAATAAGAGACAGAATTTACCGGAAATTTCAAGTTACCCGCTGAATCATCATGTGTGTAGAAGGAAACTGCTCTGCTTTTGTGATAGAAAGATGAAAAAAGAAAAATACTGATTATTTATTTTATATATATATATATTTTATTTAATATTTTATATATATATATATATATATATTATTTTCACATACCTACAGATAAAATCATTTCTGAAATAAATACTTCTTTTAATTAAAAAATAGGCTGGCTTAGACAATTATTTTTTATTCTTAAAAACAAAACGAAAAATGTTCAATGTAGCAAAAACGTCTTTTTAGGAGATTTCTTAGTAGAAGAAGCGTTTTTTATGTCTAAATTCTTTGTGATGTCGTCATATTTCTATTAAATTTTGTGCGTGTTTTAACGATCATTATATTTATTTTCTCTCTTTTATGAGAGTTGTGCATAAACGCTATATACATAATTAAATTTGACAAGAAAACAACCAAATATTGTCCACATCGTAAAGCGTGAGATGTCCAATGTATCCTAAACGGGTTAGGATAAAGACGATAGAGCTTCATGGCTGAGCGCCTCAGCCCTCGAAGCTCCGAGGTCAATGCCTTGGAACAACGAGGATATTTAATAGGTAAAAAAATCGGACAAGGATCTTATGCTACGGTACATCTGGCAGAGTATTGCGATGCATCCAGTACAAAACGGATGCATCTCGCTTGCAAAATATTTGACAAAGAAAAGGCACCCCGAGATTTTTTAGAAAAATTTTTTCCTCGTGAACTAGAGATATTAACTAAGATAGAAAATCCACATATCATACAAGTTCATAGTATTCTACAACGAGGGCCAAGAGTATTTATATTCATGCGTTATGCTGATAATGGAGATCTATTAGATTTTATTAAAAGAAATGGAGTTGTACCAGAAAACCAGGCAAAGTTGTGGTTCCGACAAATGGCAAGTGGTTTGCAATATCTACACAGCAAGAATATTGCGCATCGTGATCTCAAATGCGAGAACATTCTGCTATCAAGACGATTTAATGTAAAACTGGCAGATTTTGGGTTTGCAAGATTTTGTACAGATGGTGAGAATAGACGTGTTCTAAGTCAGACTTACTGTGGATCCGCAGCCTACGCTGCACCTGAAGTAGTAAGTGGAACACCTTACAATCCGAAGCTTGCAGATGTGTGGTCCCTCGGAATTATACTCTTTATTATGTTAAATGCGTCGATGCCCTTTGATGATTCCAATTTACGAAAACTTCTTAAAGATCAAATGTCACGAAATTGGGTGTTTCGCTCAAGGATTCGAGATACTGTGACAGCAGCAGCAAAATCAATTGTTAGGCACATTCTGGAACCAGATATTACGCTTCGATTGACGTTAGATCGTGTTCTGTCTCATGAATGGACGAGACCTCGCAAGGACAAAAGTGCTAGTTTAATGGGCCGTTTAGTTCAATCTGCCCCGAATGGTCCGCATTCTCAGGGTAAGCATGATGAAGCTGGAACATCGGCAGGCGCACGAGTATCTGGCGATCATCGTGAGACTGAGCGAGAGAGGCATGATGACATTAACATGCGTTCCCACAACTAACTGCATAAATGAAAACCACTGCATCAAGCTGATAATTATAAGTCTAGGACGTTAGACCTTAAATTTTAAAATTCTTTATTTTTTTGATATTTTTTATAATTGACGGCGTAACTATTGTTAGTTGTCAATGAAGAAAATAAAGTTTTGGTAGAAAATGTACTCAATGATTTCGTTCTTTAATATATAAAAATTTAATATCCAGTCCATTTAATGACGCTTATATTTTGTTGGCAAGACTCAATAAAATTGTATTTCTCTAACAGTTGAATATACTAAAAAAGTTTCTAGTAAAAGTAGCTAGGGCAAATAGTCATAAATAATTAAACTATGCTCAATTATATTGTTTATTAAAATTTAATTAACCTAAGCAAAATATTAGACAGAATAATAAGTAAAACTTATACAGATAATGAATAGCCATGTATTCCGATAGGAAAACTCATAAAAGGATATTTTATATAAAAATTTAAAAGAGATTTATTTGCATTATATTCGACAACAACTTTTGATAATGGATTTGCGTAATAAACGCCTAAATATGTAAAGGGATTCGTATTTATAATAGGCTAGAAAAAAAAGTAAATTTTTAATAAACTTGACGATTTTCAAACACACCAGGATAAATGATAATTATAATTTTTTTCTAATTTACTTACTTTAACCATTAAATAATATTGGGGTTTAAAAGCTGGTATCAAACCAGTGTATGTGAATGACAATATTTCTCCTTCCGTATGATTTCCTACAAGTTCAGGTCGATGTAAATAACATACAGAGATTATAATAGTCATTATTAAGAGTCCTTACTCTGCATATTATAAATAATTGTTTCTGTCCCCTACAATTTCTTATGAAATACATAACAGGATACATAGGAAGGTATCTACAACTAGTCATCATGCAATAATCATGAAGAGTCAGTCTTACGTTTTCAGGAACTTATAATTTAGAATAGAGCTTGAAGCATCGGTACTCGGTGACAAACATTTCAAATATGAGACTATTAATTTAATCATATCAATTTTTTCCTAAATCCTTATATTGTATCACAAGTTACTTACCGTACTTACCGTACTCATACAGTGACATTTTAAACAGGTCCTTCTTTTCTAAACTTGAATTTTGAAAATATAACATTAAAAGGACGATGCATATTATATGTGGGGCTTGAGCCATTATGGCTATGGTATGGTTGACAATGGTAAAATAATAATTATTGTATGATTGTATCTAATTGATTTAAGCGATTAAAATTACAATTACTGATATCTATACCTTATCAGACAATTTTTATTAACGAGGGAATACGAAATTACTAACTTTTACAGGGATAAATGTTAAAAATACTTGTTTACTCTTTAATGTTTATTTTTTATTGTTACTAATGGCTTTTGTTACCAAATACACCTTTAACAGTTATTGTGAAGCTTGACAGACTTAATTGCGTCCAATTGAAGGCGATGGAGACGCGATGATCTGAAGACGAATAATCCACTTTTGGAGATGAAACAGAATCGACAGTTACTTTTACATAAACTACGGAACATCCCTGTGGTATCTATAAAGAAAATATTAAATCTAAGAATGAACGGTTTACAAATAATAACAATTATTAAGCTACATTGCAGTCTTTATAGTCACTTTTATCGGCAACATCTGCGGAAAGGGAATGCCTTATGTATTGTTTTTTTTGTTTAATAAATTATTAATGCTTACCCTAATATCTTTAACGGTGACTGGTCTAAAAAGTGGAATCTGGCCTTCATCTTGGTATATTATATCGCCATAATCCTGACCTAATTTAGAATATAAATTTTATTCATAGTAATACATTTTGTTCTTTGAGATGATGGGCATCGCCCGTTTTTAATTTTAAAAAGTGGATGATATACGCGTTATTATCTAAGTAACCTGTTTTAAATTATTTTCATATTAACACTAATAATATAATGTATTTTTGCATTAATTTATTTAGAAATGGCATAATTGACAGGTACCTGAAGAACGTCTTATAATCATGAAATAAGGACTTACCAAATTCATATACATAATGATTAGTAAGAGCATAGCATAAATTACTTATAGTAACTAAAAGGAATATTAGGGCACTTCTAAATTGTTTCATGATCACTTCAACAATGGACACAACAATGTAGGACAATTAACTCTCTTTATTTTCTTTATTTATAATTTTCCATTATTTGTTACAGAAAAGCAATTTGTTCTACACGTTAATATGTAAAATGATTTGATTTTGTATGTAAATTTACTAATCGATTAGTGTGTAAAAAATAATTACCTACCGTATATAATTTTTTCATTATTATCAAAGTAAGTTTACAGAAGGATTTAAAGTTGAAAGTTTTGTGATTTAAGATTTGTTTTTATTATATATACGATTTGTTTAAGATATTGCTATTCCTTTAAATACTTAATTACATAAAAATGGTTCTTTTATAAAAATAATAGTAGCTAATTAATGTGATAACAATTTGTTATTCGTATGATTTAAACATTATTTAGTTCTAAATCTATGATTACAATATTAGCATTGTTTAAGTATTCCTCATTTGTCAGATTGTGGCTGCAGAGCTGGTATGTGGTGATGGTAGCGTCGCCAAGAAAGCGCTGACTGGGATCTTGGCGTACTACGTGCATGTAATCATCTCCTAAAGTAAATTCTACTTGGGGAGGCGCACTCCAATCGCATACTACTGTTACGGCTTTATTGACGGCTGCCGGATTCAAACAGAACATCTAAAATGCAACGATATTATATTTATTACATACAATAAAGAATACTTCAACACAATACAGACGCAGACACTTTTTAAAATAAAAAACTGACCTTTTGATATGCTTCACGTTGTCCAGCTGGAATGTACATTGGTGGATAATCAAATTTAAACCGCGAAACATAGTCCGTATCTGCAAAATTATTTTTAGAGAACAATTAAAAATATATTGAATAAATATTTAGAGGAAATAATTAACACCATTGGTTGCATTACTTACCTTTCGATACGTGTGTACAATGAGGGGGTGAATTTATTTTCAATTTTCCTTCAACTTGAGTTATAACTATCAGAGAAATTAAAAAAAATAATCGCCACATGGTTATCATCATAAAATTCTAATCTAATTTGATGCTTTTTTCATTAACTGACTTTAACGTCTGAGATCAACAACAACAACACAGACAAGTGAACTCAATATGTCTCACAAGAGAAAACCACGCAGTTTAATCAATCTTTATATAAAAATGTGGCAAATACTGCTTGAAATAGAGTTTAATATACAAAACCATTCATGTTATCTATCAATATGATAAGCAGGCCGAACCTTTAATAAACAGGAAAACCGCAAAAGCTTGCTTAGTTTACATAACTGGAGAAGTTTCATGATGTTGATAATGCTTAACTTAATAGGTTTAAAATATAGATTGAAACTAATATACCCGTGAAAAAATTTTTGATCCGATCCGTCAATAAATGATTGAGAAACACATTATTTAAGTTTACGTTTATTAGCGCGGAACGATTGTAAGCCTCTGACGTCATTTCACTTATAGTCGAGTTCGTCGCACCAGAGCGCTTGCACTGCTTATACATGTTTTACGTACAGCCGTTTGTTGATTATTTATAAGTAGTATAGTTTTTATTTTAGCATAATGGAAGAAGATTTCGTAAAAAGACAATGTGATAATTTACCTAAACTTTATATATATAAACCGCGTCGACTGGATGAAGTGACGTCATATACTGGCCTGCCGCATTAAACGAAATTATTGTCACAGGCGCAACTTTAAAGTTGCATAACTTTTTCATTTGTAGAGATATTATAATAATTCATTAAAATTTTTGTTTCATTTTACTTTAATTTATTTACAGTAATATATTTTAAAAAATGGAAAATTCTTCATTTATCCGAATTTAGGATTTACAAGAAAATCAAAGAAAACCAAAGCATCAAAACTTAACATTTTTATTTATGTTATCGAAAGTTTTAATTAATTTATTGAATGAATTTTTTTTCAGTCGTAGTTTTAAGATCTTCGATCTTTTTCCAAAGTTCAGCATGATATAGAGCTGCAGCCTCTACTTCCATTTCCGCAGCAGCCACTGAAACATTTTTTTTGCATACATTGACATTGCCACCGTTAAATAATGTAGGAAAAAAATCATAACATATAATATTCTATACAAGATTTTATTGAGTATGAAAATTCGTTAGTAGTACGGCTATCCGAATATTAAACTACTAATTATTAATAATTAAACTATACTCACTTCTTAAGTCTTCAACGACTCTTATATTCTTTTTTAATTTCGACAACTCATCACAGATTTCTTGTTGTACATTATTTTTAAAAGCAGGATTGTTTATATCTAACTCACCTAAATTATTACTGGGTATTTGACTTATATTATTCATTATATTCAACTATATTTTCAATTTAATCAGTTAATTAATGTGTGTTTTTGTTTCCCGCCTTTCGAACTCCAAGTGCAAATAAGTAGATAATAGATATAGATAATAAAACTAAACTATGACATATTGAGATTGCGATTATAGAATCTCAAAAAAGAACATAATATTTAAAAAAAAGTTAAATAGGTAGTAGTAGTAGTAAGCAAATAATATAAATTCTATTTTATATTTGTATTAAATTTAAAATGTTATAATATAAACTTTTTATGGAGGAATTTTTAAGCTTTGTCTATAAAGTTTTCATCTTCACATCTTGTATTTTTGGTCTTTCAATTGTACAATATTTATTCAAAGAGGTGGACATGATACGACGTTTGTTAACAAATTTGAATTCTATGTAAAGATATCGTAATATCTCATTAATCTTAGTAATATTATAAATGTGAATGTTTGGATATTTGAACGAGTATTATTCAATCACACAAAAACGGCTAAATACATTTTGAATGAAATTTCTCGGACTGTGATGAT
Source organism: Limenitis camilla (assembly GCA_905147385.1). NCBI lineage: Eukaryota > Metazoa > Arthropoda > Insecta > Lepidoptera > Nymphalidae > Limenitis > Limenitis camilla. The sequence continues at coordinate 5,725,846 of LR990243.1, forward strand.
TAACACTAGGGTTACCAGATGGAAACTTTCAGAAACATATCCAGGACAATTGTAAGTAAACATAATTCGGGACAATTCTGGGGTTACATAATAAAAAAGAACCGGCCAGGTGCGAGTAGGACTACCACACCAAAGATTCCGTATTTACTTTGCCGTTAATAACTGTTGTCACCGTACATCGACATATTGGCGACGAAAAAAAATTAAATTGGTCATCTACGAATAAAGAGCTATTATTGCCTATTGTCGGCTATTCTATTGTGTAGAATACAAAAATAATAACTACTGGATTTTCGGAATCCAGGACAATAAGGTCTGATTATTGGACAACAACATCCATGGCCACCTAGCAGCCCTAATTATAAATTAACACACAGGAAAAGTTTATATTGTATTCCAGAAAATATATAATAATAAAAAAATATTGAAAATTAAATGCTTTGTACTGCCCGATTTGAACCAACTAGCTTCGAATAAATATCGATATGTCGGGAATTTGTATATAATTATATCGATATTATTCGTACCACTAATCTGTACTAACTACGATTACTAATCTGTGTCATACATACAAATTGATGAGATTGACATTAACAGAACCAAAGTGTCACTGTATTTTATGTCACGCGTTCTATTGTGAAAATATAACTGGGAAATTACGAAAACTACATTGTTTCTCTTATAATTTATCATTGATGTTCTTTTTGCTTAATCTTTAAGGTTACAAAACAAGCCCAAAGATGATGAGCGACGACGATCGCGACATTGATATTGAAAGCGATGTACGTGTTTTCTTGTTTTACACCTTTATCATTACTTTATTGATTTCCTTTATTAGATATTTATTGTTACAGGCTGAAAATGACTCAGACTCTCGACCTCACGCTAGAAACAGTTTGGGGGGAAGTGGATATTATTCTCAGGTACTTCAATGAATAATAAAATATCAAACTGTCTAAGGTCAAATCTAATGTCTTTGTATATACACTGTTACAATCACCACTTTTTCTATCACTCAGTTGAGACAGTTTGTTACTGTAGTATTTCTCTACATAAACTAAATGTAACCTACAACAATAAACGGACAAGTTGTATGACAAAAGTTTAGTATCCAATGCTTCATGTCCCTTTATTATTTTTAATTTTAACTGAGCACTATGTTTTACTATTTAGTTGATTATTGTGCTATTTTCTTGTGTATGTGATTGAAATTTATAAATTTATAGTGTGTTTTCAAAAATATACTTTTTATTCAAGGCAGAAAAAAGAGCACACCATAATGCTTTGGAGAGAAAAAGAAGAGATCACATAAAAGACAGTTTTACTTCCTTGAGAGAATCAGTACCAGCCTTACAAGGGGAGAAAGTGGTGAGTATTTCTAAGCTATTACTAAACACTGGTTCCAGCTTTGCAAAGAAGGGTTATTAATAAGGAAAATGAGAAGTCCATAAAGCACAATCTTTCATGATTAAAATTATGAATTTCAAAATTTATAGGTTTACAAGGGTCAACTAATTTTGGACCACTAAAGTTTAAGGTTAATAAAAAATAGACAAAGAAAGCATGACTTAATGTTGTAGTTTGTCTTATACATTATAATTAATAGCTCTGTTAAAATCTCAGATGTATTACTGCTGAACTTATTGGAGTGCCTGTTTGTAATAATAAAATAACAGCTTTTTACTAAGTGCATATGGATGTATACATGGTACACATACCAAAACAACATTTTTTACTAGTTTTGTCTGTCTGTTTGTTCCGGCCAATCTGGCTGGACCGATTTTGACGGGACTTTCACTAGCAGATAGCCGTTGTAACAAGGAGGAACTTAGGCTATTTAACATCTCGCTACGACCCATAAGAGCGGAGCAACACGAGAATGAAGTCGCATAGGTCGGCTTGTATATAATATTACTGATATTGAGTGATATTGCTCTTTCAGCAATTGTCCCTTAATCTAAGATATAAAGTAGCCAGTAATAATAAAAACATGTTTTGATCTATATATATGTTTTAAAATAGGTGTGGATTATGTCAAGTAATAATTTTGATTGTATCATATATACAGGCGAGTCGAGCACAGATCTTAAAAAAAGCAGCTGAATATATTCAATTTATGAGGCGGAAAAACAATGTCCATCAACAAGATATTGATGATTTAAAAAGGCAAAACAGTATACTTGAAACTCAGAGTAAGTATATATTGAGGATGACATTCTATGTTTATATTTATTGCTTTTATATTGGCATTTTTATTTTAATTCTCCACGTCATCAAAAATAAGCAAAGATCTTCTCTCAGCCTTTGCTAATTACTTTCAAACTTGAACAGCCTTCAATGTTGAAATTAATTCAGTATTAATGTTTTATTATTTTATTTTCTTGTTGTTGTTGTTGCATTAAATAGTCTAAAGTCAAATAATAATTTTAAATAATAGTGTGTATTTGTATAATACAATGAAAACATGTTGTGAATATATAACACTATTATCACATATTAGCTGATCCGTCTTCACTTTGCTGAGTTAGGTTTATTTGACTACAAATAATTCTGTAGTGTTTTTCTTATTCAATAATCAACTTAACAAAGATTCATGGAAATTTAAAACATTCATTTTTATTTATAAAGATTTATAGGTCATAAAGATCAATATTGTATTGAACTCATGAAATTATCAAGTTTAATCATCATTATTAATATTGATGTAGCATTTTTTTAAAGGATATTGTTCTATTAAATCAGCAGTGTTGACTTCATTGAATTTGGATTTTGCAACATAATTATAGTCTATGTTGAACTAGGTGACCTGGCGAACTTTGTGCTGCCAATGAATGTCGAGTTACAGATTAGCTGAACTTAATTTATGATTTTATGGCAGTAATACAATGAAAACAAAATAAATATTAAGTTCACTACTTTAGTCATTTGTTGTGTATTTAAGTAGCTTGATATATTTTCTTTAGTTTAGACAAAATAAATTTCTGAATGCACTCTTAAATATTTGACAACCAATCCTTTTTCATTACTGACATTATTCTATATTTTAAAAATATAAAATACGCAATTATCTGAATATGGTGGATATATCTTGTCGATTCAAAATGTTTAACCCATCAACATTTTGTATTGGAAGATGTTTTTTTTTTAATTTTTTTTCGTCAATTTTCCAATATTTTTAATAGTTTTTCTGCTATTCGGCACGGAGACAAATCCAACAAATCAAGAACCATGAAAATCAGTCCTGCCGGGCTCAAGTAATAAGTGTTCTAACAAATCTGATTTTTGTTTTATAAATATAGATGTACTAGCGGCCCATCCCGGCTTCGCGCGGGTGGAATATTATTTTTAAAAATATATTGGCCCTCCCGCATTTCGGTGCCCCCTCTCTTGCCGCTTTACTCGCTGCGCTGCGTCGCTATACTGGCCCGTCGCGTCGTCGTGTATTTTTTGTTTATATTGATATTTTTAATTTCATAATATCTTTTGAATGGAAAGTCCGATTTTAATAATTCAAAAAGTAATTTACAGGTATTGAAATAGTCTTGAATACGATATAATTAATTTGGATAAGGATTAATACAAAGTTATAGAAAACATGGTCTGATTTTGATAGGCATTTTTATCAACTTTTAAAATATAAAAAAGTAGTTATAGTGACGTAACTATAATAGTTGGACATATGCTCTCGCGGACTTTTTTGGAGATATTGATACGTTCTATAATATTGTAGAACATTTTTTTGTTCTATCATCAATACTTTTTGCAGCGCATGCGATGAAAGATATTTTATGGCTAATTTTTTGGCACCTTGGGTTGGTTTTCGTGAGATTTCCTAAGGATCTCTAATTTTTTCTTATAATAAATATAGCCTATGTTACTCAGGGAAAATGTAGCTTTCTAATGGTGAAAGAATTTTTGAAATCGGTCCAGTAGTTTTTATGTTTATTCGTTACATACAAAAATACAAAAATACAAAAATACAAAAATACAAATCTTTCCTCTTTATAATATTATTATATAGATGTATATAAACTGCAAGTTTTTGCATGTCTGATTTATCTCAGAAAAAAACACAGGTTATTGAAATTAAAATTTTCTATGATTCCAGTTAGAGCACTTGAAAAGGCCCGCGCAACTGGAAATTATGTGGACGCACATGAACTAGGTCTAGGAATAAAATCAGAAGGCAGTTCACACGACACTGACAGTTCTGATGGAGAAGGTACGACACGCCGTGTCAAGAAACTCAAAATAAACGGTGTTAATGTGTAAATAAGTCCAAAACATACATTATAAGGCATCAGCAAATGAACTGTTGAGATTTTTTTATTTTCATATTCAGAAATTGCCTTCTAATTAAGTGTTTGGGCTCAATGCAATAGTACTTTTAAGTTTATGCGTTGAATATTCTTAAGATTAACCTAATGTAAGCAACTAAACAACCCATAAAAGCCTTTATTGTTTGTATGAGTGTATACTTCATCATTATTTATTGAAGCGTCTGTAGCTCAGTGGTTGAGGCGTTGGATTCACGACCGATAAGTCGTGGGTTCAAATCCCATTCCTTGGACTACTGACGTGGCCTAGCTCCTACCACAAGCTTTTAGCTTAGTTGGAGGGGAAAAAGGAATACTAGTAGTATGTGATCCATATTGCTAGTAATCTTTAAAAAAAAATATTGTGTGATATACACTACACTTTAACTTACGTTTAAATATCACATTAAAATTTTTTTTTAGATTGATTGATTTATACATGTTTGAAGTTAAATCGATTCAGTTTTATTTATCTATATAATTGATAATTAGGGTTAAATTATCGATTCTTTGATTTATCTCCAAAATAAAAAAAATATTCTTAAAGTGCAAGAAGCAATTTAAACTTTTTTCTTTCATACAAACCTTGTCTAAAAATAATAATAAACATAAAAATAAATTCTTCCGTGGAAATATATCAAAATTAACTGCGAGACTACATAAGTAGCAGACCGATTAGTCTGTTATGTTAAGTATAATAAATCAATATGTAAAGGTTTTATTTTACTAGTCTTGGTAAAATTTTAATTATCTTCAACCTCAAGAATTTTGTATCTTTGTACATATTGAAATTATACACTTTTGGTAATGATCTAACTTGAAATAAAATAAGGTTAGAACATAATATAGATTTATTTACTTATAGTATTTTAAATCGGGAGAAAGAGTAATATTAATGTGTAAGTAGTAAGTCATAAGTATCACATTCATCAAACATACATTTTGTTTTTTTTTAAGTTTTTATGTAAGCTGTCTTATTAGTTAAGCTATATAATTCTAAATCTAATATGGTTGACTAAAAAGATTTATTTTTTTACAAAAAACTGCGTGCTTGGTCAAATATTGACTACTGATTATTATATTTAGAATTAATAAATAAAAAATACTGATGCTGTTATGGTTTTATCCGAATACTTTAGAAATTTTGTAATATCAGTGTTGTTACGCAATTTCTTTTTCCTAAACGAAAAGGCCTCGATTTTTTTTTAATCCATGCCTTCCCAGCGTCCTATTTTTAAAACACCAAGTTTAAATTATCTTTAGAAGTTCACGTTCACTCTTTATATTACCTTATTAAATCTATATTTATTCCTATTTATAGGATAGGCTGATTCATCAAGAAGGGATGAAATAATATTTTTTGTTAATAACATATTCAAACCTTAACTAAAACTGAATAAAAATTCTAAATTACTTGGGAAGTAATGAGTTAATATCTAATATTTAAAAAACCGTTTTCAGACTAAACAATGTGTAGGAGATGATTCGTGGGAATGAAGCATCGCTCCAGGCCTTTTCAAGGATGAAATATGACTTGTTATCCAACTTTAAAAAAGAGTCCCGCTAAGTTTGTTTCGGCCCTTCTACTCAATTACGAGGTATTTTTTCTAACATATAAATTATGTCATTAAATTAGAAAGGACTGTTTGAGTTACTAAATGTTTCCACCCTTACAAAAGTTGGGTAATAAGTTCATTAATATATAGATAGCGCGTCAGTTGAATACAGAGTTAAGGAATGTGTTAGTCAAGTAATAATGATGTATATATAATTTGAATTATTGTCTATAAAGATTATGTCGATCAAAATTCAACTTTGTTTTAGTAACATTTTACCTTTATATTTCAGTTATCATTAAAAGCACAAGTTAAGACTCCTTTGATAAATTGGTGTAAGACATGAAAGTCATTAATAAAACCGTTTATATCTAAAACACGTATAAATAAATCAAATTCACTGCTTCATATTGTAACAAATTATTATCCAAAATCCCAATCATAACATAAAATTTCGAATGGTTTCATTATATTTATGAATTTGTTAGGACATATTGATAATACTGCAGCCGCAATATAAGTATTAAATAGCGTACGATAACTGTAAGGACAACACTACTGTAACGGCGATTGATTTGAAGGGGGTGGTGCGCATTTACCTCATATCTCGACTGCAATCAACTGGCGCGCTTACTACAGTTTAGTGCAGTTACAAATTTGGTTACTAAAAGATCTAGGTACTATCATGAAAACTTGCATATAATATTGAGAAGAAATTCTACTTTTAATTGTATATTATGTATGTGTAATATTCTGTAATTGGTGTACATAAAACAGCTTCAAACAACAACAACATTGTATTTTTTTATTTGTTTTTTTTTTTCATTATCGGTACAAACTTAGGTTAGCAATAAGAATATTCATGTTAAGCTAAGTTTCGTCTTCTTGAACATGTTTGTTATAATTTTGTTTCACATTCCCATCGTTCTGAAAGATCTAATTTAATTAAACCAGTTTAAAAATGTAAATATTGTTCAGTTTTCAGTTGGAAATGAAACGTATATTTTCGTAATTGTTTCTTGAAGACTACATAGAAATAAGTAATATAAAATACTCTTGTTATACGCATGTTTTATTTCAACACCTACTTCAAACATAAACGATAGAGAAAAACGAAAGATTGTATTTTATTACTGTTAAGAAGTTATTAGGTGTTAGTACCATCACATTTTTGCTTTTCGATACCGCACGTGTGTCGCATAGCTGGAACAGAATTTCGCATAATTACTTATTGTTATAAATAATACATAGTAATATTAAAACTCCAAAAGTGTGTTTGTTACGAATTAACGAGTTTAAAAGTAAAATTAATTACATTTCCCGAAAAATTCCTCCATTCCTTCTAGAAAATAATAAAATGTTTATTAATTTAGAACTTCTTGACCGTTTTTAAATAGAAAATTAGCAAAATTAAGTTTAGGAGAAATTGCAGTCTGTGAAACCGGCCAAGTGCGAGTCGAACTCACGCACGAAGGGTTCCTCTTAAATATTTATTTTATTCTGTTTTTAGAATTTGTGAGTATTTCAACTGTCTAGCTATCATGGTTCATGAGATACACTTACTCTCACTCACATATCACTCTATCTGTGACAGACAGACGGAAAGTGAAGTCTTAGTTAAGCCTTAGCGGAACCCTAAAGAATAGGATTTAAAAAGGGAAAAAACTTTTGATGTATGAAGTATAAAAATATTAGGAATTTCAAATCCAAAACGGTGGCTTTAACATTTTTTGGTAAAGAAATCGAATAACGTTTATTGCCGAAATTAATAATCAAACTCAATCCAAAATCTTTATGGACAGAAAATAAATTCCAAATTTGCTATTTCAATCTGTAATCCAAAGAATTTTGGATTAGGATTGATTATTAATTTCAGCTGATAAATACATTGCACAATTTTAAATCAAATAAGCTGAAGCTTAAGAAGAAGCTGACTCCTACATTATGATAATGAACAGAAAAGATTCCAAGCACGGATTGATGAGAAGTTATTAGTAGGTACCCACATTATAAAATGAAAAAGTAGTTTACTAAATATTTCATTACGACTTACTATCCCTTGGATCAGCAAGAAGTGTAAAGTCACGTCTCCAGCTATTTATTAGACCCATGTGACCTGTGGGTTTAGGAGCTAAAGTATAATTATTTTCTATGGCGTTCTTTTTAATCATGCCAATTATTCCTAAGCCCAGGCCACCTAAAAACATAGCGTGGTAGGAGCCCAAGTAGAGTGCTGCTATTGGTCCACAAGCGATGCCTCCTGTAACAATTATTGTCGGTTATTAAAATCCTAAATAATTATTTTACTATGTTAATAGAACTAGGGGTTACAAGGGATTTTTTAATTACTTTTCATGATTTTTTTTTGGAAAAATATCATAACTTATCTTAAAAATATAATATTTAGTGATTTTATTATATACAATTCAAAATTATTCTCAATCCATATAATCCACTTTTATTTTTATTAACAGTGATAGGGTATCGGAAACAGGTTACTTTTTTTATTACGATCTTCAATTATTTATAAACTTTTCTTTTACATCAATAACTTCCGAGATGCTCAACTAAGTGACCCCTTCTGGCCAAATAAATTAGCGCTTTATTATTTGAAAAATCTACTTAACTATATAACTCGTTTTTTATACCTAGGAAATAATTAAATATATCATCTTCCTGTCTGATATGTTGCGCTCCATTCGCAACAACCGCGAACGTGGCTCCCATCATGGCGAGGGGAATCGTGTGATATGCATATCTGAAAACGATTGTTTTATTTAAAAAATTGATTATATATCTCTAGATACATAAATTTTCAGCGTTGCTATTTTTGGCTTGAGGCTACAGAAAATATAAACAAATCAACAATGAGATATGATAAGATACATAAAATAATATGTCTAGTTAAGTATATAAGTATTAAAATAATAAATACAATTTCATAGTAAAATGATATCGACTTAAACGAAAGAAGAATCACGTAAATCGGATCGTAAATCTCAGCGTGATCGGTATACATACATTAAAAAAAATTTACCAATCGAATTAGAACTTCCTCCTTTTTGAAGTCGGTTAAAAATTATTTTATTAAACTATGCCAATAATTACTACATATTATGTTAAAGTTTTGTGATAGGATGAGTGAGGAACGATACCTATTAATGTACAGCAATTTAGACAGAGCCGAGCAGTACCTGGGGCTTAAGGCCCAGGAGCAGGTTTAAAGAGCTCTTTCATAATATATTCACCACCACTCGACCTCACCAACTACAATAGATAATAAAGTAAACTTACGTGGACCTCAAGAAGGGTAACTGTAACCACGATAGTTTAATATTAATTTCCATGTACACTGCACGAAAACACCAGAGAGACTGACTCTAATCTATCGCACTTAAAGTTATATATTGTTTACCAGATTTATTAACCAGATTATAGAACCCAAAGCATAAGAATATAATTTTCTTAAACTCACCGTTTTAATATCGGCCCCAATCTTATAGGATGCGAATACATCAAGACATCATAGGTAGACATGATCAAGCCTGCTATAGCTCCGTACCGACTCGTCACTATAATCTATAATATATCTATATTATTGTTACATACCTAAACCTAGTTAAGAAACGTAAATTAATGCTAACTGACAAACCTTTTTATCAATGTCGCAGCCATCGGGAGTATCGTAATAAGTATAATAATTACGCGTACCCTTGTCCTTGCACTCGCACGACATTTTGCATATTAAACGTCAGATTTTATTTTATAAATGCAGATAGACAATTTCACTGGCCAGTATATATCATATGTTTTTTTTAATTCAAAATTTTATTTAAAAATATTCATTTCTATGTTTTTATCACATGTACTTCAAAATTCTTATATAGTATAAAACAAAGTCGATTTTGGCGTCTGTTTTTCTATGTCTGTTTATCCGCTACTTACTTGCCCTAAGAAATAATTAAATAATAGGTATATCATCTTCTTATCTTTTACTCTTACTCGCTTTAAACCGCGCAAAATATTTTTATGCAGGTAATAAAAATATTTTGCGTGGTTTAAGGCGGAAAGAGTATTAAACGAGGATGGTTTGTGATTTTGACCAAACAACTGAACTAGGTGAAGCTGGAGCTGATAGTTAACATAAATATATGTATAAATTTTATGTCATATCTTTTTTTTTTCTTAAATGAGTTTGTTTGTGAGAAAATAAGAGGAGTTTTAAAAAAAGAACTGAGTCCAAGGAATTTCATGTGATGGCGAATGCCGCGATTTGATACGGCAAAAGGCTAACACTAAGAAATAAAATTGTCAATAGCATAGACTTGACAATAGAGTTGTTTTAAAATTTATTTACAATGTGAAACAATATTGATTAAGAAAATTTAAAATAAAATAGCTAACTATGCTGAAATTATAAACATAAGAATAAAACGAATCAGAATTTATTAACAAAATAGAAGAATTGAATATAAAATAATCAAAGAGTAATATAAAAAATATGAATTATCCTTAATAATAACTAGAATTATAAAGACGATTAATTGAAACATAAATGGAATAAAACTAAACTTAACGAGAAGAATAGAACTTAAGAATATGATAACTAAAATCTAACATACCTAAATCTAGAGAATATACAATTTTTACAGAGTCAATCCGGGAACTATTATGTACCGTTGAAATGCTTCAATTGGTCCACGACATGTTTCGTGAACTCAATATATGATCGCAGAGCGCTCTCCTTCTCTACGATCTTTGTTAAAACGAAAGGAGAGACACCCGCGATATCGCAATTAATAATGTGATCGTGAAATTCGTGAAAGCTGGTCCTGGACCGATCTGTACTGCACTGTAACACTAAAATTTTGTTTTTAATCTGATCCATAATTGGCTTGAATGGGTTAAAAAAAAATTAAAAGCCTCAAGTTCAAGTCAAAACATTATATTGCACTAAATTATACTTTTGTGGCCAAAATCGTATTTGCACACTGGCATTAAATTTTAATATCTATATCACAATCATTCTTCATCACAAGCTATTTTTTAAACAACGCGCTGTGACGGTATAATTTATATTCATAAAAGTAATTGAATTAGAATTGTTCAACTTAGTTCATATTCTTCTTGTTTAGTGTGTAATTCTTCTTGTTCGACGATTGGGTTTTCAGAAGATTCATCTAAAAAAAACAAGTGTATTTTAAGAAACATTAACAATATCCAAGAAAGCTTGATGTAATTCAGTTAATTCTTAACTCTCATCTCGCTTAATAGATGTCGTTTTATTCTTTCTCATGGACAATACTTGGCATAAAAATATACAATTGCAAGAGTAAAAATATATTAGGGTAATGTATCTTACTTATAAAATGGGCAGCCGTATGATTTTTAGATGATTCGTATTGCGATGATCTAACTCGTTTTATAGATTTCCTAGTTTTTAAATGTTCTGCTTCATCAATGAGTCGTTGTTCCAAAATTTGAACTGGAAAATAAAAGAGATATTAAAATTTAACGTTGTAAATAATAATTAAATGAAGCTATGTTATGCGAATATATAATCAAATTTCCTTTCAGTGTTTTTTACATACGTGGATAAAATAATGAGAAATAGGAATTTAATATTTTTCTCACTTTGTACCATCAATTTTTCATTCATCAATCTCATATCTTCGACCATATTTGATGATTCTGTGGCGCCTTGCAGTTGGCTTAAAACGTTCGCTAAAATGTCTGCGTGGCTGTCCTGGTTTAAATAAAATAATATTCATACATAAATATTTGTATTAATTACAAACTAATATATTATGTTTCTTTACTAACTATTAATAATTTTCGTGACATGTATAGCTGAAGAGTAAGTACCACTGAATGGTAAAAGTTCAAAATGTTCTGTGATGTTGAACTTAAGTATATCCATGAGGCGTGATAGATAGCGTTTCCTAAACAAATATGTTAGTAGGTAAATATAATTTAGTCTAGAAAAAGTGATCTAATCCATCATTGTTATTATTGCTATGAAGATTAACTTTCTACACGTAAGGAACGTAAGGTTTTTATGATAGTATATTTATATAGAAATAAGAATGTAATTTATACTAACATTAGGATCACAACCCGAAGCCTCAGCCAGATCTGCCATGGCTTCAGATGTTTCTTGTCGTCTTTGTCTTTCATAGTTAGCATTTCGAAGTCGTCGTTCCTCCTGTAAACAAAATTTTAAATATGATAAAATTTATATTTTTTTCTTAATTTTATCTATAGAAATAAATAAAATTGGAGTGTGTAAAGTGCATATGGATGTATAGGTACATGGTACATATACGAAAACAACATTTTTTATCATTTTCTTTCTTTCTGTTTGTTCCGGCTAATCTCTGAAATGGCTGGACCGATTTTCACTGGCAGATAGCTGATGTAACAAGGAGTAACTAAGGGTATTTAACATCTCGCTAGAACCCATAGTAGCGGAGCATCACGCGAACAAATTTGCGCGGGTCGGCGGCTATAACATATTTAGAATTATTTTGTAAAAGTAGAATTATAAAAAATACAAATGAAAACAAGTCCACACATCTAGTGGTATCTTTTTCTTCCTTATAATTTATTTATTACCAAATTAGAATTAAACTTGGTATAGGATAGTATAAAATTTAGATCCAAAATTCAATATAGTGGGTAGCTGGTGTACGTATATACATATATAATTAATACTTACAAGAGAAAGAGGTACTCTATTTTTTCCAGCAGGTCTACCACGTCTTCGATAACGCACATCATTAGAAGTTTCAGCCTAAAAGAGTTAAATAGTACACTATTTAAAAACTTTCAAATTATTTTTATTTGAGCCTAAATTTACGCAGGAAGACTCAAAATATTTTAAAATTAAATAAATATTACATTAATTTATAAATAGACTAATATTATAAATGAAAGAAAAATTTACCATCAGATTGAATGTTAAAACAATACTATCCACTGTATATTCACTTATTACAGTATAACATTTATGTAGGTAGATAAAAAACTTAATTTATTTTAAGTTTGATGGTAAACAGTTTAACAAAACTGTTTCAACTTAGTAATAACTTCATTATATAAGGGCATAAAACCTTATCCCCACCCTTAAAAAGAAATGGATATTTACCTGTTTTTTATGATCGTAAAAGCCGCGACCTTTTCTTATTACCAAGTACTAACAAAGCGTGTCCTAATCCAGATTCCAGATATATTTTTAAAAACTGGTACATTTTAATTTTATAATTAAAAATAATGTGGTTCTTCAAAAAACATATATAAAGAATGTTTAAAATTCCCCAAAATGATTCAATGTGAAAAAAAATTAAAAATAGTGTGAAATATTTCTCCAGACTTTAATCTTCAAAGTATCGGTTATAACTTTTTATTATTATAACACCAATCCAATATAATAATATCGTGATAAGAAATTAAAATCAAATTTGGAGAATTTTGGAAACACTGAAGTGTTTAGGGGTCTAATAAATTAACATATTGTTCAATCGCCACCTCAATACATAATATTTATCGAGGAAGGCCTATTTATAGGCTATATATCGTAACGCTAAGACCAATAGGAGCGGAGCATCACGCGGACAAAATCGCGCGGGTCGACTAGTCCATTATATAAAATTCTCGAGTCACAATGTTAGTTACCATACTCCTCCGAAACGGCTCGACTGATTTTTATGAAATTTTGTGTGCATATCGGGTAGATCTGAGAATAGGTCAACTTCTATTTTTTATACCTTTAAGTGATAAGGGTCGCCCACCCTTTCATTTTTTTTAATTTAGACGCTATTTATAAATATGTTTGTTTAATCTTCTGTTCTTAGAATATTAAAATTTTGCTCAGTTCTTATCTAAATAGTCCCAATAAACTTTATCTTTCATTCATAGAACAATGAATAGTATAAGAAATCTATTCATACTAAAGCTAAGCGGTAACTTGGCTTATTATTATTATTTACAATTCTTAACGGGTATTATAGTTTTAAATTTCGGTAATACCAACATTTCACTTTTACTTTAGATCAGTTAATATAAGTTATCTTAGTTACGTACGAAACAGCTGAATTAACACACAGGCTAATTTTATCTCGGAAAAATAAAGGGTTCCTGTAGGATGTTAATAGACTGTCGTAAGCGTCTTAATATTTTTTTTATTTAAAACTAGCCGACCCTTGCGTCTTCGTCCGCGTGTAGCTCCGCTCCTATGAGTCGTAGCGTGATGATATATAGCCTATAGCCTTCCTCGATAATTAGGCTATCTAACACTGAATGAATTTTTCAAATCGGATCAGCAGTTCCTGAGATTAGCGCGTTCAAACGGACAAACTCTTCAGCTTTGTATATTAGTATAGATTAAATATTTTTGTTAAACCTTAGTATACGTGGTAAATACACACTTACGAAGCCGGGGCGCGTCGACTAGTGTATTCTATATAAAAAGCTATATTTATTAAACACTCATAGCCTTAACTTAATTGTAATTTGTAGTAGTTTCTAGTCAAAATATTATATATCCTAAATAAATGTCATATTCAGTCGCCCTAAAGTAAGCAGTAAAAAGGGATGCGACGTCATCTTAACGCTATGATTACAGTCAATAACCGAAAGCGTGCGTACTGCGTAAGTAACACCAGAGTGCGGTAAGTGTGCGGCGCGGTACGACAGGGACAGAACACAAGTCGACAAGCTGTATTGAATGAATTTATATTTTTTTAAATTACAGTATTAGACCCCATTTTGTTTGAGACTGAGCCACGACAAGATATCTTCCTGAAGTTCTGAGCTATAAACCGTAGATAAATATAGATCGTCAAATATACGTAACTCAAATATAGCGCAAACAACGCAATAGTGTACATTGTATGTAATTTATTGGTCGTATGTTCCAGCAAATTTCATTGACTATTCAGGGCATCCAGCTTGTGATAAAACATGCCCGCTTGCCCGACTGAATATATTGACCTTAATATCTATCAAATGAAACGTAAAAGTTGCGAAAATATACCAACAATATTCGTACCAATCTTATCAGTGTTTATTGTATTCACTTCCATTAAATAAATCGGTGATAAAAGCAGAAAAGTGAACTAAGTTAATAAGTAATATTGTGAGATGACATAATAATATTATTCGAATACGATACTTCCAAGTTTATTTGAATAAGGATGTTCTCCGAAACAAAAAAAAATCACGATTTTGGTGGACCAGGTAATTACTATTATATTTTTTTCATGATTGTGTTGCTCACGTCCATGGAGGAAGGCCACCTATAGATTATGCCATTAAAAATACCTCTAGCTTAAAAGATTTACCATCTAAAATATATTTTCCTGATATTTATTTCGAAATACTGAATTTCATAAAATCAGAATTGTATAAATAAAAGGTTTGTAGCATGAAAGACATGTAAAAACTTGTTTTCTTTGATCGAATGTTGGCTCGTTAGGAGAGGAAGCAACAACAGTGAGTCTAAGCTAAAAGATTTCATATACTTACCTAATATTTTTCTTAGAATTTTTCTGTTATCCATGTCTATAACCCTATACCAATATTTTAATGTAAAATTTACCTTACGTTTTTATAAAAGATCTGAAAGTGAAGAAAGAATGAGGTCTTTTTGATTTTTTTACGTAAATTTAAAGATTTTATTAGTACACTAGCGAGCCGCCCCGGCTTCGTAAGGATGTACCACGTATACTAAAGTATAACAAAAATATTTAATCTATACTAATATACAAATCTGAAGAGTTTGTCTGTTTGAACGCGCTAATCTCAGGAACTGCTGATCCGATTTGAAAAATTCTTTCAGTATTAGGTAGCCCATTTATCGGGAAAGGCTATAGGCTATATATGATCACGCTAAGACCAATAGGAGCGGAAAACACGTTCGTCGCAAGTCGCGCGGGTCGACTAGTTATTCGGTAAAATAGTAGCAGGTCTTTTAAGTGTGGATTGGTGAATATATTTGCAAGCATTGTAGCATCACCATTCCAGTTCAGTCATAGCTAAAATATTTTAGTTCTCGTGTGTAAAATATTAAATCAAGTTATCGCTACTAATACATAACTTGAGCCTTACAATTTGAAGCACGCCTTATCAATATCTGTACGGTGTATCTGTATCACTAACAAGCACTCCATACACGACTCTTCGCTTTTCTATCGACATTAGTTTTTTTACATTGTTAGGAACGACATAGTTCGTATTATTTTATTCTTTTAATCTGCAATACGTACTCCTAAAATCATTCTCAATCTTAATCAATTATAAGTTTTACGAGTCAATATATTTTTTTTTTTATAAATATGCTGATTACCGAATTAAAATTTCAATATTTTAAATAAAATTAACCTTGTTTTGTGCTTGAAATTGTATGATAAGCACTTTTGTTGAAATACGTGAAAATAGATAGGATGCCAGATAAAGTGAAATATTGTGTGCTAAATTATGCAATATTTTAACGAGGCGCTTATAGCGGGTTTCAACGCCCAACTGATTTTCATTGCCCATTATTTTCAGGATAATCTCATAACGTCTACATTTTACTTACCATGATTAACTGTGAAGTAAAGCGTGTAAGTAATGCTGATTACCTAATAAAAATAATGTTATGAATTAATACGAACCTTAGCAGAGTTCCGGAAATACTACAAAATTAATAATATTGTACATTGTATTTTAATAAACACAAATAATAATAAACTATAACTCAAGCAAGGAGTGTCCAGTCAGTTACTCGATGTTTTAATATCGGTCCGGCATCTTTATTTCCCGTAAAATACTTTGCATCTATCGTTTATTTAAATGAGTGATGAACATCTTTAATATATAATAAATAATAGTCATGTTATACAGTTACAGTTTACGCAGCTATTTTCAATTTTATAATAGGTTAATATTTGGTATTGGAAAACGATTTAAAACCGGCAATACGATAAGCAACGAAAGTAAGTGCTGGCACAGCAACGTAGCTCTGGCAATGTTTCAAGATTAGCCTCATAAATATTATAACTTCCGGTTGACCAACATCTCGTGAAAAATTACCTTTTTCAGGGAAAATAGGCATTTTCGAATTTAGTTTGCATTTGTTTGCTATATTGTCGTTTATTGCTTCATACAATAATGCAGTTTTTATTCACGTGAAGGCAGTTTACATTGTGATCGGAGATGATTAAAGAACGTGAACGTTTAAAATGTTAACAGGGTTATATCTATGGGACTTGCTTACCCAAAGTAGGTACATAACAAAGTGTCAATAAACTAGCTTACCACACCCTCTATTAGAATTTAATGGTATTTGTGTTAGCAACACCGTTTATAAAGTAGTATTAGCGGGTAGGTCATTTTATATGATTGCGACGTGTAGGTATACAATATATAACCTTTAGTGCGATAGATTAGTTTCAGTCTCTCTGGTCATTCTTCTTGAGGTCCACGTAAGTTTTCTTTATTATCTATTGTAGTTGGCGAGGTCGAGTGGTGGAGGTGAGAGTTAATATATTACGAAAGAGCTATTTAAACCTGCTCCTGGGTCTCAAGCCCCAGGCACTACTCGCCTCAGTCTAAATAGCTGTATAGGTATTGCTGTACAGTAATGGGTATCACTCCTCTTGACATTTGTAATAAGGATATAAAAAATATTAAGGTTAGGTAAACCAAATTACACAAATTGTGAAAATGTGAAAATACAAATTAAAATATTTGAATAATTTCTTAGGTCGAAGCTATTAATGTTTTAAGAATTATAAAATAGAAATCTCATCTCATCACAGAGATCTTAGGTCAGATGTTGGAATATTAAAAGGCTCACATGAGACCTACATCGGATTGAAGTGTACAACATTCATACGAAGGTTCTAGAAAACTAGAATAAGTCATAAACCAAAAATTCACGATCCTCTGGAGATATATTAAGAACTCACTGAGCTTTGCTCTCAAATAATAAAAGAAATAGGTTCGTACCTACCTTAAGTTTTTATTGGTTTTTAGATTATATACTTACATATGTGTAACCGATAAAAAAGGCTAGTCGACATATTAAAAAAGGGTTACAGACCAAGATGTTACACGAATGTTGTATCCTCCTTGGGCCTATTGATTTAAAACTATATATAAGAAGAAAGATAATATGATTTTGATTTTTTTTGAGTTGTCCGCTATAAATAAAACAAAAATGAAAGCCTGTGCTTAAAAAAATTTAAAAAAAAACCTTCAACTGAATGATTCAGTTGTCAACGAAAAGGTATCTACCCAAATAAAGATGTCGTCATGACAGAAAATATTATTATTGCATCACGAGTAATCTAGCGTTATACTGAAGCTTTGTGTCTAAAGTATAGCCCTCGGGAGTAATATTCTAATCATAAAGCCGAGATACTGTTTGTCTGCGAATAAAATATAAACCAATATATGTTTTACAGTACAATTCTACAGTTCTGATATTATGGTGAAAGATTAATTATTAATTGGACCAACTTTGGAGTGTCCTATGGCTAATAGAAGTGTATTTAATTTTTTTTTAAATTACTATTGGAATGTCCCGTGGCTGCCATATTAAATGGAGTGTCCCATGGACTGTGAAAGAAAAGAAACCACTGTGCTTATGTGTTCCTGGCTGGATAACATGAGTAGTTGTAACCGAATCATCATCATCAGTTTGTCTGCGTGTATAAGCAATAATTAAAAATAATCGTATATAACGTGAACTCTTTATTTAATGGATTATTATTCATATTATATATGTCGAGGTATAGTTGGGGTAGGATAAAAATAAAGAGAACTTGTTGTCACTTCCGTCGCGACATTTTAATATTCGACGACTTTAGATCTACGGCAGTTTTTTCAACGATTTTTGTTAGCTTCAAACGAGTAATCGATTATCAATTAATCGGATTATCGATTAATCATAACGCTAGAGTAATATTTCCTATTTGTTGATTTACTTTTCAACAAGTCACACTAGTCTCTAAGAGTGAACATCACCTGGAGTTGAAGTGTAACAATAGAGTGTCGCTATATTACGGATATTGGACCTCTCCGACTAAGGATTATGTGAGTTTTTACGTCTTATTTATTGTGAGTCTCTACATTGTATTTAGATTTGTTAACACAACCTTAGGTTAGGTTTAGGTTAGGTTAGCCTTATTAACCTAACCTAAGACAAACAGTGAGAGCAGGCAGCGGAGGCGAGTGTCGTAATTACATAAAGGCATGCCTTAAGCCTACACCTTGGTCACAAGTCCAAGGCACTGTCTGAGTTCCTGTTCAAAAAGTACGGAATCGTGGTATTCGGCTATTTCAATCATTCAAATCTGCTCTCTCTTCTGACATATATTATTAATTATATGGAGAATAGTATTCGAATATTAAAGAAGTCTTTAGAGGAGCTTGATAGCACGTTCGGCGTGATTTTGATGTAAACACAAAAAATAACATATTTCGTAAGATCATAATATTATAAATTTGCTGTCACGCACATGAAACCTGAAGAAAAATGTATTTTTCATATAATATGTACATTATAAAGCAGCAGAAGGGTCATGATTAATGCTTATTTGTGTGGTTGAGTAAATGTGAACGGCTCACGATCTAGTGTATGAAATATGTTATGATTTCATCTTTGTAGTTATTAACCTCACTTCTACATAAAAACTAAAATAACTTTATATCATGTTCACATAGGTAGTTTTTATTATCTATCATCCGGATTTTTGAGGTTCAAGTTTCGTGTATCAAGCTGTGAGCTTGGTTAAAAAACAAAATGTATAAGTATACTATATCACAGCTGCTGTCAAATATAGTTTATTACTTTATATTACTTTAAACATTCATATTACTTTAAACATCAATATTAAACAAGATTTTAAATTATTTATAATTTATTTAATTGAACTATGAAATTGCTATTACGTGCAGATTAGCAAACAATTACCCTGTATTCGCACGATAATTATACGAATGCTTATCTACTTAATTATAGCATTATCCCTATACTATCGACGGAAATGTAGATGTCAATTATGCGTGTTTTATTACTCTTAATCAATATTATATATTAGGTTACATTTTTCGTAACATTTACAAAATATACTTCTTAAATAACTGGAAACATTGGGCAAATTCTGGTGACGGTGGTAAACCATAACAGGTTAAATTTAAAACTTGATGATAAAATTTTGTTGATTAATAATAAATAAGATCCCATCTAAAACATATTCTTGTAAAATGTAGCCAAGACCATGTACTGTCGACAAGTTATCAGATCTCATGTAGAGCCAAGCTTCTAACTCTACACGCCCTACCTCTACATACCCTAATTTCTTTTACACCTTACTTAAAATATGTGGTTTCCCTGTGGAGTCCCTGTATAGATTTTCAGACTTTTTGAAATCTACAAAATTGGCGGAATTCTCATACAAACTTCCATCCCCTAATTTAAGAGGTTTAGGGGGTAAAATTTCATAGTATTAGATTGTTTGTGTATTAATACTTGTTTAAATACCAAACATCAGATTTCTAGGACTTTAGGAAGTACCCTAAGAATTTAGATGATCATCAGTGAGTATGTAACGAAATCTGGGTTCAAAAGATCCTTTTTCGGGATTTTTAAATCTTTCCAACAGTTCTGTCTCTGGTATAATCCAAACCCTTTTCATTCAAAACCTTTCAAAAAAGATCGACGAAGCGCTTCGGTTGATTCTTGGCGGAGGCACTATCGTGCCCTTAGACGTCTTGGCGGGGGCACTGCCATGGCCCCAGATAATTCATCTTAGTAATGTCAGATAAGCTTAGTAAATACTAAACAGTTTGCATCGTTCTGCAATCTGTTTAGTTGTTAACATTGTTAAATTTGGATTACACGATTATCACCATAACTCATATAAGCAAACATCAGCATAAATTGTAAACTTATCTTCGTAATGTATTTACGTTTAATACGTAAAGTGAAATGTGATAGTAATTACTATTATCTTGACCTGCTTATGTAATACTAGGTGAACCGGCAAACGTTGTTTTGCCATATAAATTTTTAAAAAATTGGGGTGGGCCACCCTTATCACTTATAGGTATAAATATAGATGTTAACCTATTCTCAGACCTACCGCTCCACACAAAATTTTATAAAAATTGGTCGAGCCATTTCGGAGAAGTTTGGTAATAAACACCACGATAAGAGAATTTTGGGTATAAGGTAATAAATGATACACAGAAAAAGTTTTTAATTTCCACTTAAAAACTTCTGTATTGGAGTTTGACTTTGATCAAATGGGACTTGACCATATTTTTATTAAAGAGATATTTAAAATCACATTTAAATTATGAATGAATTTTATTAGTAAATAAATTATGACATCGCCCTATTGACAGAATGAAGAGGACAACAAACAAAACAGGAACAGGGAAAAAACAGGTTTCAATATTTAGGAATGCTATCTACTACATGGGACCGAAACCGAATAGTAATAGACAATCATAATATGCGGGAAATGGAGTAACCAATATTAAAAACTTACTCCAAACCTTAGTAATGGAGACCCAGCACGACTATACAGTCACCAGGCGAGCTCCATTTGACAACTCGCTCAAGTCTATCGGCACAAGTATTATATATTGTCTTATTATAAATTGATACGTAGGTATAATTTAAATAAAATAATCGTTATAAACGATGTTGCTAACGTTGAAATATTTTATTTATTAAAATACTTTTGTGCTTGTGGTAATAACATAAAAAGCTACTTTATAGTCGCATTTAATCTTTTCGGTAACTAAGTGAAGTATACAAAGCTTCTTATCAAAAAAAACTTTCCGTTTGCTATTGTGTGATTTTCAT